>CM070633.1:39159573-41559573 GCA_036346255.1 Ampelocalamus luodianensis
TTATACGGTAGATAATATTTTATCGTGGGTGAACATAATTTGTGCAAAAATCGACTACGAAAATGATCAAGGGCGGTTTGCCCAAGTACACAAGGTCTAGTTCGGCTCCGATCAACAGGTTCCTCACCCGATTTAAACCTGTGATTCAACGTGCATATTTTGACATAATTAAATTGAAATTCTAAATTTTGGTATGCACAAATATGTTTGGTGACAAAAGCGGTCAATCCTACGATCAAGATACATGTCTAGACGTACTAGTACTTAAGCTAAGCTGCCTTAATTAATTTTTCTAAATTTAATAAATCAAGAATGTTTTATTTGCATAGCTTGCTAGTGCCTTGGTGACTCGCCAACACGACCCCGGCCGTGCTCGGCTAATTGGCGAGGACTCCTAGGAGCGATGGTACACGCGCACACACATTGGCTAATTGACTCGGCTACTAAATCTTTGTTTTTTGCACAAATAACCTTTGTTGCAAGCGGTTTTTTTGTAAGTAGCGTCTCTTGTGATGAAATTGTAATTTTGACACCTCATCCGAAATCTGATGGCGGTGGACTCATTGTCGACACGACATGTGCGAGTTCGGCCCGTGGGTGGCGGTTTGCGTCATGTCGCCAAAGGCGGCCGTGGCGGACATGCATGCGCCCAAATGGGCGCGGTCGGTCCGGCGACCCGCGGGCGGACTTGCTAATGTGACGGACATCCGGCCCTACGGGCGAACCCGCCACATGTCGTGTCGACGATGAGTCGATCGACCACTATGCGGACGAGTGTCAAAATTACAATTTAAATCGCGAGCGTTATTTGCGTAAAAAGCGTTTACATGCAGATGCTATTTGCTGGCATGTTGCAGCTTCTATCTCCTACTTTGTACACACTTTTGCTGCTACTACTTGCTTGCTTCCCCAGCGAGTCGACTCTGCTCCCAAGACAATCGCATCGCGTCGGATTGGCGGTTCGGCGCGACCCCTGCTACACTACTCACCATTCCTCCTGGTGCAATTACTCCCATTTTCTCTACTACTCTTCTCTCCTCTAAGCTTCAATCTACTCTAATTCTCTGCTTTGTATCTCACGATTTTTAGCAACAAATTTGTCCATTCTTTCTTCCTCTCTCTTCTTTTCCTTTATGGATTTACTCCCTCGGCTCCTCTACCTAACCCCCAAGCCACCGCCTCGCCATGGGTGTCGGTCCGCGCCAGCCTCGCCACCGACAGCAAGAACATACGCTCATCGTTGAAATGCGGATATCGGCCTTATTATTATCCGGATAATCCGTATTCGGCGAATAATAGGGCTATCGTATTCGCATTCGCTTCGATAAAAAAATTTGTATTCGTTCTGGTCAGAATGATCCCAAAAAATTCGATCCGAGACAATCCGATTCGTTTCGTCGGATCGATCGGAAACCATCCGATCCGTTTCCACCCCTATTTGCGTCCATGAAGATAAGGGCCCATCACCTGACGTCGGTTGGGCAGTGCGTGGGTAGCACGTGTGTAACATGGTGTTCCAAAATCCGTTCAATGCCCGACCTACCCATGGGCGGACCCCGGTAGCGCATAGCACCTCACTTATATTTTCGCCTTCACTTCATATAAAAAGGTAAACCCGGAGGTGCTACGTTTAGACTCAACTTAGACAAGCATACCACCAATCAACGTGGGACTAATCCTACCACACAACTCCACATGAGCCACATGAGCCGCACTACGAGCATGCTTGGGTATTACATTCACCTCCTCTTAAGGGCTAACGTCCTCGGCAGCATACCACATACGCAGCAAATGCCCAGAACCACCAATCGACACACGTTTGTACATCCAGTGTTGGCACATATGTCATGTCGTGTGTTCACATATGCCTCGGTACACGTTCATGCTTTCATCACTTATAACAATATAATTGCATAAATAATTAACTTTTCACGGTTTGGGACTACATGCCCAAGAACACCGGGCTATGCGCCTAAAAGCGCTCACGATACCATCTGTAACACTCCGATTCAAAATCCTCATAGTGTCGCACCCACCCATAGGGTGGACCGATGTATGTATAACACCTTACTTATACTTTTATCTTCGTTTCGTGTAAAATGGTTAACCCAGTGGTGTTACATTTGGATTCAACAATTATTATATACTACTACAACTCAATTTAGACGAACAATATAGGAGCAGACCGAGGTATTACCACGTGTACGGAGGGGGGGAAACGGAAATGAAACATGCGGGGTAAATAATGGATGCATCTTCCTACCTATAGTATAGCTAGATGCTGTAACATCCCAATTTTGAGCTTAAAAATCTTTTAATAGTTAGTAGGGAGAAAATTCACCATTTGGATTTTATTTGATTTTAATTTCAAAAGCTTAATATTGGACTTTACAATCAAAAACATTTAATGTGAATAATCCCAACATGAACAATAGCCAAAACTATTTTATTTGTGTTCTATGTGCTCAGATATATTTTCTAGATTTTTCTAGAATTTTTAAGTTCATTTGCTATTTTCTATTGCCTATTTGAATTTATGGTATTTTCTAAAATAGAAAAGCTATTTATAATCTCGATTAATCCTTTGGTAGAAATCCAAACCTCGGCCCATTGTCCCGCCGCCCAGACTCACGTGCGGCCCAGTCGCCGCCCATGTAACCGCCTCCCAGCGGTGGACCCGCTGTCGGCCTCTCTTTTCTCTCTCTCTCCTCGGTTTGCCCGTTCACTCTCCGTTGGATCAAGCGGGAGCATTTGGATGTGCATGAGGTAAGCGGAGGTTCGACGTTCTTTTTATTGTGGACCGTTCGATTAGATCTGGCGGTCGAGATCTTGAGTCGCCGTGGCCGCACGCTTCGCGCGCGCGCGTCAAGCCCTGCTGGCCGGCGGTGGGCCCGACCGCCACGTCACGTCGTCTCGAGGCGGACTCCGCGCCGCCCGATTTGCGCGCCGCGTGCTGTGTCCTTCACGGACCACGCCTCCGAGGTTATTTAAGGCCCGGGACCCTCGTGCCACACCCCGAGCCTCGCCGCCCGAAAACCCTAGCGCATGCCGGCGCCGCCAACGCCGGGCGCCGTCGTCTTCAGCGCCGGCCAAAGAGTCGTCGCCGCTGCCGGCCGTTCTAGCCCTCCCGTCGCCGTTGGAGGCCACCTCGGGATCGCCGCGTCGCCGCATCTCGGCTGCTGTCGCCTTGGCCGGAGAACCCTCCAACGCCGTCGCCGTTGAGCTGTACCTCTCCGCGCTCTCGCTCGCGCGCCGCATACGAGCGTCCCGACCACGGTGAGCACCTCGCCGAATCGCCATCGCACCCTCTACCTCCTAGTACCACCCACCGCCGGTGAAACGCCGCCGTTCGCGAACCTTTGGTTCCCGAACGCCGCGCGATCGGGTCCGGCGTGGCCGTCCGTCAGCGCCGGCAAGATCGGCCCAGCGTCTGCGTGTCATCCCACGTGGTGCGCGTCGGCGTCCTCATCGGCGCCGCGTGGGTGGGTCCACGGACCGAAGTCCGAGGCTCGGTGGACCTAGTCCACCGTGAGCCTAGCCTCGACATGTGGGTCCCACATGTCGAGATTTCTTTATTATTTCTTTTCGGAAATCCTCGGCGTCGACTGCGCATTAAATCTGATTTTCCTTTAGGAAAATAATTCGATAAATTATAAAATCTGATTTTCACATTTTATGTAATTTCAAACTTCCAAAGCTCATAACTTTTGCATCCTAACTCCGATTGAGCCCATTCAAATTTCTAAATTTGTATAAATTCAAGATCTATTTATTTGAGATTTTTATTTAATTTTTGGAGTTTGTTTTGCCTCTGTTATTTATTTGTTTTGTTTGTTGTTTGTTTAGTTTTTGAGTGAGCGTCGATTAGTCGGGAATTTTGTGGAAGAAGGAGCACCCCAAGATCAAGACCAGTACATAGACCTTTTCCAAGGCAAGTCATACCTTTGATCATCTTGAACCCAGTTTTCAAATTACTTTGTGTTAAATTATTGCATTCTACTTTAATTATTTATTTAAATGCTTTGGGCATAGTTATTATCAAATTGTTATCACACCTTGGCCTTGTATGTCATAATTCCTTGTCACCCTAGATTGGTTGAGTTGGTAATATTATAGCACCAACGTGGGTTGGTTAGATCGAGTACAATTGCTTAGCCATGCTACGAGTCTCACATCTCATGAAAGTTGCAAATATGAACTATGACTAAGTGACTATGGAACCGTGTAAAAGCATGTGCTATGTGTTGTTACTTCGTGATGGCATGTGTTGCACTAAAACCAATGGGTGGTAAAGTTTAGGCTGAGGCAAGTGGTGGAGGAGCGTGTGACATGGTGGTCTATGTGATGGGAATGATGATCTTTGTGACTTAGTTAGAACATGGAAGTCTTGCCTTGGTCAATTAAGGACTTAACTTTGTGCGCCATTGAACTGAGCCTTCTTGTGCGACCACATGCAGTATGGGGCGGGCCTAACTTAGTAAGTTATGGATTCTCGGCATTGATGTTCGGTGGATAGGTTAGGTGTGTGTGACAGGTGGAGGTGTGACTACTTGGTGGTTGCATCGCGGGACGATTCGTCTTCCACGTCCCGGCGGTGTGTGTTATACCAATTCTATGTGAGCTGGTATAGCGGTTTGTAAGCACACTGGGAATGTCAATGTTTGGGATGAAGTTTCCGAACTGTTTTGTTACGATTGGTGCTTGCTACACTAGTTGTATCTTGTGGGTAAAGTGTACAACCTCTGCAGTGTTAATTAATCTATTCGAATAGCGCGTCATGGTCATGGACATGCTCGAGGATTTCACGAGGGTAATTTTCATAAAATGTTGGGATGGGAGCTGTGTGACCTCAATCATATGGCTATGTGAAATAATCTGTTTAGCTGTGTGTCTTTGTGGAAACAAATGTTAAATTATTATTGTTTATTTGTTTTGAATTATGCTTTCAATCTATTATTGTATTCAATTGCAAATGTTGCTTTTATGCAAAAGAACCACAGAAGCCTTTTTCTTTGGAATAATCCTGCATCTATACATTGCATTCTGTGGTATGATTTGCGATGCAGTTGTGTACTCACGCTTGTTGTAAAACTTGCGCCCAAACCTCTGAGAGGAGGAGTCCTTTGCTTTTGAGGAGGAGTTCGTTGAAGGCGATCGTTCGTTAAGGTGGGATCCCGATCGGTTGCTGTGGTGAATTGGTGGGATCTACGCTGGAGTTTTCCGTTCATTTCTTTGCTTTATTTCTGTTAGCCTGCGAGGTTAATAAGTGTAAACTCGACCATAAGGTCAAAACCCTTATTTGTTATTCAAACTAATCGTTTACTTTATTTATCGTTTGTGTGGATCGATATTTACCTATGTTAACCTGTGTGCACTAGCGTGATCTTGGACTAGTGCGGTATACGAGAGGGTTGCGAATCGAAATTAGGTCCCGACAGTAACTTGATATGAGCGAACTTTCTATTATTTCCATTGATTTGTTGGTTGTTTTCTAGTACCTGTCCCTCTGCACGATCAATCAAGCTCGACTCTACGTGCCAAATCAGTTCTAGTAGGTATGTATACAGTAATTTCTTTTTGAAATAATATTAATTTTTAAAAAATTACAAAAATAAATAATTGATTTTTTACATATCTTTGGAATGGTGACAATAGCCTATCGGCATTCCAAATGGCAACTGATAACATAGCGGTGGTAACAAGTTCCTATCGCTAGTTAAATTGGCGCGAGGACTGCGGTCACTGCGATAGGGATCTAATTTTTTTTAATATGTAAATTTTGAAAAAACCGTCATTATATTTCAAATGGCAACAGAGATCCCTCAAGTCCATCTCGCCATTCCAAATGACGACACAATCTACCCTATAAAAGGCCACAAAATTCTAGCATAACTCAATTTTATTCAGAAAAAAGAGAGAGAAGTGAGGAAGGGAGAGGAGTATAGGGAGGAGAGAAGCTAGCGGCGTTGCCGTCCGATCGCCTACCTTTCATGTAATTTTTTTTAACTAAATAGATTATATAGTTTTAGATGTACGGTTACGTAGTGTAGTATGTTGTACATAATTCTTTTTGATGGGTAGTTTAATTTTAGATATGTGATTAATCGTGGAAATCTTGTTTACGGTGCAATACGTTAAATATATTGGATACCACCAACTATAAAATTTACTACAGTTAGGGGACAATTCTTGAGGGTCCCAAGGGGATTGATTTGCGTTATTTTCAATCGTCAACCATGACCCTAATAAAACGAGAGCAGTATACATGGAGCGCTGTGATGCGATGGTTGTTCCACTCATTCGATTTGGACCATGTTGTGTATGATCTGAGATTGAGTTGCCTCGCTAACCGAGCATCACCGGACACATATTAGGAGTTAGTGCAGCTCAAGAGAACAAGGTCGTGGCAATCATATGTATGCAGGGCGAGGGAGAAATGGTGGGATTTGGTCCTTCTATCTTAGGCATATGCCAAGCCCATTCCTGCATCAGTAGCTGAACAAGAAGGGGTGGTGAAGCCAAAAAAGAAGTCGAGGACTCTAGCCAAGCCTTCTCTAGGAGTAGCTGATCCTATCGATGAAGACCCTATGAAAGGAGCTCCTTCAGTCAGGCAAGCTAGTGGGTTTACTGACGTGGGTGAGAAGATGGAAGCCCTAGTCCAAAGAATGGATCTTGATGACCAGGGCTACCAGGCATTGTCAGAAGATGAAGGATCCAACGACGAGGATGCTGTGGAATAGCAGGCAGTTCCATCCGAGTGGAACACATACTGGTTTGACAACCTCGTCATTAACGAAGACTACTGTGTGCCATGGGAGTACGACCAGAGCAAGGTCATGCAAGGAACCATGTACAAATGCAAGGAGGTCGTGCAGGAGGCGATCAAATTCTGGATCTTGTTAGTGCAGCGTACATTCACACTCGTCAAGTCTAATCCAAGATGCTACGACGTGAAGTACGACCTAGAGGGATGCTCTTGGCGAGTGCACGTATTTCAGTCTAAGTGTAACACCTACTAAAAATACTCTATAGTGGTCCCTCACACATGTGTTATCGCTGAGTCAGTACAGTCCCACAAGAATCTGTTATCAGGCTTCATCGCGAACATCATGTATAGTTAGATCGTGGATAATCTAGATTTTGAGCTATGATCCATCATTCGGGTGATTGAGGTAATATTCTAGTACATAATCAGCTATGCCAAGGCATGGATGGCAAAATAGAATGCATTGAACTCAAGGTACGGTACGTTCGAGGACTCCTATCACAACTCGCCCAGCCAACTCCGAGTCATACAGGATAGGAATTCTGGTACTTATGTTGCCATTGAAGATTCCATGCATCAATGCATTCTGGCATTGCCATCCAATCTTGTGCATGGATGACATATTCCTGACTAGGAAGTACAAGGGCTGAATCTTTGGTTGCAACGATGGAGACGAAACAATTAGGTTCTTCACATGGCATTCGCATTCGTTGAAAGCAAGAACACAGACAGCTGGTTGTGGTTCCTAAGGAATTTGAGAATTTCTGTTGTACATGACCATCCTGACGTATGCGTCATACATGATTAGTATGCGGGGCTACTGAGTGCAATAACTCTCGGCTACAATAAGAAGAGAACGAACCACTTCCATTGGTGGATCTGAGCAATTGGTGCATGAGGTACTTGGGTGCAAACTTACACAAGTAATTCCATAACAAGAACTTGATGAACTTGTTCAAGTAGCTGTGCAACTAGAGCCAGCAGCGAAAGTTTGACACACTCTAGAAGATTCTAGATGAGCTGACCCGGACGCACAGAAGGAAGACAACGAAAAAGGCCACTACAAGCATTGACCAGGCCCCCGAAGAATTGCCATAGTTACCCAAAAATGATCCTAGTGTAATGAGGAAGACGAGAGCATAGGTTTAGTGCTTCTCGGACTGGATTGAACATGATCCTAAAGAGAAGTGCTCGCTGCTACATGACAGGGGTTGTGCTCAATATGGTGTTATGACAACCAATCTAGTCGAGGTGTACAATTAGGTCATGCGCGGTGTCAAGTGCCTCCCTTCGGTTGGTATTGTGGAAGCAATTCTGCGGTACCATAAATTACTTTGTAGCGAAGCAACAACACATCGCTCTTCATGGCAAATGGCGATCTGTACTCGCCATGATCATCAAATACATAGAGGAGAAGAGCAAGAAGGGGTAAGATGCATCGGACATTCAAAATGGACATAAGGGAGCTTCGCTTCGAGATACTCTGCAGGGATAAAGGACGACATGGGATGAACTACGAGAGGATCACCCACGAGTGCACGTTATGCCGCGCTAGTTGCGTATGCACTTGAAACAAGCTTCTTCTTCTACATAGGACATGATCACATGTTATGGCTGCTTGTTCGATGATAGCGCAACATCCCTCGATACATCTCGATTATTTCAACAAGGAAGAGGTAATGCAAACACGAGTGCGAGTTATATGGTTCTGACGTGGTTTGCCATTTCACGGCCATCCGACACGAGAGCAACTTATTTGTGTTGCGGACATTGATAGGCTGAAGGGAAAGGTTGACCGGCGGCAAATACGGCGTATCACGAACGACATGGACGAAGTAGAAGCCAGATATCGTACGAAAAAGTGCTACATTTGCAAGAAGTCTAGGCACACTTTCAAGAAATTCCTTACAAAAAATGCACAGGATGAAGGAGATATTAACAGTCCGGACGACACCGCGGGGACCTCATCCGACTGCTCCACTCGAGGCAGACGACATGGCAGACGTTGAGGTCGCGGCCATGAGAAATGTTGTTCTGTTGAAATATGTGGTGCTCAATGCCTTGTAATATCATTGTAATTTGTCGAAAAACTAGGTGATGATGTTGTGCTAATTATTGTATAATATCATTGTGATTTGTCGATAAAATATGTGATGACAGGGTACTGAATGTTGTGTAATATCATAGAGATTTGACCACAAAATATGTGAGGACGCTGTGCGGAATATTCTGTAATATCCTTGTGATTTATCGATAAAATATGTGATAATGTTGTGTTGAATATTTTGTAATATCATTGTGATTTGTTCACAAAATATGTGGTCCGAAATAAATAGTAAAAAACAGATAGAGGTTCCTGTCGCCATTCCAATTGACGATAGGGTCCTATCGCCAGTTGAAATAGTGACAGGTCACGTAAATTAGAATGGTGATATGGACATGTCGCCGGTCCACATGACAACATGACTCTCTACACTATTCTAGACTACTGTTGCCAATTGGAATGGTGATAGAACAATTTCGTCATTTGAAATGGCGACAAAACAATTTCGTTATTTGAAATGACGACAGGACAATTTTGTTATTTGAAATGGCGACAATATCCTATTTTTTTAAAAAATAGGCTATTTATTTTGTAATTTTTAAAATAATATTATTTTAAAAAAATCATTGATAGGAGAGACTTGGATTAGATCCGGTGGAATATTATGCTACTATCTTCATTTGGGTTTTAAGTTGAATTTAGGCGATAGCAAGGAGACTTTTATGGGGACTCCGTCCCCATTGAGCCGTCGGCATCGGCGTGTGCGTGACAACCATCGACTTCTAGTTCTAGAACAAAAGCATTTCGATCCTACTTAAGTGGGATACACATGGTTGTTCGGACAAGATATTGGATGCGAACTCCTGTAATGAGTTGACAAATACTTCTAGTACCCACTTAAGTGCGATAATTTTCTTTTATTCACGAGATGATTAACAATAACAAATGCTAGTACCACTACTACACACGGCCTCATCACGCAGACGGTTGGGCGGTCATCACGAGACGGTTTTGAACCGTGCGAAAAAGTTCGTCTGTGATAACAGACGTTATTACTGACGGTTCAAAAACCGTGCAGGATACAATATCACGAGCGGTTGAAAGTAGAACCGTGCGTGATAGTGATTATCATAGGCGGTTACGAACAAGAACCGTATGTGATATTACTATCCTGAGCGGTTCTTGTTAAGAACCGTTGTGATACTTTTTCAACTGCAAAAAAACTAAATGTATTCCCTTGGTGTCGCCTCTCGCCTCAGCACCTCGTCCACCTTCTGCTCCACTCACTCATGAGCCTTACGAAGAAGGTCATGATCTTGTCCTTGTCGTGGAGCTCCTCGAAAGCGCATCCTTATCCTCATCGCTGCCCTCCTTCCTCACGGCCGCATCGCGGCTTAGGCTTGATTTGCCTCCGCGCCTTGGCCCGCAGCTCTGCATTTGTCAAATCATCAAGCCACATTGTTCCCCATCCATTCAATCACAAAACTATATTCAAGCATACATTCAATCACAAAACTATATCCAAGCACACATGTATACCTCGATCTAGGAGGCCGCGGGGAGGGCAGGCGGCACCGGAGAGAGGAGGGCGGCGCCTAGATGGGGCGGTGCGGGAGGAGAGCGGTGAGGAAGACGCCGGTGGCCGTCGGGGAGGACGAGCGGCGGGAGGAGGAGGCCGGCGGAGGAGCAGCGGGCGGCGGGACGAGCGGGAGGACAAGGGCCAGCGGGAGAAGGAGCCCAGAGGTCACGCTGGATTTGGGAGTCCTTATAATATATAAGGACTTACGCTACTCCACTCACGCATTCAAAATTCCAGCATACGCATTCAAAATTTTCGAACTCCGCGTTGTGAATCACATATCACGAGCGTCTCGTATCACCAACCGTGTGTGATGAGGTACTTATCACGAGCGGTTGGTAATCTGGCACGTCTGTGATAGTATCACGAATGGTTCTATTAAAAACCGTTTGTGATTATCTGCGATATCATAGGCGGTTCTATTAAAGAACGTCTCGATAGTATCCTGACAGTTCTATTGAAAAACCGTGCGTGATATCAGATTATCACGAGCGGTTTTTAATAGAACTGCTGTGATACTATCGAGACGGTTCTTTAATAGAACCGTCTATGATCGCGAGTATCCGCAGAACAAACCGTCAGTGATAGGCGACAGACCCAACACGAGACGGTTCTATTTTAACCGTGCGTGATGAGGCGTCTACTATTGCTGCTTTGTAGTAGTGTGCGTTCATACATAAATTTTAAATAAGTGTGAACATATTTTTAAAAATTATAGCCATTCCATAAATTTGTATTAGTACACCACACGACACTCATGTTCATGCATCCCTACTACCTGAGAAACATGTAAAGTTTTTAGTACATCTATACTTAGTAGGCTAGTATTGATACAACCTACTTACATAATTACATCACACATGGTTTCATCGTTTGTAAGTAAAATGTCTCACGTAAGATACCTAATATTAGGTTTGAATTATTGGACTCATCGTGATGGTCTCAACGATGTAAAAAGATAGAGAATTGAAGTATCGCGCACTTGATTTATGAGTTAGAAACTAAAAAAGTTCTTAAGAGCTAAATAAAATAAAGTATTTTCTTACTATTCACACAGTGTCACATAGGTAAAAAAACATGTCAGTCTGGCTACAAAATCTGAACAGAGGGTATGGAACACAATATTCATCTAATTTCCTCAAGTATTATCAAATTGTAACGAAGTTCAAATTCAATTGGTACTTATAGTTAGCAAGGGTATATACATAGTTTTTAGAAAATTTGGTGGTGCCGTGCATTCTGGACACCCTACCTGGCTTCAACTCAACATATTTTTACAAAAGATGCTGAAATAATTTTGTTTAAGTCAAGGTCTAAATAGTGGTGAAAAACCTCAGGCTCTCTATATATTGACCATGTCAGTCACTTTTCTCAGTTCGTTGATGAAGATCCAACTACTCGCATCTCTCCCTCACTTCACCCCTCTCTCAATATATATATATATATATATAAACCAACACTCTCATTTCTAGGACAAATACTAAAACAAATAATTATTCTAACAGACAAAAAAAAACTTAAGTTTGGTGAACCCTTACAAAATAAAAAGACAAAAAAAATCTAACCTCGACAAAAAAAAAATAACCTAGGTAATCCACTACAAATGCAGAAACAAATAAAACTAAAAAAATTACAGTAAAACTTGGGTAAAATTAACATTACTTACCATTGCAATTTTACTAGCTAAAAACTAAGAAAATTTTAGGCAACTAAAATTAACAAAACCGAAAGAAGCTACAAGACATGGCTGAAGAAAAAGAGCGAGATAGGTCTGACCCTTTTTAAATCTGTCTTGTTTTGTTAGATGCCTGCCCTTAGCTAGCTAATTCGATCTGTTCCCGTGTGAACTCAGTGATCTATCAATCAATCATTTGTATAAGAAATTCTAGCCTCAACTAGGACAAGCAAGCATGTACTCTTCCAAGATATATATAATTAAGGAGCTGTCTAGGGAGTACTTGAGTGCTTTATTCCTAAATAGTACTCAAATTTTGAACTATCAGATCTAGATTCAATGGATTAGATTACTTTGCCTCTTTCCCCCTCATCTGAGTACTATTTTATCTGGGAGTACTCTATTTTTTAGACACTGAATTTTTACATAACTTATATACTAGTTTTACATAAATTAAATTATGTAAAAAATGGTGTGATTTTATGTAAAAAAGAGGAACAAAATAAACTATAAAAAACACAACAAAAACTACAAAAAAAACATACATATTCATTTATGTTGCAGCTCTCGACATCCCTAAACAAATTGATTACTCACTTATCACATTGTCTAGAGAGAAATCACCAAGCATAACATGGATAAAAAACTTGAGTACTCACAAACAAAAAAACACTCGAGGACCATTTAGCAATTCCCTATAATTAATTGATGCATCAGCTATCTAGGAATCCACACAAAGATAAAACGAATTTCATATACAAAACAAATGCCATATCTAAGTTGATCTTAGTGTGAATCTAGTTCTTGGTCGTCATAAAATTTTCTATGCATTGGCCTACAGAATTCAAGCTATATATCAGCACCGTTTCATTCACTCATTCATTAAGCAAGCTCTCCCATCGGCGCACGCACACACATAGAAGAGGAAAAATACAGAGAACCTGCTTCACTTTCTTATAATGGAATCATAGACGATATAGAATACTAGATGCATAGAAAATTCTTTTTACTTTCTTAGGACAAGCAAGCATATGTACTCTTCCAAGATAATAATAAACAATTGATGTATATATACCTGTGTACAAGCTAGGAATCCCCACACAACTGACAAGCAAGCAAGGATATATATCTAAGTTTCTCTTAGTGTGCACCGAGTTTTTGTCATGGCCAAAATTTTCAATGCATTGCCCTACAAAATTCAAGATATATTAGTACCGTTTCGTTCACTCATTCATTAAGCAAGCAAAACAAAATCGGAGAAGAACCTACTTTACTTTCTTATGATTGAATCAGGGATAGTATAGAACATCAGGACTCGGCTGTCAGTAGCTTTCTCTATGTGAACACCCAGCTCAAGATTTTCAGCATTGCATTAATATACGTGCAAGAGTCAATAGTAAATGACGGAGCGTTGCTTCACAACTAGATTTGAATGAGTCCTGTGTTGAGAGCTAGCTTGATTGATTGCAGGTCAACTGCCGTAATTAGATTAGGCGCCTCTCCAAACTCATCAAACTAAATAATTCTCCACTTAACTGCTAGTTTTACATGTATGTATTTAGTGAGTAGCGGTTTCACGACAAAGTGGACTCAAAACAAATTTGACCTCAAAACATGTTTTCTTCATATATCGGATTTTTCTACTTGTTTTTGTTCCTAATCACCGTCTAGATGTACATATGAATTTCACAGAGATTTAGCAACAGGTAGTATAATTTCCAATTGATTCTGACAAAATTCCTACGTTTGAAACGTGGTCTTAACAGATAGCTCATCTGGGACTGGGAAGCCTCAAATGTACCCCGGGAATATAACTATATAACCTTGAGATATGTACTCCTTGAGCGTGTGAACACAATTTGTGTAAAAGTCACAGTGTATGAACTCGAAACCATGATACTTCCACATCAACCACTCGCTCTAATTTTGACTCCAAGAGTAGTACAGTGACCAGTGATATATACACGGTGTAGATTGGTAGTACCGTACCAAGTAGGCAAGGCAGAATAGTAGACGTCGGGTCTGTTTGGTTTGTTATCAATGTGAACCAAACCAAAATTTGATAATGCCAATGTAAATTGGCTATCGTTTGGTTTGATATAATATTTAGTAATGCCAACAAAAAATTAGTAACGCCAAGAAATCCAATGTCATACATGGGCAATTCGAGGGTGAGGAAATCGCTCACCAAAATTTTGGTAACGCCAAATTTTGGTTTGACCGCAATCCAAACAACATTGTTCATTTTTGCCAAATTTTGGCTTAGCCTAAGTTTTGGCTATGCCAAATTTTGGCTTGGTTCATTAAGGTCATGAACCAACCCAATATACGCTCCCCTTTCACGATGCAGCTGACCAGTCATCTCTGAACGAGATCGTGTTGGCAACGCTCCACATTGTCCCATCAGAAGTGTCTCCAATACATTGAGTTTTTGGCGCATTTGGCAATGTAGGCGTGTGAATTAACAAAAATAGCCTTCTCTCCAAATCAATTGCAAAAATAGCACCACAGACAAACGGGGACGCGACACATGGCTTGTCCATGCCCCTAGGGCCGAACTTGCCTCTACCATACCCTGGGGGCCGGATATGCCTCCACCGTGCACCTAGGGCTCGAAAATACCCTCGTTCGGCCCCCAGGGGCACGGACAAGCCCTCGTCCACACACCAGGTTCGTGAATTCTCGCTCCTCCAAAAAAGAACTATTTGTATTAATTTTTAAATGTAGCCAATGAACTTCAAAAATTATTAAATTTTTTTCTGGAGGCTTCTGACATAGCGTACTTGCTTTTTAATTTTTCCATAATTTTATATGTTTTAATTTTTCTCAAAATTTATTAATTTTACTGATTGTAGGAATTTCTAAATATAAAAAATAAGCTCCAAAAATTATGAAATATTTTTTGAAGGCTCCTTACATAGTGTACTTGCTTGTGTAACTTTTGCAGAATTTTATATGTTTAGGAATTTTCTAAAAAAATAGAGTTTAAGGTCTCGAAAATTAGAGCTTTAGGGAAATTAGGGTTTTAGGTTTAAAAAATTAGGGCTTCATGATTTTATGTGAACGGTTAGCAGATGTTTTAGGGTTTTGTGAATTATGCTCCAAGTGCAATAAGGGCTACGCGTTTATCAACATGCTGACGGCGATGGTATGCCTAGCAACTTTGGACCTTGGAGCAGCTCACGTACACTTTGGAAATTGAACATCATCAAGTGATTAAAGAAAAGAGTGGTAGCATAAATGCAGTACAATGATGATTGCATTGCATATATATAATTGTACATGTAGTACGATGACGATTGACTACAAAAAGGCTAATACTGGACATCTCATCACAGACGGTTGGCCAAAACGTCAGATATTATGAAATCACGAGCGGTTTTGGTTTAAAGACCGTCTGTGTAAATGGATGCGCTAAAACCGTCTGTGAAGAGGAAATATCACAGACGGTTCGTGTTTAAAACCGTCTGTGAAGTATCACAGACGGTTCATAAAAATAACCGTCTGTGAAGTAAACCATTATCACAGACGGTTTGTAACAAATAACCGTCTGTGAAACTTCCAAGACGGTTCTTTTAACTAACCATCTGTGATAATGGTATACTTCACAGATGGTTTTTTATCAGAACCGTCTGTGATAATTAAATGTTTCGACTCCCGCGCGTTATGCATGCGTCTCTTCGTCTCGCACGCCGACGTAAATGTGTCTCTTCGACATTTTATAAGAGTGATATTATCGCGCGCCATGGTGAGCACGTATGGTATTGAATAGTACACCATGGTGAGCACGCGGAGCATGACGGCGAGGACCAAGCGGGCGAGGAGGTCGACGATCGCCGTCCTTGATCTTCCTGACAAGGTCGCTGTCCACATCGTCGGCCTCGTGGCCGCAAGCTCTCCTCAGCCCATGGCTGACCTCTGTAGTCTACGAGCCACGTACGTATTCTGTTCTTTTGTTTTTGGTAGGTTTGGTTATAGTCAGTTTGTGAAGATGACTGCAGCGTACAAAACCGAAAAGTCGTATCATGATACGACGCAAAAAATAAAATCTCGCGTGATGATTTCGTTTTGTGTCCAATATCCAATAATTAATTCTTGTATTAAGATTCTATATATCGTCTTGAATTTTAGTTGCAAGGCCATGTATAAGGCGTCCAAGGCGCGCGCTGTGGGGATGCGCGTGGCACTGGAGCGGGAGGAGGCGATGAAGTGGCAGGACAATGAGCGCTACCTCACCGTCGTCAACCACCTGGCCGGCGCCGGCAACCTGGAGGCCTGCTTCATTGTCGGCCTCGCACTTGTCTTCACGCCCCAAGACATGCAGCATGGCCTCGTGTTCCTTAAACGGGCGGCCGACACCGTCGCCGGCCACAAGGCCGTGGCCTACGTGCTCGGCCTCCTCCTCTACACGGCAAGCGAGACGCGCGACGTTGGGAAGCAGTACATTAGGCAGGTCGAGGGCGAGCCGCCGGCGGTGGATGCAAGACGGCCAAGAGGACCACCTGGAGTGCAGGCGATCCCAGAGGCTCGCCGTGGACATGATCTGGGAAGCGGCGTGGAGGAGGATGGCCGGGCCACCGCTGGGCCGGGTGTGGGCGCTGTCGGAGGACGGCCACCGGTGCACGAGCACCGGCTGCGGTGTGTCAGGGTGGGACGACTACGCCATCTTCTACAGCGATGCTGCAGGATTAGGTATGAGTATGCCAATTTCTTTGCAGAGGTATTGGACTACTTGCCATAAAATTAGCAGTTTTAGCATAATTTTATATCACATTTTCTCACCGTTAGATCAACATTCTATGGCCCAGATTGTCTCTTTCTAAAATAGACAAAAGGATGACGGTTCTATTATGGGACCGTCTGTGATACATATCACAGACGGTTCTATTATGGAACCGTCTGTGATATGAGATCATATCACAGATGGTTATATTATGGACCCGTCTGTGATACGTATCACTGATGGTTCCATAATATAACCGTCTGTGATATACCTTTATTAATAGGAGCCGCGCGCTAGGGTTTGCGCCCTAACTCGTCACTCCCCAGCGTGCGCTAGGCTTCGTGACTTTGGCCGGGCTCCCGCATCGCGACTCCCCCGCCGCCGATTCGACCTCGCCGCCATTTGCCTCGCCGAATCGAGCTCGTCCCGCCATCTCCCCCGTCGAATCGAGCCCGCCCCGCCATCTACGCCGCCGAATCGAGCTCGCCGCCATCTCCCTCTCTGAATCGAGCTCGCCCTACCATCTCCCGAGCTAAATCGAGCTCGCCCCGCCATCTACGCCGCCGAATCGAGGTGCGCGCTCCCCTCGCTCCTCGGCTACCTCACCTCGGCGGATCGCCTCTCCCTGGATGTGGGTTGTCTTTGGTGGTGGCGGTGTTTGCCGCCGTTCTTTGCGTCGTGTCTGCACTGGATCATGATTTCTTTAATTACCATGGACGTCTAAGAAATCTACCAAGCAGCATGAGGAGGATGAGACAGCATGCAGCCACGGACATCCTGCCTGCGCGTACTGCTTCATCAGCATGAATTGATGCCTTGAGCTGTTAGATTACCTTCTGTTATGTGTTGTGTATAGATTGTGCCCTTGGATGATACTTCTATGATGAATTGATGTCACAAATGCAATTGGATGTGATATTGTGTATAGATTTATTGTGCTTTGAGCTGTTAGATTGCCTGCTGTTATGTATTGTGTATAGATTATGCCCTTGGATGATACTTCTATGATGAATTGATGTCACAAATGCAATTGGATGTGATATTGTGTATAGATTCATTGTGCCTTGAGCTGTTAGATTACCTGCTGTTATGTATTGTGTATAGATTGTGCCATTGGATGATACTTCTATGATGGATCCTGATCTTTTCTCTATAAAATCTCTAAGCAGTGTCTGCTTATGCCTTTAAAACCGGCATCACATATATATTATGTATATATTGTTTGTAGTCCCTCAGCCACTTTCGGGGGGTCGTCCACGCACCATGAGGAGGATGAGACGGTAGCACAGACAACTTCATCGAGCCCCTGCAAGTTCAAGAAGCGTGGCTGCCGAGAGAGCGTTAGGACATCCAATTACTTGGATGTCGTCGACAAGTAATTGGACGTCGCTGTGTTTAGAAAGTGACGTAGACGCACAACTACTCCGACTGGTATTAGCCACGTTACTTTATGAGCACAACGATGTCCAATTGCTTGTCGGCGACATCCGGTAATTGGATGTCACGATGCTCTCTTGGCAACCATGCTTCTTGAACTTGCGAGGGCTCGATGAAGGCGTCCGTGGTGTTGTCTCATCCTCCTCATCTTTGCGTGGGCGACCCCTTGAAAGTGGTAGAGACTACGAACAATATATATATATATATATATATATATATATATATATATATAATATGATGCCGGTTTTAAAGGCACAAGTAGCCATTGCTTTGAGATTTTATAGAGAAAAATCATCACAGACGGTTTCAGGTATAAACCGTCTATAGAGAAAAGTCATCACAGACGGTTTCAGCTACAAACTGTCTATAGAGAAAAGTCATCACAAACGGTTTCAATTACAAACCGTCTGTGATAGTTAGCTATCACAGACGGTTTTATCTATAAACCGTCTGTGATAGTTACTTATGACAAACGGTTCTGAGTTAATAACAAATGCAGCGGTATGCATCACGAGCGGTTTGAATAACCGTCTGTGATGACTCATGTCATCACTGACCCATAGACTCAGACGGCTCACGAAATCGTCTGTGATGACGTTTTGAACCGTCTGTGAAGACCTTTTCTGTAGTATATATGACGGTTTTTTTCTTCTTTAGGAGGTAAAAAACGAAGTAAATATTATCACATGTACCAAAAATTTCATTCTACAAATTTTTTCACGTGGTCGGCTGCCTGGCCCACTCCTGTTGATCAGATTAAACTTTCGTTGTCGAGGGAGGGGTACTATCATATGTGATAAACACATATCAAACAATATTTTTCAGATTTTAGTGAGAATCTGGAGACGCCGAAAGAAATATTTTAGTTTTTTTTTTTTTAAAAAAATAAAGGTGGGAACTACACTTTGTGGGGGCTAGGGGTTAAGACAAGGCAAATCCGGCCCCTAGGGGTTAGAAAATTTCAAAAAAGTGTAAACTTAGGATAATTATACTGAGGATAAATGAAAAGTATTTTGAGCATGTTTTTGAAATTGTCCTCAAATAGATTATTTTATTTGCATACAAACAGTATGCAAGTACATGAAATCCTAATTTTTGAAACCTAAAATCCTAATTTAATTTGAATAAATGTGGAGATCATGAAACCCTAATTTCATAAACCTAAAACTATAAATTTCAAGATAATTTCAAAACATATAAAATGTGAAATCATGAAACCGTAAAAGCTCGTTGGCCCACATGTCAACTACAGAGACCCAGAATGACACAGCAAAGTGGCCCACATGTCAGCTATAGAGATAGAGAACGACACAACAAAGCGAAAAGGCCTTTGGCTTTTAGCACCAACCATTAGCTTGTTAAAATTAAAATTTGGTGTTCTTGTTTTTCTATTTTGGAATTTGCAACAACATAAACGAACAAAATAAACACAACAAAACGTCAGTTGAAGTAAAAAAATGGTGCAATTAATACTTATTCAATTTGAGGGTGTATTGACTATTGAAATCTCATGCGAAATTAGTAGATGGCGTGGCAAATCCTCTAAAAGCCTGTGTATCCGTCCAATCAGGCCTCTTTTGGAACATAGAAAATGAAAAAAAAAACATAGGAATTGCATAGGAATGATAGTGCAATCCTAGAGGAATGCAAAACAAAGAAATTGGTTTCAAAAGATCTTTGGATGCTCCACCTGAAATTTGCAGGAACTTAAAATTGAGGGGGCCATGAAAGACAGTTTTTTTTTCCAGTATAACCTCATATAAAAAATCCTCCAAAAATTCATGTGATTTATCAATTGAGTAATTCCATAAGAATTTCGTAGGAATACTGAAAGTTTATTCCTTTGTTCCTTTGGGCCATATAGGAAACTATCCTATAGGATTCTATTCTTTCAAAATTCCTCTAAATATTCTATTCAAAAAGGCCCTCAGGGTCTAAAAGCTACGTGGAACAGAGCAGATCCTGCTCTTGCATTACAGATATCATAGAATTTTGGAATGTGTACAGTTACCTTCCAAGAACTTGATTATTTCGGTCCATAAATTTGGAATACGAGAAACTCTTTCCAATATAATTCTTGCAAGACTCCTATCTATAAAATTCTTGTAAGACTCTTGTAAACAGCCCTACTTGCAAGACTCTTATATTAGAAACCTTGTATAGGATGAAATTTCACAGGAGTTTCATTCTAGCATAGAATCTGAAAAAAAAACTTTCACTAAAAACTACTACCTGGATATTTTTTTCAAACTGCAAGCATAATTCAATGCTCTATTATGCTTAAAGAATGACTGGTACTAAAGAGGGCCCAAAGCTTAAAATTAGCTGGTACTAAATAGTGCCTAATCATTCTTAGGGAATCCCCAAATCTTGTACTAAAATTCCAACCTAAGAATAATTAAGGATAAAAAAACCATTGACTAGTATGTTTACGGATGAGCCCGAATATCTTTGATCGGAAGTACAATACAATGTGGCTCCATCATGTGGCAGCTGTGAATAATGCGAATAATTTAACTCAAAGAATAATGAAAGTAAGCTTAATACAGTGGCACAAGTTGCAAGACAAAGTTTATTAGAAACTTAAGTAGGCTTAATACCGTGCGGCACAAGAATTACAAGCCAAAATTTACAACACGTACAAAGCACAATGAAGATTCAGACTAGATCACTCAACAAATCAGCTAATACAACCCTGCATATATTATACAACATAAAGGGCAAATCAAGCTTCAACGCCGCATGCTTGAACAAGGAAAACACACAAATGACCAGGAATCAAGCCAACCTAAATCTCTCTCCTGTTATATCCATCCATAGCAAGAACAGATAGAATACAAGATAGATAGACATTTGGCCGGTATGCGACAATAAAAGTTTAATCTAATCAGCAGGAGCCAGCTAGACAGCCGACCACGTAGTCCTCTATCTGCCGGAGGCCATCCCACAGCAGCTCAAAGCACACTGGCAGGAACTCCATGGTGCCACAAAGGAACTGCGACCCAGAGAAGTGCTCTACAAAGGCGCCAAGCCCCTACAAATTCCAAGTAGCAACGCTAATTAAAAGATCTACAACCCTGAGCTGTGGGAGAGTTACAATGATGGCAGCGGCATACGTACCCCCATGCACGTGTGTATGACATTGCACATCTTCTTGGATCCCATAGCCTCCCAGCGGTGGACTTAGAGGAAGGCGTGAGCTGATGCACCGCCGTCGCCATCGTCATATTGACAAAAGCGTAGCCCTTGTTGCACTTGGCCCCTAATTCATAAAACCCTAAAACACCTAATAACCGTTCACATAAAATCATGAAACTCTAATTTCCCTAAAGCCCTAATTTGTTAGACCTAAAAACCTAATTTGCGAGACAATTTCAGAACATATAAAATTTGGAAAAAAATTAAAGAGGCAATTGCACTGTGTAATAAGCCTTCAAAAAATTTTATAATTGTTGGAGCTCATTTTCTATATTTAGAAATTTCCTACAAATAGTATCCTTAAATGATTTTTTGAGAAAAATGCAGAACATATTAAATTATGAAAAAATTACACAAGAAATCACACCATGTCAGAAGCCTCCACAACAAAGTTCATAATTTGTGGAGCTCATTTGCTATATTTAAAATTATCTACAAATAGTACTTTTCTAGAGGAGAGAGAATCCGCACACCTAGTGTGCGGACGAGGGCTTGTCTGTGCCCTTAAGGGGCCGGATGAGGGTATTTCTGCATCCCCGGGGGCACGGTGGAGGCATGTCCGGCCCCTAGGGGCACGGTAGAGGCAAGTCCGACCCCTAGAGGCACGGACAAGCCACATGTCATGTCTCCGTCTGTCCGTGGTGCCATTTTTGCAACTAATTCAGAGATAAAGCTATTCTTGTTAATTCACACGCCAACAGTACCAAATACGCCAAAAACTCCCATACATTTTGTCTCGTGGTCTATGCATGATGCATGTACACAATCTTGGAACCGGTTCCCATGTCTTTACAAAGTAGTACTAACAAAGGTATAGTGGACTTCAATAGTACAATGCCTTCAGATTCGCCTTGGTGGTGCCATCTGATCGGAAAACCAATGTTTTAATTAAACACACTGATATAGCTTATTTTCTTTCGACTACTATAGCTTGTTGCTATTATCTTTTAGTTACAATATCTATGAAACAGTGTCTTGAGCACATATATTACATTCAAATTGTTAGAGATATGTTAGAGATAGGAGTCCTTTTATATTTTCTTATCTACCTTTCGTATTGCCTTATCTGTATATGGCATACACCTCTTGTACTCCTATATATATTGCCCATTGGACCTCTTCAATACACACAATATTCATAACATGGTATCAGAGCAAAGGTTCTAAACCCTAGCCTAACCTAGCCTCAAATTGCTTCCGCTATCTGCTGCCCCCGGGAGGAGCAATCTCCGCTCCCCGGGGCGGCCCCATTAGTTGTAGTGTTTTCTCTGGCTGCTCTCCTTGGCATCGACAGCATCCCCCGCAATGGCGCCAAGCATCCTTCCCGACGCTCGAAGCCGCATCTTTCTGTTGCCTGGAGGTTGTCCTTGAAGATCCGAAGTCATCGATCCGGAGTCCAGAGTCATCGATTCGAAGTCATTGTCCTTGAAGATCCGAAGTCATCGATCCTTGATCTGGCCCGACAACGACAAGCCAGTAGCCGCGCCACCTCGATCGGCGACAGCGGCGGCGAAGTCACACCACTGCTGCCTTCCTCCCGCAGCGACAAGGCGGGCGCATCGCCGGCGGGCGCGAACCCGCCCGGCCGCGCGCTCGGCGCGCCCGCTCCTCCTTGTTTGGGGCGCCCTCGACGTCGAGATCCACACTGGATCAGGTCGTCGCCGCCCTTCCCGAGGCTTGCTGCCACGCCTGCGCCGCCGCCAGGAGAGGTTCCGTGCCGCCTACGAACACGCCCCCATGTCCGGGTGGGACGACGGCGCGTGCACGCCCGGCACCGGGCGCGTCGTCGAGAGCTGCTGCTCCCGTGGCTCCGCCTCTCTGGCTCCATCCCAGCGTCCCTCTCCCGCATCTCCATCTTCTCTCATTGGTTGGCTTCTTCTCGCCTTGGCGTCATCGATCGGCCTTGTTGCATTTTTGGCTTGGAGAGAGAGAGAGAGAAACGGAGGATGGGAGGAGTCCTGGTAGGATGGGAGGAGTTGTCTTGCTACTTTCTATGTACTGTCTTCGTATCAAGGTGGAAGGAACAGCAGTGTTGGGATGTCGCGAGAGCAGAGGTGTTGGGGTGTGCTTGCTATGTCTTTGTTAGTTCTTTGGATTCGGCCGTGCTTGCATCCGAAGTGTGCTACTATTTGAGCCAATTTGGTGTAGGCTCTTGGCGGCTCCTTCTTTGGGCTTTGCTCCTGCATCTGTCTTTGCTCTGTCGGTGGAGATTGAGTGCATTCTTTGCTGCTAATCTTGCTAGTTATCCTTAGGTTTTCATGCTTTGTGTTGTTTATTCCATTGCGTCCATTCAAATCCGTACCACTCTATCGTTGAGTTCGTCTAAGTCATGCGAGTCCACAAATTTATTGTCAGTCATAGAAGCATAGGAATTGCCTTATGCATGGCCGCAACTACCGCTCCCACTCTTCTTTCTGAGCCGTGTGCAGATCGTAGAAGTCATTATGATGCCGCCGCTTTCTTAGCCGCCGCCCTGAGCTTTTAAGGCCGTCGCGCTTCTTCTACGTCGCCGCTGTCTTGGGCTTCGATCTGCGCTGTCATGCTTCCACCTATTCTTATACGACTTGATTTGACAGCTCTGTCTATTCATGTCGGTTTCATCTTCTTCGTCGTGTTGCCGCGGTCGACTTTCTCAGCCCCTGCACCTTGTGCTTTATGGCATGTTGCATGACCCTGGATTTGAGGAGATCTTTTGATACTCGACATATTTTTTGAAAGCTGCATGACAATCCTATCTAAGACGAAGACATATGACATTGTAGCACCTAGCCTTTACTAGGTAGAAAAGGGTGAGGGAATGGAATCCGTAGTGATAGAACGTATCCAACGAACAGGGATGCCAGATTAGGGGTGTGCACGTTACACCGAAGCGAAAAAACAATATTAAAAAAACTAAACTATATTTATCAAAAATATTATATTTATTAAATCGTATTTACCGAAAATATCTAGCCATACACTAGATGGTTGAAAAAAAAAGGAAAAGGAAAAGAACCGTAAAAGGCTTCAGCCGTTTTGGGGGCAAGTTCGCACGCCAATCGACTCCATTTGGTGCGCTACCAAGAAGAGGAAAAGGTTAGCAGCAACCGGAGCCAATGGATGATTGGAATAGAATAGTTTGCCGGTGATTGGATTGGATATTGATCGGAGATTTTTTTTTAAATAATATTATTTTGAAAGAAAATTCAAATAATAAATAGTCGATTTTTTTTCAAAAATAGGATATTGTTGCCATTTGAAATGACAAAATTATCTTGTTGCCATTCCAACTAGCTACAGTAGCCTAGAACAGTGCAAAGAGGGTCATATCATCACTTGGACTGGCAACATAGCCATGTTGCCATTCCAACTAGCGATAGGACTCTGTCGTCATTTTAACTGGCGACAGGGATCCAGAGGTAAAATTTTTAATATTAAAATTTAGAAAAATCATTATTTCAAATGGCGATAGGGATCCTGTAAGTCCATGTCGCCATTCCAAATGGCGACACAATCTACCCTATAAAAGACACCAAAATTCTAGCATAACTTACTTTTATTAAAAAAAAACAGAGAGGGGAGGGAAGGGACAGGAGTAGAGAGGAGTAAAGGGAAAGAGAGAAGCTAACGAAGCGCTGTCTGTTCGATCGTCCACATTTTACGTAATTTTTTTTAACTGAATGGATTACATAGTTTTAGATGTACGGTAGTGTAGTATGTTGTACATAATTCTTTTTGGTGGGTAGTTTAGTTTTAAATACGTGGTTAATCGTGGAAATCTTATTTACGGTGTAGTACGTCAAATATGTCGGACGACACCAATTTCAAAATTTACTACGGTCAGGGGACTATTCTGGAGAGTCCCGAAGGGATTGATTTGTGTTATTTTCAATTGGCAACGGTGACCCTAACAAGACCAGAGTAGCATACATGGGGCGCTGTGATGTGGTGGTTGTTCCACACATTCGATTTAGACCATGCTATGTATGATCTGAGATTGAGTTGTCTTGCTAACCGAGCACCATAGGGCACATATCGGGAGTTAGTGCAACTCAAGGGAACAAGATCATGACAGCCATATGTACGCAGGGCGAGAGAGGAACGGTGGGATTTGGTCCTTCTGGCCTAGGTATATGCCAAGCCCACTCCTGCATCGACGGTTGAATAAGACGGGGTGATGATGCCAAAGAGAAAGTTAGGGACTCCAACCACAGCGTGACGCACAAATGGCCCAAGGCCCGGGAGTACCTGATATTGTCGATGAAGATTGTGTGGAAGGAGCTCCTTCAATCAGGCAAGCTAGTGGGGTTGCTGACGAGGGTGAGGAGATGGAAGCCCTAGTACAAAGGATGGATCTCAAAGACCAGAACTACCAGGCATTGTCAGAAGATGAAGGAGCCGACAATGAGGATGCTTTGGAATAGTAGGCGGTTCAATCCGAGTGAAACACATACCGGTTCGACAACCTCATCGTTAACGAAAGCTCCCGTGTGCCGTGGGAGTATAACCAGAGCGAGGTAAGGCAAGGAGTCATGTACAAATGCAAGGAGGCCGTGTAGGAGACGGTCAAATTCTGGGTCTTGTTGGTGCGACGTACATTCACAGTCGTCAAATCTAACCCAAGATGCTATGATGTGAAGTGCGACATAGAGGGATGCCCTTATGAGTGCACATATTTCAGCCTAAGTGAGACACCTACTGAAAATGCTCTATAGTGGTCCCTCACAAATGTGTCTTCTTTGAGTCGATCTGATCCCACAAGATCATGTCGTGAGCTTCATTGCGAACATCATGTACAGTGAAAACCGTGGATAATCTAAATTTTGAGCAACAATCCATCATTCGGGTGATTAAGGCAAGATTCTAGTACAGAATCAACTATACCAAGGCGTGGAGGGCAAAACAGAAAGTATTGGAATCAAGGTTCGGCAGGTTCGAGGACTCCTACCACAACCTGCCCGGCCAACTCTGGGTCAGACATGACTGGAATCCCGGTAGTCATGTCACTATTGAAGATTCCACACATCCGAAGTGGGGCAATAAGAGGGTACTGAAGCGAGCATTCTTCGCCTTTAGTCCATGCATCAATGCATTCCGGCACTGCCTCCAAATCTTGTGCGTGGATGGCACATTCCTGACTGGAAAATACAAGGGCCAGAAACTGACTGCAATAGCGACAGACGGGAACAATCAGGTTTTTCACATGGCATTCGCATTAGTTGAAAGCGAGAACACGGATAGCTAGTTGTGGTTCCAGAGGAATTTGAGGAATTCGGTTGTATATGGCTGTTCTAACGTATGCGTTATACATGATCGGCATGTCGGCCTGCTGAGTACAATAACTCAACTACAATAAGGAGACAACGAACCACTTTCATGGGTGGATCTATAGAGCAGGTGGTGCATAAGGCACTTGGGTGCAAACTTATCTGTGCCTCAGACATTGATACGCTAAAGGGAGGCAATGAAAAAGGCCGCTACAAGCGCTGACTAGGCCCCCGAAGCATTGCTAGAGTTACCCAAATATGGTCTTGGTGTGACGAGGAAGATGGGGGTGCAAGTGAAATGCTTCTCGGCCTGAATTAAGCACGAGCATAAGGAGAAGTGGTCACTGCTACATGGCAGGTGCAGGTCATGACAACTAATCTAGCTGAGGTGTACAATTGGGTCATGCATAACACCAGGTGCCTCTCTTTGGTTGGTATTGTAGAGGCAATTCTCTGCGGTACCACAAATTACTTTGTTGACAGAAGTAACAGTGTGTCACTCTCCATGGCGAATGACATAATACTGTACTCCATCATAATGACCAAATACATAGAGGAGAAGAGCAAAAAGGGTGAGATACACCGGACATTCAAGATGGATACAAGGGAGCTTTGCTTCGAGATACTGCACAGGGATAAATGATGCAGCGGGATGAATTGTGGGAGAATCACCCACGAGTGCACGCTATGCCGCGTTAGTTGCGTATGCACTGGCAACAAGCCTCTTCTTTTGCATAGGCTCTGCTCACATGTCATGGCCCCATGTTCGACGGTGGCGCAGTATCCCGGGCAGTACCTCTCAGATTATTTCAACAAAGAAGAGATGATGCAAACCTAGAGTGCAGAGTTGTATAGTTACAACATGGTTAGCCATTTCATTGGCCATCCGACCTGAGAGCAACTTATCTGTGCCGCAGACATTGATATGCTGAAAGGAAAGGTTGGCCGACGGCAGGTACGACGTATTAGGAACGATATGGACGAAGGAGAAGCCGAACATCGTGCGAAGAAGTGCTGCATTTGCAGAGAGTCTAAGCATACCTTTAAGAAATACCTTACAAGAAATGCACAGGATGAAGGAGACATTGACAGTCCGGGTGGCGTCGCGGGACCTTATCTGACCGCCCCACTCGAGGGGTCGACATGGCGGATGTTGAGATCACGGTCATGAGAAAAGTTCGTCTTGTTGAAATATGTGGTGCTCAATGTTTTGTAATATCATTGTGATTTGTCGAAAAACTAGGTGATGATGTTGTGTTGAATGTTTTGTAATATCATTGTGATTTGTCGACAAAATATGTGATAACGTGGTGCTGAATGTTCTATAATATCATTGCGATTTGGTGACAAAATATACGAGGACGTTGTGCTGAATGTTCTGTAATATCATTATGATTTATCGACAAATTATGTGATGACGTTGTGCTAAATGTTTTATAATATCATTATGATTTGACCACAAAACATGTGATCCGAAATAGACAATAAAAAAACATATGAAGGTTCTTGTCGCCATTCCAATTGGCGACAGGGTTCTGTCGCCAGTTGGAATGGTGATATGGACATGTAACCGGTCCACGTGGCGACATAACACTCTCTGCACTATTTTTGGCTACTGTCACTGATTGGAACGACAACGAGACAATTTCGTCATTTGAAATAGCGAAAGTAGCCTATTTTGTAAAAAAAAAAAAAACTGATTATTTATTTTTGAATTTTTTTTAAAATAATATTTTTTTAAAAAAATCATTGATCGGAGAGACTTGGATTGGATCCGATGGAATATTTTACTACTACCTCCGGATTAGTTTACTTGACGTCCTATGGCACATGAAGAGCTAGGTAGCTATGCACGAACCGGTCGGAAACGTCAAATACAAAAAAAAAAAAAGGAGGTAGTACTATCTTCTGTTGGGTTTTAAGTTGGATTTAGCTGAAAGCAAGCAGACTTTTATGGGGATTCCGTCCCCATCGAGCCATCGGCATCGACGTGTACGTGACAACCATCTGCTTGCCTGGTAGCTAGGTTAGGTTGAGCTAGGCTCATGGGGGGAGCTGAAAGTTGACGTCTAGTTCTAAACAAAAGCATTTCGATCCTACTTCAGTGGGATACACATGAACTCCTGTAATGAGTTGACAAATTCTTCTAGTACCCACTTAGAATACGATAATATTTTCGATTCCTGAGATGATTAAAAATGTTCTAAATGAAATTCTTGAAAAGTTCCCATTAAATTTTTGCATTCCAAACATACCCCTAGATAGATGCAGGATAACAGGATGAGTCGATTTCCTTTCCTTTTAAAAAAAAATCAAGTGGTGTGGCACAGGAATCATGTAGTGACGACGCTAGCCTTTCACTCTATGTCAGAAAAAACAGGAAAAGGTCCATTTTTAAACCCTGAACTCTAGCATCGGTTTGTTTTTCAACCATGAGCTCTTAAACTGTTCAAATTAGAACCTCAAACTAATAAAACTATCCAATTTACTACCTTTGACCCAAACCAAAACCAGGATGATTTTATCTAATATAGCACCGATGCGTCCATTTTCCGCCGACATAATATCACCATATTTTACCAACTCATCAGCGCATAGTCGTCCTCTTGCGAGAGAGAGAGAGAGAGAGAGAGAGAGAGAGAGAGAGAGAGAGTGCTATTGGCCATGGAAAGGGCTCGCCTAAGCTAGTCATCGGTGGCGCGACGAGGACTAAAATGAGATGCCACGGCAAATGTTGCTGCTACACGTGCTTTATCACACCTCCATTGCATCGACGTCCTCCTCGGATTTGGCGCAATGGTGGAGAGGACCTAACAGACCAGCGGCCGTCCCGAGCTCCTCACTCAAACGATGATCGTCTCAAATCGATGAGGGTCACATTACATTTGGACTCTTGCTCTTGGTGATAGCAAGATCCTTACTCTCATGGAGAGGATGACACTTGGAGATGGGGCAAATTTTTCTTGGTTTATTTCTCACACAATGTCATACCAACTGAGGGTTGGGTATACATATTTATAAGTGCTACTCGTAAGCATATACCAAGATGCTAGTCCGAGATGCTAACAACTTTATCCTAGATGCTAGTCTAAGATGCTAACAACATGTCCTAGATCTCGTGTCCTCTAAGATGCTAACAACTTTGTCTAGATCTTTGGTCAAGATCTTGTCCTAAGATGCTAACAACCAGTCAAGGATGCTTGTCCTTTACAAAGCAAAAGCCGACACAAAAAGCGACCTGACGTAAAGCCGACACGAGACTTATCCATCATTCTCCCCTAAGTCTTGTGTGTCTCCTTGTGAGAATCTGAGCCATCCGATCTGGCGCGAAACTCCGGAACTTGATCCGCCCAGAGACTTGGTCGGGAAGTCGGCAAGTCGGTCTTGGGTGTTGATGTGGTTGGCCCGGATACTCCCTTCATCCAGGCAGCTTCTGATGAAGTGATACCTCACCCGGATGTGCTTGCTGCGCTCATGGAAGACAGGGTTCTTCGCCAAGGCCAAGGCGGACTTGCTGTCCACCCTGAGCTCCACTACCTCCGCGTCTCTGTCAGGAGATCGCCAAGCAGCCGTGCCAGCCACAGAGCCTGAGTAGAAGCGGTAGTGGCTGCAATGTACTCTGCTTCGCAGCTAGACAAAGCCACTACCTGCTGCTTGACCGACTGCCAGCTGATCGGACACTTGCCGAGGAAGAACAGCGTCCCGCTAGTGCTCTTGCTCGTGTCGATGTCGCCGGCGTGGTCGCTGTCGCTGTGCGATGAAGCGCGCGCGGGCACCTTGGGTAAGCCGTGGTCGGAGGTGCCCGCGACGTGGCGAAGATCCTTTTCATGGCCTGCTGGTGTTCCGTCGTCGGTCGCTGCATGAACCGGCTGACGTAGCCGACGGCGAACGCCAAGTCCGATCGGTCACGTGTGGACAAGGTAGCGAAGGCTGCCCATAATGCGCGATCATGCGTTGCGTCCACCTCCTCCGCCGTACTCTCGACTCGCCGGCCTTTCCTCCATAGGAGTGTGGGCTGGGTTGCGATCGGTGAGCTCGCCAGACTTCGACGATGCGCTTGGCGTGGCGGTGCAGCGAAGGAGATCTGGAGCTGTCCTAGTGGACCTCGATCCCGGTAGAAGGAGAGGAGCCCCAAGTCGCTCATCCGGAAGGCGGTCTTCATCTCGCCTTGAACGCCGACCTCGGCCTCCTTGGGCGGTGATCACCAAATCGTCGGCGTGACGCCCACCAGCCAGCGTTGCTGCGCCTTGCCCGCCGGTAGACCGCGACCTCGTGTGCGCTCTGCTGGAACCCCATTTGCGAGAAGGGTGGAGTCGACTTAGCGTTCGGGCTCGTGGTGCTGCCGCCGCAGCCGTGGGGGCGCTGCGCGCAGCGGAGGACCTTGCCCTCCTTGCCGGGATGGCGAATCCCGCCGATCGAGCGTAGACCTCCTCCTTCAAGTCGCCGTTGAGGAAGGCGGACTTGGCGTCCATGTGATGGGCGCGCCAACCCTCTGGGTGCAAGTGCGAGGAGAAGCGAGCGGACTCCATGCGCGCGGGAGGCGCGGCGTCGTCGAAGTTGACCCCTCTGCCGCATGAATCCTCGTGCCACCAAGCGAGCCTTGTGCTTGAGCGATGGCGCGGCGGCCATCCCTCTTTAGCGAACACCCACTTAAGGGTGATCGCGCGGTGACCGCGGGAAGATCCGCCACTCCCACGTCGGTTCCGCTCGGCGGCGTCCATCTCTCGCTTCATCGCGACACGCCACGCGCGTCTCCCTCGCCTCGGCGAAGGCGGGGCTCGCCGCCGTCGCCGCCAAAATGCACTCCGCCTCGAAATGCGTCTTCGCGCCGGTCGAGGCGGGCGATTCGCCGAGATGTTGTCCATGGTACGGTAGCGAAGAGGCTCGCCGTCGTGGTAGCGTCGGCGCGATCCTCGTCCCCGGGACAGCGGAGTAGCGAACTCCACCGTCGCGCCGCCGTCGTGGACCGGCCGTTAGGGCCGATCCGGTGGTGTGGCGCGGTGCGGAGAAGTGGTGAGCGGTCGCGGAAGATGGTGGAGCACTCGCGGGCCGGTGGCGAGCAAGGTGTCGAGGTGGGCGAGCCGCTGGCTCCCGACTCTCTCGAAGAGGCGTGGTCGACAACGAAGTCCACGAGTCGGTCGAACCGCCGCCCACCGCTTGTCCCGTCGGCCTGCCGCCGTCGAACACAACGTCACGCGAGATGCGGGCGCGTTGTGTGACGGTCGAGATGCGGTAGGCCTCGAGCCCTCCGCGTGGCCGATGAACACTCGGTGCTCACGCCGTCGAGCTTGCCGATGTGGCCAAGCTCCTTGGCGAACGCGAGGCGAAGACCCGCAAGTGGAGACCGCCGGCTTGCGCCCATGCCAAGCCTCGTGCGGCGTCCTGCGTCGGCGCCTTAGTAGGCGGCGGTTGAGGATGTAGGCGGGCGTCACCACCGCCCCTCGAAGGCGGTGGCATCCCCTACTTGGGAGGGCCCGAGCCATCCCCACAACCGTGCGGTTGCGCCGCTCGGCGGCGCCGCTCTGCTGCGGGCATGCGGCGCGGAGTAGTGGCGCTGAATGCCCTCATCATTGTGATGACGACGGTCACCGCCGTGGTCGCTGCCGTTGTTCTGCATCTTGCGCGTACGTGCGGCTGCGGCGCACTCGCCTCCGCGATAGCCTCGTGCTTTGATGGCGTCGCGACCTCTCCCTTGCCGCCGAGGACCATCACCCACATGTAGCGGAGAGGTCGTCGGCGAGTAGCGAAGTAGCGTCATCCTCCGGTGTGGCGGTGTCACCGGCCACACAAGTCCCGCACGAACTCGAGCCTCTCCTTGGCTCGGAAACTCGCCTGGCGGGAAGGGAGTTGCCTGCGCCGTCAACACGCAGACGTCGCGAGCTGCTCCACATGGTCAAGGCACGGCAGCCTCGCACCATCTCGTGGCACCGAGCCGCAGGGCCTCGAAGTGAAGGTGCCCAGCGCTCGTGCCATCGCCACGCCTCGTCGTCGACGGACGCGAGACAGAGGGGTTGTGCCACACGCGCGTGAAGGATGTAAGTCGATTTCGCCTCACAGTTACCTTGGCAAGAAGGCGATGGCGAAGATCCCAAATCCGCGGCACCGTGCTCGATCACGACACGCCGAGCCGTTCTCATCGGTATCCCAGGCGATGATGGAGTTCGTAGATCCGGGATGTAGTAGGCGCGGTGAGCGACTGCGCTCACGGTACACGGCCGTGAAGATGACGGAGCCGACACCCTTGATTTCCACGCCGAGGTGTCCCCAAACTTGCGGAGCCTCGGGCCAGAGTCAAGCTCGGAGAAGAACTTTCGCCGCCGATCATGTGGTGGGTGGCGCCGGTGTCGAGCACCACTGCCGGTCTTGTTGTTGTCGGGCCGTCGCCAGAGAGGCGTGTGCTTTGGCTCGTCAAGGTGGAGAGAGCCGCTGCGGCGGTGCGGCGAGGTAGTTCGATGCTCGCATGAGCAATGAGCGAGCCGCTGCTCCTCCTCCTCCGCGCTGCGCGATGTGGGCTGGCGTGTCGTGGTGCGCCGACAATCCACGCCCAATGACCAAGCTTGCCGCAGCTTGTGGCAAGAGTCGTCTCGTCTGGCTTTTGCATGCCGCCGCGCCGCCTGGCGCCTCTGCGAGCATCACCCTCGCGCGTCCTCGCGTCGGCACGGCGCTTTGCGCACCTTGCGCGCTTGCGTGCTGCGCGCACTGTCGGGAAGAGGACTCCCCCTTCTCCCTGTCACCTTGGCAAGCATCCCACTGCTCCCGAGTGAGAAGGAGCTTCCCGCCAATGGTGACGGGTCGAAAGACAGCGTGGCTCATCGCGCCCCAACGACCTTGAGGCGACCGCGCCTCCTCGATCGACATCGTGGAGAGGTCCAGCAGAGACTGGATCGAGCGAGCCATCTACTTGTACTTCTCGGGGACGCAGCGAAAGAGCTTCTCAATAGCTCTCTCATCACTGTAGGTGTCGTCGCCAAACTGCACCAGCTTCTGCAACAGAGTGTTGAGACGGAGAGCAAAGTCATCGACGTCCTCACCTGGCTTGAAGGCCAGGTTCTCCCACTCCGTGCGAAGTGCCTGCAGTGTGGACTTGCGGGCGCGGTCGCTGCCGATGCGTGCCGCAGCGATGGCGTCCCAAGCCTCCTTGGCAATCCGCTTGTTGGTAGCGAAGCGCATCTCGGCGGGGCTGCGGCGATGAGAGCATCCAGCGCCCGTCGATCCTGGTTGTAGTCGACGTCGCCGTACCGGACTGCATCCCACATATGCTGCACCTAGAGCTTTACCCTCATCACCGCAGCCCACTCGACGTAGTTGGACTTGGTGAGGGTAGGCCACCGCCGCGGGCCGCGTCCACGACGGCGGCCTAGTACTCGTGGTGACCACGGTGCGAACCGGGAGAGAGCCGCGTTACTGTGAAGGCCGCTCTCGCCGACCCGCACGTCGCCGCCGCCGTCGTGCACGCTCAGAGGCGCCGCGGCGCGTCGCGCCGTTCTGGCTGCCGCCGCGCTCGTGGCGTCTTGCGGTTGCCCATGCGCCGCTTCGCCCTCATCTCGCCTCCTCTCCAGCTCAAGGTCGCGTCGGCGTATCATCGCCAGAAATGGAGCTCTGTTGCCGCCGCATGAACCTCGACCTCTGCTGCGCACGCCGCCGTGCTGCCGCCGCCGCCGCTTCCACCTCCGCCACGGCGGCCCGGCCCACCGCCGCCCGGCCTCGATGCCCTTCCGCCGCTGCGGCGGTCTCTGCCGCCGCTTCGCTGCGTCTTCTGCTGCGCGAAGCTCGGCCGTCTGGCGACGCCGCATGCTCGGCGGCCGTGGCGAGGCGCCTATCGCGGACATGGCGCGCTCGGGGTGTTGCGTGGAGAGAAGGCTGCTGTGACGCTCTTGTCCGTCTCGGAGAGGAGTGAGCGTGGGCGACCGAGCTAGCTGCTTTGCTCTGGGGTGAAATTGCTGCGAGGCCGAGAAGGAGGAGATGAGCAGGAGATGCTCGGGCTACAGGATAGTATAGCTCTGATACTACTTGTTACACGCTGGACTCTTGCTCTTGGTGATAGCAAGATCCTTACTCTCATGGAGAGGATGACACTTGGAGATAGGGCAAATTTTTCTTGGTTTATTTCTCACACAATGTCATACCAACTCGAGGGTTGGGTATACATATTTATAGGTGCTACTCCACCAAGCATATGCCAAGATGCTAGTCTAAGATGCTAACAACCTGTCCTAGATGCTAGTCTAAGATGCTAACAACTTGTCCTAGATGCTTGTGTCCTCTAAGATGCTAACAACCTGCCCTAGATCTTTGGTCAAGATGTCTGTCCTAGAGATGCTAACAACCGATCAAGGATCTTGTCCTACAAAAGCAAAATGCCGACCACGAGACTTATCCATCAAGGGCAACAACATCAGCCAATCGACCTCACTAACTTGTACGACGATAGGGAAGGCGACATCCTTGGTGAGGTGTAGTCGTCGATGACGATAGCTTGCGAATCCCACTTTGTCGTGGAGAGGATGAGGTTGCCAATCTTGAACCACCTCCTTTTTGAAGGATCTAGCGCATCAATCATCTGGCTACCTTACGCCCGCTCAGTCGCCAAACAAAGAGGTCTAGGACACCTGGTCGTGATGAAGGCATTTCTAGCTCTCCATCTTCTTCTCCTATAGCTGCTTTGATCATTCTTCATCTAAGCAAGCACACGAGCAAGATATCACTCTAGAATTACCGATGACCCAATTACTAGAGCACATGCCAAAAACTTCAACAAAGGGTGAAATCACTCCTACAGAGCATAATCATATTTTTATAAGAATTTTATCTTGCATAAAGCTTGTGTTTTATGTGTGCTCAGATTTCAAGAACGTAAACAAGACAATGGAGCAATTGTTCTTTGCCAAGACTTGTTCTTCTTGCATAAAATGATGGACCCCAAGAGGAGGCATGAGAAGAAGGAGCCCATCAAATGAGGAGTCAGAGCCTCTCGGAGATGTGCATGCCAAAGACACAAAAGCAGTAGGAGTCCGGGAGGATTCGGCTTGCCTTATCCAATAAGCGAAAGTGCACCAAGGAGATTGCATCAAAATAGGAGAGGGCCCTCGTGCCTATTTTTGTGCCACACTCTATAGGGTCATTTGTATCCAGATTTTTAGGAAGCTATTTTTAGAGTCGAGCAGAATAGGAAACTAGAGATTGCCTAGGAATTTTAGGACAACAAAGTGGTGGATTGGTGTCCAAGTTTAGGTCGGCCTTAGGCCTTATATCTTCTATACCTCTGAGCCTTTTTGGCTTTAGACCACTTTTAAAGTTAAAACAACGAAGATATCGTCTCTTACTCCAATTGCCATGTGAGGTAAATTGCTAGGGAATGAGCGTTATTGTTCTTGAATCAAGGTCAAGCTATTGCTCCACAGGAGTTGGGGGCTTGTTGATTTTAACCGTGGTCGGTGACAATCAACACCTCGGTGTGTGTGGGTGAATTTTTCAAAGAGTTGAGGGTCCGTGCATTGCGCGATGTGTTCAAATAGCAAGTTCGACAAGAGGCACTAGTTATCAAGGGTTCTATATCAAGAAGATCGGGCACCCCACATTATTGTGGTATCATATTCCAAGGTTTGCTAGGTAGAACCACTTTTACCTCGTAGTAGTATATTCATTTTTCATCGTCTCTCTATACGAAAAGCCACACAAAAATATTTTTCTTTTAGCTTGTAGTTAAATTCTGCAATTTTAGTGCGTTTGGGTAGGTTTCAATCAATTAGATCATTGTGTTTAGTTCTTGATCTATCTCCTTTTGTGTTGTTTGTTTTGTCTTTGTTTAGTCCAATCTGCATCATCTAGTTGCGCACCTTTGATCTTGTTGTTTGGTGCGAATAGCTAGTTCACGATTTTGTGCAACTAAACATAACTTATATCTTGTGGTTTGCACGTTTTCTTTTGAACCATTTTGTTCGTTGCGAAAACTTTGAACCATCCACATCGGTGCCACATCAGGCAAAATTACCATAGTTTGGACCGAGGGGGTAAAGTGGACGATTTCATTAGTTCGAGATTTTGATTCATATAGTTTTAGAGTTCATGGTAGAAAAATGGATCAAGGTCAAAGTTCAGGGTTGAAAAGTGGACTTTTTTCACAAAAAAAAAACTTGTGAAGTAGTTAGATTGATTTTTTTTGAGTGAGATACTAGAAAAAAAAAACTTGTGCAGTAGCTAGCCTATTGGGAGAGGTCAAGGGCACCTTGGAGCTTAGATTGAAGATCTTGAGTGCTTGAGAGAGTAGATTAGGCCTAGTTTTGCATGCATCACTCTTAGTTGCTTGATCTTGCTGGTTGAAGTGACCACCTTTGGACTTATTACTATTGGAAATCAGCGTTTCCTAGACAGCTTGGAGGCATGCTCTTGCTTACCTTCCTAGGAGGAGCTTGTGGAAGGCACTAGGAGGGTTGTAAATTAAGGTTTGTAGTCCACCTATCCAGAGCGAAGGACTACCACCAGCTGCATGCATCAAGTCAGAGTGACACTCTTGCGAGAGTGCTCCAACAAAGAGTAGGGAAGATCGCTAAATCTCTGAGTCCTCAATAAAAATTCGGTTGTTTCTTTGTCTCTTTTACCTTCCGTATTTACTTTCTTGCTCTTTCAATTACTAAATCAGACTTGTGTGTAGGATTGGAACTAAGTTACAAAACTTCACTAGACTCATGTAGGAGTTGCTTGAGCACACTAGCTAAGACATAGGCACATTAGGTTGGGCTAGGAGCTTTGAATTTTAATTTGGCCATAGTTTGCAAAAGATTCCCAATTCACTGCTCCCATTTTGGGTACGCAATCCACTTTAGTTGGGCATGACAATTGAAGTATTACTAGTAGTGCTTGAAATGTTTAGTCCATGGAAACCGGAGACCATTAGTGGTCTATGGAATGTTTAGTAGTACTTGTTTGCAAGACTTGGTTCCATTTGCATGATTTTTATGAAAGGTATGTATGAGGTAGCAGGTGTTGGGAGGTGGAATTGGTGGCTTAGGGTGTGTTTGAATGGAGGTACAAAGCTGAATGGGATGGTTCAGTTCAAGAAATGAGTTCATCCAAGTGTTTGGTTTGTTGAATTTGTATCAAACGATCCTTAATGGGATGGTTCAAGCTAGGAGAATATTCCCCTTTTATACTGTATCATCCCGTTCGATGAAATCAGCCAAACCACACGGTTCACCCTATCGCTCTCGCCCCAGTACTAGCCACCACTTCCATTTTGGCCAACCCGACGAGCTTCATCTACTGCCACCAGCGTCACCTCATGTTCCCAGGCACGTTGTGCAAAACCCGCCAACCAATTTCGATTATCGTCCATGGGAGCTCGCACCACAGTCTTCTTCCCCACGTCCTACCGAAACTGCCGCCACCATTGTCGTTCGTCACCCGATGAGCCCCTTCTCGATTCCCCTTTACTCGAGCATCCCTAGGCCACCCCTTCCTTCTCCCACCACCTGCTCTAGCTCCCCTCCCCATAGCGTCGCTGCCACGACGGACCCGCCGCACCGCCATAGGATCCCGTCACCGACCCGACTCACTCCACCCCGTCGCCACTATCTGCACCGGTGACATCCCCTCACCTCCCTCTCGCCCGTGCATGCACAATCTTTCCCCCGCCTTCCTTCCAGTGCCGCCGCCATAGACACAACGCCGTCGTCGCCAGGAGTAGCTGTGCCACCGTTGTGGTCTGCCTTCCACCACCCCACCACCACCCCTGGACTCCTCTTCCCCGTGGGGACCCATTTTTGGGGTCGCCCCATCCTCTCAGCGGCTCCCTCGCTGCCGGCGAGCCCGCCCGAGCTGTCTTTGCGTCTCCTCTATTTTCTCTCTGTCTCTCTCTATGGCCAACTTCATCCTCCAACCAAACAAAATCTCGTATTATCCCATCCAAGCAACCAAACATACTCTTGTATCATTCTATTCAGGATCATCCTGTCTATCTTGTACCACCCCATTCCATTCAACTTCGTACCTCCATCCAAACACACCCTTATAGTATTGATGATGCATTGTTTGTGTGGATGTAATGTTGAGCATTGCACACACATTATGTTGATTTTGCACGGGTAATGTTAAATAGGCAATGGTAGGATCGTCAGTTGTACATGAACATGGCAAGAGCATGAATGGTTTTTCGGATCTAAATTTTTTGAGATTGATTGGTTGGTTTGTTGTGGTGGTTGCACGTAGATGGATAGACTTGTACATGTTTTTACCGGTGGGACGGCTAACCAAACAGGAAGTGCGTCGAGTTTGTTGGCATGGAAGTGAAAGTCCTTGTGTTTGGAGAATCGCTGTCCTTTTCAACTGTTGTGACGAGGATCAAGTCCACGCTGGGATGGTATGAGCCTGGGGTTGATATGGCAATGGAGGGGGTGGTACGATGCCAGAGTCGGTTCGAAGGTGCAATCTGTGATGATGCCGACATGGATTGAAACATGTATAAAGATATCATGCTTGCATCACACGTGCGGTCGTTCGAGGTTTGGGTTAAGAGAAGTGTGGTGGTGGGGATAAATTGGGTAACGGTGTACCTAGTGGGCCAAATGCAATCAAGTTCATCGTTGGTGAAGTTGCATGTGACGACAATGCGAACCACGGCGTCAATTGGCATCGCTCTATGGAGGAAGGTCCAACCGTTGTGGTATTGTCACGGGGTGTCCACGTGACCCTCCATGCGCGAGGAGAATTGCAACGAAATGCACGAGCTACGAACTTACGGGAGAATCGGCCCGATGACAATGGAGCTTGCACAGATCTGTCGATCTACATCATATCTTGGATACTACGTACTAATCTAGGAGCTCCTGCATGTATGGCATAATAATGGAGATGGCATCGGTGCATTGTTGGATCTGCCCGGGCATGGAAACAAAGATGGAGATGAGGAGGCGGATATCGGGATACGTGGATGTAGGTCGGTAGAGCAGGATGTGAAACGAAGGTCGATTAGGTGGAATTGGAATTAGTATCAAGCGACATGTCGTTTTATGCAATAATTAAAAGATTGTGAGGTTCTATATAAAGACAAATTTAAGAGACAACATATTATAGATATTGTCTTTAAGCTTGTCTTTAAATGACATGGAGTGGTATATGAACATGCGGCGTCTCTAGTACTTTAGATGGCCTAATCGGAATACAAATACTCACTGCCCGATACAAATCATGCAGCGGGTTGGCGGATCCAAGAGCTAGCTGTGAGGACCCTGATTTATTTGGCTTGTAATGCTTAGTCTTCCATTGACTCTAGCATCACAAATCAAATAAACCAAGCCCCGAGATATGTATACTTCCCAAAAATGCAGTATACACACCCCGTTACAAAATCACGCATCAATTCCATACATCACATAACATTAATTCTAACAAAAGACATACATAATAGAGTTATTACACAAGAAGGCCGACCGGCCAAACAACATCAAAGTAACATTAACAGCGGAAGCAAAAGTGTCATAAGATGGCTATAAACAAAATCCAACCGGTTAGCCATAACCCATAAGGCAACCAACCGGGCCGCCAAGCTAGTCGTCCATACTGCAGCAATTCTCACAAAAGTCGATCCCTTGGGGATCAACTTCTTCCTCAGCAACAAATAAGCAAAGCAAATGAGTACAAAATGTACTCGCAAGATCGCGTGTGGAATAGCGGACCTATCAATATGCTACATGCAAGCTTATTTAAGTGAAGGTTGTATGTCTCATTTTGCACAAAGCCAACTTTATTTGTAATAATGTAGTACATTTCAAAAGCAAGTTTGCAATCAACTTTTATTGAATGAAATAACACGAGATACAATAAGTACAAGAGTAACCACCTATTGGTGACTAACCCAATAGCCACCACACATAGCACGAATCCCAGATTCGTACCACCCATCAAGTTTTAATTTAAAATGTTGTAGTCTAACTCTTGAAAGACCTTGCCAAGCGTGTCCATAACCTAGGACGAGGCTATTCGAATAGTTTTAACCCTACAGGGGTGTACCAATGTACCCACACTTGGACATCGCTTTTGCCAAGCTATTAAGCACACTTCCTTTGGTATGCCGGCACGGCTAAGTCCTACAAGACGTTTCCAATGGAATGCGTTAATTAAGAGTCGCACGTATAGGGTTAACCCTTAGTGACCAGCCGACGAAATGGGCCACTAGGACCACACGTTGTGGTGGAGTCAAGCAAAGACAGGAGTCATTAGCCATTTAGGGTAAAGCTAGCCGGGCATTTGCAAGACCCCGGTCGGGGTGAAGGACCTAGAAAGGAACCACCCTGCACGCCCTTGTGATCCTTTTTCTCTATAAACTACAGCCAGCGACCCATTAATTAATGCCTCCCAAAGTACTAATTCAAGAGAGGTCCCATACCCTCTAGTGTGGTTAGCACGCACAAAATGCTTGGTTTAGTGTAACAAGATGTTCGGTCCTTGTTGACTCAGGCACCATTCCAGTCACACCCAAAAGCACACCAACATACCATTGTGCCCAAGTCTAAATCATTTTGTTTCAGTGTTTAGTTTTCACAAGTAAACATGGCACAAGGCTGAAATCATAAGTGATAATAAGTTTTATGTGATCAAGGTTATCGACAAGTCGATAACCGCCCATTTCTACCGGAAGCTAAGCATGACTAAGCAATTAATTCGCAACTACTAAGTGACAAGAGTTCATCCAACGAGCTCTAATCACAGCAATAACCTAGGCTCATGGTAGTAAAGGATGATCATTTGCTTAAGGAAATGCATCTACTAGGTCAACTAACGACAATAGTTTAACACAAACTAGCAATGCATACATAGAATTTGTAAACAACATAATTACTTAAAAATACAGGATTAACATGATCAAACGCTTGCCTTGCTGGAATTGCTCTTGCTGCAGAGGATTAAGCTCGGGGTCAACAATAATCTCTCGGAACCTAACGCTAAAAGTGACAAAACCAATAAGAACGAGGAACACCAAACCAAACTCAACAGCAAAAGTTCTCTAAAACCCATGAAATTTATACAGCAGTAAGATCATGATTTTAGACAATTTTAGGCACAAGAATAACTTCATTTGGACTTGGCATGAAAAAGTTATGGCCTAAACAAATTTTCTCAGCCTGGAAAATCCTAATTAAATTAATTTCGGTTACTGTTCATGGCAAAAATTTCTAGAATGATCTGGAATCTGAAAATTTTATGGTAGGTAGATAAGGTCATCCTAAGAACAGCAAAGTTGAGTTTACTTCATTTGGAGTTGAAATGAATTAGTTATGATCTTTCTAAGTTGTAAAACTAGGGTATCATTTATTTCAGTGGCAAAGACCACCTGAAAACCTATTCTACACTAAAGTCCATGGGAGCTCGCACCACAGTCTTCTTCCCCACGTCCTACCGAAACTGCCGCCACCATCGTCGTTCGTCACCCGATGAGCCCCTTCTCGATTCCCCTTTACTCGAGCATCCCTAGGCCACCCCTTCCTTCTCCCACCACCTGCTCTAGCTCCCCTCCCCATAGCGTCGCTGCCACGACGGACCCGCCGCACCGCCATAGGATCCCGTCACCGACCTGACTCACTCCACCCCGTCGCCACTATCTGCACCGGTGACATCCCCTCACCTCCCTCTCGCCTGTGCATGCACAATCTTTCCCCCGCCTTCCTTCCAGTGCCGCCGCCATAGACACAACGCCGTCGTCGCCAGGAGTAGCTGTGCCACCGTTGTGGTCTGCCTTCCACCGCCCCACCACCACCCCTGGACTCCTCTTCCCCGTGGGGACCCATTTTTGGGGTCGCCACATCCTCTCAGCGGCTCCCTCGCTGCCGGCGAGCCCGCCCGAGCTGTCTTTGCGTCTCCTCTATTTTCTCTCTGTCTCTCTCTATGGCCAACTTCATCCTCCAACCAAACAAAATCTCGTATTATCCCATCCAAGCAACCAAACATACTCTTGTATCATTCTATTCAGGATCATCCTGTCTATCTTGTACCACCCCATTCCATTCAACTTCGTACCTCCATCCAAACACACCCTTATAGTATTGATGATGCATTGTTTGTGTGGATGTAATGTTGAGCATTGCACACACATTATGTTGATTTTGCACGGGTAATGTTAAATAGGCAATGGTAGGATCGTCAGTTGTACATGAACATGGCAAGAGCATGAATGGTTTTTCGGATCTAAATTTTTTGAGATTGATTGGTTGGTTTGTTGTGGTGGTTGCACGTAGATGGATAGACTTGTACATGTTTTTACCGGTGGGATGGTTAACCAAACAGGAAGTGGCGTTGAGTTTGTTGGCATGGAAGTGAAAGTCCTTATGTTTGGAGAATCGCTGTCCTTTTCAACCGTTGTGACGAGGATCAAGTCCACGCTGGGATGGTATGAGCCTGGAGTTGATGTGGCAATGGAGGGGTGGTATGATGCCAATTGCGTCCGACATGGATTGAAACATGTATAAAGATATCATGCTTGCATCACACGTGCGGTCGTTCGAGGTTTGGGTTAAGAGAAGTGTGGTGGTGGGGATAAATTGGGTAACGGGTGTACCTAGTGGGCCAAATGCAATCAAGTTCATACGTTGGCTGAAGTTGCATGTGACGACAATGCGAACCCTGACGTCAATTGGCATCACTCTATGGAGGAAGGTCCAACCGTTGTGGTATTGTCACAGGGTGTCCACGTGACCCTCCATGCGCGAGGGAGAGAATTGCAACGGAAATGCACCAGAGCTACGAACTTACAGGAGAATCGGCCCGATGACAATGGAGCTTGCACAGATCTGTCGATCTACATCATATCTTGGATACTACGTACTAATCTAGGAGCTCCTGCATGTATGGCATAATAATGGAGATGGCATCGGTGCATTGTTGGATCTGCCCGGGCATGGAAACAAAGATGGAGATGAGGGAGACAGATATCGGGATACGTGGATGTAGGTCGGTAGAGCAGGATGTGAAACGAAGGTCGATTAGGTGGAATTGGAATTAGTATCAAGCGACATGTCGTTTTATGCAATAATTAAAAGATTGTGAGGTTCTATATAAAGACAAATTTAAGAGACAACATATTATAGATATTGTCTTTAAGCTTGTCTTTAAATGACATGGAGTGGTATATGAACATGCGGCGTCTCTAGTACTTTAGATGGCCTAATCGAATCCAAATACTCACCGCCCGATACAAATCATGCAATGGGTTGGCGGATCCAAGAGCTAGCTATAATGGTGGATCTTAATTGTGGCAAACTTATGGTACTTGTGGCAAACATGCGATTGTTCATTTGAGCGGAGTGGGTTTTTACATACTTGGGTTGATTAGACTTGTTTACACTAGTTGACATCGAGTCACAAACTCACAACCAAGTCGTGAGATGTGAATTGGGGATTTTCTTGAAGGTTCGACTATTCCTTTCATCCGGATAGTGGGATCAGATCCTGTAGGTGTTAGATTGATCTCTCTCCCAATTAGCCCAACGGCTAATCGGGCCTTGATCGCGCTCGATCGGGCGCCCGGCCACTCTTGGTGACGGGCCCCGTCACACTGCGCTATAAATAGAGGTGGGGCGCGGCTCGACTCACGAGTTCGCCCGAGCCGTACACCCCCACCGACAAACCCTAACCGATCTAGAGGGTCGTGCGATCGTGGCGGAAGTCCATCGCCGTCACCGCCACCGGATCCGCCCGCGCCACCGTCTTCCTCTTCCCGACCACTGCTCCTCCATGGCGGCTCCTCCTCTACCTCCGACGGCACCCTCTCCTCTCCTCTCTTCTACCTCTCGGATCTAAACCCCAGCAAAGAAAAAGAACCAAACATTGGTATCGAGCCTTACGCGTCGCCGCGCCGCGCCGTTTTGCGGCGATCGCCGCCACCGGTCGCGCTGCCTCGGGCTCGGGCGGGGTGCCGCGCCGCGCTGCTCGCGTCGGGTACCGCCGCCGTCGGCACCTCCGTGGCGCCGCCGCTCGGCGCTGCCGCGCCGCCGCCGCTGGCGCCAGCGTGAGGAGCCGCCGCCCGCCCGTGTTGCCGCGCGGATCCGCCTCGCCGCCGCCTGCGCGCGCGCCCGGCCGCTGTGCTCGCGTGGACCGCCGCCGCCGCTCGCGCCTCCTCCGCGTTGGCCGCGAGAGCGCCGCCGCCCTCCGCCCAGTGCGTCCATCGCCTTGGCCGCCGAGAGCCGGCGCCGCTCAGCCTCCCGCCGCCCGCTGGTGCTCCTCTCCGCGCGTCGCCGACGCCACCTTGTTCCCCGCGGGAGCCGCCGCAGCGATCCGCATTTTTCGGGAGGAGCCGGTGGAAATGGGGCTAGGGTTTTGGGGTTGGGGATGATATCCCCACCGTGCGCTCCATCTCAGCCGTCCGATCTGATCGGACGGTCGTAGCTCTTGCTGGCCACTTGAGAGGCTTTTTGGGCCGGCCGGGCAGGCGCGCGGCGGGAGTGGGCCGCCGTGGGCCGTGGTGCGCGGGTTTTGGGCCGAATTGGGTTTATGAACAGTAAATCCGAGAAAATGAGTTTTAATGTTTTTCAGAAGCTTTTATAAGTGAATTTGATTGAAACTTGATCCAAAATCTCTGTAAATTTTTGCACCAACGTGTTAATTTTTTCAGAGATTAAAAGTGTACAGTATAATGCTTCTGAATAATGAATTATTTTAGAATAATTACAGTTTCTGCTGCAAAAGTTAATGTTGATTGTTTTTTCATTATTAAATTCGAACCAACGGAAGAATTTAATTTTGGAAAAATGGATATAATTTTCAGAAATTTATGATATTGTTATTTTCTAACCAACGTTGATAATAATAATATTATAATTTTTAATTGATGTTTTTATGCGTTATTTCTATTTCTGCCCAACGGTGATGTAGATTTAATGTATAGATAAAATTGATTTAAATTGTATGTCGTATTTTTGACCAACGTTGGAAATAAGGCATATAATTTTTGCTGTTACGTTCTCACTTTATTTGAACATTTTTTCAGGCGGATACAACTTGATGAGTTGTATCAGAGAGATTCCCACTCTCAAAGGAGATAATTATGGAGAGTGGAAGAAAAAGATAGACTTAGCGTTTATCTTGGCCGAGGTGGACTGGTCCTCACTACAAGACGTCCCATCGAGCCTATGGCACCAGTGAGAGATCAAAATGACGATGATACTGCTTGGCAGAAAAGACAAAGGGATCATGCTCCCTTACAGATGTCTTATGACCTTGAACATAAGAAATGGACCACAGCCAGCAAGAAATGTTTGGCTGTGATAAAGAACACGATTGAGCCTGCAATTGTGGGCTCAATCGCAGAGTGTGACAACGCCACGAGTACCTTGAGAAAATAAAGAGTCACATCTTGCTCTTCAAAGACATACGCTACACACCGATTAAGCGACTTGTGACAGAAAGGTACTCTGGTGGTGGTGGTGGCATAAGAGAGCACATACTAAGGATGAGCAACTTGGCATCCAAGCTTAAACCAATGGATTTGGCTCTCAAGGATGAGTTCCTAATTCATTTGATTTTTGCTTCCTTGCCAGTAAAAGTTTGACACCTTTGTTGTCAACTACAATATGCAAATGAGAAATGGGACTTAGAAAAGTGCATAGCTATGTGTGTGCAAGAGGAGGAAAGATTTAAATCCTCACATGGTGGTTCTATCAACTATGTGAAAGACAACAAGAAAAAGAACTTCAACGGTAACTTCTCCTCAAGGAACAAGGGAAAAGCCCATGTCCATCAGCCTCAACAGAATAAGTTTGCAGTAGACAAAGATCAGTGTCTTCACTGCAAGAAGACGGGACACTACAAGAAGAACTGTCCCGATTACTTAAAGATGATAATGGCAAAGAAAGGTGAGAACATTATTACCTTCATAAATGAGTCCTCAGATGTACAATATTCAAAATCTACTTGGTGGATTGATTCAGGAGCAACTGTTCATGTTGCCAATAATATGCAGGGATTCCGTTCGACGAGGAATACGCAAAGAAAAGAAAGATGCATTAAAGTCGCAAATGGAGTCCAAGCTGAAGTTGAAGCCGTTGGCGATCTTTCATTAGAGCTCGTTGATGGCTTCACTCTTTTACTTAGAGATGTTCTTTATGTTCCCTCTTTACAGAGGAATTTGATTAGTGTTTCATGTTTGGACAATGATGGTTATGATTGTCATTTTGGAAATGGCAAGTGTGAAATAATATTTAATAAAGAATGTGTTGGTCTTGCCATCTTACAAAATGAGCTTTATTTGTTATCATTATGTGATGATGTGAATGTCGTATGCGATAATGGGAACGTCGCGTGCAAGAAAGTGAATGAATCCTCGTCTACGAATGTAAACAGGAAACGAAAGAGAACTCTAGATGCGTTGTCGAAATTATGGCAATCGCTGCTTAGGCCATATTTCGAGGGGAGAATAGAAAGACTAGTTAAGAATGATATTCTTCCTCCATTAGAGTTCTCAGACTTAGAACAATGCAGAGACTGCATTAAAGGAAAATATGTAAAGAAAATTAAGAAAGACGCCAAAAGAAGCACATGAGTTCAACAAATTATTCACACAGACATTTGTGGTCCTTTTCCTGTGAAAAGTGTGGATGGACATGACTCGTTCATAACATTCACAGATGATTACTCCCGTTATGGATATATTTATCCAATCAAAGAAAGAAATGAAGCCTTGAATAAATTCAAGATATTTAAGGTCAAGTTGAAAACCAACACGATTTAAAGATTAAGATAGTCCGATCGACCGTGGGGAGTACTACTACGACATACCCCATATGGACAAGTTCCTGGACCTTTTGCAAGGTTTTTACAGAAAATGGTATAGTGGCCCAAGATTCTACACCGCGAACCTCAAAGAAAATGGAGTATAAAGACGCAACCGCATTCTCGATGGATATGGTGCGAAGCATGATGAGCTATTCCACACCGCCATTGAGTCTATGGATGGAGGCGTTGAAAACCGCCATTCATATTCTCAACAGAGTGCCTAGTAAGTCGGTGCCCAAAACACCGCATTTGTGTTGTGGACAGAAGAGTTCCTCACTAAACCACTTACGTGTGTGGGGAGTCCCGCTTGAGGCTAAAGTATTTAACCAAACCTTGGGAAGCTTGATCCCAAAGCAGAAGTTGCCATTTCATTGGCTACCGAAAAGTCAAAAGGTTTTCGTTTCTACCGCCCGCAGGATATACAAAGTTTGTAGAAACGAGACACGCTGTCTTCTTAGAGGATGAAATGATGAGAGGAAGTATGGTAGCTCGTGAGATTGACCTTGAAGAGAAGCGGTGTATGCACCCACCCGATGATTCAAGAGCTATTCTTCACACTACTCATTGTCACCGCACCGACGGTGCAAGACATCAAAGTGCCAGCACTGTTATTGTTCCTCCCGTGGCAACAATGAATGAGAATGAGGAACCCGTTCTTCAGATCCTATAGAACCCATTGCCACGATGAGGGGGAGCAACAACAACCTTCAAATGTAAGATGTACCAAATGAGGAGGCCCGAGGAGGTCTCAAAGAATAAGAAGATCACTATTTCGATGATTATCGATTTATCATACAGAGGAATTTCAAATGGAGGATGATCCCACCTCATTTGAAGAAGCCATGAGAAGCGAAAATTCTCAAAATGGCTTGAGGCCATGGAAGAGGAGATGAGGTCCATGAAGACTAATAAAGTCCGGGACTTGGAAAATATTCCTAAAGGAGCCAAAATAGTAGGTCAGAAATGGGTCTACAAGACAAAGCTTGACTCCCAAGGGAATGTAGAAAGATACAAAGCGCGACTTGTGGCAAAAGGCTTTACGCAAAGAGAAGGGATTGATTACAATGAGACTTTTCTCCAGCCTCATGTAAAGATTCTTCATAATCATAATGGCATTAGTAGCACATTATGATTTAGAGTTACATCGATGGATGTAAAGACGGCATTTCTTAATGGGGATTTGGAGGAAAATGTTTACATGGCACAACCAAACGTTTTGTCATGGAAGGAAATGAAAGAATGGGATGCCGCCTAAAGAAATCGATTTATGGGTTAAAGCAAGCTTCAAAACAAGTGGTACTTGAAGTTTGACAAGACAATAAGAAAATTTGGGTTTAAAGAAAATGTAGAGGACAATCTGTGTTTATGCAAAGTTTAAAGATGGGAAGTTTATCTTCCTAATCACGTATGTGGATGATATTCTACTAGCTAGTAGTGATGTCATCACATCGAGACAAAGAAGTTTTGTCCTCAAACTTTGATATGAAAGATCTTGGTGAAGCTTCGCTTGCTCTAGGGATCGAAATTACCGGATAGAAACAAGGGGATATTGGGACTGTCACAAAAGGCATACATAGAGAAAGTCTTAAAGAAATTTTGTATGCATAAATGTAGTCCTTCACCGCACCTATAGTCAAGGGCTACAGATATGGGGATTTTCAATGCCCCAGAACCAAGACGAGCTCGATCAAATGAAATCGGTTCCATATGCTTCATTGTCGGAAGCTTGCAGATGCTCAAGTGTGTACGCTACGACTTAGCGCTTGTTACTGGGTTATTTGGCGATTCCAGAGCAATCTCGAATAGAACATTGAAATTGATAAAGAAAGTCTTGCGTTATTTGCAAGGAACAAAAGGCCTCATGATGACATACGTAAGATCGATTCACTCCATATAGTGGGGTATCTGATTTCGATTTTGCGGGAGATGATAGAAAGTCTACATCCGGATATGTGTTCACTCTCGGGAGGAGCTATATCGTGGAAAAGCTCAAAGCAAACCGTCACTACATCGCCCACAATGTATGCCGAGTTTGTAGCATGTTATGAGGCTACGGGCGTGTGAACCGCTAAAGAAGTTCATACCCGCTTAAAAGTGGTTGACGACATCAATAGACCACTTAAGTTGTATCGCGATAATGAACCCGCAGAACGTATGCCCACAACAATAAGTCAAGTGGTCTTGCCAAACACATTGACATAAAGTACTATGTTGTGAAAGATAAAGTTCGGATCAAATCATAAGTCTTGAGCATATAAGTACAAAAAGATGTTAGCGGATCCGCTTACTAAGGCTTACCACCCAACGTGTTCAGAGAACATGTAGCCGGCATGGGTTTAAGGAAAGCCTATGATTCTGGACTAAAAGATGACCCAAAAGATTAAAGTAACTATTTCGCAATGCAGAGGTGTATTGTAGTCATAAATCTATCGGCGATTGACCGTGACGATGAGACATGTTCTGCACTAATCGTGATGGAATGAGTAAAGTCAAAAGTAATTAAAGTTAAAGCATAGATTGAGATCAAGGGAGAATGTTAGATTGATCTCTCCCACCAGCCCAACGGCTAATCGTGCCTTGATCGCTCGATCGGGAGCGCCACCACTCTTGGCTAACGGGCTCGTCGTCGCTGCGCTATAAATAGAGGGTGGGGGACGGCGGCTCGACTCACGAGGTTCGTTTGAGCCGTACACCCCCCACCGACAAACCCTAACCGATCTAGAGGGTCGTGCAGTCAGCGGCGGGAAGTCCATCGCCGTCACCGTCACCGTCACCGTCACCGGATCCGGCCCGCCGCCACCGTCTTCCTCTTCCCCGACCACTGCTCCTCCATGGCCGGCTCCTCCTCTACCTCCGACGGTACCCTCTCCCTCTCCTCTCTTCTACCTCTCGGATCTAAAACCAGTGCAAAGAAAAAAGAACCAAACAGTAGGTCCTACAAATGGTTGCCCTCCATTTCAGAATGGATGGGCAGGGTGTATCGTAAAATGGTAGGTGACGACATCACTCAAACCACACAATCCCATCTCCGGGGTGGTTCAAATGCACCAGCACAGGAATAAGGTAAGGAATTGTCCAAGATTTGGTCATGCCAACCACAGACACAATATAGCAGTAAATAGTTCGTAGTAGCAGTACCAGGGGAGCTGGGCTAAGTGTAGGGTGTAATCGGAGCGGATACGAATAGATATCGTTCATTCTGTATTATAATCCGTATTTTTTTCTCAAAGTCAAAGTCGGACATGAATAGTATCAGATACCCATTTCTCCATCTCATATTAGCTCTGCGAGCCTTTGGTCAGCTGATCGAAAATTATCCACTTCTTTTAAACACCTACCCAAGATATTGGACAGTATGAGTACAATCAAGGCGAACACGAAGAGACTAATCGCTGAGGTGTCGAAGAGAAAACACTCAGTATCTTCTGCATACTCAGATGTAACAACCTACATATCTGTTATCTTGTTCCTAAGTGAAGTGACAACAGACTTTCCTCGTACCACCTGACATATGAACACATACGAAGGTACATCACACATCATGTATCATATTCTGTATTTTTTTCCTTAAATTACCTATTTCTTCATCCCGTATTTGATCAGTCAGCCATGAATTATCCGCTCAGCACCCACCCGGTGAATTGAATGAAATCTCAATCCGAAGAGCATCAAGGAGGGAAACAGGTGATGGGTCGACCAGATATTAGCGTGAATCCCTTCACATGACGTGCAATGAGCAGCAGTTCAGTCCAATATGTATAATTATACCCTGTTCTGAAGGACGCGGCCATTGTAAACTGTGGTACCATTAACCAAACTGATCTTGCACAGCTCAAATTCATTTTCCTCATTTTACATAGCCTCATTTTACAGTGCCTGGTCCCATCTCCACAAGCAGCATGGCACACGACAGCGGAAAGTGCTCCTCTGCAGCCCCGCTCTGGCTTCCCACGGCCATCGATGACTCGCATGCCGTCACGCCGCGCTACGGGATCAGGATCATCCCTACTACCCTATCTGTCGTGGGAACTGGGATTGTCGCCATCTACAGTCAATACTGCAATGCAAATATGTCACTGAAACAATGCTTGAGATGAGAGGCCTGAAGATCTTCTTGGCAAAACTTGTTAGCAAAACATGTGCCACAAGGCCCACAACCCTAGTTTTTTCATAATGTAACATGGCTCCACGAAAGGTTAAAGAGCAGACTTCATGGCAAAAGGTAATAAACAATTTAATAATGACATGAAGCACTCATCACAATTGTTTTTGTTTCAGAAGAGTGGCAATAGCCTTCACATGCTAGCAAAGTATCACTATTAATTCCTCTTCTAGGACACACTACCGAATGCATCAGGTGTATCCTCTATTTGTTCAAACCCATGGAAAATTCCTTTACCTAAACAACAGGAGAAAAATACTCCAATCTTCTCTGACAAATAATGGTAGCTGTAGGATATGCATCGAATACCACATGTCCAAATCACAATCCCTAATAAATCCCTCTAAAAGCCTAATGTGATAGTGAAGATCTCTTGTTTGACAACATCATGTATCATATAATCTATCCAATAACAACAAATGGACTGCCAATATACTCAGGGAACATTAAATTTCCAAATAATGTGAAAGCTAAACAAGAAACTATGTTGGCGGCAACAATCCTTCTCACACAAAAGGGCGAAATCATCAATTTGTAAACCAGTATTCATCTGAATAATGGTAGAATCGTAGGAACACAATGCACACATAAGGAAGTATTCAATCATCGTATGAACAGTGTGGGGTGGCAGTACAGCCAGCATCGAATGGATCTTCCGACCCACAACAATGCCAGTACTGGAACACTTTGCCTGAATCCGGAGTATCCATGGTCCCACCAGCATAGACGCTTTCAAATTTTCTCTTTGTTTCTCCTGCATTGGCAGAAATTAACCATTCAGTTGTGGATCAACAGTACCAAAGAATGTAATGAGTTGAGGTCTCTAGAGGACAAACAGCTCAGTTAGTACGTCTCTCTAATGGAAATAATAAAAGCTAGCTCATGAGGATATGAATTGTTTGGAGGGGCCAAACCAACCAAGGAGATTACTTATACAGGTTAGTACTGTGAGGTGGTGAGAGTTTGGAATTGGGAGGGCTCCACAAGACACATGCTTGTCTAATCGAAATGCTAAGCTAGCTCATGAAACCAACGCCATGAACATAAAAGGCTATGTATCAGCTAAAGTTGCCCACAATGCTACAAAACACCTTCCACACTGCGCGCAAAATGAGCCGATCTTAACCCTTGGGCGAGCAACTCTAACAGAAACTTAGCTAAATTTGAATAATCTACCCACCAAAGCAGCTAAATTTATACTCTGATTATCCATGCAGCTACTGATTCCCCACGAATCACTGTTCAAATATAACTAACTAGACAGCAAGCGAACAGAACCATTTTGCAAGGCTACTACCCCAGAAATCAAGCTCCGGAACGGAATCGCATGAGGGTAACGGCAAGCAAGAGCGAAGGTTTCTCACCTCCGAAGTGGGCCGTGTGGTAGCGGCACGCCGAGGGGTGGTTCGCCGCCGGGTCGTACTGCTTCTTGCAACTCTTGCACGTGCGGAGCACGGGCCCGCCCGCGCCTCCGGCGGCGTAGGGGGGCACCAGAGGCCGGATGTGGCGGCGCAGGGCGAGCCGGAACGCGGTGGGGCTGGGCCGGAGTGGTGCCCGGAGCAGCGGCGCGCGTGCGAGCGGCGCGGCCATGCGCGGCGCGGGTGCAAACGTGGGGACTGGGGATCCGGGGGCGGAGAGGAGAGGAGAGGAGAGGAGAGTGTGGGTCTGACGGATGAATGGATGGATAGGCATAGGCGCATTTGGGTTGGGCTGGACGCCTGGACCTGAGGGCCGAATTTTGGATGGGCCCTGCAAGTCACGCAGGTGGGCTATACTTGTTTAGGCATTCACGGAACTCCGGTCCGGTAGCACAGGTTGTGCCCTCTACGAGCTCACACGGCATCCCGAGTAGAGCTCGAGCTCCGCCACCAATGCCGGTCGTGGCCTCCGTGAGCTTTGCAGCCACTAGGCGCAACCTCTGCTAGCGCCGCCTTGGCAAGCCGAGCTCCGAGCCTCGGGTTCCTCGCCGGCGTGGCCGAAACCTCCATTTCCAACATGTTCCGCTACTCGGCATCATCCATGCGTCTCCTCGTCGAGTTGTAGGCGTTCTGCGGAAAGAGATCGAGGAGAGGAAGAGAAGCGGAGGCGGAGGAGACGAGAGGAGAGGATGGGTTGTCATGACGTGTTACTTTTGGCGAATTAGGGGAAGGGGAGGTGTGGGAGTGAGTGTGGGATCAGTGCCGTGGCTAGGAAATAAGTACAGGGGGGGCCGGATAAATATAGATTTTTTTTTCATATACAGCACCTTTTAAAACCGTATTTTGTAGAAATAACCACCACCGCGGCATATTTACGAATCTAGTATCATTACAGCACGGTCATAGTGCGGCAACAGCCCTCAGCCCACCACGTAGCCTCCCAGTCCGCTCCACTGCCACCTCAGCCCGCCAAGTGCTGCCACCAGAGCCGTTGTCGCATGGCCACCAAAACGGCAATCGTTGTCGCATGCTCTCGGCCCGACACGTGTCCAAACAATTAGGTTAGAGTTAGGGTTAGTTAGGGTCCCGCTAAAATTGGTAAGAATTTTAAAATATAGCAAATGAGTTTAAAAAATTATGATTTTTTTTGTGGAGCCTCCTGACACCATGTACTTGCTTGTGTAAATTTTTTATAATTTATTCGTTCAGAATTTTTGTCGCTATTTCGTGTAAGTGTACTGTTTATGTGAGAACAAAAAAAAAAAATCAAAAGTGTCATATGTCTTTCTTTTATACCGAAAGCAAAACCACTCACATCCCGTCACCTCCTTATCTCATCCATCAAATCCATGTCTCCCCTGAAATGCATGGCTTAATTAGCGCGGGACAAGGATTCCCTCTCGCTCGTTCATTTTGCAGTGGCTATAAATTAGAGCGAGCGAGTGCGATTTCATTTCGCAGTCGCTCACTCTTCTACTCGTTCATTTCGTAGTTGCTCGCTCTCTTGCTCCATCGATTATATTTTTTGGAACATTTCAGCATTATTGACCGCCGTCGTTCGCAGGTAGTTTGGTCATAATTTTTAATTTACAGTGTTTATTAGTTATGAAATAATTAGTAGTAATTAATTAATTAGTGTACATTAGTTTAGTGTTAGTTTGGTCGTAAAGCGAAATCAAATAATAAGAAATGCATTCACCGAAGAACAGAGGAGCATAATCTAATTAAGCTAACTTATCATGTAGCTTATCGCCACAGGAAAACTACTCTGCAATTAAAAAGCTAGCAGGTTTAATTTACAATCTTTTATAGTCATTAGCCACCTTCTCACCAATATTCCCTCTATTCCATGTGTTGCAAGCCATGTCTCTACCGGAGCTTCTGGAACACTTCTACGATGAGGACCACCGGTGCAATCTGTGGATCGTCGGTGACGCTGATGGCCCTTTACCCCTGCTGCTTCGAGCGGGGAGGGATTACTGGGAGCTGGACGATTGCTACGTCTCGATCCTCCTGGACACGGGCTTGTTGCCCCTTGCGAGGCTAGTCTCCGTTGGACGCCAGTTCACCCTAGACGCCAGCTTGCTATCAGCACATGTCCATAGGTGGAGGCCCGGGACACACACCTTTCACTTTCGGTGGGGTGAGATGATGGCCACCCTGCAGGACATTTCGCTCTTGACTGTTCTCCCGATCCGAGGTGAGCCACTTGTTCCGGGTCCTCTGAGTGTGGACTGGAAGGCCGAGCTGGAGCAGCGGTTCGGCCAACCTCTCCTGGAGCGTATACGTGGTGTCCCCGGCCTTGGCTGAGGAAGTTCAGTCAGTGCCTGTAGGGTGCACCTCACGAGATCATTATGACGCACCTCGTTGCTTACCTTCTCCAGCTCTTTGGTTGGATCATGTTTTCAACCACACAGGGTAATTTTTGCTACCCCAGCTTTATCCGCATCACCGAGTCTTTGGTTGACGCGGGGGTTGGGCCGATGCCTTAGTACAGTTGGGGATCAGTCGTCCTTTGCGCCACATACCGGGGGTTGTGTGACGCTTCGTGTCGTAGCACCACTGGTACCAACCTGGCCGTCTACTACGTGCTTCTGCAGCTGTGGAGTTAGGAGCACTTCCTTGTTGGGCGGCCAACCATCGAGATAGTGGTGCACCCATACGCCCCCCGATCGATGCGATAGACGGGCCCACCATGGGCTTACGGTGGACTACTGGCCGCCTACGTTGGGCCAATGCAAGACCGGCGAGGTGCTACTTGTACCACAACGAGTTCAAGTCGTTGCACGAGAGCGACATCATATGGAATCCATGATATCCACAGTTCATGCGCACAGTATCGCCACACGGACTATCCGTGCAATGCATCTGGGACGTTCCGCTATGGACGACGGACTGCCACCTAGTGTTCGCACATATGGTGGAGCCTTACATGGTACAGCACGTAATGCGATAGATTTGTACTCTTCGTTAGTGAACCTATTACATTTGTCACTACAGTTGGAGCGGGCGCAGTGCGTCCGTAGTGTATCGGAGGCCACCATCCACAGCCCAGATAGAACCCCAAAGGGATATAAAAAAAATTTGAAGCACATCTCAGCAGAGATGAAGAAGATAATAAAGAACTTGAGCTGTGGTTGTTCAACGGACAACGTCCTAAGTATCAGACAACAAGTGGGGGCGTGCTCACCCGCTAGGTCACCACGGCCTAGCGTGTTCGGCCAGTGTCGTAGCATTCTCCGTTGGTTATCCGCGGCCCAGGTCAGTAGGGAGGTAAGTTATGTACAAATCTACGTTTAGTTTTATTGGTTATGCCATACGTTTCGCTAACATCATGTCGTTCTCCAACCGCAGGTCCATCAGGATAAATCACTTTTGCCGTCCGCACCTAGTACACAGACTGGCGCTCCCCCTCGGCCATCTACACTGCACATATGGGAGGTATGAGGTTCTCAGTTTATGTTCGGAGTATTTATTTGTACTAACATCGTTCCATCTTGTAGCCTTCAGTTGGCCATGGGGGTGACGGCCAGTTCATGTCGACTGATGATGACAATACGGGCCTCCTAGTTCCTACCAGGTAGTAGTACACGGTGCTAGGGTACGGACAATGGCAACCAGGGTTTGGAGTGTATGTAGGGCAGAGTTCCTTCGGTGTTACTACCCCACCATACGTTCAAGGCCAAAGCTCCTCTAGGTACGCAGGAACCCCGTACGTCCAAGGCCAGAGCTCATTCGTGCAACCAGAGTTGTAGGCATCATACCCCTGGAGTGATTTTATGGACGCCGTCATGGATGAATTCTTCAGAGGTGTCCCCCAGGTCGGCATGCCTCATCACGACGACATGTACGCATCCCGGACTCTGTTCCAGAGTCAGCCTACTGGTCCACCTCCGCCTCAACGGTCTCCGTACCCCCTCCGAACCAACACGCACTCTCCGGATTGGTGGACGTATTCCACAGGCCATGCTCAACGCAAAACAAGGCAGCGCATGCTCACGCAGCCGTAGCTGGCAGAGAGTAGTGGCTCAGACGCGTGAGCCATATAGTATCGCGTGTTATGCGATTTTATTTTGCTATATTTATATGTGTATTTTGGTTGTTATGTGTGTACTCCTGCATCATATTGTATATCGACATATCTAATGGAGTTGTAATACAGTTTTTTTTCCATACATTTCAAGTCACATGAAATCATGAAACTCTAATTGACGCTCCCTAAAACCCAAATTATCACTACCTAAATCCTAAATTTTCTAGATAATTCCAGAACAACTATAAAATTGTCAAAATATTACACAATCAATTCCAATGCATGAGGAACCTTCAAAATAAATTTCATAATTTTTTGAGCTTATTTTCTATATTTACAAATTCGTACAAACAGTACATTTATACGAAATAGAGAGAAAAATTTGGAACGAATAAATTATGGGAAATTTACAAAAGAAATTACACGGTGTCCGGAGGCTCTATAAAAAATTTCATAATTCTTTGAGCTCATTTGCTATATTTTAAAATTCTTACCAATTTTAGCCGAACCCTAACTAACCCTAACCCTAACCTAATTGCTTACCCTAACCTAATTGTTTGGACATGTGTCGGGCTGAGGGCTGGTGCCTCATGGTGACCATGTGGCAACGATTGCCGCATGGTGACCATGCAACAACGGCTCTAGTGGCTACACGTGGCGGATAATTTTTCAATTACGGCGAAGAACCGACTATTTTACAAGCAAGAACAACAAATGATAGCTACTCCAATCTCGCAGAAGCACGCGGCTGGTTTACATGCAAACTAGCAAAGCATAGCTACTTTACTCTAGACCTAGATGCAAAAGTAGATGAAAAGGAAAAAAAAATGATTATGTAGATTGATTTCTCTGTGTCGTGAATCGGCCTTGACCCTCTCTATTTATAGAGCAGCTTGCCATAAGAGATCAGGACTCCTAATTCAAACCGAACAAAACTTACAGATATGATTCGGCTATACCATCTGATCTCTAAAATTTCTATAACTGACATAGCTTTCCTACTCGATCACGATATTCCCAAGATCCTTGAATATTCCCTGGAGTGGTATTGAGGAGCTCCTGGAGGGAGGTCTTGGATGCTCTGTCAGGAAGTCGTCGTGGGAGGTCCTGAGGAGGTCTTCGTGGAATTCCTGAAGAGGCCCTGAACAGTCCTAATGAAGCCACGTGGGTACTCCAAAGGAGGTCTTGGGTGGTCCTGATGAGGCCACGTGAATGCTCCTGAGGAGGTCTTTGAGAAGTCCTTGGGAGGACCCGAGGAGGTCGTGGACGGCGTGGATTTCCTGAGGGTAGTCGTGGATGGCGTAGATCTCCTGGGAGTGGTCCTAGATGGCGTAGATCTCCTAGGAGTGGTCCTGGATGACATGGATCTCCTGGGAGTAGTCCTGGATGGTTGCGCTTGCTCCTGGGAGGTCATGGGTGGACCTGAGAGGTCCACGTGGCAGCTCCTGGAGAGGTCCCGGGGTGGTCATCGTGGGTGCTTCTGGAGAGGTTCTAAGTGGTCCTAATGAAGTCATGTGAGTGGTCCTGATGAAACCATGTGAGTGCTTTTGAGGAGGTCCTGGCCGCACTTTTCCTTGTCCTCACGACCTGTTGCTTTGCAAAGACCACCTTTGGGATGTTTTGCGAAGACCACCCTTTTGGTCGTTTTGCAAAGACCACCCTCCAAGACCTCCTAGGAGGTCTTTGTGGAGGTCGCTCAGCACCACCCAAGAGGTCTTCCAGGACGTCTAGGACATTTCAGGAGAGCTTTGATGAGGTCCTCCAGAACCTCTCGGGAGGGCTTTGAGGAGGTCGTCCAGGACCTCCCAGGAGGTCTTTGAGGAGATCTTTCAGGACCTCTCAGGGGGATTTGAGGAGGTCCTCTAGGACCTCTCAGGAGCACTCTTCCTATTCAAAACCGAATAGTAGCTGAATCAGCAGCAGCTTTAAGTTTTTATTGTTAGACCAATAGCATTGCAATGACCATTATAGATGCCAAATCTTGCCATCAACACATGCCCCCCTGTTTTTTTGGTAAAGCTTGCTTGCCGAAAAACATTTGCACCTTAATCATGGTAACGAACAATAATCAACACACGAGGTCGTGAATAACCAGATTGCTTCACTTTCGTAGAAGCGTACGACTAGTTTTCGAGCAAACTAGCAAAGGGGATAATTCTTCAATTATGGCGAAGAACCGGCTATTTTACAAGCAAGAACAGCAAAGGATAGCTACTGCAATCTCGCAGGAGCACGCGGCTGTTTACATGCAAACTAGCAAAGCATAGCTACTTTACTCTAGACCTAGATGCAAAAGTAGATGAAAAAGAAAAGAACGATTCTGTAGATTGATTTCTCTGTGTCGTGAATCGGCCTTGACCCTCTCTATTTATAGAGCGGCTTGGGCTTGTTGTAAGAGATCAGGACTCCTAATTCAAATAGAACAAAACTTACAGATATGATTCAGCTATAGCATCTGATCTCCAAATATTCTATAACTGACATAGCTTTCCTACTCGATCACGATATTCCCAAGATCCCTGAATATTCCCTGGAGATGTCTTGAGGAGCTCCTAGAGGGAGGTCTTGGATGCTCTGTCGGGAAGTCCACGTGGGAGGTCTTGAGGAGGTTTTGGGTGGTCCTGATGAAGCCACGTGAGTGCTCTTGAGGAGGTCCTGGCCACTTTTCCTTGTCCTCACGACCTGCTTCTTTGCAAAGACGACCTTTTGGATGATTTGCAAAGATCACCCTTTTGGTCGTTTTGCAAATACCATCCTCTAGGACCTCCCAGGAAGTCTTTGTGGAGGTCGCTCAGGACCACTCAGGAGGTCTTCTAGGACCTCTCAGGAGGTCTTTATAGAGGTGGTCATTTTGCAAAGACCACCTTCTAGGACCTCTCTGGAGGTCTTCATAGAGGTCGTCTAGGACCACTCAGGAGGTCCTCTAGGACTTCTCAGGAGGTCTTTGTAGAGGTGGTCATTTTTGCAAAGATCACCTTTCAAGACCTCAGGAGGTCTTTGTAGAGGTCGTTCAGGACCACTCAGGAGGTCCTCCAGCACCTCTCAGGAGGTCTTTGTAGAGGTGATCATTTTGCAAAGACCACCTTCCAGGACCTCAAGAGGTCTTTGTAGAGATTGTCCAAGACCTCTCAGGAGGGCTCTGAGGAGGTCGTCCAGAACCTCCCAGGAGATCTTTGAGGAGATATTCTAGGACCTCTTAAGGGGCTTTGAGGAGGTCCTCCAGGACCTCTCAGGAGCACTCTGTCTTCCGATTCAAAACCAAATAGTAGCTGAATCAGCAATAGCTTTAAGTTTTAATCGTTAGACCAATCAACACTGTAATGACCATTATAGATACCAAATCTTGCCATCAACACATTCCTCTAGTTTGTGTGAGAAGAAATGGTTAGGCTGTTAGGCAGTAGGTACTGCAAATTTCAATGCACACTCATAATCGCTTACTTCTGACGAAACCGTCTGGAGACTTCGCATGTTGTTCCTGTTGAGTAAACCAAAGGGACAGTGAGCTTGGACTCTGTACTGTATAGCTCAGTGAATGGTTGTGTAAATGCATTTGCTTTCTATTTTTAGGAGGGATGCATTTGCTTTAACCAAACATGATAAGAATAATTATGTCAGTCACTGCCTATGTAAAAATACATTTGGTTTCTTTTTTGAGAAGGGATTCATTCTCTATTAGCCAAACATGATAAGAGCAATTCTGTCCTGAGTGATTGCCTGGACTACTGCTAACTAAAAATATTCACGTTCAGATCTCCCAGGTGTCACCCTAGTTTCTGTTAGCTTTTCTATCCTTTCTTGAAGCAGTTAAAACAATGAACATGCAAAATGGTGCGAATGCAAACACAACAACCATGCTCCGCCATACAGTGTTGATTTAGCATCTTTTGGTTGCGACTTTGGTTGCATTTCATAATTTTCAAAGGTTTTGCCTTGCAATTTCAACGGTTAAAATACTTTCCTTGCCTCAAATTCGGATTTGCAAAAATATATAAGTTAATTGTGTGCAAAACTATTTCCAAACTTGAATTCAAATTCAAATCAATTAAAAAAAAATCATTGAAAGGTTTGCATTTGAAAAATTCCATTCCAACATATGTGAAAGTTAAACTCACCATCTTAGTAAGAAGGTTACCATAGCCCACTTCATCCTTCAAACCAAACAACAGTTTGAACCATGCAGGACCATCTCATACAATCAACCAAACACATTCATATATCATCCCATACAACCAACCAAACAGACTGCTTGTACCATCCCATTCAGGACGATCTCATACTACATGTACCATCCCATCCCATTCAACGTCATCCCACCAACCAAACGCACCCTAACAGAGATGCGCCGCGTGCGCGAACGCAAACCCACTCGTACAGTCGTACGTACGTCTGCCTGCATGTCAGACCTGGATTTCACAAATCCAAATCCCCTGTGAAAACACTTTGCTATTCCTTGGATCAGTAAATGGCACTCACAGGCACATTGCTGAATCAATTCATACAAGTCGTAAACCAAACCGTTCATTAATTTAACACATCAGAGTTTACATAAACAACATCGGGTTAGGTTTTACAATAAGGGCCGAACAAACCAAATGATTACATTACATGAAAGAGCGGAAGCAAAAGGGGGGGGTAGAATACATCTCTTCACAGGCAAGCAACTAGGACAGCTCATGTACGACTGCTATTAACCAAAGACTTGGACAATATCGATCGTACGCAAGTACCGACGAGCCAGCTACACCGGGGTGAGACTTAGACTACTCGAAACTAGACTACTCTTCGCCATTGCCTTGCCCATTGACTTCGGGGTCCTCGTAGTAGTCGTAATCTCCATGATCCACATGATCTGAAGGGTTGGGGGAAAGAGCGAGAATAAGCACAACTTCCGTGCTCATGAGCCAACACACAAGATGCAATATTATACATGCATGGTGTAACAAGGGAGCAATGTTTTTAAATATCATAATTAGAAATTCCTATCACTTAGCATTTTAACCAAATTGTATTTTATTAAAGAGAGTAATTGTGTAATATTAAAATACAACGAAGGTTATCTCCACCTTATGCTTAATTTTGATCGTGGTTACCTCCGCCACTTAAAAACACTGGGTACGACCACCTAGGAACAACACAAGGTCAGGGTTACATCTGCCCGACCCGTTTTTATCCTAACCACAAAGATTTTTGAAATAGAATTAACTCTAATAAGTTCCCAGGTCCGTCTTTGACCGTAGACACGGCTGTTTAAACAGTTTATACTCTGCAGAGGTTTATACACTGTACCCACAAGAGATAATCAACTCGTAGCCCCACTCGATTCCTTAGTCATGTGGTCGCGAGACCATCACAGTAACTTATTAAATCATCTCGCCCCTTCCGTCATCTCCCTCATATGGGGTTGCGCCTATACGTTGTGCGAGATGTTCACCACAATGACTAGCGCAACTAGTCCCAACCACAATGACTAGCGCAACTGGCAACTTCACCTTACCACGGTGTCCCTTTCAAGCCGGAATGCATCCGCCGCTTGTGCTACCTTGATCCTCTCCAACGAGATGACTTTCAGGGTTCCATAACTTTACTAAGCTAAGTTACACTTTGCAGACTTGTGGTTGCACGTGTTTTACGATGGGAGGTCATCATCGGATTAAGTCCTTAATGTCATCTGGGTGGTTCATACCGCATACCCACCATTCTCGTGCTACAACTGTACCCACCACCATACCATCAGCCCAGATTTGGTAAAAGCAGTTTGGAGTTTTGAGGAGGAAAACCAATTTATCTCAAATACTTTAGTCATGCACCTCCCATGACTGTCTAAAACCATTTTATGATTTAAGAGATGATGGTTGAGACATTTTAATGCCCTGGTACTTAAGCAAGACTAGTATGTCGCTTAAGTACAACCTATAGCTAGTAATTTACCACATAGTTACTAGGGTGACGTGAAATAACAGATTCAATTGCTAAAGGATGGGATAATAATTAATTAATCAACAAGTGGGCATTTGACTATCTTAAGAGTTAACATACATTTGCTTAAAGAATTAAAACATGCAATTTTGGTAATTTAAAGGAATATAATTTGCATAAACTGTAAGCTCAAAATGATCAAAGTATTGACTCGCCTGAGCTTAAGTCAAGAGAGTCTTGATGATTTCCTACTTCTTCGAACTCTTAAACGGATGAACGAACAGGAAAAAGGAACAAACAAGCAAAGAGAACAAATAAATACAAAAAATAATAATAAAAGAACTTTAAATTAAATAAGACCGGTGCCAAAAGCAAGATCTTGAATTTAGATAAATTTAAAAACAAAAACATGGTAATCGGAGTTATAATAGAGGAGAACGGAGTCCTCGAAGTTTTGGTTTCGAGTACAGATCATCCGACTTCATGGGGTCAAAAGGGGGGAGGGTTCAACTACATGTGTGATCAGAAGGGTTCGACTACACAACGTGGTCGGAAGGGGTTCGACTACACAACGAGGTTGGAAGGGGTTCGACTACACGAGTGGTCGGAAGGGTTCGACTACACAACGTGGTCGGAAGGGGTTCGACTACACGAGTGGTTGGAAGGATTCGACTACACAACATGGTCGGGAAGGGTTTGACTACACGAGTGGTTGAAAGGGTTGGACTACACAACCTGGTCAGAAAGGGTTTGACTACAAGACGTGGTTGAAAAGAAGGTAAGGACTCGACTACTCAAAGTGGTCGAAAGAAGGAAAGGATTCGACTACCTGGTCAAAGGAAGGTTTTGACTATCAGGTCGAAGGAAGGATTGGACTACCTGGTCGAAGGAAGGTTTCGACTATCAGGTCGAAGGAAGGATTCGACTACCTGGTCAAAGGAAGGTTTCGACTCTCAGGTCGAAGGAAGGATTCGACTATCTGTTTGAAAGAAGGTTTCGACTACTTGGCATGGTCGGAAGAAGGGATTCGACTACTTAACATGGTCAAAGGAAGGATTCAAAACAAGGACTCAACTGCTTGACGTGGTCAAAAGAAAAGAAGGACTCGACTGCTCAACGCGGTTGAAAGAAAAGAAGGACTCGATTGCTCGATGCGGTTGAAAGAAAAGGACTCAAAAGAAGGACTTGACTGCTCAACACGGTCGAAAGAAAAGAAGGACTCGAAAGAAGGAATTGACTGCTCGACACGGTTGAAAGAAAAGGACTCAACCGCTCGACGCGGTCGAAAGAAAAGAAGGACTCGACTGCTCAACGCGATCGAAAAAATGATAGAGAACAGGGCACGAGAAACTCACCAAGACCGAGAGAGAGGTCGGAGGGCGGTCGGTGGACGGCGAACGGTGGCGAGGAAGCTCGCAGTCGAAGATGAAGGAGGACGGTCGTGAAGGGGTCAGCCGGGACTGAAGGAGAAGAGGAAAAGAAGAACAGGAGGAGGACATAGTTATGGAACCAGAAATTGAAGAGAAGATAGAAGGGGACTTTAAAACAGCACCCAGTAGTCCTGAACATCGAGAAAATCAAGAACAATTGATGTTGATATCTACTCATGCAGTGGAGGGTACACATGGACCTGCCACCTTTTCCTTGATCACACAGATAGGGGGCAAGCAAGCAGTAGCTCTAGTAGATAGTGGCAGTACTAACACTTTATGAGTTATGAGCTAGCTTTGAAGAGTGGATGCAAGGTGAAGTCAACTTAGATTAGGAAAATCACAATAGCTGGTGGCGGAGAACTTATTTCTGATCCAATGGTAGTTCCAACCTGCTATAGCATTCAAGGAATTAAATTCACTAACACTTTCAAACTCATCAAGCTTAAGAGCTATGATATCATACTAGGAGCTGACTGGATTTATGAATATAACCCAATCAGTCTGGACTTGAAGCAAAGAACATTGGGAATTACAAAAAAGGGAAATATTATTATCTTCAAGGATCACACCATTCCTCGGAAGCAAATTATAATAGACCAGCAAAAGCTTTCAGAAGATGATACAGAAGAAAGTGATGGGATACATAATTCAAATACACAATGTGGAATCCAGAGACTCTGAAAATCAAAGTCTATATGGGAAGGAGATTGAGCAAGTTCTAAGACAATATAAAGATGTGTTCGGAAGGAACCTCAAGGATTGCCTCCAACCAGGAACTGTGATCATTATATCCACTTGAAGGTGGGATCCAGTCCACCTAATTTTAGACCATATAGAGTGCCCCACAATCAAAAGGATGCTATGGAGGAAATCATAAGGAAATTGCTGGATTTTGAAGAGATTAGACACAGCATTAGTCCATATTCTTCTCCTGCAGTAATGGTGAGAAAGAAGGATGGAAGTTGGAGGTTATGTGTAGATTACAGACAATTGAATACATCAACCATTAAGAATAAGTTTCCCATGCCAGTCATTGAGGATCTCTTGGATGAGATACAAGGTGCTGCAACATTTAGTAAACTGGATCTCAGGTCAGGCTGCCACCAGATAAGAATAACAGATGAAGACATTGCAAAAACAGGATTCAAGACACATATGAGACATTATGAATATAAAGTAATGCCTTTTGGCCTCACTAATGCTCCAGCAATATTCCAAGCTTTGATGAACAACATATTTGCTGCACAATTGAGAAAGTCCATATTGGTATTCTTTGATGACATCTTTGTTTATAGCAAGAGTTTGGAGATTTTGAGAAGGAATTAGCTACCAGCCAAGCTAAGTAAATGTTCCTTTGCTCAAGAGAGAGTAGAGTACTTGGGACACATCATATCTAGAGAAGGAGTATCCACAGACCCTAAGAAGATCGCTGACATTGTTAAGTGGCCGAAGCCTGATGGGGTGTCAAAATTAAGAGGGTTTCTAGGATTGACTAGGTATTACAGGAGGTTCATAAAAAATTATGGAAGAATATGTAGACCACTACATGATATGTTAAAAAAGATGGATTCCAATGTGGTAGAGCTTAAGAGGAGGCTTTTGAAACCCTGAAAACAGTCATGACCACTAGTCCTGTACTAGCTTTGCCCAATTTTTCTCAACCATTTGTAATCGAGGCTGATGCATGTAATTCTGGAATAGGTGCTGTTCTCATGCAAAATGGAAGACCAATCTCATTTTTCAGCAAAGCCTTGGGAGTTAAAGCTGTAGGACAATCTATATATGAAAAGGAAGCCTTAGCTATTGTAACATCCCCAAATCTGGGTTCGTGTTTCAAATGTAAGAAAATGAGTAGAAATTAAAACTTTTTCTTGCATCTTGAAGTTTTTGAACTTTTCTGTAATTCTTGTAAAGGAATTGCAGGAAATCAAAAACCTAAACCTCAAATCGACCAAAGTCCTACCCATTTTCAATTGGTCAAACCCTAGAACAAACCTTTTGGAATTTCTTGAGAAAAATGTAGTGCGTGAAAGTCTCTAGAGATTTTAGGTAAGGTTAATCCTAGAGTCATCAACCTCCAGTCAAAATTTCAGAGTTTTTCTTCGAACCTAGTTTGCTATCTCTAAACATCCTTCCAAGATTCAGCTCATTTTAAAACCCTAAGTCAAATATCAAGAGCATGCACTTAAAATAAATTTTGGGCAAGAAATTACTTCAAGTAAAACTCTGGAAATAATTTATTTAAGTCTTATGGTGTTTATCTTGGATAAACATATTTTGTCTCAAATTTTTGGAGTTAAACTCAACCCACATAAAATTCAACCTTAATTCAATAACCTATTGTAAGTTGAATTTAAAGTAGGCAAATAACTCATGAACAATGAGATTTAAAATTTTATTTGGTCACTAGGTCATCCCAGGAACCTCTATGGAAAATTTCATATTTTTTATGAATTTATTTGCTTTATTTTGAAGCTCAGTCAAAGTAGGAGTTCGAATTAAAAACCCAGTCAAACCTCTTTTTACTATTCCTCCGACCGGACCCAACTCAGTTCCGACCGGGCCCGAACCGACGCAGTCCGACCTAGTCCAACCCTGCTCACCTCGCCTGCCTCCCTGCTGTGCCCGTTGCCCCAGACCGCCGGGTCGTCATCGCCCACCTGCTCCTTGACCCGACGTCAAGCTCCCGCTCGCATCGCCTTGTCACCTCCCGCCTGCGCCTACGGCCCATCCCCGTGCGCCTTCTCCAACCCCAACAGCTCTTTCCTCATCTCGGCTTGAAACCTCACTGCCCCAGGCCATTCCTTCCATTCCCCTCTTCTCCTTCTTCTGCTGCACAGCAAGGAGCTCAAGCCAAGCTGTTGGCCCTTCACCTCCAGTCGGCCGCCACACCGCAGCTCGCCCTGGCCATCTCCCAGCTTCCCCACCTCCAGCTCCTTGCTTCCGCCGACCTCGTCTCCCCTGGCCCCTTTGGCCTGTGCACCCACGAGCGCCGTTGCCTTCCGGTCTTCCTCGCACCCGAGCACCTCGCGGCCTCCTGCAGCTCCAGCCACGCCGACATCATCTCCGCGCCTCCTCCGATGAACCCCCGGACGATTCATCGTGGGTGGAGCACCCGGGGACCCTCCACAATCCTCCCCGACCCTTCGCTTCAGCTCCCCTTCCCCGTGGTGCCGCCCCCACGGCGAACCCGCCGCGCCGCTGCGAGCTTGCGTCGCCGGGCCACCTCGACCCCTCCCCACCACCATCAACCGCGCCGGTGAATTCCTACCACCCCTCTCATACTTGTGCTCACCCAGGAGTCACCCCTCTCTCACCAGTGCGCCGTCGCCTCGTTTCTTCTCTAGGACCGACCGCCACCTCCCCCATTGCCGGCCGATTGGAGCTCCACCGCCGCTATCTCCTCGGAGCTCCCGCCTCCGATTCCACCCGCCTGGAGCACCGCCCCGACACCCCGACGCCTCCCCAACCGCCGGCCACGCCTCCCCGCCGCCCTAGGCTGCCACCACCGCGAGCCTCCCCGCGCCGCCCCTGGCTCCCGTCGCCGGCCCACTCCGGTGCTCCCCTGCCTCTACGGATTGCATGGTGAGCTTCCTACCGACTCCCTAGTGCTCGTGCTCGCTTCCCCTTCCCCTCTCCTCCCTCGGGCCGCCGTCGCCTCCGTAAGGCCGCGCGCCGCCCGCTCCCGACGCCGCCGCCTCCTACTCAATGCCGCCCGGCCCAGCCGCCGCCTCCTGGGCATCCTCCACTCCCGGCATCCTTTCACCGCCGCGCCTCTCAGCCCTCGCTCGCGCCGGCGCTCCCGCCGCCAAGTCGCCTCCTGCCTCTCCCGTGGGTGCGCCCTTCCCTGTGCTGGCTCTCTGTTCTCCCCTCTCTGTTCCCTCTCACTCTCAATGGCAAGTGGGCCCTCCCCTTTAAGCATGAGTGGATGCAACCAATTGAGCCCATGTAATTCATCTTTCAAATAAGAATTCATGCAAGATTATTTGATAAACTTTAAATACCCTAAACACATCTTATAAATAGTGGTTAGTTAACTAATAAGATTAATTTAGTTAATCTCCTTCTAATGTTTAAAGCTATGAGATGTAAGAAATTAATTTGCACATTCCTAGAAATTAATCTTGAAGCTTTCCAAGAATAAATATGATGATAATCAATTAACACTAAGCTATTGTCAGTATTTAGAAATCACTGATCCAATTAGTTAGAAGTTACTTGAGCGATACTTCATTTAAGCGAATCTTATTTCAAAAGACCGGAAGGTCTGAGCATTAGTGAAAACTGAAGATCATGTGTAAGAGGTGAAATGCATTTGCTAATAGATTTTGTTAGTACTTGATAAATCACTTAGAAGCGATTGCTTAGCAAATAAATTATTTAATTGGTAGCTCTAGGTTTCAAACACTCTTGTTGGTATGAAGGTTCGAGAAGAGAAGAAATGGAAATTAGGTGAACAAGTTGTTTTGTCGGTAATTTGACTTGCTAGATCAATCCAGCCATCTGTTGGTTTATGTTGGGTGTGTCAATTGAGTCACTTAATTAAGTTACAATTTTGGGAATTAGAATAAACAGGGTGCTTGGGTTTGTCAAATCCCCGTAGCTAAGCTTTTCTTGGTCAGTGGTGATTTAACTAAACAATAGGACTCTCTAGTGAATCCCCTAGCTTCTTTGGTTGTCAAACCTTTTGCCTGTTAGCTAAGTCAAATATTTGGGTAGCAGATCTGATGGTCAAGTCTTGTAGGAGGTTAGCATCCTGACCAATTTCAGTAGTTAGAGTTGTTTTGAGTTATTTAGTCAGTTTTTGGTTAATTAGTTGTCAGGAAGTCTAGTACTTAAGTATGTTTGATATTGCTTAGTAGCTCTTAACAGTCAAATGAACTTAAAAACAGAAATATCAACTTCATCTGGATAGCAGTATTCAGCCTTTGTCAATTAAGTCGAAGAAAGTAAGAACTTTATGGGAGGCAAGATTGGAATGTATAATTTTAATAACAGTAAAATAAAGCTTTGTCTAATAATACAAATGGATTATAAAATATAATCGCTTATCTTTCACTTGTAACCTAACGGAGTGAAATCAATCATGAGCCAAGATTTGTTTTATGAATAGTCAATCAACAGTAAACCTTACCTTAGTAACAATTTCAGTAATTCGTAACCAATTCATTTCAACTCGAAATCAAATAATTTATGTCTCTAAATTCATCTAAAATCAATATCTCCTGTATTAATTTCTCATTTTTGGAGACTTTTGGAAGTTTGGTGTTTATTCGGTGTTATTCGTTCTTATTGTTTCTTCTCGAATCTTTCGATAGGTTCTGACGATTCTATTATATTCGAGAGTGATCCTCTGCAGCAAGTGAATTATCAGCAAGCAAAGGCAAGCAGTTTGATCATATCCACTTAATCCCCTTACTTTTAAAATCTAATACTTTGTTTTACTCGTATGTATGCATGCTTTTGTGTCAATGATTAATTTTACCGAATAGAGGTAGCTAATCCTATTGCATTGTTTCCTTTAAATTTCTCACCCCCACCACTACCTTAGGAATATTATCCTCACTGGTGAATTAGAGCCCGGTGAATGATTTAGGGCCTTTTAATTATCTTTATGATATGATGCTTAGCAATGCTTAGATACCGGTAGAATTGGGCGGTTATCGACCTATGTCGGTAACCTTGATCACACAAGAATTACTTTTACTCATGATTCATGCCTGGAGCTTTGTTTATTTGTGCAAACCAAAACAAAACAAAATGGTTTGGACGTGGGCGAAACTTGGTTGTTTCTTGGTGGGTGCACGGGTTCAGCGTGCACGGGGGGCTGTGGTTCATCAGGCTCCCCCGGTTTGAAGGATGTCGCCCATGTCATGTAAGGACCGAGTTACTTGTGTCACTAAGCCAAGCGCATTTGCGTGCTAACCACACTAGAGGGTATGGGACCTCTCTTGAATTAGTACTTTGGGAGGCATTAATTAATGAGTCGCTGGCTGTAGTTGGTAGAGAAAAAGGATCACAAGGGCGTGACCGGGGTGGTTCCTTTCTAGGTCCTCCACCCCGACTGGGGTCTTGTAATGTCCGGCTAACGTTACCCTAAATGGCTAATGACTCCCGGCTTTGTTTGACCCCACCACAACGTGTGGTCCTAGTGGCCCATTTCACGGCCGTCACTAAGGTTAACCCATACGTGCGACTCTTAATTAATGCATTCCATTGGAAACGTCTCGTAGGACTTAGCCGTGCCGGCATACCAAAGGTAGTGTGCTTAATAGCTTGGCAAAAAGGCGGTCTGAAGTGTGGGTACATTGGTACACCCCTGCAGGGTTTTTAAATCTATTCGAATAGCCTCGTCCTAGGTTATGGACATGCTTGGTAAGGTCGTGCAAGAACTAGACTACAACCTTTTAATTAAAACTTGATGGGTTGGTATGAATGGATGTTCATACTATTGTTGTGGTGACCATTCGGTTAGTCACTTCCAGGTTGTCTTTATTGTTGTTATTATTATTATTGTATTGCTGTTATTTTAACAATTGCAAACAGTTTGTCAAATTGCCTTGAATCTATTACACTATTGCAAATGAAAACTTGCTTTCTGCTAAAAGTAAGTCCAGAGCCCCCTCCACTTAAATAAAGCTTGCATGTAGTTAATTATAGTTCTGTTACCCTTACACGTCAGTCTTGCGAGTACAGAAACAATTTTTGTACTCAGTTGCTTTGCTTAATGTTTTTGTTGCAGAGGAAGAAGGTGAGCCCCAAGGGCTTCCCTTTTGTGAGATGTGCTTCGGGTTTGACGACTAGCTTGGCGGCCCGGTTGGTTGCCTTGTGGGTAAAGGCACACTAATTGGCTCTTTTGTTTATTGCCATCTTATGGCCCTTTTGCTTCCGCTGTCTAATTGTTATTTTGTTGCTATTTGGCCGGTTGGCCCTTGTTGTATTTAATCCCTATTATGTATGTCTTTTATTGTTGTGCTTCGGTTCTATGCGATTGAATGGAATTGATGCATAATTTTGTGAAGAGGTGTGTATACTGCAGTTCTGGGAAGTATACATATCTCAAGGCTTGGTTTATTTGATTTGTGATGCTAGGGCCAGGTGGTTGGTTAAGCATTACAAGCCAAATAAACTGGGGTCCTCACAGCTATTCTGGAAGCATTGAAGAAATGGAGGCATTACCTATTGGGTAACCCTTTAATCATAAGAACATACCAAAAGAGCCTAAAATTCATGACCACTCAAACACTAACTGAAGGAATACAACACAAATTACTTCTGAAGTTGTTGGAGTTTGAGTACAGCATAGAATACAAGAAGGGCAGAGAAAACGTGGCTGCGGATGCCTTATCCCGAAAAGACAATCCAAGATTTGAAACTTAAATGGATTGCCATGCACTCACTTGTGTAACACCTGAATGGGTAGATGACATCAAAATGAGTTACTTGGAGTGTGAGGACCCCGGTTTATTCGGCTTGTAATGCTTAGTCTTCCATTGACCCTAGCATCACAAATCAAATAAACCAAGCCTCGAGATATGTATACTTCCTAGAAATACAGTATACGCACCTCGTTACAAAATCATGCATCAATTTCATTCATTCACATAGAACCGAAGCACAGCAACAAACCAGAGGTTAAATATAATAGAGAGAGTTATTACAATAGAGAGGCCGACTGGCCAACCAACATACAATTAACTAAGAAAACAGCGGAAGCAAAAGTGCCATAAGATGGCGATAAACAAAAGCCAATCAGTGTGCCTCAAATCCACAAGGAAACCAACCGGACCGCCAAGCTAGTCGTCAAACCCGCAGCACATCTCACAAAAGTGAGGCCCTTGGGGCTCACATTCTTCCTCTGCAATATATACATTAAGAAAAGCAAATGAGTACAATAATGTACTCCGCAAGACTGACGTGTAGGATAACATACCTATACATATGCTACATGCAAGCTTATTTAAGTGGAGGTTGTATGTCTCCTTTTAGCACAAAGCAATCTTTATTTGCAATAACGTAATACATTTAAAAGTAAGTTTGCAATTCATTTTTATTGTTGAAATAACAGTAAAAACATTATTAACGATAGATAGATGACAACAACAACATCTTGGAAGTGACTAACCCAATAGTCACCACGACAATAGCATGAATTACCCATTCATACTACTCATGTCAAATTTTAATTAAAAGTTGTAGTCTAACTCTTGGAAGACCTCCCCAAGCGTGTCCATAACCTAGGACGAGGCTATTCGAATAGTTTTAACCCTACAGGGGTGTACCAATGTACCCACACGATAGACCGCCTTTCCAGCAGCCACGGTTAGCATACTTCCTTTGGTATGCAGGCACGGCCAAGTCTAATGAGATATTTCCAATGGATGATGCTAATTAAGAGCCGCAACCCACCAGAGAAAGATACATTAGCCAGCTTATAGCTGATCTGTTAATGCTCCCTTCCTATCACAACACATTTTTAAAACACCCACCAACCAGCTCATAATTAACACCTCCCAAAGTACTTAGTCAAGAGAGGTCCCATATCCCTCTCACGTGGTTAGCACGCAAAATTGCTTGGTTTAGTGTAACAAGATGTTCGGTCCTTATTGACTTAGACACCATTCCATTCACACCAAAAGATCACATCAACATTCCATTGTGCCCAAGTCTAAATCAGTTTTTCATTTTCAGTTTTTGACTTTACAAAATAACAAAGAACAAGTGCTGGACATAATGGAATAATATTAACATTTGTGTGATCAAGATCATCGACTAAGTCGATGATCGCCCAAGACTACCGATAACTAAGCATGGCTAAGCAATTTTAACTCGTAATATACTAAGTGACAAGAGCCCATCCAACGAACTCTAATCACAGCAAATAACCTAGGCTCAGGTAGTAGAGGGATATCATTTACCTACAAATTATGCATCTAAAGGATTAACTAATCAATTTAACAACAAAATAAGCAATGCATACATACAAGTTGAAAACAATATATTAGCCTTGAAAATAATAGGATTAACATGATCAAATTGCTTGCCTGGTTGCTGCTGCTCAAAATGTTGCTGAGGATCACTCTCAAGGTTAGAACAATCGTCGGAACCTAACGAAAGAGCGAAAAAGAATCGATAAGAACGAAAAATACGCAAAAGACTCAAAAGCCAACTTTCTCTAAATGCTCTGAAAATTTTACAGCAGTAAGAGCATGATTTTTAAGGAATTTAGCAATAAGAACCAATTGATTTGGATTCTCCATGCAAAAGATATGATCAAAACAAATTTGCTCAGCTGGAAACTGTAATTAAATTAAATTGAGGTTATTGTTCATGAATAAATTTCTAGAAGGTTGGTGAACTTGAAAATTTTATGATAGATAGCTACTGACATTTTAAGAATAACAAAAGTGGTTTCATCTTATTTGGAGCTAAAATGCATTTTCTATAATCTTTCAAAGAAATGAAAATGAGCACAACTAAAATGCATAAGTAATTCTTTTGAAAATAGTAACATATTCAAAACTAATTTTAACAGCAAGTTCATTAATAGAGGAAGCCCACAAAGTTGAATTCACTCAAAAAGGATTTACAGAGAGTTGGTTATGCATTTTTCAAGTTAAATGAATTCTTGATATAACAAATAAAGCCTAAACACAAATTAATTTATTAATACCTTTTTCTGGAGTTAAACTGAGCTTAAAACTATTTTTAGATTAAATTTTAGTTAAAATCAGAAATAACAAAATTTGAATCAACCGATTTGGATTTAAAATGAATTAGTTATGAATTTGTGAAGTTTAATAAAATTTTTAGTTGTAAAATAACTCTTACCGAGAATTAAAACAACTTTTACCAAAAGAAAAGGCGTGGCTTGATCTGGGCCGCAGATCTGGAATCCAACGACCCACTCGGATGGAGCATAGCCCACACACGCGCAGCCACGGCGCTCACTGTTGGATTAGATCCAACGGTCCAGATGGAGGTGACATTCGGAACTCCGAATGCTCCATCAAACCTGGGCCGTTGAGATCAAGATAGACGACTCCGATCAACGTTACTATTCGGGGGTCCGAACGTTCCCGCGATCTCAGCCGCTGATCATGAAATCGGCGGCTGACAATGATCGCACCGTTCGCGAAGCGAACAGTGCATGCTGACAAGTGGGGTCCACTGTCAGTGACTTAGAGTCACGCGTGCGGCTTAAAGCGCACGCGCCCATTGCTTTCAAAGACGGCGGACCCACGTTAGTGAATGTGGGACACGCGCACGCGTTTTAAGCGCGTGGGCAAGTTAAAGGGGGTGGCCCACACGCCAGTGACTGCTTAGGGGTCGGTTAGGACAGCAATTAATGGTAAGCATTAATTAATCAATGATTAATTGCTGATAAGCACTAATTGAACTGAAACTCGGCTGAAAAGGGCGCACAGAGCGCGAGTGGCACAAACGTTTTATTACAGTGGTCATCAATTGCTAAATCCTTATTACACCGATTTAGTCAATGATTAGCAATTAAAACCAGATCTTTGTCCTAACGACGCTCGGCACGGTGCTGCTCGCGTCCGACAAAAGCCCAGTGAGCTCCATGGCTCACCGCCGGCGATAGGAACCACGTCAGCGCCGACCAAGGGCCAAAATGGAACCGCAATAGCCTTGCGCACACGATGGTGGCATTTTCAGCGGCGGTGGCGGCCCACAACGCCGGCGAGCCGGGGAAAAACAAGATGACCAACTCGGCCAAAAGACAAAAACGAAGGAAAGCTCTGCAACAATCCAGGTAAGCGGGTGCCATAGCTTCTAGGGGCTACTAGAAGGGTACCTGAGCACTGGGGGAGCTCGAAGATGGCCGGGGCCGCTCCGGCGACGAAGGAGGTTGCCGGATCCGAGGAAGACGAAGTGGAGAAGACGGCCTAAGCAAAGTGAGTGAGACCGCGTCATCGGGTTAGCTCCATTACGGCTCAAAGAAGCTCCCTGAGTAAGGGATTGAGAAATGAAACCTCTTACCGGCGATGGGGAAGAAGGGGGTGATTTCGGCCGCATTCGACAAAACTCAAAATCCGACAATCCCTGTGAAGGTTGAACAAAATTGAGTTAGGCGAAATGCTTGAGATGAAGAGGGGCGCGAAATGACGCAAAAAGATTTGCAATTGAACCACTGGAGTGCCGAGATGACCGAGCTTGCTTGTCGGCCAACAATGGCAGATTTAGGGTTTTTGTGGATTGAGCTCGCACAAGCAACGCGGGTGCTTGACAAGATTCAAGGGAGTGTAAAGAAAGGCAAGAGGGAAGCTGAGTGGCTAATTATAGCCGAGAGGGGCGATGTTGAGCAACGACAACAACACAAGGTGGAGCTCGGGTCAATGCTCTGCCAAGGGCACTGAGAGGATGGGAGCAGTTGAAAGTGGGACTTAGAGGGCAAGCTCTGCCAACCATTTAATGCTGAGAGTCGTTGCGAGGTGACTAGGCCTCTCCCCCATGCCCTCGCACGCCATGGCTCGATGGCGCTCGTGCGCGGTGCAGAGGAGAGGACGGAGACGATGACCAGGCGACGCGGGCCCACCAGGCAGAAAAAGAAAAAGGCTTGGCTGAGCTGGGATGCGGTTGGGTTCAATCAACTTGAAAGTGGCTCGGACCCAACCAGCTTTGACCAGAGGTTTGACTGATGTTTAAAATAGAAGCTGAAACTTCGAAGAATTATTAGAGATAGCAATCGAACTCCAAAAATTATGAAATTATGAATGGAGGTTGCTGACTTTAGGATTAACATTGTGTAAATTTTTCAGAGGTTTTTACGCATAGCATTTTTCTCTAGAAATTTAACAAGACTTGTTCTAGGTTTGACCAATGGTTTGACTTGCCTCCAAAAATTATCAAATAATTTCTAAAAATTATGAAATAATTCAGAGGTGTCACATAGCATTCCTAGAACCAAGGAAAAATATTTCCAGGGGTTAGACACAAGATTTTTAACAAGGAGGTTTATGACCTTAGTCAATTGGGGATTTTGGTTTTTTTTTTGTTGTACCACAATTCTTTTACAAGAATTATAGAAAAGTTAAAAAACATTAAGATGTAAGAAAAGTTTTAATTTCTACTCATTTTCTTACATTTGAAACACAACTTCAGATGTAAGAAAAGTTTTAATTTCTACTCATTTTCTTACATTTGAAACACAACTTCAGATTTGGGATGTTACATGGAGGACCCCAAGGCTAAGATTATAGAAACCGTACAATCTGGAAACAACCAAGACCCTAGATTGACACTTGTGGAAGGAGTGCTCAGATTCAAACACAGAATCTATGTGGGAAACCAAAGCAACATGAGACAACAAGTGATAGAATCCTTACATCAGTCAGCTATTGGGGGACATTTAGGGTCAAGGGCAACTTATCACCGAATCAAGAAGATATTTTATTGGCCAAGAATGAGGAAACAAATAGAGAAGTACATATCTGAATGTCCAACCTGTCAAGTAAGTAAATATGAACATGTCCATTTACCAGTCTACTGGATCCTTTGCATAATCTGGATATGGCATGGACACACATATCAATGGACTTCATCGAAGGATTACCTAAGTCTAAGGGAAAAGATGTGATTTTGGTGATTGTGGACCGGTTGACAAAGTATGCTCACTTCGTAGGGATGTCTCATCCATACTCGTAGCGATGGTGGAATGGTGGTATAATTCATCATACCATACAACCCTCAAATTTACTCCTTTTCAAGCTTTGTATGGATATGCACCTCCTCTAATTGGAGAATTGTCAAATACCAGGGAACATCTCAGAGGAAACCAAGGTAACCGTGGAAGCAAAGGATAGGATGCTGAGAGAATTAAAAGAGAATATTCAGCAGTCACAGAACAAGATGAAGCAGTATGCGGATAGACAAAGAACAGAGAGGATCTTTCAAGTTGAAGACATGGTGTATCTAAAGATGCAACCGTATCGGGAAAATGCATTTGGACTCAGGGGATCCCTCAAATTGCGAGCAAAGTTCTATGGGCCATTCCGAGTAACAGAGAAAGTAGGAAGAGTTGCTTATAGATTACAACTTCCAGAAAATTCGGCAATTCATCCAGTGTTTCATGTCAGCCAATTGAAAAAACATTTGGGGCTCAATGCTGTTCCTTTGGCTCATCTGCCACTGGTTAGTGATGAGGGCAAGATCAAAACTGAACCAATAGCAGTTCTGGGTAGGAGAATCATTCCTCGAGGAAATGCAGTAGCGGCTCAGTGGCTTATTCAATGGCTTAACCTTGCACCAGAAGATGCAACATGGGAAGATGTGCCTTTTATTCAGAAGATATTTCCTCAGTTTAAACCTTGAGGACAAGGTTCAGCTCAAGGAGGGGGCATTGTCAGATACTGAAGTTCAGAAGAACATTTTTCAGCTGTTGATGTTCAGAGGTTCAGAAAAACAGAGAGACTCATCAAAGGCTTCAGTGGGTTCTGAAGTCGGCACTGCATATAACGCCTTGGCGACTTCACTTGTCAAGCAACGAATGGTGTGGATGCTTCAAGGAGGCGCAGTAAAAGAAGATCCAAGGGATGACTTTAAATTCTGTTAGCTCTGTGCGTTACTATTTACCATTTACTTCCTGTCGTTTTGAGGAGGCGTTGTAAGTCTGAAGTTTTAACTGAACTATCCTCTGTAACTCACGAACCTATTCGCTTAAGACCTATTCGCTGGGAGGAAAAGAGATATCGGGAAAAAGCATATTCTGTGTTTTAGTTAGGTTACGTAGGAATATCTCCCTCTTCTTCTCTAGAACACTTTCCCTAATTCCCGATCGACTTTCCCCAATTCCCGATCGATCTGAAATCTGTGTGGTTTAGCTCGAAATTCCTCCAGGGATTTTGAAGGTCCTGACAGGATGCTCGATCCCTTCTTGGAAGACAACTTGGATTCGGTTTCACTGATCTATCGCTGATGGTCAGTAAGTTAACGCTTTCGTTTCTCAATCTGTTCGATCAAATAGTACATTTTTAATGCCACGCTATGAACTTGTGAGTTGTGACAAACGTTCTCGTAGGTTATGGCAGTTATATATGCTATATCAGGCCAATTTTCCATTAGTTATGAATGTAACATCTCCTTCTCTTAATGATGCAACTTATGTTATTTTTCAAATGCATTATGAATCGGAAGTAAATTCGAATCTCAGCGTCTACGAGTATTAACGTAATGACGGTTGGCAATATAATGATCAGATGGCTAGAACGCGCCGGGGCACTCGAAGGAGACGTGGCAACCCTCGACCGGCGTGAGCTTGACGACGTGGCGTACCGCGGTCATGAATACCGGGAGGCGCGCCACCGCCTGGCAGACGCACGAGTTGTCGAGGGCCATCAGCCGGCGGCAGCAGGCCGTGTCATAGGGGTCCTCCTCCCCGTCTCTGCGGCGGTGCCGGCGGTGATGGCGCCCCTCACTTTCCCCTTCATCGTCTTCGTCGTCGTCCCTGGACTGGAGCTCATGGCTGCCGCTGCCTGCCACCGCTGTCGACGACGAGGACTCGTTGAGCTGCCGCGGCACGGAGGGCCTCACCCCCGGGAAGGTCCTCAGGCTGCACGCCTCGTTGGCGAGGTTGATCTGCGACCGGCAGAAGACCTGAGCATTCACCGACTCATGCTTTGTGAGGAAGGTGAAGAGTAGTAGCAAAGCTAGGGCTAGGGCCTTCTCCATGCTTGACTAGCTAGTTTCACGGGTGAGAATGATGGTCGTTCTTGTCTTGTTGATGCTGTTGTGTTTTAGTTTTGGACAATGGTACGATGAGCTACCGATCAGGCGGCTTAAGTAGCGAGGTAAATGTTGTTCTCAGGATGGAGTTCAGGTTATCTTTACCTGTGTTAATTTGTTACATGTTTTTTTTTTTTCTCTCGGAGAACACATGCTGGTAAAAGTTAGGAGGAAAGGAAGTTTTTGTAACATGTCTGTAGTTACTAGGCTTTAGGTGTCTCACAGCAGAGATGTGCCTGTTTTGTTATGTGTTTCTTTTAGAGGCTTTTTTTTTAAAAAAAAAAAATCGCCGGCCCGGCAAATTTTCTTTTAGAGGCTTTTTTCTTGTTTTTGTTTTCAAGCGTTACCTTTTGCACAGAATTTCATGTCTGAAACCTGAACAGAGTAATTTGGAATGAGTTATGTGTGCCCTGCATGTTTTAAAGAGCAAGAGCGACATGTGAGTTCTTGTTGTTAATCTAGATAACTGTGGTATGCGTGCATGTTAGGATAGCTGCTACATTTTTTTTATATAGGGCTAGCTGCTACATGCCTACATTTATGCAAATGGTTTATGCCCATATCTTGAAATGTCAACAGCAGGTAGGTTGAGAGTGGTTAATTGGCTGTTAATTGACGCAAAACAAATCGTTAGTTTAATCTTTCCATCCCACTGCCTACTCAATGATAAAATTCGCCAAACAAATCTTCTTGGTTTCATCCACTAGTGAGCACAAGTGATCAAAAGGAAATTAAAAAGAAGGTATAGGTGATTACCACTTCTTTTTTTTTTTTTTTGTGAGGCGGGAGATTTTTTATTTTTTATTTTGAGAGGAAGCGAGGGAGATTTGTTACGACTAGCCTAGGCCGGAGTCCAGCCCAGCCTAAATTTCGTCCTCTTGTCGGCCCGTGTACGCGTGCCGGCACGGCCGAAACTTTGCGCCGCTTAGTGGGCCGTGGCTGCCCACTGAGACAGACGACGGGCGTGTTGTACCGGCCCGGCGGAAACTTGTATCGCCGGTCTGTCACAACGCAAAATCAGGATTGGTGCTAGTGGGCAGGGGCCCAGTCCAGTTCCATGTGGGCCGAAAAGCCCCTATGTCGGTTAACTGTGCTCAACAGGCTAGCCGAGGCAGGATACAGAGGTCGCACTCGCCGATGCCTAGCCTGTCATTTAGGCCACCGTGTCGGGAGACCTCGGGGATGACGTAGGCACTCGGCCTGAATGTACTGGGCTCGAGTGGGCCAGCCCAGAACCCATCTACTCTAGTGCGGACGATCCAGTCGTATGTGAACTTGCCTCGCGATTCGTGTGATCGGATGAGGCTTATGCCGGCTTCCACTAGAGCTGGGAGTCGGGCCGTGCTATTCCGGGCCAGCCCAAGGCCCGGCCAGCCCGGCACGGTCCAAGCACGGCACGGTCCGACACGTGGCGGCCGGCCGCACGCATGACGAACGGTGGGCCGGGTGGGCTCGAAAGTCGGCCGTCGGGCGCACGACACGCAACGACGGCGGCACGGCGGCGAACGCCGCCTCGGGAGCCGCCGGAGAGGAGAGGCGCAACCGCGCAGCACCGTGGCGCGGGCCGGGAGCCTCGCGGCCGGCGACGCCTCCGCCGCCGCGCGCTCTGCGCGCCTCCTCGCCTCCGCCGGCCCTGAGCAAGACGGCGGCGCCGGCCATGAGCAGCGAGAGGCCGGTGGCGTCGGGGCACGGGGATCTGGAGAGGCAAGGGCGGCGGCGGCGGTGCACCGGACCACCATGGAGCACGGAGGAGGCGGCTCCAAATCCGCGCCCTCCTCGCCTCCGCCTCGGCTCCGCGCGCTTCGGCCTCCTCGCCGCGCCTCTCCGCTCCCGCCGCTCGCATCCTTTGCTCCACCTCCGCCGACTCGGCGCGCTCGGCCTCACGCGACCTCGCCCCGTCCCGCCTTGCCTCGCCTCCGCCGCGACACTCGCCTCCCCACCTCCGCGCCGCTGCCGCCGCCGTGAGATGGGAATGGGAAGGCGGACCGCGGAGGAAGACTGCAGGGCGATGGGAGTGGGGAGAGCGAGGGGAGGCCGGAGGCGATGGGGAGTGGCGTGTGGCCGTGTGGGGGCCGGGAGGCGATGGGGAGGGTCGTGCGCGCCAGGGTGGGAGGGGAGGTCGGGAGCGGCGGGAGGTGATGGGGGCAGGGAGCCGGGAGGCACACGGGGCGGGTTGGGGAGAGACCGAGAGCTAGAGGAGGAGGGACCGAGGACTTGGGGTCTTGGGAGGCGTGAGTCGATTACTCGGTGAGGCGTAGGCACGGTGTCTCGATGCGAGGAGAAGGGACCGTTGAGGCTTTGAGGGTCACGGGCATGGCCGCATGGGGAGATGTCGAGAAGGTGAGATGGCTCACCTTTGATACAAAAAGATGCCAAGCAACGTTAGGAAATCAGACTCGAACTTTAGGAGCAACGTTTGGAAATTGGGAGCAACGTCGAACTCAAGAGCAACGTTCGGCGCGTCTGTGTCTATTAAACGAAGCTCCGTTTTCATTTATTCATTCACTCTCGCCTCTCGATTCACCTCATTTCTTCAATCTATCAAATCTCTCCATTTCTTCAACACCATATACTCTCCCATTTATTCACCATCTATCCATTATCTCGCCAATGAGTCGGAGCACCAAGGAGCTCGGCGGTATGCTACCGAGGAGTCGAACACGAAAAGGACAGCAGGGCGACTTAGTGTAAGCTCTCGTCGTCGCTCCCCTAGTCCTCCTCCGGCTCCGACTCCCGTTGATGCTCGCCAGTTGTCGCCAAGCATGGGAGACTACGGCATGGATGACCGTCATATGGACGGTACGGAGGGCTACGAGGAGTACCAGGGCGGTTCGAGCCAATAGGGACTCGAGTTCTCCCGCGTCCTGACGGCAACATTGGCGGTCCGGACGGCGGCGAATCGTTGGAAACACATGACCTAGAGCCAGGAAATCCATGACGGCCAAACGGTAGATATCGCAACATGTAATTATTGTCAAGCTAAATTATCTCGCCGCATACCGCAGGCGGGCACTTGAACCGGCACTACAAGGCATGCTTGCGCAAGATCGGGTGCGAGTCGAGGGGAGGAGTACAAACGCATCTAAACCGAGTGATGGCTCTGTAAGTACTTGGGTATACAACCCGCCGCGCGTGAGGAAATCGCTAGATATATTATTGCGGAAGATCAACCGATTAGGATGGGTGAAAGCCGCGCTCAAAAATGATCCAACGCGCTTTTGCCCACGCATCAACATGTTAGTAGGAGAACCACTACATCGATATTTTACGAATGTATCATAAGCAACTAGCGAGCTAAAAGAACAATTCCTACAAGTTCAATTCTCTTTGCTATAACTTCGGACATTTGGACATCATCACACCGGAGAAGTGCCTACCTTAGTGTTGTAGCCCATTATTTAGACGATAATTACAAAGCAACAAGAGAGTCATATGGTTTAAGCCAATTAACGAATCACACACGGGAGAGGCTATTTGTGAGGACCCAGAATATTTAACTAGTAACACTTAACCTCCAAATGGTTCTAGCGTTACTAATTAAACATTCTAAGCCTCGATGGACATATGCTTCCTGCACTGCAAGATATGCACATCATCACAAAATTACACATCATTTCCATACAACATACATCACTAAGTTCAATAACGACATACATAAAGTAAAGTTATTACAAAAGAGCCGACCGGCCAAATAGAACAATATACAAGAAAGACAGCGGAAGCAAAAGGTGCCATAAGATGGCTAGAACAAAAGTCGACCGGTTAGCCTCACAACCCACAAGGCAACCGACCGGGCCGCCAAGCTAGACGCCTCGCAAGCTACCACAACACAACTCACAGAAGTGAGGCCCCTCAAGCTCACCTTCTTCCTCTGCAACAATTACATTTAAGCAAGATAACTGAGTACACAAAGGTACTCGCAAGACTGACGTGTGGAATAGCAGACCTATTCATAAACTACATGCAAGCTTATTTAGGTGGAGGTTGTATGTCTCATTTTGCACAAAACCAACTTTATTTGCAATAACGTAATACATTTAAAAACAAGTTTACAAACCAATTTTAATGTTGAAAGTAACAGCGAAAATAATGATAAATACAAGCAACCACCTAGAAGTGACTATCCCAATAGCCACCACAACATAGCACGAATCACGATTCGCACCACCCATCAAGTTTTAATTAAAAAGTTGTAGTCTAACTCTTGAAAGCTTACCCAAGCGTGTCCATAACCTAGGGCGAGGCTATTCGAATAGTTTTAACCCGCAGGGTGTACCAATGTACCCACACTTCGCATCGCCTTTAAGCCACAAAAGCACACTTAGAAGGTATGCCGCACGGCTAAGTCCTACGAGACGCTTTCCAATATTGTGCATTGACTACGAGCCGCTCGTATGGATAGAAACCCATACGCTTACATTGCAAGCCGAAAGACAACAAATCCCATCACGGTGAAGTCTTTCTGACACTACAATCTCCTAACACCATCCCTCCCGCGACTCCTCGCGACCAAGCCAATACACTCCAAAGTACTAAGTCAAGAGAGGTCCATACCCTCTAGTGTGGTTAGCACGCACAAGTTGCTCGGATAATGTGTACTCACAAGATGTTCGGTCCTTAATTGACTCGGGCACCATTCCACCACACCAAAATCACACCATCTTACCATTGTGCCCAAGTCTAAATCATTTTGCTTTTCAGTTTTAGTTTTCATAAGTAGACATGGCACAAGGTGGAAATCATACATCATAATAAGTTTTATATGATCAAGGTTATCGACAAGTCGATAACCGCCATTTCTACCTGGAAGCTAAGCATGGCTAAGCAATTAATTCAAGAACTACTAAGTGACAAGAGCTCATCCACGAACCCTGAATCACAGCAATAACCTAGGCTCACGGTAGTAGAGGATAATCATTTGTCTTAAGGAAATGCATCTACTAGGTCAACTAACGACAATAGTTTAACACAAACTAGCAATGCATACATAGAATTTGTAAACAACATAAATACTTAAAATACTGGGATTAACATGATCAAACTGCTTGCCTTGCTGGGATTGGTCTTGCTGCAGAGGGGAGTGCTCAGGTTCAAAGTTTTCTTTGGAACCTAACGCGAAAAGGCGATAAAACCGATAAGAACGAAGAACACCAAAAGGAACTCAACAGCAAAGAACAACCAAAACCCATGAAATTTCTACAGCAGCTAGGGGTTGATTTTAGACAATTTTAGAAACAAGAATCACTTCATTTGGACTTAGCATGGAAAAGTTATGGCTAATCTAAGTTCTCTCAGCCTGACAATTCATAATTAAATTAATTTCGGTTACTGTTCATGACGAAAATTTCTAGAATGATCGGGAACTTGAAATTTTTATGGTAGGTAGATATGGTTATCCTAACAACAGCAAAACTGAGCTTGCACAATTTGAAGTTGAAATGAATTAGTTATGATTTTTCTAAGTTCTAAAACTAGTGAACCATTAATTTCAGTGGCAAGGATTATATGAAGACCTATTCTATATTACAGTACATTCCTAGTGGGTTTTAACAAAACTTAGTTTGCTCAGTTTGGGATTACAGAGAAACAGCTACGCATTTGACAAATTTTCAAAGAGTTTCTAGACATCATTATTCACTAAACAAGATCATGTAGTTAAAATCACTTTTTACTATATAACAGTGCCTAAATTCATTCTCAAATTAAAGTTCATACTCTAACAGAGCTACAACAACTGGAATTATTCAAAAAGAAGCTAAAATGACAAAGTTATGCACTTTTGAAATTTGAAACATTAAAAGACTTAGAAAATTTGAGCTCTCTGGAGGTCCAAATGAATCAAGGAAAAGGAGAGGTCGTGGGCGTTGATCTTGCATCGCAGGCCACAGACACTCGACAGCAAGACGGAAGACCTCCTCCCGCACTTGGGAGGTCCGGACCGTCGAGATTGGATCCAACGATCACGCACTGGTGCATGCACAGCGCACGCAAGGAGGTCCACGTGTTTATCAGAGGTCGTGGCCGCCGATCGAGGTCCGCGGTCCCGAGCACTAGGGGAGGTCCTAAGGGTAAACCCACGGAGGGAGGTCCGACGGCTAAGATCTCACGGAGGAGGTCTTCAACGGTCTAGATCTCCGAGAGGAGGTCTTTGACGGACACGATCAAGCGAGGGAGGTCCCGGGCGATCAAGATCAAACGAGGAGGTCCCGACGGCCGATTCAACCGAGGAGGTCTTGGACGGCCAAGATCTACTCGAGGAGGTCCTAAGTGACAGGGTTTTAATGGGAGGAGATCTGGACGGCTCAGATAAGGCCTAGGGAGGTCCTGAACGGTCCAGATCGCCACGGAGGGAGGTCCCGAGACTAAGGATTTTGCAAAGGAGATCTAACGCCGCATCTAACTCCGGGAGGTCGTGGAGCTGCCAGGATTGAGCCTAAGAGGTCTGAAGCGGGTTTTCTTTGTAAAAGGCCAAGGGTGGCTTTTTACAAAGAGGACCCCGAGGGTGGTCTTTGCAAACTGACCGAGGGGAGGTCTTTTTGCAAAGAGGACCTCGGTGGAGGTCCAGGGGGTGGTTTTGGCAAAATGACCAAGAGGAGGTCCTTTTGCGCAGGAGTTGTCCTAGCGGCTAGGATTTAACCGGGGTGGTCCTAGACGGTTAGGATCAACCCTAGGGGAGGTCCTGGCACTAAGAGTTTTCGCGGACCAGGGTCTAATGGCTAAGAGCTAATCCTAGGAGGTCTTTTAACGGCGGAGAACACTCTAGGAGGTCTTGGGACTTAGAAATTTACACGGAAAACCCTCTACGGTACAGATCTGACTTGGGGGTGGTCTTAAACGGCCGGGATCAAACTAGGGGGAGGTCCTGAGGAGGGAGGTCTTTGCGGGCGTGCGAGAAGAGGTCCGACGGCTAAGATTAACCACAGAGGTCTTTAATGGTCAGAACATCACTGGGAGGTCGAGCGGGGAGGTCTGGGCGGGGTTTTGCCGTACGACAACAGGAGGAGGAGGCCCACTCGCAGCGAGAGGCTCCTCAAAGATTCCGACAGCCAATCATTGGCTACTGGACTGTCCGAACCTTACGCGACAAAAGCCCGAGTGCTAACACGAGCTCACCGCCGGCGATGGGGACCTCGCCGGCGCCGACCAAGGGTACCATTACACTCACAATAACGCCGCGGACCTACTAGGGACACTCTCGACGGCGGTGACGGCCTTGAACGCCGGCGAGCCGGAGATAGGCTAGGAGACTAAATACGACAAAATGAAAAGCTAACGAGGTTCAAAACGACCGGGTTTCCAACACTAAGCACTAACCTGGGAATGAAGGAGGTCCAAGAAAGGTCGCAGGAGCTCCGGTGACGGTGGTGCTCGCCGGAGTTGGGGAAGACGACCAGCACGGCTCCGAAAACAAGCTCCCCGAATTGTCCACCTCTGTGAAGGTTAAACAAAACAAGTTAGGGAGACTTGAGTTGACCAAGAGAGCAAAGTGACAGCCAAAAAGGCAATAAAGAACCACTGGAGCTCGGAGGTCTTCAAGGAGCTTCAAAGTCAACAATGGAGGCAGGGAGGTGGTGTTCTTGGGTGCTTGAGCTTGGGGCTCACACTCAAACCGAGGGAGTTCAAGCAAAGAACCAAGAGTGGGAAGGAAGAGGAAAAAGGAGGTCTCAGCTATACATAGCATGGGAGCTTAGCAATGGTGTGGGCAAAGCTCATCAGAACAAAGTCCATGCCCTCGCCATGGACTTGCTTGATTTGACAAGGCAAATAGGATGACTTCTTTTAGGGCAAAGCCCCGCCGCAATAAATGCATGGCGTAAAGAGGCGTTGGGAAGGACCAAAAGTGACAAAGACTCGCCCCAATCCGCTCGACTCGACACACGCATCGGCGCGTGAGAATCATGACGACTAGATCTCCAAGAGGTCGGAGGAGAAGAACAGGCCGAGGGGAGGTCCTAGACGATCCTCGATTTGCAATCGGGTGGTCTCCGGACGCCCTGCATCACCCGAAAGCAGGAGGTCCGAGCGCCGGGGAGGTCCAGGGAGGTCGTGACCGCCGATGGAGATCCAAGGGCCTCGACCACCCCGAGGCGCCGAGATCGAGGGGAGGTCCGGGCGGCCGGATGGAGATCCAACGCCCACAAGGAACGAGCCCGAGGAGGTTGAGTGGACTGGTCCAACCGTGTCGGTTGAGTTAGGCTCGGGCTCGAGCTCGAGTCTCACTCAAACCGATTCGATTTTTCCGTTTTTGAGAAGGGATGACATTTGGAGAATTGTTTGAGGTAGCAAACCAACTCCAAAAATTATGAAATGTTTACAGAGCTTGCTAGCTGATTTAATGACCTTGTGTAAATTTTACAGAGGTTTTGTGCTATACATTTTCCTCCAAAATTCCACAAGGTGCTGGTCCCCGCTTGACCAGAATTTGATTTGGGTTTGACTGACTTCCAAAATACTCAAACAATTCCTAAAATTGCGAAACTTTTTAGAGGATCACATATAAACCCAAGAATTTAGGAAAATATTTCCGAGATTATCACAAGATGGAACAAGAATGTTTTTGAAGGATCAAGATTTGAATCAAAGACTTGTGACTATGCATTTCCATATCTTCTTGTACAATACTTGTTCAGTACAAATAGGAAATACATGATGTAAGAAAAAGTTTTAATTTCTACTCATTTTCTTACATTTGAAACACAAGCCCAAAATTGGGATGTTACACTATTGCTGAGCGTATACTACACGTACTTGATGATTTTAAGATAGATAATAAGATTGTTTCTATCACTCTTGATAACGCATCAACGAACACTACTGCTATGAACACCCTCATCCCAAGATTGCAGACGTATATTGGTGGTTATGTTCTCCACCAGAGATGCGTATGCCATATCTTGAACCTTGTTGTTCAAGACGGTATGGAAGCGATTGGCGGATATTTGAACAATATCCGCGACGCCATTCGCTACCTCACAAATTCCCACAAGTGATAGCCGTTCATGAGTATCACAAGCACCAATGGGAAGGAGCCAAGAAAATTGGTCTTGACATGAAGGTGAGGTGGAACTCGACCTACATCATGTTAAAGAAGGTACAAGGGCACGAACATATTATATCTCTGTTTTGTCAATGCTAACTCAAAAATGAATTAGTAGTTACCAATTCAGATTGGCAGATTGCTAGTCATTTTTGACAGCTTTTACAACCTTTTATAAAGCAACAAAGATGTTATCCGTGTTTATTACCCTACCTCTTGCTTAGTTATAGAATTTATTTGGTTAATTGCGCATAAGATTGCCAAATCTAGGAATGATCCCTTTAAATCATGTCGTCGCACTAATGGAGACAAAATTTACTAAATATTTTGAGTCTATTTCACATGTGTATTGCTTTGTTATCATTTTCGATCTTACAAAAAGTTGTCGTTTTGCGATCGGTATGGAGGAATAGGTGAATGTCTTGATCTTGATTACTCTAAGCTTTTGCACATGTCAAAGAAGAACTTTTCGTGTTTTCCGTATGTATTATGACAAATTCGGCAAGAGCGCTGGATCGGAGGCCTCACAACAAACGCAACAAGGAAAGAAAAGCTTGACATCCCACTTGTGGAAGAAGCTAAAGGGCAAGTCCAGCTTCTTCCCTCTCACCAAAGTACCCCCAACCGAATTGCCTCGAGCTAAACCACTACCGGAGCATGATTTTGCAAACATCGATCCTCGACCTTTCCGTGGAAAGATAGACTTGCTTTCGAGTGGTGGAAGAACAACAAGCGGATATTTCCCATTATCACATTTCGCACGGATGTTCTGTTGGTGCCGTGTCCACCGTATTCGTAAGCAACGTCACATGGCAGGAGAATAATTGAAGAAAGATGATCATCCTCACGCCTAGGATGGTGGAGGCAATCACATGCGCCAAGGATTGGGAATTGGCTAAAGAGCGCAACAAAGATCAATCGAGGATCTTGAGATCGCGCAGCGCACTGCGACCTTGAACGCATGAACGATCTCGATATTGATGAGTAGTCAAGATGTACACATGTTGTTATCAGATTCTTTTCAGGACCCCGCTTTATTTGGCTTGTAATGCTTAACCAACCACCGGTCCTAGCATTACAAATCAAATAAATCGATCCTAGATATGTATACTTCCTGTAAAGCGATATGCACTCGTTACAAAATTAGACATCAACTCCATTCAAAACATAGAGTCCAAACATTACACTACAAACGGAAGATAAACAAATAGTAAATAATATTATGTACATAGCCGATGGTGCCACAAGATACACAAATAACAACAAAAAGACAATGGAAGCAAAAGTGCCATAAGATGGCTATAAACAAAGCCAATCGGTGTGCCTTCAACCCACAAGGCATCCGACCGACCGCCAAGCCTAGTCGCCACCACTTAAGCGACAAAGACAAACTCACGTAGTGAGGCCCCCGAGGCTCACCTTCTTCCTCGCAACAAAAACATTAAAGCACCGAGTACAAAGATTGTCTTTGTACCCGCAAGACCGACGTGTGAACTAGCGCACTGCTCATATGCTACATGCAGCTTGTTTAGTGGAGGCCATATGTTTCATTTGCATAAAGCCAACTTTCATTTGCAATAATATAATACAGCTTTTAAAGGCAAGTTTGCAATTCATTTTAAGATTGAAATAACAAAGAAGGATAGTAATAACAAAAGCTAAAGATAACAACCTAGAAGTGACTATCCCAATAGTCACCATTAACAATAGCACTAATCCCGTGATTCGTACCACCCATCAAGTTTTAATTTAAATGTTGTAGTTCAACTCTCGATAAGCTTACCCAAGCGTGTCCATCACCTAGACGAGGCTATTCGAATAGTTTTTAACCTCGCAGGTGTACCATCGCACTCCACACCTCGCATCGCTTTAAGCCAAAGCACACTTCCGGCTGTATGTCACATGCTAAGTCCTACGAGACTGTTTCCAATATTGTGTATCAACCTCGAGCCGCCGTGATGGGTAGAAACACCATACGCTACATGGTAAAGCCGAAAGACAACTACCCACTCAGATAAAGCTTTGGACAACTACCATGCTCCCACCTCCGTCCCTCCCGCGACCTCCTCGCGACCCGGACCAATACACGCCAAAGTACTAGGTCAAGAGAGGTCCCATACCCTCTAGTGTGGTTAGCACGCCAAATGCCCGATAACAAAAACTCACAAGATGTTCGGTCCTTAATTGACCTGCACCTTTCCACCACACCCAAAAGATCACACCATTCTTACCATTGTGCCCAAGGCCCAAATCATTTTTGTTTTTGGTTTAGTTTTGCAAGTAAGCATAGCAAAATGTTTGAAACATAAAGTTGTAGTAAATTTTGTGATCAAGGTTACCGACTAAAGTCGATAACCGTCCGGGGCTTCTACCATAGCTACATGTCTAAGCAAGTTGACCTGATCTACTAAGTGACAAGAGATCATCCAACACTTCTAATCACAGCAAATAACCTAGGCTCAGTAGTAGAGATCAATATTTTGGCTCACAGGATATGCAACCTACGATTTAACTAATCAATTTAACACAAGTTGCGCGATGCATACATACAAATTTGAAACAAAATATTAGACTTTAAAATACCGATAAATATGATCAAATCGCTTGCACCGGCTCGTTGCTCAATATGTCATGGAGGATCGTCCTCGTGGTTGCCGCAAATATCGAAGCCTAACGATCGAACATAACAAAGAAATAAGAACTAATAACACCGACAAAACTCAAACATACAACAACACCAAAACAAGCTAAAACTCACACAGCAACCTAAGCAAGATATAACAAAATTTTAGAAACAGAGAACAAATCATTTTAAGTTATTAATAATTTTCTATGAATTTTCTAAGCTAAAAACACAACATGTCACTAGTTAATTACTTAACAAATTTTCATGAACAGAAACAGTGTATATAACCTATCCTAATAATTAGTACATTAAAATGGCAAATTACAAAATTGGTTTCACCGATTTGGACAAATATTGAAAGAGATATGCATTTTCTAATCTAGAAGATACATAAGACATCATTTTATTAATTAACAGATTTTTACAAGAGACATGGATGAAACTAATTTTAGTAAATAATACATTTGAAATGAAAATTAACAGACTGGTTTTATGCAATTTGGATAAAAATTGAATTAGTTATACATTTTACAAGTTTGATTGAATTAACACTCAACGTAAAACATAAACCGTAAATACTAAAGCAATGAATACTTTTTCATCACTAACAAGAAGCTCCCACCATCGACAATGGGTCCCGCGAACGCTGACGGGACAGACAAGACCGCCAAAGTGACGTCAAGGCGATTCAAAGAATACGCCTCGCTTACTAAGGTGCAAACCTAAAACACTCACACAGAGAAGCACGCTCCCAACAGAGAACACGATAACCGTAACTACACAAACCTAATTGACAACATGGACCCACATGACAAAGCACTGAGGGAAATATAACGGGCCGATTAAAGGTTCTCTAAACGGATTAGCCAATAGGCCCACAAGACGTAGACTCAAGGTAGACATGATTAGAGTCAAACAAATCATCACCGGCGGTTCACCGGCGTAGCACGGCACTGCATGCGGCCGCAGAACCAACTAGCAAACCAGAGGTTTCGGCGAAAGAGTGGTACCTCTTCGGTTCGCAAGACCTAGCGAACTCGATGACGGTGACACGGAGCCCGATGGTCGACCGAGAGATGAGCTCACGACGACCGAGGCGGAGAAGAAAGCACGGTCCACGCGAGAAGGCGATACGGGCTTCTAGAAGACTCCTGGGTGAGCTTAAGCCGCCAACACTGTGAGCAAGGAGCACACGATAACGCCGACGAAGAAAGCCCGAGGTGACCGGAATTTACACGCGCGAAACCGAGCTTGGAGAAGAATTGGTCGCGACGCGCAACGATGCACAAAAGGCGTAAACAAGCCCACCGTTAGACTCGCATCAATGCGATCCTAAGGGACTAAGTGTCGGGCTTAGAAACTCACCGTAGCACTAGCAAGCCGCGCGGGCCGCCGCAACCGAGGCGAGACGACGAAGTGCCCTCGGCGATATATCGACGCCAGGGTCCCGGATGGGCAAAATGGAAGCGCGAAGAGAGTAGATCACGATGGCGTGGTTGCGAATCAAGGGCGGCGCTACACGGCGGCGCTTACGCCGAAGTTTTTCTCCCACGGCTAAGAAATGGGCGAGAGGGCGCAAGAATGGCTGCGAAGGAATGGACGACCCTATGAGGTAGATGGACTTCGCGATCCTCCGAGGCGCACACGCCGCCCTGCGGCGTGCGCGACGAAGTCGCGTGGCACGCATGCGCGATCGCCACGAGCCCGAGGCGCGGAGTCGGCGAGGAAGAACCCGGCGTGGGACCCATATGTCGCTGATAGCGCGGAGTGGTGCGAGCCGAGTCAAGCGCGGTGCGAACCGGTGGTTTGACTCGACTAGAATGTATCGACCGTTGGATCTAAAATGAACGGTCGAGATCGATGTATGCATTCGACAGTCGGTTGATTCGACGACGCGGCCGCACGATCTGCATCGGACGGCCGACACCATCGGGCTCACGCGGTGCAGCTTAGGCGGTGCGACCGAGTCAAGTGGCGCTGGTCGGACTCGAGTCGGGCTCGGTTCGAGCCCGAGGAACAAGAATACCGATTTGGAGTTTTAAAAGGCCGAGAGAGTTTGGAGAATTTTTAGAGGTAGCTCTCAGCTCCAAAAATTTCTGAAATTTTTATGGGAGCTTGTTAGACAGAGGACAACCTTGTGTAATTTTTCCAGAACTTTTTATGCACTGCATTGTTCTAGAGAAAATTCACAAGCTGCTGTACAGGAGTTTGACCAGATTTCAAACAGAGTTGACTTGGCCATTTGAAATAGCAAATAAAATCTAAAATTTGTGAAATAATTCAGGAGGTAGATAGGATGATCAAGATGATAGGAAAAATAGTTTCAGAGGATGATCAAAGTTTGAAGGCTAAGAATTACGACAACAATCTCCATTCACAAGAATTTAATTCTAGAAAATGGAAATTGCTAGGAAAATGTAGAAACTTTCAAATGATTTGAAGAGACAACAAAAGTTTTTATTTCTCCTCAAAATTTTACATTTGAAATACAAACCCTAAGTTAGGGTCATTACAAATCTCCCCTTACAGAATCTCACCCGAGATTCTCGATCACCGAGAAGAAGGACTGGTAATCCGCCGAGACGATCTTCCCGCCTCCCATGTGGCTTCATCCTCTGAGTGGTTCGACCATCGAACTTTAAGGAACTTAATCACACGGTTCCTTGTTCTGCTGCTCACCTTCTTCGAGGATACGAACGGACGCTCACGATAAGACAGATCTTCCCGCACATCGATATTTTCCAATGGTGTTTCTCAACCGAATACGGAGGCACTTCTTCAATTGTGACACATGGAAAACATCATGCACCCTTCGAGTGTAGCCGTAACTCCAACTTGTATGCAACGGCTCCCACTTTCTTGATGATGCGATATGGCCCGACATATCGAGGAGCCGCTTGTTCTTGACACCAAACAACGATGTCCCTTCAGAGGTGAGACTTTGAGATACACAAAGTCATTGGGCTGAAATCTCAACTCACGGCGACGCCGACCGCATAGCTCTTCCGCTGGATCGAGCTACGCGCAAGTGCTCACGAATCAATCGCACTTGACTTTCAAATTTCATTGATTGAATTCGCCAAAGAACCGCTTTCACCGCCACTGGGCTCAACGGGTTCTCGCAGCGCCCCATACAAAGCCTCAAACGGTGCCATACCGAGACTAGCCTCGAAGTCGTTGTTGTAGGAGAACTCAAGCGGTAGGCACTTCTCCCAATTCTTCCCATAGGAAAGAACACAAGCACTGAGCATATCTTCAAGAACTTGGTTGACTCGCCCGCCTCGACCATCACCCGAGGATGATAGGTCGAGCCGAAGAAAGACGGTCCCCATGGCTTCTCAGAACCGTGCCATAGCCGAAGTGAAAAGAGAGCCACGATTCGACACAATCGCTCGTGGCACACCATGCAAGCTCACAATGCGGGAGATATAGAGATCCGCCAATTTATCGACGCTATGGGCGGTACACACCGGCGTAAAATGTGCTACTTTTGTCAATCGTCAATAACCACCCAGATAGCATCCTTCCCAAGAAGCACGGCAAACCAAAGTGATGAAGTCCATACCAACGGAATCCCACTTCCACTCGTATAGGCAAGGGGGTCGGAGGAGACTGCGGACGCCGATGCTCGCCTTGACGCGACAACATATGTCACATCCGCCACGAACCCGCAATCTCGCGCTTCATGCGAGTCCACCGTAATCTCCGACGCAGATCTTGGTACATTTTAGTGGCCCCGGATGGATGGACAAAGGCGAACCGTGGGCCTCCCGAAGAATCAAATCCCGCAACTCGGGACCTTTGGGACCACAAGACGCCGCCCAAACCACACAACACCGCGCTCATCTTCTCGTGAAACACTTGGCTGATCCATCCTGATATTCTCGCTTGATTTTACCCACACCATCATCCGATTGTCGGTCGCTTGATCTCGATCCACCAAGGTTGGTTGCACAACCAAGGCAGCAAGGGAACCATGTTCAACCAAACCCAAGTTGAGACGCTGAAACTCTGCCAGCAGTGCAGGTTGCTGCTCTTGGATCATCAGAGTACTGCAATACACCTTTCGGCTAAGTGCATCAAGAACTACATTGGCCTTGCCAGATGATACCGAATACCCATGTCATAATCTTTGATCAATTCTAGCCATCTCCTCTGCCTGAGGTTCAGATCCGGCTGAGTGAATAAGTATTTCAAACTCTTGTGGTCGGAATACACCTCACAACGGTTACCGATCAGATAATGCCGCCAAATCTTGAGTGCATGAACCACAAAGAAGAAGCTCTAAATCATGGGTGGATAGTTGAGCTCATGAGGCCTCAATTGCTCGGATGCATAGGCAACCGCTTTGCCTTCCCCGCATAAGAACACATCCGAAGTCCCCGACGAGAGGCATCGCAATAAATATCAAGCTCTTGTGGATATCGGAAGAGTAAGGACTGAGTCAAGTCAATCGCCGCTGAGCTCCCGAAAGCTCTCATCACAAGCAGAGGACCATACAAACTTCTTGTCCTTCTTAAGCAATTCACCATCGCTTTATGATCTTGGAGAAGTTCTCGATAAAGCGCGATAGTAGCCACTAAACCAAGAAAACTCGCACATCGCTGATCGACTTGGCCGGCCTCAAGATAGAACATCGCCGACTTTGTCGATCCACCTATGCCTCCAAATGAAAGAACATGGCCCAAAAATGCTACTTCCTTCAACCGAACTCACATTTGTCTAACTTCAGATACAAACGATGCTCCCGCAACTTGCCCAAAACAATCTTCGATGCTCAAGATGCTCTACTTCACTTTTGGAATAAATAAGAATATCATCAATGAAGACCACCACAAATTTGTCCAAATATTCCATGAATACGAATTCATAAGGTTCATGAACAACGCTGAGCATTGGTCAAACCGAAAGACATGACGGTGTACTCGTATGTGCCATAACGAGTAGTGAAAGCCGCCTTCGAATATCCTCACCGATCCGACTTGATGATAGCCCGATCTCGATCAATCTTGAGAACACCCGAGCTCCGCATAACCGGTCAAAAGATCATCAATGCGGGCAGAGGATATTTGTTCTTCACCGCTACTTCATTGAGAGGACGGTAATCAACACACATGCGCAAAGTCTTGTCCTTCTTCTTCACAAAGATCACCTGACAACCCCAAGGAGATGAACTGACGGATGAAACCCTTTGCTTGGAGCTCACCAAGCCGCTTCTTCAATTCTTCTAGCTCATTGGGAGGCATTCGACACGGCGCTTCAAATCGGAGCAGATCGGCAAAGAACTCGATGACAAACTCCGTGTCTCGAACCGAGGCATCCCGCAAGTCTTCGGAAAGACATCCCCAAAGTTAGATACTATGGGAACATCCTCAACTGCAAGGTCGGCTTTGTCTCTAATGCACATAGATGTGGCCCTCGCACGCGCGAAATCCGACTTGCTCGCTCAAGGGTCGGTAAGGTAGACAATCTTCCCGCACAATCGACGGTTCCCAAATGTTGGGACAACCAATCCATGCCAAGAATCACATCCGCATACGAATCGAAAGCGTAATAAGATTTGCTAAAAACCCCACTTCTTGGACTATGATAGGAACATCCCGACATCAAGCTCGCCTCATTTCCGATCCCGAGAGCTGATGAGCAACTGAACTCCCAAAGGAACACAAATAAGACCACTAACAGCAGCAAATGATCTTGAAATAAAAGAATGCGATGCTCGTAATCAAATAATACCGCAGCAGACGAGAATTGACAAGAAGTGTACCAATCACGACATCCGCGCCCCGAGCCTCCTCACCAAAGGTGGTTCACTCGACCGCCGCCGCACTCGGTCTTCGAATAATCTTCTCGTCGCGGTGATCTCCTCGCCTCGCGCCTCCATTAGACGAGGGGCCGCTGCAACACTCGAGGGCGTGCATTCGCATAATGGCCCTTGTTGTGGCAATAAAACAAATCACCTCGCCGCCGGATTGCGGAGACCGCTCGTTGCTGGATCGCAGCGCACGTGGCTGAAACACGCCCGCGGTGGCGAGGAGCTGGTGCGATGGTCTCGGCGCGGTGGAGCAAAAGAACGGCCATCGGTGCCGCCCACCGAGGACGAACGAGGCCGTGTGAGTAGACCGACGCGCCCCATTTGCGCTATGGACTCGCCAGCGCTTCGCTTTATGCTCGCAACGATGGCCTTATCTACCAAGGCCCGAAGTCGAGAAGTCCACAATGGATAGCTTGTCCTCGCAGCCTCCTGACAAGCCATCCATAAACTTCTCCCGCTAGCCTCATCCGAGGCCACCTCTCCGAGCATAACGAGCCGATGATTGAACTCGCATGTACTCCGTCACGCATTTGCGCCTTGCTTGAGCGCGAGGAACTCCTTTTTCTTCACCTTCATCGTGCCATCCGGGATGTGGGCCCGACGAAAAGTCGATCGAACTCCTCCCACGCCGACCACATGGCTCGCGGCCGCATGGCGAGATAGTTCTCCCACCATGAGAGTGCCGCGCCTCGCCGGTGGGACGCCAAGAGTGCCTTATCCTCGCGCTCGCATCAGCTATGTTGAGCTTCCGCCAACCATGCGCAGCCAATCATCCGCATCGAGAGGATCCTCGTGAGCGGAGAAAGTCGGTGGTCGCGCACGAGGAACTCGCAAGTCCCCGCGAAGTCCGTGGCCGCCACCACGGCAGGAGTGGAGGTATTCCTAGCAATAACCTCCAAGATGCGCTGCTCGTCCATGCGGTTTCGCTCAACTCGAGCGAGAACTCACCATGGTCTGAGGAGGGGAAGCTCCTCATCATGACCACTCACTGATCGCCACGCTGCTCTCCCGCCATCCTGCTTTACTAAGACAAGTTAGCGCAAATTTAAGAGCAAGAAAGCCCAAAATTCATGAAAGCAAATTAAACAAACACAAGGCAGATAAAGTTCACCAAAGAAAATCGTACACATAACTACTCCCTTTACATCTTACCCTATTATCCCCACAAGTTTTAGTTGGATTAAACTTCATGGTTCTCCCAAACTAATTCCACCTGTAGTAACTATCTTTGAAAGGTGAAGAGAGAAACCAAGTTTCAAAACTTAAATTAGAGTAAGATGAGAGTGGAAAGCTAAGATAGGTAAGGAATAAAATCTGAGAATCGCCTAGGTTTTCATAAACCTTTTATGATTTGAAAATAAGACTTTCAAAATATCCTAAGGACGACCATGCTTGTTACACGGTCGAATGGCTCGATACCAACTTTGAGGACCCCACTTATTTGGCTTGTAATGCTTAACCAACCACCGGTCCTAGCATTACAAATCAAATAAATCGATCTCGAGATATGTATACTTCCTAAAGCAAGATACGCACCTCTGTTACAAAATTAGACATCAACTCCATTCAAAACATAGAGTCCAAACATTACACTACAAACGGAAGATAAACAAATAGTAACAATATTACGTATATAGGCCGATGTGCCACAAGATACACAAATAACAACAAAAAGACAATGAAGCAAAAGTGCCATAAGATGGCTATAAACAAAGCCAATCGTGTGCTCTTCAACCCACAAGGCATCCGACCGACCGCCAAGCCTAGTCGTCACCCACGGCGACAAAGACACCACGTATGAGGCCCCGAGGCTCACCTTCTTCCTCTCGCAACAAAAACATTAAGCAAAGCACCGAGTACAAAGATTGTCTTTGTACCCGCAAGACCGACGTGTGAACCAGCGCACTGCTCATATGCTACATGCAGCTTGTTTAGTGGAGGCCATATGTTTCATTTGCATAAAGCCAACTTTCATTTGCAATAATATAATACAGCTTTTTAAAGGCAAGTTTGCAATTCATTTTTAAGATTGAAATAACAGTAAGGATAGTAATAACAAAAGCGAAAGATAACAACCTAGAAGTGACTATCCCAATAGTCACCATTAACAATAGCACTAATCCCAGATTCGCACTACCCATCAAGTTTTAATTTAAATGTTGTAGTCTAACTCTCGATAAGCTTACCCAAGCGTGTCCATCACCTAGACGAGGCTATTCGAATAGTTTTTAACCCCGCAGGTGTACCATCACTCCACACCTCGCATCGCCTTTAAGCCAAAGCACACTCCAAGGTATGCCAAGCACACTAAGTCCTACGAGACTGCTTTCCAATATTGTGTATCAACCTCGAGCCGCCAGATGGGTAGAAACACCATACGCTTACATGGTAAAGCCGAAAGACAACTACCCACTGTGATAAAGCTTTTCTGACAACTACCATGCTCCCACCTCCGTCCCTCCCGCGACCTCCCGCGACCCTGACCAATACACGCCAAAGTACTAGGTCAAGAGAGGTCCCATACCTCTAGTGTGGTTAGCACGCCAAATGCTCGGATAACAAAACTCACAAGATGTTCGGTCCTTAATTGACCCGCACCTTTCCACCACACCCAAAAGATCACACCATTCTTACCATTGTGCCCAAGGCCCAAATCATTTTTGTTTTTGGTTTTAGTTTTGCAAGTAAGCATAGCAAAATGCTGAAACATAAAGTTGTAGTAAATTTTAGGTGATCAAGGTTACCGACTAAAGTCGATAACCGCCCGCTTCTACCGATAGCTACATGTCTAAGCAAGTTGACCCGATCTACTAAGTGACAAGAGATCATCCAAATAATTCTAATCACAGAAATAACCTAGGCTCGTAGTAGAGATCAATATTTTGCCTACAGGATATGCAAACACGGATTTAACTAATCAATTTAACACAAGTTAAGCGATGCATACATACAAATTAAACAAAATATTAGACTTTAAAATACCGATAAATATGATCAAACCGCTTGCTCGTCGCCGTTGCTCAATATGTCATGAGGATCGTCCTCGTGGTTGCCGCAAATATCGGCTTAACGATCGAACATAACAAAGAAATAAGAACGAATAACACCGACAAAACTCAAACATACAACAACACCAAAACAAGCTAAAACTCACACAGCAACCTAAGCAAGATATAACAAAATTTTAGAAACAGAGAACAAATCATTTTAAGTTATTAATAATTTTCTATGAATTTTCTAAGCTAAAAACACAACATGTCACTAGTTAATTACTTAACAAATTTTCATGAACAGAAACAGTGTATATAACCTATCCTAATAATTAGTACATTAAAAATGGCAAATTACAAAATTGGTTTCACTGGATTTGGACAAATATTGAAAGAGATATGCATTTTCTAATCTAGAAGATACATAAGACATCATTTTATTAATTAACAGATTTTTGCTACAGAGACATGGATGAAACTAATTTTAGTAAATAATACATTTGAAATGAAAATTAACAAAGACTGGTTTTATGCAATTTGATAAAATTGAATTAGTTATACATTTTACAAGTTTGATTGAATTAACACCAACGTAAAACATAAACCGTAAATACTAAAGCAATGAATACTTTTTCTACCGCTAACAAGAAGCCCCACCCATCGACAATGGCCCGCGAACGCGACGACCAGACAAATAAGACCGCTTAAAGTGACGCCGGGCGATTCAAAGAATACGCCTTCGCTTACTAAGGTGCAAACCTAAAACACTCACACAGAAGCACGCTTCCCAACAGAGAACACGATAACCGTAACTACACAAACCTAATCGACAACATGGACCCACATGACAATGATCGTGAGGGAAATATAACGGCTGGATTAAAGGTTCTCTAAACGGGATTAGCCAATAGGCCCACAAGACGTAGACTCAAGGTAGACATGATTAGAGTCAAACAAATCATCACCGGCGGTTCACCGGCTGAAGCACGGCACTGGTATGCGCACGCGAACCGAACTAGCAAACCGTGAGGTTTCGGCGAAAGAGTGGTACCTTCGGTTCGCAAGGACCTAGCGAACTCGATGACGGTGACGCTGGAGCCCGATGGTCGACGGAGATGAGCTCACGACGACCGGAGGCGGAGAAGAAAGCACGGTCCACGCGAGAAGGCGATACGGGCTTCTAGAAGACTCCTAAGGTGAGCTTAAGCTCGCCAACACCGTGAACAAGGAGCACAAGATAACGCCGACGAAGAAAGCCCGAGGTGACCGAATTTCACGCGCGAAAAACCGAGCTTGAGAAGAATTGGTCGCACGCCCGCAACGATGCACAAAAGGCGTAAACAAGCCCACCGTTAGACTCGCATCAATGCGACCCTAAGGGACTAAGTGTCGGCTAGAAACTCACTAGAGCACTAGCAAGCTCGGGCCGCCGCAACCGAGGCGGAGACGACGGGTGCCTCGGCGATATATCGACGCCGAGGGTCCCGGATGGGCAAAATGGAAGCGCGAAGAGAGTAGATCACGGCGGCGTGGTTGCGAATCAAGGGCGGCGCTACACGGCGGGCGCTTACGCCGAGTTTTTCTCCCACGGCTAAGAAATGGGCGGAGAGGGCGCAAGAATGGCCGCGAAGGAATGGACGACCCTATGAGGTAGATGGACTTCAGCGATCCTCGAGGCGCACACGCCCCCTGCGTGGCGGCCGACGAGTCGCGTGGCACGCATGCGCGATCGCCAACGAGCTCCAGAGGCGCGAGTCGGCGAGGAGGAACCCGGCAGTGGGACCCATATGTCGCTGATAGCGCGGTGGTGCGAGCCGAGTCTGGCGCGGTGCGAACCGGTGGTTTGACTCGACCTGAATGTATCGACCGCTGGATCTAAAATGAACGGTCGAGATCGATGTATGCATTCGACAGTCGGTTGATTCGACGCGACGCGGGCCGCACGATTCGCATCGGACGGCCGACAGCCATCGGGCTCACGCGGTGCAGCGAGGCGGTGCGACCGAGTCAAGTGGCGCTGGTCGACTCGAGTCGGCTCGGTTCGAGCCCGAGGAACAAGAATACCGATTTGGAGTTTTAAAAGGCTGAGAGAGTTTGGAGAATTTTAGAGGTAGCTCTCAGCTCCAAAAATTTCGAAATTTTTATGGGAGCTTGCTAGACAGAGGACAACCTTGTGTAATTTTTCCAGAACTTTTATGCACTGCATTGTTCTAGAGAAAATTCACAAGCTGCTGTACAGGAGTTTGACCAGATTTCAAACAGAGTTGACTTGGCCATTTGAAATAGCAAATAAAATCTAAAATTTGTGAAATAATTCAGGGAGGTAGATAGGATGATCAAGATGCTAGGAAAAATAGTTTCAGAGGATGATCAAAGTTTGAAGGCTAAGAATTAGCTGACAACAATCTCCATTCACAAGAATTTAATTTAGAAAATGGAAATTGCTAGGAAAATGTAGGAACTTTCAAATGATTTGAAGAGACAACAAAAGTTTTTATTTCTCCTCAAAATTTTACATTTGAAATACAAACCCTAAGTTAGGGCTGTTACATTTTCCTTACTCGGGGAACCCCACTCTGGGGCGTAATGTTTTTAACGAGGCAGTAACATTGTATTTGTAAAATATTAAGAAAATTTCACCTTTTCCCCGAAATATTTTCGTGCCCATGTTTTTACGCAATTAATTCAATTTTAACTAGGTTTTTAATTAGGCGAGCACGACCGCACGAGAGGAATGAAGATGGCGGTTGCCGCCACGCCAATAGTTACTTAGGGTCGGGCTTACCGGCACGCACGACTCGCACGATGGGCTTTGGGCGTGCTCCGCCCGCCGACGCGAGGTGGGCCGGCACGCAGACGGCACGGCGAGGTGACCGGTCGAGCCGCACGCACGACGCGGCTCGGCACACAGCTGGGCGAGCCGCTTCACGACGCACACGCCCAATTCCCACTCTAGCTTCCACTAGCTAAATGTAATCAGAGCAACCCTCGAAACTACGAGAAATGCCGATATAGTCAAAATAAACAAACAAAAGGAAGTTTGACGACAAAAGCCTAACAATATCGCTATTTCAAGAAACCGACTCACATGCCCAAAAGAAACTTTTCGAGATGTTTCAAAGAGCTACTGCTTTGATTGAGTTCACTAATATTATGTAGTAATTTTACATAGTAATTTTACAGGAAAGTTTAATTCTGTAGTAATAGAAAACATTCTCGTGTTCGAAACATGCCCTTAGTTGTGTTGAAGACTTTTAATTTGTTCCTATGTGTACTTAGTAATGCTAATTTTTTTTAAGGAAGAAGTCCGTATGACCTCTTAAAGTATGGTGGAACGGTTACTTGATCTCCTGACCTAAAAAACTGGCTATTTAACTCCGTTACGTTACAAAATCAAGTTATCTAACCCTCCGAGGTGGTTTCATAGATGGTTTTGCCACCGTGGCAGATGATGTAACCGCTGAGATGTTGTTGACTCAACAAATCAAATTTATATTTTTTCATTACACTATGAGACCCACGAGTCAGCATCTACCCTTCTTCCTCAATCTCTCTCAACTATCTTACTACTGTCGGCTTCCCCCAAGAGCTCCTCCGCGGGGTCGACCATGCAGTCCATGGTCGGCATGATGAACGCTGCCACCGACGTTTGCGCCATCGCCGCTGCTGCCGTCCGATGCTCCACGCTCCTCAGCACCCCATTGGTCGCGATCTCCAGCTGGTGGCCAACGTTGGCCACCAGCGAACCCGAAACGGGGTCGACGTCGATCCAATCTCCCTGCCGCAGATGGAGCCTTGGAGCAGCAGCATGATGAGTTCCGATCGTAGTACGACGATAGGCGTAGGGTCACTCTCGGGTCGAGGCACGATCATTGGCAGAGCCAACAATTTTCTGAAGCCTGGGCAAGCCGCAAGGTAAGAACCTAATTATGGTCTATTGAGAACCGCAAGCATCAGATATTTGGATACACAATTACACATCATGCAAATTCACAATAGTTTTAAAGTGAAAGAACGGATACGATACATCACACATGTAAAGGTTCATAGATGAAAATAAGAACAAGATACGATAACAAACAACTCACTAGATACTACTAAAGTTGCGACAAGTCAACAACAAAAGTCCAAATATCCAATCACACAACCTTTGGAAAATGCCCTCCACAAACATCCAAATTGATTACGAGGAAAATTCACAATTGGTTGGGTTGGACTCTTCAAAATGTATGCTCTTCTCACTTGATCTTGAACATCTGGATGATAATCATATATTAGTTTCCTAAGAGCGGGATCACACACAATTTCATCCGGATTAAACACATCCTCCTCATCATTAGCCATATTTGGTTATCTTCATCACTTAGTTGTGGATCTTGTGGTTGCGGTTGTGGTAAGCTTATCAAGTCAACCAAAAACCTTCTCATTACTTAAATTTTAACAATTTTCAATTTCTCATCATCTCTTTCTACTAGAACAACAACTCAACAAGGTCTACTAGCACCTAGCACTAAATAAATCATGAAATTGAGAGAAATTGGGAGAAATTGTGCTCATCGCCACCTAGACTTAGCCGCTCACACAGTCGCAGATCGAGGGTGAGGGAGCCACCAGCGTGAGCCGGCCGCTTGTACTACTCCCGCCGGCCGCTGCCGCATTGCTCCTCGCCCGCTGCCCGCCTCCCGCCGCCGCTGCGCCGCTCCCACTCGATGCTCCCGCCTCCGCCGGCCGCCGCCGCGTCAAGCTCCTCGCTGCCGCCGCCACGCTGCGCTGCCTCACGTCGCCGCCGCGCTTGGGACTTGGATTGGCCAGCTGCCTTTGGGGTTGGGGAGGAGAACGAGAGAGAGAGAAAGAGAGACCGAGAAGAAACGAGTTTGCAGAGGAGGTAGGTCGCAGTGTGGACCCAGCTGCCGGCTCGCACGGTTCAAGAACACGATCCGCCAAGCTCACGCCGAGCGGCCCACCAGCCCATGGCACGTTGAGCAAAGCCCGTGCACCGCCCGGCCGAGGGGCGCTGAATCGCCGGGCTCGACGTAGTAGCTAGCGTTGATGATCACCTCGCCGCCAGTCGCCTCGCATAGCAAAGCCCACAGGAGCTCCATCCTCACCACGGCACGTGCCGCACGATGAACTCTCGAGGGCGAGTGGAACTCGGGGGCTTGTCGGCCACCATCCTGGTATGTTCGACGTGGTAGCAAGCGAGGCGCAGGTAGTCCCACTAGTGGCTCTCGCCGACAAAGGACTCGTGACGCAGCCAAGAAGAAGCGTTCGTCTGGCCGGTGTCCTCTCGGGTACAAGGCCGCTTTGTCCTCCGCCAGAGTCGAACAAGTCCTCGGCCACCACACACGCCTCCATCGCCTCATCGGCCGCTCTGGCACGCCGTGGTCGATCACTGTTGGAACAGAGGCCTGAATCTCAAGCTCTATCGCTTCTGACGAAACTATCAAAGTCTTTGAAGAAACTATCGAAAGTTACTTCTGTTATATATATATATATATATATATAGTTAGTTAGTTAGTTAGTTAGTTATTCCCCATTGTTATGAGGGGTTATTTGCATATTCACCACCTATACTTTGTATATATATACTGGCCCTTTGGCCATCTGAGAATACAAGCGCTATTCATAACATGGTATCAAAGCAAACCTAGAGTTTGTTTTTTATCGAGCCACTGATTTTCCTTCCCGCCGCCGATTTTGCTACTTGCCATCCGACTATCGCGCTTTTCACGGCATCGCCGCCCTCCGCATGCCGCCTTGATTCGACGGTGTCTTGCTCTCTCCGCACGATGCTATCTTGCTCGGTGTCATCTTCCTCGTTGTCGCCCGCCGCCTTCCTGTGTCACCCGTGTCGCATCGTTTTCGCCGGCCGCCGCCGACGATGTCGCCTTGTCTTCATCGGTGCAGCTCACCTCGCCTTCATCGGCAAAGCTTCCAGATCACATCCCGCCGCCGCTTCTCTGCATCTACTCGCTCCACCCGGGTCCTCCACACGAGCCGCCGGTGCTTGGGGCGCCCACTCTCCGCCACCTCGGGAAGCCCGCGCCGCCGCTGGTGCTCGGTACGCCTGCGCCGCCGCCACCGGTGCTCGGGATGCCTGCACCGCCATCGCTGCAGGGGGAACCCTAGTTCCCTCGTGCGCGTCTGGTTGTAAGGCCGAGTGGGCCTTGGGCTCCTTTTGAGCCAGCTCGGTCACGAGAAAAAAAGAAAGAAATTTTAGTACATCGTTCTAACCACCGCGCCGTCCAGCGTCACCTGCTAGACTTCATTGCCTTGGTCGCCGTGCGCCCAAATACGCTACCAATGGGCACTATTTCTCCTCGCGCCCGTGATCTTCGATGGTGTTAATTACACTGACTTCGTGTCTCACGTGCGATGTCACCTACCCGCCTTGCCCTACTCCTCCGACGGAGCCTACACTTGTCGCGCTACCCCGACAAATCGACAAGGTCGCCGAGGCCGCCGCTTTTTGATGATGAGGTCGTCGCCTACCAGAGGCTCGATTCTCGCAGGATCAACTCACCACCTACACTCGCTGGTACGATGATGACGCCGCCATCGTTGTCTTCATCGCCAATGTCCACCTCGCTCTTCTTACGAGGTTGTGGGACTCTTCGCTTTCCGGATGTGGACTCACCTTCGCCAGTGCTACGAGCCCTCTGGTGATGCCTTGTACCTGTCCGTGGTCCACCAGGAGCACTCTCTTCAGTAGGGTGATGCTACTGTTGACGCTTTTTATGCTTAGAGCTTTGCCGTCGCCGCATCACCGACTCTCTCCGCACCGCCGGCCGCCGCCTCCCGTCCGTGCGCTCGTTGTATGTGCTGACCTGGAGTTTCAGCGGGTCTATGAGTTCCTTACTTGCCTTCGTCCTGAGTTCGAGCAGCGGCGTGCCCAGCTCCTTGCACGCCACCCTCGTGTCACTCTCCTGGAGGCTCTTACCAAGATACGTGCAGAGGAGACTCACCTGAGTGGTGCTCATCTGATGCCACTCGCCTCTGTGCTCGTCGCTCGTCCACTTGCTACACCGACTACTCTACGCTTTAGCACACCGCTTCCTCCAATGGCCGCCATGTGGTGGTGGCCGCCAGATCTCGTGGTGGTCGTCCTCACTGCTCCTACTACGACAATGTAACATCCCAATTTTGGACTTGTGTTTCAAATGTAAGAAAATGAGTAGAAATTAAAACTTTTTCTTACATCATGTATTTCCTGTATGTTCTAAACAATTCCTGTACAACAATTATGGAAATACAAAGTCACAAGTCTTTTGATCCAAAACCTTGTCTTCCAAAAACTTTCATCTCAAATCTTGTGATCATCCTCTGGAAACATTTTTCCTAAGTTCCTGTGATGGTATGTGACCCCTCTGGAAAATTTCACAATTTTCAGAAATTGTTTGAATATTTTTAGGGGGCAGTCAAACCTGTTTGAATTCCAGTCAAACCTTAAACCAGAGCCTTGCAGAATTTTTGGAGAAAAATACACATTATAAAAACCTCTGAAAATTTTACACAAGGTTAATGTCTGAGTTAGGAAGCTCCAATAAAGATTTCAGAATTTTTGGAGTGTTTTGCTATCTCAGATAAATCCCCTATGTCTCAGCTCATTTAAAAATCCAAAACCTGTTTCACTGTTCGTTGGGTTCAAGTCAGACTCGGGCTCGAGCCACTTGACTTGGTCCAGTCAACTAACTACACCCGGTCTGGCTTAAAAGCGCGCACCTAATCCCAACCGTTGGATCTTAATCGCTCGGCCCATGATCGCGTGAACATTCGGACCGTGCGAATGCTCTATTCCTTTTGAACCGTCGGATCTCGATCCAACCGTACAGATTTTCTGAAGCATTCGGACTGTCCGAGGACTTATTTAATCGTGACCGTCCATTCCTGATCCAAGGGCTTGCGATTTCCCCTTCTGATCTGAACCTAAGCATCGTGGAACAATCTTAGCTGTTCATTCCAGATCCAAGGGTTCGCGTTCTCCCCTTTCGATTTTAAACCCCAGGAGTGTGGCGCGATATCAGCCACCCGATCAAAATCCAAGGGCTCAAAATCGCCCGAGCCTTTTCTCTGGTCATCTTCAACCTCCACCGTATGCGTGAACAGAGGAGGCATGGCGCCGCCGAATCTTGTTCCCTTGTCAATGTCTCTTTTCGCCAGCAAATCGTGGGCGCAGTGCTGCCTTACCATGCCCTACCCTACATCCCCATCACTTCTTCTTTCTACCCATGGTTGTGTTATAGACTTAGCTCACCCGAGAGGCTCCTTTTGCCAAACCCTAGTTCTCCACATGTTATAAAGGTCCCAAAATCCCTTCCTCGGTGTTCCTTTACACCACCATTAGCTCCTTCTACATTATTGAGCTCAATACACCAAAAACACCTCAATCACCATTGTTGGCCGAGAAGCTCAATTGGGGATCTTGGTGTTTCAGTGGTTCTTCTTCAAATTTCTTTGCACCCTTTTAATCTCCTCACTACCCTAAATATTTCCCCTCACTCAATTTTGGATTTGACTCACAGGAATTATCCAATTTGGGGTTTGTTCAAATTCGTCCGAATTGGCCCCTTTTCTTCCTCAGCTCACGTGAGTGCTCTATTTCACAATTATTTGCTCATATAGCTTCTATGGGCTATAATGAAGCTATAATGATGTTCTGGTGATGGGAAAGGGGTCCCGATCTTCCAACAGGTTCTGGATAAGTTCGATTTGGTGGAGGCGCGACACAAATCGACTCGCTTCCGAACAACACGCCCAACCCCGCAATCGCAGCACCACGCCTCTCAGTTATCAACCGCGCGCAACCCGTTGACTCGCCAAGAAGGCTAATCTCGCCAATCAAGAACACAAGCAAGAACAAGGAAGAACACAACGGAATTGCGTATGTATTGTTTTAGCACTCGAAAGTTGGGGTCTCACAAACCGATGAACGGCGAAACTGTTCAAGACAAAATTAATCTAAGCAAAACCCAACCCTAATGGTGGGGTGGCGGCTGTATATAGAGGACTGAGGGGCGTAAAACCCTTGACGCGCCTCTAATGGGCTCCAACACGATACAAAGCCGAACGCCCAAAAGACGGTGACGCAAAGACCGACAGATTCTGAATGCCCACTTGTTTCGACGATTCCTGTTGACTCAAAAGGAATTTTGACATGGGACCAGAGCCATTGGAAAGGTCGTCTTCAGCTTTTGATACATATGTGGAATATCCAAAACGGAGCCCGGATGCGATCCGGGCGCCCGCTTTAGTGCAGTATGGTGCTGACTCGAATTGGATTCAAGTCGGCTTGAGTTGGGCCTCCAACATGATTCGACCACCCTTGCTGGACTTGTGCGCTCGTAGCCCTTCTCCAAGTACCTCCAGGTCCTCTCCATGGTTCCTAATCATAATTAAATCATTAGGTAGCAATCGATTCTCAAATGAACAAAAGAAGTACTTAGGAACGAGCTCACCCGCAAATTCAATTGTCGGCGCGAGCTCCAGTGATTGGTCCTGAATGTCAAGTGGAGGATTGTTGTGTGTGGGGACCCCGAGTTATCTCCGTAAGACCGAGACTAATCCAGGTCTTAGGGACACAACTCTAGATCTCCAAAGGATGAATTCCAACTTAACTCCATCTAAATGAAAGGCTTAACTCAGATTAGAGCTCCGACGATCATGCGCTACTGCTCCTCATGAAAGCACTACATGATTGTCGGTCCTCCGACAAGTCAAGCGCTACACTCGTGAGTTAAATAGGAATTCATGAACAGTGAGTATGACTTATATTGGCTCCCAAGATCAGCGACCAACATAAGCATACTCTCATCCAACGTTGATCACATCCATACAACATCCATACATAAAAGTTCAAAAGACATACAACATAGTTCCAAGTTTACATCTAATATAAGTGGCCGACCGCCAAATTTAAAAGTGAGTAATAAGTAGCAGCGAAACACATAAATAGACCAAAAGACCAGCAATGGTATGCCCCATAACCCATCGGCAACCAACTGGGAGTTAGATGATAGCAAACTACTCGTCGGTGTCACCTAAATCGACAACGATAAGCTCATTGGTCTCTAAATCCTCCTCACCGTAAAAGCCAAGAAACATCCGCTGAGTACAAAGAGTACTGCAAGTCTTACACAAATAAAAATAATTATGCATAAGGTCATTCAAAGGAAGGGCTCATATTGGCTTAGTTTTATAAGACGACGACATCAACAACCTACACATACTAGTTTTTCAAGTGCCATTTGAAAATCAGATTTGTAGTAGAAGTAAAGCATGTGAATAAGTAATGAATTCAATAACAAATGAATCATACCAACAACAAAGTGGCGGTCCACTTTGATACAACAATAAGCATGAACATCCCATTCATGACGATACCAAGTTATAACCACAATTTTAATTTCAAGTCTAACCATAAGCAACCACAAATTTCAAGCGGTCGTCCATAACCGTGACACGCTATTCGAATAGATTATACCTCGCAGGGTGTACTACTTACCCACACGACTTGATTAGCCCGTAAGCCTCCGTGATGCCTCCGAATATAGCATACTTCCTAAGGTATGCCACGTAAATCAAGATACGGTCGCTTTTAGCAAGAAGATCCCATTGAGCTAATTCCTCACAACCCATGTCTCCTAGGAAACACGAGACGTTAACGCCCATCCTATATATCCTAGGAAACACAAGACGTTAACGCCCCATCCTATCGCCCAAAAGGAACACGGATTTCACGGTCCCATGCCCTTACAATTTCACCACCGTTGACTCAACACAATAAAATCTTCCCCTACTTAACCATATGGCACCCATATACCAAAGGTGATAGCACGAGTTTTGCTTGAATCGCAACAACCCAAAGTTCGGTCCTTAATTGTCCGCACAAGCCAACCCACATACCCAAATCTCGTACGAAGGCACCATCACTAACCAACACTTGTCCGACCAAAAGCTCATTTGAAAATGACAAAATTTCACTTATAAAACAGATACGAAGATCTCAAACAAAAGTATATAATGAGAGTTGTGTTTAACCCATAATTGGCGGGCTATTCCCGACAATCGAAGCTACTGGTTCTAGACTTGCATGGCTAAGCAACTTGAACAACGATTTCAAACATCCTATCATAATTATTTCAGTACTGGGTAATTCATGGATAGCCACAATGACAAGATAATAGGATGTGTCTAACTATTCATCACAAAAATAGCGATATTATCAAAATAGCATGCAAGCAATTATCATTGCATCTATCCTAACAAATCTGGGATCAAATATGATGCAAAAAGAAAGTTCAAAGGATGCTTGCCTTGCTGGAAAAGTAATTGCTCACTCTCGGTCGCGTAGGAGTCGATATCAATAGGCTCGGAATCTATATAAATGCAATACCGAATAAACATCGAGAAATACCTCAAAATTCAAAATGCTCAAAAATGCATGATTTTTCTACAATAGCTAAGTCATTGTTTAAGGTGGTTTTTGGTGAAAGAATTATTTCATTTTGATTTAGTATGTGAAAGTTATGGTGATTCGATTTTCATATTTCAATACGCCTTTATTCGGGTAATTTAATTATGAGGCAAAAATTTGTAGAGCAGTGGTGAGTAAATGGATTACATGGATAAATAGGCAATATTATTACAAGTTCAAAACAGTTGAGTTTGCTCCAATTGAAGTTTTCATGATTTAGTTATTGATTTCTAAAGTTACCAGCATTAATAATGTAAAAATAATGACTTTTAGGATCATTTTCCTCAAACTATAGTTTCTGTGATAGAGGTGAGTTTGAAACTATTTTTATAATTAAGTTTATTTGAAATAGAAATTATCAAAACTGGTTTCACTGCTTTTGGAGTTTCCAAGAATTACTTATGAATTTTTGAAGTTATCACCTTTTCTATTGTACAAATAATAGTGCTAAAGGCTCATTTCCAAAATAATGCTCTCTGTTACAGAGACATGGTTGAAACCAATTTTAATATAAAGTTCATTAAATAAGTAATTTATCGTATGGTTTCACTCATTTTGGAGTTAAATGAATTAGTTATGCATCTTCAAAGTTATATATATTTTTCAATTTGCAAATAAATGGATTTCGGATTTTATATGTCGCTTAAACTTTTTCTCACCGATGCACATGCGAGAGCCAAAGTCACCGACCGGGCCAAGTGAATAGTGCATTTTTCATTTAACTCGATTTAATTCGCTTCGACCAAAGGTCCCATCGTCGACATGGTCCACGAGACTTGGTCCACCGCACATGCGCACGGCACGGAGTTAAGGCCTAGGGCCCACATGTCACCGTGGCTTTAACCAAAACGCTCCCGCGCGGCGTGCGGCCCGTGTAAGTGAAACATTAGACCGGCTAAGACATCATTTAATGACTAACTCATCATTAGCTAATTAAACATCGAATCACGGCCCTAATGACCCTACTACAAAGCGCGGACGACCGACACGCCCCCGCTGGCTTGCCCTGGCTCGCCGGCGATTTCGCCACGCGCGCGCTAGCCAAGGGCGTGATAGTCGCGGCAATAACGCCACGCATCTTTGAGGGGTGGTGGCGACTCAGAGGTAGCCCGCACCGAGGCTAGCCGAGCTAAGCGGCGGCGGTTCTACTAAGCAAACACGAAATCGCAATGCGTAGCTCGCAAATGACATACAAGCGAGTGCCCGAGTACTAGGGACTAACCGTGGCTACCCGAGCGGAGGAAGGTGCCGAGAAGCTCGGGTTAGCTGGAGCTTGGTCGGTGCCGAGAAGAAAATGGCGACGACACGGCTCGACGAAGAGATGAAGATCCGAGTAAAATGAAGCAAAGTGAATGCTTGGGTTAGCTCAAGGAGCCAAAGAGCAAGCCATAGGAGCAAGGAATTGACAATGGCTTACCGGATCAAGGTGGAGATGAAGGGTTCGTTCTCGACCGAAAGCCTAATTTCTTCAAATCCTCGAGGTGCCGCTGCATTGTCGAAATAAGTTTAGGGGTTATCATAACCATGCTATAAGGCACGATATGACGCTAAAGAAAGTTCCAGACTTCACCGAGACGAAGATGGCAAGGAGATGTCCTCGAGTGCGCGCTCCGACGTGAACTAGAGCTCAAGATGAACCGAGACCTACAAGGCAAGGTAGGAGCCGGGCTTAGCAAAAATGGAAACGACATTGAAGGTAGAGTAAAGGGTAAACACCCGTGGAAGCTACCCGCAGCAGAGCGAGAACAAGCTTCCTCTCCTGGCCAAACAGAGGAGAAGTGAGGAAGAAGAGGGATGCCGAGGGGTGTTATGCTCGGCGATGACGACAAAGGAGGCGGCGGAAGTGGGAACGCCCGGAGTGGTGGATGGAGGCGTGGATTGACGGCGTCTAATCCTCAACGGCTCTGAGCAGTTGCCTCGGCGCGTGGAGCTCACCTCTACGCGAGGTCGTGGACGGCCGATAGCTTGGGCCCACGCCGCCGGCCGAGACAAGGCGGCGCGTAAACGTGAGTTAAGTGATTCGATGCGCACCGCTGATCTCTACCGACGATCGAGATTAGGGGGACTTCTGACAGTCGAGGATGCACGATTCGGGCCGCTGATCTCCGATCCAAGGCTCGCATGTCGCGGTGTGTTTAGTTGACTCGACCGAGTCAAGAGGTCGGGTCGGACTCGAGTCAAGGTGCGGTTCAGCCCAGAAACAAAGCAGTTAGGTTTGACTGATTGAATTTCTTTAGATTCTAGTTTGACTGAGGCCTTAAAAATATAAATAAAATTCCTAAAATCATGAAATAATTTATGGGGTTCCTGGGATAGCCTAGTGTCCATAAAAATTATTGAACCCAACTGTTCGTAAATATTTTGAAATAAATAAAATCAAGCTTAGGCTAAGTCTATTAATGGTGTTTGAATTTCTCACACCCAAAACAATCCCACAAATTTGGGAAAATTACATTAATTCGTGATAATTAATATAGTATTTGAATAAATTATATCTAGTGATACTTTAGTAGCATTTATTTCTGTTTTGAGTTTGGAGTTCAATTTAAAGTGTAGGTTTCATTTATATTTTGAGATTTTCCAAGTACAATAGGTACACAAAAAGTTTAAAAATAGGATGCATGCTCATGAGATGCATAATTAACCACTTTATTAAATTGGGGATGTGACAAACCTCCCCCCTTACAAAAGATCTCGACCCCGAGATCGGTAGGGTCGAAATTGGATAAGAAGGTCTTTAGGAGAAAACAGGGCATCTGTTGTCTTGATTTCCTTCAAAGATAGTGCTAAGATATCTTTGCAAGGTTACAATGAATGGCCATTACAATTTTCATTCCCATTGCTTTGTTTAATCTTTCCTTTCTTGAATTAGAAGACATTTTAAGTAGAAGGAAAAAGATCAGGATAGCTAGCTCGTAGTTGATCTTCACGCTCCCAAGTTGCTTCATCTTCGATGGTTGCTCCATTGAACCTTGACGAATTTGATGTTGCGATTTCGCGCCTTGCGCCCTTTTCTTCAAGAATGCGAATCGGGTGCTCCCGATAGGAAAGATCGGGTTGCAAGTCAAGTTTTTTCCAGTTCAGTGGCTTCGGTAGGGATGCGAAGACACTTCTTCAGTTGTGAAACATGGAAGACATCATGTACATCCACAAGTGATGGTGGCAACTCTATTTGATAAGCCACCGGTCCCAACTTTGCTAGAACTCGGAAAGGTCCGATGTAGCGAGGTGCCAATTTGCCTTTGACTTGAAATGATGTGTTCCTTTCATTGGAGAAACCTTAAGATAGACAAGATCATCCACCTCAAAGCTCAACTCACGACGACGACGGTTTAAGATAGGACTTCGACGGGATTGAGTCGTCCAAGTCGCTCGCGATGACACGAACTTGTTCTTCTCGCATCCTCTACCAAGGTTGGACCATAAAATGGCCTCTCCCCGGCTTCGGACCAGTTCAAGGGTGTCCTACAAGCTCTTCCATATAATGCCTCGAACGGGGACATTTGAATGCTTGATTGGAAGCTATTGTTGTAGGAGAACTCCGCAAATGGTAAACATTTCTCCCGCTTGCTATAAGACAGACACATGCTCTGAGAAGATCTTCCAAGATTTGATTCACCCTTTCACCGCCCATCTGCTTGTGGGTGGTAAGCGGAATCAAAGATAGATTGGTCCCCATTGCTTTATGTAAGCACTTCCGTATAAGATGTGAACCGAGGACCTCTATCCAAATGATGACCTTAGGTACACCATGGAGACAAACAATTCGGAGATATAAAGCTCACTAACTTATCCCCATGGTAGGTGGTCTTGACAGAATGAAATGGGCAACCTTCGTTAGACGATCAACAATCACCCATATAGAATCGACCCGCTTGAGTTTTTGGAAGGCCGGTGATAAAATCCATGTCAACTTCTTCCCATTTCCACTTGGGAATGGGCAGGTTGTAGAGTGCCCGCTGTTTCAAATGCTCGGCCTTAACTCTTTGGCATACATCACACTCGGCAACAAATTGAGCGATGTGTTGTTTCATCTGCCCACCATAGTCGCTTCTTAAGATCTTGGTACATCTCTTTGCTACCAGTGGTGGATAGAAAACTTGAGTCATGGGCCTCCTTGAGAATTAGTTCTCTCAAGGCGTGATCGCAAGGCACCACCAACCGGTTTCCAAACCATAAGGTGCCTTGTGCATCTTCTTTAAAGCACTTGGCCTTGCCTTGCTTCACTTCCTCCCTGATCGAGCTACTTCTTCGTCTTGCCTTCGGGCTTCTCTAATCTGGTCCTCAAGTGTAAAATTCACACTAAGGGCAGCAAGGGAACCTTCTTCAATTATCTCCAGGTGCAGACGTTGCATCGCAGCACACAAGCCCGCTGAAATGGGAGTTACCGATAAATAGTTGCACTGAGACTTTCTGCTTAGGGCATCAGCAACCACATTTGCTTTTCCTGGATGATAATGGAGTCCAAAATCATAATATTTGATCAACTCAAGCCATCTCCTTTGCCTCAAGTTCAGATCAGCTTGGGTGAAGATATATTTAAGACTCTTGTGGTCGGTGTAGATTTCGCAACGATTGCCGATGAGGTAATGTCGCCAAATCTTGAGAGCATGAACAACTGCTGCGAGCTCCAAATCATGAGTGGGATAATTCAACTCATGTGGTCTCAATTGTCTTGATGCATAATGATGCGGTGCAAATACCGTCTACTAATATTATTTGTGTTTCTAATAATTCTTGTGCATAGATTATTGACAATAACAATGAGCATGACATTATCAAGATCACATAAGTATGAGGATGTCACGATACTCGCTATACATGCGTGTAGAGATGACCATGACCATGTGCATGGCTCGCATCGAGAGTGCGTGGAGTATATGCGTTGCTAATACGTATGAACCGAGACAACTGCACCATCCGCTCGTATTCAACCGTGGGTTTGTGTGTTTGATCCAGAGGCCAAGAAGTGCAAGTCCATGCATGTGCATGTGCACGCACACATGTATGCGTATTTGACCCGGGAGATAAAGGGGCAACTACCAACTAGCGATCAAGCCAAACCAAATATGGGAGTTTCTTGGTTATTTCAAAGATAGAGATCACGTTAGGCAAGGAGAGATTAAGTCAAGAAATAAAAAGAGGAGGGTGAGGTTTAAAAGGCAAGAAATCGTGAAGGGGTCCACCGCATGCAAGCATTGCGTGAGTTTCTTTCTCTATGTGATATGGGATGGGGCCCACCTGCATGTAAAGTGTGTCGCACGTTCTTGCCTTTCATTATGTGCTCTTGGATGGGGCCCACCTACATGTAAAGTCACCAAGCCAAGGTAGCACACCAAATAGCTTGGGATTGTGTTAGTCCTAGTCGGTTTGGTTGAGTCCGAGCGTGAGTTTTGTTCAAGTGTGCATGTGTGCCGCTATATAAGCCAAGGGTTGTGCGCTTAAGAGTTAAGAGAGTTAAGTTTTGAGTTATGAAATAAAACACGCAGCGTGTTACCTTCGCCGTTAGGGTTCATCCCCGTGTCTTGGTGTGTTCTTGTGAATTCCAACTCGGATTTCATCGCGGCGGTGGTTTCTAGCCGTGGTGCTAGGAGTTGCTCGTTGGATCTTTTGTTTCCTATTTCTTGTTCGTATCGTGGTGTGCGCGGCGTGAGAATTATTTATCCAGTACGGATTGTTGTTTCGATTATCGCTCACGCATGCTATCGCTCACGCATGCTATCGCTCACGCATGTTAATCGCTCATCCGACGCTAAAAGAAGAAGACGACGCACCATCGATCTTCGAGTTCCACCGTGAAAGATCGCAACCCACGGATTTAATCTCGCCTTGAGGTTGATCCGCATCGTGGTATCGAGCGCCGATTGTTCACGGTCTTTGAAACTTACGACTTGGATAATCGAGGTCCTTTCCTTTGATTTGTCGGCCGTGGTGTCGCCGGATCAAGGAGTTGCTATTTTTGCGTGGGATTTTTTGATTGCGCGGGGAATCAAGTTGAGTTGGTGCGCTTATTTTGAGCCGTGAGAAAGGGTCGTTGTGGTCTCTTGATCCGCGGACTTGACGCCCATTATCACGATCCGCCTCACTTGCCGCGAAAGTAGTGCCGAGGACTTCAATTATCAACTTCCGAATTGTTTTTTTACTTGGTGTCGTTGATTATTTCGGTTTGCTAGCCGAGAACCGATCCGTTATTGCCGCTGTTCCGTGATTTAAATAATTTGATCATCAATTTTGGTGTTGCTCGTTTTGACCAAGTAAGACGACAGAGCGATGGTTGCTCATGGTGGATTCGCTCCGCTACCTTAGCCGATGCAAAGTTCTTGAAGATGCTACCACCGACCATGCCGGGTTAGCAACAAGAACTACTTTAGAAGAATACTTCATTTGGGAGGAAGCAATGGAGCAATTCTTCAAACATCACAATTTCTCTTCTATCGTGAAGATGAGAATTGCGAAAAGAACCTTTGTCGATGAGGTTCGCAGATGGTGGGACAACATGCAAGAAGATCATGATCGAAGAGATGAGCCATGGTGTACCACATGGGAGGAGATGAAGGTGTTGACACAACATCAATTCGTGTCGCCACCACGCAAGCCCACGAGGAAGAAGACGAAGGAGATCGAGCTCGCTGAAATTTTTCTAGCTCCTGCTCAAGCTATCCATCAAGATCTGAAGATCAACTCAAACCGAGGACGGTTTCGCTTGAAGGAGGGGAGGATGATGCGTGCAAATACCGCCTACTAATATTATTTGTGTTTCTAATAATTTTGTGCATGATTATTGACAATAACAATGAGCATGACATTATCAAGATCACATAACAGTGCATGAGGATGTCACGATATCGCCGCTATACATGCGTGTAGAGATGACCATGACCGTGCATGGTCCGCATCGATAGTGCGTGGAGTATATCGCTGCACATACGTATGAACCGAGACAACCGCACCATCCGCCAGATTCAACCAGTGGGTTTGTGTGTTTGATCCAGAGGCCAAGAAGTGCAAGTCCATGCATGTGCATGTGCACGCACACATGTATGCGATTTGACCCGGAGATAAAGGGCAACTACCAACCAGCGATCAAGCCAAACCAAATAGGGAGTTTCGGTTATTTCAAATAGAGATCACGTTAGGCAAGGAGAGATTAAGTCAAGAAATAAAAAGAGGAGGGTGAGGTTTAAAAGGCAAGAAATCAGAAGGGGTCCACCGCATGCAAGCATTGCGTGAGTTTCTTTCTCTATGTGATATGGGATGGGGCCCACATTGCATGTAAAGTGTGCCGCACGTTCTGCCTTTCATTATGTGCTCTTGGATGGGGCCCACCTTACATGTAAAGTCACCAAGCCAAGGTAGCGCACTGTGTAGCTGGGATTGTGTTAGTCCTAGTCGGTTTTGGCTGAGTCCGAGCGTGAGTTTTGTTCAAGTGTGCGTGTGTGCCGGCTATATAAGCCAAGGGTTGTGCGCTTAAGAGTTAAGAGAGTTAAGTTTTGAGTTATGAAATAAAACACGCAGCGTGTTATTTCGCCGCTAGGGTTCATCCTGTGTCTTGGTGTGTTCTTGTGAATTCCAATCTCGGATTTCATCGTGGCGTGGTGGTTTTTAGTCGTGGTGCTAGGAGTTGCTCGTTGGATCTTTTGATTCCTATTTCTCGCTCGTATCGTGGTGTGCGCGGCGTGAGAATTATTTATCCAGTACGGATTGTTGTTTCGATTATCGCTCACGCGCATGCTCATCGCTCACGCGCATGTTATCGCTTCATCCGACGTTAAAAGAAGAAGACGACGCACCATCGATCTTCGAGTTCCACCGTGAAAGATCGGCAACCCACGGATTTAATCTCGCCTTGAGGTTGATCCGCATCACATAAGCTACCACTCGCCCTCTTGCATAAGAACACAACCGAGCCCATGGCGAGACGCATCGCAAAGAAATGTCAAAGCTCTTGTGAATGTCGGGCAAGATGAGTACCGAGCTTTGGTCAAGCATTCCTTTAGGATCTGAAAGCTCTCTCACAATCAAAGCACCATTCGAACTTCTTTTCTTTCTTCGTGTTGAGTCATTGGCCTTGCAATTTTAGAGAAGTTCGGATGAATCGCGGTAGTAACCCGCAAGTCCAAGAAAATCGCGAATGTCGAGAATGTTTCGGTTGTCTCCAATCAAGGACATCTTGCACTTTGCTAGGATCAACAGCAATACCGCCTTGGATAGGACATGCCCCAAGAAACTAACTTCACGGCCGTAACTCGATTTGCTAAATTTGGCATAAAGTCGATGTTGACGAGCTTCTCCAACACAAGCCTCAAGTGTTGCTCGTGTTCTTCATCGACTTTGAGTAGATAAGGATGTCGCCAATGAATACAACAACAAACTTATCCAAATACTCCATGAACACCGAATTCATAAGATTCATGAAGTATGCCGGTGCATTCGCCGCACCAAAAGACATGACAAAGGTACTGCACAACCCGTAACGAGTAGAGAATGCCGTCTTCGGAATGTCTTCATTCAACTTTAATTTGATGATAGCCCAAGCGCAAATCAACCTTGGAGAATACTTGGCTCCACTCAATTGATCAAATAAATCATCAATCCGAGGAAGCGGATATTTGTTCTTGATAGTGACTTCATTTAACGGACGGTAGTCAACACACATCCGCAAACTCTTGTCCTTCTTTTTGACAAAGATAGCCGGCATCCCCAAGGTGAGGAGCTCGCCTAATAAACCCCTTGTCTTGAAGTTCTTGGAGTTGCTTCTTCAATTCTTCCAATTCATTAGAGGCATCCGGTATGGCTGCTTTGAGATCGGCGCAGACGGGTACAAGCTCGATGACTAACTCGACTTCTCGATCGTGAGGCATGCCCGGGAGTTCTTCGGGAATACATCCGATATTCACACACCGTGCACTTTCTCAAGTTCAAGAGAGGTACAAGCTTCCAAGGCATAGAGATGAGAATCGCCCACGAGGGTGCAAAACGACTTGATCGCTGTCTTCACTAGTGATGTAAATAGACCACGAGCACAATCGATCTTTCCTGGTTTTTGACAGCCAATCCATCCCCAAGATTACATCAATACCCGCTGATTTTAGCACAATTAAGTTTGCCAAGAAGTTGACATTTTGAATTTCCACTTTTACGTCCCGGCAGACTTGATCGGTTTGGAAAACCGATCCCGGCGACTGGATTTGATAAGGTGGCTGAAGTTTATGCATTTCAAATTGATTAAGTGCAGCATATTCTTCTTTGATGAATGAATGAGATGCTCCGGAATCAAATAAAACTGATGCTGGACAAGAATTAACAAGAAGTGTACCCAAAACGACGCCCGAGCGCCGCCGCCTCCTCGCGGTGACGTGGTTCACTCGCCACGCAGGGATCCGTGGAGGGGTAGATGCTGCCCTCGGAGGTGGTGTAGGTCATGCCACAGCTGGTGGTGTAAGAGCACGATAAACCTGCGGCATTCCCTGCTGCTTGGCGAGGCAAGAAGAAGCATAGTGGCCCTGGCGACCACAATGAAAGCAGTGACATTAGGCTTGAATGTACCATCGCTTTGGGAGTTCTTACTTCCACCGTGCCGCTGCCCTGTAGGTGGAGAAGGTCGCAGGTGCCACAGAAGCCTCGATGGCACCGAGCTCGAGGACGAGGTGCCCGAGGCGGCCGGCGCTTGCTGCCGAGGAAACCGCCACTAGCCGAAACCGAGCGCCTTCTTTCTCTTCCCGACTCTCCACGCCCACACTCTTGTGCTCCACTACAATGGCCTTGTTCACTATGTGCCGGAAGTTCACGTCATGTACACTAAAGCACCGCATCTCTCGATCAAGCCGCCCAAGAACCGGCACGGCGGCGAGCATCCGTGGAGACGCTATCCGGCATAGCGGCCAAGGAGTTGAACTCAAGATACTCAGCGATGCCTTCCTTCCTTACTTCAAAGCAAGAAACTGCTGTCGCTTGATTGACATGACCCCATCAGAATATAGGCCTCCCGAAAGCCGCATCGAAACTCGTTCCATGATAGAACGTCTCACAAAGTTGCATGGCGGAAAATTATCCCACCATGCACTAGCGGGCGCTTCCACCGATAGCGGCAAAAGAACTCTCTCAATGCCCGCACCGAGCAATGGCTAGTTTCTTCTCCACATCCTCACCCAATCTTCACCTCCATAGGGTCTCCAGACTCGCAAAGGTGGGAGGATTTGTTCGCTGAAACTCACGAGACCCCACGCCGCTCGATGTCCTCTCCCGCCGCCGCAGAGCAGGAGAAGTGTTGCGAGCTATAGCCTCCGTGATCCTGGTCCGATCCATCCTGTTCTCTCGACCGAGCCAAGACTTCCGCCATAGTGGGTGGCGGAGGAAGCACTTCCTCAGAGGAACTGTCCCGCGGACGGTGCTGCTAAGAGGGCTCACCCCTCTCCTCGCGGGCGTAAAGTTCTGCTACAGCAGCAGAACGAGTGCCCTGGGGTGGAGATCCCCCATCGCGATGAGCTCTAGCACGAGTGTTGGGGCCTGACATCCTGGAGTGACAAGGAATGTTAAAAAAAATGCCAAGATTGAGGGAAAAGTACGAATAATAAAGCTTTGGACAACAAGCACAAAGTTCTTAATTAAGCATGCATAATGATATAAAATGCACCAAAACATAACACCAAAAGGGCGTACAAAGGCACTAAGGCCAGTACAAGATTCATAACTTCAAATCATAATTTTTCCAAAGCAATTACATTCATAGGGCCCGGGGGCGAAGAGCAACTACTGGAAATATAGTTCTTGTAAGAGAAACATTAAGAGTTCAATTATTACTAGCCTATTACAGGAAATCAAAGATACAAGCTTGCCCAAAAGCCTACGCCTACAACATCCTAAATGTTGTTCCGCCAAAGTTTACCGAAACTCGCCCGTAAGATGTGCCTCGTGGGATCCCGTATCATCGGGTCTCCAAAATTAGAAGACGCAAAGGGGAGCCTTGCTCTATCACATGGCCTCCAACAGTTCCATCCTACGAGTACGAGCAAATCCAATCGACATGCGACTGGCGCCTCGTCCCATAATTGGGTACATGCCCAGCACTTCCGAGACAGACATCGGTGGCGCCAAGCATATGGGGAAATCTCATTCGTGCTATAAACCACATGGCGGTCAATAATCCCCATGTTACACATGAGTTGTAGGTGCTCTTGGGCCACCATGAGACGACGACGAGTCTCGCATAACTCATACACAAAGGCACCGATGGATTTGATCCATGATATGAACCAATCTTGCCAATCGCCTAACCCGGGATCTTCCCAAACCAATCCGCAAAGGTGTCCACCTCCGTACCACGCCGCATAGGAAAATGGTAGTAAGGCGCCGAGACAACTCCGCCGATCATAACGAGATGGCTCATAGCCACACGCCACTTCGAGAGCCATGGCCTCCGGTGCCACGTGCTCGAAACAATATGGGATACTCCCGTGACTCGTCTCGGCGATGATGTTGATCACGCCAAGTATTCCTCCATGCCCGCCCCGTCGCGCGATAGATGGCGAAGATGGCTGATAGGTGAAGTTCGCCTCCACATCATTTCCTGAGAAGCGCGGTATCCATCCACGCTCTCGGCTTGAGTTTCTTTGACCGTGTATTGGCGACTCATCTAAAAGCAAGAACAATAAGGTAAGATTTCTTTTTTAAAAAAGGTAAGAAAAGATACTAGGATGGATGAGGAATAAAAGATATTCCTAACTTAAACTTTCTGAAATTAATTTGATAATTTCAAAAATAATTTAACTCAAGAAGGCTTACTAACTCTAACGCCAAAGTGCTATTCTAACCTACACCAAGATGGCTCGATACTAACGCTGGGGACCCTCGGAGTTATCTCCGTAAGACCGAGACTAATCCAGTCTTAGGACACAACTCTAGATCTCCAAAGGATGAATTCCAACTTAACTCCATCTAAATGAAAGGCTTAACTCAGATTAGAGCTCCGACGATCATGCGCTACGCTTCCTCTCATGAGCACTACATGATTGTCGGTCCTCCGACAAGTCAAGCGCTACACTCGATGAGTTAAATAGGAATTCATGAATAGTGAGTATGACTTATATTGTCTCCCAAGATCAGCGACCAACATAAGCATACTCTCATCCAACGTTGATCACATCCATACAACATCCATACATAAAAAGTTCAAAAGACATACAACATAGTTCCAAGTTTATATCTAATACAAGTGGCCGACCGGCCAAATTTAAAAGAGAGTAATAAGTAGCAGCGGAAACACATAAATAGACCAAAAGACCAGCAATGGTATGCCCCATAACCCATCGGCAACCAACCGGGAGTTAGATGATAGCAAACTACTCGCTTGTCACCTAAATCGACACCGATAAGCTCATTGGTCTCTAAATCCTCCTCACCGTAAAAGCCAAAGAAACATCCGGCTGAGTACAAAGAGTACTGCAAGTCTTACACAAATAAAAATAATTATGCATAAGGTCATTCAAAGGAAGGGCTCATATTGGCTTAGTTTTGCGAAGACGACGCATTACTGAACAACCTACACATACTAGTTTTTCAAGTGCCATTTGAAAATCAGATTTGTAGTAGAAGTAAAGCATGTGAATAAGTAATGAATTCAATAACAAATGAATCATACCAACAACAAAGTGGCGGTCCACTTTGATACAACAATAAGCATGAACATCCCATTCATGACGATACCAAGTTATAACCACAATTTTAATTTCAAGTCTAACCATAAGCAGCCACAAATTTCAAGCGGTCGTCCATAACCGTGGACACGCTATTCGAATAGATTATACCGCAGCAGGTGTACTACTTACCCACACGACTTGATTAGCCCGTAAGCCTCCGGATGCCTCCGAATATAGCATACTTCCTAAGGTATGCCGACCGTAAATCAAGATACAATCGCTTTTAGCAAGAAGATCCCATTGAGCTAAGTCCTCAACCCATGGCTCTAGGAAACACGAGACGTTAACGCCTCCATCCTATATATCCTAGGAAACACAAGACGTTAACGCCCCATCCTATCGCCCAAAAGGAACACGGATTTCACGGTCCCATGCCCTTACAATTTCACCACCGTGGACTCAACACAATAAAATCTTCCCTACTTAACCATATGGCACCCATATACAGCGTAATAGCACGAGTTTTGCTTGAATCGCAACAACCCAAAGTTCGGTCCTTAATTGTCCGCATAAGCCAACCCACATACCCAAATCTCGTGTACGAAGGCACCATCACTAACCAACACTTGTCCGACCAAAAGCTCATTTGAAAATGACAAAATTTCACTTATAAAACAGATACGAAGATCTCAAACAAAAGTATATAATGAGAGTTGTGTTTAACCCATAATTGGCGGGCTATTCCCGACAATCGAGCTACCGGTTCTAGACTTGCATGGCTAAGCAACTTGAACAACAAGATTTCAAACATCCTATCATAATTATTTCAGATCGGGGTAATTCATGGATAGCCACAATGACAAGATAATAGGATGTGTCTAACTATTCATCACAAAAATAGCGACATTATCAAAATAGCATGCAAGCAATTATCATTGCATCTATCCTAACAAATCTGGGATCAAATATGATGCAAAAAGAAAGTTCAAAGGATGCTTGCCTTGCTGGAAAAGTAATTTCTCACTCTCACAGAGAGTCGATATCAATAGGCTCGAATCTATATAAATGCAATAGCGAATAAACATCGAGAAATACCTCAAAATTCAAAATGCTCAAAAAAGCATGATTTTTCTACAGTAGCTAAGTCATGATTTAAGGTGGTTTTTGGTGAACGAATTATTTCATTTTGATTTAGTATGTGAAAGTTGTGGTGATTCGATTTTCATATTTCAATACGCCTTTATTCGGGTAATTTAATTATGAGGTGAAAATTTGTAGAGCAGTGGTGAGTAAATGGATTACATGGATAAATAGGCAATATTATTACAAGTTCAAAACAGTCGAGTTTGATCCAATTGAAGTTTTCATGATTTAGTTATTGATTTCTAAAGTTACAAGCATTAATAATGTAAAAATAATGACTTTTAGGATCATTTTCCTCAAACTATAGTTTCTGTGATAGAGGTGAGTTTGAAACTATTTTTATAATTAAAGTTATTTGAAATAGAAATTATCAAAACTGGTTTCACTGTTTTTGGAGTTTCCAAGAATTACTTATGAATTTTTGAAGTTATCAGCCTTTTTCTATTATACAAATAATAGTGCTAAAGGCTCATTTCCCAAAATAATGCTCTCTGTTACAGAGACATGGTTGAAACCAATTTTAATATAAAGTTCATTAAATAAGTAATTTATCAGAAGTGGTTTCACTCATTTTGGAGTTAAAATGAATTAGTTATGCATCTTCAAAGTTATACATATTTTTCAGCTTGCAAATAAATGGATTTCAGATTTTATATGTCGCTTAAAATTTTTTCACCGAGATAGCCACAGCCAAAGTCACCACCAATGGCCCGTGAATAGTGCATTTTTCATTTAACTCAGATGAATTCGGTTCGACCAAATGGGTCCCACCGTCGACATTTTCCACGAGACTTGGTCCACCTACAGATGCGCACGGCACGGGAGTTAAGGCCTAGGGCCCACATGTCACCTCGTGGCTTTAACCAAAACGTTCCGCTTCTCGCGCGTGGGCGCCGTGTAAGTGAAACATTAGACCGCTAAGACATCATTTAATGACTAACTCATCATTAGCTAATTAAAGATCGAATCACGGTCCTAATGACCCTACTACGATGTGTCGGACGACCCGACACGCTCCGTTCGCTTGCTCGGCGGCCACGGCGATTTCGCCACGCACGCGCAAACCAAGGGTCGTGATAGTCGTGCAATAACGCCACGCATCTTTGAGGGTGGTGGCGACCTGAGGTAGCCCGCGACCGGCGGCTAGCCGAGCTAGCGGCGCGCGGTTCTACGGCAAACACGAAACGGCAATGCGTAGCTCCGCGCAATGACATACAAGCGAGTGCCCGAGTACTAGGACTAACCGAAGCTACCCGAGCGGAGGAAGGTGCCGAGAAGCTCGGGTTAGCCGGAGCTTGGTCGGTGCGTCGAGAAGAAAATGGCGACGACACGGCTCGACGAAGAGATGAAGATCTGAGTAAAATGAAGCAAAGTGAATGCTTGGGTTAGCTCAAGGAGCCAAAGAGCAAGCCATAGGAGCAAGGAATTGACAATGGCTTACCGGATCAAGGTGGAGATGAAGGGTTCGCTCTCCGACCGAAAGCCTAATTTCTTCAAATCCTCGAGGTGTCATGGCATTGTCGAAATAAGTTTAGGTTATCATAACCATGCTATAAGGCACGATATGACGCGAAGAAAGTTCCAGACTTCACCGAGACGAAGATGGCAAGGAGATGTCTCGAGCGCGCTCTCTGACGTGAACTAGAGCTCGAAGATGAACCGAGACCTACAAGGCAAGGTAGGAGCCGGGCTTAGCAAAAATGGAAACGACATTGAAGGTAGAGTAAAGGGTAAACACCGTGGAAGCTACCCGCAGAGAGCGAGAACAAGCTTCCTCTCGGTCAAACAGAGGAGAAGTGAGGAAGAAGAGGGATGCCGAGGGGTGTTATGCTCGTGATGACGGCAAAGGAGGCGGCGTGAAGTGGGGAACGCCCGGAGTGGTGGATGGAGGCGTGGATTGACGGCCAATCCTCAACGGCTCGGAGCAGTTGCCTCGGCCGCGTGGAGCTCGCCCCTGCGCGAGGTCGTGACGGCCGATAGCTTGGGCCCACGCCGCGAGACAAGGCGCGCGCGCGAACGTGAGTTAAGTGATTCGACGCGCACCGCTGATCTCTACCGACGGTGAGATTAGTGGGGACTTTGACAGTCGGAGGATGCACGACCGGCCGTTGATCTCCGATCCGAAGGCTCGCATGTCGCGGCGCTTAGTTGACTCGACCGAGTCAAGAGGCTGGGCCTGACTCGAGTCAAGGTGCGTTCAGCCCGAGAAACAAGCTTAGGGTTTGACCGATTGAATTTCTTTAGATTCTAGTTTGACTGAGGCCTTAAAAATATAAATAAAATTCCTAAAATCATGAAATAATTTATGGGGTTCCTGGATAGTCTATTGTCCATAAAAATTATTGAACCCTACTGTTCCTAAATATTTTGAAATAAATAAAATCAAGCTTAGGCTAAGTCTATTAATGGTGTTTGAATTTCCTCACAGTCCAAAACAGTCCCAAAAATTTGGGAAAATTACATTAATTCGTGATAATTAATATAGTATTTGAATAAATTATTTCCAGTGATACTTTAGTAGCATTTATTTCTGTTTTGAGTTTGGAATTCAATTTAAAGTGTAGGTTTCATTTATATTTTGAGATTTTCCAAGTACAATAGGTACACAAAAAGTTTAAAATAAGATGCATGCTCATGAGATGCATAATTAACCACTTTATTAAATTGGGGATGTGACAAAGTGTATCCAAGAAGTGATGTCCTCATCATCCCCTCTTGAAGCGGAGTTGTCCTCAACTCACCTCATCTTCTTCTCCCAAGTATGGCTTCAAACTGAAATGTTAAAGGTGGACTAACCCCAAACTCGAAGGCAACTCAAGTTTATATGCATTATCATTTATCTTCTCAACTATTTTAAAAGGACCAGCAGCTCTAGGCATCAATTTTGACTTTCGTAACTCAGAAATCTATCCTTTCTCAAGTGCAACCAAACAAAATCACCCTGTTCAAGTTTAACTTCCTTTCTACCTTTACTACCAATAATCCTATATTTTTCATTCATCTTTTCAATGTTTGCCTTAGTAGTCTCATTCATTTTGACAATAAAATCAGCACACTCTTAGCATCATTATGAACTCTCTCACTAGTAGGCAAAGGTAAAATATCAAGAGGGGCACGTGGATTGAATCTATATACTACCGAAAAGGACTTACCTTGGTGGTGGAGTGTTCCGCCGATTATATGCGAACTCAACATGCGGCAAACACTCTTCCCACAGCCTTCAAATTATTCACAAACAGCCTCTCAAAGATGGTAGACAATGTGCGTTCACCACCTCGGTTTGGCCATCAGCTAGGGTGACATGTTGTAGAGAACAACAACTTTGTACCCAACTTGTTCCATAGAGTGCGCCAAAAGTGACTCAAAAACTTGGCATCACGATCTGAAACAATAGTAGAAGGCATACCATGCAACGAACTATCTCTTTGAAAAAGAGGTCAGCAATATGAATGACATCATCGGTTTTATGACATGGTATAAAATGAGCCATTTTAGAAAAACGATCCACAACAACAAAAATGCTATCCCTCCCCCTCTTAGTCCTGGGCAATCCTAAAACAAAGTCCATAGAAATATCTCGCCTACGGAATAGAAGGAACAGGAAGAGGCATATACAAACCATGTGGATTCAAGCGAGACTTAGCTTTTGACATGTAGTGCAATGAGCCACAAACCGCTCAACATCTCGCCTCATTTTTGGCCAAAAGAAGTGTGTGGCCGAACGCCCTCCGCCTTCTTAGCACCAAAATGTCCCATCAAACCGCCGCCATGCTCCTCCCGCAACAACAAAAGATGAACGGATCCAACTGGAATGCATAGGCGGTTAGCTCTAAATAAGAACCCATCATTGATCACTAATTTATTCCATGCTTGTCCTCTTACAATGCAACAACACATCCTTAAAATCAGCATCTAAAGCATATTGTCCTTTAATGGTTTGAAGACCAAAATGTGACAATCAAGTTGAGACAACATGGTATAGCGTCGAGACAAAGCATCAGAATCACATTATCCTTCCCTTTCTTGTGTTTAATGACATAAGGAAAAGATTCAATAAATTCAACCCACTTAGCATGTCTACGATTCAAATTGGTTTGACTACGAATATGCTTAAGTGATTCATGATCGAATGAATGACAAATTCTTTAGGCCATAAATAGTGTTGCCACGCCTCTAAAGAACGAACAAGAGCATACAATTCTTTATCATACGTGGAATAATTAAGAGTAGGACCATTCAATTTTTCACTAAAGTAGGCAACAGTGTTTGCCTTCTTGCATCAAACACCACCAATACCAATTCCGCTTAGCATCACATTCCACCAAAAGTCTTACCAAAATCCTAAGTTGGAGCAATGGTGAGTGTGTAAGATTGTCTTTCAAAAGATTAAAGGACTCCTCTTGTGATGTGTAACAGCCCAAATTTCAATTTCCATTGAAAATAAAGTTTAAAAATTTTATTGGATTTTGGTGGAATTTTTAAAAGCTTTTCCTTAACCAAATTAAAGATAAAATAAAATTATGGGCAAAATCTATTATCGATAATAGCCGAAATATTTTTCTTAAATCCTAAATGCTCCAGAATTTCTCGTGAATTTTCTCATAATTCTTGGAATTATTTTGCTATATTCTAAAGCCTAATTGAATTATCCGAATTAAAACAAAAGAAAATCAAAAGAAAACCTCAAATAGGAATTGGGCCAAACCCACCACCACGTTCTTCCTCAGCACAGACGCCCGCCTGCGCACGCCGCCTCCTCCTCTCGCCGACACCGGGTCCACCGTCACCCTTTCTCTCTCCCATCACACTGCAGATCCCAACCGCTGGATTAAAATCCAACGGCCGAATGTCACAAAGCATTCGTAAGGTCCGAATGTTCACGCAATCGACCGTTAGATCTAAATCCAACGCCCACGCATCGGGCCACTTAATGATTCACCGCAACCCCGCGATCTATTTCAACCGTTAGATCGAGATCAAACGGCTACGCCGACATAACTTACCGCTTCGCCAATCTTTTGTCCACCGTTCGATCAAAATCGGACGTGTCCCGCTTGTCGCCTTCCTCGCCGCCTTCTCGCGCGATCCTCACGCCGCCGCCATTAAAACCGACGCCGAACTCGTAACGGCCGCCTTCAATCCCCACCCCTCACCATCGCGGCGCATTGACGACCCGTATCACGCCGCCCCACTTCCGCCGTTTCCCCTTCTCCGCATCGCTTTACCCACGATCACCGAAACCGCGCCGCATGACCTTCGTCGCCGCCGCTTCGGTCTTTCCCACCCTATAAATAGGAGCCATGGTAGCCCTTCTCTCCTCCACCTTTTTCCCCACGCATTACTCCTCGCACGCCCTAGCTTCGCTAGAACCGCCGTGGAAGCTCTTCACCGCGATCGCTTTCTTCCACGATTCCGCGCCTCGACGACGCCCGCCCGCGCCACCACCACCAACCGCCACATCATCGCCGACCGGTGCTCACCTCTGCCGGCAGACGCCGCCGAATCGCATTGTCGCCAACACCCAACCTCTCGCCGCTTCAACCTCGCGCCGCCACCACCGCCCACCTTGACCACCCGAGCTAGTCTAACAGTTCGAAATAGTCCTAGCTACACACCGGTACCACCCATCGCCGGCGAAACCTCGCCGTTTGCCGCTGGGTTCCGTGCGCCACCGCCGCCGGTCCGACGTGTCACGCCGCGGGCGATGCCACCTAAGCGCCACCAAACCTCGCTATGGTGTACGCGTGGCGCCCCGCTCATCGCCACGTGAGCACCGCGCGTCGTTCACGCGCCAGATCACCCTCGGCTCGGTGGAATCACCCACCGTGAGCCGAGTCTATGACATGTGGGACCCGCTGTCGAAAAATCATTATAATTCTTTTAATTTCCGGAAATTCTTCACGTCGCCAAGATTGCACAATAAATAGAATTTCCTTTAGAAAAATAATTCGAGAATTCAATTAAATTCCAGATTTTGTATTAAACTTGTAAAATTCATATCTTTTGCATTTGAACTCCAAATTGAGTGGTTCAAGTTGCAAATTTGTCTAAATTCATAATCTAGCTAACTAAAGCAAAATATTTTAATTTGGAGTTAGTTTGATCTGAGTTTTTGAATTTATTTGAATTTGAGTTGAATTTGTCGATTTTCACGTATAGACTTCATTTAACGACTCGAGAGTTAGATCCTTCCGACGATTTAGAGTTCCAAGACTTCAACGAAGGCAAGTTACACTATTGATCATATTGTTCCTATTGTTTTAAAGTATTTATTTACTATCTACAATTTACTATTGCATGCATATGTTTATAAAAATATCCGAATATCCCGATTTCAGATATAGTTGTTCCAAACTCCTTGGTATGGCCAATTTGACTATCAAAACTGAATACCTTGACACCTTAGATAAAATTTGTCAAATGCTTAGCCTTGCTTAGATAATATTTACAAATTTGGGAGAATTTAGTCAAATCTTTACAATGTAATTTAAATGTGTTCTGTGGTATTGTTTTATCACGAAAGGATTTTACTCTAAATAAAATAAAATGGGTTTGGACTTGGGCGAGATGGATGAATGGTGGGTGCAGTTCATGCACGGTCTAATCTGTTAGGATTACGACCCGTGGTTTTAAATTGAAGTCGCCTGAGCCGCTTAAGGACCGGTCTTTGAGCGTATTTTGCTACGCCTTACCGCACCACCACATGTCCTGTATGGGCGGGATTTGGCTAAATAATCTGTAGTGTCTTAGTGTTATTTGTGCTATGTTGTATGTGTGGCGTTGGTTAGACATTAGTCCCACCGCGCAAGAGGGGCTTCCTGAGGATGGATAGTCCAAAGGTAGCGAAACCTTAGCGCATGAATACAGAGGACACCGCTTGTAACGGCCTCATGATAATTGCTTAGTCACACGCCTTCGAAGCGTGCTTTGGCCGACATTAAAAGCATTTTATCTCGTGTGGGTAAAGCTGCATAACCTCTCGCAGAGTGTAAAACTATTCGAATAGCGCGTCCGCGTCATGGACATGCTAGCAAAGCCACTCTAAGTTAGAATTGTTTTTGGTTTATAAAATGTGTTCAACAGATGTTTTAGGATGGATAGTCCTATGGTAAAATTGGGTGGTTAGCCAAGTGTTAGGAGGATATCCTTCAATAATCAACTAGTGGAGGTCATCCAATATTCGATGTCGCTTTGTCACTTTCTTTATTCGAATTATTAAAATTGGTCTTACAAAAGTATTAGCAATATAATCAAAATGTCGCTATGCAAAACAACCCCGCCATTACCTTTGTTTACCTTATGCATGCATTAAACTTTCTATATTGGGTGTGACTTGCAGCACGGTAGTAGTGCTCACTCTGTCTGAATAAATCTTATTCAGAGAAGACGCTTCCGACGGTGAGGATCTTGATTTAATAGGTCATGCGCCCCGAGCACGATTGCTCGTGGCAAGTCGTGTGGCCTACTACTTCTACTACTCTTCCATTGTGTTATTTCTTTTCTTTGGCCGCAGCCCTTTGTAATAAACTTTGAATTATTATCAATAAACTCGTGATATGATTGTGCTATCACTTTTGTTTAATGTGTACACTAGAAATCTGGACTAGTGTATGAACACGAGAATTTGGGATCCTTCGCCTCGGTTCGACAAAAGTGGTATCGAGCCATATCGATCGTAGGTCGTGGCCCCACAAATGTCCTAAGGACTCATTTGCAAAAATTAAAACTATTTTGAGTGTATCCAGAGTCATCTCTCAACCCTTCTCTTTAAAAACAAGCATCGACTTGTCTATTCCTCAAAATTTTAGATGGTCGGGCACGGACGCTATCTCTCACTAATCATTGCGGACACGGGCTGAACTTCTGCGGGAAGTGATGCAAAGACTTGGACTACAAGAAGAGGCCAACGCTTCGTGGCTACCGATACAAGTTGGGAGAACGACGCTCGAGAGTGGAAGTACTAATCTACTCCGACCGCCGCCAAACACCGCCTTCCATACCTTCCACGCCCGATCCGACGCGACACCTTCACGATGGCATTCGTGATGCAATGAGAGAAGCGTCGTCGACTCCGCCATACTTATGACCGCCACCTCAACGGCACGGGTTTCACTATTTCGATGCATCTTCCAACCAGCACTTGATGGTGTCTTCCGCACCACCGAGGAGGAAGATTCCCCGAGTTGACGCACTGTGGACTCCGACAAAGGCACCGACTACGCTTATGGAAACGCCTTGGACGACTTGCGTACCACTCGGGATAGTCTAGAGTATACCGAGGCGAAATCAAGGCGACAAGAGGAGCCGCTATTTACAAATCAAAGCCAAGGCAAGATCAAGAATTCCCGAATACACCCCATCCACCCCATAGATGTTTATTTTTTCCCATCCGTATTTTTAGTCACAGACATGAGCTATCAATTATTCATGTGATAGCCATAATATATTAATAAAATAAATGAATAAAGAAACCATTTTGAAAAGTTGATTCTTTGTTTGTGTGCTTTTTCGTTCTTGGGCTATTTTAGATTTATCCCCCATAGAATTCCTCGCTATCTCTTCTAAATCATTGGAGGATTCCGCAGATGGTGACCACCCGCAAACGGCAATGCCGCAGCAAGTGCCAACGGACAAGGAAACGATCGACGGATCACCGAGATAATCACGTTCGCACCGCCACCACCGCCGCGAAGGACCGATCGCGCCGGATGATGGCGAATCGCACTCATTTAATCGACCTTCTTGCCCAACCGCTCGAATGTTCGAACACTCAAAGCCGCTACAAAGAAGCGGCTCCGCCCACCTCCGCATAACCAAAGGCTGACTATGTCTGAGTTTATGAGGATGCGTCCGCCGACATTCTCAAATAGTACTGAACCAATGGACGCCGACGACTGGCTTCGGGCTATTGGAAAGAAACTGGACATTAGTCAGTGTTCTGACCGTGAGAGGGTCCTGTTTGCCTCTCACCAACTGAATGGCCCCGCATCGGAATGGTGGGACAACTACTGCATCGCACACAATGATGCTCAGTCCATCACATGGGCCGACTTCGTGCGAGCTTTCCGTCATGCACATATTCCGGCAGGATGATGACGCCAAGAAGAAGGAGTTCCACGACTCGACAAGGCAACCGTGACGTGAATGAGTACCTTCACCGCTTTAACTAACTTGCCCGCTACGCCCGGCCGACGAGCTGAGATGAGGAAAGACAGAAAGGTTCCCGGATGGATTGAATGATGATATCTCTGCCCAACTTATTTCTCGATTTCACCGACTTCCAGCAGTTGGTGGATAAAGCAATCAGCGAGAGGCTAAACACGCAGAATGGAGAACCGCAAGCGAGGATGGCCGCCGAGGTTTAACGCAGAGGTCCGCCCAAACCTCGCATCACCACACCGCAACCGCAAAGAACGTGGGAAGTTTCAATCTTCCACGCCTCGCATACTCAAAGACCGCCATTGGCGCTCCAACCTCCAACTTCCGTGGCACTTCATTAGGAGGGCGGTTTAGCAGAAGCACTCTACCTCCTCGGCTTACGAGTCACGTGCTTCCACCGCAACGAGACAGGCATTATGCCAATAAATGTCCAAAGAAGCAACAAGGTTTGGCACCAACAAGGCCAACCTCGGGAGTTCAAGCTACCGGCAAGAACACTGCACCAAAGAAACCAGTCACCAAGGGCGGGTGAACCATGTCACCGCCGAGGAAGCTCAGCAACACTGCATGTTGTTCTCAGACGCTCCTCGTTAATTCGATCAAAGATCTCGTCCCTATTTGATCTCGAGCTTCACACTCTTTTGTGTCATATAAGTTTGTGGGAAAATATGGGTTACCTATATCCTCTTTAGCTACTCCCATGATAATTCATTCCCTGCTCTAAATGAGAACCAATTCTCTATGCCCTAATCTCACTCTCGAGATATCCGAGTAACTTTTCTAGCAGATCCGATAGTTTTACACTCTCAAGGTTTGGATGTAATACTTGGAATGGATCAAGTAGCCAAAAATCACTGGCAAATAGATCGTGCCAATAGATCCATCACCCTCACTAATGAACAAGGTGTGTCTCATGAATTCAAACTCGAGACTCGAACCTGAGGAAGTTCCATACTTACTGTGATTGAAGGAAGTGAAACTTGAAGATATACCCGTGGCACGAGTATCCCGACGCCTTCCCGGATGATCTACCTGTATGCCACCGGATAGGGACATCATGTTCCTAATTGATCTAGTCCCCGGGACAGCTCCGATCTCAAAGCGACCCTATAGAATGCCAGCCAACGAGTTAGCAGAATTGAAGAAACAGATTGAAGAACTACGAAAGCGCACATTCGCCCCAGCTCTCACCATGGGGAGCCCCAGACTATTTGTCAAGAAGAAAGACAATAGCATGAGAATGTGCGTCGATTACAGATCACTCAACGAAGTAACAATCAAGAATAAATACCCATTGCCCAGAATTGATGATTTGTTTGATCAGTTAAAGGGAGCAAGTATTTTCTCAAAGATCGATCCGAGATCCGTTATCACCAATTAAAGATTAGACCGAAGATATTCCAAACCGCCTTCACCACCGATATGGACTATATGAGTTCACAAAGAATGTCATTTGGATTGACCAACGCCCGCTATTTCATGAATATGATGAACAAGGTGTTCATGGAATTCTCGGATAAATTCGTAGTCGCTTTATTGACGACATTCTCATCTACTCAAGAACGAAAAGAACATGAAGAGCATCTCCGATGATACTAGACAAGCTCGTGGAGCACTAACTCTATGCCAAATTCAGCAAGAGTGAATTCGCTAAGACAAGTTGCATTCCTTGGACATATTGTATCCGCGGGAGGAATTGCAGAGACCCTACCAAGGTTGAAGCGAAGAATGGACCGAAACACCCAAATCACCACCGAGGTGAGAAGTTTTCTGGGACCGCAAGGCTATTATCGACGGTTTATTGAGGGTTTCTCTAAACTTGCCAAACCCATGACTCAACTTCAAGAAAGAAAAGAAGTTTGAATGGTCAAGCGCTGTGAAGAAAGTTTCCAAGAATTGAAAAAGAGGCTAGTCTCAAAGACGGTGTTAATTTTACCGACATCCGCAAGGATTTTGAGATCTTTTGTGACGATCCCGTCAAGGCCTCGGATGTGTATTGATGCAGAAGGCAAAGTTGTAGCTTATGCATCCCGGCGCTTGAGGCCACACGAAGGAATTACCCGACTCATGATCCGGAGTTAGCGGCAATTGTGCACGCCCAAAATCGCGCATTATCTCATTGGTAACCGCGTGAGATTTTCACGGACCATAAAAGTTTGAAGTACATATTCACACACCCGAGCTCAATCTCCGACAAAGAAGATGGTTGGAACTAATAAAGGATTATGATCTCGAATTCATTATCATCCGGCAAGGCCAATGTGGTAGCAGATGCCTTGAGCGTAAAAGCATATTGCAACACCATCATGGTGCAACAAAATCACCCGAGTCAGATGAAGAGTCAAGCACTGAATCTTGAGATTGTCAACCAAGGCCGTAAACGCTTTAGAAGTTCAACCAACTCTTCAAAATCAGATTAGAACAAAACAGTTGGAAGATGAAGATATCCAAGAAATCAAGAAAATATGAGAAGAGGTAAAGCCCTGTGTTTCTCTCAAGATGAGCAAGGGACAGTGTGGTTCGAGACCGCATCTGTGTGCCTAACCAGCAGGAGATAAAAGACTCACTCAAAGAAGCTCATGAGTCGCCATACTCCATTCATCCCGGCAGCACTCAAAATGTACCAGGATCTAAAAGAAAGATATTGGTGGGTCAAAGATGAAGCGTGAAATTGCTGATTTCGTGCGCTCGTTGTGACGCTTGTCAAAGAGTCAAGGCACAACACCAAAGACCCGCTGGTCATTGTAACCATTACCAATTCCCGAGTGGAAGTGGGAAGAAGTCAGTATGGATTTCATCATCGACTCCCAGACCCAATCGGGATATGACTCCATCCGGGTGGTAATTGACCGTTAACTAAAGTCGCCACTTTATTCTGTCAAGACCACCTACCGAGCAAAGAAACTAGCGTAATTGTACATGGCCGAATCGTCACCGCACGAGTACCCAAAAGATTGTGTGAGACCGAGGTTCCCAATTTACCTCTCGGTTTTGGAAAAGTCTGCATGAAGCCTTGGGGACCGGACTCAATTTTAGCACGGCGATCATCCCTGCATCGATGGTCGGCAGTAACGCACCAATCAAGTTCTTGAAGATATGCTTCGAGCCCGTGCCTTAGAATTCTAAAAGGTTGGGACAAGGATCTGCCGATGCGAGTTCTCATACAATAATAGTTACCAAGCTAGTTTGCAGATGGCTCCATTTGAAGCTCAGACGGTAAGAAATGCCAACCCCACTTCTTTGGGATGAGGTAGGAGAGCGCCTCCTTGGACTGAGTTAATCAAAGAAGCCGAGAGTAAAGTGAAAACTATTCAGAGCGTCAAAGCAGCCCAATCCGACAAAAGAGTTATGCCGATAACCGCCGAGGGGAATTAAGCTTTGAGGTAGGAGATGTTGTCTATCTCGAGTAACCCCACTGCAGGTGTGAAGAGATTCCTGACAAAGGTAAACTCGCACCTGTATATTGGGCCATACAAGATTTTGGCAAACGTGGAGAAGTAGCTTATCACCTAGAGCGCCGAGAAGCCTGCCGTGATACATAACGCCTTCCACGTGTCGCAATTAAAGAAATGCTCGCAAGAACCGAAGATCATACCTTTTCGAAAGCTTCACCTTCAAGAAGATCTCACCTCGTGAGAGCGCACCGATTAAAATTATAGATGTCGCAGAACGTGTTACCGTATGTAATAATCAGATCGCATAAGGTACAATTGGAGTCACCATCCGGAAGCGAAGCCACATGGGAGAATGAAGAAGAACTCAAGGCTAACTACTCCCGATCTTTTGTTAACCAAGTCCAATCTCGGGTGGAGATTCCCTTTAAGGGGGTAGGTTTGTAACAGCCCAAATTTCAATTTCAGTTGAAAATAAAGTTTAAAAATTTTATTGGATTTTGGTGAATTTTTAAAGCTTTTCCTTAACCAAATTAAAGATAAAATAAAATTATGGGCAAAATCTATTATCGATAATAGCTGGAAATATTTTTCTTAAATCCTAAATGCTCCAGAGAATTTACGTGAATTTTCTCATAATTCTTGGAATTATTTTGCTATATTCTAAAGCCTAATTGAATTATCCGAATTAAAACAAAAGAAAAATCAAAAGAAAACTCTCAAATAGGAATTGGGCGAAACCCACTCATTTCACGTTCTTCCTCACGCAAGACGCCCGCCCGCGCGCCTCCTCCTTCTCGACAAATGGGTCCACCCGCCACCCTTTCTCTCTCCCATCACACTGTGCAGATCCCAACCGTTGGATTAAAATCCAACGGTCGAATGTCACAAAGCATTCGAAGGTCCGAATGTTCTACGCAATCGGGACCGTTAGATCTAAATCCAACGCCCACGTGCATCGGTCACTTAATGATTCACCGCAACCCGTGATCTATTTCAACCGTTAGATCGAGATCAAACGGCTACGCCGACATAACTTACCGCCGCCAATCTTTTGTCCACCGTCGATCAAAATCGGACGTGCTCCAGCTTGTCGCCTTACTCGCCGCCTTCTCCGCGCGATCCTCACGCCGCCGCCATTAAAACCGACGCCGAACTCGTAACGGCCGCCTTCAATCCCCACTCTCACCATCGCGGCGCATTGACGACCCGTATCACGCCGCCCCACTTCCGCCGTTTTCTCCCTTCTCCGCATCGCTTTACCCACGATCACCGAAACCGCCGCGCGATGACCTTCGCGTCGCCGCGCTTCCGGTCTTTCCTACCTATAAATAGGAGCCATGGGTAGCCCTTCTCCTCCTCCACCTTTTTCCCACGCATTACTCCTCGCACGCCTAGCTTCGCTAGAACCGCCGTGGAAGCTCCTTCACCGCGATCGCCTTCTTCCTCGATTCCGCGCCCTCGACGACGCTCCGCCCCGCCACACCACCAACGGCCGCCACATCATCGCCGACCGGTGCTCACCTGCTTCGCAGACGCCGCCGGAATCGCATTGTCGCCAACACCAACCTCTCGCCGCTTCAACCTCGCCACGACACCACCGCCCACCTTGACCACCCGAGCTAGTCGCGAGTTCGGAATAGTCCTAGCTACACACCGGTACCACCCATCGCCGGCGAAACCTCGCCGCTCGCTGCCGCCGTTGGTTCCCGTGGCGCCACCGCCGCCGGTCCGACGTGTCACGCCGCGTGGCGATGCCACCTAAGCGCCACCTCAACCCCGCTATGCGTGGTACGCGCGTGGCGTCCGCTCATCGCCACGTGAGCACCGCGTGTCGTTCATCGCGCCAGATCACCCTCGGCTGGTGGAATCACCCACCGTGAGCCGAGTCTATGACATGTGGGACCCGCTTGTCGAAAAATCATTATAATTCTTTTAATTTCCGAAATTTTCACAAGGCCAAGATTGCACAATAAATAGAATTTCCTTTAGAAAATAATTCAGAGAATTCAATTAAATTCGATTTTGTATTAAACTTGTAAAATTCATATCTTTTGCATTTGAACTCCAAATTGAGTGGTTCAAGTTGCAAAATTTGTCTAAATTCATAATCTAGCTAACTAAAGCAAAATATTTTAATTTGGAGTTAGTTTGATCTGAGTTTTTGAATTTATTTGAATTTGAGTTGAATTTGTCGTATTTTCACGTATAGACTTCGACGACTCCGGAGAGTTAGATCCTTCCGACGATTTAGAGTTCCAAGACTTCAACGAAGGCAAGTTACACTATTGATCATATTGTTCCTATTGTTTTAAAGTATTTATTTACTATCTACAATTTACTATTGCATGCAAATGTTTATAAAAATATCTGAATATCCTGATTTCGTATATAGTTGTTCCAAACTCCTTGGTATGGCCAATTTGACTATCAAAACTGAATACCTTGACACCTTAGATAAAATTTGTCAAATGCTTAGCCTTGCTTAGATAATATTTACAAATTTGGGAGAATTTAGTCAAATCTTTACAATGTAATTTAAATGTGTTCTGTGGTATTGTTTTATCACGAAAGGATTTTACTCTAAATAAAATAAAATGGGTTTGGACTTGGCGAGATGGATGAATGGTGGGTGCAGGTTCATGCACGGGTCTAATCTGTTAGGATTACGACCGTGGTTTTAAATTGGAAGTCGCCCAGCCGCTTAAGGACCGGTCTTTGAGCGTATTTTGCTACGCCTTACCGTACCACCACATGTCCTGTATGGGCGTGGATTTGGCTAAATAATCTGTAGTGTCTTAGTGTTATTTGTGCTATGTTGTATGTGTGGGCGTTGGTTAGACATTAGTCCCACCGCGCAAGAGGGGCTTCCGAGGATGGATAGTCCAAAGGTAGCGAAACCTTAGCGGGCATGAATACTGAGGACACCGCTTGTAACGGCCTCATGATAATTGCTTAGTCACACGCCTTCGAAGCGTGCTTTGGCCGACATTAAAGCATTTTATCTCGTGTGGGTAAAGTCAGTACAACCTCTGCAGAGTGTAAAACTATTCGAATAGCGCGTCATGATCATGGACATGCTAGCAAAGCCACTCTAAGTTAGAATTGTTTTGGTTTATAAAATGTGTTCAACAGATGTTTTAGGATGGATAGTCCTATGGTAAAAATTGGGTGGTTAGCCAAGTGTTAGGAGGATATCCTTCAATAATCAACTAGTGGAGGTCATCCAATATTCGATGTCGGTTTTGTCACTTTCTTTATTCGAATTATTAAAATTGGTCTTACAAAAGTATTAGCAATATAATCTGAAAATGCTGTTTATGCAAAACAACCCTGCCATTACCTTTGTTTACCTTATGCATGCATTAAACTTTCTATATTGGGTGTGACTTGCGAGCACGGTAGTAGTGCTCACTCTTCTTGAATAAATCTTATTCAGAGAAGACGTTTTCCCGACGGTGAGGATCTTGACGAATAGGCTGCGTCCCCAGACGATTGCCTGTGGCAAGTCGTGTGGCCTACTACTTCTACTACTCTTCCGCTGTGTTATTTCTTTTCTTTTGGCCGCAGGCCCTTTTGTAATAAACTTTGAATTATTATCAATAAACTCGTGATATGATTGTGCTATCACTTTTTGTTTAACTGTGTACACTAGAAATCCTGGACTAGTGTATGAACACAGAGAATTTGGGATCCTTCGTTCCTGGGTTCGACATTACACAAATAAAAATAGTTATGCATAAGGGTCATTCAAAGGATGGCTCATATTGGTTTAGTTCTGCGAAAGAGACGCAACAATTAACACCCTACACATACTAGTTTTTCATGTGCCCATTTTAAAATCAGATTTGAAGTAGAAGTAAAGCATATAGTAAAGCATTTCAGTAATAAACAATTGAATCATGTAAAGACCAAAGTGGCAGCCCACTTTGATATACTAAACACATGAACAACCCGTTCATGGCGAATACCAAGTTCAACCACAATTTTAATTAAAAGTCTAACAATAGCGACCACAAATTTCAAGCGGTTGTCCATAGCAGTGGACACGGCTATTCGAATAGATTGATACCTGCGGTGTACTACTTTACCCACACGACTTGATTAGCCCGTAAGCCTCCGGATGCCTCGGAATATAGCATACTTCCTATGGTATGCGGCGGGTGAATCAAGATACGGTCATTTTTAGCAAGAAGGCCCTATTGAGCCAAGTCCCCTTGTGAGATGGTTCCTTGCCTAGTACAAGCGTCGATAGCACTTGCTAGGGGGCTCACAAGTTATATTGGAAATACCGATGCAATCAAAACAATAGAATTGGTGCTCCCTTGCACACTATAAAGGATTACATCGGCTCCTCAAAGAACATAGGATTTCACGGTCGCTATGCCCCTTACACCACCAAGGACTTAACACAATAAAACCCTCCCCCTACTTAACCATACGGCTCCCAACCGCGTGTGGCGACGAGTGTTGCTTGAGCGAGAGGTACCCAAAGTTCGGTCCTCAATTGTCCAGACAAGTCCTTCCACTTACCCAATGCTCGTGCACAAAGCACCATCACTAACCAACACTTGTCCGGACCAAATCTCATTTAAAAATGACAAAGTTTAACTCATACAACAGCTACAAAGATCTGAAGTAAAAACATAAAGTAAGAGTTGTGTGTATCCCAAAACCGCCGGGTTATTCCCGACGATCGAACTACCGTATCTAGACTTGCATGGCTAAGCAATTCTATTAACCCATAATTCACACATCCTATCTTAAGCATATAGGAGTTGGCATGATTCAAGATTAACCTCAAGCATAGGACATAACTAAACTACACATCACAAAAATATTGACATAATCAAAATAGCATGCAAGCAATTATCATTGCACTATCTTAACCAAAACTGGGATCAAATATGATGCAAAAGAAAATTCAAATGATGCTTGCCTTGCTGGTATAGAAGTTGCTCGCTCTCGATGGCGTAAGTGTCGATGTCAATATGCTGGGATCTATATAATTATAACATCAAATAAACAGAAAACAACTCAAAAACCAAAATGCTCAAAAATGCATGATTTTTCTACAGTAGTTAGGTCATGATTCTAAAGGATTTTAGGTGAAAGAATTATTCCATTTTGATTTAGCATGTGAAAGTTATGATGGTTTGAATTTCAGATTTCAATAAGCCGTCGTTCATGTAATTTAATTATGGGGTGAAATTTTGTAGAACGGTGGTGGGGTAAGGAATTACATAGGTAAATAGGTAATATTAATACAAGTTCAGATTAGTTGAGTTCGTCTCATTCGGAGTTCTTATGATTTAGTTATTGATTTTCCAAGTTATCAGCCTTTTATAGTATACAAATAATGGAGTTAAGGAGTATATTCTCCCAAAAATAGTTCCTGTGACAGAGGTAATGTGGAGACCATTTTTAGAATTAAGTTTACTGAAAATGAAAATTACCAAAAGTGGTCTCACTGTTTTTGGAGCTTCAGAATTATTTATGCATTTTGAAGTTATCGTCATTTTCTATTGTACAAATAATGGTTTTAATGGATCAATCTCCAATTAATACTCTCTGTTACAGAGACAAGTTTGAAACTAATTTTAATATAAATTCTACTAAAAGTGAAATTTTCAGATGGATTCATGTGATTTGGAGTTATTAAGAAATAGTTATGCATTTTAGAAGTTAAAACAATTTCTCGGTGTGTAAATTAACGATTTCGGATTTCATAAAGCGTTTTATACTTTTCTCACGAGTGCATTACTAGCGCGATCATCGGACCAGCGGGCCGCTCGTCCGCTGCCCACGGCGGCAGCGCGCACGCGTGCGTCCTAGGCGGCGGTTGCAAGCCGTTGGATCAAGATCCAACGGTCCATATTCGAATGCAATAGGGCGGTCGAATGTCTCACAAATCCAGCCGTTCCTTTCGCATCTGACGGTCGATTGATTCCGGTTTATTTAGTTTCCTTAGCACGTGTTGAAAGCCTTGGGCCACATGTAATAGACCCATCGCCGCTTAAGACATCACTTAATGCTAATGATTGGAGTTTAACGACTAATGACATGCTACGATGCTTGTCCTAATACGGCACGGCAAAAACGTTGCCGCTGCTGCTCGGCGGCTCGCGGCGCTTACGCGCCGGCGAGCTTGCCGGTGCTGCGTTAACCGCAATAGCATTGCGCAGCTAGGGTAGTGGTCTTAGCGCTAGAGGTGGCCCGTCTTGCTGGCCGGAAGTGAGCGGCGGCGCCCATCACGGCAAATGCACAAACGTGAAAGGTGAAGCTCCGCAGCTCATACAAGCATGTGCCCAAGTCCTAAAGGCTACAAGGAGGTCACCTGAGCTAGGAGAGAGCTTGAGGAAGCTTGGGGAAGCTGGAGCTGCGCCGGCGCCGGAGAAGAAGTAGCGGCACAACACGGCTTCACGTGGAGAAGATGATTGGAGAAAACCCAAGGACGGAGAATGGTTAAGATAGCTCAAGGACCATATGAGAATGCTTCATGAGCAAATAATTGAAGAATGGCTTACCAAAACGAAGTGGGAGAGGAAAGGTTGTTTCCCGGCCGAAAAATGGTTCAATCTTCAAATCAACGAGATCCTGCCGTGCATTGCCAGAATAGAGTTAGGGGAAATGGTCAGTGACCCAAGGCATGCGATATGACACGCTTGGTTGAGGACCATACCTCCTGGAAGTGAGGAATGGCATGAGGTGTCTTCTGGAGCACGCTCTGGACACGAGCTAGAGCACGAAAGTGGAACAGAAGCTACAAGCAAGGATAGGAGCTAAGCTTAGCAAAAATGGAGATGACATCGAATAGGAAGGAGAAAGGCATGACCCGGTCGAAGCTTACCCTAGAGACGAGCTCAAGCTGGCTTCCCTCTCCTCTGTCAACCGAGGAGAAGTGAGGAGGAAAGGAGGGTTCGAGGGTGTTATCTTTGGGAGGATGGCGGCAATGGGCGGCGTGAAGTGGGAATGCTCGGAGTGGTTGCATGGGGCGGCTCACGGCGCCGACGGAGCAGCAGGGCGGGAGCGGCGAGCACGGCAGCGTGGCATTGGATACTGAGCGGGCCGACGGGAGGTAGATAGCGGATCGACAACACGGCCCCACGGTCGGCGTCTCCTCGTTTGCGCGCGGTGAGATGAGTCCAACGCCGACCGTCGATCTGGATCAAGGGTGAGGTTCAAGGAGTTAAGTGGTTCGGTTGGTGAAGCGGTATGAATTCGGGCGTTGATCTTCCATCCGCGGCTCACGTGCGGTGCACTTAGTGGACTTGACCGAGTCACTTCATCGAGTTAGAGTCGAGCAGAAACGATGTCGGCGGTTTGGTTTAGTGTTTTGGTGAGAATTAAATTAGAGTTACTTCTTTGACGAGCTTTATAAATAGAAATAAATTTTATAAAATCCTCAAATAATTTGTGGGGTTCACAGGAGTATATAGTTCCCATAAAAATTATAACACCCTCTTTGTTCAAAATACAGTTTGTGATATTTAAATTCAAACATGTTGTATGTCTATAAATGTTGTTTGAATTTTAATGAGGTTCAAACTAGTCCCAAAAATTTGGTAAAAATTATATTAATTCATGATAATCAATGTAGTATTTAAATAAATTATTTTCAGATGATGATCACAACTTTTTATTACTGATTTGAATTAAAATTGAATTTTGATGTGTAGGTTTACCTCAAATTAGATTTTCCAAGTACAATATACTATGAAATGATTTGAATTTGATAATGCAGTTAGTGAAATACAAATTAATCCTATTTAATTAGTTGGGGCAGTGTGATGGCGGCGCATGAAACCCTAATTTTAGCGACCTATCGGCTTTCGGCCTCGCCGCGCCAATGACTTAGCGATTTCGGCCTCGCCGCGCCAATGACTTAGCCGATTTGGCCTCACCGCGCCCTCCAGCTTATATAGGAGGCGATTTGTAGGCGGTTGAGATTACAAGCCCCTAAAAATAGATTTGTAGGCGGTTCTGAACCACCCCTTACAAATAATTTACAATTTTTTTAAATCATGAAATCTTTAAACAGAGTTATGGGGTTTAAAATGATGTCAAATGAAAAGGATGTAAAAATAAAAGTTGTAGAACTCATCAAAATATACAACTTTGGTTCTGGACATTTTCTCCAAACACACTCCATGCATGCTGAACACACATACATACATATATATATAGTACCACAGATACACACACCATGCATCAAACTTGAACAACTAGCCTGTAACAAGTTTCCCTTGGCACATTTTCGTTCCCATGGCGGTATGTCTTTGGGCAAGTTCTTTCCACGACACCGATCTTCTTAGGAAAGTCAGTGAATAGTTGCATTTCATCGTAGTTATTGTACTCATCAACTTCATCCACTCCGTCTACTCCGATAATAGTTTGTTTCCCGAAGGCAACCACATGCTTTGTCTTCTTTTTTGGGGGTAGGTTAGTTTTCGGGTCACGTAAATATAAAACTTGTGTGACACGTGAAGCGAGCACCCAAGGGTCATCTGCGTATCCGATATTCTCGAGGTCCACGATCGTGAACCGATCTCATTCACTTGGTGTTGTTTGACCCAGACATCTAAACATGGCCATCTCAGTATACCCATTCCATAGTCAAGTTCCATATATCATCTATGATGCCAAAGTATGGGGTCTTTTGCCCCATTCCGTTGATGGCTTCTATTCGAACGCCGCTATTTTGGTTCACACAATTACTATCCTTTGCGCTGGTATAGTACATGTACCCATTGATGTCGTAAGCTTGCCATGATGTCACTTGTCTCGATGGGCCCCACCAACCTTCCGATGGTAATATCATCTCGGTTTCCCCATTCGGTAGGTTTTGCTCCTTCAACCATGTAGTGAATCGATGCTTGTCTTTGTTTCATGACCCAATCGTCGAGCGGCCATTACTCTGCCTAATGACATCAAGTGTTCATCAATGTGCGGTTGCATCGATTACGTACTCTGCAAGACACTATAATGAGCTCGACTAACCGTTGAAATCCTTGTCGATGAAGACTTTTCTCCCTTGGTGCCCTTCGATCGGCCTACCCTTGTGGCGAGAATCGAGTTTACCAATCCCTCTTTGTACTTTTAGGTACTCTTGACAAGACTCGACGACTTCTTGGTGTTGTAACCCTCTATCATGGAGCCCTCAGGCATGCATAGAATCAATGGCATGGGCATGCATAGAATCAATGGCATGGGGACCTCCAAGTCCGGCCAATAAAGCGGATACTTAAAGAAGATTGACTTTTTCTTAAAAGGTACAGGGGGACAGAGGTGTGCTTCTATCTCTCTTTGTCCCATCCGCATTCTTCTTTCCAAAATCGACATGTATGTGTTTCACCATTTCAACACATGTTGCCCGCTTTGACGTCTCTCGGAGGATTCGGTCTACGGTTTGTTGTCATAAAATTTGAAGAACAACTTGCTGCGGTATCGTGAGTTGTCTTTAAGAATCGTCGGTACCTTAGGTAAACTGTCTTCTTGGATGCATCCAGAACACCCATGTAGTACCATCCAAGCATACTAAGCATCCGTCTTCCCTTTGATCTGTCGGACAAAGCAAGCAGTATGAGGTAATCATTGGTAGTGACAAAGATAATGGCTCTACATATGAAGTCCTCCTTTACGAAGGCGTCGTACATCGGCTCTCCATACCGCCATAGCCTCTCCATTTCTTGCATCAAAGGCTCGAGGAACACATCTATATCAATGCACGGTTGTTTGGGACCTTGAATGAGAATAGTGAGGAGAAGATATTTTCTCTTCGACACAACCACGTTGGGATGTTGTACATGGTTAAGATCATTTGCCATGTACTATGCTCATTAGTTCTCTCATTGAAGGATTCATTCCATCCGTGCTAAGGCCAAACCGTACATTCCTTGGGTCTTTGCTAAATTCTTGGTATTTCGCATCAAAGCGTTGCCACTGGGTAGCATCGGCGGGTGTCCAATCTTACCATCACCCACCTTGCGTTCATCATCCCACCATGTCATGAGTGAAGCTTCCTTAGGGTTTAGGAACATACGCCTCAAGCGATCGACGATAGTAGGTACCACATTACCAAGGCGAGGATTCTTCTCGCTGCATCGATGCCTAATGGAGTGTCCTCTTTGGGTTGAGAATCTTGTACCACCTTTTCCCACCTTTCTTCCTCTTCTTCCCCGTGGAGGCTTCTTCCCGTTGTAAAGGTCATTGTTCTTGTAACGACTAGTGCCACAGGGGCATTTATCTAGTGACTTGAGCGTATCGCCACGGTAAAGGATACAATGGTTCGGGCATGCATGGATTTTCAACCCCATTATCAATGGACTTATAACCTTCTTAACCGTATGTGTTGGCGGGAGGCGAGTTTGGTGTGGCGACAACCAAGGCAGAGACGCAGCGGATCATTGAAACTCTGATCGACCGGTGTGCTTAGCCTTCGGATGAGTAGCTCAAGCACAAAACGTAGCACCGTCGATGTGTCGGACAACCCTTTTCAACACCATACAAAGTCTCCTTGAGGCTTTTAACCCTTTCAAATTTTCTAGACCTTTGGGCTCTTTAGTAAAATCTACGGTCCAATGGCGAAGCATTTCCTCCAAATAATCACCGTCATCTTCATCCCGACACGTCCTCCGCCATCATTGCCACCAACCGTCGTTATGACCACCACTACCTTCTTCTTCACGGTCTATTTCTGCATCATATTCAGCTACATATTGGTCCATGCAATCTAGGTAATCGTCGTCGTCTTCTTCTGGATCAACGTTGTTAATAACCGCTTCACCATGATGATTCCAAACTGTGTAGTCTTTAACAAATCCTCGCAAAATCAAGTGTGATCTAATGATAGTCACATCTTTCCATGCGAGATAGTTCTTGCAATCGCTACACGGACAAAGAATTTCACCACTATTATTGCTCGACATTGCATGGCTCTCTGCGGCTTGAAGAAATTTATCCACTTCATCACGGAAACCTGGCTCCCACATTTGTTTACCATACATCCAAGAGTTCCTGTCGTCCATCTTTATTTCAATATAGAAAACAAAGATAAGAATTAATAGGACTAATTAATACTTCACAAATTAATTATTACTTCAAAAAAATATACATAGGAATTTTATGGAAGGATATTCTAAATTCGATTAATAATTCTAAATGTATGGTGCAATGTAAATAGCAATTGTAAATATATTCCACTAAATTAATAACAATGTAATTAGTATAAAAAAAACCCTAGTTCTAGGTATCTAGATCTAGATGTAGCTCAAACATCCATAAAACTAATTAATAGTCCACTAAAATCAAGGAAGAATGACTAAATAAGGGTTTGACATTATTCCCATAAATAATTTAGCCTAGCATATTCAAAATTTTAGCCTCATTTGCTCCATAAATTACTCAAACACCATAGAAGAGAGAGAAAATCAAAACTCTAATTAAGCAATAACCCACCATTAAAACTTCAAAAGATGTATGGAAAACCATTTTCTTACCTCCAACAACCTCTCCACCAAAGGAATTTAACTCAAAACCTTCCCCCTCAAAATAGCAATTTTGGGAGGTGTCCAAGGCCTCCTTCCTTCCTCTCGGGTTGCCTTTGTGCACTCGAGGAGGAAGAAAGGGTCCGGCACTATATCTTTGATCGATTTGTAGGGCGGTGGTTATCCGGCCGCCTACAAATGAACGATAGGCGGCTGGTGTGAGGGCCCCAATTTATTTGGCTTGTAATGCTTAACCAACCACCTGGTCCTAGCATCACAAATCAAATAAACTGATCCTCGGGATATGTATACTTCCTAGAAAGCAGTATACACACCTCGTTACAAAATTAGCCATCAACTCCATTCCAAACATAGAGTCCAAACACCACACTACCAAACGGAAGATAAACAAATAGTAGAGTTATTACAGACAAAGGCCGACAGGCCACAAGATACACAAATAACAGAAATAAGACAGCGGAAGCAAAAGTGCCATAAGATGGCTATAAACAAAGCCAATCAGTGTGCCTTCAACCCACAAGGCATCTGACCGGACCGCCAAGTCTAGTCGTCCACGAAACGACAACACAGCTCACAGAAGTGAGGCCCTTGGGGCTCACCTTCTTCCTCTGCAACAAAAACATTAAGCAAAGCACCTGAGTACAAAGATTGTCTTTGTACCCGCAAGACTGACGTGTGAACTAGCAGACCTGTTCATATGCTACATGCAGACTTGTTTAGTGGAGGCCATATGTTTCATTTGCATAAAGCCAATTTTCATTTGCAATACTAGGATACAGTTTGAAGGCAAGTTCGCAATTCGTTTTTAATGTTGAAATAACAGTAAGGATAATAATAACAAAAGAGAAAGATATACAACCTAGAAGTGACTATCCCAATAGTCACTCCAACAATAGCACGAATCCCAGATTCGTACAACCCATCAAGTTTTAATTTAAATGTTGTAGTCTAACTCTTGAAAAGCTTACCCAAGCGTGTCCATCACCTAGGACGAGGCTATTCGAATAGTTTTAACCACTGCGGGTGTACCATCGGACCCACACTTGAGCATCCTTTAAGCCAAAGCACACTTCGAAGGTATCTTTGTACGCTAAGTCCTCTGAGACTTTTCCAATATTGTGTATTAACTACGAGCGCTCGTATGGATAGAAATCCATACGCTTACATGGTAAAGCCGAAAAGACAACTACCCACTCGGGATAAAGCTTTGGACAACTACCATGCTCCCAACACCATCCCTCCTGCGACCTCCTGCGACCGGAGCCAATACACGCCAAAGTACTAGGTCAAGAGAGGTCCCATATACTCTAGTGTGGTTATACGCGAAATGCTGGATAAAAATTCACTCACAAGATGTTCGGTCCTTAATTGACCGGGCACCCTTCCAATCACACCCAACAGATCACACCAATCTTACCATTGTGCGCGTCTAAATCGTTTTTGTTTTCAGCTTTAGTTTTGCAATAAACATAGCACAAGATGGATCATAAAAACCATAATAATTTGATGTGATCAAAATCATCGACTAAGTCGATGATCGCCCAAATCTACCGGAAACTAAGCATGGCTAAGCAACTGAACTCGTAATCTACTAAGTGATAAGAATTCATCCAATGAACTCTAATCACAGCAAATAACCTAGGCTCAGGTAGTAGAGATTAAAATTTCATCTACAGGATATGCAGCTATGGTTTTAACTAATCAGTTTAACACAAATTAAGCGATGCATACATACTGTTGAAACAAAATATTAGACTTTAAAATCTTTGGGATAAACATGATCAAGCGCTTGCACATTCGGCTGTTGCTCGAAATGCTCAACTCATTGCGGAGGATCGTTCTCGTGGTTACCGCAAATGTCGAAGCCTAACGATTGAACAAATAACAGCGAATAAGAACGAATAACACCGGCAAAAACTCAAAAATTCAAAAGCAACCACAAATCTAATCACGAAGCTAGACCAAAACAAAGGGATACAAAAATAGGCTACTCTGAAGATAATTTAAATTAGACATGGTTTCATGGTTGATCTACTCAAACTTACTTACTTACCAAGCTAATCACAGAATCAACCTCTTATATGTTTTAACCTTTCGACAGGCTTGATGGTGATTGTGTGCACATCTATTATTTAAGCATCAAGTTAACACATCAAAAACAACTAGCTACTCTAAAACAACCATTATTAGTTGAGATCACAGAACCTACAAGAAGCTATTGAAAACACTAACTAGTCAAGTATCCAACTATGAGATGCTAAACAAAATTCTAATTAAATTTGGGCTTTAATAAAATTCAGCTACTAACACACCTAAGCATCACACCCACAAATTTAAGGTTATCACAATTCAACATGCTACTACCCAAATCTTACTGTACTGATAAATCAAAAGTACAGAGACAAACAACATGATCATCTAACTATCCCTTTGACCAATCATGACAACAAGAGCTTGAAACTTAAAGATACTAACTAAATGATTTCATGCTAACCACTACAACGAAAGGGAGTCATCGAGCACTAAACAAGAATCCAAAGCATGAGCATGAAACTAGAATCTAGTTAACGACAATGTAAAGCGACAACGGGAGACAATTGCGAGAGAACAACACTAAAATACTTTCAAACACCCATTACCAATTTTGATCATGCAATGAGTGAACTCACGAACATTCATAAGCATGATTAGCAGCTAATCTACAAAGCTTAAGGGAGGTGGGCCCCAATGTCAGTGAAACAGAGAAGAGCACAGCCGAAGAACAGAGAGGCTCGGGCTGCTCTGGACCTGAACTTGCCGCCGGCGAAGGAGTGGCGGCGCGGGCGGTGCGACGACCAAAATGGGTCGCCAAGGGGTTACTGAAGCTAAGGGTGGTCGCGGGTTTGCCGGAGAAGCACGGTGGCGGCGCGGCGACGGAACACGGTGGCCGGCAGTGGGGGTGACAAGGTGCGACTGCACCAGAGAGGAAGACGATGAAAACTAGGGCGCGCATGGGCATCAGTGAGGCTCCAGGAACTCACCGGTGTGCTTAGCGACGACGGAGAGGCACCGGAGTGGCTCGGCGGCGAGCTGCGGCGGCGCAAGGCGATGCGGCAGCGAGCACGAGGCGAGCGAGAGAACAAGTGAGTGACCGGAGAAGGAAAGTGGAGTCGGCGATGCTCACGGCGAAGAATCGAGTGAGCTCACGGAGAAGTCGTGGCGGCGGAAAAGGCGGTTTCGGCGGACTTGGAGAAAAAGCCTACGCGCAGCTCCACGAACGATGAAACCGAAATTTCTTGAGGGGTTTACTTCGAGGTGGAACACACCGTGACGCGATCGGCGATGACCGGAGCTCACCGAGCGGTGGCGCTTCGAGCGGCGCGGCGATGCTCGGCTCTAAGAGCTCGGTGGAGAAGAAAGACGGTGGAAGAAAGCGAGGTAGGAAAACCCTCGGTGGCTTTTGTAGGAGCGGCGGAGGCGGCGAGGTGAGGCGGTGGGCGGTGAAAAGACCGGTGAGGCGAGGTGGCGGCGTGCGGGCGGCGGCGGCGCGAGAGCGCGGCGAAGCGGCGCGTGCGGAGGCGGCTCGGCGGCGTGGCGGGGATGACTGCGAAGTGCGACTCGAGTTGGAGTGCAGTGCGGCGCGGCGAGTGGGTTTAACTCGATCAATATCGTATCGGCCGTTGGATCTGAGATGGATGGTCGAGATCTCTGTATGCATTCGGACCGGTCGATTGCGCACGCGAACGTGGACCGTGCGATGCACAACGGACGGTCACGATCGATTGGACTCGCTGTGCAAGATTGGCGGTGCGACCGAGCCATTTAGGTGCGGTCGGATTTGAGTCGGGCTCGGGTTCGAGCCCGACAAACAGTGATTTCTGATTTTGAGTTTAAAAAGCTGAGAGAGTTTGGGGGATTTTTAGAGGTAGTTCCCGAGCTCCAAAATTTCCGAAATTTTTATGGTAGCTACAAGGGACAGAGAACAGCATTGCATAAATTTTCCAGAACTTTTTATGCACTGCATTGTTCTGCAGAAAATTCACAAGCTGCTGACCTAGGGTTTGACCAGAAATTCAAACTAGTTTGACTTGGCCATTTGAAATAGCAAATAAAATCTAAAATTTGTGAAATAATTCAGGGAGGTAGATAGGATGATCAAGATGATAGGAAAATTATTTGCAGAGGATGATCACAAGTTTGAAAGCTAAGAATTTGCTGACAACAATTTCCATTCACAAGAATTCAATTCTAGAAAATGGAAATTGCTAGGGAAAATTTGGAAAACTTCCAAATGATTTGATGAGACAACAAAAGTTTTTATTTCTCCTCAAAATTTTACATATGAAATACAAACCCTAAGTTAGGGTTGTTACAAATCCCCCCTTACAGGAATCTCGCCCCGAGATTCTGATCACTAGGAGAAGAAGGACGGGTAATCTGCTCGGAGGCGATCTTCCCGCTCCCAAGTGGCTTCATCCTCGGACTGGTTTGACCACCGAACTTTAGGAACTTGATCACACGGTTCCTTGTTCTGCGTTCACTTCTTCGAGGATACGAGCGGGCGCTCACGATAAGGCAGATCTTCACGCACATCGATATTTTCCAATGGTGTTTCCTCAACGGGAACACGGAGGCACTTCTTCAATTGCGATACATGGAAAACATCATGCACCCCTCAAGTGTAGCGGCAATTCTAACTTGTATGCAACAGCTCCACTTTTTGATGATGCGTCGCCCGACATATCGAGGAGCGGTTGCCCTTGACACCAAACGACGATGTCCCTTCGAGGTGAGACTTTGAGATACACAAAGTCATTGGGTGGAAACTCGTTCACGGCGGCGCCGTCCTGCATAGCTCTTCGCGCGAATCGAGCTACGCGCAAGTGCTCATGAATCAAGCGCACTTGACTTTCGCCTCATTCATCGAATGCGGGCGAAGACGCGCTTTCACGATTTCGACCGGTTCAACGGTGTCTGCATCGCCTCCCATACAAAGCCTCAAGCGGTGCCATACCGAGACTAGCTTGGAAGTCGTTGTTGTAGGAGAACTTCGGCAAGCGGTAGACACTTCTCCCAATTCTTCCCATAGGAAAGAACACAAGCACGAGCATATCTTCAAGAACTTGGTTGACTCGCTCCGTCGACCATCGGTCGAGAGGATGGTAGGTCTTTGAAAGTAAGACGGTCCCCATGGCCTCCTGTAAAGCGTGCCATAGCCGAGAAGTGAAAAGAGAGCCACGATCGACACAATCGTTCGTGGCACACCATGCAAGCTCACAATGCGGGAGATATAGAGATCGCCAATCGTGACACGAGAGTGGTAAATCTTGGCGGAAGTGCGCTACCTTCGTCAATCGATCGATAACAACCGGATAGCATCCTTCCACGAAGAAGTGCAGGCGGACCGGTGATAAAATCCATGCCTCGTAATCCCACTTCCACTCGGTATGGGCAAGGGTGAAGAAGACCACGGACGTTGATGCTCGGCCTTGACGCGACAACATATGTCACATCGGCCACGAACACGGCAATCTCGCTTCATGCGAGTCCACGAGAATCTCGACGCGGATCTTGGTACATTTTAGTGGCCCCGGATGGATGGACAAAGGAGAATCATGGGCCTCCTAAAGAATCAAATCCGCAACTCGGGACCTTTGGGACCACAAGGCGCTGCCCAAACCATACAACACCGTGCTCATCTTACGTGAAACACTTGGTGATCCATTCACGATGTTACGCTTGATTTTACCCACACCATCATCGATTCTTTGTCGCCTTGATTTGATCCACCAAGGTCGGTTGTACAATCAGGGCAGCAAAGGGAACCGTGCTCAACCAAACCCAAGTTGAGACGCTGAAGTTCGCAAGAAGCGCAGTTCTTGCTCTTGGATCGTGAGTATTGCAATACACCTTTCGGCTAAGTGCATCGGCAACCACATTGGCTTTGCTTAGGGATGATCTTGAATACCCATGTCATAATCTTTGATCAATTCCAACCATCTCCTCTGCTCGAGGTTCGGATCGGGCTGGGTGAACAAATATTTCAAGCTCTTGTGATCGGAATACACCTCACAACGGTTACCGATCAAATAATGCCGCCAAATCTTGAGTGCATGAACCACAAAGACAAGCTCTAAATCATGTGTGGGATAGTTGAGTTCATGAGGTCTTAATCGCTGGATGCATATGCAAGCGCCTTGCCTTCTGCATAAGGACACATCAAGTCACGGCGAGAGGCATCGCAATAAATATCGAAGCTCTGGTGGATATCAGGAAGAGTAAGGACTGGGGCTGAAGTCAATCGCTGTTTGAGCTCCTGAAAGCTCTCATCACAAGCAGAGGACCACACAAACTTCTTGTCCTTCTTGAGCAATTCAGTCATTGGCTTAGCGATTTTGGAGAAGTTCTCGATAAAGCGGCGGTAGTAGCCCGCTAAACCGAGAAAACTCCGTACATCAGTGACTGACTTGGGCTGACCCCAAGATAGAACATCGTGACCTTCTTTGGGATCCACACTCGCCTCGGTGATAGAACATGGCCCAAGAATGCGGTTCCTTCAACGAACTCGCATTTCTTTGAACTTTGCATATAGGCGATGCGCGCGAATTTGCCCAAAACGATCTTGGATGCTCGGCATGCTCTTCTTGATCTTGGAATAGATAAGAATATCATCAATGAAAACCACCACGAACCTATCCAAATATTCCATGAATACCGAGTTCATGAGGTTCATGAAATATCTTTGGAGCATTAGTTAAGCCGAAGACATGACGGTATACTCGTAAAGACCATAACGAGTAGTGAAAGCCGTCTTGAATATCCTCACCGATCCGGACTTGATGATATCCCAATCTCGAGTCAATCTTGGAGAACACAGAGCTCCGCACAAGCGGTCAAAAGATCATCAATGCGGGCAAAGGATATTTGTTCTTCACCGTCACCTCATTGAGAGGACGGTAATCAACGCACATGCGCAAAGTCTTGTCCTTCTTCTTCACAAAGATCACCGGACAACCCCAAGGAGATGAACTGGGACGGATAAAACCCTTTGCTTGGAGCTCACCAAGCTGCTTCTTCAATTCCTCTAGTTCATTGGGAGGCATCCGATACGGCGCCTTCGAAATCGGGGCGGTACCGGGCAGCAACTCAATGGCAAACTCAAGGTCTTGAACTGGAGGCATCCCGGGCAAATCTTCAGGAAAGACATCCACAAAGTCAGATACTATGGGAACATCCTGAATCTGCAAGGCTGGCTTCGCCTCTAATGCACATAGATGTGGCCCCTGAAGCTGCGGCGAAAATCCGACCTGCTCGCCTGAAGGGCTGGTGAGATAGACAATCTTCCTGGCACAATCGATTTGCCCCAAGTGTTGGGACAACCAATCCATGCCAAGAATCACATCCAGACTCGCTGAACTGAGCAGAATAAGATTTGCCAAAAATCCCACTCCTTTGACTACAATAGAAACATCCCGACACTGTAGATCAGCTCTCATTTCCGACCCCGGAGAGCGGATGAGTAAAGGAACTCCTAAAGGAACACAGTGAAGACCACTAGCAGTAGCAAATGATCTTGAAATAAAAGAATGCGATGCTCCGAATCAAATAATCTCAGTGGCGGGACGAGAATTGACAAGAAGTGTACCCATCACGACATCGGCACCTCCCGAGCCTCCTCGGTGAAGGTGGTTGACTCGACCGCCGCTCACACCAGGGCTTCGGATCATCTTCGGTCGTGGATGACCACTCCCCCGCGTCCTCCATTAGGGCGAGCGCGCATCGCAACACTCGAGGGCAAGCGTTGGCGTAGTGGCCCTTGTTGTGGCGGCGAAAACAAGTAACCTCGGCCGCCGGATTGCGGAGGCCGCTCTGCTCTGGATCGCGGCGCACGTGGTCGGCTCACGGCTGCGGTGGGCGAGGAGCTGGTGCGGATGGCCTCGGTGCGGTGGAGCAAAAGAACGGGCCCGGTGCTAGCCCGGCCGAGGACGAGTGAGGCCGGTGTGAGTAGGCGATGGGCCTCCCATTTGCGCTATGGACTCGCCAGCGCTTTGCCTTATGCTCGGCAACAATGGCCTTATCTACCAAGGCACGAAAGTCGAGAAGTCTACAATAGATAGCTTGTCCTGCGGCTCCTCGGACAAGCCATCCATAAACTTCTCTGCTAGCCTCATCAGAGGCCACCTCCCGAGCATAACGAGCCAAATGATTAAACTCGTACAAGTACTCAGTCACAGATTTGCGCCCTTGCTTGAGCGCGAGAATTCTTTCTTTTCACTTCATCGGGCCATCCGGGATGTGGGCCGACGAAAGGTCGACTGAACTCCTCCCACGCGACCACATGGCGCGGGCTGCATGGCGAGATAGTTCTCCCACCATGAGAGTGTTGCGCCCTCAAGCCGTGGGGCGCGAAGAGTGCCTTATCCTGCGCTGGCATCGAGCTATGTTGAGCTTCGCTCAACCATGCGCACCAATCGTCGCATCGAGAGGTCCTCGGCGGGAGAAAGTCGGTGGTCGTGTGCGGAGGAACTCGCAAGTCCCCGCGAGTCGGTGGCCGCCACCACCGCGGAGTGGAGGTATTCCTAGCAATAACCTCCAAGATGCGCGTCTCGGTCCATGCGGTTTCGCTCGATCGGCGAGAACCTCGGCCATGGTCGGAGGAGGAAGCTCCTCATCATGACCAGCTATTGATCGCCACGCTGCGTTCTCCGGCCATCTGTTTTACTAAGACAAGTTAGCAACAAATCTAAGAGCAAGAAAGCCCAAAATTCACCAAAAGTCGAAAAACAACACAAAACAGGGTAAAGTCCAACCAGCAAAAACCAGACACATGACTACTCACTTTACATCTTACCCTATTATCCCCACAAGTTTTAGTTGGATTAAACTTCATGGTTCTCCCAAAACTAATTTAACCGGCGCATAACTATCTTTTGAAAGGAAAGAGAGAAACCAAGTTTTAGAACTCGAATTAGGGTAAGATGAGAGTGGAAGGCTAAGATAGATAAGGAGTAAATGCTGAGAATCTGCCTAGATTTTTATAAACCCTTTTGATACTTTGAAAATAAGCCTTTCCAAAATATCCTAAGGACGACTATGCTTGGATTACTACGGTCAGAATGGCTCTGATACCAACTTTGTGAGGGCCCCAATTTATTTGGCTTGTAATGCTTAACCAACCACCTGGTCCTACCATCACAAATCAAATAAACTGATCCTCGGGATATGTATACTTCCCAGAAAGCAGTATACACACCTCGTTACAAAATTAGCCATCAACTCCATTCCAAACATAGAGTCCAAACACCACACTACCAAATGGAAGATAAACAAATAGTAGAGTTATTACAGACAAAGGCCGACAGGCCACAAGATACACAAATAACAGAAATAAGACAGCGGAAGCAAAAGTGCCATAAGATGGCTATAAACAAAGCCAATCAGTGTGCCTTCAACCCACAAGGCATCTGACCGGACCGCCAAGTCTAGACGTCCACGAAACGGCAACACAGCTCACAGAAGTGAGGCCCTTGGGGCTCACCTTCTTCCTCTGCAACAAAAACATTAAGCAAAGCACACGAGTACAAAGATTGTCTTTGTACCGCAAGACCGACGTGTGAACTAGCGCACTGCTCATATGCTACATGCAGACTTGTTTAGTGGAGGCCATATGTTTCATTTGCATAAAGCCAATTTTCATTTGCAATACTAGGATACGGTTTGAAGGCAAGTTCGCAATTCGTTTTTAATGTTGAAATAACGATAAGGATAATAATAACAAAGAGAAAGATATACAACCTAGAAGTGACTATCCCAATAGTCACTCCAACAATAACACGAATCCCATTCGTACAACCCATCAAGTTTTAATTTAAATGTTGTAGTCTAACTCTTGAAAAGCTTACCCAAGCGTGTCCATCACCTAGGGCGAGGCTATTCGAATAGTTTTAACCTGCAGGGTGTACCATCATGCACCACACTTGCACCGCCTTTAAGCCAAAGCACACTTCGAAGGTATCTTTGCACGGCTAAGTCCTACGAGACTTTTCCAATATTGTGTATTAACTACGAGCGCTCGTATGGATAGAAATCCATACGCTTACATGGTAAAGCCGAAAGACAACTACCCACTCGGGATAAAGCTTTTGGACAACTACCATGCTCCCAACACCATCCCTCCCGCGACCTCCTGCGACCGGAGCCAATACACGCCAAAGTACTAGGTCAAGAGAGGTCCCATATACTCTAGTGTGGTTAGCACGCCAAATGCTGGATAAAAATTCACTCACAAGATGTTCGGTCCTTAATTGACCCGGGCACCCTTCCAGTCACACCCAACAGATCACACCAATCTTACCATTGTGCCCGCGTCTAAATCGTTTTTGTTTTCAGCTTTAGTTTTGCAATAAACATAGCACAAGATGGATCATAAAAACCATAATAATTTGATGTGATCAAAATCATCGACTAAGTCGATGATCGCCCAAATCTACCGGAAACTAAGCATGGCTAAGCAACTGAACTCGTAATCTACTAAGTGATAAGAATTCATCCAACGAACTCTAATCACAGCAAATAACCTAGGCTCAGGTAGTAGAGATTAAAATTTCATCTACAGGATATGCAGCTATGGTTTTAACTAATCAGTTTAACACAAATTAAGCGATGCATACATCTTTGTTGAAACAAAATATTAGACTTTAAAATCTTTGGGATAAACATGATCAAGCGCTTGCACATTGCTCTTGTTGCTCGTAATGCTCAACTCATTGCAGAGGATCGTTCTCGGGGTTACCGCAAATGTCGAAGCCTAACGATTGAACAAATAACGTGAATAAGAAACGAATAACACCGCAAAAACTCAAAAATTCAAAAGCAACCACAAATCTAATCACGAAGCTAGACCAAAACAAAGGGATACAAAAATAGTCGCTACGAAGATAATTTAAATTAGACATGGTTTCATGGTTGATCTACTCAAACTTACTTACTTACCAAGCTAATCACGTAATCAACCTCTTATATGTTTTAACCTTTCGACGAGCTTGATGGTGATTGTGTGCACATCTATTATTTAAGCATCAAGTTAACACATCAAAACAACTAGCTACTCTAAAACAACCATTATTAGTTGAGATCACGTAACCTACAAGAAGCTATTGAAAACACTAACTAGTCAAGTATCCAACTATGAGATGCTAAACAAAATTCTAATTAAATTTGGGCTTTAATAAAATTCAGCTACTAACACACCTAAGCATCACACCCACAAATTTAAGGTTATCACAATTCAACATGCTACTACCCAAATCTTCTTCAGATCGATAAATCAAAAGTACAGAGACAAACAACATGATCATCTAACTATCCCTTTGACCAATCATGACAACAAGAGCTTGAAACTTAAAGATACTAACTAAATGATTTCATGCTAACCACTACAACGAAAGGGAGTCATCCAGCACTAAACAAGAATCCAAAGCATGAGCATGAAACTAGAATCTAGTTACTGACAACAGAAACGACAACAGGAGACAATTGCAGAGAACAACACTAAAATACTTTCAAACACCCATTACCAATTTTGATCATGCAATGAGAGTGAACTACTGAACATTCATAAGCATGATTAGCAGCTAATCTACAAAGCTTAAGGGAGGTGGGCCCCAATGTCAGTGAAACAGAGAAGAGCACAGCCGAAGAACAGAGAGGCTCGGGCTGCTCTGGACCTGAACTTGCCGCCGGCGAAGGAGTGGCGGCATGGGCGGTGCGACGGCCAAAATGGGTCGCCAAGGGGTTACTGAAGCTAAGGGTGGTCGCGGGTTTGCCAGAGAAGCACGGTGGCGGCGCGGCGACGGAACACGGTGGCCGGTAGTGGGGGTGACAAGGTGCGACTGCACCAGAGAGGAAGACGATGAAAACTAGGGCACGCATGGGCATCAGTGAGGCTCCAGGAACTCACCGGTGTGCTTGGCGACGACGGAGAGGCACCGGAGTGGCTCGGCGATGAGAGCCTGCGGCGGCGCAAGGCAGTCAACGACGACAGGAGCCTGAGGCGAACGAGAGGACAAGTGAGTGACCAGAGAAGGAAAGTGGAGTCCAGGCGATGCTCACCGAGCGAAGAATCGAGCTGGAGCTCACCGGAGAAGTCGTGGCGGCGGAAAAGGCGGTTTCGGCCGGACTTGGAGAAGAAAGCCTACGCGCAGCTCCACAGACGATGAAACCCGAAATTTCTTGAGGGGTTTACTTCCCAGGGAGGTGGAACACACCGTGACGCGGTCGGCGATGACCGGAGCTCACCGAGCGGCCAAACGCTTCGGAAGCGGCGGCGATGCTCTCGGCTCTAAGAGCTCGGTGGAGAAGAAAGACAAGTGGAAGAAAACGAGGTAGGAAAACCCTCGGTGGCTTTTGTAGGAGCGGCGGGCGGCGAGGTGAGACGGTGGGCGGTGAAAAGACCGGTGAGGCGAGGTGGCAGCGTGCATGCGGGCGGCGAAGCCGGCGAGAGCGCGGGCGAGCGGTGCGCGGGAGCTGGCTCGGCGACGTGGCGGGGATGACCTGCAGGTGGGACCGCCCTGTCAGCGAGAGAAAAGGGGTGCGACTCGAGTCGGAGTCTGGTGCGGCGCGACGAGTGGGTTTAACTCGATCAATATCGTATCGGCCGTTGGATCCGAGATGGGCGGTCGAGATCTCTGTATGCATTCGGACGGTCGATTGCGCGCGCGACGTGGACCGTCGCGATGCACAATGACGGTCACGATCGATTGGACTCGCTGGCTGTGCGATTGGCGGTGCGACCGAGCCATTTAGGTGTGGTCGGTTTGAGTCGGGCTCGGGTTCGAGCGACAAACAGCGATGATTCGATTTTGAGTTTAAAAAGCTGAGAGAGTTTGGGGGATTTTTAGAGGTAGTTCCCGAGCTCCAAAATTTCCGAAATTTTTATGGTAGCTACAAGCGACAGAGAACAGCATTGCATAAATTTTCCATTACTTTTTATGCACTGCATTGTTCTGCAGAAAATTCACAAGCTGCTGACCTAGGGTTTGACCAGAAATTCAAACTAGTTTGACTTGGCCATTTGAAATAGCAAATAAAATCTAAAAATTTGTGAATTAATTCAGGGAGGTAGATAGGATGATCAAGATGATAGGAAAATTATTTGCAGAGGATGATCACAAGTTTGAAAGCTAAGAATTTGCTGACAACAATTTCCATTCACAAGAATTCAATTCTAGAAAATGGAAATTGCTAGGGAAAATTTGGAAAACTTCCAAATGATTTGATGAGACAACAAAAGTTTTTATTTCTCCTCAAAATTTTACATATGAAATACAAACCCTAAGTTAGGGTTATTCAGTTGGACAGCCGCCTCTACAAATCAAGCGGTAGGGGTGGTGGTTAAATCAGCCGCCACACAAATCTAACCATTTGTAGGGCGGTTGGTGATACTGACCGCCTCTCTTTGAACCATTTGTAGAGGCGGTTGGTATAGCTGGGCCGAGCTCAGCCATTGTAGGGGCGCTTTGTAAGTGAGCCGCCCTACTGTGAAAAAGGTGGTGTTGCTACAAATCATTTTTGTAGTAGTGTGGTGCGCGAGTCAAGATGCAGCATAAGCACCCATCCTTGTGGTGTTGTCCAATGCGGTGGCCTCTGAAATTGTCGGCTCTCTGGCGATGGTTGCCTCTTGGGTATACTGTAGAAGAACACAGTGTCGTCGTCGCTTGCCTCCCCAGGCGCCCCATCACGGTAGTCAAACAGTAGCAGCGGAGCAAGGCTTGGGTCCAGCGTAGACGACGACAACGACGACGAGTCTTGGTCTTCCCGGATGGAGCCCATATGTATATATGTATGCGCGCACTCAGCGTGATCTAGTAGTACCACGACGTCGTCGACACGATGTATCGTAGCAACTCTCTCTCCTCCAAGAAATCGAAGTTTCCTGCACCGACGATGCTGTGGAAGAGGGATCAATTATTCCTCAACTCTTTTCAAATATGTTGGAACTAAGTCAAAAAAAAATCATCCAAAAAATATATTCTAGAAAATATTCCTGCAAGAAGCCGCTTCTAAAAACTATCTAAAAGTTTTTTTAAAAAAAAATAAAAAAATCTAGCACCTTGATATAGGCACTACTTTAGTTGTCTTAACTAAAAGACTATACCTCCACGAACGTGTTTATTGCCGGTGCTGCTACTTTGCTAGGTTGCTCCCGCGTTCTCTTGCCGCTGGTAACTCGCCGCACGCTCATACTTTGCCTTTGCCTTGTTTATATGAAGACCCGTAAATCCGTAATCACTATGAAATTGCAATGAAGTCCCCGATCTATATCGCATATGAACCATCGGCTACTTTGCCACTTGCAAGAGTTGGTGTTCACATCGCGTTCCAAGGCGCATATATACCAGAGTCCGTATTGTTATGGAGTGTAGGCTCAGTATTCATAATGTACTCGACTGGATATGCAAACAGATTCGGTCAACGGCTCAGGCGGCTGCGGTAGACCAGTAGCTGCGCATCCGTTGCTTGAGCACGTGTGAGGACCCCCCGGGATCGGATCCGTATCAAGCTAAGTGATTACGCCGTAAACGCAATACTTAATGTGAAACGAACACGATTCCGAATGATCCGGATATGTGTCTCATGTTAGCTCCCAAGGATCAGTGGCTAACATGCACATATCCTAATACAACATTGCAATCACATCCATACACAATCGTACAAAAGAAAATAAACTTTGATACATCTTCAACATATAGAACCTTATGGTCCCAATTTTACATAAGAGGGCCAATCGGCCAAATCTAAATAACAATAACACAAATAAATCGCAGCGAAAGATAAACTTAAAAGAAAAAGGGAATAACCGAGTTGGCATGCCCATAATCCCACAAGTAACCAACTGGAGTTAAAGCCGTTGTGCCCGTTGTCATTACCTGATCAAATAGACACTTTTCAAGTATAAAGTTGTACTCGCGAGACTTTTCAAGAAAAATAAGGATGCATGTAGGTATCAAAGGAAGGCTACTACACTAGTTCATTTTGCAGCATAAAGCAAGTTTTGCATAAAGATAAGCAATATAGATTCAACTAGCTATTTTGTAAAACATTTAGAAAACATTTTATGACAATAAGTAATGATCAACGATGACATAATCTCCAAATATAACCAACACATGAATATCTCATTCGTGGCACAATTCATTCCTCAACAAAATTAACGCGGGAACTACGCGTTCATGAACACATTCCAGAATTGAACAAACTAACATAAAGACATAACATTTCCAATCATAACCCAACTTAAATTTCCCAAAAGCTGACTGTGTCTGCTTTCCCACAAGTGTTGTCCAGAACCTAGGACGAGGCTATTCGAATAGATTTAGTTCTCTGCAGAGTTGTACAACTTTACCCACACGATATGAATATCTTATACTGTCGCCATGCACTCTTCCGAAGGAGTGTGACTAAGATATCATAACGAGGCCGTTACAATGTCATGTCCTAACTATCAAACCACCCGAGGAACAGAATCACATAGCAGACTAAACGCCTCGCATCACAGGTGAACCCCGTTGTGTAAGTAAGTCCCTTAACAAACAAGAGACCCTTAAGTGCAAGTAAGGAAAAAAATTTAATATGCCCCTACGAGATTGACAAGAGAACAATTAAATTCATAACAATAACAATTGTCAATCTCATTGTGTTTTGATAGCTAACACACAAAAAATTATTAAGCCAAGCCTTTGCCATTATCCCGGCATGTGGTTGCACGTAAGACTTGGTTCATCACATCACAGACCGGTCCTTAATCACTCAGATGGGGCTACTGTAACATCCCAACTTTGGACTTGTGTTTCAAATGTAAGAAAACGAGTAGAAATTAAAACTTTTTCTTACATTATGTGTTTCCTATAAGCTTTGAACAATGGTTGTAAGAAGTTATGGAAATACAAAGCCATAAGTCTTTTGATCCAAACCTTGTCTCCCAAAAATTTTCATCTCAAATCTTGTGATCATCTTTGGGAAATATTTTTCCTAAGTTCCTGTGTTCGTTTGTGGCCTCTCTAAAAAATTTCACAATTTTCAGAAATTGTTTGAATATTTTTAAGGGGCAGTCAAACTTGTTTGACTTTCAGTCAAACCTTAAAACAGAGCCTTGCAGAATTTTTGGAGAAATATCCACAGTATAAAAACCTCTGAAAATTTTACACAAGGTTGATATCTGAGTTAGCAAGGTCCTGTAAAAATTTCATAATTTTTGGAGTTGTTTTGCCATCTCAAATAAATCCTCCAAAGTCTCTGTTCTATTTTAAAAGTCAAAACTCAAATTCACTGTGCTTTGGGTTCGAGTCAGACTCGGGCTCGAGCCAATCGACTCGGTTCAGTCAACTAACTGCACCGAGCCCTCTTTTAAAATCGCGCGTCCAATCGCAACCGTTGGATCTTAATCACGCGGCCCTTGTTCTTTTGAACATTCGGACCCTCCGGTTGCTTATTTGAATTTCAACCGTTGGATCTCCATCCAACCGTTCAGATCATCTGAAACGTTCGGACCCTCCGGTTGTTGGTTTGAATCCGAGCCGTTGGATTAAGATCCAACGCTCGCTTGTCCCTCTGTTGTAAACCACGTTCGCGACGTGGGGCAATCTGAGCCGTTCATTTCTAATCCTAGGGCTTGCGATCTCCTTCGTTGTGTTTTAAACCTCAGAGGCGTGGCGTAATCTCAGCCGTCCAATTTAAATCGTAGGGCTCAGGATGGCCCGAGCTTCTCCTCTGGTCATCTTCAACCTCTAGCCGTGCATGAACAGTAGGGGAGTGATGGCAGTGTCAAATCGTGCTTCCTACGGCCGCCCTAGTCGACAGTAAGGGTCGTGGGAGACACATTCGGCCGTGCCATACCCTAATACACATCTACTACCTTTTTCCTTGTCGGGCGCGTCTGGTGCTCTGTGCTTTGCCGCCCGAAAAGCTTTAGGTCCAAACCCTAATGCTTTCAAAGCTTTATAAGCACCCAAAACACTTTCTGGTGTTTCTTTAGACCACCCTCAAGCTCCAACTTCAGTATTGGAGCTTAACTCCTCAAAACCCCCAAATCGCCATTGTTGACCCGAAGAGCTCCATTGGTGTTCTTGGTGTTCGAGTGGTTCTCCTTCACATTTGTTTACCATATTCTTATCTCCTTACTATCTTGAACATTTCCCCTCACTTAATGTTTGATTTGATTCTCAGGAATTGTCCAATTTGGGGTTTGTTCAAATTCAGCCGAAATTGGTCACCTTCTTACTCAGCTCAGGTGAGTGCTCCATTTTCAAATTACTTGCTCATGTAGCTTCTGTGGACCGTAATGAAGCTATATTGATGCTTTGGTATCACTCTCTTGGCTCAGGGTGTCATTTTCAATCTTTCTTCTCCAAGTCCGGCGAGCCTCCACCATGGACAAGCTTCTTCGGCCATCTTTGAAGCTTCCCTCCATCAAGGTAGCTTCTTATTAGTCCCTAGAGGCTCTGGCACCCGCTTCTTTGGACTGCAGCGGAGCTTTTTGCTGTTTTCGTGCTTAGTAGTAGAGCTCCATTTTAGCTTTTCCGGCTAGCCGGCGTTCTGGTCTCTCACCGCCGGCGAGAATGCCACCATTAGGTTCGTAGTGCTATTGCGATTCCATTTTGGTTCTTAGTTGGCGCAGCCGCGGCCAGTGTCGCCGGTGACAAGCCGTTGAAGTCACTCGGGAATTTGCCAGCGAGAAACTCCCGTTTTCGTCATTTGTTTAAGACATATTAATTGCGTTGTGATTACTAATCATTAGTTCATTAATTGTATCTTAAATCTTGTCGTTGAGCCACTAACAGTGGGCCCAACATCCTTAAACCATCCACTGGCATAGCCCCGTGCGACTCGGGCAGCATTAATGGCTAATTATTGGTTAATCAATGTGTCGGAGGTTATCGCTGTCGGAAATTCACCTTTTGGGTCTCTGACATGCGGGCCCTCCATTCTCTTAATTCACATCTGTGCCAGTCATTAGGACGCATTAATTACTAATTAATCTCCAATCATTGGTTCCTGGTAATTAATCGTTGTCTGAATTTTCCCTCTGTCTCACTAACAGGTGGGTCCTCATTTAAAATCCTCCCCGCGCGCTTAAGTCCCGTGCGTAGCGCTTGGTTGATCGTGGACCGTCGATCCCGTGATCAACGGCCCAGATCTAGAGTGCATTCGGACAATCCGGTTCCCTCTATCATTCTCGGTCGTCGATCTTTAGATCAACGGCTGAGATCCCGTGTGCAATCGGACCATCCGACTGATGGTGCGCTCTGGGCCGTCCATCTGCAGATCAGCGGCTGTGATTGGCCCAAGCAACCGCACCGTCCGGATGCTTTCCCTCGCGTGAGCCGTTGGATCATGATCCAACGGTGGGCTCCGTTTAGGTATCGCGCGCGTGCGCTATTTCCGGCGCGCGTGAGCCGTAGGATTTTAGATCAAAGGTTGCTTAGCGTCCACGTCTTATTCTGTTGATTAGGTTTGTCTGTATTTCGGTAAGTATTTATTTAACAACTAAAAACGGTATAAAAACTTTAGAAATTCGTAACAAATTCATTTTAAACCTTTTTAGGTAATTCCAACTGTAATAAATTCTGTTATCACCAAAGTTTAATATAAAAATGCAACTAAGTGTATTTCTGTAGCAGAAAATAATGAGACTGAAATAACTTGATTCCTGCCACTAAAATATTCCAGAAATAGATTTAAAGCTTGAAAAATGCATATCTCTTTCTGTATAATTCCATTTTGTGCAAACCCAATTTTGTTAAATTCATCTGTTAGTATACTTTCTTATGGAATAAGTTTTGAGCATGTTCTTAGTTCTGTAAAGTAACTTGCATTAGGTTTACAACTTAGAAAAATCATAAGTAAATGTGTATAGCTCCAAATTTAGTAAATTCAACTTTGCTGTTATTAGGATGTCATAATCTACCTGCTATAAAAATTTCAGACCTTAGATCATTCTGAAAAATTTCGCCATGAACAGTACTAGTAATTAATTAGGTTGATTTTAAGGCTGAGAAAGAATATTTTGTCCATATCTTTTGCATGCCAAGTCTAAATTGCATGATTCTTGTTCCTATCATTGTCTAAAATCATTCCCTAGCTGTTGTGTAAATTTCATTGGATTTGAGTGTCTTTTGTTGTTGGAGTTTATTTGGTGTTCTTCGTTCTTATTTGCTTATCGCCTTTTCGCGTTAGGTTCTGAAGACAATTTTATTATTGATTCTGAGCCACAGCCATCAGATCCTGCACTCCAGCCAGGCAAGCAGATGTAGCATCATTTGATCATATTGTTCCTACTATTTTCAAATTCTAATATGTTGCTTGCAAATTCTATGTATGCATTGCTATGTTGTTTTAAACTATTGTCGATAGTTGGCCCGATGAGTGCATTATCGAGGGGAAATGTTTATTCCTCTACTACTGAGCCTAGAATTACTTGCTGTGATTTTGGGTTCGCTGGATGAACCCTTGTCACTTAAGTAGCTTACGTGTCATTATGCTTAGCCATGCTTAGCTATCGGTAGAAATTGGCGGTTATCGACTTGTCGATAACCTTGATCACACAAACTGTTATAATCTGTATATTTCAGCCTTGTGCTATGTCTAAATTGCAAAACTAAAACTGAAAATGAAAACAATTTAGACTTGGGCACAATGGTAAGATGGTGTGATCTTTTGGGTGTGATTGGAATGGTGCCCGGGTCAATTAAGGACCGAACTACTTGTGAGTATCTGTTATCCGAGCATTCTGTGTGTGCTAACCAGACTAGAGGGATATGGGACCTCTCTTAGCTGAGTACTTTGGGGTGTGTTAATTAATGAGTCGCGTAGTGGGTTGCACATTTAACTATGTGCAACATGGACACGTTTGTGGGGAGAGGAGCACCCGCCGAGGCCGGTGTGTCCTGCTCCACGTATGGGTCCTTGTGATCCATATTTCGTCGGCAGATCACTAAGGATTAACCCCCATACGTGCGTCTCTTGATTAGCATATTCCATTGGAAAGGGTTCGTAGGACTTAGCCGTGCCGGCATACCAAAGGAAGTGTGCTTAATAGCTTGGCAAAAAGGCGGTCTGAAGTGTGGGTACATTGGTACACCCCTGCAAGGATTACAAACTATTTGAATAGCCTCGTCCTAGGATATGGACACGCTTGGATAAGCTTTTCAAGAGTTAGACTACAACCTTTTTAAAATTAAAACTTGATGGGTGGTATGAATCAGGGATTCATGCTATTTGTGGTGGCTATTGGGTTAGTCACTTCTAGGTGGTTACTTTTAAATATTGTTACTCGCTGTTATTTCAATGCTTACAAACTGATTTGTCAAATTGCCTTCAATCTATTACATTATTGCAAATGAAACTTGCTTTGTGCGTCCAAAGAACCATATAACCAAATTCCTTTGATACAGCTTTCATGTAGCTATGTATAGGCTTGTTACTCGTAAGTCTTGCGAGTACATTTTTGTACTCACCTGCATTGCTTGTGTTGTGCAAAGGAAGGAAGTGAGTCAGATGGACCTCACTTTTGTGAGTTGTGCTGTGGCAGTGTGTGGGGCGATTAGCTTGGCGGCCCGGTCGGTTGCCCTGTGGTGTTATGAGGCTAACCGGTCGTCTTTTGGTTTAAGCCATCTTATGGCAACTTTTGCTTCCGCTGTTATTTGATACTTGTGTCATTTGGCCGGTCGGCTGTTCGGTAATAACTTATATTATATATGTCTTTTGGTAGACTGGTTATAATATGTGTATGGAATTGATGCATGCTTTGGTATGATGTATGTGTGCTGCATTCTCTGGGAAGCACATATTCATCGAGACACGGGTTATTCTATTTGTGATACTAGAACCAGTGGAAGGTTAAGTATTACAAGTTTAATAAACCGGGGTCTCACAGCTACACAATTCCATAACAACAACAACAACAATATTTCATGATCACCCTACACCCGTCCAAGTTAAGAACATAAAACCCATGCCCAACATGTCTACAACCCCAGATGCGAAGATCTGGATACATTCCTCAAATCCAAAATAATTCAATCCATCAAATCCTCAAATTTCATTAAGATTCAATTCAATCCACCGGCCGATGGACTAGCTCCATCAACCGCTTTCGGCTACAACTACTTGCATGGCTGAGCATCGTTCTACAAACTAGCAAACAACCCATATAACATATATCCTTAATCATTCAAGGCAAAAGGGTAATCAACATTCAAAGGAGGGCTAATGCAGCAATTAGGAGATTAACTACTTCTACCCATAAACATATATTTCAAAATAGCATGCAATTGCGATAATAAAACTCACACAAAACATTTAAAAACCACTGGGAGCAATATGATCAAGAGGAGGGTCCTCGCACCTTTGCTGTATCACTTGTTTAATCTCAGTTTATACTTATAACAATCTCACGAATATATCATTATCGTCGAAAACCTAATGAAAAGGCGATAATGCAATAAGTATCAAATAAAGCCCGAAATTCAACATGCCAAAAAATGTATGAAATTTATACAGTAGGTAGGTCATGATTTTAGATTTATTTATGTGAAAGAATCATTCTATTTTGATTTAGTATAAGAAAGTTATGGTGGTTTGAATTTCAGATTTCAATACGCCTTAATTCATGTAATTTAATTATGAGATGAAAATTTGTAGAGCAGTGGTATCGGACCCCCGGGCGTGGAATACCCGAAGACCCTATGTGTATTTTGTGCTAGTCCCTGGATTAGTAGCTAGCACACACATTCACAATATTTGGTATTCATAACCATACATTCACATATACAAGGTAAAGCAAAATGGTACCTAACTTAAGCGATTGCAGTATTTACATTACAAAGGCCGACCGGCCAAATAAGACTTAAGTACCAGAAGTAACAGAGTAACATAAATAGCAGCGGAAGATTAAAAGTGGTGAAAGTAAATAAATTCCAGCGGTGTGCCCATCCATACCCAAAGGCAACCGACAAGAAACAAATCCTAGATAGACCCGTCCCCGAACCCTCCGGTTCTGGGTGTGAAGAAAGCGTCGCCTGGCATCGGTTCATCTTCATACTCTAAACAACAACAAAAGCAAGATTGAGTACTTGTGTACTCAGCAAGACTTTTAGTGTATCGCAAATGTTATATTAAATGCAAGGCTAATCAAGAGAAGGCTCTAAGCTACAAGTTATTTTGCGCTAAGCAGATTTTATTTACAATATTCATAAGTAGTACTTTGCAACGGAATTTGAAATGAGCAGTTAAATAGATAACAGGACAGTAAGTAAGTAATTGAATGATCCAATAATAAGAACAACTACAGCTCACAGTCTTCCTTGGCTGCGAGCAACAATTTACGTGCAGCCATAACATGGCAGTTATCTCAAATAAACCACAAACCACTTCCCACAATTTCCGATACGACAGTTTTGTGAAAATCAAGACTATACCCGACAATACTACACTTAGCACGCTCATCACCGCGAGCACGGCTATTATAATAGATTTACACTCGCGAGGGGTACAACTTTACCCACAATGACACGAATTCTCTAGTTTGTTCGGCATATATCTATACCACCGCTCACTACCGAAGGTAAGCAGTCTAGAGCACGTGTCGAAGCCTTTACATCATCTAGCCCTAACCTTGCACTTAGCCCGTCGAATGTTGTTCCTCACTGAACCCAGGCATACCCGTCTAGGTGCTACATTTTTAACACTTCGCCCAGGTATCCCCGTCCCAGCGAGGCATTTGTCGTTATGTCGGCATACCGTTCCTTTGGTATGCGGCACGTCTACTGCCTACCCCTCATGCAAGGCTAGTTCTCGACAACTTAATTAGCTAAGGCCACCCCATAAATGGCACCATGGTTGTACGCTTACGCTTAGGTCGGATATACCGGTGTTCGGTCCTTAATTGACCCGGGCGAGAATCTCCCCCTATCTACTAGTGAGGTTCCTTTCCCACTTTTTCAGAATATAATATAACTCGCCCGCGTCTAAAACTAGGTTTTTGCATTTTGCTTTAATACCAAAATAACAGAGGTACACCCCTCTGGATATTTCACAAATCTCCCAAATTCACATTCACCATAGTGTCCTTTATACATCCTTTTTCAGAAAATTCTATCATTCTAGTAAGCATTTGTGCGATAGCTCGCACTCAAAATTTCTAATTGCCATTATATATTGTCTAACCCATATCCTAATGTTGACAAAGTAGGGATATCAACATGTCAAAAGAATTCATGCAGCAAGTAGGATTTACAGCTACCAACATCCCAAATATAGCAATTTGATATTGAACATACGCGCATGCAATAATAGGATTTACAAAACAAAGTACAATAAGTAAAATACTGGGATCAATATGATCAAAGGAGGTGCTTGCCTTGCTTATATTGTTCAGAGAGCGACGTCGCTTGATCGTCGATAATATTGCTCGCGTACTCCAACGTCTATTCGAAAGAACCAAAAACAAAGCACAAACGGGGAATAAATCCAACAGCAAGCAAATCCAAATATTTTTGCATGTCATTACAGAGAATGATTTTATATGAATTTATCAAAAAGATTCATTAAATTCCGAGTTGGTATGTAAAAGTTATTAATGTTTTGATTTGTGGTTGACTCGATACCGGTTTAATGAGAGTTTCGTACCATGATGTGCATGAGAGGTCTAGTTCATAATAATAATTCTTTTTGTTGTTATTTCCTATTTATTATCCTGATCAAGATTATACTAAGATACATTTAGTAAATTAGGTTAACCTTTAACTAGAATATATGCTAAGGATTATTTTTAGCGGGCATCCATGTTAACTTAGATATTGGTGATTTTACTTGACTTTCAACTTGGAATATGCTCTTATGAATTTATTGTAAGTACATGCTAATGATTTTTAATATCTAGTTGTTTCACCAATTTTTATTAACCATCCTATTAACCTATTGATAATATTGACATTATCACATCCACGGTACAAGGCTCACTGTTGGTTTTTGGACAATCATATCATTATTTAATTTCAGCTTGTTTTGGTTACTGTTAGTTAAAGCTTCGATAGTTAAGTGGATTAATAAGATTGCTACTTACTTGTATTAACCAAGGACACTAGTCTACTGTAAATTTTCAGATCAGAACACCTTCTCTGTTCATGTATTTCATATTGAGGCGGTATTATGAGAATGAGTATTTGTTAACTATACTTCTCATTTAATTCAACTATCCAGTGGTTAAATCCAATTGACTGATCCAGTATTAGCCATGAGCCTACTAGTAGTTAACACTGTCATTTAACTTCACAATTTGAGAAGGGAGATTGCTAACTGCAAGTCTGATGACCCCTATCCTACTAAGTATCATGAGCTAAGCACAAATTCTAGCCAGGTTTGTCCTTGAGTCTATATGGTGGCATCTCACTGAACATTTTGAATTAATCCCTAAGTAGATTTGTCTTTGCAATTTGGTTGATAACAGTGGGTTCCTTACTGTCATCCATCCTCTAATTAAACATGCAATTCTAAACTAGTATTCATTCCCAGGTTAACTACTTAGTGCACTTATCACCTAACCTTTGAACTAACCACTTGTATTAGGATGGCACAAGCCCTCTGTCATTTCTAATTCCCCTCAAATTTCTTTACTGTTCATGCTCATCCACTCTGATTATTGAGAAGAAATGCTTACTGGGAGTACTATTTGACTAAACTTCTTGCTAAGTAAATTTCTTTCAAAATGGCTAATTGAATCCCTAGCTTTCTAATTACTTGTATCAGAATGATACTAGCCTGTTGTCAGGCCTGATCATCTTCAGACTTACCTCTTCTGTTTATACATCCTACAAAGCAAATCTTTCTAAACTGAATTGTTGCTAACTAAATTCTTACAAATTAAATTTTCAATTTTTGTTAACCCTTCTGAGTGATTCAAATGACAGCTATACTGTCTAATAGCAGAAGAGGGCTTGGGCTGCAAGAGAGGTCTCACTGTGAGTTCAGTTTCTTATCTGAGTTCAGTTTCTTATCTAAGCACTTCTCTGTTCAACATCTTGCAACAGAATATTATCCTGAAAAATTGCTAAGTACTATTGGCTACTCCCTTCAGATAACAAATTTCAGATTTGGCTATTTCTATTAAGTAATTGTAAATTGACTAATTGAATTAAACTCTAACTACTAGAGTTAGTCATGTTATTAGTCTTTTGACAAAACTAGCATTTTTCAGATTACTAATTAGGTAACCTAAAACAGCAAGCTTTTTTTTTTAGAAACTAAGTGCTGTCAACTAATCTCCCTTCTGAAGTTTAAACATCAAATTGTTTACTCAAATGCTTGACTAAAGAGCCCTACTGTCAGATAGACTTTCACTAACTAAATGAAGCAAGGAAAATTCTATCTGCTGGAGTGAGTCATGCTATTAACCCACTGACAAAATTACTTATCATCCAACACCTTCTCTGTTCAACATCTTTCTACAGGAAAATGCCTAAGTTAAATTGTTGTTAACTAGCTTCTTTACAAGTTTAAATTTAAACTTTTGTTAACTCACTAAAGGATTCGATAAACATTCAGAAGTTCTATTAGCATTTGAATTAGACCTCCTACAGGCAGGTCCTTCATAACAGAGAGAGGACTTGAACACCTAATCTCCATACAAATCTTAAACTTTAAATTTGCTAATTCATTTAGGTGACATAATGACATTTACAATATGTATTGGCAGCATTTTGTTTGCTGTTATCAGAGGTTCCATGGTCCAGTGACACTGTGCCAGAGGAGTTCATATACAGACAGAGAACAAAGGGAGCAGAACAGGGCAGCTCGGGCCTAGTTCGTCGCCGGCGATGGAGCGGCGACGAGGCGGCGGTGATGGCTGAAATGGAATTCCAGAGGGTTAGTGAGGCTAGAGGAGGCGGGTTTGTGGTTTAAGCGGCACTGTGGCGGGCGTGCGACTGCAAGTGGCGGCCGGCCGTGAGAGCGACATGGCGCCGACAGTGTAGGGTGGAGTTGGGGAGGAATTAGTGGGAGCATGGGCACTAGGGAGGTGGTAGGAGCTTACCGGTGTGCTCATATGGATCCGAGGTGGCCGGAGGCAGGGTGGCGACATCGACCACGGGCGGCGCGGGGTGACCAACGGTGCCGGTGACCTGGGGAGGAACAGAGAGCGGGTGAGTGATGGGGTAGAGTAGGGTGAGGTTAGGAGATGCTCACGGAGAGGGGAATTGATCCGGGGATCGCCGGAGTGGAGTATTGGCCGCGGTTCTGGTTTTGACTGGGGCCGGGGAAGAAGGAGTGTGCGGGGCTCCTCGGCGGATGAAACTCCGAATTGCTTGAGGGGTTCGTCTCTTGGAGCGATGGGTCGCGGCGTGACGCGGTTGGGGGCAGCTGGAGCTCACCGGAGTGGTCACTCAGATGAGTTGAGGTTGCGGCTGAGCTCCGAATGCCGCTGGCCGTGTTGAAGATGCTTCGCGTTCCCGTAGCTACGGCTGCAAAGAGAGGAAAAGGATGTGAGGAATAGGAGGAGGGTGACAAGGAGAATTGAAAAGACATGACGATGAGGTCCAAAGTCCATCAGGGCGGCCGAGGAGCTCGGAGGCGGTGCGGCCATGGCCGGCGCTGGCATTCAGGACTTTCAATTGATTGGAGCTCATGGAGAGGAGAAATTGGGGAGGTAGGAGCAGAGAGATGGAGAAGAGGGTTAGAGGGAGCTCCGGTGCGGTTTAAATAGGCAGAGGGCGGACAGTTTGCGAGGAGCGCCTGGCATGGGCATTGATGGGGCGTGGCGACGCCGAAGGGACAGTGAGGTGAAGGACTTGACCGGTGTTAATGCGCGCGAGAGATGCGGTCGAGAGCTGGAGAATCCGGGGGCGCGCGCAGAATCGGCAAAGCACTCGGAGGTGCCGGCATGGCGAGCTGGAGCAGCAGCCATGCGCGGGCGTGCGCTGGCGCTTGGGTGAGTGCCGCGTGGGAGACGACTCCTGTCGGTGGGGACTGCAGTCAGTGAGAGGGGAGGAGAAGGCTGCGCTGAGCCGGTCCGGCTGCAACAAGGCTCGGCCGGGGAAAGTTGGTGCGGTGGAAACCGGCTCGGCCCATGGAGCAGTAGCCCTGACGGTTGGGGCCCACCCGGCAGTGAGGTAAGTTAGGATTTAGGATTTCTGATTTTTATTTAATTGGAAACGGCCGAGAGCTTCAAGGATTTTTTTTGACATAGAGTTATGGGTCCGAAAATTATGAAAATTTTAGGAGAGGTGATATGGGCCTAAAAACTGTAAATGCTTCTACTGGTGCTAATTCTTTTCTTGTTGGAGAAGTACTTGTTAATGCCGAGAGGGAGGTTTTGGCATTAAGAAGATATATACCCGAGAAAATCGCCTGGGATTGGCGGCCAAATATTGTTTCGTCCCTGTGAGATCCAATCTGAGATGTCATCCTTGCAACGTGGGTTTTGATCTCGTGAATCAATTCTTGCGACGCTGATCGAAGTGATCTACTTTTTCCAATCGTGAGTTGTTTTCTCACGGGTGGGAGAATTGCTACTGGTTCTTTTGGTCTTTGTGTGGATTCACAGAAGCAAGAAAATTCTGTTTAGTCTCTCTGTCTCGTGTTTGTGCATTAAAGATCCAATCTTACTGCCTCCGATTGTTGCGTGGGAATTCAAGCCGCCGACTGTGGTCTCTTAATTGCTGCTAGCTGCTGATTTCCTACATGAGAATAGACAGAGTTTCTGTTGCCTCTTGAGTGCTACTAAAATTGACATCAAGGGTCAATTTGTTGTCACTGTTTGCTGAATTGCTGAACGTGCTGGTGATTTCAATACCGAATTCTCAATTGCTGAATTATTTATTGCATCCCAACAGAAGTTCATTAATTACTTGGTGCTGATTTCTTTTGGCCTAGCCGAGAGCTCCATATTCATGTGTTGTTGACTACTTAATTATTGCTTTAATTGGTTGGTGTTGGCTGCTACTTACATTGATTGAAGAAAAGAAATTACTATTCACATGCATGCTACTGTTCACGTGCATGCTACTGTTCATCCAGCGCTAAGAGAAGAAGACTCCACGCTACTGATCTTCGAGTTCCACCGTGAAAGGTCGGGCGACCTACGGATTTAATCTCGTCTGGAGGTTGATCCGCATCAGGTGGTATCAGAGCGCCAAGTTGTTCATGGTGCTGTTTTTGCTTATTATTCAAGATGATGAATTCGGCTGGTAGTGTGCATGGCTCACATCATGGTGCTTATGAAGAGGTGTTGCACGTCGAGGGGGAGATGTCAGCTGCTGTCCGCACGAACCTTGAGGCAACCAATCGACACTTTACGGGAAGGTGTAACGCTCTACAAGAAAGCATTGACAACATGCGTGTTGAGTTGGTGGAGCGCATTGATCGGGTGCAGAATCACATTAATATGCAGTTCATTGAACAAAGGCAGGCCAATGATATTCGGTTCGCTGCTATAACTGACTCACTGCAACGTTTGGAGCGAGCCTTAAGACCAGGAGGTGGTGCTGCTGCCCCTGAGCAACCGCCACCACATCATCGGCGCCACGACAATCATCATATTGGGGGTGAGTTATTCAATGACAATTTTGATGAGGTCCGTTCAGATGGTGCTTTTGGTGGAAACTACTCTAACCAGGAACCAAGACGTGGCTACAACAATCGTCGTGGTGCTGGTCGTGCGCCCAATTTTTTTGAGCGCAATGGCGGTGGTGCGGGTCACAACCGCGACGACGATGGCATTGGGAGACTAAAAATTTCCATGCCGACGTTCAATGGGCGTACAAATCCAGATGTGTACCTAGAGTGGGAGATGCGGGTGGATCAAATTTTTGATAGCCACAATTTCACTAAGGAGAAGAAGGTATGCTCTGCATCAATTGAGTTCACTGAATATGCTCTTGTTTGGTGGAACCAATTGTGCCGTGCCGGAGGACGACCCGACACATGGGAACACATGAAGAGCATCATGAAGCGGCGGTTTGTGCCAGCGCACTACACTCGAACCTTGCACACGAAGTTGCAGCGACTTCGTCAAGGTTCCTTGTCCGTGGATGACCACTACAAGGAGATGGAGATTCTCATGATTCGTACGGCATGAACGAACCTGAGGAGGCGACCATGGCTCGCTTCTTTGAGGGTTTGAATGATGATGTGCAAGAGAAGACAGAGTCGTCGGACTACAACAATCTACAAGACCTTGTGCATCATGCGGTGCGGTCTGAACAACGTCTTTTACAACGCCAAGCCCGTGGCAGTCGCACTACCCACAACAGTACGGGGAGGCGTCCACAACAGCAAGGAGATGATATTGGCGCAAGCTCCAAGGTGGCATCATCACACCGGATTGCTGGGGCTATTTCTACGGAGGCGTCAAAAGGTGCAAGTAATGGAGGTAAAGAAGCCTCTAAAGCTGATTCTAGTGCATTTTCTTCTGCTCGTACTAGTAACATTGAGTGCTTCAAGTGCAAAGGAAGAGGACACATGATGTGTGATTGTCCAAATCAGCGAAAAGTGTTGCTCACTGGGGAAGGTTATGTCACGGATAGCTCTAGTAGCGAGTCTGAACATGACGAGTCAGGAAAAATAGAAACCGTTGTTTGTGATCCTGAAAGAGGAATATCCATTGATGCTTTGCCCTTTCAAAGTGGTTTGAACATGCTAGTTCGAAAGGTGCAAAGTACTGAAATTGAAGATAAAGGGCAAAGATGGAGTGTTTTCCAAACGGAGTGTAAGATCAAGGAGAAAGCGTGCAAGCTGATCATTGATGGTGGGAGTTTTACCAATGTGATTAGCAAAGATTTGGTGTACGCTTTGGGGCTGTCCACATGGAGGCATCCGCAACCGCACTACGTGGATTGGTTGTATAACTCCGGGAGGTTGAAAATAACTCATAAGGTGCGTGTTTCGTTTGTCGTTGGTAATTATGTTGACAAGGTGGATTGCGATGTCGTGCCAATGGATGCTTGTGGGTTACTATTGGGTCGGCCGTGGCAATATGATCATAATGCTACACATAATGGGCGGTCTAACACATATTCTTTTGTGCATCACGGGAAGCACCATGTGCTTAAACCAATGATAGAGAGTGCAATCAAAGTGGAGAAAATTTCAGCAAAGAAGAAGAAGGCTTTGAAGATTACCCCAAAACCGAGGACGGCTTTGCTTCAAGGGGGAGGGGATGATATGGGCCTAAAAAATGTAAATGCTTCTACTGGTGCTAATTCTTTTCTTGTTGGAGAAGTACTTGTTAATGCCGAGAGGGAGGTTTTGGCATTAAGAAGATATATACCCGAGAAAATCGCCTGGGATTGGCGGCCAAATATTGTTTCGTCCCTGTGAGATCCAATCTGAGATGTCATCCTTGCAACGTGGGTTTTGATCTCGTGAATCAATTCTTGCGACGCTGATCGAAGTGATCTACTTTTTCCAATCGTGAGTTGTTTTCTCACGGGTGGGAGAATTGCTACTGGTTCTTTTGGTCTTTGTGTGGATTCACAGAAGCAAGAAAATTCTGTTTAGTCTCTCTGTCTCGTGTTTGTGCATTAAAGATCCAATCTTACTGCCTCCGATTGTTGCGTGGGAATTCAAGCCGCCGACTGTGGTCTCTTAATTGCTGCTAGCTGCTGATTTCCTACATGAGAATAGACAGAGTTTCTGTTGCCTCTTGAGTGCTACTGAAATTGACATCAAGGGTCAAGTTGTTGTCAATGTTTGCTGAATTGCTGAACGTGTTGGTGATTTCAATACCGAATTCTCAATTGCTGAATTATTTATTGCATCCCAACAGAAGTTCATTAATTACTTGGTGCTGATTTCTTTTGGCCTAGCCGAGAGCTCCATATTCATGTGTTGTTGACTACTTAATTATTGCTTTAATTGGTTGGTGTTGGCTGCTACATACATTGATTGAAGAAAAGAAATTACTATTCACGTTCATGCTACTGTTCACGTGCATGCTACTGTTCATCCAGCGCTAAGAGAAGAAGACTCCACGCTACTGATCTTCGAGTTCCACTGTGAAAGGTCGGGCAACCTACAAATTTAATATCGTCTAGAGGTTGATCCGCATCAAGAGGTTCCTGGCATAGCCTAGATTATTATGTAATTGTTTCAGAATTTTGTGTGCTCTGGATATTTTTCTAAAATTATGTTAATTTCTTGTTTGTAAGCATTGTTATTATTCTATTTGAGAAAAGTTTGCAAAAACATGTTTTAAATACTTATTATTTTATTGACAGCGTAATTACACCAAGTGTGTATTTTTAATTATCATATTATGTTCATGTTGTTTTGAATTATTAATTAGGTTTGTATTTATCATCTCTTATTTTAATTCACCTTAATTTCTTAATGAGTTTTAAATTTCAAGAATTTGATTCTCAAATTCTTTATTAAAACAAAAAGCCTTGCAAATAAAATCCAGAAAAGCAATTGTAAATAAAATCGATCAAAAGTTTTAGAAAGTTCACATTTTTATCTATCTGAAAATAAGCTCAATTTTTGGGTTGTTACAAGTGGTGAGTAAATGGATTACATGGATAAGTAGGCAATATTATGACAAGTTCAAAATAGTTGAGTTTGCCTCAATTGGAGTTTTCAAGATTTAGATATGAATTTATAAAGTTATCAGCATTTTGCAATGTAAAAATAACTCCTTTTGGGATCAATTTTCACAAAATATATTTCTGGGACAGAGGTAAGACTAAAACCATTTTTAGACATAAGTTCACTTAAAATGAAAATTATCAAAAGTGGTTTCACTATTTTTGGAGTTAAAATGAAATAATTATGTATTTTTGAAGATAAAAGCCTTTTTCCATTGTAAAAATAATAGAGTTATGGGTCATTTTTTCCAAAACTACATTATATGCTACACAGACATGTTGTAAACCTATTTTAAAATAAAATTCACTTAATATGAAAAATATCAAAACTGGTTTCATTCAATTTGAAGTTGATTTGAATTAGATATGGATTTTTGAAGTTACAACAATTTTCACTGTACAAAATAAGGAATTTCAGATTTCTTCAAGCATTTAAAACTTTTTTTACCGAGGTCTATCCTAGCATAGCCTATGACAAGTGGGGTCCTATGAATAGTGTGCTTTTTTCATTTATCTTCCGAATTAAAGTGTCCTGACAAGTGGGGCCCTAATGTCATTGACTCGGTCTACAAGCACAGCGTATGGACCAAGAGCTAAGAGCTCGGTCCACGGGTTCACTGCCCAGGTTATCATGCACTTAAAGTGCGGGGCCCGCACGTCATAGAGACTAAACGCAAAGAACTCAACAGCTAATTAATGATTTGCCGACAAAGATAGCGTATTAATTATTAATGATTGCAATTAAACCCTAATGATTGGCTACAGTAATCGGTCGGAGCGTGCCACGCTCTCCCTTGCGGCCGCGCGGTGGCTCGCCTGCTCGCCGGCGCTGTGGTCCTCGAGGGCGCGAAGTAAGGCCAGAAACGGGTTCCTGGTAACCTCACGAAGCTCAAGGTGGTGGTGGCGCCGATGGAGATGGCCTGCACCAAAGGCGAGCGGCAGCACCCCTACGGCTATCGTGCATGCAGCGTTCCGTTGAGGGTTGGAGCAAAGAAAGGCATGATTAAGCTTTTAGGGTGGTCACTGATGCTTACCAGAGGGGAGAAAAAGGTCGGAGAAGCTCGGGTAGAAGTAGCAACGACAATGGCGACGGCGGCGCCGGGTTCAACACGAAGAGGTCAACCTGCGCCATAAGACCAACAAAGAAAAGTTGGGGAAGGTCCAGGGGGCAATGAAGATGGTGTAAACGAAAGCAATCGAGAAAAGGCTCACCACGGCGACGATTGGACGATGAATAGTGGCATCGGCCAATAAAAGGGGAGAACTCCAAATTCCAACGATCCTACGAATGGATGGCCAAATCAATAGAGGGGAAAAGCTTAGCAGGCTAAAGCATGCGAGGTGACACACACAAATGGACTCACCGTAGAAGGGATTTGCACGGCGGTGTCACTCGGTGCGTGCTCTGGGCGTGCTCTAGAGCCAAGGGTGACACTCCCGCGTTCTGGACGCTAGAGACAAAGAAAAGGGCCGGTTTTAGTTCAAATGAGCACGGAGAGGATAGAGGATCGAGATGGACATGGTGGGACGGAGCTTACCCGGTTGAAATGGCGGCTAGGGCGTCCTCCTCTTCCTCGGCCGAGAAGAGGAGTGAGCAAATGGAGAGGCAAACAGGGGGGTTTATGCGGGACTGAAAACGGAGATGGTCACGGCGTGAGAAGGCGGAGCCCTAGGAGTGGCTGTCACGGGCGGTGGGGCAACGGCATCGACGGAGGCGCGGCAGAGCATGCGCGGCGCGTGGCGCCCGCGTCCTGTGGCTCGCCTGCCTGAGGAAGGAGACGGGACTGACCGGTGGGCCAGGTGCGGCAGCGACTCAAAGCGGCGAGCGCGTGAATAGGAGAAAAGTGTTGATCCGGACCGTTGGATCTTGAATGGACGATCCAGATCAATGGGCCGTTTGGACTAGTCGAAGAGGTTGTAAGATCTGGACCGCTGAATTCCCATCGGACGGTCCTAGTAGGTTGAGTCTGGTGTAGCTAGATGGTGCGGTTAGTTGACTCGACCGAATCACTTGGCTCGGGTCGGACTTGAGTCTGGGTCTGGTTCAAGTCGGTGCAACAGTAGAGCCTGAGTTTTGAAATCAGTTTGACCAGAAAATAGAGGGTTTGACTGAGGCTTTAAATATAGAAATAAATTTCTAAAATTTTTGAAATAATTCAAGGGTGTTCCTGGGATGACCTAGTATTTATAAAAATTATTAAAGTCACTGTTCATAATATAATTTGTGTAAAATAAATTCAAACTTAGTCTAGGTCTATTAATGGTGTTTGAATTTTCTTAGGGTTCAAACCAGTTCCAAAAAATTTGGAAAAATTATATTTACTCATGATAATTATCATAGCATTTGAATAAATTATTTCCAGAAGATGATGATAAGTTTTTGTTGCTATTTTTATTTGGTGTTTAAATTTGAAGTGTATGTTTGATCTTTGATTTAGATTTTCCAATTGCAATAATTTATGCAAATGATTCCAAAATGTCAAGCATGCCGATAAGATGCACACTAAATTCCATTAATTAATTTGGGGATGTTACATCACGCCGCAAGCCGCATCGGGCAGAGCCAGGTCGTCGTTTGCTACGAGGCAGAGGCGGACCCACATAGGTTCATGGGTATATTCAGCTGAACATCCAAAATTTTTGTGCAAAAATTATGTATATATAGGGTATAATACATGTATATACCAAAAGTTAAGTTGAATCAACGTGTAACATCCTCAGTCGTTCCTCACAATATCGCACAGGGCACCACACCACGCTCCGCCGCTACCAGAGGCAGAGGCAGAGCCAGGCAGATGCAGCCAAAGCCAGACTATCAGAGTGAGAGCCAGGTAATCCCAAATTCCCAATTCCCAATTTGGCAAATCCTTATGGGTAGTGGGTTGTGACAGTAAGCCTATGAATGAATTAAAGTAAATTGTGGTCCTGAATCTTCAATCTTGTATGTATACATATTGTAGATATTAGAGCTTTAAAAAATGGGGAAGAAGGCTATCAATTTGAAATTTTTATGGAAGAGAGCCGGAAAGAGACAGAAAAAACCATCCACTCGACGCGAGAACTGAAACCTATTTTTTAATTTCTTTGAATTATTTAAGAACATGCATGTTCGATCTGCACTGCACGCACCCACATGCATGTTCGTGTCGCCTATAAAGACCAGCCACTTGCCAGGAGAGTAGGTGTTCATGTCGCGTTCCAAGACATATCATGAGCACGTATCCGTACGTTATTGTGCAATGCAAGGTGCGTGTACATAGAAAGTGCAAACGGAGCAGATACGGTCGGATATCGCTCATCTCGTATCCTTTTTCATATTTTTTTTCTTGAATTCGAAATCGGACACGGACAGTGCCAGATATGAATACGAATGCGGATAGTCTCAGACACGAATACGGAGCGAATACATGCCGAACCAAATACAGATTGTCTCGGTCACGGATACTTATTCGGATATTGCGCGAAAATAGAAACCATATATGTCGCACAAATAAAGGTCAATCAACCATACTATATGTCCAAAATGCAACTTGATTAGTAGTTTAACAAGCAAATTTAAATACATCACATGATGACAAAGGGTGGTTAACTAGGTAAGCAAGTTATCATGCATATATCATAATAAATTGGTGCCAATAGAGCATGGAACAAAGGAGATGAATATGGAGATAATTTTATAAGAGAACTTCAATTATTCTTCTAGTTTGGTACACAATTATATAACCTTGATGCGAATTTTTCATGTAAATTCATTAAAGAATAGTTCTTCAAGAGTAACTCTTTGCAAGTCCTATCATTCACTATCAAATTTTCATGTAAACAACACAACATTTAATTAAGAGCTGTGCTTTGTCCTTATATGAGAAAATAATTAACTGCAAATAAGTAAAATGAAAAAAGAAAGCTCGCATTGACAAACCTCTTCCGATGCCAACATTGTAAATGCCAACTTTACTAGGCTCTGTCTTGTTGAGTGCTTTCACATGAGCATCAAGCCATCAACTAGATCTTTGACATCAATGTAGTCTCTTATGCATGTTCCATCAGCTGCAGGATAATCTGTTCCTTTAACCTACAATTGATTCATAAAAATCAATCAGCTTCACCCCTAAAATATCTTTCACACTAAAGATGCAGGCATACTACTTAAATTTTTTAAGAAGAGAATCAGTATTATTATCCAAACATGCACAACTTATTACGTTATAGTGTACCATGGATTAATTACAAAAGCTGTTTTTGAAAACCTTAAGTACATGTTCCCATCAATTCTTGGAGAACCTTTAATTACAGCCAATCTATGCATAATATCCCACAAAATTTCCTGAGCTCCAAGGGTAACATATCCAAGCTTCAACACACACACACACACACACACACACACACACACAGGCAAATGTATGTATGTATCTCAACTTATATATGATTCTACAGAACAAACTCAATGTGCTTTGTTTTACCTGCATTTAGCAACAGTCCCTAATGAAGTAAAACTCGACAATTACAAACAACATCAGTTACATAATTAAGCAAGAAGCTCACCTGTAGCGTAACCGTGTGATCAGAAACATCAACAGGTTTTGCCCGGAAGATTTCAGCAATATCTAGTATGTCCCTCCGAGCAGTAGTGTTTACAGAAACCTTAATAAGAATCAGTTCTCTTTCAGCAAACACTACTAGAAAACGGATCATCCCTCACGGTTCAAAACCGTCGGAAAAATACAAAAAACCGTCAGGTTTTAATTTCCTGACGGGTTCCCGTCAGGCAAAACCCCTCAAGGCTAGCTGGAAAGGAAAATTGAATTTGGCTGACGGTTCCCCGTCAGGGAAATTAAACCTGACGGTTCTAACCGTCAGTAAAAATATGCATTTTCCTGAGAGGTCAAACCGTGAGGAAATTAATTTCACTGACTGTTCTTCTGTTACCGTCACGAAAATTCATTTTACTGACGGTTAATGTCACCGTCAATAAAATTAACGATTTTATTAACTGTTCTCCTGTTACCGTCAAAAAAATGCATTTCACTCACAGTTTGTGCCCGTCAGTAAAATTACTTTCTAGAATGGTAGAAAATATAACCTAACGATTTACCCCGTCAGTAAAATATAACCCGAAAATGCTAGCAACCCTGGCATGTTACAGCAGATTTACATAATAGCAGAAAATGTTGCAACAGACAATAAGATATACATCCATGCATCATCTAATCAAATCACAACACCATCCTTTTATCAATCAAGAAATATATAATTAATGAACAAACATATAAAAAGTTCAGCTTTCATAAACAGTCCCTAGCCAATAGATTCATGTTCACTAGCACAAGCACTTCACCTCCAGATTAGTTCATCCATCCAAAAGACATCTAAAGTGAAGTACCGCATACAAAAATCCACATTTCCATTACATTCAGAATGGCAGCATTGTTGTTGTCGACATCAATGTCGCCACTGAAAGCAGTGATCCTACAAAGAGATTAGAACATTTGCACATAATTAATAATTTAGCAATCAACAGAAGAGTAGAAAGGAGCTTACCAATAATAGTTGTTAGCAAACAAAGGATTAGAACATTTGCACATAGTTAAATGTATTATATTACTCATTAAAACAATGCCGCGAACACAAGACACATTACAACAATCCACTTGCATGTGTTGATCCACCACTCCACTTATAATCAAAGGGAATCATTTCGCAACCAACCAAATCAAGGAACATTACAATAACAAGTGTTCAAGTATCCAAATGAATGCACGAAAATAGAGAAAGAAAATCCATACCCTAGGAAACTCCTATCTAAATAGTGTTGAAGTGCAAATCTGAGCATTAGAAAGCTAACAATGTTGTGATTTCCAACAGGTATGGAACTTGGGGCATATGTTTTACGTATGGCACATTATTTGCAGTAAGAGGGTTAAAATATGCCAGAAGGACGTATGCCAATAGTCCAAGTCTTCAAAAAGCGTGTAAATTTTTATTGTCAAAGCAACTCTCTTCATAATCTGATATGGATATTTTGGTTAAAGAGATGTTAGATTTATTAATAAAAGAAGTACAATTGAAATGCAGAAAAGATCTAACATTAGGAATACACATACAAACGCCACCCTATTAGTGGATCCAAGATGTGCATACAAAATGTTGTCTGAAGAAGGCAAATCGGGAGGGTGGGGTTTTGTCATACGAGATGTAGATGGCCAGGTGCATGGAGCAGGTGCAGGTAATTTGCAAAATGTTCAAGATGCTCTTCATTGTGAGGCGGAGGCATGTCTTCAAGCTTTGCATTTTGCTGCAATGACAGACATGGGGAGAATTGAAGTAGAAACTAATGCTATAAATTTGAAAGCTGCTATGTATAGCACAGATCGTGATCTTTCAAATATTGGTGTGCTGTTTAGGGAAGCTAGGCATTGTTTGCATTGTAACTTTCTAAAATTCAGAGTTCTATTTGCTCCTCGGTCATATAATAAAGTAGCTCATGTGTTCATTGGTTTTGGTGCTGTGATGGATCCAGGCGCCCATGTTTTGGCCAGATTCAATCCCAGCAGTAGTAATTTCAGTGTAGCAAGCGATTCTGCTGATGCCTTGGTATAATGGAATGGAACGATGAGGATTCCTTATCCAAAAAAAAGCACAACATTCATCTTCCTTGACCGCCACGAGACTAAGGGAAGAGCACAGTGAGACTCAAACGAGATAGTAAAACTTAAGATAATTTCAGTTATACTATATTTTAGCATGTGTTGATTGTAGCCACTTTCACATCGACAAACCACTGTAGATTTGTAATACTAGCATTTCACTCTTTCTTCTTGAGTAAACACGCTAGAAACTAGCACTGTACAAATACTTTAGAGTACTAGTTGAACAGGATTTAATGAGTACATGATCTGATCTGCAACCTCGCTGCCATCCTTTTCGTTTTCGATTTCTGACTGAATTCCTTACAACAGCTGGTCTTAGTCCTACAGACAACATTTTGTACTGAACACGGTAGCACTAAACTACAAGATAAAAGCCTGGTTCTTTTTGCTTCTGAAATTAATCGTATTGTTATAAGAGAGGAGAACACTAATTGTAAGAAAACTCTTACCTAGAAATTGCACCATGATACTTGTGAAAGATGTGATCACGTGTCTCTGAACCTGTGCAAGCGCAGGACGGTCAAATCAGGCACACAAAAAAGAACAAGAATGATATCATCTTGGAAAAGAACAAGAAAGATACTACTATCTTGGCAGTGTGGATATTTCGCTAAAGCTAAGCCTTTCTCCTAACTAGTCTTTATTGCCATGTACTTTACGATCCTACAACAAAAAGACTTCAGTAGTCAGTACAAAAAGTAAGTTCTTAAAACTAATTTAGAAGCATGTTAATCACTGAAATTCTACCATAAATAGACTTTAAGTCACATCCAGACATCCAGACCCCCAATAGCCCCTCAAACACCACCAAATTGGGCAATAAACTAATGTTTGGGAGACATCAAGACAGGCAATTGATTGAACAAACTTGCACTACTATTCTTGCAGGGACAAGATCATAAGACCGCGAGCTCAGCTCACCATGCGTCCAATGTGGGAGAGGCTGGCCGTCACCTTGTTCCTCACGCTGCTGCACACACAAATTAATTCTTTACCCGATTAAGACCCACATAAATTAACAGAGAGTTGGCCGAATCAAGTCAAGAAATGGATCCAAGAACCAATAATCGATGGGTCTGTCGAGGCCCAGGGGAGGCACTCACACTCGCACCAGGAAGAGCACGACGAACAGGGTCTGCCACAACTTCCGGCTCCCCGGCGACTCCGGCACAGCCGCCGCCGCAAGGTGCCGGCCGGCGGCCAGAGGCCAAGCTGGCCGGGACCGAGCCGCACAGGGGAGCTGCGGCACAGGCTCGACATTGCAGAGGTGGGTGGACCTAGGGTGTCAGGGAGGTGGGGCGGAGCTGGGGCGTCGGGGTGGACCTGGGGCGTCAGGGCGGCGGGGCGGAGCTGGGGCGTCGGGGTGGACCTGGGGCGACCGGGTGGAGCTATGGCGTCGGGGCGGCGGGGTGGAGCTACGGCGGACCTGGGGGAGGCGGGGTGTGTGGGGACCCCGGTAATTATCTCCATAAGATCGAGATTAGACAAGGTCTTAGGGACATAATCACGGGTCTCCGGTAAATGAATTCCAATTTAACTCTATCCAAGTGAGAGGCTTAGCCGAATACTAGAGCCTCAACGATCATGCGCTGTTGCTCCTTTGCGCGCTACATGATTGTCGATTCTCTTTGATCGAAGCACTACACTTAGTGAGTTAAATGGGAATTCATCAACAACGAGTATGACTTATATTGGCTCCCAAGATCAACGACCAATATACTCATACCCTCATCCAACGTTGATTACATCCATACAACGCATACAACAAGAGATTAAAAAGACATACTGCATAGTAGTCAAGTTTACGATTTATTACATACTACCGATGACCAAATTCAAGTAAAGTATCAAGTAGCAATGAAGTAAATAGATAAAGCAAAGACCAGCGATGGTATGCCCATCACCCATCGACAACCGATCGGGTTAAATGATAGCACACTACTCATTAGTGTCACCCAAGTCAACACTAGCGAGATCGTCATACTCATAATCTTCCTCACCGAAAAGGCCAAGAACATCCGGTGAGTACAAGTGTACTGCAAGTCTTACACAAATAAAATTAGTTATGCATAAGGGTCATTCAAAGGATGGCTCATATTGGTTTAGTTTTGCGAAAGAGACGCAACAATTAACATCCTACACATACTAGTTTTTCATGTGCCCATTTTTTTAAATAAGATTTGAAGTAGAAGTAAAACATATGGTAAAGCATTTCCGTAATAAACAATTTAATCATACAAGGACCAAAGTGGCAGCCCACTTTGATGTACTAAACACATGAACATCCTGTTCATGGCGAATACCAAGTTCAACCACAATTTTAATTAAAAGTCTAACAATAAGCGACCACAAATTTCAAGCGGTCGTCCATAACCGTGGACACGGCTATTCGAATAGATTAATACCTGCGGGTGTACTACTTTACCCACACGACTTGATTAGCCCGTAAGCCTCCGGATGCCTTGAAAATAGCATACTTCCTATGGTATGCCGGCGGGTAAATCAAGATATAGTCATTTTCAAGAAGAAAGCCCTATTGAGCTAAGTCCCCTTGTGAGATGGTTCCTTGCCTAGTACAAGCGTCGATAGCACTTGCTAGGGGCTCACAAGTTATATTGGACATACCGATGCAATCAAAACAAATAAAATTGGTGCTCTCTTGCACACTATAAAGGATTACATCGGCTCCTAAGGAACATAGGATTTCACGGTCGCTATGCCCCTTACACCACCAAGGACTTAACACAATAAAACCCTCCCCCTACTTAACCATACGGCACCCATATACGCGTGTGGCAAAGACGAGTGTTGCTTGAACAGCAGGTACCCAAAGTTCGGTCCTCAATTGTCCAGACAAGTCCTTCCACTTACCCAATGCTCGTGCACAAAGCACCATCACTAACCAACACTTGTCCAGACCAAATCTCATTTTAAAAATGATAAAATTTAGCTCATAAAACAGCTACAAAGATCTGAAGTATAAATCATAAAATGAGAGTTGTGTTTATCCCAAAACCGCCGGGTTATTCCCGACGATCGAACTACCGTATCTAGACCTGCATGGCTAAGCAATTCTATAACCCATAATTCACACGTCCTATCTTAAGCATATAGGGGTTGGCATAATTCAAGATTAACCTCAAGCATAGGACATAACTAAACTACACATCACAAAAATATCGACATAATCAAAATAGCATGCAAGCAATTATCATTGCACTAACTTAACCAAAACTGGGATAAAATATGATGCAAAAGAAAGTTCAAATGATGCTTGCCTTGCTGGTACAGTAGCTGCTCGCTCTCAGTAGCGTAAGTGTCGATATCAATATGCTCGGGATCTATATAATTATAACAACAAATAAATACCGAGAAAACAACTCAAAAACCAAAATGCTCAAACATGCATGACTTTTCTACAGTAGTTAGGTCATGATTTTAGATGGATTTAGGTAAAAGAATTATTCCATTTGGAGTTATGAATTGGAAGTTATGCTATTTTGAATTTTAGATTTCATTCACCCTAAGTTATGTAATCTAATTATTTGGCCAAGATTTGTAGAACAGTGGTGGGGTAAAGGATTTCATAGGTAAAAAGGTAATATTAATACAAGTTCAGAATAGTTGAGTTTGCCCCATTTGGAGTTCTTATGATTTAGTTATGTATTCTCAAAGTTATCAGCCTTTTATAATATAAAGATAAGGGAATTAAAGATTATGTTCTCCCAAAATAGCTTCTGTGACAGAGGTAACATGGAGACCATTTTTAGAATTAAGTTCACTGAAAATGAAAATTATCAAAAGTGGTCTCACTGTTTTTGGAGCTTCCAATAATTACTTATGCATTTTTGAAGTTATCAGTCATTTTTCTATTGTACAAATAATGGTTTTAATGGAGTAATCTCCAAATAAAGCTCTCTGCCACAGAGACAAGTTTGAAACTAATTTTAATATAAATTTTACTAACAGTGAAAATTTCCAGAAGTGGTTTCATGTGATTTGGAGTTAAACTGATTTAGTTATGCGTTTTAGAAGTTAATACATGTTTTTCAGTATACAAATAAATGGATTTCGGATTTTATACGTCACTTAAACTTTTCTCACTGAGTGCTAGCCTAGCCACAGCCGCTGACGGGACGGACCTGGGCAACACTTTTGACCCAGTCAGCGCTGACTCGGCTCGGCCGCATTATACTGAAGGTGTATTCCAACGAATACGTTTTCCAAACTTCTAAACGTAAGACTGTCTTAAACGTTCAAGGAATACGTTTTCCTTTATGCGAAAATGTATTTTATAAACTACGCATTCACTTAAATTGCAATAGGGGCCCACATGTCACAGACACATTACTAGCTAATGATAACGATTAGCGCCAATTATACTGACAAAACTTCTGTTTTCGGACGTAATCGTCCGACAATACAACTCGACGCGGCCGTGGCGCTGCCGCGCTCGCCGGCGGCGAGGGAAGGCCAGAGAGTTCAAGATCTACGTGAAAACAGAAAGACAATAGCGACAGCTACCTTCAGGTGATGATTTTGCCAGTGAAGAGGCAAGGTGGCGCGCCGGCGGTGGAGTCGAGCGGAGGAGGGGTGTTCGGTGCAGAGGGATCTCGAAGTAGGAGCTACCCCGCGGCAACCGGTGCTAGATTTAAGCTCCTGGGGTTCATGTGACGCTGATGGAGAGGCACAGGGATCAAGGGTCGTCGTGTTCAACTCCGGCGGCAAGAACCAGCGGCGGTGCAGAGGGAGTCACCGCGGCGGGGGTGTTCTGAGAACAAGAAAGAACAATGTGAGGTGGGAGTAGAATCAGGGCACCCATGAGACGGTCCCACAGGGTTGAGTCGACGGAGAACTCACCGTGCCGTCGTCGGGGAAGAAGACGAGCTCGCACGGCCGTGAAATTGGAAATCAAGAATCACGGAGCTCCTGTGCATAATCCGACAAATAAGTTGAGGGGTTTTACTCCTTATAATCTAGTACACGAAATGACGCGCAAGAAAGGAGGAGTATCTCACCGGAGACGAAGATGAACCCGGGGTGTCCTCGAGAGCGTGCTCTGGAGGTGAGTTAGACCACGAAGGGGAAACCGAGGCTACAAGCAAAAGCACGAGCCGAGGTTAGCCAAAATGGGAACGACATCGAATGGAGAAAAGGAAGGCATTTCCCGGATGAAGCTTACCCAAGCAGAAACCGAGAGAAAGCCTCCCTCTCCTCTGTCAATCGAGGAGAAGTGAGGTGGAAGGAGGGGTGCCGAGGGGATGTTATGCCCAGGCGATGACGGCACTGGAGGCGGCGTGAAGTGGAGTTCGCTCTGGAGTGGTCCGAGGTGGCGGTGGATTCACGCGCGTGCGGGCCGTTCGAGCACGCCGAGGACTCGGCCGCGTGGCACGGGATGCCTTCGTCGCCAACGGCTGGCGAAGACGAAGCTGACAGCTCGGCCCACCATGTCAGCAAGAGTAAGCGGCGCGCGAGAACGTGAGTCGATCGGTCTGATGCGCACCATTGGATCTAGGATGGGCGGCTTGGATTCAAAAGGGGATCGGACAGATCGGAAGGGGTATGCGATCAGGGCCGTTGATCTTCCATCGGGTGGCTCACGTGCGGTGCACTTAGTGGACTCGACTGAGCCAGCTTGCCTAGGTCGGGCCCGAACCCAAGGAACAGTGCACAGGTTTGAGTCCAGGGTTTTGACTCGAATTAAAATAGCTACTCCACTTTGACCAGAGGCTTAAAAATAGGAATAAAATTCCTAAAATCATGAAATAATTTGTGGGGGTTCCTGGGATAGTCTAGTATCCATAAAAATTATGAAACCCCTACTGTTCATATTAAAATTTGTGACATTTAAATTCAAACATGTTGTATGTCTATGAATGTTGTTTGAATTTTAATTAGGTTCAAACTAGTCCCAAAATTTGGGAAAAATTATATTAATTCATTATAATTAATGTAGTATTTAAATAAATTGATTCCAGATGATGATCACAACTTTTTATTACTGATTTGAAGTGAAATGTGAATTTTGATGTGTATGTTCACCTCAAATTAGATTTTCCAGGTACCATATATTATGGAAATGTTTTGAAATCAATAATGCATGCTAATGAAATACACATTAATCCATTTTAATTGTTGGGGCTGTGACAAACCTCCCCCCCTTACAAAAGATCTCGACCCGAGATCTGGGTGAAGAAGAATTAGAAAGTTTTCATTAGAAGTTATAATTTATGTTGTCTTGATTTCCTTCAAAGATAGTGTTGACATGTTATAATTTTGCTATAAGAATAATTTTGTTTACATTGCTATGTTTTACCTTTCCTTTCTTGATACAAAGGCACTTCATGTAGAGAAGAGATCTGGATATGCCGCTCGCATCCGGTCTTCACGTTCCCAAGTTGCTTCATCTTCCGTGTGGTTGCTCCATTGGACCTTGACGAACTTGACGTCACGATTCCTCGTCTTACGCTCGGTTTCTTCGAGGATACGAATCGGGCGTTCCGGATAAGAAAGATCGGGCTGCAAGTCGAGTTCGTCCAACTCGGTTGCTTCCGTTGGGACTCGAAGACATTTCTTTAGTTGGGAGACATGGAAGACGTTATGTACGTCTGAAAGTGATGGTGGCAACTCCAACTGGTAGGCCACCGATCCCAACTTAGCTAGAATACGGAAAGGTCCAATATAGCGAGGTGCTAATTTACCTTTGATCTGGAAGCGACGAACTCCTTTCATAGGAGAGACTTTAAGATATACATGATCGTCCACTTCGAAACTCAACTCGCGACGACGACGGTCGGCATATGACTTCTGTCGGGATTGAGCCGTCCTAAGTCGTTCGCGAATGACACGAACTTGTTCTTCAGCATCTTCCACCAAGGTTGGGCCATAGAATGGCCTCTCCCCGGCTTCGGACCAGTTCAAGGGTGTTCTACAAGCTCTTCCATACAATGCTTCGAAGGGTGACATCTGAATGCTTGATTGGAAACTATTGTTGTAGGAGAACTCCGCAAATGGCAAACACTTCTCCCAGTTTTTGCTATAGGACAGCACACAAGCTCGGAGAAGGTCTTCTAAAATCTGATTCACTCTTTCAGCTTGTCCATCTGTTTGCGGGTGGTAGGCGGAGGTGAAAGATAGACTGGTCCCCATCGCTTTATGTAAGCATCCCCAGAAATAGGATGTGAATTGAGGGCCTCTATCGGAAACTATCACCTTTGGAACACCGTGGAGACAAACAATTCTTGCAATGTAAAGCTCCGCTAACTTGTCCCCACGGTAGGTGGTCTCGACGGGAATGAAGTGAGCAACCTTCGTCAAACGGTCTACAATTACCCATATAGAATCAAATCCAGTTTTTGTTCTAGGAAGGCCGGTGATAAAATCCATGCCAACTTCTTCCCATTTCCACTGGGGAATGGGTAGGGGATCTAGAGTACCAGCTGACTTCAAATGCTCAGCCTTAACTCTTTGACATAGATCACACTCGGCCACATACTGCGCAATGTGTTGCTTCATTCGGCTCCACCACAGTTTCTTTTTCAAATCTTGATACATTTTCGTACTCCCGGGGTGGATAGAGAATTTTGAGTTATGAGCCTCCTTGAGAATCAACTCTCTCAAGTGGCGATCAAATGTTACCACCATACGGTTTCCAAACCATAGGGTACCTTGTGCATCTTGCTTAAAACATTTTGCCTTGCCTTGTTTCATTAATTCTAAAATTTGAGCCACTTCTGAATCAGTTTTCTGGGCTTCCTTAATCTGGTCCTCAAGTGTGCAAGTCACACTGAGGGCAGCAAGCGAACCTTCTTCAACTATTTCCAGGTGTAGGACTTGCAATGCAGCACATAAGCCCGCAGAAAAAGGAGTTACCGACAAACAGTTGCATTGAGATTTTCTGCTCAATGCGTCGACCACGACATTAGCCTTCCCTGGATGGTAATGGAGTCCCATGTTGTAATCTTTAATCAACTCAAGCCATCTTCTTTGTCTCAAGTTTAGGTCGGCTTGGGTGAAAATATATTTAAGGCTCTTATGGTCGGTGTAGATCTCGCAACGATTACCGATGAGGTAATGTCGCCAAATCTTCAAGTCATGAACTACAGCTGCGAGCTCTAGGTCGTGTGTGGGATAATTGGCCTCATGGGGCCTCAATTGCCTCGATGCATAGGCCACTACTTGGCCCTCCTGCATGAGCACACAACCGAGCCCGTGGCGAGATGCATCACAGTAGATATCAAAGCTCTTGTGAATGTCTGGCAGAACAAGCACGGGAGCTTCTGTCAGGTATTCTTTCAGGGTTTGGAAGCTTTGCTCGCATTCTGCTGTCCACTCAAATTTCTTTTCTTTCTTTAGAAGTTGGGTCATAGGCTTTGCAATTTTTGATAAATTCTTGATGAACCTACGGTAGTATCCCGCAAGTCCAAGAAAACTACGAATGTCAGTGATGCTCTTGGGTTGCTTCCACTCAAGGACATCTCGTACCTTACTAGGATCAACAGCGACACCGCCTTTAGATAGGATATGTCCCAAGAAACTAACCTCTCGAAGCCAAAACTCACATTTGCTGAATTTGGCATACAACTGATGGTGGCGAAGCTTTTCTAACACGTCTCAAATGTTGCTCGTGCTCAAGATCAGACTTAGAGTAGATAAGGATATTGTAATACCCCAAAAATTAAATCGGGAGAGAATAATTAAATCGGGAGAGAATAATTAAATCGGGAGAATATTTCTTTTAGCAAAGCGATTGAACAGGAGAACGAGGGGTTTTAATGTAATACCCCGATTTATTCTACGAAAGAAAGCGTTCAAAAGAGAAATTAGACATAAAAAAAGGGGGTTTCTGCAGTTTTTTGGCAACTTGGGCCTCGGGCCTTGGCCCAGAGGCCCATGAGGGTTGGCCACCAATAAAAGGAAGGGGAAACCCTAAGAGTACTGTAGCTACAGTGCCGCCGCCATCACTGTAGCACACCTCTCCTCCATGGTGGTGCTCCCCTCCATTGGTGCCTCCCTCCTCGCCGTTGGTGCTCCCTACTGCCGATCAAGTGAAGAAAGGAGAGGAGATCAACTTCGCGGGGAGAGTTCATCATCTTGCTGCGATTCTACAAGGGTAACATCGTGTGTTCTTCGTTGGTTGATGCGTAGTAGTTGCGGTTGATGTCGTTTGGTAGATTGATTTGCGTCGGTTTAATAGATCGTGTTCTGTCCAGAATGTTGCGCGGCCAGTTTCATGTGTTTAGAAGCCGAATTAGGAGTTTTGATCTCCTAGAGTTATGTAGACAATGTTCTTAGCTTTCAGTGGCCACCAAGATCACCCAAATCCGATTAACGGTTAGAAAGTTATGAATTATTTACTATGACTGTCCTGCGAATCTGTCAGTATTTTAACAGGTTTTAGTATTCTGATCTTTTCGATCAGTTAAAGGGAGAATTAGATGATCTCAGTATAACGAAAGTTGTAGATAATTGTCGTAGCTTTCAGGGAAGCACAAGAACGCAAAATTTGGGTAAACGAGCTGAAAGTTATGTTAGTTTTAGTGCTCTGTCCAGAAAGGGTGACGTGAAATCGATGTTTTGTTAATCAGTTTAAAAGTGATTTTAGATGGCCGAATCAGGGAGGCTCACCAACTAGGTTTAGTTGGGAAATTTGATTAACTTTCAATGAAGTCCAAGAACACCTAATTTGGACCACTGTACGGAAAGATATGAATTTTAGAACTTGACTGTTCACAGAAGGTACAGAACAGCAATTAGAAATTTGGAGTCGGGTTTGGGTTGCGAGCTATTGCTAGTTGTGTTTGTTTTTAGAATTCATGTGGTTCGTTACTGTGGTCTTAGTCTATGTTCTTGATTGAATTTAGGTGGGGGAAGAGTACCGGAGGCGGCACCGACTTCACGTTCCCGTTCTCACGTGGTTAAGGCAAGTGCATTGTTTGATTCGTGGTTGCGATTGATTGGTGTTTGTGTGTTTTTTCGATATGTGATAGTATAGTGAGATTGATGGTATGATGTTGGTTTAAGATTGGTGGATGCTCCAAATATGTTTATGCTCTGTTGTGTTATGATGTTATCGTTTTGTGGTAAATTGATGATGATTAAATGATGAGCATGTGCATATTGAGATCATGTTGAGGCTTGGTCACGTGGTGACCAAGTATGTTTCCTTGAGATCCCGTCATGAATGTGACGGGCCGAGATCCCCACACTCGTGGAGTGTGGGCATGAGGTCCCCAATACTTGCGGAGTATTGGGCAATTGGTCCTGTGCGCGCGCGCACGAGCATGGGTATGCGGCGGCGGTTGCATACTCTGCATTACGGTGTAATGCACACGAAAGATAAAGAGAATGGATCCTTGAGCATTGCATCGCATGTGAAATGTTTTGTGGTTGATCTTCTATATATTGATGCGATGTTATAGTTTCTTTATGTACTTGCTGAGTCTGTGGACTCACTCTTGCTTTTATTGTTGTTTTAGGTACGAGCCAAGAACGACATGCATGGGGAAGTAGTCACTAGTCACACACTTGCCACATGAACTAAATAAAGATGAATGATCTTCAAAACATAATTGTTTTAGTAATTGTGCGAGATGCCCAAGGATTTATTATGTTTCGTCTCATGCAATGGATTAAATGTAATAATGATGAGTAGTAGAAATTCATATCTCTCTAGTTATATTAGATACTTAGCATGTCTTTGATTATCTTTTGGTGTCTTTGGAAGAAGGGTTTAGTTAATATTTGAATTGTTCATGTGTTGGAACCTTCGTGTAATTAACTTTACAAGGAGGTTCTCAGAAATTTATTAAGATTGTCTAGTTTGGAATTATTAGAGTTTGTTTAGTAACATTCCAGGCTCATGTCGGGCTGGGGTGTTACAGTTGGTATCAGAGCAAGGTTTTAGGTCCGTGGTTAATAGAAAAATATTAAATTGACACACTGTGCACAGTAGGTGGGGTTGGGAATTACGTTGCTTCCGCATTATCTATTGTTATGTTTCATTGGATTGAGCAATTGTTGAATTGCTCTGTCTTATCTTTCTTGCTGTTAATTTATGATATGTTATGATATTCCATATCTATGAATCTATTCTATGATTGTCATGAGATGATCATGTATAATCATATTTGATTATATTGTTTATGCATGTCGATAATGGTTGTTAGGAAGTGGAGGCCGTGGTTGTGGCCTTGGACTTTGTCAGGTTATACCACCGTTCGTGGTAGACGAATAGAGTAGTTACCCCGAATACCCTAGTTGTAGGAGTTGAGCGTGAGCTGCTTTAGAAAGTTGTTTCTTTCTTGACCTCAAATCTTGGCAAATTTTTGTTCTGTGGTGGATGATGAATTTCTCTTAGGTTCGTGGTTCATGGTAGTTGTTGTGTTTCAATGGTCTCTAATGGTTCTTTGAAACAATTATTGTTTTCCGACTGTTGAGTTGCTTTTGCTACTTGTGATCCTCGTCAATTGGCAATATGGATAATTCCATGGTTGTTCCTTCTTTCTCTTTGGCAAAGAATGACTCATTTATTCGTTTGATAGTTTGGGTAATGAGAGTTTCTGTTGCAAGTTTGTTAGCATGAGAAAGCTTTGGCTCTATGTGTTCCTTTTGGATTATTTCGAGTATTGAAGTTTAAGGCATCTCTTTTCTGTTGGAAATTGCTAAAATCCTTTTCTGATGCCTTGTTATGGTTAAGTCAGAGTTTGTAATCTAATAACTTGATATGGTATGGGTATCAAGTGGTGCATAATTAATATTAATTAGTAACCTTGAAAGTGAAATTGATTAAGTTGATGTTGTCTTCTACTAGTTCTTGATGAACTGTATATGAGTAGTGACTCAGAGTATGTCCACACCTATGTGGAGTCAAAAGAGATATCAATAAGTATGGAACATTGATGAATTAGTCTGGTCATTAAAAATCGTTAGGTTGCTAAACTCGTTGGGTTCTTTGGTTCCCATGGATTAATTTAAATGTGTGGAAAGGGAAACTAGAGGAAATGCTAGATTTACATATTCACTAGTATGATTAGTTATCGGAATTGTGTACAACCGGTTGAATGGATTGAATATTGGTGGATTTAGAATTTATGGGAGGAGTTCTATGTGGTTCTTCTATATAGGATGACACGATGAATTGGATTATAGTGTTGTTGAGACTTTTGATCGATAGAAGATTTCGATTTGTGAAGTTTTAGTGTATTTTTGCCAAAATTCAAATATGAGGAGGAACAGTTGAATATGTGTTTGTTAATATCCATGTGATTTGGGAAGGAAAGTAGGTAGCAATTAGATTTCATAATGAAGCCAGTTGATAACAACAATAGTTGGTAGTTAAACTGTTGTGTGTTGAAGTTTGATGTTGAGCATCGCTAAAAGTTGAATTGATATGATATAATAGGTGGCTTATGCCCACATGATTGTGAAAATATCGGATGATAATGTGTCCTTGATGAAAGATTTTTGGGTAGGACTTTTTCAATTGGGTGGTAGACCCCTTCCAAACTTAAGAAGTTGATGTAGTGGGGTAGTATGGATTTGGTATACACTCGTTTTGAAGATGGGATGAAAAGGAAGTACGAAACAATGTGGTGAAACTTTGGAAGCTTTCTAATGAAATAGTTGATAACAAAGATTCGTGTTCAGAGTGTATTATTCTTGATGTTAGTAAGATTATCTGCGAGAGTTGGTGACTTGTGTGTGTGGTGATGATTCTTTTAGAAGTAAAGTAAATTGATCGTCTTTCGTAATTTGGATTTAGTAAAAGTGTTCCGAGTTTTACGGTTGTGATTATTTGGACCTCTTGAGTATTGTGGTGATTGAGTTTGATTCGAGCAAGTGACATGTCGAAAGCATTTTATTGGTTCTTAAGTGGTTCCTGGGATTTGGTTTTTAAGAGCCTATCATGTTTAAGCTAGCAAAGTGTTGTAGTAATCACAGAGATAACTTTCCTTCTTAAAGGAAGGAGTGAAGTATAAGTGTTTGAGATTTAAATCGTTTCGCATTTTGCAGTTTGTTTGAGTGTGCTTGAACCTTATGCAATTGTTCCATAAGGGTTTATCAATTTTGAAAGGGCATTACGTTTTTCTCTTTTGTGGTTTGGTATTCGCTTTCAGTAGGGCTTGAGCCCTCGACTGTTGACTTTCTCTTATGTTTTTCGAGTTCTTTGCCTAGGTGACTATTTCCCTGGGTTCTGTGTTTACTTCAAGCAGTAAATGTCTTCATTGCTTTTTCTTTTGAGGAAGGATCCACCGATTCGTTTCACAGTGGTTTTCGAAGTGTTTATTTATTGTGGTTGTGAGATCTTGGATTGTAAGTTAATCGAGGAGCAGTGAAGGATGAACTAATTTCGTGTGTAATTCTTGGAGGGAATTTTATTTGTACAAAATGTTTGCCTTTGAGGCTAAACTGATTGCATTATTGCAACTATTAGAACCTATGAAGATTTGTGAACCAAGATCCATTGTTCAATTCGGGTGGAACATTAGAATTTTTGAAAGGATGGGAATCTTGATCAATGTATTAGAGTGTCACGATTGAGTACCTTGCATGGTTGTGCAGATGAATTATGATGGTGTTGTAATGAGAGTAATATTAGCGAAGCAATCTGATCGTTAAAGTGACTAATGAGGTAGACGGGATGGTTGGATTATTACCAGGAAAGACTTGGACTTAGTAAGTAACTCTTTAAGAGTTAGAAACTTTATAAAGATAATTGGGTCAAGAAGATGTTTCTATGTTGATGTTAGTGCGCGAGTATGTACGGACTGTGAGAATTTTAGGGATTTTAATCAGAGGTTTTCCCTATCTTCTTTATGAGAAGTTCGTTGCAAGAGTCTTGGAGGTTAAATTTGGGCTTTGCATTGTTATGCTAGAACTTTGATCGCCCAATGATAATGTGAAGAAGAAGAAGTATAAGGGTGGATTTTGAATAGTGGGATGATCATTGATAGAAAACTTTTGATGTAGTACATGAGAGTGTGTGATGTGAATTCTGAGTAGTTTGTTCTTAAAAAGGGTTGAGGTGATATGATTGTGCGAGAGATCTAATTTGGGGATACTTTCTGAGTGTCTTTCTGTCAAATGAATTATGTCAGTAAAGGAAATCGGTTAGAGAATATTTTGTGAGATCATTAGAGTCCCTATTCAAAGGTGTAGACAAGGTGTTTCGATTTGGGTTTGGCGTTGAGATCGCCAAGTTAAGAGTAACAAGTTAGTGTGTTGTGCGATGTTTGGGGATTCCATAGTTTGAGGGAAATTTTGGTCTTAAAAGAGAAATTGATAATTTGATGCTTCCTCAGGAAGTGAATCATTTTCCTGATTCTCATTTGAGTTACGTCTTTGTTGACCATTGTCTTTCGTAAGTTGAGCTCGGCATTTACGTTGGCGTGTGTGATTCTTTCGATTCGGATGGAATAAAAGAAGTATTTGATTTGGGCATTCGAGTGATTTCTCATTTGGATTTCGTGGCGTTTATTCGCAAAGCGCCATTGGAAAATGGAAATGGTTTTCGTGATGAAATTCCTATTTCGGATTTGACTCTTGATCATCGAAATGGTAACGATAGTTGCGATGTGAGTCTTTCATCTTGGATGGGTTTTGTCGGTAAAAGAGTGTGTTTAAAGCGAGTTACATTGTGTGTCCTCGTTAAAGGAGGTGATCTTTTTGGGTGAAAAAGTTCGATTGAGGTGGAACAAGAGTTCGGTGTTCTATGCACATGTTATGGTTTGGTACCACTAGGGGTTGCCCTAAGGTACATTGGGTTGTTTTCGCTAGTTGGCGAAATGTTAGGACCGTAGTTAGTCCATGCGCCAAGTACACATCGTCTTGTTTGTCCCAGTCTTTGAGTGAGTACCGAGAGAGGTCCAAGTTTGAAGTTTCGTGGGGCTGCGACCTTTGAGTAGTATCCTATGCGTTGTTAGAGAGGTCAGAGCGAGTGCTGAGGCACAAGTCGTTGGTTTGTGTCAAGGTGCCTTTGTCCCATTCGCCCGAGAGAGAGGCGACTTGGGAATGGGAGTCTCGCATGTGCGAGCTTTATCCAAAGTTTTTCACAGTAGGTACATAGTAATGTTAGTAAATCTTTTAGTAGTGGTTTTTTTTGGGTGTTGAGGTTGAATAGAATTCGGGTCGAATTGTTTAAGGAGGGTAGAATGTAATACCCCAAAAATTAAATCGGGAGAGAATAATTAAATCGGGAGAGAATAATTAAATCGGGAGAATATTTCTTTTAGCAAAGCGATTGAACAGGAGAACGAGGGGTTTTAATGTAATACCCGATTTATTCTCGAAAGAAAGCGTTCAAAAGAGAAATTAGACATAAAAAGGGGTTTCTGCAGTTTTTGGCAACTTGGGCCTCGGGCCTTGGCCGAGAGGCCCATGAGGGTTGGCCACCAATAAAAGGAAGGGGAAACCCTAAGAGTACTGTAGCTACAGTGCCGCCGCCATCACTGTAGCACACCCTCTCCTCCATGGTGGTGCTCCCTCCATTGGTGCCTCCTCCTCGCCGTTGGTGCTCCCTCCCCGATCAAGTGAAGAAAGGAGAGGAGATCAACTTCGGGAGAGTTCATCATCTTGCTGCGATTCTACAAGGGTAACATCGTGTGTTCTTCGTTGGTTGATGCGTAGTAGTTGCGGTTGATGTCGTTTGGTAGATTGATTTGCGTCGGTTTAATAGATCGTGTTCTGTCCAGAATGTTGCGCGGCCAGTTTCATGTGTTTAGAAGCCGAATTAGGAGTTTTGATCTCCTAGAGTTATGTAGACAATGTTCTTAGCTTTCAGTGGCCACCAAGATCACCCAAATCCGATTAACGGTTAGAAAGTTATGAATTATTTACTATGACTGTCCTGCGAATCTGTCAGTATTTTAACAGGTTTTAGTATTCTGATCTTTTCGATCAGTTAAATGGAGAATTAGATGATCTCAGTATAACGAAAGTTGTAGATAATTGTCGTAGCTTTCAGGAAGCACAAGAACGCAAAATTTGGGTAAACGAGCTGAAAGTTATGTTAGTTTTAGTGCTCTGTCCAGAAAGGGTGACGTGAAATCGATGTTTTGTTAATCAGTTTAAAAGTGATTTTAGATGGCCGAATCAGGAGGCTCACCAACTAGGTTTAGTTGGGAAATTTGATTAACTTTCAATGAAGTCCAAGAACACCTAATTTGGACCACTGTACGGAAAGATATGAATTTTAGAACTTGACTGTTCACAGAAGGTACAGAACAGCAATTAGAAATTTGGAGTCGGGTTTGGGTTGCGAGCTATTGCTAGTTGTGTTTGTTTTTAGAATTCATGTGGTTCGTTACTGTGGTCTTAGTCTATGTTCTTGATTGAATTTAGGTGGGGAAGAGTACCGAGGCGGCACCGACTTCACGTTCCCAGTTCTCACGTGGTTAAGGCAAGTGCATTGTTTGATTCGTGGTTGCGATTGATTGGTGTTTGTGTGTTTTTCGATATGTGATAGTATAGTGAGATTGATGGTATGATGTTGGTTTAAGATTGGTGGATGCTCCAAATATGTTTATGCTCTGTTGTGGTATGATGTTATCGTTTTGTGGTAAATTGATGATGATTAAATGATGAGCATGTGCATATTGAGATCATGTTGAGGCTTGGTCACGTGGTGACCAAGTATGTTTCCTTGAGATCCCGTCATGAATGTGACGGGCCGAGATCCCCACACTCGTGGAGTGTGGGCATGAGGTCCCAATACTTGCGGAGTATTGGGCAATTGGTCCTCGTGCGTGCGCGCCGCACGCATGGGTATGCGGCGGCGGTTGCATACTCGCATTACGTGTAATGCACACGAAAGATAAAGAGAATGGATCCTTGAGCATTGCATCTGCATGTGAAATGTTTTGTGGTTGATCTTCTATATATTGATGCTGATGTTATAGTTTCTTTATGTACTTGCTGAGTCGTGGACTCACTCTTGCTTTATTGTTGTTTTAGGTACTGAGCCAAGAACGACATGCATGGGGAAGTAGTCGCTAGTCACACACTTGCCACATGAACTAAATAAAGATGAATGATCTTGAGAACATAATTGTTTTAGTAATTGTGCGAGATGCCCAAGGATTTATTATGTTTCGTCTCATGCAATGGATTAAATGTAATAATGATGAGTAGTAGAAATTCATATCTCTCTAGTTATGTTAGATACTTAGCATGTCTTTGATTATCTTTTGGTGTCTTTGGAAGAAGGGTTTAGTTAATATTTGAATTGTCTGTGTGTTGGAACCTTCGTGTAATTAACTTTACAAGGGAGGTTCTGCCGAAATTTATTAAGATTGTCTAGTTTGGAATTATTAGAGTTTGTTTAGTAACATTCCAGGCTCATGTCGGGCTGGGGTGTTACAGTTGGTATCAGAGCCAGGTTTTAGGTCCGTGGTTAATAGAAAAATATTAAATTGACACACTGTGCACAGTAGGTGGGGTTGGGAATTACGTTGCTTCCGCATTATCTATTGTTATGTTTCATTGGATTGAGCAATTGTTGAATTGCTCTGTCTTATCTTTCTTGCTGTTAATTTATGATATGTTATGATATTCCATATCTATGAATCTATTCTATGATTGTCATGAGATGATCATGTATAATCATATTTGATTATATTGTTTATGCATGTCGATAATGGTTGTTAGGAAGTGGAGGCCGTGGTTGTGGCCTTGGACTTTGTCAGGTTATACCACCGTTCGTGGTAGACGAATAGAGTAGTTACCCCGAATACCCTAGTTGTAGGAGTTGAGCGTGAGCTGCTTTAGAAAGTTGTTTCTTTCTTGACCTCAAATCTTGGCAAATTTTTGTTCTGTGGTGGATGATGAATTTCTCTTAGGTTCGTGGTTCATGGTAGTTGTTGTGTTTCAATGGTCTCTAATGGTTCTTTGAAACAATTATTGTTTTCCGACTGTTGAGTTGCTTTTGCTACTTGTGATCCTCGTCAATTGGCAATATGGATAATTCCATGGTTGTTCCTTCTTTCTCTTTGGCAAAGAATGACTCATTTATTCGTTTGATAGTTTGGGTAATGAGAGTTTCTGTTGCAAGTTTGTTAGCATGAGAAAGCTTTGGCTCTATGTGTTCCTTTTGGATTATTTCGAGTATTGAAGTTTAAGGCATCTCTTTTCTGTTGGAAATTGCTAAAATCCTTTTCTGATGCCTTGTTATGGTTAAGTCAGAGTTTGTAATCTAATAACTTGATATGGTATGGGTATCAAGTGGTGCATAATTAATATTAATTAGTAACCTTGAAAGTGAAATTGATTAAGTTGATGTTGTCTTCTACTAGTTCTTGATGAACTGTATATGAGTAGTGACTCAGAGTATGTCCACACCTATGTGGAGTCAAAAGAGATATCAATAAGTATGGAACATTGATGAATTAGTCTGGTCATTAAAAATCGTTAGGTTGCTAAACTCGTTGGGTTCTTTGGTTCCCATGGATTAATTTAAATGTGTGGAAAGGAAACTAGAGGAAATGCTAGATTTACATATTCACTAGTATGATTAGTTATTGGAATTGTGTACAACCGGTTGAATGGATTGAATATCGGTGGATCTAGAATTTATGGGAGGAGTTCTATGTGGTTCTTCTATATAGGATGACACGATGAATTGGATTATAGTGTTGTTGAGACTTTTGATCGATAGAAGATTTCGATTTGTGAAGTTTTAGTGTATTTTGCCAAAATTCAAATATGAGGAGGAACAGTTGAATATGTGTTTGTTAATATCCATGTGATTTGGGAAGGAAAGTAGGTAGCAATTAGATTTCATAATGAAGCGATTGATAACAACAATAGTTGTAGTATAAGCATTGTGTGTTGAAGTTTGATGTTGAGCATCGCTAAAAGTTGAATTGATATGATATAATAGGTGGCTTATGCCCACATGATTGTGAAAATATCGGATGATAATGTGTCCTTGATGAAAGATTTTTGGGTAGGACTTTTTCAATTGGGTGGTAGACCCCTTCCAAACTTAAGAAGTTGATGTAGTGGGGTAGTATGGATTTGGTATACACTCGTTTTGAAGATGGGATGAAAAGGAAGTACGAAACAATGTGGTGAAACTTTGGAAGCTTTCTAATGAAATAGTTGATAACAAAGATTCGTGTTCAGAGTGTATTATTCTTGATGTTAGTAAGATTATCTGCGAGAGTTGGTGACTTGTGTGTGTGGTGATGATTCTTTTAGAAGTAAAGTAAATTGATCGTCTTTCGTAATTTGGATTTAGTAAAAGTGTTCCGAGTTTTACGGTTGTGATTATTTGGACCTCTTGAGTATTGTGGTGATTGAGTTTGATTCGAGCAAGTGACATGTCGAAAGCATTTTATTGGTTCTTAAGTGGTTCTTGGGATTTGGTTTTTAAGAGCCTATCATGTTTAAGCTAGCAAAGTGTTGTAGTAATCACAGAGATAACTTTCCTTCTTAAAGGAAGGAGTGAAGTATAAGTGTTTGAGATTTAAATCGTTTCGCATTTTGCAGTTTGTTTGAGTGTGCTTGAACCTTATGCAATTGTTCCATAAGGGTTTATCAATTTTGAAAGGGCATTACGTTTTTCTCTTTTGTGGTTTGGTATTCGCTTTCAGTAGGGCTTGAGCCCTCGATCGTTGACTTTCTCTTATGTTTTTGAGTTCTTTGCCTAGGTGACTATTTCCACAGGTTCTGTGTTTACTTCAAGCAATAAATGTCTTCATTGCTTTTCTTTTGAGGAAGGATCCACCGATTCGTTTCACAGTGGTTTTCTAAGTGTTTATTTATTGTGGTTGTGAGATCTTGGATTGTAAGTTAATCGAGGGGCAGTGAAGGATGAACTAATTTCGTGTGTAATTCTTGGAGGGAATTTTATTTGTACAAAATGTTTGCCTTTGAGGCTAAACTGATTGCATTATTGCAACTATTAGAACCTATGAAGATTTGTGAACCAAGATCCATTGTTCAATTCGGGTGGAACATTAGAATTTTTGAAAGGATGGGAATCTTGATCAATGTATTAGAGTGTCACGATTGAGTACCTTGCATGGTTGTGCAGATGAATTATGATGGTGTTGTAATGAGAGTAATATTAGCGAAGCAATCTGATCGTTAAAGTGACTAATGAGGTAGACGGGATGGTTGGATTATTACCAGTAAAGACTTGGACTTAGTAAGTAACTCTTTAAGAGTTAGAAACTTTATAAAGATAATTGGGTCAAGAAGATGTTTCTATGTTGATGTTAGTGCGCGAGTATGTACGGACTGTGAGAATTTTAGGGATTTTAATCAGAGGTTTTCCCTATCTTCTTTATGAGAAGTTCGTTGCAAGAGTCTTGGAGGTTAAATTTGGGCTTTGCATTGTTATGCTAGAACTTTGATCGCCCAATGATAATGTGAAGAAGAAGAAGTATAAGGGTGGATTTTGAATAGTGGGATGATCATTGATAGAAAACTTTTGATGTAGTACATGAGAGTGTGTGATGTGAATTCGAGTAGTTTGTTCTTAAAAGGGTTGAGGTGATATGATTGTGCGAGATCTAATTTGGGGATACTTTACGAGTGTCTTTCACAAATGAATTATGTCGATAAGGAAATCGGTTAGAGAATATTTTGTGAGATCATTAGAGTCCCTATTCAAAGGTGTAGACAAGGTGTTTGATTTGGGTTTGGCGTTGAGATCGCCAAGTTAAGAGTAACAAGTTAGTGTGTTGTGCGATGTTTGGGGATTCCATAGTTTGAGGGAAATTTTGGTCTTAAAGAGAAATTGATAATTTGATGCTTCCTCGAAAGTGAATCATTTTCCGATTCTCATTTGAGTTCTGTCTTTGTTGACCATTGTCTTTCGTAAGTTGAGCTCGGCATTTACGTTGGCGTGTGTGATTCTTTCCAGTTCAGATGGAATAAAAGAAGTATTTGATTTGGGCATTCGAGTGATTTCTCATTTGGATTTCGTGACGTTTATTCGCAAACTGCCATTGGAAAATGGAAATGGTTTTCGTGATGAAATTCCTATTTCTGGATTTGACTCTTCAGTACCGAGCTGGTAACGCATAGTTGCGATGTGAGTCTTTCATCTTCAGATGGGTTTTGTCGGTAAAAGAGTGTGTTTAAAGCGAGTTCTGTTGTGTGTCCCTCGTTAAAGGAGGTGATCTTTTTTTGGGTGAAAAAGTTCGATTGAGGTGGAACAAGAGTTCAGTGTTCTATGCACATGTTGCGTGGTTTGGTACCACTAGGGGGGTTGCCCTAAGGTACATTGGGTTGTTTTCGCTAGTTGGCGAAATGTTAGGACCGTAGTTAGTCCATGCGCGAAGTACACATCGTCTTGTTTGTCCCAGTGCTGAGTGAGTACCAGAGAGGTCCGAAGTTTGAAGTTTCGTGGGAGCTGCTGACCTTTGAGTAGTATCCTATGCGTTGTTAGAGAGGTCAGAGCGAGTGCTGAGGCACAAGTCGTTGGTTTGTGTCAAGGTGCCTTTGTCCCATTCGCCCGAGAGAGAGGCGACTTGGGAATGGGAGTCTCGCATGTGCGAGCTTTATCCAAAGTTTTTCACAGTAGGTACATAGTAATGTTAGTAAATCTTTTAGTAGTGGTTTTTTTTGGGTGTTGAGGTTGAATAGAATTCGGGGTCGAATTCTGTTTAAGGAGGGTAGAATGTAATACCCCAAAAATTAAATCGGGAGAGAATAATTAAATCGGGAGAGAATAATTAAATCGGGAGAATATTTCTTTTAGCAAAGCGATTGAACAGGAGAACGAGGGGTTTTAATGTAATACCCGATTTATTCTCTGAAAGAAAGTTCAAAAGAGAAATTAGACATAAAAAGGGGTTTCTGCAGTTTTTGGCAACTTGGGCCTCGGGCCTTGGCCGAGAGGCCCATGAGGGTTGGCCACCAATAAAAGGAAGGGGGAAACCCTAAGAGTACTGTAGCTACAGTGCCGCCGCCATCACTGTAGCACACCCTCTCCTCCATGGTGGTGCTCCCCTCCATTGGTGCCTCCCTCCTCGCCGTTGGTGCTCCCTACTGCCGATCAAGTGAAGAAAGGAGAGGAGATCAACTTCGCGGGGAGAGTTCATCATCTTGCTGCGATTCTACAAGGGTAACATCGTGTGTTCTTCGTTGGTTGATGCGTAGTAGTTGCGGTTGATGTCGTTTGGTAGATTGATTTGCGTCGGTTTAATAGATCGTGTTCTGTCCAGAATGTTGCGCGGCCAGTTTCATGTGTTTAGAAGCCGAATTAGGAGTTTTGATCTCCTAGAGTTATGTAGACAATGTTCTTAGCTTTCAGTGGCCACCAAGATCACCCAAATCCGATTAACGGTTAGAAAGTTATGAATTATTTACTATGACTGTCCTGCGAATCTGTCAGTATTTTAACAGGTTTTAGTATTCTGATCTTTTCGATCAGTTAAAGGGAGAATTAGATGATCTCAGTATAACGAAAGTTGTAGATAATTGTCGTAGCTTTCAGGAAGCACAAGAACGCAAAATTTGGGTAAACGAGCTGAAAGTTATGTTAGTTTTAGTGCTCTGTCCAGAAAGGGTGACGTGAAATCGATGTTTTGTTAATCAGTTTAAAAGTGATTTTAGATGGCCGAATCAGGAGGCTCACCAACTAGGTTTAGTTGGGAAATTTGATTAACTTTCAATGAAGTCCAAGAACACCTAATTTGGACCACTGTACGGAAAGATATGAATTTTAGAACTTGACTGTTCACAGAAGGTACAGAACAGCAATTAGAAATTTGGAGTCGGGTTTGGGTTGCGAGCTATTGCTAGTTGTGTTTGTTTTTAGAATTCATGTGGTTCGTTACTGTGGTCTTAGTCTATGTTCTTGATTGAATTTAGGTGGGGAAGAGTACCGAGGCGGCACCGACTTCACGTTCCCAGTTCTCACGTGGTTAAGGCAAGTGCATTGTTTGATTCGTGGTTGCGATTGATTGGTGTTTGTGTGTTTTTTCGATATGTGATAGTATAGTGAGATTGATGGTATGATGTTGGTTTAAGATTGGTGGATGCTCCAAATATGTTTATGCTCTGTTGTGGTATGATGTTATCGTTTTGTGGTAAATTGATGATGATTAAATGATGAGCATGTGCATATTGAGATCATGTTGAGGCTTGGTCACGTGGTGACCAAGTATGTTTCCTTTGAGATCCCGTCATGAATGTGACGGGCCGAGATCCCACACTCGTGGAGTGTGGGCATGAGGTCCCCAATACTTGCGGAGTATTGGGCAATTGGTCCACGTGCGTGCGCGCACGAGCATGGGTATCGGCGGCGGTTGCATACTCGCATTACAGTGTAATGCACACGAAAGATAAAGAGAATGGATCCTTGAGCATTGCATCTGCATGTGAAATGTTTTGTGGTTGATCTTCTATATATTGATGCTGATGTTATAGTTTCTTTATGTACTTGCTGAGTCTGTGGACTCACTCTTGCTTTTATTGTTGTTTTAGGTACCCGAGCCAAGAACGACATGCATGGGGGGAAGTAGTCTGCTAGTCACACACTTGCCACATGAACTAAATAAAGATGAATGATCTTCAGAACATAATTGTTTTAGTAATTGTGCGAGATGCCCAAGGATTTATTATGTTTCGTCTCATGCAATGGATTAAATGTAATAATGATGAGTAGTAGAAATTCATATCTCTCTAGTCATGTTAGATACTTAGCATGTCTTTGATTATCTTTTGGTGTCTTTGGAAGAAGGGTTTAGTTAATATTTGAATTGTCTGTGTGTTGGAACCTTCGTGTAATTAACTTTACAAGGGAGGTTCTGCCGAAATTTATTAAGATTGTCTAGTTTGGAATTATTAGAGTTTGTTTAGTAACATTCCAGGCTCATGTCGGGCTGGGGTGTTACAGATATCATCAATGAAAACCACTACAAACCGATCCAAGTATTCCATGAACACCAAATTCATGAGGTTCATGAAATAGGCTGGGGCATTGGTCAACCCAAAGGACATGACCGTGTACTCGTACAAACCGTAACGAGTAGAGAAGGCGGTCTTCAGAATGTCCTCGGTTCTAACTTTAATCTGATGGTAGCCTAACCTCAAGTCAATTTTGGAGAACACCTGAGCTCCACTAAGCTGGTCGAATAGGTCATCGATCCGCGGAAGCGGATACTTGTTCTTGATGGTGACCTCATTCAACGGACGGTAGTCAACACACATCCGTAGACTCTTGTCTTTCTTCTTGACAAAGAGAGCTGGGCATCCCCAAGGCGAGGAGCTAGGCCTGATGAAACCCTTGTCTTGCAACTCCTTAAGTTGCTCTTTCAATTCTGCTAGCTCATTGGGCGGCATCCAATACGGCCTTTTTGAGATGGGCGCGGTACCAGGTGCAAGCTCAATGACAAACTCCACCTCTCGGTCAGGGGGCATGCCTGGAAGTTCCTCAGGGAACACATCAGGATACTCACTCACTATTGGTACCTCCTCTAGCGCGAGAGAGGTACTCGCCTCTAAAGCATATAGGTGAGAACTACCCACTAAAGGTGCAAAGACGACCTGGATGCCGTCCTCGCAAGTCACTGAATTAGACCGCTGGGCACAATCAATCTTCCCCTGATTCTTAGATAACCAATCCATCCCTAAGATAACATCAATGCCCACTGAACTTATCACTATTAAGTTTGCTGAAAAGTTAACATTTTGTTTTTCAATTTTTACGTCCCTGCAGACTTGATCGGTGTAGAAAACCGACCCTGGGGACCGAATATGATAAGGCGGGTGAAGTGTATGTATCTTGAATTGGTTAAGTGCAACATACTCGTTTTTAATAAAAGAATGAGATGCTCCAGAATCAAATAAAACCGATGCAGGACATGAATTAACAAGTAGTGTACCTAGCACGACGTCTGGTGCGCCGGTCGCCTCCTCTGCTGAGACGTGGCTGACGTGACCACGTGCATGCTGGGGTGGAGTAGGTGCTGCCCTCTATGGTGGTGGCGGTGGCCTCGCTGGAGCTGGGGCTGGTGGCGCTGGAGCAGAGTACGTCCGGGGCATCCCTCGCTGCTTGGCGAGGCACTGCGAAGCATAGTGGCCTTGACGGCCATAGTGGAAACAAATGACGCCAGGCTTGTATGCCCCGCCAGTCTGTGGTCTCTGGCCCCCGCTGTGCTGCTGAGCTGCCGGTGGAGAAGGTCGTGGAGGTGCCGCAGGAGACCTCGATGGTGCTAAAGCTAGGGCACGAGGTGCCTGAGGTAGTCCTGGGCGCGGCCTGGGAAAACTGCCACTCACCACTGCCGTCTGTAAAGCCTTCCTCCTCTTCCTCGACTCATCCACTGTCATGCTCTCATGCTCCACCACTATCGCCTTGTTGACCGTCTTTGAAACTCCACGAAGTCATGTGCGGCTAAAACAAGCCGCAACTCCTCGGCGATCCATGGAAGAACTCATTCGCGACGAGCGTCTGCCGAGACGTCGTCCGAGCATACCGCCAAGTAGTTGAAATCATGCGGTACTTAGTGATCGTCCTCCGCCCGCCTCAAGGCAGGAACTCTGGCCGCTGATAAGCGGCACTCCCTCCGAGATATGGGCCTCTCGGGCGCGTCCTCAATTCGTCCCAAGTCGGGGCGTGACGATGGGCTGCATGGCGGAATACCTATCCCACCACGCGCTCGCCGCACCTGCCAACTGATAGCTGGCAAACAAGACTCTCTCAACTCCGGTACACTGCGCAATATTCAGCTTCTTCTCTATGTTGTGCAGCCAGTCCTCTGCTTCCATCGGGTCCTTGCCACCCGCAAAGTCGGAGGGTTGGTCCATGAAACTCAGCCGAGACCCCGGGCCTTCGGTGCGGGCAGCTCCTCCTGCTGGAACGGGAGCTGGGGCGGTGTTACGTACGATCGCCTCAAGCATCCGGGTCTGGTACATCCGGTTGTGCTCAATCATCATCATAAACTCGACCATGGATGGCGGCAGAGGGAGCACCTCCTCAGGCGGTCCGCCCTGCTGGGACGGCGGCTGAGAGGGCTCGCCATGCTCGGACGGCTGCTGGGACGACTGCCCCTGATCATAGAAATCGCTCAAGGGTGCTAGACGGGGTGCCCTAGATGGGGAGCCTCTGCCGCGCAGGGCTCCTGATCGCGTAGTCGGTCCTGTCATCCTGTATTAGACAAGGATTGTTAGTAAATAAGATAAAAGCCATTACTTGGCTATACATGCACAATCGATATCAAAGAGCATGAAAATTGTAACATCAAATGGAACACCAAATATTAATCAACATAAAACCAAATCGATACAACTCTGTACATAAGCGCCCGCAGGCTTAAGATTACAACTGAAATAGTAGTGTTTGCAAATAAAACCTAGCAGTTCGACATCCACTACCCTATTACATAAACCTAAGGATACAAGCTCAAACATAGAGCTCTCTACCCTAACTGCCTAGATATTATTCCGGTCAAAATTCACCGGAAATTCGTCCAGAAGATGTGCCCCAGGGGATCCAGTATCATTAGGGTCCCCTAGATTAGGAAGACGCAAGGGTGATCCTATGGCGTTAATATGACCTCCTACCACGGGAAGACGACAATCTGCTGGCACAGAAAGATAAGGGGAGATCATATTAGTGCCATATAGCACACTGGGATGAATGAGCCTCATGTCATGCATGAGCCTTAAGTGCTCCTGAGCTTCAATGAGACGCCACCGCGTCTCCCACAACTCATGCACCATGCAGCGATGCATTTGGTCCATTACGTGAACCAATCTCGCCAACTGCCTGACTTGGGGTCCTCCCCAAACTGAATCCTAGCAAACGAGTTCACGTCCCTAGCGCATGCGCGCATCAGAAAGTGATCATATGGGGGCTGGGCTAACTCTGTCAGGTCGTAGCGAAGACGATTCATGGCCACCAAAGCCACTTCTTGTAACGCCATGGCCTCAGAAGTGCCATGCGCCTGGAAGCGGTAAGGTATGCTCCCAGTAACTTGTCTAGCAACGATATCTATCACTGCCATAAATTCCTCCATTCCTGGTCCTCGATCACGGCGGTAGATGGAATAAGTGGGCTGATATGTGAAGTTCGCCCTCCACATCATGTCTCGCAGCAACGCCGGGTATCCATCCACTCCTTCAGCTTGAGTTTCCCGGACAAGGTACTGAGGGTTCATCTAAAGGCAAGAAGGCAAGGTAAGTTAGTTTCATAAACCAAAACAGGATAAGGAGAGAAAAGATACTAAGATGGATAAGGAATAAAAGATATTCTTAACTTAAACTTTCTGAAAGTAATTTGATAATTTCAAAATATTTTGACTCGAGAAGGCTTACTAACTCTAACGCCAGTGCTACCTCTAACCTACAGTCAGTATGGCTCTGATACCAACGCTGTGGGGGCCACGGTAATTATCTCCATAAGACCGAGATTAGACAAGGTCTTAGGGACATAATCACGGGTCTCCGGTAAATGAATTCAAATTTAACTCTATCCAAGTGAGAGGCTTAGCCGAATACTAGAGCCTCAACGATCATGCGCGCTGCTCCTTTGCGAGCGCTACATGATTGTCGATTCTCTTTTGATCGGAAGCACTACACTTAGTGAGTTAAATGGGAATTCATCAACAACGAGTATGACTTATATTGGCTCCCAAGATCAATGACCAATATACTCATACCCTCATCCAACGTTGATTACATCCATACAACGCATACAACAAGAGATTAAAAAGACATACTGCATAGTAGTCAAGTTTACAGTTTATTACATACGGCCGACCGACCAAATTCAAGTAAAGTATCAAGTAGCAGCGGAAGTAAATAGATAAAGCAAAAGACCAGCAGTGGTATGTCCATCACCCATCGGCAACCGACTGGGGGTTAAATGATAGCACACTACTCATTAGTGTCACCCAAGTCAACACTAGCGAGATCGTCATACTCATAATCTTCCTCACCTGAAAAGGCCAGCAAACATCTGGCTGAGTACAAGTGTACTCGCAAGTCTTACACAAATAAAATTAGTTATGCATAAGGGTCATTCAAAGGATGGCTCATATTGGTTTAGTTTTGCGAAAGAGACGCAACAATTAACATCCTACACATACTAGTTTTTCATGTGCCCATTTTTTTTAAAAATCAGATTTGAAGTAGAAGTAAAACATATGGTAAAGCATTTCCGTAATAAACAATTTAATCATACAAGGACCAAAGTGGCAGCCCACTTTGATGTACTAAACACGTGAACATCCCGTTCATGACGAATACCAAGTTCAACCACAATTTTAATTAAAAGTCTAACAATAAGCAGCCACAAATTTCAAGCGGTCGTCCATAACCGTGGACACGGCTATTCGAATAGATTAATACCCTGCAGGGGTGTACTACTTTACCCACACGACTTGATTAGCCCGTAAGCCTCCAGATGCCTCCGAAAATAGCATACTTCCTATGGTATGGCGGCCGGGTAAATCAAGATATAGTCATTTTCAGCAAGAAAGCCCTATTGAGCTAAGTCCCCCTTGTGAGATGGTTCCTTGCCTAGTACAAGCGTCTGATAGCACTTGCTAGGGGGCTCACAAGTTATATTGGGCATACCAATGCAATCAAAATAAATAAAATTGGTGCTCTCTTGCACACTATAAAGGATTACATCGGCTCCTAAGGAACATAGGATTTCACGGTCGCTATGCCCCTTACACCACCAAGGACTTAACACAATAAAACCCTCCCCCTACTTAACCATACGGCACACATATACCGCGTGTGGCAGCACGAGTGTTGCTTGAACAGCAGGTACCCAAAGTTCGGTCCTCAATTGTCCAGACAAGTCCTTCCACTTACCCAATGCTCGTGCACAAAGCACCATCACTAACCAACACTTGTCCAAACCAAATCTCATTTTAAAAATGACAAAATTTAGCTCATAAAACAGCTACAAAGATCTGAAGTATAAATCATAAAATAAGAGTTGTGTTTATCCCAAAACCGCCGGGTTATTCCCGACGATCGAACTACCGTATCTAGACCTGCATGGCTAAGCAATTCTATAACCCATAATTCACACGTCCTATCTTAAGCATATAGGGGTTGGCATAATTCAAGATTAACCTCAAGCATAGGACATAACTAAACTACACATCACAAAAATATTGACATAATCAAAATAGCATGCAAGCAATTATCATTGCACTAACTTAACCAAAACTGGGATCAAATTGTAATACTCCGGAAGTGTGAGAAGTCAAGAATCGGATTAATAAAAATTAATCGGTAGAGAATTATTATTCGGGGAAGAGAAATTTATTGAATTTTCAAGTGCAATATAGTTTAGAGAGGGATTTCTCTTAACAGGAAAGTATCCATCAGTGATAATGTAATATCCTGTTTAACATTAGAGAATTAATTGAAATGAGAAAGGTATTTAACAGGAATTAAAAAGAGAAATCAGTTTTTTAGAGGAGATTTAATCTTGGGCTTTCGGCCCACGTCGTTTGGCCCAAGTGGGAAGTTGGTTTAAGAAGGGGACAACCAAACCCTAGGTCTTTTTTACTGTAGCACGCAGCTACAGTACCCGCCGCCCCTGTAGCAACCCTCCTCCCCTTTGCTTCCACGCCCTCCATGTCGCCCCTTTTGCTGCTCCTTGCTACTGGTCTTCGGGAGGAAGAAGAAGGGAGAGAAAGGAGGAGAAGAAGGGGATCTTCTTCTTGGATTCAACCAGCATTTCCCCAAGGTTCTACAAGGGTAACGAGAGGCGTTCTTTGCTGTCTAAGTTGTATTAGATGCGAATTCGATTGGTTTGATTGGATTGAATTGCTGCCGCTACAAATTCAATTCTGTCCAGTTTCTTGCGCGGCTTGTTTCGTGTGTTTAGAGGCAGAATTAGGGATTTTGATCTCCTAGAGTTATTTAGATAATGTTCTTAGCTTTCGGTGGCCGCAAAGATCACTCGATTCCGAGGTCTGAGTCAAAAGTTATGATCATTTTATTATCTGCTGCCAGAAATCTGACGAGAATAATCTGTCTGGTTATTTCTTAAAATATGAAAGGGAATTTGGTAGAATCTGAAAGTTCACCCAACTAGGTTATTGTAGGTAATTCGATAACCTTTTCTGATTGATAAAGAACGATCAATTTGGAGTTACCTATTAAAAGTTATGGTCATTTTAGTTTTGCTGTTCGATTGTGTAGGCAGTTTCTATACTGAAAGTTCAGACAATGGTTAGCCTAATATTATGGCCGAATTGGTTTATCGTGTCAACTAGAGTATTGTAGATTATTCAGTTAAGAATCTACAGAAATTGGGTTTACCTCATTTTGACTTCCAGTTCATGAGTTATGTCATTTACCGTGCTGCTGTCCAGAATCAGTATATGGCAGGAAACGTTGTTTTTCGGTTTCAGCTTTGTAAACTCGTTTTGAGTCGTCAAGTAAGCGTTGTAGAATGCCGATTAGTAGCGCTGAGTATATTATGTCTTAATTGAAATTATTTTACCTGTTTAGGAGGTGAAGCCTCAGGTTTAGGAGTATCAGCTTTGCCGGCTAACACGTCGCATCGTGGAAGGCAAGTAAATGTAGCGGTTGTGCTACGGTATAACCCGTTTTTCTTACTATTTGCACTATGCATGATTGACGTAATGTTAAATGATATGCCATGGTTACATGTTTTCCAAGTAAAAATGTGGTAGCAAGATATTAATCAATTGCTATGTTTGGATGAGTTTGGGTAGTATCGTGGTAATTCGCTTAATGAGCCAAATGCGGAATATGAAAATAAACTCAAGGTGGACATGTTGTTAATTCCTTGTGGTTATTTTCATGATGATCATGTGGTGGTCTATGTGATAGAGTTCCATCTATATCGATTGATTTTGATCTTGGTGAATCAGGTGTGGGTTATGTGGTAATGGTCTTATGACACGATGGTATTGTGCTTATTGAGACACATGTGGATTATGAGAAAATATTCATGATGAGTATGTTGTTGACCTTCGTGGTTAAATTCTTGTGGTTTATGATTATCATATCATTCATGACATATCATGACATTTGCATTGTGGATGTCGCCGCTTATAGCCGCGATCGTGCAGTACAACATCGTGCATTGCAGTAGACGATGCATACCTTTACCTTGTTGGGTAAAGGTGCAGTGGAGCATAGCATACATATGCATTACATTGTGGAAAGATCATTTGCATACTTGTGCAAGATATTGAGGTGAAGTTATTTTTGCAAACAAACGCAACTTCACAGTTGCAATGTGAAATTGACTCATGAGAGTCTCTTGTGGTATGAGTAATGTGGTTGTGGTTGTGGAATGGGGTTCACCCTTGTGGTATGGTAGAGGTTGTGGTTGTGGCATGAGATTCTTCTCTCTTGTGGTAATTGTGGATAGCAGTTGTGGATGCGAGAAATAGTAAAGTTATGAGGTAAAACACGCTAATACTTTATTGTCATTGGTAGGGTAGTGGTGATTAACATGGAGCAGTTGATCAAGATTCAATTGTTAATATTTTACTATCATTGGTAGTAAATATGGTTGAGGCTATAATTGTGATCATTATGGGGATTGGATATTGATGCTTAATATCTTTGTAGTTTAATTGGTGGTAAATGAATGTGGATTCACATTATGGGTGTGGATATTTGGATACTTTAATGATGTTGTATGTTTGTTTGTAGTCCGAATAGCCGGTTAAGCAGTTTGCTTGCTGAGATTTTTATCTCACCCTTGTTTTCTTTCCCCTACAGGTGATTGTTGAGCATTCATGGGATGGGTAGAGCGGCACCACAATAATGCACATGGTTCATCAACTCATGTTGTAATAAAGTCGATGAAATTCTAGCCAAATGCTTAACTATTTGTGGAGGATTATGTTATTTAATAAGGATGGACTTGTGAACCATTCTTTGATTAATCTGCTAGAGGTTGTTTAATTATTGAACTTGTTACCGTTATCTTTATTCCCTTAGATGTTTATACTTCGCTTAATGCTTTTTGTCTAGAGATGTTGCGAATTAATTTATCTTGAAATTATTGGCTAGTCAGAGAGTGGTTTAGTAGCATTCCGTGGTAATGTGGGTCTGAGGTGTTACAGTTGGTATCGAGTGGGCTTTAGGTCCGTGGTAATTAAAAATATTAAATTGACACACGGTGCACGTGGGATGGGATGGGACAAGCATTGCATTCATGCTTTGACATGTTATATTGATGATTCATGCTTGGAGATAATCTTGTATGTTTATGATTTGTTTATATGATGCTTTGAGTGAGGATAGTCAATGATATGAGGTAGGGATTGCGGTTGTTGCCTTGGGCATTGCTCGCTTATACCCGTTCTTAGTACGGGATTTTGATGCGATTACCTCGGGTAACTTAGTTGCGGATGTCTTGGGTAAGTTTCTTAGAAAAGTGTTATCCTCCTTGAATTGATGTTGGCGATTCTTGGCCTATTACGATTAATGATTTTCTCTCGGGTTAGTTTGTTTATTGCGGTTGTTGGTTGTCATTAGGCCTCTAATTGTTCTTGAGGCCAAGTATTGTTTCTTTCGATTGATGGGTTGTTTGACCGCTCGTGAGCGGTGCTTTTGGAGAGACTAGTATTTTTCCGTGTTGTTCCATCTTTCTTCTTTGGAAAACATGACTCTTGTATTCGTTTGATTTTTTTGAGAGAGAATCAAAGCTTTATGTGGAAGTTCATTAACTTGTGGAAGCATTGACTCTATGCATTTCTTACGAGTTATTTCGACTTTTGAAGTTTGATTTCTCTCTAGAAGGAGTGTTAAAACCCTTTGTGATGTTTTGTTGTGTTTAAGTAGTAGGTGGAAATTATATAAATAATTGATAGATTGTGAATTATCAAGTTAAAAGTTAGTGTGGTACATCATTAAGTTCTACTAACATCTTTAGAAGTGAAGTCGATTAATATGATGTTGTCTGTTGTAGTTTGTTGAAGATCTGTGGCTAAGAAATTTAGCGATACATGTGTAGAACTCATGCATTTATCAAGGAATATGAAAAACAATTGTTTTGATTATTGTAGTTGTTTAATTTTCCCAACTTGTTGGATATATTGGATTGATTGATCTTAAGTAATTAATCTGACCATTCGGGATGGTCAAGTAAGGAGGTGTTGGAATATTGCCTTAATAAGATTAACCTTTTATATGTCCTCTCTTTACATACTTGATGAGCATGTACAATCATTAAATTTATGTAACTTTTACCATGCTAAATTGTTGAAATATGTATAAAGAAATGGATACAGTGATGTATTGACTTGTGGAATCTTGTCTCATAAAGTGGTATTATTGATGTTTAAAGTTATTTTTTTAATATCTTAACATAAGGTGGAGTATCGAATCTGTGCTCTTTATTGTCTTTGGGATTGCAAAATTAGAGATAGGATCATTAATGCTATCTTGATGAAAAATTAATAGTCAATTATTGACAGAATGGCTAGAGTGTAATTACCTTTGCTAAACTAGAGTTGAGCATCGATGATGAGATAAATGTATGGAATCTAATAAGAGATTCATACTAGCATGTTTTGTGAAGTTGTTATGTTCTAATATCATCTTGTTAAAGAGTTTGTTTTAATATGATGGCTTATGCACTAGGTTTAACTAGATCAAGTAGTTGGAATCTTATTTGGATAATAAGAGCATGATGAAGTGATTTATGATGTTCCTTTTGGAAAAGTATGAAGGAGTGGGATGATATGTTGATTTTTGCAAAGAATGTTTTATCTTGTTGTGAATACAATCGATAGCATGTAGTTGTGATTATTGTGTTGAATGTTTTAAAAATAAAATAAAGGAATTTGTTAATTCCATAATACTAATTGCATTGAAGGGTGTGAGATTTACGGTTGGAATCTTTTATACCTTATGACTTGTGTGATAGCCGAGGTTGCTTTGAGTAAGCGACATGTTGAATGATCTTTTGGTTTTTATCTGAATCTCGTGTTGTGGTCTTCAAGCATCCTTTGTTGGAAATGGCGGGATGTTTTAATCAAAGAAAATTGCTTCTTATTGAAAGGAAAAGTTGTACTAGAAGTATTTGAGGTACAGATTGATCTTATCTTGTGTTTTCCAACCTCATTGCTATTTGTTTTTTCTTTTGGTCTTTTAGCTCTGTGATGATGACCATTTTCGTATCTTTGGAATTTATTTCTTCTTACCTCTTCTTCTAAGAACATGGTAATTGTTGTGGGTTCTGAAGCCTTTTGTTGGTCGTGGTTTTGGGTTAGAGTATGATTTGCGGGGCAGTGAGAGTCTATCTACAATGGTGTAGATGATGTACTCAATTGAGCTAATTGTTGAGGTGGCCAACTTGAGATAAATGAGTTGGTGTGTTGGGTAATGATTTGAAAATCCTTGGTTCAAGGAAGTTAAATTATTAAAAGAAATGAATTGGGAAATTATTGTTATGTCAAGTAGTGCGATGCTCTCTTGATTCTTGTTTTTGCTGTGTGTTTTTGGCAGAGACCATTTGCAAATTGAGTTGACGTATGTTGAGGCGTAGTCTTTTCCAGTTAGGAAAAGAAATTGATTGTTTTGGTTTGTCGAGTGATTTTTTTTTCACTCTTAGCTTATGTGGTGTGGTTCTCCAATTGTCTACTTGACGAGTAGAAATATTTTGTGGTGAATCCTTTGATTTGGATCGTGGTCCTTTGAAGGAAAGCTGGTTGCTAGTGTGATGCTTGAGAGTTCTTTACTCTTCTGTTGCTGGGTTCTGTTTGCAAAAGATACCGTTGTGCTTCTAGTAGAATGATGTGAGTGGAATTTGTGATCAAATTCTTGACAATGGGTATAGTGTGTTATCCTGAGTTTATTTAATAAGAGAAAAGTGTTTTAAGAAAGAGGATGGTTTGAGAAGGTGGTCTTAATAGTTATTGCGGGAAATTTTGCCAAAATGGCAGGACCTGTTGGCTGCTCAGGGCCGACAAAAGAATTATGCGGATGTTCGGCGCCGAGAATTGGAGTTTGCGGTGGGAAGCCTTGTGCTCCTTTGGGTGTCTCCAACCAAGGGTATTGTTCATTTGGTACCACCGAAAGCTTAGCCCGCGGTACATCGGTACTTTTCCAGTGGTTGCTCGGGTGGGTAGTTTGGCTTATCGTTTGGAGTTGCCAAACTCTTTGAGTGGTGTGCACAATGTTTTCCATGTGTCTATGCTGAGGAAATACTTGCGGGATCCAGAACACAAGCTTGACCTGGAACATGTCATAGTGGAGCAGGATCTCACTGTGGAGCGTCGGCCAGTTCGTATCTTGGATACGTCAGAGCGGGCCTTGAGGAATAAGACCATCAAGTATGTGAAGGCCCTTTGGACGAATCAGTCGGAGAGAGAGGCTACGTGGGAGCTGGAGGATCTTTTGCGAAAGAAGTACCCCGAGCTCTTCGAGGTGGTGAGTACACCTAGTTTGGGTTCTTTGTTTGCTTGTTGTTCTTTTCTTTGTGGTTCAGAGAGTTGGATTGAGGCTAATCCTTTTAAGGTGGGAAGAATGTAATACTCGGAAGTGTGAGAAGTCAAGAATCGGATTAATAAAAATTAATCGGTAGAGAATTATTATTCGGGAAGAGAAATTTATTGAATTTTCAAGTGCAATATAGTTTAGAGAGGATTTCTCTTAACAGAAAGTATCCATCAGTGATAATGTAATATCTGTTTAACATTAGAGAATTAATTGAAATGAGAAAGGTATTTAACAGAATTAAAAAGAGAAATCAGTTTTTAGAGGAGATTTAATCTTGGGCTTTCGCCCACGTCGTTTAGCCCAAGTGGGAAGTTGGTTTAAGAAGGGACAACCAAACCCTAGGTCTTTTTACTGTAGCACGCAGCTACAGTACCCGCCGCCCAGCAACCCTCCTCCCTTTGCTTCCACGCCCTCCATGTCGCCCCTTTTGCTGCTCCTTGCTACTGGTCTTCGGGAGGAAGAAGAAGGGAGAGAAAGGAGGAGAAGAAGGGGATCTTCTTCTTGGATTCAACCAGCATTTCCCCAAGGTTCTACAAGGGTAACGAGAGGCGTTCTTTGCTGTCTAAGTTGTATTAGATGCGAATTCGATTGGTTTGATTGGATTGAATTGCTGCCGCTACAAATTCAATTCTGTCCAGTTTCTTGCGCGGCTTGTTTCGTGTGTTTAGAGGCAGAATTAGGGATTTTGATCTCCTAGAGTTATTTAGATAATGTTCTTAGCTTTCGGTGGCCGCAAAGATCACTCGATTCCGAGGTCTGAGTCAAAAGTTATGATCATTTTATTATCTGCTGCCAGAAATCTGACGAGAATAATCTGTCTGGTTATTTCTTAAAATATGAAAGGGAATTTGGTAGAATCTGAAAGTTCACCCAACTAGGTTATTGTAGGTAATTCGATAACCTTTTCTGATTGATAAAGAACGATCAATTTGGAGTTACCTATTAAAAGTTATGGTCATTTTAGTTTTGCTGTTCGATTGTGTAGGCAGTTTCTATACTGAAAGTTCAGACAATGGTTAGCCTAATATTATGGCCGAATTGGTTTATCGTGTCAACTAGAGTATTGTAGATTATTCAGTTAAGAATCTACAGAAATTTGGTTTACCTCATTTTGACTTCCAGTTCATGAGTTATGTCATTTACCGTGCTGCTGTCCAGAATCAGTATATGGCAGGAAACGTTGTTTTTCGGTTTCAGCTTTGTAAACTCGTTTTGAGTCGTCAAGTAAGCGTTGTAGAATGCCGATTAGTAGCGCTGAGTATATTATGTCTTAATTGAAATTATTTTACCTGTTTAGGAGGTGAAGCCTCAGGTTTAGGAGTATCGACTTTGCCGCTAACACGTCGCATCGTGGAAGGCAAGTAAATGTAGCGGTTGTGCTACGGTATAACCCGTTTTCTTACTATTTGCACTATGCATGATTGACGTAATGTTAAATGATATGCCATGGTTACATGTTTTCCAAGTAAAAATGTGGTAGCAAGATATTAATCAATTGCTATGTTTGGATGAGTTTGGGTAGTATCGTGGTAATTCGCTTAATGAGCCAAATGCGGAATATGAAAATAAACTCAAGGTGGACATGTTGTTAATTCCTTGTGGTTATTTTCATGATGATCATGTGGTGGTCTATGTGATAGAGTTCCATCTATATCGATTGATTTTGATCTTGGTGAATCGTGTGGGTTATGTGGTAATGGTCTTATGACACGATGGTATTGTGCTTATTGAGACACATGTGGATTATGAGAAAATATTCATGATGAGTATGTTGTTGACCTTCGTGGTTAAATTCTTGTGGTTTATGATTATCATATCATTCATGACATATCATGACATTTGCATTGTGGATGTCGCGCTTATAGCCGCGATCAGATGCAGTACAACATCGTGCATTGTCAGTAACACGATGCATACCTTTACCTTGTTGGGTAAAGGTGCAGTGGAGCATAGCATACATATGCATTACATTGTGGAAAGATCATTTGCATACTTGTGCAAGATATTGAGGTGAAGTTATTTTTGCAAACAAACGCAACTTCACAGTTGCAATGTGGAAATTGACTCATGAGAGTCTCTTGTGGTATGAGTAATGTGGTTGTGGTTGTGGAATGGGGTTCACCCTTGTGGTATGGTAGAGGTTGTGGTTGTGGCATGAGATTCTTCTCTCTTGTGGTAATTGTGGATAGCAGTTGTGGATGCGAGAAATAGTAAAGTTATGAGGTAAAACACGCTAATACTTTATTGTCATTGGTAGGGTAGTGGTGATTAACATGGAGCGATTGATCAAGATTCAATTGTTAATATTTTACTATCATTGGTAGTAAATATGGTTGAGGCTATAATTGTGATCATTATGGGGATTGGATATTGATGCTTAATATCTTTGTAGTTTAATTGGTGGTAAATGAATGTGGATTCACATTATGGGTGTGGATATTTGGATACTTTAATGATGTTGTATGTTTGTTTGTAGTCCGAATAGCCGGTTAAGCAGTTTGCTTGCTGAGATTTTTATCTCACCCTTGTTTTCTTTCCCCCCTACAGGTGATTGTTGAGCATTCATGGGATGGGTAGAGCGGCACCACAATAATGCACATGGTTCATCAACTCATGTTGTAATAAAGTCGATGAAATTCTAGCCAAATGCTTAACTATTTGTGGAGGATTATGTTATTTAATAAGGATGGACTTGTGAACCATTCTTTGATTAATCTGCTAGAGGTTGTTTAATTATTGAACTTGTTACCGTTATCTTTATTCCCTTAGATGTTTATGCTTCCGCTTAATGCTTTTTGTCTAGAGATGTTGCCGAATTAATTTATCTTGAAATTATTGGCTAGCTGTAGAGTGGTTTAGTAGCATTCCAGGGTAATGTGGGTCCTGGGGTGTTACACAAATATGATGCAAAAGAAAGTTCAAATGATGCTTGCCTTGCTGGTACAGTAGCTGCTCGCTCTCAGTAGCGTAAGTGTCGATATCAATATGCTCGGGATCTATATAATTATAACATCAAATAAATACCGAGAAAACAACTCAAAAACCAAAATACTCAAACATGCATGATTTTTCTACAGTAGTTAGGTCATGATTTCAGATGGATTTAGGTAAAAGAATTATTCCATTTGGAGTTATGAATTGGAAGTTATGCTATTTTGAATTTTAGGTTTCATTCACCCTAAGTTATGTAATCTAATTATTTGGCCAAAATTTGTAGAACAGTGGTGGGGTAAAGGATTTCATAGGTAAAAAGGTAATATTAATACAAGTTCAGAATAGTTGAGTTTGCCCCGTTTGGAATTCTTATGATTTAGTTATGTATTCTCAAAGTTATCAGCCTTTTATAGTATAAAGATAAGGGAATTAAAGATTATATTCTCCCAAAATAGCTTCTGTGACAGAGGTAACATGGAGACCATTTTTATAATTAAGCTCACTGAAAATGAAAATTATCAAAAGTGGTCTCACTGTTTTTGGAGCTTCCAATAATTACTTATGCATTTTTGAAGTTATCAGTCATTTTTCTATTGTACAAATAATAGTTTTAATGGAGTAATCTCCAAATAAAGCTCTCTGCTACAGAGACAAGTTTGAAACTAATTTTAATATAAAGTTTACTAACAGTGAAAATTTCCAGAAGTGGTTTCATGTAATTTGGAGTTAAACTGATTTAGTTATGCGTTTTAGAAGTTAATACATGTTTTTCAGTATACAAATAAATGGATTTCGGATTTTATACGTCGCTTAAACTTTTCTCACTGAGTGCTAGCCTAGCCACAGCCGCTGACGGGAGGGACCGGGGCAACACTTTTGACCCAGTCAGCGGTGACTCGGCTCGACCGCAATATACTGAAGGCGTATTCCAACGAATACGTTTTTCGAACTTCTAAACGTAAGACTGTCTTAAACGTTCAAGGAATACGTTTTCCTTTATGCGAAAATGTATTTTATAAACTACGCATTCACTTAAACTGCAATAGGGGCCCACACGTCACAGACACATTACTAGCTAATGATAACGATTAGCGCCAATTATACTGACAAAACTTCTGTTTTCGGACGTAATCGTCCGACAACAGAACTCGACGCGGCCGTGGCGCTGCCGCGCTCGCTGGCGGCGAGGGAAGGCCGGAGAGTGCAAGATCTACGCGAAAACAGAAAGACAATAGCGACAGCTACCTTCAGGTGATGATTTTGCCGGTGAAGAGGCAAGGTGGCGCGCCGGCGGTGGAGTCGAGCGGAGGAGGGTGTTCGGTGCGAGGGATCTCGGTAGGAGCTACCGCGCGCAATCGGTGCTAGATTTAAGCTCACGGGTTCAAGTGACGCTGATGGAGAGGCACAGGGATCAAGGGTCGTCGTGTTCAACTCCGGCGGCAAGAACCAGCGGCGGTGCAGAGGGAGTCACCGCGGCGGGGGTGTTCTGAGAACAAGAAAGAACAATGTGAGGTGGGAGTAGAATCAGGGCACCCATGAGACGGTCCCACAGGGTTGAGTCGACGGAGAACTCACCGTGCCATCGTCGGGGAAGAAGACGAGCTCGCACGGCCGTGAAATTGGAAATCAAGAATCACAGAGCTCCTGTGCATAATCCGACAAATAAGTTGAGGGGTTTTACTCCTTATAATCTAGTACACGAAATGACGCGCAAGAAAGGAGGAGTATCTCACCGGAGACGAAGATGAACCCGGATTGTCCTCGAGAGCGTGCTCTGGAGGTGAGTTAGAGCACAAAGGGGAAACCGAGGCTACAAGCAAAAGCACGAGCCGAGGTTAGCCAAAATGGGAACGACATCGAATGGAGAAAAGGAAGGCATTTCCCGGATGAAGCTTACCCAAGCAGAAACCGATAGAAAGCCTCCCTCTCCTCTTTCAACCGAGGTGAAATGAGGTGGAAGGAGGGGTGCCGAGGGGATGTTATGCCCAGGCGATGACGGCACTGGAGGCGGCGTGAAGTGGAGTTCGCTCTGGAGTGGTCCGAGGTGGCGGTGGATTCACGGCGTGCCTGGCGCCGTTCTGAGCACGTCGGGAGGACTCGGCCGCGTGGCACGGGATGCCTTCGTCGCCAACGGCTGGGGAAGACGAAGCTGACAGCTCGGCCCACCATGTCAGCGAGAGTAAGCGGCGCGCGAGAACGTGAGTCGATCGGTCTCATGCGCACCATTGGATCTAGGATGGGCGGTTGGATTCAAAAGGGGATCGGACAGATCGGAAGGGGTATGCGATCTGGGCCATTGATCTTCCATCGGGTGGCTCACGTGCGGTGCACTTAGTGGACTCGACCGAGCCAGCTTGCCTGGGTCGGGCCCGAACCCAAGGAACAGTGCACAGGTTTGAGTCCAGGGTTTTGACTGGAATTAAAATAGCTACTCCACTTTGACCAGAGGCTTAAAAATAGAAATAAAATTCCTAAAATCATGAAATACTTTGTGGGGGTTCCTGGGATAGTCTAGTATCCATAAAAATTATGAAACCCCTACTGTTCATATTAAAATTTGTGACATTTAAATTCAAACATGTTGTATGTCTATGAATGTTGTTTGAATTTTAATTAGGTTCAAACTAGTCCCAAAATTTGGGAAAAATTATATTAATTAATTATAATTAATGTAGTATTTACATAAATTGATTACAGATGATGATCACAACTTTTTATTACTGATTTGAAGTGAAATGTGAATTTTGATGTGTATGTTCACCTCAAATTAGATTTTCCAAGTACCATATATTATGGAAATGTTTTGAAATCAATAATGCATGCTAATGAAATACACATTAATCCATTTTTATTGTTGGGGCTGTGACAGGGTGGAGCTAGGGCGGCGGGGTGGAGCCGGGGTGGCGGGGTGGAGTCGGGCGGCGGGGTGGAGGCGGGCGGCGGGCGGGGTGGAGCAGCGGTGGAGGCGGGCGGCGGGTGGAGCCGGGGTGGAGGCGGGGCGGCGGGGTGGAGCTGGGGCGGCGGGGTGGAACCGGGGTGTAGTCGGGGCGGCGGCAGATGGATGAGGAAGCTAGGGATTTGAGGTTTGGGGGAGAAGTAAGTAGGTTTTTTTTACCCAAATATTGTTTTGACGGTGTGCTATACACGTCAGGAAAATTTGCCATTCGCGTGGCACAGTAAAAATTGGCGCGGTGGTCTGGCGCGTGAGGAAAATTTCCGCTCTCGAAATTCCCAAAAAATTAACCTGACGGTTGTAACCGTTAGGAAAATATATTATATTGACGGTTTTATTATAACCGTCAGGAAAATATATTATATTGATGGTTTTATTATAACTGTTAGGAAAATTGGAATTTTTCTGACAGAGGTTACTATTACCGTCACCAAAATAATAAACCGCGACGACCGTTGCGGGCCCGTCAGGGTAATTCGGGACCGTTAGGTTTGCCATGTTTTCTAGTAGTGAAACGGTAAGTGAGTCAAGTCATGAACCTGGGGCAGTCACATGTTTTGCATTAACACAATGTATTTGCTACCACATATGATTGCACTAAAAAATTGTGTGTCACTTACCTCATGTACATCAATAAGCTTGTAAAGCTACTGAACTAACTTCTTGATGGATTCATCAGTTCCAGGAACAACTGTTGTAATTCGTGAAATGCCATCCTTTTCAGCTGGGCCAACAGCAAGGCTCTGGCCAGTAGTATGGTCTCATTAACAACTAGTCTAGCACTACATAACAACAAAAAGCACAACTTTTCGATTAAGAAAACCTGTATATTGTAGCCTCTGTAAGCAAAGACCCCTGTTACAATCTTGAGGACACCAGGACAATCATTCACAAGGATGGACATAGTGTGCGAGCGAAGTCCACTTGACTGTAACAAACAAAGTTATTGTTAGATTAGCAACTGCACCATTACTACATTAACATGCAGATTGAGCATTGTGACTATTGCTTAAAGTTATAGAGGCCTTTGTTTATATTTGACTGGTTGCAAAGATTATGAAGATGGAAAATGAGAACTCACTACAGACCTGCAGTCATATTGGAACTGGATTCAGTATTGAATAAACATAGCATAGAGTCTATATAGAACTTAATTACACCAACCAAATTATGTTCCTGTCGCAAAATTAGAAATCTTTGAACTTGCATCTTCATCATCAAGAGCACCCCAATGGCCAATGGGCATCAAGTACTTGGCTCATTGATAAGCTCGGATATTAAAAGTGAACAAGATCATACCTGATCATTCCACGATTCTGATCCCTCTCGGCGACAACAAGCTAAATTAGCAATTAAAATACATCACAAGCAGCAGAAGCAGTAGATATTAGAACCAAATCCATAAAAACAACATAGAAAAGGAAGAGCATAGAAAGAACAAACAACCTACGTCCAGAGAACCTTTTTCAGGAGATCACAAGCAGAACAACAAAATCCTGCATTGCATGCCAAGACACAAGAATCATTTGTGTATACTTCAGCACGCAGGGAAAATCCAGCATCTCATAATTAACCACACGCGACGAATTAAATGGCTACGAATAGTGAACTACACAAAGCAAAATCCACAAAAATACTAGTACCATATGGTTCTTTTTTTCTCCGCCGGGGGAGCAGCGCAAGAGGCAGCAGCACCGTGGGGACCAAACACTGGCGGCCGGAGGCCACGCCGGCCGGGCGCAGCGCCGGGGCCGAGGGGCTAGAGGCGGCGCTGGGCCAGGGGAGGTGGGCCGAGAGGGAGCCAACGGTAGAGAGAAAGCGGCCGGGGAGGAGCCGGAGACGGCGCTGGCAGCGGGCGCAACCGGCGGTGGCGGCACTAGTTATACTGAGCAGCTCTTCTGTGAGATGTACTTGCTGGCGGCGCGGACCTTGTTCTTGAAGCAAATCCAATGCTTCTCGGTGGTGTTCTCTTTGAAATGGTTGTAGTACTCCTTGGCGACCTCCAGGAGGGGGAGGGCACGGGTGGGGGAGAGGTAGATGAGGATTGAGGAGTGAGGAGGAGGGACCGCCGGACGGCGGGAGGGGAGGCGGCGGCGGTGAGGGTTAGGGTTAGCTGGGCGCGGGAGGGAGGAGTGCAGGAATTTGGGGGTTGGGGCGGGACGGCGGGAGATGCGGACGTCAGCTCTGTGCGGGAGCGGGATAAATCGGATAGCATGCGGATAGTATCCGATTTTAATCTCGGATAGCCCCAGAAAACCCGGATACCTACTTACCCGATTCCGAATTCGATCCGGTGCAGAAAACCCCGGACCTGAATCCGGAAAAGGTACCCGGATATCCGGGAAAAAAACCAAATTTTAGCAATATTTATTCGGTCGGGAATTATCCACTCCATTTGCACCTTGCTTAACCACGCCGCAACGTGCAACGGCGGGAAAGAAACGTACACATGTATAGATATATTTTTGTGTTGTCCGGCCGGAGGGTTGCATGCACGTTGATCGAACACGTACGACGACGCCGGGGCACATACGGATTCTAATAGCGCTCGTGCCCGGCCGTGCCGTGGGTTCCGATCGATCGAGCGCATGCGTTCTTCCGAGTGACCGAGTCCTCGTCTAAGGCTTATGTTAAACTTCAAGCTATGACCGATCGAGCGCATGCGTTCCTCGCTCGCAATAAGGTCTTGGAACGCTGTGACTTTAAGCTGCACAAGGGTAAAAAATGCTGTGACTAATGTTAAAACTTGTGGTGTTTCTTTTGGCACGACAGCTCAGTTCAGGTTGTACAGACTTTTATCTGCTTGTACACCTAACCTTCGGTTGCAGTAGTAATACTTGTTGTATATCGGCCCATTTTCGAGGCACGATTATGTGTGAATACTTTACCTACACAAAGGCCCATCAGGGACTGTCGGTCCAGAAGTCCTATTAGTTAGGTTTGTTATATATTTCTTATTCATGCATAAAAAGAGACCTCATCCTCCTATATAAAGGGGCGCAGGGGCTCTCATTGTACACATAAGTGTACAGGCAAAGAGATCAATAAAAATAGAAGGCTAGAACTACACGACGTTCATTGGCAACGCGACCTCGATTATACAACTCGTTATCAGCACGATAACACTCTAAGATAAGGCTTCCTGATACAGTGTTTTGATCCAAGTTTTTAGTTCTAGCAGTAATGTTCTTTTAGTAAATTATTTTTATTCTACTATTCATTCCATCGATCCCGTCGGTCGGTAGGGCACACACCCTCACGTGCGCACCCACGGCGCCTTCCCCCGACCGCACTGGCCATATGCCTCCGTGTACCCACCGGCGCGCCAGCACCACAGCCGATTGGGTGCGGCCTCCACGGCGTGGCGCTGAGCGACCGAGCCGACCGACCGACGCCTCGCCGTACGAGCCGCCAGACTCCACCAAGATTAGTTCAGGTATGCCTCCACGTACCTTTGGCAATCGTTGTCGACGAGCCGTCTAATCGTGCGCCTCTGCGCGTGCGCCTCTGCGCATGCGCCTCTGGCAACCATTGTCTAGGAAACGATAGCATGCCTCCGCATGCATACCGCCACCATGAACTGAGCATCGGGCGCCGCCTCCATGTGCATGCATCAAGACCTTCTATGTATGCCGAACTAGTCCCATAATCAGTAGCTAGCTCACATAGTATATTTATCAGCGAATATCAAAACCATACATGCGTCAGGCTTGAGCGAACACAACAACATTGTTCTTGTAGTTGTACCAGGACAACTCTGTCGAACGCCAGTCGTTCGAATGACTCTCCTCATGGAGAATGACAAGACAACATGTCTGATCGGTCTCCTAACCACGATTCTAATTGGAGAAGAGTCACACAAACAACCGGTAATCGACAAACTCCTAGGGGAGGTAGTCGTTCACCCCTTCTTCCAAGAAATCTGCAACAACAGATGGAGACGAGGAGTATTACCCTTGTAGGGCTGAAACCTATGATAGGTGAGATCCACCTACCATTTGGTATCGTCGACTACGATCGCCTGGTGACATCAACCCTTCTTTCCTGCAAAAAAGGCGTCATGATATTATTACCGGATGTTGGGCGTTTTCACCTGACCTTCGAGTAGTTCACTGTCTCCCGCGGTTTCGACCAATGAACATGGAGAAGTTTGATGCGTCATAAAATCCCATCGAGTTTCTTCAAATCTACACCACTGCTGTTCGAGAAGTAGGAGGGTAGCATGTCATGTCTAGCTACCTTACTATTGTGCTCGAAAGATCTGCTCGATTGTGGTTGTTAAATCAGCAACAAGAGTCGTTCTTCTCGCGGCATCACCTCTGCGATCTACTACTAGCCAACTTCTAAGGCACCTACAATCGTTCCAGAAAGGGGATGACCTGCACAGAGTGCGACAGAATTTTTATGAGAGCTTCTGCCAGTTTATCTGGTATTTCAGTCAGGTTCGCAACTCAATTTCTAAAGTTTCTGGCTCTTCTGTCATCATAGCATTTAAGCAGGGAGTCCATAGTAGAAGGATGTCGGGATCCGAATTTATACATCCGAAACCCTCTGTATATTCTGAACTAGTTCCAGATCAGTAGCTAACTCACATAGGAAACATCAATAAAATACCATCAATTTATCAATTTAACTAAAAAGATCTCAAAATAACAAATAGTAATAATAACGGGACCTTATGGTCAATGTTTACTTAACTTGCTATGCAGGGCTAAAGAAACAAATAAACTCTTACAGTGGAACAGAAAAACTTGGAAATACCAATCAACATGCCAACAAGTAATCGAGTAGAGAACACATCTTAATTTGCAAAGTCTTCATAAAACTCATGTCCGTAGAACTCTTGAGCAGCTTGATATTCTTCAACTGAGCAACAAAATTTGAAGTCATGAGCACATAAAGTACTCAACAAGTTGTAGGAAAACAATATGCAATTAATATTGATGCCAGGCTTGAGCAAAGGATTAGGTTGTATGGTTCTTTTATATAAAGAAGTATTGACGATAAATATGTAAATATATTGAAATGTGCAATTGAAAAAAATAATTGCTTTCAAACAACCAGTGAACTTCCCATTCACTTCCCAACCAAACTGATAAGTAAGTTACCCATTCACCAAACGAACATCATATTCATCAAATGAACTTCTCATTCACACTCCGACACATTTCATAATGAAACTCCACCTCTCGCGTGAAATCCCCAAGCACGTCCATGATCGTGGACACGACTGTTTAAACAGTTTTAACTCTATAGAGATTGTACAACTTTACCAACAAGAGATAAATTAACTCAAAGTGTCTGACTACACTTTCGTAGGTGTGCGACTAAGTGATCATTATAAGGCCTTTATAAAGCTTCTTTTTAACCCAATTACGCCCGCCAAGTTTCAACACTAAATGTGCCCCCTCTTCCTCCATATTGTGAGTATATATCTATCCCTCAACTCACGCTTCCAAGACAGAACCGAAATTGAGACATTGCTAATTAGTTAGCCAGGTCCATCCCATACTCAGGCGAGTCTACCACAACCCACAATATGCTAACCGTACCCTCTTTACTTCATGATCGCTCACCTGAATAGAAATCATTTTATTCAACTAAGACCAATGACATACCCTATCATGATACATACATTTTAACAATAGTGGCTACCTACCATAATTCCATATATCATTAAGTCAAATTTAATATTATTGTACATGTGATCATGAGCCTATCGCAATTAAGCATGACTAAGCATCTCTATGATTCCCATATTGGTGATATAATTATGTCCAACTAAAATAATGACCATTCCATGGTGACACGTGATTCAGGGTATTCAAATGTTCAATAGAGGCATAATGACAAATAGGTGATTAACTATTCCCAAAAGCAGTTGATATAAAGATAGCATGCAATTTGATATAAAACAATATAATTTTAAAAATCATATATTCAATATGATCAAAGGCCTATGACTTGTCTTAGATTTGGCTTTGCTCAGTTACCATACTTGGATCTTCAAAGTTTGCTTTTGCTCCTGCTTCGTGAAACAGATCATCTAACGAGAGAAAACAACAAGTGAAGCACAAATAAATTCAAAATAAAATAAATAAAATCCAAAAATATTAAAACGACCTCTAAAAGAAAGAGCTCGATTTTAGATGAATTTAGAAATTTGAATGGACTGAATTGGAGTTCGAACGAAGGAGAACAGACTCTCGAAAGATTTGTTGGAAAGGAAAAAGAGAGAAAAGAATATTCATGGAATATTCCTTCGGCTGAAAAGAAAAACAAAGTAAAATTGAAACTAACAAGTGGGGCCCACTTGTAAGTGAAAGAGAGAGAGAAAGAGAGGATGACATGTGGGGCTGGGCAATAAGAGAGAGAATGGAATATAGAGAGAATGACAGGGGTGGCCCACATGCAAGAGAGAGAGAGAGAGAGACATGGGGCGTAAAACAGAGGAAGTGGCGGCGGCAGCTTGTGCTCAACGGTGGCGATGGAGCAGCGGCCAAGGGGCAAAATGGGTTGTCGACGAGGAGACAGAGCTTTGGGCATTGATGGCACGGCGAGAACGGTGAGGAGGTGGCGACGCCGGTGACAATTGCAGGGGAGGAAGCGCGGGTGTGCGATGGCGACGACAAAGTAATGACGCCCAAGGGAAATGGAGGAGAGAACAGGCTCGGCGATGACACTGGGATCACGTAGAGAGGCTCAGGGAGACCGGAGGACGACGGGATCGACGGCGAATAGACGGCCGGGGGCGAGGATAAAGGTGTGGCAGCGGCGAGGTGCTAGGTTGGCAGAGAGCAAAAGAAACCAGGGGATCGTTAGATGACAACGAGGAATGCGAGGAGATGTGCATGAAAATGGCAAGGAACTCACCAGCGGTGTGATCAAAGGAGGGGTGGCGTGGTCGGATTTGGGGAAGATGGTGCAACTACGGTGTAGGGATGCTCGAGCGAAGGAAAGGTGAGCACCTCAAAGAACGCGGCGAAGCAAACTCATCGGCGGTAGAGGCACAGACGGAGGAGCACCGATGGAGGCGCAATCCGATGAGATGACCTTTGGCAGCAGAGGCTTGTTGGTGGCGATTCGACGAAATGGCAACACAACTATAAACGAGAAGTTAGGGCTTCGAGGGAGAAGATAGAGGTGGAGGATTTGACGCGGGCGGTGAAGCTTATAAAGGTGGGCTCAGACATGGGTTGGAGGCATCTGGGAGAGAAGAAGAAAGCCAGATGGCTGACAAGGCAGGCCCGTGGGTCAGAGAGAGAAGGAGGAAGGAAGGAGCTGGGCTGGCTTGGCGCACGGGAGAAAATGGAGCTGGCCGGGCCGAGGCAAAAGAAAAGAAAAGGGTAAGGGAGATGGAATTGGGCCAGGCTGGAGAGAAAAGAAAAAGGTCAAAAGAAAAGGAATTCAGCCCAAAAGGATTATTAGAAATTCCAAAGGCTTTTGAATTTTAGAAAAGCGATTAAAGCAGACCTAGCTCAAAGAAATAGCAACTAAATTGAAAAAATTCCTAGAAATTCAAGAAAATTATCTAGAATTCAAGGAACCCATATAAAACAACTTTTTAATTTAATTGAAGTTTAGATTATTCACATTAAACTGACTTAATTTATGAAAATTCACATTAAGCTTTGACTTAAGCAAAAAAAATCAAATGGCTACTTTTGTTTTTAAAAAAGCTTCAAAAACATTCCAAAATTTGGGATGTTACAAAGAATCATAGAGGATATTTGTCGGGACCCAAAAATGCAATTCTGGACCCTCTGTGTATTCTGCACTAGTCCAGGATCACGCTAGTGCACACAGCGGTAACATAGGTGAATATCAATCCACACAAACGAAATATAACATAAACGAATAGTTTGAGTAACAACTTAGAGTTTTGACCTTAAGGTCGGGTTACAACTTATTAAGCCACGCAGGCTAACACTAAAGAAATATCGCAATGGACGAAATAAACTCGCAAACTCAATCAAGACACCACAGTGCAACCGATCGGGATCGATGACCTAGTGATCAACCTTCTTCCACAAACTCCTCCTCAAAGCGGCGAAGACTCCTCCATACAGAGGTTTGGACGCAAGTTTTACAACAAGCGTGAGTACACAACCGTACTCGCAAATCATACCACAGAATGCAATATATAGATGCAGGCTTATTCCAAAGGAATGGCTTCTGTGGTTATTTTGCGGAAATGCAACATTTGCAATTGAATACAAATAATAGATTGAAAGCATAATTTAAAACAAATAGACAATATTAATTTAACAGTTCTTTTCACAAAGGCACAAAGCTAATCAGATTTATTCACACAGCCATATAACTTATGCCACACAGCTGTCCCATACCCAAAGTTTTATGAACACTACCCCTCATGTGAAATCCCCGAGCGTTGTCCATAACCGAGGACGCGGCTATTCGAATAGATTGATTAACACTCTGCAGAGGTTTGTACACTTTACCCACACGATACAACTAGTGTAGCTAGCACTAATCGTAACAAAACAGTTCGGCAACTTCGTCTCAACATTGACGTTCTTAATCACACAGTCCCATATCACAAAGCTTAACCTATCCACCTGAACCCCAATGTTGAAACTCCGTAACCTACTAAGTTAGGCCTGTCACCAGACATGTGGTCGTACAGTATAGCTCAGTTTGATGACGCACAAAGTTAAGTCCTTAATTGACCAAGGCAAGACTTCCAGTTTTTCTAACTAAACCACACAGATAAATCCCAATCACAAAGCCACCAGTTCACATAGTATCCACCACTTGCCTCAGTCTAAATCTTTTACCACCCAGTTGGTTTAGTGCAACACATGCCATCACGAGTAATAGCACACAGCACACACAGTTTTATCACACAGTTCCATAATCACTTAGTCAATTTCATAATTTCACTCACATGAGATGATGACTCGTAGCATGGCTAAGCAATTCTAGTCGTTCTAACCCACCATGTTGGCAATATGCTAATACCAACTAAGTAATAAACCAATCTAGGGCGACAAAGATGAAGGTATACAAGTAGGCAAGGTGAACATAACAAGTGGGATCAATAACTAGCCCAAAAGCATTTAAATACATAATTAAAGTAAATGCAATAATTTAACACAATGTAATTTGGGAAAACTGGGATTCAATATGATCAAAGGTATGACTTGCCTTGGAATAGGTCTACGTACTGGTCTTGAACTTGGTTGAAGCCTTCTTCGACGAAAACCCCCGAAGTATCGACGTCTACGCACAAACGAAGCGAAACAAACAAAACAAATAAATAACAGAGGCAAAACAAACTCCAAAAATTAAATAAAAATAATAAATAGATAGATCTCGAATTTAGACAGATTTAGAAATTTGAATGGGCTCAATCGGAGTTCGGATGCAAAAGTTATGAGCTTTGGAAGATTGAAATTACATAAAATGCTGAAAATCAGATTTTATGAATTTACTGAATTATTTTCCTAAAGGAAAATCAGATTATTGCGCAAACTGACGTCAGCGGAGGAATTTCGGAAAAAGAAATAATAAAAGAAATCTCTGACATGTGGGACCCACATGTCAGAGGCTAGGCTCACGGTGGACTAGGTCCACCGAGCCTCTGGCTCTGGAACCCGGTGGGCTGCCCACGCGGCCGCCACGTCGGCTAGACGTCGACGAAGCCCCGGCGACCTTCGGTTTTAGCGACGGCGGCGATTAAGCGACGGCGAAGGTGCGCAACTGGACCGTCGTGACACGACGAAGGTGGTGACGCGGTTAGATCTCGCCGGCAACGACCACAACGGCGGCGGCGACGAGTTAAGCGGCGGAGCGGCGCGGCTTGAGAAGGTGACGGCGAACCCGGGCTCCTCCGACGAAGATAAAGCGCGCATCATGTAGGCCGTGATGCGGCGAACCCGAGGGTGTCTCCAAAGGCGACGGAACCTCACCACCGGCGGCACAATCGACGAAGAACCAAGGCGGCGGCGCTAGGGTTCGAGCTCCAATCCCGGCGAAAAGGCGGTGCTCTAGGGTTTCTGGTCTTGGGGAAAAGACGGCTAGGGTTGAGGCGATCCTCGTGACGCGGTCACGGCATTAAATAGTGCCCGGGAGCGACGAGTTCGCGAGCGGCACGGCGGCGCAACCCGGCTCGGACACGGACTCTAGAGTCCGCGATGAAGACGAAGCTGACGCGGCAAGCGGGGCCCACACGTCAGTGGCTAGGGTTAGGATGCGGCGCGTGCGAAAGTGGTGCGGTCACGAAGCGGGCTCAAGATCTGACCGTCCAGATCCAATCGAACGGTCCACAATCAAGGAACATTCGGACCGTCTGGTTACCCCAAGCGCATCTAGCCGTCCATGCTTGATCCAACGGCGGAGAGTGAGCGGGCGCGCGGAGAGAGAGAGGGTCGACAGCGGGGTCCACTGTCGATGGCGGCGGCAGCCATGCACTGGCCGAGCGGTCAAGAAGCGGAATAGAAGTTGGGCCGGAGAGATTCGGCCCAGAAGATTTCCGAGATTTTAATTAGTTTTTCTAATTTATAAAATACCAGAAATTCAAATAGGCAATAGAAAATAGCAAATGAACTCAGAAAAAATTCTAGAAAAATCTAGAAAATATATCTGAGCACAAAGAACCCAAAAAAATAGTTTTGGCTATTGTTCATGTTGGGATTATTCACATTAAATGTTTTTGCTTGTAAAGTCCAATATTAAGCTTTTGAAATAAATTCAAATGAAATCCAAATGGTGAGTTTTCTTCCTACTAACTATTTAAAAGATTTTTAAGCTCTGAAAATTTGGGATGTTACAATATTGCTTTAAATCCTCTGGCTACCATCACTGAGATTTTTGAGATGGCCGATCATTATGCAACTACTGCAGAGGCGGTCAAATGGAATCGTTCCATTGATCGCGATGATAAGGACACTCGAGAAGCAGGTGAAAGTAACAAGAAGAAGGATAAAAAGGCTTAGAAATCCAAGAGAAAGACTAAAGGCCAAAGCCTCAAGTCAAGAGCTCGAAGGTGGTCTTAGTTGTGCGCGACAAAGAGCCTCAGACCTCTAAACCATACTTCGACCGGGTTAAAGGAAAACTCCCTGAACAGAAGAACGACAAGTCTAGGTTGTGTCCTTTCCACAAAATGGAAGGACACGACCTTTACTTTTGGGTGATATTTGCTTAGTCACACGCCTTCAGAAGCGTGTCTTGGCCGACATTTTAAGCAATTATCACTTGTGGGTAAAGTTGTACAACCTTTGTAGAGTGTAAAACTATTCGAATAGCCGTATCCACGGTCATAGACATGTTGAGCAAAGCCACTCAAAGTAAGAATTTAGCAAATGTTTTAGGATGGTTAATCCTTGTGGAAAAATTGAGCGGTTAGCCATGTGATAGGAGGGTATCCCTCACCACATTTGTATGGAGGTTATCCACTATAAAATTAACAAATTTAAAATTGATTTTAGTTATGAATTAGACTGCCTTGGAACTTAGTAAGAATATTTAAAAGGAAAATATCCCTTTATGCAAATTGAGCCATATGTGCCCCCACTTGGTTAAACATGCATGTATTATAATTTTGTTATTGGGTGTAACTTGCGGAGTAAAATTATTTATACTCACCTTGTTTAAATAAATTATTGTTCAGAGGAGGAGTACTACGAGGAGGGTGAAAACTTGGACGACTAGGCTATGCCCCCAGACGATTGCTTATGGCAAATCGTGTGTCCTACTAATCATTTATACTTTTGCTGTACTTTTCTTTTTGGCTTCTAGCCTTTATGTAATAAACTTGAATTATTATGAATAAATTGCATATTATGGTTGTACTATCATCTTTTGTTTTACTGTGTACACTAGCTGTTCCTAGACAAGTGTGAGAGACACAGAGAATCCAGGATCCTTTGCTCCCGAGTTTGACAAAATGGAGGCAAAGTAACGTACTATTGACCTCTTTACTATCTGTGGGTTCTTTGTGCATACCAGTTGTAATTTCGGAGTGCTAGTGGTTTTCATCCTTGTTTCTAGAGTAAATGGTTTCAAAGAATTCTCGCACCTGCAAGCGACAAAAAATAAAAAAAGTGAAAGTAGGAAATTGCATAAGCAACCCTGTGTATATAATGTCCACGTTGCACATGCTTACATACCTGCAGGAGACCATATTCAGTGTGGGTACTCGTTGAAGATTTAACATCAAGTGAGCTCAATGAGTTCAAATGTGCAGTTGTGACGTGTTTCAGATGTAGGGTTCCTGAGTTGGTCGAAATGCCCAATGCAGATAAAAGTCAATGTATATCAGCTGCACAAAAAAAAGATAGAAAAACAGAAAAGGGTTGTGTTACAAAAACATACTCATAGATTACATACATGCTTCGATAAAAAAATAGTAGTAAGAACCAATGGAAAGTTGACTTACATTGAGAATATGGATACACCCACACACTTGCACATTAACTACTTTAGATGATTTATACTCCCTCATGCCTTTCAGTAGGTAATCAACAATAAAGTCACATCAATTCATCTCCCTGATGTTCTTTACACCATTGATTGTGCCCAAGAAGGATATGTTGTGTAACATCCCCAATTTAATTAATGGGATTTAGTATGCATCTTATCAGCATGCTAGACATTTTGGAATCTTTTGCATGAATTATTGCAATTGGAAAACCTAAATCAAAGATCAAACATACACTTCAAATTTAAACTTCAAATAAAAACTGCAACAGAAACATTTGATCATCATTTGGAAATAATTTATTCAAATACTAGAATAATTATCATGAATAAATATAATTTTTACCAAATTTTTGGAACTCAATTGCACCCTCAGAAAATTCAAACACCATTAAAAGACCTAGACTAAGTTTGAATTTATTTTACTTAAATTATATTATGAATAGTGACTTTAATAATTTTTATAAATACTAGGACATCCCAGGAACCTCTCCAAAAAATTTCAGGATTTATAGAATTTTATTTCGATATTTAAAGCCTCAGTCAAACCTGTTGTTTAATTAGTCAAATCTGGATTTCTAATAACCCAACACTGTAGCATGGACTCGAGCCCACCACTGTTCCGACCGCACCGGACCCAAACCCACGCGGTCCAACCTAACCGCCTAGCTGCACCAGTGGAATCTAAAGCCCTCGACCGTCCGATTGTGATCGTGTGGTCCGGAGAAAACCCAATCGGACCGACCGAGCCTCCACCGCGCCGATTGGTCCACCGCACCACTCCTTCGCGATCCATCGCTAACCGGCCCCGCCGTCGAGTTCTTCTTCCTCCCGTTGGCGCGCCGCAGAAACACCTCGCCACGCGCCCGCCGAGCTCTGAGCTGCCTCTGTTGACGCCGTGAGCCACCGCCCCTCCCGACCACTCCTGAAGCTCCGCATTGTAACGCCGCCTCTTCCTCCGTCCTCTTCCCTGTTTCAAAACCGGCTCTACCCCCTCTCTCCGCCCACTTCTCCTCTCGGTGACCGAGGAGAGGGAAGCTCGTGTGAGCGTTCCTCTTGGGTAAAATCCACCCTACCTTGTCCCTTAGCTCCTACCTACCTTGCCGTTTCCATTTTTGCTAACCCAAGTTCTTCATTCTTCTTGTAGCTCTCGGAACGCCGTCGGGTCCTTGTCATTTCCAGAGCACGCCCGCAAATACCCCCCTTTTTTTGGACGTCTTCATCTCCAGTGAGATACTCTCCAACTCTTGCGCGTCATATTGTGTCCCTTAACTCCACATTGCTTTCCCCTCAACTTATTCCATCAATGATCCACAGGCTCAGCCGTATTTCGAAGTTTCCCCTTCACGGCCGTGGGAACCCCTCTTCTTCCCTAACGCCGGTACGGTGAGTTCCCCTTCAATTTCCCCCCTCTGGAACAATATAGAGGATCCCCTGGTGCTGTTCACACCTCTCTTTTCCTTTCTTTCTCCACAGGACATCCCCACCTCTGTGACCTCCAACGCGCCACCGCCGGCTCACGACGCCAGAGCACCCCAGTCACTCCCCACCTCTACCAAGCACTCGGTGAGTTTCCTGGAGGTCCCCTGAGCATTTTGCACTGCCTCTTGTTGAAGCTCTTCGCCTTACCGCCTGTGGTCGCCGTGCATGTTGTGCCGCCGCCCTGACTGGACCTTGCCGTTGCCAAAGAAGATAACCCTCGGTCCCCGGCCAAGCCGAGAAGTCACCAAGCCCGAGTCCGTATCTGCATGCATTGTCTCGGGGAGCTTTCTTCGCCGAACGACTTTGGCACCCGAGCTACCTCCTCCGCTCAACGCCGCCGCCGACGCGCCACCGTGCCCCTCTACCGGCGACGACACCACCGGAAGGTAGTCTTCCCTATTCTCCTTCCTGTTTGCCCTTGCTCGTGCGCCCTCAGGCCTCCCCTCGCCACCGGTGAGCTCTGCAAGGTCACGGCCGCGCGGCTCTGTTGTCGGATTACCGACCGAAAACAGTAACTCGTTAATTATCAAAATCCTCGATTAGTTTAAGCTAATTATTGATTAGAGTAAGTAATGGTTGTTTAGAAGGGTTAAATCTCTATTACATGTGGGCCCGTTTAGCCAGTAAGTGGAGGTGTACACTGTTAGTATGTATTTGCTAAGTAAAAACGTATTTTTAGTATGCTTTGAATAGAATTACGTTTTCAGAATTAGAAGACGTATTCTTCGAAATACGTTTTCAGTTTAGTTGCGGCCGAGACCGAGTTATTTTTGACTAGGTCGAACCCATGGCGCTGACCCCACTTGTCAGTGGCTTTGGCTAGCTCAGCCTCGATAGAAAAAGCATTCCATACTTAAGAAATTCGGAATACAATTATTTATACAATGAAAAATTGTTTTAACTTCAAAAATCCATATCTAATTCAAATCAACTCCAAAATGAATGAAACCAGTTTTGATATTTTTATGTGAATTTTATTTTAAAATAGGTTTCAAATATATATCAGAAGCAGAGAATATAGATTTAAGAAAAAGATCTATAACTCTATTATTTTTACAATAGAAACATACTGTTAACTTCAAAAATACATAACTATTTCATTTTAACTCCGAAAACAGTGAAACCACTTTTTATAATTTTTATTTTAAGTAAACTTATTTCTAAAAATGGTTTCAATCTCACCTCTGTTACAGAAGCTATATTTTGCGGAGAGTGATCCCAAAATGAATTGTTTTTACACTATTAATGCTGATAACTTTAGAAATCAATAACTAAATCATAAAAACCCCAATTGAAGCAAGCTCAACTGTTTTGAACTTGTAATAATATTACCTATTTATCCATGTAATCTATGTACTCGCCAATGCTATACAAATTTTCACCTCATAATTAAATTAAATGAGTGAAGGCGTGTTAAAATCTGAAATTCAAAACACCATAACTTGCACATACTAAGTCCAAATGGAATAATTCTTTCACTTAAATTAATCTAAAATTATGACCTACCTACTGCATAAATTTCATGCATTTTTGAGTATGTTGAATTTATGGCTTTATTTGATATTTATTGCAATATCGTCCTTTATTAGGTTTTCGACGATAACGATATATTCGTGAGACTATTATGATTGTAAACTGAGAATGAACAAGTGATACAGCAAAGGTGCGAGCACCCTCCTCTTGATCATATTGCTCCTAGTGGTTTTTAAAGTTTTGTGTGAGTTTTATTATTCGCAATTGCATGCTATTTTGAAATATATGTTTATGGGTAGATGTAGTTAATCTCCTAATTGTTGCATTAGCCCTCCTTTGAACGATGATTACCCTTTTACCTTGAATGATTAAGGATATATGTTATATGGGTTGTTTGCTAGTTTGTAGAACGATGCTTAGCCATGCTAGTAGTTGTAGTCGACAGTGGTTGATGGAACTAGTCCATCGGCCGGTGAATCGAATTGAATCTTAATGAAATTTGAGGATTTTATGGATTGAATTATGTTGACATTGAGGATTGTTTCCGGATCTTCGCAATTGCATGCTATTTTGAAATATATGTTTATGGGTAGATGTAGTTAATCTCCTAATTGTTGCATTAGCCCTCCTTTGAACGTTGATTACCCTTTTACCTTGAATGATTAAGGATATATGTTATATGGGTTGTTTGCTAGTTTGTAGAACGATGCTTAGCCATGCTAGTAGTTGTAGTCGACAGTGGTTGATGGAACTAGTCCATCGGCCGGTGAATCGAATTGAATCTTAATGAAATTTGAGGATTTTATGGATTGAATTATGTTGGCATTGAGGATTGTTTCCGGATCTTCGAATCTAGTTATTGTGACTTGTTGGGAAGTTGTTGTTGTTGTATGTTGGACTTGGACGGGTGATAAGGTGATGAAGGGATGGTCCCGGATTCATGTAGCCCCGTCTGAGTGTTTAAGGACCGGTCTGTGGTGTGATGAACCAAGTCTTACGTGCAACCACACGCCGGGATAATGGCGAAGGTTTGGCTTAATAATTTGTTGTGTGTTAGCTATCAAAACACAATGAGATTGACAATTGTTATTGTTATGTATTTAATTGTTCTTTTGTCAATCTCGTGGGGGCATGTTAAGCGTTAACCTTACTTGCTCTTAAGGGTCTCTTATTTGGTTGGGACTTACTTACACAACGGGGTTTACCCTGTGGTTCAGGCGACTGTACCGTCTGCCATGGGATTGTCCTCGGGTGGTTTGATAGTTAGGACATGACATTGTAACGGCCTCGTTATGCTACCTCAGTCACACTCCTATGGAAGAGTGCATTGGCCGACATTAAGAGGAATGCATATCGTGTGGGTAAAGTTGTACAACTCTGCAGAGTAACTAAATCTATTCGAATAGCCTCGTCCTAGGTTATGGACAACACTTGTGGGAAAGCAGGCACAGTTAGCTTTTGAGAAATTAAGTTTGGGTTAGGGTTGGTAATGTTTTATCTTTATGTTAGTTTGTTCAGAGCTGAGATGTTATCATGAATGCGTTGTTCGCGCGTTAAGTTTGTTAAGGAATGAATTGTGTCACGAATGAGATGTTCGTGTGTTGATTATTTGGAGAGTATACCATTGATGATCTTTACTTACTGCTATAAAGTCTTTTATAAATGTTTTACAAATGGCAGGTTAGAATCTTTTATCCATTTGCAAAACGCTTTATGCTGAAAAATTGACTAGTGTAGTGGCCTTCCGTTGATACTTACTTGCATCCTTATTTTTCTTGAAAAGTCTCGCGAGTACAACTTTGTACTTGAAAAGTGTCTATTTGATCAGGTAAGGACGTCGGGCGAAACGGCTTTAACTCCAGTTGGTTGCTTGTGGGATTGTGGGCATGCCAACTCGGTTATTCCCTCTTTATTTAAGTTTATCTTCCGCTGCAATTTATTTGTATTATTGTTATTTAGATTTGGCCGATTGGCCCTCTTATGTAAAATTGGGACCGAAAGGTTCTATGTTGAAAATGTATTAAAGTTTCTATTATTCTTGTACATTGTGTATGGATGTGATTGCAATGTTGTGTACTAGGATATGTACATGTTAGCCACTGATCCTTGGGAGCTAGCATGTGACACATATCCGGGTCACTCGGAATCGTGTTCGTCTCACGTTAAGTGTTGCGTTTACGGCGTAATCACTTAGCTTGATACGGATCCGATCTCGGGGGTCCTCACAGCGTTGGTATCAGAGCCATACTGACTGTAGGTTAAAGCCGTAGCAATGGACGTATTAGGATTTTGAGTTAGAATATTTTCAAACTATCAAAAGTTTGGCAAAAATGTTAGTAATATAATTCCTTTGTTTCTTACCCACCCTAGTATCTAATTCTTACCTCACTATTCTTTTGAATTGTGTAAAATCATTTTCTCCAATGCTCGTCTCTCTTCCAACACTAGAAACGTTAAATAGTCACCGGTGAAGAGCAATAATGGAAGAACAAGAAGACGATGCCTTGCTGCGATTTTAGGAATAAATTAGGGTTTATTCTTAGATTAATTACCCCCTAAGGATATCATATAGCTTGTAGATGCTGGATTTTGTGAAGATCATTTGCTCTCTTTTGATCCAAGTAGTTGTGTATCGCCTACGGGCGGGTTGTATCGCAACTTTGTTGGAAAACTAATTGTGTCTTCATTTGTATCTTGTGCTGTCCACCTGGACCATAGCACCCCATTTTGTGATGCATAAATGTGTTTTCATTGTGCATTCATGCTAGAATAAGTTACCCCTGCTGTCAATTACTTACCTTATCCTTTTCCCTCGTTTCCTTTTTTTCCGGTTGCTAACAAGTTGTATGGCAACAGGATGTCGGGTCATAAAACTCGTTTGATGTCGGAAGTACTGGAGGACTCACAACCCATGGGTTCTCAAATCACCGATGATCAGCCCCCGATTCCTCAACGGCACAATCCGGAGCACCCTGACCCTCAATTTCAGCACGTGGGTCAACAAGAAGAAGTGACTCCACCTCAGCCATCTATGGTCGACGTGTTGGCCCTAATGGAACAGAGTCAGCAAGACCAAACTCTGATGTTGCAGCAAATTGCTCTAAACACTGCCAATGTCCAAGGTGCTCAAATAGCAGTGGGAGAAGCCGATCTTTATGGCTCCCGATTTGCTGATTTTCTGAGCACAATCCTCCCGTGTTTTCTGGTTTGGAGGATCCTCTCGAGGCCGATGATTGGCTTTGGTCCATCGAACGGAAGTTGATCCTCACTCAGTGTGCTGGTAATGAGAAGGTCTTATATGCCTCCAATCAACTAGAAGGTGCTGCTTCTGTATGGTGGGACAATTTTTGCGCCATGCAGCCCGCCAGTTACGTTCCTTCATGGGACGAGTTCCGAATAGCTTTCCGTGAGGCACATGTTCCTTCAAGCATTATGGATATCAAGAGGCGTGAATTCCTCGCGCTGAAGCAAGACAACAAGTCCGTATTGGAGTATCTCCGCGAGTTCAATCGTTTGGCTCGTTACGCTCCAGACGATGTCTCCACTGATGCAAGAAAGCAAGGCCAGTTCTTGAATGAGCTAACAGAAGTGATGCAGTTGGAACTTGCTGTACATGACTTCCGTGACTTCCAGCAATTGGTTAATAAGGCTATTGTGGTGGAGAACAAAATGCAGGCGGTTGTAGAATCGCGAAAGCGCAAGAAGGCTGCACAAATTTCAGCAAGCTGCAGTTTTCAAGAACCGTGTGCTTGGCAGCCCGCTCCTCCTGAATTCCAAGTCCCAGCACCTCTGAGAGCTCCTTTGCAAGTTTCTCATCCACCTCAGGAAGATATCCAACAAGGGCAGCCCAAAAAGAAGTATAGACGCCGACTCCAGCAAAACAAGCAGGTTGCTTGTTTCACTTGTGGCAATCTGGGGCATTTCGCCAGTCAATGCCCAGTGCAGCACCAAGCCATTTCCAATCAGCACCAAGACCTTGAAACATCCCTTGATCAGAGGTCCGATGTCACTTTTCAGAACCCCAGTCGTGCTCATGTCAACCATGTCACCGCCGAGGAAGCGCAGGAAGCACCCGATGTTGTGTTGGGCACATTCCTAGTCAATTCGACTCTTGCGACCGTGCTATTCGACTCAGGGGCCTCTCATTCTTTCATGTCCAGAGGTTTTGCTACCCTCCACAATATCTCACTCAGCTTGATGCCTGTACCTATGATGATTCAATCACCAGGGTCAGAAATGAGAAGCATTCATGAATGTCGGGAAGTTGAAATTGAGATCAAAGGGGTGAAGTTTTTGGCCAACCTTATTGTGATAAATTCAGCGGGCATTGATGTTATTCTTGGGATGAATTGGCTGTCCAAGAACCATGGGAAAATTGATTGTGCCCGCAAGGTTATCACTCTTACAAGTCCTCTTGGGCTTGAAGTCGAAATAGTGCCAAAATTGGAGCATCCTCATCTCTATGCCCTTAGCAGCAAAGAATTGCCAGAATTGAGTGAAGTTCCAGTGGTATGTGAGTACCCAGATGTTTTCCCCGAGGAACTACCGGGCATGCCACCCTCACGAGAAATTGAATTTGTAATTGAGCTGCAGCCCGAAACTGCTCCAATATCGAAACGTCCTTATAGGATGCCGCCAAATGAGTTGGTTGAATTGAAGAAGCAACTCACATAACTTCAAGAGAAGGGTTTCATTAGGCCGAGCTCCTCACCTTGGGGATGCCCGGCTTTATTTGTGAAGAAGAAGGACCACAGTCTACGGATGTGTGTTGACTATCGTCCGTTGAATGAGGTCACTGTCAAGAACAAGTACCCTCTTCCACGGATCGATGATTTGTTCGACCAAATGAACGGTGCTCGTATATTCTCCAAAATTGACTTGAGATTGGGCTATCATCAAGTTAGGATCAGATCTGAAGACATTCCCAAGACGGCTTTCTCAACTCGTTATGGCTTGTATGAGTACACCGTCATGTCCTTCGGTTTGACGAATGCACCGGCCTTGTTCATGAATCTCATGAACTCAGTGTTTATGGAATATTTGGATAAATTTGTGGTCGTTTTTATTGATGACATTCTCATATACTCCAAATCTGAAAGTGAGCATGAAGAACACCTTCGTCTTGTGTTGGGCAAGCTCCGAGAACATCGACTCTATGCAAAATTCAGCAAATGTGAGTTTTGGCTAAAAGAGGTCGCATTTTTGGGTCATGTGCTATCCAAAGGAGGAGTTGCTGTGGATCCAAGCAAAGTTCAAGATGTGCTTAATTGGAAACAACCCAAGTCCGTTTCCGAAGTCCGCAGTTTCCTCGGTCTTGCGGGCTATTACCGCCGCTTTATCGAGAATTTCTCAAAAATAGCAAGACCGATGACCCAATTGTTGAAGAAAGAAAAGAAGTATGAATGGTCAGCGGATTGTGAAGCAAGCTTTCAGATGTTGAAGGATCGTCTAACTTCTGCTCCAGTGTTAGTTCTGCCAAATATCCACAAAAGCTTCGAAATCTATTGCGATGCATCTCGCCGTGGTCTTGGTTGTGTTCTTATGCAAGAGGGCCGAGTTGTGGCGTATGCGTCGAGGCAATTGAGGCCTCATGAGGTGAACTATCCCACTCATGACCTTGAGCTTGCAGCAGTGGTTCATGCTTTGAAGATATGGCAACATTTTCTTATCGACAATCGCTGCGAAGTCTATACTGATCACAAAAGTTTGAAGTATATCTTCACTCAAGCCGATCTGAACCTAAGGCAAAGAAGATGGCTTGAATTGATCAAGGACTATGATATGGGAGTTCATTATCATCCAGGGAAAGCTAATGTCGTTGCCGATGCATTGAGCCGAAAATCACAATGCAACTGTATCTTGGTTCGACCTGAAACGGAAGCTCTTTGCAATGAATTTCAACGGCTCAACTTGGAGATGGTTAGCGAAGGTTTTCTCGCTGCCTTAGAAGTGAAACCTACCCTTGAGGACCAGATCAAGATGGCCCAGAAGAATGACAAGGGTATGGAAAGAATCAAGCAGAAAATGAAGGCCGGCAAAGCCAAGTGTTTTGTCGAGGACCACCAAGGTGTTTTGTGGTTCGGAAAGCGTTTGGTTGTGCCAAATGACGCCAAGCTTAAGGAGTTAATTCTTCGTGAAGCCCATGACTCTCTTTTCTCCATCCATCTGGGAAGCACAAAAATGTATCAAGACTTGAAGCAAAAATTATGGTGGACTCGGATGAAGCGGGAGATTGCACGCTTTGTTGCCGAGTGTGATGTATGTCAACGGGTGAAGGCCGAGCACCAACGGCCAGCGGGTATGCTTCAACCCCTCCCCGTTCCAGAATGGAAATGGGATGAAATTGGGATGGATTTCATCACCGGACTTCCTAAGACTCAGCAAGGTTATGACTCCATATGGGTGATTGTTGACCGTTTGTCAAAAGTTGCTCATTTTCTCCCCGTCAAGACCACTTATTCGGGAAATCAATTGGCGGAGTTGTACATCTCCAGAATTGTATGCCTCCATGGTGTTCCTAAGATAATTGTTTCAGATCGAAGTACTCAATTCACCTCGCATTTCTGGAATTGTCTCCATGAAGCAATGGGAACTCAACTATCCTTTAGCACCGCTTACCACCCACAAACTGGAGGTCAAACTGAAAGGGTGAATCAAATTTTGGAAGATATGTTAAGAGCATGTGTGTTGTCCTATGGAAAGAAATGGGATAAATGCTTGCCGTTTGCGGAATTCTCTTATAACAATAGCTTTCAAGCAAGCCTCAAAATGTCACCTTTTGAAGTGCTTTATGGGAGAAGGTGTAGGACACCTCTCAACTGGTTCGAGTCCGGTGAGAGACAATTCTTTGGACCGGACATGATAAATGAAGCCGAAGAGCAAGTTCGTATGATCCGGGAGAGACTACGGACGGCTCAGTCTCGTCAAAAGTCTTATGCCGACCGTCGCCGTCTGGATTTGAGCTTTGAGGTGGACGATCATGTTTACCTTAAGGTCTCCCCAATGAAAGGAATGCAACGCTTTCAAGTCAAAGGCAAGTTGGCACCTCGCTACATCGGCCCTTTCCGAATTCTAGCGAAGCGAGGATTGGTAGCTTATCAGTTGGAGCTACCACCATCACTTTCAGATGTGCACAATGTATTTCATGTATCTCAACTGAAGAAGTGTCTTCGAGTCCCTACTGAAGTGACCAATTTAGAAGACCTCGACTTGCAGCCCGATCTTTCTTATCGGGAGCGCCCGATTCGCATCCTTGAAGAAATGGAGCGCAAGACAAGGAATCGCAACATCAAGTTCTTGAAGGTGCAATGGAGCAACCATACTGAAGATGAAGCAACATGGGAGCGTGAAGACCGGATGCGAGCCGAGTATCCTGAACTTTTTCCTTCTACATGAAGTGTCTTCGAATCAAGAAAGAAAAGGTTAAACAAAGCAATGGGAAGGAAAATGTAATAGAAATTCCTTGTAACCTTGTTAGGATATCTTAGTTCTACCTTTGAAAGATATCTTAGCACTATCTTTGAAGGAAATCAAGACAACGGATGTTATGTTTTCTTTTAGAACCTTCCTATCCAACTTCCACCCTATCGATCTCGGGGTCGAGATCTTTTGTAAGGGGGGAGGTTTGTAACATCCCCAATTTAATTAATGGGATTTAGTATGCATCTTATCAGCATGCTAGACATTTTGGAATCTTTTGCATGAATTATTGCAATTGGAAAACCTAAATCAAAGATCAAACATACACTTCAAATTTAAACTTCAAATAAAAACAGCAACAGAAACATTTGATCATCATTTGTAAATAATTTATTCAAATACTAGAATAATTATCATGAATAAATATAATTTTTACCAAATTTTTGGAACTCAATTGCACCCTCAGAAAATTCAAACACCATTTAAAGACCTAGACTAAGTTTGAATTTATTTTACTTAAATTATATTATGAACAGTGACTTTAATAATTTTTATAAATACTAGGACATCCCAGGAACCTCTCCAAAAATTTTCAGGATTTATAGAATTGTATTTCGATATTTAAAGCCTCAGTCAAACCTGTTGTTTAATTAGTCAAATCTGGATTTCTAATAACCCAACACTGTAGCATGGACTCGAGCCCACCACTGTTCCGACCGCACCGGACCCAAACCCATGCGGTCCAACCTAACCGCCTAGTTGCACCAGTGGAATCTAAAGCCCTCGACCGTCCGATTGTGATCGTGTGGTCCGGACAAAACCCAATCGGACCGACCGAGCCTCCACCGCGCCAGTTGGTCCAGCCGCACCAGCTCCCTTCGCAGTCACTGCCAACCGGGCCCCGCTCGTCAGGTTCTTCTTCCTCCCGTTGGCGCGCCGCAGAAACACTTCGCCACGCGCCCGCCGAGCTCTGAGCTACCTCTGTTGACGCCGTGAGCCACCGCCCCTCCCGACCACTCCTGATGCTCCGCATTGTAACGCCGCCTCTTCCTCCGTCCTCTTCCCCGTTTCAAAACCGGCTCTACCCCCTCTCTCCGCCCACTTCTCCTCTCGGTGACCGAGGAGAGGGAAGCTCTTGTGAGCGTTCCTCTTGGGTAAAATCCACCCTACCTTGTCCCTTAGCTCCTACCTACCTTGCCGTTTCCATTTTTGCTAACCCAAGTTCTTCATTATTCTTGTAGCTCTTGGAACGCCGTCGGGTCCTTGTCATTTCCAGAGCACGCCCGCAAATACCCCCCTTTTTTTGGACGTCTTCATCTCCGGTGAGATACTCTCCAACTCTTGCGCGTCATATTGTGTCCCTTAACTCCACATTGCTTTCCCCTCAACTTATTCCATCAATGATCCACGTGCTCACCAGTATTTCAAGTTTCCCTTCACGGCCGTGGAACCCTCTTCTTCCCTAACGCCAGATGCAGTGAGTTCCCCTTCAATTTCCCCCTCCGGAACAATATAGAGGATCCCCGTGCTGTTCACACCTCTCTTTCCTTTCTTTCTCCACAGGACATCCCGCCTCTGTGACCTCCAACGTGCCACCGCCGGCCACGACGCCTTGAGCACCCGATCCTCCCCACCTCTACCAAGCACTCGGTGAGTTTCTGGAGGTCCCAGGCATTTTGCACTGCCTCTTGTTGAAGCTCTTCGCCTTACCGCATGTGGTCGCCGTGCATGTTGTGCCGCCGCCCTGACTGGACCTTGCCGTTGCCAAAGAAGATAACCCTGGGTCCCCGGGCCAAGCTAGAGAAGTCACTAAAGCCCCAGGAGTCCGTATACAGTACCAGATTGTCTCGGGGAGCTTTCTTCACCGAACGACTTTGGCACCTGAGCTACCTCGTCCGCTCAACGCCGCCGCCGACGCGCCACCGTGCCCCTCTACCGGCGACGACACCACCGGAAGGTAGTCTTCCCTATTCTCCTTCCAGTTTGCCCTTGCTCGTGCGCCCTCAGGCCTCCCCTCACCGCCGGCGAGCTCTGCAAGGTCACGGCCGCGCGGCTCTGTTGTCGGATTACCGACCGAAAACAGTAACTCGTTAATTATCAAAATCCTCGATTAGTTTAAGCTAATTATTGATTAGAGTAAGTAATGGTTGTTTAGAAGGGTTAAATCTCTATTACATGTGGGCCCGTTTAGCCAGTAAGTGGAGGTGTACACTGTTAGTACGTATTTGCTAAGTAAAAACGTATTTTTAGTATGCTTTGAATAGAATTACGTTTTCAGAATTAGAAGACGTATTCTTCGAAATACGTTTTCAGTTTAGTTGCGGCCGAGACCGAGTTATTTTTGACTATGTCGAACCCATGGCGCTGACCCCACATGTCAGTGGCTTTGGCTAGCTCAGCCTCGGTAGAAAAAGTATTCCATACTTAAGAAATTCGGAATACAATTATTTATACACTAAAAAATTGTTTTAACTTCAAAAATCCATATCTAATTCAAATCAACTCCAAAATGAATGAAACCAGTTTTGATATTTTTCTTATTATGTGAATTTTATTTTAAAATAGGTTTCAAATATATATCAGAAGCAGAGAATATAGATTTAAGAAAAGATCTATAACTCTATTATTTTACAATAGAAAAATCATTAACTTCAAAATACATAACTATTTCATTTTAACTCAAAACAGTGAAACCACTTTTTATAATTTTTATTTTAAGTAAACTTATTTCTAAAAATGGTTTCAATCTCACCTCATTACTGAAGCTATATTTTATGAGAGTGATCCCAAAATGAATTGTTTTTACACTATTAATGCTGATAACTTTAGAAATCAATAACTAAATCATGAAAACTCCAATTGAAGCAAGCTCAACTGTTTTGAACTTGTAATAATATTACCTATTTATCCATGTAATCTATGTACTCGCCAATGCTATACAAATTTTCACCTCATAATTAAATTAAATGAGTGAAGGCGTGTTAAAATCTGAAATTCAAAACACCATAACTTGCACATACTAAGTCCAAATGGAATAATTCTTTCACTTAAATTAATCTAAAATCATGACCTAGCTACTGCATAAATTTCATGCATTTTTTAGTATGTTGAATTTATGGCTTTATTTGATATTTCTTGCAATATCGTCCTTTATTAGGTTTTCGACGATAACGATATATTCGTGAGAGTATTATGATTGTAAACTGAGAATGAACAAGTGATACAGCAAAGGTGCGAGCACCCTCCTCTTGATCTTATTGCTCCCAGTGGTTTTTAAAGTTTTGTGTGAGTTTTATTATTCGCAATTGCATGCTATTTTGAAATATATGTTTATGGGTAGATGTAGTTAATCTCCTAATTGTTGCATTAGCCCTCCTTTGAACGTTGATTACCCTTTTACCTTGAATGATTAAGGATATATGTTATATGGGTTGTTTGCTAGTTTGTAGAACGATGCTTAGCCATGCTAGTAGTTGTAGTCGACAGTGGTTGATGGAACTAGTCCATCGGCCGGTGAATCGAATTGAATCTTAATGAAATTTGAGGATTTTATGGATTGAATTATGTTGGCATTGAGGATTGTTTCCGGATCTTCAAATCTAGTTATTGTGACTTGTTGGGAAGTTGTTGTTGTTGTATGTTGGACTTGGACGGGTGATAAGGTGATGAAGGGGTGGTCCCGGATTCATGTAGCCCCCTCTGAGTGTTTAAGGACCGGTCTGTGGTGTGATGAACCAAGTCTTACGTGCAACCACACGCCGGGATAATGGCGAAGGCTTGGCTTAATAATTTGTTGTGTGTTAGCTATCAAAACACAATGGGATTGACAATTGTTATTGTTATGTATTTAATTGTTCTTTTGTCAATCTCGTGGGGGCATGTTAAGCGTTAACCTTACTTGCTCTTAAGGGTCTCTTATTTGGTTGGGACTTACTTACACAACGGGGTTTACCCTGTGGTTCAGGCGACTGTACCGTCTGCCATGGGATTGTCCTCGGGTGGTTTGATAGTTAGGACATGACATTGTAACGACCTCGTTATGCTACCTGAGTCACACTCCTATGGAAGAGTGCATTGGCCGACATTAAGAGGAATGCATATCGTGTGGGTAAAGCTGTACAACTCTGCAGAGTAACTAAATCTATTCGAATAGCCTCGTCCTAGGTTATGGACAACACTTGTGGGAAAGCAGGCACAGTTAGCTTTTGAGAAATTAAGTTTGGGTTAGGGTTGGTAATGTTTTATCTTTATGTTAGTTTGTTCAGAGCTGAGATGTTATCATGAACGCGTTGTTCGCGCGTTAAGTTTGTTAAGGAATGAATTGTGCCACGAATGAGATGTTCGTGTGTTGATTATTTGGAGAGTATACCATTGATGATCTTTACTTACTGCTATAAAGTCTTTTATAAATGTTTTACAAATGGCAGGTTAGAATCTTTTATCCATTTGCAAAACGCTTTATGCTGAAAAATTGACTAGTGTAGTGGCCTTCCGTTGATACTTACTTGCATCCTTATTTTTCTTGAAAAGTCTCGCGGGTACAACTTTGTACTTGAAAAGTGTCTATTTGATCAGGTAAGGACGGCGGGCGAAACGGCTTTAACTCCAGTTGGTTGCTTGTGGGATTGTGGGCATGCCAACTCGGTTATTCCCTCTTTATTTAAGTTTATCTTCCGCTGCAATTTATTTGTATTATTGTTATTTAGATTTGGCCGATTGGCCCTCTTATGTAAAATTGGGACCGAAAGGTTCTATGTTGAAAATGTATTAAAGTTTCTATTATTCTTGTACATTGTGTATGGATGAGATTGCAATGTTGTGTACTAGGATATGTGCATGTTAGCCACTGATCCTTGGGAGCTAGCATGTGACACATATCCGGGTCACTTGGAATCATGTTCTTCTCACGTTAAGTGTTGCGTTTACGGCGTAATCACTTAGCTTGATACGGATCCGATCTCGGGGGTCCTCACATGTAGATGTAGTGGTTTGTGTTGGGTGTTAAATATAGGCACAACATGACGAGCATGAAAGTTTTTGAAAGGTATCCTCATCAGTTTAGCTGATCATCTTGGGTATGACCATGTTAACGGACTTTTCCCTCCCTCCCCCTGATAATCTATCTTTCAAAGCACCCACCACATTTCTTGGCACTGGTACTTGCATGGTGCTACATGGAACCCCGAGAACCTTCTTTACCAACGGCTTGATAGGTATGGACTTCCCACCAACCTCCAAAGTACCTTGCTCACAATTGACTTTGTTGATCAAGCACAATGTCAAACCCTTGTGTAGTTCACACTGCCATTGATAAAAGGCTTCCAAATCTCATTTTAGTAACATAGATTTTTTGGACCGTGGAAAGGGACTTGATTATTGGGGGAGAGGGGATACGGTGTGGAGAGCACCTGTAAGCTACTTTCTGAACCTACATTAATAACAACGTCAACACTTTCTGAAAATAATGGATAGTTGCAAGTTTGAAATCATTTGTTGATTCTGTATTATACCTTCTTGATGTTATAAGGTTGCTTATGCTTCTTTCTGTGAATATCTGACGTAGTCTCCACGCAAGGTGTATGCTTTGGGATAGCCGGTGTAGGGTTGGGCCAGGTGTATGCTTCAGGTTGTGTGACTTGCGTGCGACTATGCTGGAGCACTTGCATGAAATTGCATTAATTAATTTTGTAAAAATTCTGGAAAAATTACACAATCAAGTCCACTAAATAAGGAGCTTGAATTTTTTTCATAATGTTTGGATCTCATTTTCTAAATTAGAAAATTCCTACTAACAGTATACTTAAATGAATTTTAGAGACAAAATCAAAATGTATAAAATTTTGAAAAAAATACACAAGCGATTAAACTGTGTCGGGAGGCTCCACAAAAAAAATTGATAATTTGTTGAGCTCAGGTTCTATATTTAAAAAATTCTGCAAACGGAAGTAACTAATGGAGATGTCATTCGGCATAATTTTTTGTGTTCACGATGTTATTTTCCAGTGCGTCATGAACAGAGTGTCGTCCCTTCGATTACATCCTAACGCAATGTCACTGAGCTAATTACCCCTATCTTTTTGGGTGGAATGAATACAAAATCAGTGTCAACAGAAGGAGAGTCCATGTCACACAACACATTGCAAGGAGCACCCAAGGTGAGTACCACAAAAAAATTCAGGCCATGTGAGTCAAAAAGTTTTTCTATCAATTTTCAATAGAGTTTCAGATGGTATCAGTTTTAGGTACTATGGAGCAATGTTTCATATAGTTTCGAAAAAGTTTCATATAACTTCAGGTAGTACTGAGCAAAAAGTTTCATATAGTTTTGGCAAAGTTTCATATAGTATCATGCAAAAGTTTCTTAGAGTTTTAGCCAGTTTCATGTAGTTTCTGATAGTGTCGAGCAAAAAGTTCCATAGAGTTACAATCGGTTTATAGGTTCTGAAGCAGAATTTCAGATAGCTCCGTAAAAAAAATTAGATAGATTTAAATGAATTCGGAGGGATGTAGTCACTAGGAAAAAACTTGCTGAGGATGAATAACACATTAGGAACTCGCTTGAGTCGTTTTCTCTTCATAACTGCATTTCGGTCGCCATTCGCCCCGATGAGGTCGTCAGGCGGTGCACGCCGAGAGAAACTCACGAGGATGAAGACAATGTGTTAGAGGCTGGTTCAAGGCGTTCGCTCCCTGCACCCGCACACCGACGACAGAGAAGCTAATGACGCCCCAACGAAGTGGCGCTCGACGTTGTGGCCGTATGTCGGAACCCTATCGAAGAGAGCCAGGTAAGTGGATGGATTGGGGAATGGGGTGTGACGCCTCCCGGGATCGGATCCGTTTCAAGCTAAGTAATTACGCTAAAAACGCAATACTTAACGTGAGACGAAAACGATTCCAAGTGCCCGGATATGTGTCTCTTGTTAGCTCCCAAGGATCAGTGGCTAACATGCACATATCCTAATACAACATTGCAATCACATCCATACACAATTGTACAAGAGAATAGAAACTTTGATACATCTTCAACATATAGAACCTTATGGTCCCTATTTTACATAAGAGGGCCAATCGGCCAAATCTAAATAACAATAAAACAAATAAATCGCAGCAGAAGATAAACTTAAAGTAAAAAGGGAATAACCGAGTTGGCGTGCCCACAATCCCACAAGCAACCAATTGGAGTTAAAACCGTTGCACCCGTCGTCCTTACCTGATCAAATAGACACTTTTCAAGTACAAAGTTGTACTCGCGAGACTTTTCAAGAAAAATAAGGATGCATGTAAGTATCAAAGAAAGGCTACTACACTAGTTTATTTTGCAGCATAAAGCAAGTTTTGCATAAAGATAAACAATATAGATTCAACTAGCTATTTGTAAAATATTTAGAAAACATTTTATGACAGTAAGTAATGATCAACAATGGCATAATCTTCAAATATAATCAACACACGAATATCCCATTCGTGGCACAATTCATTCCTCAACAAAAATTAACGCGCGAACTACGCGTTCACGAAATCATTTCAGATCTGAACAACTAACATAAAGACATAACATTCCCAACCATAACCCAAACCAATTTCCCATAAGCTAACAGTGTCTGCTTTCCCACAAGTGTTGTCCATAACCTAAGACGAGGCTATTTGAATAGATTTAGTTACTTTGCAGAGTTGTACAGCTTTACCCACACGATATGCATTCCTCTTAATATCGACCAATGCACTCTTCCTTGGGAGTGTGACTGAGGTAGCATAACGGGGCTGTTACAATGTTATGTCCTAACTATCAAACCACCCGAGGCTCAGAATCCCATGGCAGGCTATCGTACGCGCTAGAACCACAGGGGAAACCCCGTTGTCTATGTAAGTCCCTACCAAACAAGAGACCCTTAAGAGCAAGTAAGGTTAACGCTTAACCTGCCCCCACGATATTGACAAAAGAACAATTAAATACATAACAATAACAATTGTCAATCTCATTGTGTTTTGATAGCTAACACACAACAAATTATTAAGCCAAGCCTTCACCATTATCCCGGCGTGTGGTTGCACGTAAGACTTGGTTCATCACACCACAGACCGGTCCTTAAACACTCAGACGGGGCTACACAATTCCATAATAACAAACAACAATAGTAATTCATCATCAACCTACACCCGTCCAAGTTAAGAAGACAAAACCCATGCCCAACATGTCTACAAACCCCAGATGCGAAGATCTGGATACATTCCTCAAATCCAACATAATCCAATCCATAAAATCCTCAAAGTTCATTAAGATTCAATTCGATCCAACGGCCGATGGACTAGCTCCATCAAACGCTTTCGGCTATAACTACTAGCATGGTTAAGCATCGTTCTACAAACTAGCAAACAACCCATATAACATATATCCTTCATCATTCAAGGAAAAAAGGGTAATCAACATTCAAAGGAGGGCTAATGCAGCAACTAGGAGATTAACTACTTCTACCCATAAATATACATTTCAAAATAGCATTCAATTGTGATAATAAAACTCACACAAAATAGCTTTTTCTTATTGTAAAAATAATAGAGTTATGGATCATTTTTGCAAAACTATTTTATATGCTACAGATACATGTTTGAAACCTATTTTGAAAAATAAAATTCACTTGATAAGAAAAATATAGAAACTGGTTTCATTCATTTTGGAGTTGATTTGAATTAGTTATACATTTTTTAAGTTCATACAATTTTTTAGTGCATAAATAAATGGATTTTCAATTTTATAAAGCATATATTACTTTTTCTACTGGGGCTGAGCTAGCCATAGCCACAGACAGAGGGGACCCGAGCTGAGGGTTTGACTTGGTCAAAGTTGACCGGTCCCAACCGATGAATACACCGAAGGCGTATTCCATAAAATAAGTCTTCTAATCAAGAAGACGTAAAATGAACTAAGTATTGAACTAATACGTTTTTCCTTAGCAAATACGTACTAACAATAAACACATCCACTTAACCGGCTGTTCGGGCCCACAAGTCATTCACTTAGCCTAAACCGATTTTTAAACCTCAGGTTTCCTATTCCAAAGGGCCCACGTGTAAAGGAGACAACACTCATTTATTTCCGGGCTAATTAAACCTAATGATTGGTTTACTTAATCAAACCAAGATTTGGTTAATTAATGACATGAACAGTACTGGTCCGAACGCGACACGCGCGCACGCGCGGCGGGCGAACCTCGCCGTCGGCGCGGCAGCGGGGCTCCGGACTCGGCGCCGACACGAGCTGGTGCGCAAGGCAAAGGCGAACTCACCTAGGGTGGCGCGAGGTCAAATGGTCGCCAGTGTCGCGCGTGCACTGGCCAGAGGCGGAGACGATGGGGCAGCGCTTGTGGACCGGCTGCTCCAGTGGTCGAGGAGGCTCGGGGAAGGGCGCATCAGTACCGCCTTGCCACCAGAAACATGAATCCGAGCTCGATGAAGGCGGAGAGGCACTACGGTGGCCGGAATAGGGGTGAAGGCGGCGCGGCAATGGAGCTTCACGACGACATGCTTGACCTTGCAATGGGAAGGGGCAGGGAGCTTAGAGGAGGAAGGGATTGACCTCTGGAACCTAACGGACACACTGGTTAGGGAGGAGACTCACCGGAGACGCCGAATCGGCCTGAGGCGGAGGTCGGTCAGAGCTGAGGAAGACAAAGGTCGTGAAGGTGAGTCCTTGCATCAACAACCAATTACATTGGTGGGGACACTCGTTGGGGCAACTCGGAGCTGCTAGACAAGGTTATAAGGCTTGAGACTCACCGGAGATGGAAGTTTGCCCGGCGCAACGGTTCTGGCGCCTCCAGAGCGCGCACCCGCGGTGACCGGGACAAGGTCGCGTCCCACGAACTACACAACATTGGAGTGGCTTGGGTTAGCAAAAACGGAAACGGCTCTGAAGTAGGAAAAGAAAGCACTGACGCCACGGCGCTTACCAGGACTGGAGAGGGAGCTTTGCTTCCTTCTCTCCCACAGCCGAGGGGAGAAGTGAGCTGCGAGAGGGGGTTGAGGCGGTTTTGAGCGGAAAGAAGACGGAGGAAGAGGCGGCGTTAGCGGGCGATGCTCACGGGTTGGTCGCAGAGGGCGGTGGGTGACGACGTAAATGGAGCAGCGCAGAGCTTACGTGGCGCGTGGCGCCCGAGCTCTGCTCGCTTGCCAGCGCGGGGAAGAAGAAAGCCCTGATCAGTGGGCCCGGTGCGTCAGCGGCACAAAGTGGTTCAGCGGCGATTGGGTTCAACCGAGTCAAGTGGAAGCGGTCAAGGTCGGACTCGAGTCCGGTGCGGCCGGTTGGGTTGGGGTCCGGTCGGAACAGTGCTTGTGAAAATGAGTTTTGAATTCAATTTGTCCAATTTGCAGAAGGTTTGACCGAGGCTTTAAAAATAGCAATAAAATTCTAAAAATTATGAAACTTTTTAGAGGGGTTACAGGGATAATCTAGTACCCAAATAAAATATTAAACCTTATTGTTCATGACTTAATTTGTATAATTTAAATTCAAACCGAGTTTAGGTTATTGAATCGAGTTTGAATTTTCTAGGGGTTGAATTAGGTTCCAAAAATTTGGTAAGAAATATATTTATTCAAGATAAATATTTTAGTATTTGAATAAATTGTTTCCAGAAGATGATCATATGTTTTTGTTGCTATTTTTATTTGGAGTTCATATTTGAAGTGTATGTTTAACTTGAAAAAGATTATCCAAATGCAAGAATTGATGCAAATGGTACCAAGATGTCATGCATACTGATAAGATGCATACTAATCCTCATTAATTAATTTGGGGATGTTACAAACCTCCCCCCTTACAAAAGATCTCAACCCCGAGATCGGTAGAAGTTGGGCAGAAAGGGTTCTAAGAAGATACAACATCTGTTGTCTTGATTTCCTTCAAAGATAGTGCTAAGACATCTATGTAAGATTACAAGGAACTTCTATTAAATTTTCCTTCCCATTGCTTTGTTTAACCTTTCCTTTCTTGATTCGAAAGCACTTTAGACAGAAGGAAAAAGTTCGGGATAATCGGCTCGCATCGGTTGCCACGGTAGGATCAATTACCCGTAGTTAGATTTATTTTCTATCCTATACACAAAAAGCCACAAAAAAAATCCTTTAGCCCGTAGTCTAATCTGTTAATTCTTGTGAGTTTTGTTAGGTTTTGATCCATTAGAAACTGTGTTTAGTCGCTGATCTTTGTTTTAGTTGCGTAGCTAAAGTTTCTTGTTTCCAATCTGTTAGTAAAAAAAAGGTGCAAATAGTACTCTTGTTTGCAATCGCTACAGCCGCCCGCCGCCATTAGCCGCGCGAACAAAAAAAAAAAAAGAAAACTGCGGTACAGTAACTCTGTTACAACATGCGTGATCGCTTTTTCACTGCTACAGTGTGAGTAGATTACTGTTCCACCGCTAGCGCGCACGGTTTGGCCGCCAATTGTGTAGCGGAAAAAAAAATCTAGTTGCTACAGTGCACACCGACTACTGTTCTTCCGCTACAGGAATTGTGCTACAGTAATAGTGCTGAAAAAAACCACATCACGCTGATCCACTCGCTGCAGCGCTAAAAAAAAAAACTGCTTTGCGCGTGTGTTGCGGTAGCCGCGAGAAGCCCGACTGCTACAGCACCCGACAGCTACAGTAGCATTGCGCGAAAAAAAAATCGCGTATATCTTTTGTGAGCCAATTCAATCCTTTGTGAATACTTTGCTCCTATTGAGACTAGCTATTGATATTGCTCTTGGGCTATTCATTTACACTTTACACACCTCTGAATTGTTATAGCCAAAAGTGGGGTTTTAAGTGCTGCTACTGTGACAATTTGATTGGTCAGGTAAAAAAAACAGAAAAAAAGAGAGCACAGAAAAAGAATAAAAAAAAGAGAAAAAAAAATACTTGGCCGATCACCTATTGTGAGCACACCTTATCATTATCAAAATTTCAGATTATGCTATTTAGTTGTTTTGAACAATCTTATGCCCTATTTTATACCATTGAGCAATTAGCTAGCGTCTCTCCATAACTGGTGCAACAAGAGCTAGTTGTTCATCACTTATATTTTTTAGCTCATTCCTTTGATTGCACTAAGTTCCATCATCTTTGCGTGTGAGTTGCTTCATTCTTCACTTATACCATAAGATCAACAACTAGGCATTGAATTCTAGTTTGGATTGTTACAATATCTAGAAATATCTAGAAATCTCAGATTGCATAGATAAACACTTATCCCTCCAAGCTCCACAAATAAGCCATTGTCTAATAGTGCTTGTGCAATTGAATTCGCTTAATCTATCACCTTGTGTTGTCTACCGTCACCAAAGTGTGTTCAGCTCTTCAATTCCATTAAGGACGCATAAGAACTTCGGTCGGTAAGAGAGGGTGAGGTTGAGTGATTTCCACAAATAAAAAAAAACTTCCACATCCACATATATAGTTTTTTTCTTTGTTTGCACTAACCATGTCAGGGAAAGAAGGAGAACAGGCATATGTTACACAAGCTGACCTTGAGAAGCTCACAAATGATTTCAATACTCAGTTGAATGACAACATGAGCGTCTTGAGAAGAGAGATACTGGAGGAGCTTCGCAAAGAGCGGGGCCCAACTGTTGTCCATGACGAAGGCATTGAGCTTGATGAGACCGATGAGGAGAGAGCTGCACGATTCGCTAGAGAAGCTCTAGCGGGTCGAGCCGTTGCCAACGCGGTTTGACCACCCCTTCCCGGGCGTGGGGGAGGTGTTTTGGGCGCTGACTATGGCCAAGGGAGAGGCCGTGGACATGGGCGTGGCCGTGGACGCGGCGGTGCTGCCCACATTGAGGACTTCAGTGACGACGTTTGGTTACACCGCAATGATAACTATCAACGTCATGGTCGTCGACATGGTGAGCAGCACGTGGAGGAAAAATTTGGGAAGCTTAAGTTCAATATTCCCAAATTTGACAGTGCTTCCGATCCAGATGCATATCTCACATGGGAGCTCAAGGTAGATAAGATATTTCGGATGCATAATTATTCGGAATAGAAGAAGCTACATATGGCATCACTTGAGTTTGATGGGTATGCGCTGATTTGGTGGGAGCAAGTATTGAACAAAAGAGAAGATAATGGAGAACCACCAGTTGTATCATGGGCTGAAATGAAGCAAGAGCTGAGAGCACGTTTTGTTCCTAACACTTATAAATGTGATCTTTTTGATAAATTGCAGAATTTGAGGCAGGGAGGTCGTTCGGTGGAGGAATACTACAAGAAGATGGAGCAAGCTATGATTAGAGCACATGTGCACGAAGATGAAGACCAAACACTTGCGCGTTTTCTGTTTGGCCTAAATAAAAACATTAAACGCATAGTGCAATATCAGCCCTACAATACTGTTGTTGATTTGGTGCATCAAGCTACAAAGGCGGAGAAGAAGTTGCTAGAAGATATGAAACCATCACCAAGGACAGCATCTTTCAACTTGAAAGCTCCATCACCGTCACCTAATGCCACCAAAGCACGCTTCAGTTTGGGACGAGGTACATCTTCAGCTAGTGCTAGTTCAAATACTAATGCTCGTTCTTCCTCGATTGCAAAATCAGCACCTACATCAAGTGAGAAGACGGTGGCCCCATCCCCTACTTCTTCAATTAATGCGACAGCAAAGAGTAGAGAAATTCAATGCTTCAAGTGTTTGGGGCGTGGGCACATAGCTAGGGAGTGTTCCAACAACCGAGTCATGCTTGTGACGGAAGATGAAGAGTTTGAATCCGCAAGCGACAAGCCAAGGTAAACAATAAGGTAATCAAACTTATTATTGATGGAGGTAGTTGTCATAACTTGGCTAGTATTGAATTGTGTGCGAAGCTTGGGTTAAAGAAGCTGAAACATCTGCGTCCATATCATGTGCAATGATTTAGCGAATGTGGGGATGTGAAGGTTCAGTATGTGGTGCATGTTACTTTTAAGATTGGTGACTATTAGGACACCGTTGAGTGTGATGTGGTGCCTATGACAGTGTGTCATCTGCTGTTGGGAAGGCCATAGCAATATGATAGAAGTGTGCAACATGATGGCCGTTCCAATATATATGCTTTTAAGTGGACGGGGAAGACAAAGGAGCTTCATCCAACGACTCCTAGTCAAATACATGCTGAATTCCAACAAAAGAAGCTTGCTGAAAATGAGAGTAAAAAGAAAGAAAAGTGTGATTTCCACACATCGGTGAGTGAGAGCCACAAGCCAAATATGAGAGAAAAAAGTAAGAGTGAGGGAGGGTTGGTTATGTTAGCCACAAAATCAGATTTGAGAGATGTGAGTAATAACCCATCAAAGAAGCACTTTGTACTTGTGTACAAAGATGCAACTGTTTTGCTTTCAACTAATGACTTAATCTCTCTCCCTAGTGGTGTTTCTTCTCTTTTGCAGGCATTTGAGGATGTGTTTCCGGAGGAGATACCAGTGGGACTTCCGCCATTGCGCGGAATAGAGCATCAAATTGATCTAGTTCCCAGTGCATCACTTCCAAATCGTCCACCATACCGTACCAATCCGGAGGAGACCAAAGAAATTCAGCGCCAAGTGCAAGGGCTACTTGAGAAAGGGTATGTACGCGAATGTCTTAGTCTTTGCGCTATTCCTGTAATTCTTGTTCCTAAGAAAGATGGTACATGGAGAATGTGTGTTGATTGTCGTGCCATTAACAATATCACTGTTAGATATCGTCATCCTATTCCTAGGTTAGATGATATGCTAGATGAACTTAGTGGTGCTGTTATATTCTCTAAAATTGATTTGAGGAGTGGATACCATCAGATTAGGATGAAACTTGGTGATGAATGGAAGACTGCTTTTAAAACTAAATTTGGATTGTATGAGTGGTTAGTTATGCCTTTTGGATTATCTAATGCACCTAGTACATTCATGCGATTGATGAATCATATTTTAAGAACATTCATTGGTAAATTTGTTGTGGTATACTTTGATGATATTTTGATCTATAGCAAAATGATGGATGAACAAATTGATCATACTAGACAAGTGCTAGAAGTTCTTAGGAATGAGAAACTGTATGCTAATCTTGATAAATGCACTTTTTGTACTGATAAAGTGGTGTTCTTAGGCTATGTTGTTTCTGGACAAGGTATTGAGGTAGATGAATCTAAAACTGAAGCAATTAAGAATTGGCCTACCACTGTGAATGTTAGTCAAATCCGAAGCTTTCATGGTCTTGCTAGTTTTTATCGATGTTTTGTTAAAGATTTCAGTACCATTGCTGCTCCATTAAATGAATTAACTAAAAAGGGTGTTGTGTTTGAATGGGGTGCACCACAAGAAAAAGCCTTCAAAGAGCTAAAGAAACATTTAATTGAAGCACCATTGCTTGTTTTGCCTAATTTCACTAAGACCTTTGAAATTGAGTGTGATGCTAGTGGAATAGGTATTGGTGGTGTTTTGATGCAAGAAGGGAAACCCGTAGCATACTTTAGTGAGAAACTAGGAGGTGCTCAATTGAATTATCCTGTGTATGATAAAGAATTGTATGCTTTGGTACGTGTGCTCGAAACTTGGCAACATTATCTTTGGCCTAGAGAATTTGTTATTTATTCTAATCATGAAGCTTTGAAATATTTGAAAAGTCAAGCTAAACTGAACCGTAGACATGCTAAGTGGGTAGAATTCATTGAAACTTTCCCATATGTTGTTAAGTACAAAAAAGGAAAAGAGAATGTGGTAGCTGACGCTTTATCTAGAAAACATGTGCTTTTAACTCAATTGGAAGTAAAGGTACCCGGATTAGAGAGTTTGAAAGATTTATATGCTTTTAACCATGAATTTTCAGAAGCATATTCTAAATGCAAAGATGGAAAAGGATGGGACAAGTTTCATGTTCATGATGGGTTCTTATTTCGTGCTAACAAATTATGTGTTCCAGATTCGTCTGTGCGTTTGCTTTTACTACAGGAATCTCATGCAGGTGGACTGATGGGACACTTTGGGAGGGAAAAGACCTTCATGATGCTGAGCGATCACTTTTATTGGCCTAAAATGAGGCGTGATGTCGAAAGGTTTGTACAGCGATGTGTGACATGCCACAAAGCGAAATCTAAACTTAATCCACATGGTTTATATACTCCACTTCCTGTTCCTAGTGTACCTTGGGAGGATATTAGTATGGACTTTGTTTTAGGATTGCCTAGGACTAAGAGGGGGAGGGATTCAGTTTTTGAAGTTGTGGATAGGTTCTCTAAAATGACACATTTTATTCCCTGTCACAAAAGCGACGATGCGTCGCATGTAGCTGACTTGTTTTTCAGGGAAATTGTAAGATTGCATGGCATGCCAAAGACGATTGTTTCAGATCGCGACGTCAAGTTCATGAGCTACTTTTGGAAGACTTTGTGGGGCAAGCTTGGGACAAAGTTGTTATTCTCTACAACTTCTCACCCACAAACGGATGGACAAACGGAGGTGGTGAATTGAACACTTTCAATGCTACTACGAACGTTGATCAAGAAGAATATAAAAGAGTGGGAAGATTGTTTGCCACATGTGGAGTTTGCGTACAACAGGGCGGTACATTCTACTACTCAATTGTGCCCGTTCGAGGTGGTGTATGGTTTTAAACCAATTACGCCACTTGATTTGCTGCCACTGCCGCTACATGAACATGCCAATATGGAGGCGTCAAAGCGTACTGAATATGTGAAGCAAATTCATATCAAGACTAAAGAAGAAATTGAAAAGAAGGCACGTTACTATGCTGAGAAGGCAAACAAGTCAAGAAATAAGATATTATTTGAACCAGGTGACTTAGTTTGGGTGCATCTACGCAAAGAACGCTTTTCAGACAAGCGTAAGTCCAAGTTGATGCCCCGAGGAGATGGTCCATTCAGAGTACTTGAGAAGATCAATGACAATGCATATAAGATAGAGCTTCCAGGTGATGATTATGCTGTGAGTTCTACATTAAATGTTGCTGATTTGTCACCATTCTTTGGACCCGAAGAATCAGAGTCGAGGACGACTCCTTTTCAAGAGGGGGAGGATGATGAGGACATCACACCAATTGGACCAATTACACGAGCACAAGCTAAAATAATTAACCAACAGATGAACTCGCTCTTAAATGATTTTAATCCTACTAATGAGAATATGGTACTGTCTAATAGTTCCACGATTTGTTTGTGCAGTTATACACATATAGAAGCTTGCGATGACGGAGAACAATGGAGCAAGAAGCATTGAACAAGATCTTTGTTAGTTGCAGCGGGAAGGTGAATTCGGATATGCCACGTGAGGCCTTCCCTACCATCCGGGTCATGAATGCATATCATGCATGTGTGTTACATGTTACGAGGTGCTTAAGGAAAAAGGTGCATTAAAATGTATGCATGCACACACATGTTACGTGACATGCTTAAGGACGTGGAGGTACTGCATGCATGTGGTGTTATTAGCAAAGGAAGTGCTACATTAAATGCTCTTCGTGGGTTACAGCATATAGAAATATATTGCTATATCTTTGTACTGCATGCGGCCGGCTATCTCTTGGGCCGACTACGTGTTAGCTTCGGCCGTGCAATTAGCTAACTCCAAACCGGTCCAATTAGGTATTAGGTGTTTCCTTTCGTGCGCACGGTTTGGCTGGCTACTAAAAGGAGAGGCCACGCCGCCATGTAAAGGGACGGCATTTTGTTCAGACATCAATATATTCTTGATTCTAGGGTTTGAGCAATGTTTCCCCCACTAGAATAGAGAGTTCCAATCTGTTGTGCTGTTCCGTCGTTCTTGTGAATCCTTGTGTTTTGCAGGAGCAGCGACACGTCTACTTTGTGTGGTCAGGTAGACAGGATCACGAGCGTGTGGTTGGGCGAATTCTTTTATCGCGAGTTCTTTGTTTGTGATGGTTGGCGCCATCGGTTCGTCAGGTTGCATGGATCCAAAGTTATCATCGATCCTACGTCGTGAAGATCGGGCATCCCCCGTATCAAAGCGTTGCATTCCTTTCATTGGAGAGACTTTAAGATAAACATGATCATCCACCTCAAAGCTCAATTCACGACGACGACGGTCGGCATAAGACTTTTGACGAGACTGAGCCGTCCGTAGTCTCTCCCGGATCGCACGAACTTGCTCTTCGGCTTTATTTATCAAGTCCGGTCCAAAGAATTGTCTCTCCCCAGATTTGGACCAATTGAGAGGTGTCCTACACCTTCTCCCATAAAGCACTTCAAAAGGTGACATTTGGAGGCTTGCTTGATAGCTATTGTTATAAGAGAATTCCGCGAACGGCAAGCATTTATCCCATTTCTTGCCATAGGACAGCACACAAGCTCTCAACATATCCTCCAAAATTTGATTCACCCTCTCGGTTTGACCTCCAGTTTGTGGGTGGTAAGCAGTGCTAAAGGATAGTTGAGTTCCCATTGCTTCATGGAGGCAATTCCAGAAATGCGAGGTGAATTGAGTACCTCGATCTGAAACAATTATCTTAGGCACACCATGAAGGCATACAATTCTGGAGATGTACAACTCCGCCAATTGGTTTCCCAAATAAGTGGTCTTGACTGGAATGAAATGAGCAACTTTCGACAACCGGTCGACAATCACCCATATGGAGTCATACCCTTGCTGAGTCTTAGGAAGTTCGGTGATGAAATCCATGCCGATTTCATCCCATTTCCACTCGGGAACAGGGAGGGGTTGAAGCATGCCCGCTGGCCGTTGGTGCTCGGCCTTCACCTGTTGACATATATCACACTCGGCAACAAAGCGTGCAATCTCACGCTTCATCCGAGTCCACCACAATTTTTGCTTCAAGTCTTGATACATTTTTGTGCTCCCCGGATGGATGGAGAAAAGAGAGTTATGGGCTTCATGAAGGATTAATTCCTTAAGCTTTGCGTCATTTGGCACAACCAAACGCTTTTCGAACCACAAAACACCTTGGTGGTCCTCGACAAAACACTTGGCTTTGCCGGCCTTCATTTCTTGCTTAATCCTCTCTATACCTTTGTCATCCTTCTGGGCCATCTTGATCTGGTCCTCAAGGGTAGGTTTCACTTCCAAAGCAGCTAGAAAGCCTTCGCTAACCATCTCCAAGTTGAGCCGTTGAAATTCGGTGCATAGTGTTTCCGTTTCAGGTCGAACCGAAATGCAGTTGCATTGCGACTTTCGGCTCAATGCATCGGTAACGACATTGGCTTTCCCTGGATGATAATGAAGTCCCAAATCATAGTCCTTGATCAATTCAATCCATCTTCTTTGCCTTAGGTTCAGATCGGCTTGAGTGAAAATATACTTCAAACTCTTGTGATCAGTATAGACTTCGCAGCGATTGCCGATAAGAAAATGTCGCCATATCTTCAAAGCATGAACCACTGCTGCAAGCTCAAGGTCATGAGTGAGATAATTCACCTCATGAGGCCTCAATTGCCTCAATGCATACGCCACAACTCGGCCCTCTTGCACAAGAACACAACCATGACCAAGGCGAGATGCATCGCAATAGATGTCGAAGTTTCTGTGGATATCCGGTAGAACTAACACTGGAGCAGAAGTTACACGGTCCTTCAACATCTGAAAACTTGCTTCACAATCCGCTGACCATTCATACTTCTTTTCTTTCTTCAACAATTGGGTCATTGGTCTTGCTATTTTTGAGAAATTCTCGATGAAGCGGCGGTAATAGCCTGCAAGACCGAGAAAACTGCGGACTTCGGAGACGGACTTGGGCTGTCTCCAATTAAGCACATCTTGGACTTTTCTTGGATCCACAACAATTCCTCCTTCGGATAGCACATGACCCAAAAAGGCGACTTCTTTTAGCCAAAATTCACATTTGCTGAATTTTGCATAGAGTCGATGTTCTCGGAGCTTGCCCAGCACAAGCCAAAAGTGTTCTTCATGCTCACTTTCAGATTTGGAGTATATGAGAATGTAATCAATAAATACGACCACAAATTTTTCCAAATACTCCATAAACACTGAGTTCATGAGATTCATGAACAAAGCCGGTGCATTTGTCAAACCGAAGGACATGACAGTGTACTCTTATAAGCCATAACGAGTAGAGAAAGCCGTCTTGGGAATGTCTTCAGATCTGATCCTAACTTGATGATCGCACAATCTCAAGTCAATCTTGGAGAATATACGAGCACCGGTCATTTGGTCAAACAAATCATCAATCCGTGGAAGCGGATATTTGTTCTTGATAGTGACCTCATTCAACGAACGGTAGTCAACACACATCCGTAGACTGTGGTCTTTCTTCTTTACAAATATAGTGTGAGGACCCCAGTTTATTTGGCTTGTAATGCTTAACCAACCGCCTGGTCCTAGCATCACAAATCAAATAAACTGATCCTCGAGATATGTATACTTCCCAGAAAGCAGTATACACACCTCGGTACAAAATTAGACATCAACTCCATTCCAAACATAGAGTCCAAACACCACACTACCAAACGGAAGATAAACAAATAGTAAAGTTATTACAGACATAGGCCGACAGGCCACAAGATACACAAATAGACAAGAACGACAGCGGAAGCAAAAGTGCCATAAGATGGCTATAAACAAAGCCAATCAGCGTGCCTCCAACCCACAAGGCATCTGACCGGACCGCCAAGACTAGTCGTCCACGAAACGGCAACACAGCTCACAGAAGTGAGGCCCCTGAGGCTCACCTTCTTCCTCTGCAACAAAAACATCAAGCAAAGCACCTGAGTACAAAGATTGTCTTTGTACCCGCAAGACTGACGTGTAAACTAGCAGACCTGTTAATATGCTACATGCAGGCTTGTTTAGAGGAGGCCATATGTTTCATTTGCATAAAGCCAATTTTCATTTGCAATAAGGTAATATAATTTAAAGGCAAGTTTGCAATTCATTTTTTTTTACTGCTGAAATAACTGCGAAATAAAGATAGATACAAGTAACCACCTAGAAGTGACTATCCCAATAGTCACCACAATATAGCACGAATCCCCAGATTCGTACCACCCATCAAATTTTAATTTAAATGTTGTAGTCTAGTTCTTGGGGGGCGTATCCGAGCGTGTCCATAACCTAGGACGAGGCTATTCGAATAGTTTTAACCCTGCAGGGGTGTACCAATGTACCCACACTTCAGACCGCCTTTAAGCCGAAGCACACTTCCGAAGGTATGCCGGCACGGCTAAGTCCTACGAGACTGTTTCCAATATTGTGTATTAACTACGAGCCGCTCGTATGGATAGAAATCCATACGCTTACATGGTAAAGCCGAAAAGACAACTACCCACTCAGGATAAAGCTTTTCGGACAACTACCATGCTCCCACCTCCGTCCCTCCTGCGACCTCCTGCGACCCGGAGCCAATACACGCCAAAGTACTAGGTCAAGAGAGGTCCCATATACTCTAGTGTGGTTAGCACGCAAAATGCTCGATCTGGTGGCGCAAGTAACTCGGTCCTTAACTGACTTGGGCACCTTTCCAGTCACACCCAACAGATCACACCAGTCTTACCATTGTGCCCAAGTCTAAATCATTTTTGTTTTCATTTTTAGTTTTGTAATTAAACATAGCAGAAATGCTGAAACATAAAGTTATAAAAGATTTTGTGTGATCAAGGTTACCGACTAAGGTCGATAACCGCCCAGTTCTACCGATAGCTAAGCATGTCTAAGCAAATTGACCCGGATTCTACTAAGTGAAAAGAGATCATCCAGCGAACTCTAATCACAGCAAATAACCTAGGCTCAGGTAGTAGAGATCAATATTTTGCCTACAGGATATGCATCTACGGATTTAACTAATCAATTTAACACAAATTAAGCAATGCATACATACAGCTGAAACAAAATATTAGACTTTTAAAATACTGGGATAGGAATGATCAAACTGCTTGCCTGGCTGCTGTTGCTCAATATGGTGCGGAGGATCGTCCTCAGGGTTGCCGCAAATATCGAATCCTAACGATTGAACAAAACAGCAAATAAGAACGAATAACCCCGACAAAAATCAGCAATTAAACCCAAATACCAAATTTCACACAAAGGCTATACTATCACAAGAAGAATGACAAAGCTGCTACAGAGATGCTCAAAAAGACATGCTTATAAGTGACTGATCTATCCATTTACCTATTTGTCAGGTTAACTACAAAAACAACCTCTTAAATGATTTAAACTTTTGGACAGACTTTGATGGTGATTGTGTGCACATCTATTATTCAATCATCAAGTTAACACATCAAAAACAGCTAGCTATTCTAAAACAACTATTACAGTTGAGAGCACAAAATCTACAAGAAGCTATTGAAAGCATGACTAGCCAAGAATCCAATTATGATATGCTACAAAAATTCCAATTAAGTTTGGGCTTTGATAAGATTCAGCTACCAATATACCTAAGTATCACACCATAATAAGAAGGTTATCACAATACACATGCTACTACTCCAAATCTCACTGCACTGATAGATCAAAAGTACAGAGACAATCAACATAATCATCTAACTATCCTTATGATCAAGCATGGCAACAGAAGTTTTGCAATCTAGAATTACTAACTAACATAATTCCTTGCCAAACGCTACTTCCTAAGGAAATCTTCAAGTCTAACAAGACCTAAATTATCAAGCATGAAACCAATTTTCATATTACTGACAACAGCTAAAACTGACAACAGAGAAAAGATACAGAGGAACTTGGACTAAAATACTCTCAAACCTCAATTACTGACTTTGATCATGCATGAGAGTAAACCAAGGAACATTTCTTAATCAAGATTAGCAGCTAAATAATTGGTTTCGAAGGAGTGGGCCCCACCGCCGACCAGACGAGAGGAGCATAACGAGAAAAAGAGAGGCTCGGGCTGCTGGACTGAACTTGCCGCGGCGAGAAGTGGCGGCGCGGGCGTGTCGCGCGGCAAAATGGGTCGCTCAGAGGTTACTGAAGCTAAGGGTGGTCGCGGGTTCGCCGGAGATGCACTGAAGTGGCGCGGCGACGCAGCACGGCGGCCGGCGGTGGGGGTGACAAGGTGCGGCTGCACTAGAGAGGAAGACAATGAATTTTAGCGCGCGCATGAGCATCAGTGAGTTACCAGGAACTCACCGGAATGACGCGGAGCTCAAGAGTTTGCCGGAGATGGCCCGGCGACGAGAACCAGCGGCGGCGATCGAGGGGTCACCGAGGAGGGAGCAACCTGAGCAAAAATAGGGGAAAAGAGAGACGGAGATAGCTTGAGTGAGTGCACTAGATGGTGCTAGCGCGAGCAATTGCTCTAGGAACTAACTCACCGGAGCCGAGGACGAAGAACCCAACTTTCGGCTGAAGAAGAGGGACACCAAAATTCAATGGCCCCCTGCGAGTGAAACTCAAAATTAGCTGAGGGGAAATCACGATAGGGATCTGGAACACGATGTGACGCGCAAAATAAGGGATGATCTTCACTGGTTGTGGTGCTTGACGGCGGGCGCGCACGCCGTGAACCGAGATGCGCACTACTACTATTTGAGCTCAGGGAAGGTAATGGAGGGCAGGAAGTGGTCTTAGGGTGTCCAAAGGAGGATAAGAGAGCTTCGCGAGGGCTTAAGTAGGGAAGAGGGCGGAGGAAATCGAGAGGCGGAGCTTCTCGGCACCGTGGAGCTCAAGAACGGTGCCGACAGACCGGCGAACGGAAAAGTGGATGATTGACGCTGCTCAGGGCATGGTCTCTCGGCGGAAGATGCGGTAGAAATGCGCGTGAGAAAGCGGAAGCGGTGGCGAGGCAGCGGGTGAGGTGGCGTTCATGCGCGCCACCGCCGCGCACTCGGCTCTGGCGCAAGGTAGGTGGCGACGACATGTGGGCCCCTTTGTCGGCGGCAATGCAAGCGGTGCGGACGAGGCCGCACGGTGAGATTAGGTGGTTCGACTCGATCGTGAATGTGTCGACCGTTGGATCTGAGATGGACGGTCGAGATGGATGTATGCATTCGGACAGGTCGGTTGCGCCCGCGAACGTGGATCGTGCGATGCACAACGGACGGTCACGATTGATTAGATTCGCGCGGTGCGATTAGTTGGCGCGACCGAGCCACTTAGGTGCGGTCGGGTTTGAGTCGGGCTCGGGCTCGAGCCCGACCAACAGTGAATACTGATTTGAAGTTTTAAAAGGCTGAGAAGGTTTGGAGAATTTTTAGAGGTGGCTCCTGAGCTCCAAAAATTTCGAAATTTTTATGGTAGCTACTTGAGACAGAGAACAACACCTCATAAATTTTCCAGAACTTTTTATGCACTGCATTGTTCTGGAGAAAATTCACAAGCATGCTGACCTAGGGTTTGACCAGATTTCAAACTAGTTTGACTTGGCCATTTGAAATAGCAAATAAAATCTAAAAATTGTGGAATAATTCAGGGAGGTAGATAGGATGATCAAGATGATAGGAAAATAATTTCAGAGGATGATCTCAAGTTTGAAAGCTAAGAATTTGCTGACACAATTTCCATTCACAAGAATTCAATTCTAGAAAATAGAAATTGCTAGGGAAAATTTGGAAACTTCCAAATGATTTGATGAGACAACAAAAGTTTTTATTTCTCCTCAAAATTTTACATTTGAAATACAAACCCTAAGTTAGGGCTGTTACATATAGCCGGGCATCCCCAAGGTGAGGAGCTCGGCCTAATGAAACCCTTCTCTTGAAGTTCTGTGAGTTGCTTCTTCAATACAACCAACTCATTTGGTGGCATTCGATAAGGCCGTTTTGATATAGGAGCAGTTCCGTGCTGCAACTCGATCACGAATTCAACTTCTCGTGAAGGTGGCATGCCTAGTAGTTCCTCGGGAAAAACATCCGGGAACTCACATACCACTGGAACTTCACTCAAATCTGGCAATTCTTTGCCGCTAAGGGCATAGAGATGAGGATGCTCCAATTTCGGCACCATTTCGACTTGAAACCCAAGAGGACATGTGAGAGTGATAGCTTTGCGGGCGCAATTAATTTGACCATGGTTTATGGATAGCCAATTCATCCCAAGAATAACATCAAGACCCGCTAAATTTATCACAATAAGATCAGCCGAAAGTTTCACCCCTTTAATCTCAATTTCAACTTCCCGACATTCATGAATGCTTCTCATTTCCGAACCCGGTGATTGAATCATCATAGGTGTAGGCATCAAGCTGAGTGAGAGGTTATGGAGTGAAGCAAAACCTCTGGACATAAAATAATGAGAGGCCCCCGAGTCAAATAATACGGTCGCAGGAGTCGAATTGACTAGAAAAGTGCCCAACACAATGTCGGGTGCTTCCTGCGCCTCCTCGGTTGTGACATGGTTGATATGAGCATGACCGGTATTCTGAAAAGTGACATTGGACCTCTGATCAAGGGATGTATCAAGGTCTTGGAGCTGATAAAAAAAATGACTTGGTGCTTCACCAGACAACGATTTGCAAAATGCCCTTGATCACCGCAATTGAAACATACAACTAACATACATCGTTTGTGTCGATTTCTTTGCTTCTTCCTAGGTTTCCATTGCTGGATATCTTTCTGAGGTGGATGAGAGACTTGCAAAGGAGCTCTCAGAGGTGCTGGGACTTGGAATTCAGGAGGAGTGGGCTGCCAAGCACATGGTTTTTTAAAATTGCAGCTTGCTGAAATTTGTGCAGCCTTCTTGCGCTTTCGCGATTCTACAACCGATTGCATTTTATTCTCCACTACAATAGCCTTATTTACCAACTTTTGGAAGTTGTGGAAGTCATGTACAACGAGTGTCAGCTACATCACTTCCGTTAGCCCATTCAAGAACTGGTCTTGCTTCCTTGCATTAGTGGAGACATCGTCTGGAGCATACCGAGCCAAACAATTGAACTTGCGGAGATACTCCCATACGGACTTGTTGTCTTGCTTCAGCGCGAGGAATTCACGCCTCTTGATACCCATGATGCTTGAAGGAACATGTGCCTCACGGAAAGCTATCCGGAACTCGTCCCATGATGGAACGTAACTGGCGGGCTGCATGGTGCAAAAATTGTCCCACCATGCACAAGCTGCCCCTTCGAGTTGATTGGAGGCATATAAGACTTTCTCATTATCGGCACACTGAGTGATGATTAACTTTCGTTCGATGGTCCGAAGCCAATCATCGGCATCGAGAGGATCCTTCGAACCAGAGAACACAGGAGGCTTCATGCTCAGAAAATCAGCACATCGGGAGCCATAAGGATCGGCTTCTCCCGCTGCCATTTGAGCACCTTGGACACTGGCGGTGTTTTGAGCAATTTGCTGCAAGATTAGAGTCTGGTCTTGGTGACTCCATTCCATCTGGGCCAACACATCGGCCACAGACGACTGAGGTGGAGTCACTTCTTCTTGTCGACCCACGTGCTGAAATTGCAGGTCAGGGTGTTCCGGATTGTGTCGTTGAGGATTCGGGGGTTGAGCATCGGTGATTTGAGAACCCATGGGATGTGAGTCCTCCATTACCTCCGATGTCAAACGGGTTTTCTGACCCGACATCCTGTTGCCATACAACTTGTTAGCAACCGGCAAAAAGGAAAACGAGGGAAAAGCATAAGGTAAGTAATTGGCTGCTGGGGTAACTTATCCTAGTATGAATGCACGATGAAAACACATTTATGCATCACAAAATGGGGTGCTATGGTCGAGGTGGATAGCACAAGATACAAATGAAGACACAATTAGTTTTCCGACATAGTTGCGATACAACCCGCCCGTAGGCGATGCACAACTACTTGGAATGAAAGAGAGCGAATGATCTTTACAAAATCTAGCGTCTACAAGCTACATAGTATCCTTAGGGGTATATAATCTAAGAATAAACCCTAGTTTATTCCTAAAATCGCAGCAAGGCATTGCCTTCTTGTTCTTCCATTATTGCTCTTCACCGGTGACTATTTAACGTTTTTAGTGTTGGAAGAGAGATGAGCATCGGAGAAAATGATTTTGTACAAATCAAAAGAATAGTGATGTAAGAAATTATATGCTAGGATGGGTAAGAAAGAAAGGAATTATATTACTAACATTTTTGCCAAACTTTTGATAGTTTGAAAATATTCTTTGCAAATCAAATCCTAATAACATCCATTGCTATGGCTTTAACCTACAGTCAGTATGGCTCTGATACCAACGCTGTGAGGCCTCCCGGGATCGGATCCGTTTCAAGCTAAGTAATTACAGTAAAAACGTAATATTAATGTGAGACAAAAATGATTCCAAGTGCCCAGATATGTGTCTCATGTTAGCTCCTAAGGATCAGTGGCTAACATGCACATATCCTAATACAACATTGCAATCACATCCATACACAATTGTACAAGAGAATAGAAACTTTGATACATCTTCAACATATAGAACCTTATGGTCCCTATTTTACATAAGAGGGCCAATCGGCCAGATCTAAATAACAATAACACAAATAAATCGCAGCGGAAGATAAACTTAAAGTAAAAAAGGAATAACCGAGTTGGCATACCCACAATCCCACAAGCAACCAACTGGAGTTAAAGCCGTTGCGCCCGTCGTCCTTACCTGATCAAATAGACACTTTTCAAGTACAAAGTTGTACTCGCGAGACTTTTCAAGAAAAATAAGGATCTATGTAAGTATCAAAGGAAGGCTACTACACTAGTTTATTTTGCAGCATAAAGCAAGTTTTGCATAAAGATAAACAATATAGATTCAACTAGCTATTTGTAAAACATTTAGAAAACATTTCATGACAGTAAGTAATGATCAACAATGGCATAATCTTCAAATATAATCAACACACGAATATCCCATTCGTAGCACAATTCATTCCTCAACAAAAATTAACGCGCGAACTACGCGTTCATGAAATCATTTCAGATCTGAACAACTAACATAAAGACATAACATTCCCAACCATAACCCAAACCAATTTTCCATAAGCTAACTGTGCCTGCTTTCCCACAAGTGTTGTCCATAACCTAGGACGAGGCTATTCGAATAGATTTAGTTACTCTGCAGAGTTGTACAGCTTTACCCACACGATATGCATTCCTCTTAATGTCGGCCAATGCACTCTTCCTTGGGAGTGTGACTGAGGTAGCATAACGAGGCTGTTACAATGTTATGTCCTAACTATCAAACCACCCGAGGCTCAGAATACCATGGCAGGCTATCGTACGCGCTAGAACCACAGGGGAAACCCCGTTGTGTATGTAAGTCCCTACCAAACAAGAGACCCTTAAGAGCAAGTAAGGTTAACGCTTAACCTGCCCCCACGATATTGACAAAAGAATAATTAAATACATAACAATAACAATTGTCAATCTCATTGAGTTTTGATAGCTAACACACAACAAATTATTAAGACAAGCCTTCACCATTATCCCGGCGTGTGGTTGCACGTAAGACTTGGTTCATCACACCACAGACCGGTCCTTAAACACTCAGACGGGGCTACACAATTCCATAATAACAAACAACAATAGTAATTCATCATCAACCTACACCCGTCCAAGTTAAGAACACAAAACCCATGCCCAACATGTCTACAAACCCCAGATGCGAAGATCTGGATACATTCCTCAAATCCAACATAATCTAATCCATAAAATCCTCAAAGTTCATTAAGATTCAATTCGATCCAACGGCCGATGGACTAGCTCCATCAACCGCTTTCGGCTATAACTACTAGCATGGCTAAGCATCGTTCTACAAACTAGTAAACAACCCATATAACATATATCCTCCATCATTCAAGGAAAAAGGGGTAATCAACATTCAAAGGAGGGCTAATGCAGCAACTAGGAGATTAACTACTTCTACCCATAAATATACATTTCAAAATAGCATGCAATTGCGATAATAAAACTCACACAAAACTTTTAAAAACCATTGGAAGCAATATGATCAAGAGGAGGGTGCTCGCACCTTTGCTGTACCACTTGCTCAATCTCAGGTTACACTCATAATAATCTCAAAAACCTAATGAAAGACGACATTGCAATAAATATCAAATAAAGCTAGAAATTCAACATGCTCAAAAATGTATGAAATTTATACAGTAGGTATATTATGATTTTATACGAATTTATGTGAAAGATTCATTCCATTTGGATTTAGTATGTGAAAGTTGTAACAGTTTGAATCTCAGCTTTCTAGAAATTCCAATTTGGTACTATTCATCCAATTTAATTGTTTGGTCAAAATTTGTAGAGTGGTGATGGATACAACGATTACATAGATAAATAGAGAATAAAATTATAAAACCAAAATAGTTGAGTTTACCTCATTTGGAGTTTTCAAGATTTAGTTATGAATTTATAAAGTTATCAGTATTTTACAATGTAAAAATAATTCCTTTTGGGATCAATTTCCACAAAATATATCTTCTGTGCTAGAGGTAAAATTGAAACAATTTTTAGAAATAATTTCATTTAAAATTAAAATTATCAAAAGTGGTTTCACTGTTTTTGGAGTTAAAATGAAATAGTTATGTATTTTTGGAGTTAAAAGCTTTTTCTTATTGTAAAAATAATAGAGTTATGGATCATTTTTACAAAACTATTTTAGATGCTATAGATACATGTTTGAAACCTATTTTAAAATAAAATTCACTTGATAAGAAAAATATAGAAACTGGTTTCATTCATTTTGGAGTTGATTTGAATTAGTTATACATTTTTGAAGTTCATACAATTTTTCAGTGTATAAATAAATGGATTTTGGATTTTATAAAGCATATATTACTTTTTCTACCAGGGCTGAGCTAGCGACAACCACTGACAGAGGGGACCCGAGCTGAGGGTTTGACTTGGTCAAAGTTGACCGGTCCTAACCGATGAATACACCGAAGGCGTATTCCATAAAATACGTCTTCTAATCAAGAAGACGTAAAATGAACTAAGTATTCAACTAATATGTTTTTCCTTAGCAAATACGTACTAACAATAAACACATCCACTTAACCGGCTGTTCGGGCCCGCAAGTCATTCACTTAGCCTAAACCGATTTTTAAACCTCAGGTTTCCTATTCCAAAGGGCCCACGTGTAAAGGAGACAACACTCATTTCATTCCAGGCTAATTAAACCTAATGATTGGTTTACTTAATCAAACCAATATTTGGTTAATTAATGACATGAACAGTACTGGTCCGAACGCGACACGCGCGCACGTGCGGCGGGCGAACCTCGCCGTCGGCGCGGCATCAGGGCTCCGGACTCGGCGCCGACACGAGCTGGTGCGCAAGGCAAAGGCGAACTCACCAAGGGTGGCGCGAGGTCAAATGGTCACCGGTGTCGCGCGTGCGGTGGCCGGAGGCGTAGACGACGGGGCGACATTTCTGGACCGGCTGCTCTAGTGGTCGAGGAGGCTTGGGGAATGGCGCATCAGTACCGCCTTGCCACCAGAAACATGAATCCGAACTCGATGAAGGCGGAGAGGCACTACGGTGGCCGGAACAGGGGTGAAGGCGGCGCGGCAATGGAGCTTCATGGCGACATGCTTGACCTTGCAATGGGAAGGGACAGGGAGCTCAAAGGAGGAAGCGATTGACCTCTGGAACCTAACGGACACACCGGTTAGGGAGTAGACTCACTAGAGACGCCGAATCGCCTGAGGCGGAGTTCGGTCAGAGCCGAGGAAGACAAAGGCCGTGAAGGTGAGTCCCTGCATCAACAACCAATTACATTGGTGGGGACACTCGTTGGGGCAACTCGGAGCTCCTAGACAAGGTTATAAGGCTTGAGACTCACCGGAGATGGAAGTTTGCCCGACGCGACGGTTCTGCCGCCTCCAGAGCGCGCACTCGTGGTGACTGGGACAAGGTCGCGTCCCACAAGGTACACATCATCGGAGTGGCTCGGGTTAGCAAAAACGGAAATGGCTCCGAAGTAGGAAAAGAAAGCACTTACGCGGCGGCGCTTACCAGGACTGGAGAGGGAGCTTTGCTTCCTTCTCTCCCACAGCCAAGGGGAGAAGTGAGCTGCGAGAGGGGGTTGAGGCGGTTTTGAGCGGAAAGAAGACGGAGGAAGAGGCGGCGTTAGCGGGCGATGCCCACGGGTTGGTCACAGAGGGCGGTGGGTGACGACGTAAACGGAGCAGCGCAGAGCTTACGCAGCGCGTGGCGCCTGAGCTCTGCTCGCCTGCCAGCACGGGGAAGAAGAAAGCCCTGACCAGTGGGCCCGGTGCGTCAGCGGCACAAAGTGGTTCAGCGGCGACTGGGTTCAGCCGAGTCGAGTGGAAGCGGTCCAGGTCGGACTCGAGTTCGGTGCGGCCGGTGGGGTTGGGGTCCGGTCGGAACAGTGCTTGTGAATATGAGTTTTGAATTCAATTTGAACAATTTGCAGAAGGTTTGATCGTGGCTTTAAAAATAGCAATAAAATTCTAAAAATTATGAAACTTTTTAGAGGGGTTACAGGGATAATCTAGTACCCAAATAAAATATTAAACCTTATTGTTCATAACTTAATTTGTATAATTTAAATTCAAACCTAGTTTAGGTTATTGAATCGAGTTTGAATTTTCTAGGGGTTGAATTAGGTTCCAAAAATTTGGTAAAAAATATATTTATTCAAAATAAATATTTTAGTATTTGAATAAATTGTTTCCAGAAGATGATCATATGTTTTTGTTGCTATTTTTATTTGGAGTTCATATTTGAAGTGTATGTTTAACTTGAAAAAGATTTTCCAAATGCAAGAATTGATGCAAATGATACCAAGATGTCATGCATACTGATAAGATGCATACTAATCCTCATTAATTCATTTGGGGATGTTACATGGGGGTTGATGGAAAGCAATTTGGTTCGAGAAAGCATGTCGTCGCTTGCCCCGATGAGATCACCGAGCGGAGCACATCGGGAGAAACTCACTGAGGTTAAAGAAAACGTGATCAGGTTGCCAGGCGGAGCGCACTCGCACACCAACGACGGAGAAGCTAGCGACGTTGACATGCGGTGGTCCTCGACGTTGCAGATGTGCACTGGAACCCTACCAAAGAAAGCCAGGTGAGTGGATGAATTGGGGAATGGGGATAAGTTGGTTCGGAGATAGTCGCCGGAGCGCTTTAGGATTCATGTGACCGTCGCTTGATCGAATGGGTGTGGCGTCGGACTCTGGGCTTTGAATACCCAAAGCCCTCATGTAATACTCCGTGTTTCGTTTAGAGGGAGTTTAATCGGGGAAATTTTGCAAGTTCGTTTTCCGGCTTTTGGAGTAGTTTCTTGGTTTGGGCCTCCGACCAGGCCACCCTTCCTAGGGGCCGGCCAAAATCCTCCCCCTTGGGCCTGGCCCATGCGCCCCTCCCCTCCTCCCCCTAACCCTAACCAGCCCTTTTTCCCCCTCCCCTTGTGGCCGAACCCCCCCTTTCCCCCTCTTGGCCGCCGCCCCCCCCATCCTCCTCTCTTCCTCCTCACGTCCTGCCCTAGGAGCTGCTCCCTAACCTCCCTGGTTGCTGGTCCCTGCTGGCTTGCCTCCCCTTCTTGCCTTCGGACCTTCCCCCGCTACCGGATGCGCAAGGAGTTGTGGAGGACAGCAGTTCGCTTGGGGCAAAGGAGGTGAGAAGAAGTGAGATCGTCTTCTCCGTGGTTCTTCCGCCTACTTCCTGGTTGCTGCAAAGGTAACGGATGCCGACCCTCGTCTTTTGATTAGTGGTAGAGGCGATTTAGTTCATATTCGGTTAGAACGAATTGCTGCGAGCAGAAAGTCGGTTCTGTCCAGTTTGTTGCGTGGACTTTTTCGTGATGTTAGAGGCCGAATCTTTGTTGTCCATCTCCTAGAGATATGTAGGTTTTGTTCTTAGCTTTCGGTGGCCGCCAAGAACACTGAATTCCGACATGCGAATCAAAAGTTATGGTAGTTTTCGTCTCTGCTGTCCAGAATCCTGACGAGATTAGACTGTCAGTTTGTCTTTCAATTTTGGGCTGTGTTATTGGCAAATTCAGGGCTTCCACCCAACTAAGTTATTGTAGGCCTGGGTCTTAGCTTTTGATATTGATAAAGAACGCCCAATTCGGAGTTGTAGATTAAAAGTTATGGCGTTTCATTTCTGCTGTTCTAAATGCTTAGTCAGATTCTGTTCTGCTGATTCGGTTGGTAGTTAGCAATTTAATTTGGCCGAATTGGATTGTCTCGTCAACTACAAAGTTGTATATATATGTGTTAAGATCGTGTAGGATCTGGGCTCACCTCGTTTGGAGTCTCAGGTCATTAGATTTGGCACTTTCCGTGCTGCTGTCCAGAAATTGTCAGAAGTACGGACAGACAGGGTTTGTTGGTCTTGGGGAGTTTGATACATTTAGAATTTGAGATTTCCATCAACTAGGTTGTTGTAGATAATTGTACTACCTTTCATTCAAGCCTGAGAGCATCCCTTTCGAGTTGTAGATCGAAAGTTATGCTATTTTTACCGCTGCTGTCCGTTTATGCTTTTGCTAGAATGTGGGTTAATTCAAGCGCGGGTATCATCTAGATGGTGGAATTGGGAATTATAAGTTAGTGCGATGCAGTAGTTTCTTGATGACTTAGTTCTTATTGAGTAACTTTGGTGTAGGGGTGAGGCACCAAGGTTAGCGGCTTCTTCATTGCCTTCCAACGCACCGCCACGCTAAAGGCAAGTCTGATGACTTATGTGTGGTTTAAACATCCCGGATGCTTGTTGATTGATTTAGTATTTTGTTGATTATGAGAAGCTTAAACATTCATGTGCCATCCACGGAGTGGAATGTTATGATGACCCTGTTCTTTATGTATGCTGTTTCTTATGAGTAGTGATGATCTTATTCGGTGTTCATAAATTGTATTCATGCAATCATGTTCTGTTCAGTCCACGGAGTGGAGATCCACGGAGTGGAGTCTAAAGTCCCATCAATTCCAGATGAAAAGATTTTCCAAATGCAAGAATTGATGCAAATGATACCAAGATGTCATGCATCTCGATAAGATGCATACTAATCCTCATTAATTCATTTGGGGATGTTACATGGGGTTGATGGAAAGCAAGTTGGTTCGAGAAAGCATGTAGTCGCTTGCCGATGAGATCACCGAGCGGAGCACATCGGGAGAAACTCACCGAGGTTAAAGCGTGATCGAGTTGCGGTAGAGCGCACTCGCACACCAACGACGGAGAAGCTAGCGGCGTTGACATGCGGTGGTCCTCGGCGTTGCGGATGTGCACCGAACCCTACCAAAGAAAGCGGTGAGTGGATGAATTGGGAATGGGGATAAGTTGGTTCGGAGATAGTCGCCGGAGCGCTTTAGGATTCATGTGACCGTCGCTTGATCGAATGGGTGTGGCGTCGGACTCTGGGCTTTGAATACCCAAAGCCCTCATGTGTGTTGTACTTGAAGTAACATTTTGGCTTCGGATAGCGTGTGTTACACCTCATGTGTAGTCCGTGATCGCCACTAGTATACACATCCATAACATTGATAATCACATCCATACATTCATACATACAAATTGAAACAAATATGGTACATAACTTAGATGATTCCAGAGTTTAAATCACATGGGCCGACCGGCCAAATAAAACCGAAGTATCCACAGAGTGCAGCGAAAAGCATAGTAAATAAACCAAAATGGACCAGTGGTATGCCAATCTGAACCCTCGGGCAACCAACAATATACAAGTCCTACAAAGTCCCATCATCAAACCCTCTGGTACCGGGTGTGAAGAAAGCGTCGTCCGACGTAGGCTCATCTTCTAAGTCTAAACAACAATTTAAGCAAGATTGAGTATATTGCGTACTCAGCAAGACTTGTAGTGTATCGCAACATTTGTATAAATACAAGGCTTATCAAGACCTAAGGCTCTATGCTACCAGTTGTTTTCGGTATTATGCAAATTTTATTTGCAATATCAATATGTAGTATTTTGCAACAGAAATTTAAAGAGCAGTTAAATAGATAAATGACAACAAATGAGTAATTGAATAAATACCAATTCGCAACCCTCCTCGGCTGCGAGCAACATCTAAATAACAACTCGCAACCCTCCTCGACTGCGAGCAACTACTTGTTTTCAGCCATAGACATGGCACTCAAACTCAAATATAAACCAACAAACCATTTCCCACATTTTCCAACGAAACTATTTTTATGAAAATCAAGACTATACCCATTAACAATACACTAAGCATGCTCATGACAGCGAGCATAGCTATTTAAATAGATTTACACTCTGTAGAGGTGTACAACTTTACCCACCGCACATAATTCTCTAGTTTATTCGACATCCGTTGATACCACCGCTCACTACCTTTGGTGAGCAGTTTAGAGCACATGTCGGAGCCTTTACATCACCTAGTCCTAACCTTGCACTAGCCCGGTGAATGAACACCCTCATTTCACCTGGGTACACCCCTGTTTCAGTGTGGCATTCACCGTTGCATCAGAAGGCCTCGGTGAAGGGAACCCCTTCGAGCAATCACATATGCTCGCACTACTATAGCCTACCAACATGCAAGGGTAGTTTTCGATGACTTAATTAGCTAATGTCGTCTCATACCGGCACATGTGGTTGTACGCTTAGGCTTAGATTGGACTTGCTAGTGTTCAGTCCTCAATTGACCCGTGACGGCCCTAGGCTAGATCGCCCTGGCGGTCACGTTCAACGACGACCTTACATCCCGCACGGAGACCATAACCTTTGATGTGGTTCAGATGCCCTACCAGTATAATGCCATCCTCGGTCGGGCCACTCTGAACGCTTTTGGCTCAATAGCCCACCATAATTACATGTGCAAGAAGATCCTCGCGCCAGGAGGCGTCATCATGATACGAGCAAACCAAGACCTGGCCCGTCGAACCGAGCTGGAGTCAGGCTCATTCACCCGACACGTGCATGCTATCGAAGCTAACACGGAGGCACCTGGTCGGGCCCCCACTGGAAAATGGGCCCCAAAAGCCAAGCCGGAGGGGTAGCTGTGAAATGTTCCCCTCAGGGACTCCTCCACGGAGAAAACAATGGCCCTGGGGGACCAAACTCCAAGCGGAGGAGTACAGCGACATCCTCCCGGTCCTCCGCGACAATGCTGACATCTTCGCATGGAGCCCGGAGGACATCCCAGGAAAATTCTAGAAATTAGAAAAGTGCTGACGTCGAAAGCATATTTTCCGAGGTTTATGCTTTCCAATAGAGAAAACATATTTTCCTCTGAGTTTTACTAGGCTTATGCCTTCCAGTATAGAAAACATATTGTCCTCTAGACTAAAAGTGACTTTTCTCATTTTTTCAATTTGTATTAAGTTACATGTGGGGCCTACTTGCCAGTGACTCACTTTTTATTTTATTTATTTTACATAAAAACCAGAGGTGGTTCCACATTGTCACAACACCAACTTGATTAATAGAATTATTACGCATCTCATGAGCATGCATTTAATTTCTTGAGCATGTGCACAATTTATTGCACTTGAAAAACTTTAAATCAAAATTCAATGTACAACTCAAATAAGAAGCTCCAAAAGAAAATTGAGATAAATGCTTATAAATTATATGGAAAATAATTTATTTAAATCTTTTAATATTTATCAAGAATAAATATAATTTTTCCTAAATTTTTGGAATTTAAATCAACCCTGAGAAAATTCAAACTCAATTCACAAGCCTTTCCTGTGAAAGAATTTAAAACATGAACAATGAGTTTATAAAATTTTCTTGGGAACTAGGTCATCCCAGGAACCTCTCTATAAAATTTTAGTTTTTTTATGAGTTTATTTGCTATTTTTAGCACCCGATCAAAGTAGAAGAGTTTGTTTTAAATCTCAGTCAACTGTGTTTGACTCGGGGCAAACCGACCGGACCAGCTTTGACCTGATCTAACTCAAGCCTGACCTACGCCGCACTTACCTGAGCCACTGATGAGGCGGACCCACCTGGAAGATCCATCCTCTTCCTCGCGCAGTGTAACAGCCCGATTTTCAAATTTCAGTAGAAATTAAAATTTATGTATTTTTGTGGAATTTTCTAGAAATTTTAAAAGCTTTTTATAATTTTTTTCAAAGCCAAAACAATTTATTTGCAAAATTAATTACCAAATAATAGTTGGAAATATTTTATTTAAGTCCCAGATAATTCTGTGAATTTTTCTAGAATTTTTGGGATTTATTTGCTATTTTCTAAAGCTTAAATGAATAAACAGTAATAGTTTAAATGGAAAAGGAATTTAAAACTCAAAATAGTGTTTGGGCTGAAACCCAAAACCTCAGCCCAACCCGCTCCCTGCGCACGGCCCGCACCGGCCCAAGCCCCCGCGCCCGTTCCTCCCCTCGCACGCGCACCGTTGGATCTAAATCCAACGGCCCCGCACGCGCTCCTCTCCCTCTCTCTCTCTGCCCCACTCCATCTCGGCTGTTAGATCAGAATCCAACGGGCCACAAACCATCGTCCCTGCGCCCTTCTTCTTCGCGTAGCCGCGCCCGAGCCGGCCGCCATTTTCGCGACGTGGAGCTCCGATTTCACCGCGTTCTACTCCCTCTCTCGTCACAAAGTCGCACGCAACGGCTCCGGTGCCTCACGCAGCCCCCACTCCCCCCTCAACCCCTCTTCTCGCGCATGTTCTAGCCGAAACCGTCGCCGCGCCCGCAACCGCCGCTGCACGCCCCCACCTCGTCCACGCCGCCTCGCGGCCTCCCAGCGCCTATAAAAGGGAGCCTCGGGAGCGCCTCTCCTCACTCATTCCGATCGCACCACTCACTCTTCGCCTCCCCTCTTGGTTTCGTCGGAATCGCCGATTCCTCGTCGCCAGCCGCCACACACTCCGCCACCTTTTGCGCCGTCGTCATCGACTTTCCGGCCACCACGACCACATCGACAGCATCGCCGCATCGTCGTCGTCCCAATGCGTGCCTTGGATTCGCCGGAGACCTACCGCGTCACCACTTCACCGTCGAGCCGCACCTCGTCGCCGCCTTCATCCTCATCGCCGGCCACCGACTCACTCCTTCTGGTCGTTGTGGTGAGCATCGTGATCGCCGTCCTCTCCTCTCTCTTCTGGTGCCCTCGCCGGACATCGGCACACAGCACAACGCCGACGACCATCGGTCCCCACACCGACGCCGTCCTTGTTGACGTGGCCTTGCCACGTACACGCCACCTGGGCGCCACCTCAGCGTCGGATCCAACGTGGATCCGACGTGGCACTAGTTCAGCGCCATCCCCCCTGAGCCAAAGCTCGTGGACCCAGTCCACGTGGCCATGTTTGTGATATGTAGGCCCCACACGTCAGGAAATAGTTTTATTTCTTTAAATTCCGAAAATCTCAACGCTGATGTCTCCCTTGTGCAATAAGTTGATTTTCCTTTAGAAAAATAAATCAGGAAAATCTAATAAATTCAGAATTTAGGTTTTAAATAGATTTAAACTTCAAAAATTCATAACTTTTGCATCTGAACTCCAAATTGGGTGATTCAAGTTGAAAAATTTGTATACAATTATAATATAGCTAACTAAACCAAAATATTTCAATTTGGAGTTAATTTGAGCTATATTTTTGAATTTATTTGAATTTGAATTTGAATTTACCGTATTTTCGCGTATAGACTTGGACGACTCCGGAGAGTTTGACCAACCCGAGGACCTAGATTTTCAAGACGTCAACGAAGTCAAGTTATACCATTGATCATATTGAGCCCAGTACTTTAAATTTATTTTTAGTTTTTAAATTATTTAATGCATGCATATGTTTATACAAATATTTCAATGTCCTGTTTTATACATAGTTATTCCAGTATTCATTGTATGGCCAATTTGAGTATTGTACATGAATGCCTTGTCACCATTACACAAAATGTTACTAAAACGAGTCATATGCTTAGCCATGCTTAGATCATACTTATGAATTTGGGAAGGTTTAGCCAAATCTTTTTATAAACTTGATTTAAAATTTGTCACTGTGGTATTGTTTTAGCACAGGAGTTTATAAAGAGGGTTTTACTCTAAACAAAAACAAAAATGGGTTTGGACTTGGGCGAATTGGTTGAATAGTGGGTGCAGGTTTATGCACGGGAATAATCTGGTCAAGATTATGGCCCAGGGTTTGTAGGAAAGACGCCCAAGTCAATTAAGGACCGGTCTTTGAGCCGCTTTTTGCTATGCCTTATCGTACCATCACATGTTTTGTATGGGCAAGATTTGGCTAAATAATTTGTAATGTTTTAGTGTATTGGTGCCATGTTGAATGTGTGGGTGTCGGTTAGACTTTTATTCCCACTTGGCGCAAGAGGGGGCTTCCGGAGGACGGTTAGTCCAAAGGGGTGAAACCTTAGCAGGCAAAAGTACACTAGGACAGAACATTGTAAAGGCATCATGATAACTACTCAGTCGCACGTCTACGAAAGCGTGTATTGGCCGACATAATGAGCATGTCATCTCGTGTGGGTAAAGCTGTACAAATTCTGCAGAGTAGAAAACTATTCGAATAGCCGCGTGTATTGGCCGACATAATGAGCATGCTAGTAAGGCCACTTGAAGTTAGATTTGTTTTTTATTTTCAAATTGTTTTAACCTACAGTTTGAGGATGGTTAATCCTTGTGTAAAATTTGGGCGGTCAGCCATGTGATAGGAGGATATCCTTCACCTGTTCATTGGAGGTTATCCATACTATAACATTGATATTTTAAAATCTGATTTTAGTTATAATATGAAAATGGCCTTAGAAATTAATATGGATGTTTAAATTGAAAATGTTGTTTATGCAAAATAACCCCTGCCTTATTCACTTGTCTACCTTATGCATGCATTTTCATTCCATATTGGGTGTAGTTTGCGAGCATGGTAGTAGTGCTGACTCTTGCTGAATAACTTTTATTCAGGAGAAGATTTCTTCCCCGACGGTGAGGACCAGGACCATTAGGCCTTCGACTCCAGACGATTGCCTATGGCGAATCATGTATCTCACTTATATTACTATGCTTTCGCAATGTTATTTGTCATTTTTTATTTGTTATCAGACTCAGTTGTATTAAACATTTGATTACTTAATGTTGTTTACGTTTTCATGATATGATTGTGATATCAATTTTGTGAGACTGTATACACTGGAAATCCTAGACCGGTGTATGAACACAGAGAATTCGGGATCCTTTGTTCGCGGGTTCGACAAAAGTGGTATCAGAGCCATATCGACTGTAGGTCGTGGTCTTAGGTAGAAATGGCAAAACCAATAAGGACTATTTTTCAAAATTTAAAAGTAATTACCTGTCTTCCAGAGTCTTACTCATCCTTTCTCTGTTAAAAAATTTTCTAAACTCTTGTCTTTTCGAATTTTGTAGATGGCCGAGAGACCCACCCGCATCTCCCACTGAATCTTTGCTGGAGAATCAGCCGACATATTGTGGAAAATGATGCAACATTTGGACTTCAAGAAGAGACCCACGTACCAAGGCTATAAGTATATAGTGGGACAACAGGAACGCTGGAGGGTGGAGGTTATCCTCTACTCTAATGTGGCACATGATACGGCGTTTCACATCTTTGACACCCAAATGCGTTGGGAAACCTTCACTGACGGCATCCAGGACACAGCAAGGGAGGCCTTTCGTAGACTCCGATATACCTATGACTTTCGCCTCCAGGACACCGGGTTCCACTACTACCCGATGCACATCCCCACCGACTGGGCAGTGCTTTTCTCTCAGTAGATAATGAGGATTCCCCGGAGATTACCCATCAGGTAGAGCTAGCCAAGGCGATGGATTACGCCTATGGCAACACCCCGGACGAGCTGTACCTAGTTCAGGGGAGATTAGAAGCCATGGAGGAGAAGCTGAAGGCAGCTGAAGCAGAACTGGCTCTCTACAAGGCGGGCCAAGCCAGTACCAGCAACTCTCCCGACTACACTCCATCCACCCCATAGATCCCTTTTCCCTTTAGTTCCGTTTGTTAGCTGTGAATTATGAGCTACTAACCCTTTTGTGGTAGCCATAATCAATGAATAAAATAAAGAACTATTTGAAAAAGAAAAATCTGTTCTTTGCCTTGTGTTTGTGTGCTTTTTGGGCTAATATAAATTTATTCCCCTTAGTGCTATCTTTTCTTCTCTTTTCTAGATCTTTGGGAATTCAGCAGATGGTGACCACCCGCACTGGAAGTGGCAGTACCCGAGGCCAGGGCAACGAGAACGCCGACTATCAGGAGCAACCTACTCAACAGCCACCCCCACCGCCAACGGAAGGGCCTGATTGACACCAAATGATGGCCAATCAGACTCATCTTATCGACTTGCTGGCCCAGTCGCTTAGCAACTCCCAGAACATGCAGGCCACAGCAGCAGCCGCCGTGGTGACTCATACACCAGCGCAACCTTCTCAAAGGGAGACCATGTCAGAATTCATGCGCATGCGTCCCCCGACCTTTTCCAGCAGCACCGAGCCAATGGATGCTGACGATTGGCTTCATGCGATCGGGAAGAAACTGGATATCGCCCAATGCACCGATCGTGAGAGGGTCCTGTTCGCCTCTCACCAGCTTAATAGACCAGCTTCAGAGTGGTGGGACAACTATTGTATATCCCATACCAATTGGGTGTAACAGCCCTAACTTAGGGTTTGTATTTCAAATGTAAAATTTTGAGGAGAAATAAAAACTTTTGTTGTCTCTTCAAATCATTTGGAAGTTTTCCAAATTTTCCCTAGCAATTTCCAATTTTTAGAATTTAATTCTTGTGATTGGAAATTGTTGTCAGTAAATTCTTAGCTTTCAAACTTGTGATCATCCTATGAAATTATTTTTCCTATCATCTTGATCATCCTATCTACCTCCCTGAATTATCTCACAATTTTTAGATTTTATTTGCTATTTCAAATGGCCAAGTCAAACTAGTTGAAAGTCTGGTCAAACCCTAGGTCAGCAAGCTTGTGAATTTTCTACAGAACAATACAGTGCACAAAAAGTTCTGGAAAATTTATGAGATGTTGTTATCTGTCCCTAGTAGCTACCATAAAAATTTCAGAATTTTTGGAGCTCGGGAGCTATCTCTAAAAATTCCCTAAAACTCTCTCAGCTTTTAAACTCAAAATCAGAAATCACTGTTTGTCGGGCTCGAACCCGAGTCCGACTCAAACCAGACCGCACCACTTGACTCGGTCGCACCACCTAGCTGCACCGCGCGCGAGTCCAATCGATCGTGACCGTCCGATGCAAATCGAACGATCCACGTCGCGTGCGCAACCGACCTGTCCGAATGCATACATCAATCTCGACCGTCCATTTCAGATCCAACGGTCGGTGCGTTCTGAATCGAGCCAAACCTCCGGTTCGCACCGCTTCGTCCGTCGCTGACAGGTGGACCCTACCTGTCAGGTCCACCTCGTCTTCTCCGCACCTCACCGGAGTTCGCGGCCGTGCGCGCATGATTGCCACGTACCTCGCCGCTGCCACCTATTTGCCCTCGTGTCTGTCCGTGGAGCATCGCCAGAGCTTCTTAACCTCACCGCACTCATTCAGTCATCGTTTCCTTCGCTCTCTCACCTTCTCCGCCCAAATTTTCCTCTCGGCCGAAGAAGAACTCGAGCGTAGCGCCGCCGTTTCTGCGCCGCCCTTGAGACAGCGACCGCACAGTCGTGTTCCTCTTGCCTCGCCGCCTCCATTTTGCCTATTCCGGGACCTTGGCGTCCAGTGGATCACCAGGGGCGTGTTCGTCGTCTCCGCCTCCGGTGATCTCGGCTCTGCAAGCTCATTTGCGCTCTGGTGAGTTTCCAGCTTCGTCACTTGGTCCCTTAGGATCGCACTGATGCACTGAATCTAATGACGGCTTCATTTTCATCTTTGGTGCATCGTTGAGGTTGTGCGACCCCTTCTTCTCCGAGCTCGGTTTTCCGCCGCCGTGGAAATTCCGGCCATCTCAGGCTTTCTTCGTCGGCATTATCGTGTGCTTCTTGCTCCTGGTGTTGGGGCGAAGCTTGTGCGCACCTTCCGGAGTCTTCTAGAAGCTGCGCGCGACCTCGCCGTGGGCCGTGTCTTCTTCTCCGCCTCCGGTCGACGCGAGCTCAACTCCGGTGACCATCGGACCCCGCGTCACCGTCATCGAGTTCGCGAGGTCCTTGCGAACCCGAAGGTACCACTCTTTCGCCCAGAAACCTCCTGGTTTGCAAGATCAGTTGCGCGGCCGCGCCACCGTGCCCGTGCTCGCCGGTGAACCGCCGGTGATGATCAGTTTAACTCCAATCATGCCTACTTTGAGTCCCTGACTTGTGGGCCTTTTGCTGTTAATCACGTTTAGAAATCGTTTAATCCAACCGTTATATTTCACCTTGAGTCTCTGTCATGTGGGCCCGGAATGTCAGTTGGGGTTGTGTAGTTTTCTTATTGCGTTTTCTCTGTTTGGAAACGTATTTCACCGTGAGTATATGTTAGAAGTACACTTTGATATGTCAAAGACGTATTCTCTGAATACGCCTTCGACGTCACCTTATGCGGGCAGTCCGCTTTGGTCAGCGTTTTCGCGCGGGCCCGCCTGTCAGTGGCTGGGGCTAGCCGTGCGTCGGTAGAAGGAGTATTTAGTGCTTTAATATTTCTGAAATGCTTTTCTGTTGCACTGTTAAATCGATTAAACTTGTAAAATGCATAACTAATTCAATTTTTATCCAAATTGCATGAAACCAGTGCTGTTAATTTTCATTTTAAATGTACTACTTGATAAAATTAGCTTCATCCTTGTATTTGTAGCAAAAATCTGTTTATTAATTTAATGTTGAAGATTATAATCTCCAAATTAGAAAATGCATATCTCTTCCAATAATTGTCCAAATTCAATGAACCCAATTTTGTAAAATTTCATTTTCAGTATACTAATTCTTAGGATAGGTTTCAGATACTAGTTATGTTCATGAAAATTTGTTAAGTGTTTAACTAGTGACTTGTTGTGTTTTTAGCTTAGAAAATTCATAGAAAATTATTAATAACTTAAAATGAATTGTTCTCTGTTTCTGAAATTTTGTTATTTCATGCTTAGGCTGCTGTGTGAGTTTTGGCTTGTTTTGTTGATTATTTTGAGTTTTGTCGGTGTTATTCGTTCTTATTCGCTGTTTTGTTCAATCGTTAGGATTCGATATTTGCGGCAACCCTGAGAACGATCCTCCGCAACATATTGAGCAACAGCAGCCAGGCAAGCAGTTTGATCATGTTTATCCCAGTATTTTAAAGTCTAATATTTTGTTTCAACTGTATGTATGCATCGCTTAATTTGTGTTAAAATTGATTAGTTAAATCCGTAGTTGCATATCCGGTAGACAAAATATTGATCTCTACTACCTGAGCCTAGGTTATTTGCTGTGATTAGAGGTCGCTGGATGATCTCTTGTCACTTAGTAGATCCGGGTCAACTTGCTTAGACATGCTTAGCTATCGGTAGAACTGGGCGGTTATCGACTTTAGTCGGTAACCTTGATCACACAAAATTTACTACAACTTTATGTTTCAGCATTTCTGCTATGTTTAATTGCAAAATTAAAAATGAAAACAAAAATGATTTAGACTTGGGCACAATGGTAAGACTGTGTGATCTGTTGGGTGTATTGGAAAGGTGCCCAAGTCGATTAAGGACCGAGTTACTTGCGCCACCGTCTTGAGCATTTTGCGTGCTAACCACACTAGAGTATATGGGACCTCTCTTGACCTAGTACTTTGGCGTGTATTGGCTCGGGTCGCAGGAGGTCGCGGGAGGGACGGAGGTGGGAGCATGGTAGTTGTCCAAAAGCTTTATCACGAGTGGGTAGTTGTCTTTTCGGCTTTACCATGTAAGCGTATGGATTTCTATCCATACGAGCGGCTCGTAGTTAATACACAATATTGGAAACAGATCTCGTAGGACTTAGTCAGTGCAGCATACCTTGAAGTGTGCTTTGGCTTAAAGGCGATGCAAGTGTGGGTACATTGGTACACCTGCGAGGTCAAAACTATTCGAATAGCCTCGTCCTAGGTTATGGACACGCTCGGATCGCCCGTAAGAACTAGACTACAACATTTAAATTAAAACTTGATGGGTGAGTACGAATGGGATTCGTGCTATTGTTAATGGTGACTATTGGGATAGTCACTTCAGTTGTTTCTCTTTAGCTTTTGTTATTATTACCTTCTTGTTATTTCAATCTTAAAAATGAATTGCAAACTTGCCTTTAAACTGTATTACCTTATTGCAAATGAAAATTGGCTTTATGCAAATGAAACATATGGCCCCACTAAACAAGCTGCATGTAGCATATTAATGTGTGCGCTAGTTCACACGTCGCCTTGCGGGTACAAAGACAATCTTTGTACTCGGTGCTTTGCTTGATGTTTTGTTGCGAGAGGAAGAAGGTGAGCCTCGGGGCCTCACTTGTGAGTGGTGTGTTGCCGTTTCGTGGGCGACTAGGCTTGGCGGTCGGTCGGATGCCTTGTGGGTTGGAGGCACACCGATTGGCTTTGTTTATAGCCATCTTATGGCACTTTTGCTTCATTTATCGTTGTTGTCTATTTGTGTATCTTGTGGCCTGTCGGCCTATGTCTGTAATATTGTTACTATTTGTTTATCTTCCGTTTGGTAGTGTGGTGTTTGGACTCTATGTTTGGAATGGAGTTGATGTCTAATTTTGTACCGAGGTGTGTATCTTGCTTTAGGAAGTATACATATCTAGAGATCGATTTATTTGATTTGTGATGCTAGGACCGGTGGTTGGTTAAGCATTACAAGCCAAATAAACTGGGGTCCTCACAAAGTTGGTATCAGAGCCATTCTGACCGTAGTAACCCAAGCATAGTCGTCCTTAGGATATTTTGAAAGTCTTATTTTCAAATTATAAAAAGGTTTATAAAAACCTAGGCAGATTCTCAGATTTTATTCCTTACCTATCCTAGCTTTCTACTCTCATCTTACTCTCATTTAAGATTTGAAACTTGGTTTCTCTCTTTACCTTTCAAAAGATAGTACTACCAGTGGAATTGGTCTAGGGAGAACCATGAAGTTTAATCCAACTAAAACTTGTGGGGGTAATAGGGTAAGATGTAAAGTGAGTAGTTATGTGTCTGATTTTTGCTGGTCGAACTTTATCCTGCCTTGTGTTTGTTTCTGGACTGCTTTCATGAGTTTTGGGCTTTCTTGCTCCTAAAATTGTTGCTAACTTGTCTTAGTGGAACAGGATGGCTGGCGGAACCCGTAGTGGTCGGAATCAGCCAGCTGGTCATGATGAGGAGCTTCCCCCTCCTCCGACCATGGCTGAGGTTCTCGCTCAGATCGAGCGAAACCGCATGGACCAGACACGCATCTTGGAGGTTATCGCTAGGAATACCTCCACTCCTGCCGGTGGTGGCGGACACGGACTCGCGGGGACTTGCGAGTTCCTCCGTACCTGACGACCGCCGACTTTCTCCGCTCAGAGGACCCTCGATCGATGCGGATGATTGGCTGCGCATGGTTGGCGGAGCTCAACATAGCTCGATGCGAGCGCGAGGATAAGGCACTCTTCGCGTCCCACCGGCGAGGGCGCGGCACTCTCATGGTGGGAGAACTATCTCGCCATGCGGCCGCGGGCCATGTGGTCGCGTGGGAGGAGTTCGATCGACTTTCGTCGGGCCCACATCACGATGGCTGATGAAGTGAAGAAGAAGGAATTCCTCGCGCTCAAGCAAGGCGCAAGTGCGTGGACGGAGTACTTATGCGAGTTCAATCATCGCTCGTTATGCTCGGGAGAGGTGGCCTCGGATGAGGCTAAGCGAGAGATGTTTATGGATGGCTTGTGCGAGGAGCTGCAGGACAAGCTATCTATTGTGGACTTCTCGACTTTCGGGCCTTGGTAGATAAGGCCATTGTTGCGAGCATAAGGCAAAGCGTTGGCGAGTCCATAGCGCAAATGGGAGGCACATCGGTCTACTCACACGGCCTCGTTCGTCCTCGGTGCCGGGCGGTACGATGGCCCGTTCCTTTGCTCCACCGGCGCCGAGGCCATCTGCACCAGCTCCTCGCCCACCGCGGGCGTGTTTGACCACGTGCGCTGCGATTGGCAAGAGCGGCCTCCGCAATCGGCGGCGAGGTTACTTGTTTTCGCCGCCACAACAAGGGCCATTATGCGAATATGCGCCTCGAGTGTTGCGGCAGCCTCGTCCTAATGGAGGGCGTGGGCGGGAGTGGTCACCCACGACGTAAGATTATTGAAGACCGAGTGCGGCGTGCTGTCGAGTCAACCACCTTTCACCGAGGAGGCTCGGGAGGCGCGGATGTCGTGATTGGTACACTTCTTGTTAATTCGTCTGCTGCGGTATTATTTGATTACGAGCATCGCATTCATTTATTTCAAGATCATTTGCTCTGCTAGTGGTCTTCTTTGTGTTCCTTTGGGAGTTCCTTTGCTCATCCGCTCTCGGGTCGGAAATGAGAGCCGATTCTGATGTCGGGATGTTCCTATCATAGTCAAAGGAGTGGGATTTTTAGCAAATCTTATTACGCTCTGTTCAAAGAAGTCCGGATGTGATTCTTGGCATGGATTGGTTGTCCCGGCACTTGGGGCGATTGATTGTGCGGGAAGATCGTCTATCTTACCGACCCTTCAGTGAGCAGTCGGATTTTCGCGCGGCCGGGGCGCATCTATGTGCATTAGAAGCGAAGCGACCTTACAGATTCGGGATGTTCCCATAGTATCGACTTTGTGGATGTCTTTCACGAAGATTTACAGGATGCCTCGGTTCGAGATCTGGAGTTTGTCATCGAGTTGCTGCCGTCTGACGCCCGATTTGAAGCGCCGTGTCGGATGCCTCCCAATGAGCTAGAAGAATTGAAGAAGCGGCTTGGTGAGCTCCAAGCAAAGGGTTTCATCCGTCCCAGCCATCTCCTTGGGGTTGTCGGTGATCTTTGTGAAGAAGAAGGACAAGACTTTGCGCATGTGTGTTGATTACCGTCCTCTCAATGAGGTGACGGTGAAGAACAAATACCCTCCGCCCCGCATCGATGATCTGTTCGATCAGTTGACTGGAGCCCAAGTGTTCTCAAAGATTGATTTGAGAATGGGGTATCATCAGTCGAGGATCGGATCGAGGATATTCCAAAGCGGCTTTCACTACTCGTTATGGGTATGCAGTACACCGTCATGTCTTCGGTCTAACCAATGCTCGGCTTTGTTCATGAACCTTATGAATTCGGTATTCATGGAGTATTTGGATAAATTTGTGGTGGTCTTTATTGATGATATTCTTATCTATTCCAAGGTGAAGAAGAGCATCTTGAGCATCGAAGATAGTTTTGGGCAAGTTGCGGGAGCATCGGCTATATGCAAAGTTCAAAGAATGTGAGTTACGTTGAAAGAAGTGGCATTTTTGGGCCATGTTCTTTCAATGGAGGCATAGTCAGGATCCCACAAAGTCGTGATGTTCTATCTTGGGTCACCCAAGTCGATCCAGCGATGTGCGGAGTTTTCTTGGTTTAGCGGGCTACTACAGTCGCTTTATCGAGAACTTCTCCAAAATCGCAAAGCCAATGGTGAATTGCTCAAGAAAGACAAGAAGTTTGTGTGGTCCTCGCTTGTGATGATAGCTTTCGGGAGCTCAGCGGCGGTTGACTTCACACCTGTCCTTACTCTTCACGATATCCACGAGCTTGATATTTATTGCGATGCCTCTCGTCGAGGACTTGGATGTGTCCTCATGCAGGGAGGCAAGGCAGTTGCATATGCATCCAGGCAGTTGAGACCTCATGAGCTCAACTATCCCACCCATGATTTAGAGCTTGCTGCTGTGGTTCATGCACTCAAGATTTGGCGGCATTATCGATCGGTAATTGGCTGTGAGGTGTATTCGACCATAAGAGTTTGAAATATTTGTTCACCCAGCCAGATCTGAACCTCAGGCAGAGGAGATGGCTAGAATTGATCAAAGATTATGACATGGGTATTCAGTATCATCCTGGCAAGGCCAATGTGGTTGCTGATGCACTTAGCCGAAAGGTGTATTGCAATACTCTGATGATCCAAGAGCAGCAACCTGCACTTCTTGCAGAATTTCAGCGTCTCAACTTGGGTTTGGTTGAGCATGGTTCCCTTGCTGCCTTGGTTGTGCAACCAACCTTGGTGGATCAAATCAAGACAGCACAGCAATCAAATGATGGTGTGGGTAAAATCAAGCAGAATATCAAGGATGGATCAGCCAAGTGTTTCACAGAAGATGAGCACGGTGTTGTATGGTTTGGGCAACGTCTTGTGGTCCCAAAGGTCCCAGAGTTGCGGGATCTGATTCTTCAGGAGGCCCATGATTCGCCTTTGTCCATTCATCCCGGGGCCACTAAAATGTACCAAGATCTGCGTCAGAGATTCTGGTGGACTCGCATGAAGCGCGAGATTGCGGGTTCGTGGCGGATGTGACACATGTTGTCGCGTCAAGGCGAGCATCGGCGTCAGGCGGTCTCCTTCGGCCTTTGCGGTGCGAGAATGGAAGTGGGATTACGCAGGCATGGACTTCATCAACTGGTCTACCCGTACTCCTGCGGGAAGGATGCATTATGGGTTATCATCGATCGATTGTGAAGGTGGCTCATTTCCTTCGGTCGGCGATCGAAGATTGATGTGAATCAGCTAGCGGATCTTTACATATCCCGCATTGTGATGCGCATGGTGTGCCACGAACAATTGTGTCGGATCGTGGTTCTCTGTTCACCTCTCGGTTTGGCATAGTCTGCGAGGAAGCCATGGGGACTCGTCTTACTTTCAGTTCTGCCTATCATCCTCAGACTGATGGGCAGACGGAGCGCGTCAACCAAGTGCTTGAAGACATGCTCCGTGCTTGTGTTCTTTCCTATGGGAAGAATTGGGAGAAGTGTCTACCGCTTGCCGAGTTCTCCTACAACAACAGCTTCCAGGCTAGTCTCGGTATGGCACCATTTGAGGCCTTGTATGGTCGGCGCTGCAGAACACCATTGAACCGGTCGAAACGGGGAGAGAGCGGTTCTTTGGCCCGATTCCATCAATGAGGCCGAAAGTCAAGTGCGATTGATTCGTGAGCACTTGCGCGTAGCTCGATCGAGCGGAAGAGCTATGCGGACGGCGTCGCCGTGAGTTGAGTTTCGGCCCAATGACTTTGTGTATCTCAAAGTCTCACCTCTGAAGGGTCATCGTCGTTTCGGCGTCAAGGGCAAATTGGCTCCTCGGTATGTCGGACCATACCGCATCATCGATAGAGTGGGAGCTGTTGCTTACAAGTTAGAGTTGCCAGCTACACTTGAAGGGGTGCACGATGTTTTCCATGTGTCACAATTGAAGAAGTGCCTCCGTGTTCTAGTTGAGGAAACACCATTGGAAAATATCGATGTGCAGGAAGATCTATCTTATCGTGAGCGCCCCGTTCGTATCCTCGAAGAAGCTGAACGCAGAACAAGGAACCGTGTGATCAAGTTCCTTAAAGTTCAGTGGTCGAACCACTCAGAGGATGAAGCCACTTGGGAGCGGGAAGACCGTCTTGACGATTACTGTCCTTCTTCTCGGTGATGATCGAATCTCGGGCGAGATTCTGTAAGGGGGGAGATTTGTAACAGCCCTAACTTAGGGTTTGTATTTCAAATGTAAAATTTTGAGGAGAAATAAAAACTTTTGTTGTCTCTTCAAATCATTTGGAAGTTTTCCAAATTTTCCCTAGCAATTTCAATTTTAGAATTTAATTCTTGTGATTGGAAATTGTTGTCAGATAAATTCTTAGCTTTCAAACTTGTGATCATCCTATGAAATTATTTTCCTATCATCTTGATCATCCTATCTACCTCCCTGAATTATCTCACAATTTTTAGATTTTATTTGCTATTTCAAATGGCCAAGTCAAACTAGTTGAAAGTCTGGTCAAACCCTAGGTCAGCAAGCTTGTGAATTTTCTACAGAACAATACAGTGCACAAAAAGTTCTGGAAAATTTATGAGATGTTGTTATCTGTCCCTAGTAGCTACCATAAAAATTTCAGAATTTTTGGAGCTCGGTAGCTATCTCTAAAAATTCCCTAAAACTCTCTCAGCTTTTAAACTCAAAATCAGAAATCACTGTTTGTCGGGCTCGAACTCGAGTCCGACTCAAACCAGACCGCACCACTTGACTCGGTCGCACCACCTAGCTGCACCGCGCGCGAGTCTAATCGATCGTGACTGTCCGATGCAAATCGAGCGATCCACGTCGCGTCGCAACCGACTGTCCGAATGCATACATCAATCTCGACCGTCCATTTGGATCCAGCGGTCGGTGCGTTACGAATCGAGCCAAACCTCGGTTCGCACCGCCGTCCGTCGGCCGACAGTGGACCCTACCGCCGAGTCCACCTCGTCTTCTCCGCACCTCACCGGAGTTCGCGGCGCGCGCGCATGATTGCCACGCACCTGCGCCGCCCACCTATTTGCCCTCGTGTGCGTCGTGGAGCATCGCGAGCTTCTTAACCTCACCGCACTCATTCGATCATCGTTTCGCCGCTCTCTCACCTTCTCGCCCAAATTTTCGTCTCGTGGGAGAAGAACTTCGGCGTAGCGCCGCCGTTCTGCGCCGCCCTTGAGACAGCGACCGCACAGTCGTGTTCCTCTTGCCTCGCCGCCTCCATTTTGCCTATTCCGGGACCTTGGCGTCCAGTGGATCACCAGGGGCGTGTTCGTCGTCTCCGCCTCCGGTGATCTCGGCTCTGCAAGCTCATTTGCGCTCTGGTGAGTTTCCAGCTTCGTCACTTGGTCCCTTAGGATCGCACTGATGCACTGAATCTAATGACGGCTTCATTTTCATCTTTGGTGCATCGTTGAGGTTGTGCGACCCCTTCTTCTCCGAGCTCGGTTTTCCGCCGCCGTGGAAATTCCGGCCATCTCAGGCTTTCTTCGTCGGCATTATCGTGTGCTTCTTGCTCCTGGTGTTGGGGCGAAGCTTGTGCGCACCTTCCGGAGTCTTCTAGAAGCCTGCAGCGACCTCGCCGTGGGAGCCGTGTCTTCTTCTCCGCCTCCGGTCGACGCGAGCTCAACTCCGGTGACCATCGGACCCCGCGTCACCGTCATCGAGTTCGCGAGGTCCTTGCGAACCCGAAGGTACCACTCTTTCGCCGAAACCTCCCGGTTTGCAAGATCGATTCTTGCGCCGCGCATACCGTGCCGTGCTCGCCGGTGAACCGCCGGTGATGATCGGTTTAACTCAATCATGCCTACTTTGAGTCCCTGACTTGTGGGCCTTTTCTTTATTAATCACGTTTAGAAATCGTTTAATCCAACCGTTATATTTCACCTTGAGTCTCTGTCATGTGGGCCCGGAATGTCAGTTGGGGTTGTGTAGTTTTCTTATTGCGTTTTCTCTGTTTGGAAACGTATTTCACCGTGAGTATATGTTAGAAGTACACTTTGATATGTCAAAGACGTATTCTCTGAATACGCCTTCGACGTCACCTTATGCGGGCAGTCCGCTTTGGTCAGCGTTTTCGCGCGGGCCCCTGTCAGTGGCTGGGCTAGCCGTGCGTCGGTAGAAGGAGTATTTAGTGCTTTAATATTTCTGAAATGCTTTTCTGTTGCACTGTTAAATCGATTAAACTTGTAAAATGCATAACTAATTCAATTTTTATCCAAATTGCATGAAACCAGTGCTGTTAATTTTCATTTTAAATGTACTACTTGATAAAATTAGCTTCATCCTTGTATTTGTAGCAAAAATCTGTTTATTAATTTAATGTTGAAGATTATAATCTCCAAATTAGAAAATGCATATCTCTTCCAATAATTGTCCAAATTCAATGAACCCAATTTTGTAAAATTTCATTTTCAGTATACTAATTCTTAGGATAGGTTTCAGATACTAGTTATGTTCATGAAAATTTGTTAAGTGTTTAACTAGTGACTTGTTGTGTTTTTAGCTTAGAAAATTCATAGAAAATTATTAATAACTTAAAATGAATTGTTCTCTGTTTCTGAAATTTTGTTATTTCATGCTTAGGCTGCTGTGTGAGTTTTGGCTTGTTTTGTTGATTATTTTGAGTTTTGTCGGTGTTATTCGTTCTTATTCGCTGTTTTGTTCAATCGTTAGGATTCGATATTTGCGGCAACCACGAGCGATCCTCCGCAACATATTGAGCAACAACGGCCGAAAGCAAGCGTTTGATCATGTTTATCGGTATTTTAAAGTCTAATATTTTGTTTCAAGCGTATGTATGCATCGCTTAATTTGTGTTAAAATTGATTAGTTAAATCAGTGTTTGCATATCCTGGTAGACAAAATATTGATCTCTACTACCGAGCCTAGGTTATTTCTTTGTGATTAGAGGTCATTGGATGATCTCTTGTCACTTAGTAGATCCGGGTCAACTTGCTTAGACATGCTTAGCTATCGGTAGAACTGGGCGGTTATCGACTTTAGTCGGTAACCTTGATCACACAAAATTTACTACAACTTTATGTTTCAGCATTTCTGCTATGTTTAATTGCAAAATTAAAAATGAAAACAAAAATGATTTAGACTTGGGCACAATGGTAAGACTGGTGTGATCTGTTGGGTGTGACTGGAAAGGTGCCCAAGTCAGTTAAGGACCGAGTTACTTGCGCCACCGTACTGAGCATTTTGCGTGCTAACCACACTAGAGTATATGGGACCTCTCTTGACCTAGTACTTTGGCGTGTATTGGCTCCGGTCGCGAGGAGGTCGCGGGAGGGACGGAGGTGGGAGCATGGTAGTTGTCCAAAAGCTTTATCACGAGTGGGTAGTTGTCTTTCGGCTTTACCATGTAGCGTATGGATTTCTATCCATACGAGCGGCTCGTAGTTAATACACAATATTGGAAAGCAGTCTCGTAGGACTTAGTCAGGTTGGCATACCTTGGAAGTGTGCTTTGGCTTAAAGCGATGCAAGTGTGGGTACATTGGTACACCTGCGGGTCAAAACTATTCGAATAGCCTCGTCCTAGGTTATGGACACGCTCGGATCGCCCGTAAGAACTAGACTACAACATTTAAATTAAAACTTGATGGGTGAGTGCGAATGCGGGATTCGTGCTATTGTTAATGGTGACTATTGGGATAGTCACTTCGAGTTGTTTCTCTTTCGCTTTTGTTATTATTACCTTCTTGTTATTTCAATCTTAAAATGAATTGCAAACTTGCCTTTAAAGCTGTATTACCTTATTGCAAATGAAAATTGGCTTTATGCAAATGAAACATATGGCCCCACTAAACAAGCTGCATGTAGCATATTAGCAGTGCGCTAGTTCACACGTCGGTCTTGCGGGTACAAAGACAATCTTTGTACTCGGTGCTTTGCTTGATGTTTTGTTGCGGAGGAAGAAGGTGAGCCTCGGGGCCTCATACGTGAGTCAGTGTTGCCGTTCGTGGGCGACTAGGCTTGGCGGTCCCAAGTAGATGCCTTGTGGGTTGGAGGCACACCGATTGGCTTTGTTTATAGCCATCTTATGGCACTTTTGCTTCATTGTCGTTGTTGTCTATTTGTGTATCTTGTGGCACAATCGGCCTATATGTCATAATATTGTTACTATTTGTTTATCTTCCGTTTGGTAGTGTGGTGTTTGGACTCTATGTTTGGAATGGAGTTGATGTCTAATTTTGTACCGAGGTGTGTATCTTGCTTTAGGAAGTATACATATCTCGAGGATCAGTTTATTTGATTTGTGATGCTAGGACCAGGTGGTTGGTTAAGCATTACAAGCCAAATAAACTGGGGTCCTCACAGCCCAAGCCATCTCATGGGATGAGTTCATGAGAGCTTTCCGCCATGCTCACATCCCCGCTGGGATGATGACCCTGAAGAAGAAAGAGTTCCACGCACCCCGTCAGGGCAGTCGCTCGGTGAGCGAATATCTGCATCGGTTCAACCAGCTGGCTCACTACGCCCCAGCTGATGTAGCCCGAGATGAGGATCGACAAGAGAGGTTCCTAGAAGGACTAAATGATGACATCTCCGTCCAACTGATCTCCCAGAACTTCACCGATTTCCAGCAATTGGTGGACAAGGCGATTCATCAAGAGGCCAAGCATCAGGAGATGGAGAACCGCAAGCGGAGGATGGCCGCTCAGAGGATCAATGCAGGAAGCCTTCCCAAGCCTTGATTCACCCAGCCGCAGCCACCGCAGCAGGGGAAGTTCCAGTCCTCCACGTCCAGAGTTCCAGTGCAGAATCAATGCCCCAACACCTCCAACTTTCGCAACACCGCGTCTGAAGGGCAATATCAGCAGAAGAACTCCACTCCCTCAGCCACAGGAGTGACCTATTTCCATTTCAACGAATTAGGGCACTACGCCAACAGATGCCCGAAGAAGCAACAAGCAGTAGCATCTTCCAAGCCAGCATAAGGAGCCACAGCCACCGGCGGCACCTCAAAGCTGACGATTCAGTTTACTAAGGGACGTATGAACCACGTCACACCTGAAGAAGCCCAGGCAGCACTGAACATCGTTCTTGGTATGTTTCTTGTCAACTCGATAACAGCATCAGTTTTATTCGATTCTGGAGCTTCACATTCTTTTGTATCAAATAAGTTTGTGGGTAAAAATGGGTTACCTATATCCTCCTTGACCAATCCTATGATAATCCATTCCCCGGGCTCGGAAATGAGAACCAGTTCTCTATGCCCGAATCTCACCCTTAAAATATCCGGAGTATCCTTCCTGGCAGACTTGATAGTCCTGCATTCCCAGGGTTTGGATGTAATTCTTGGGATGGACTGGCTAGCCAAAAATCATGGACAAATAGATTATGCCAATAGGTCTGTCACCCTCAACAATGAACAAGGAATTTCAGTCAAATTTAAGCCCAAGACTTGTACCAAAGGAAGTTCCCTCCTCACCAGCATGAAGGAAGTAAAGCTTGAAGACATACCTGTAGTGCGAGAATACCCCGATGTCTTCCCTGATGACCTATCCGGCATGCCACCGGATAAGGACATAATGTTCTTAATTGACTTAGTCCCCGGGACAGCCCCAATCTCGAAGCGATCCTACAAAATGCCAGCCAATGAGTTAGCAGAATTGAAGAAGCAAATGGAAGAATTGCAGAGCAAAGGTTATATCCGACCCAGCTCATCACCTTGGGGAGCACCAGTACTATTTGTCAAGAAGAAGGACAATAGTATGAGAATGTGTGTGGATTACAGATCACTCAATGAGGTGACGATCAAGAATAAGTATCCGTTACCCAGGATCGATGATCTGTTTGATCAGTTGAAAGGAGCAAGTGTCTTCTCGAAGATTGATTTGAGATCTGGCTACCATCAACTAAAGATTAGGCCAGAAGATATTCCGAAGACAGCTTTCACCACTAGATATGGACTGTACGAGTTTACAGTAATGTCTTTCGGTTTGACGAACTCCCCTGCTTATTTCATGAATATGATGAACAAAGTGTTTGTGGAATTCTTGGATAAGTTTGTGGTGGTTTTCACCGATGAAATTCTTATCTACTCCAAGGATGAAGAAGAACATGAGAAGCATCTCAAAATGATTCTGGACAAACTCAGGAAGCACCAGCTCTGCCAAGTTCAGCAAAAGTGAATTCTGGCTAAGTCAAGTGGCTTTTCTTGGACATATAGTGTCAGCAGGATGAGTTGTAGTAGATCCCGCCAAAGTTGAGGCAGTAATGGATTGGAAGCAACCCAAGATAGTCACTGAAGTGAGAAGTTTTCTTGGACTAGCGGGTTATTACCGCAGGTTCATTGAAAATTTCTCTAAGATTGCAAGACCCATGACCCAACTTCTGAAGAAAGAAAAGAAGTTTGAATGGACAGATACCTGTGAGGAAAGTTTCCAAGAACTGAAGAAGAGGCTAGTCTCAGCACCTGTGCTAATCTTACCTGACATCCATAAGGATTTTGAGATCTTCTGCGACGCATCCCGTCAAGGTCTTGGATGTGTATTGATGCAGGAATACAAAGTAGTAGCTTGTGCATCTAGGCAGTTGAGGCCACATGAAGGAAATTATCCGACACATGATCTTGAGTTAGCAGCGATTGTGCATGCCTTGAAGATCTGGTGGCATTATCTCATTGGTAACCGCTGCAAGATTTTCACGGATCATAAGAGTCTGAAGTACATCTTCACGTAGGGAGAACTCAACCTTCGACAGAGAAGATGGTTGGAGTTGATAAAAGATTACGACCTTGGAATTCACTATCATCCAAGCAAAGCAAATGTGGTTGCGGATGCCCTGAGTAGAAAGGCGTATTGCAACACCATTATGGTGCAGAAGAATCAGCCCAAGCTGTATGAAGAATTGAAGCATCTGAACTTAGAAATTGTTAACCAGGGTTGTGTAAATACTTTGGAAGTACAACCAACTCTTCAAAGTCAGTTCAGAGAAAAACAACTAGAAGATGAATACATCAAAGAAATCAAGAAGAATATGCGAAGAGGCAAGGCTCCAGGATTTGCTGACGATGAGTAAGGGACAGTGTGGTTTGGGAACCGCATCTGTGTACCCGATCAGCAGGAGTTAAAGCAGTCAATTCTGAAGGAAGCTCATGAATCGCCTTACTCCATTTACCCCGGAAGTACCAAGATGTATCAGGATCTAAAGGAAATTATTGGTGGGCCAGCATGAAGCGAGAGATTGCTGAGTTTGTCGCTTATTGTGATGTTTGTCAGTGAGTTAAAGCGGAACATCAGAGACCAGCTGGATTGCTGCAGCCATTACCAATTCCAGAATGGAAGTGGGAGGAAGTTGGCATGGACTTCATCACCGGACTTCCTAGGACCCAATCAGGATATGATTCTATCTGGGTGATAATTGACCGGTTGACTAAAGTAACTCACTTTATTCCAGTCAAGACTACATACAGATGCAGTCAGTTAGCAGAATTGTATGTGACCAGGATCGTATGTTTACACGGAGTACCCAAGAAGATCGTGTCTGACAGAGGTTCACAGTTCACATCAAGATTTTGGCAGAGTCTACATGAAGCCTTAGGGACCAAACTCAATTCCAGTATAGCTTATCATCCCCAGACAGATGGTCAGACGGAACGCACCAACCAAGCCCTTGAAGATATGCTTCGAGCCTGTGCCCTAGATTATGGAAAAAGTTGGGACAAGAATCTGCCATATGCAGAATTCTCGTACAACAATAGCTATCAAGCCAATTTGTAAATGTCTCCATTTGAAGCTTTGTATGGCAGAAAGTGCAGAACTCCACTCCTGTGGGATCAGGTAGGAGAGCACCAATTCTTTGGGCCGGATTTGATCAAGGAAGCTGAAAGCAAGGTTAAGGCTATATGAGAGCGCCCGAAGGTAGCTCAATCCCGACAAAAGAGTTATGCTGATAATCGTCGAAGAGAGTTGACCTTTGAAATAGGAGATTTTCTCTACCTCAGAGTTACTCCACACAGGGGAGTAAGGAGATTCCAGACAAAAGGAAAACTCGCACCCAGATTTGTAGGACCTTACAAGATTCTAGCTAGAAGAGGTGAAGTTGTGTACCAACTTGAACTGCCAGTATCCATGTCAGCAGTACACGATGTCTTCCACGTCTCACAATTGAAGAAGTGCCTCAGAGTGCCAACAGAAGAAACACCGCATCGATCTTCAGGAATACCTCACCTATGTGGAGCAACCAATCAAGATTCTTGATGTGGAAGAACGAATCACCAGAAGCAAGGTCATCTGTTCATGCAAGGTACAGTGGAGCAATCATTCAGAAGAGGAAGCCACCTGGGAGCGAGAAGAAGATTTAAAGGCCGAGTACCCCTACCTCTTTGCTAGCCAAGCCTGAATCTCGGGGACGAGATTCCCTTAAGGGGGGTAGGTTTGTAATAGCCCAATTTTCAAATTTCAGTAGAAATTAAAATTTATGTATTTTTGTGCAATTTTCTGGAAATTTTAAAAGCTTTTTATAAAAAAAAATTCAAAGCCAAAACAATTTATTTGCAAAATTAATTACCAAATAATAGTTGGAAATATTTTTATTTAAGTCCCAGATAACTCTAGGAATTTCTGTGAAATTTCTAGAATTTTTAGGATTTATTTGCACGCGTTCCTCTCCCTCTCTCTCTCTCTCTCTGCCCGACTCCATCTCGGCCATTGGATCAGAATCCAACGGGCCGCAAACCGTCGTCCCCGCGCCCTTCTTCTTTGCGTAGCCGCACCCGAGCCGGCTGCCATTTTTGTGACGTGGAGCTCCGATTTCACCGCGTTCTGCTCCCTCTCTCGTCATGTAGTCGCACGCAACGGCTCCGGTGCCTCACACCGCCCCCACTCCCCCCTCAACCCCTCTTCTCGCGCACGTTCTTGCCAAAACCGTCGCCGCGCCCGCAACCGCCGCCGCACATCCCCACCTCCTCTACGCCGCCTTGGGGCCTCCCGGCGCCTATAAAAGGGAGCCTCGGGAGCGCCTCTCCTCACTCATTCTGATTGCACCACTCACTCTTCGCCTCCCCTCTTGGTTTCGTCGGAATCGCCGATTCCTCGTCGCCGGTGGCCACACACTCCACCACCTTTTGCGCCATCGTCATCGACTTTCTGGCCACCCCGACCACACTGACAGCATCGCCGCATCGTCGCCGTCCCGGTACGCGCCTTGGATTCGCCACTTCACCATCGAGCCGCACCTCGTCGCCGCCTTCATCCTCGTCGCCGGCCACCGCCTCACTCCTTCTGGTCGCTGTGGTGAGCATCGTGATCGCCGTCCTCTCCTCTCTCTTCTGGTGCCCTCGTCGGACATCGCCGCACAGCACAACACCGGCGACCATTGGTCCCCACGCCGGCGCCGTCCTTGCTGACGTGGCCTTGACACGTACACACCACCTGGGCGCCACCTCAGCGTCGGATCCAACATGGATCCGACATGGCACCAGTTCAGCGCCACCCCCCTTGAGCCAAAGCCCGTGGACTCAGTTCACGTGGGCCGTGTCTATGACATGTAGGTCCCACATGTCAAGAAATAGTTTTATTTCTTTAAATTCTGAAAATCTCAGTGCTGATGTGACCCTTGTGCAATAAGTTGATTTTACTTTAGAAAAATAAATCAGGAAAATCTAATAAATTCAGAATTTAGGTTTTAAATAGATTTAAACTTAAAAAATTCATAACTTTTGCATTTGAACTCCAAATTAGGTGATTCAAGTTGTAAAATTTGTATAAAATTATAATATAGCTAACTAAACCAAAATATTTCAATTTGGAGTTAATTTGAGCTATAGTTTTTAATTTATTTGAATTTAAATTTGTCATATTTTCGCGTATAGACTTCGACGACTCCGGAGAGTTTGACCAACCCGAGGACCTAGATTTTCAAGACGTCAACGAAGGCAAGTTATACCATTGAGCATATTGAGCCCAGTACTTTAAATTTATTTTTAGTTTTTAAATTATTTAATGCATGCATATGTTTATACAAATATTTCAATGTCCTGTTTTATAAATAGTTATTCCAGTATTCATTTTATGGCCAATTTGAGTATTGTACATGAATGCCTTGTCACCATTAGACAAAATGGTACAAAAACGAGTCATATGCTTAGCCATGCTTAGATCATACTTATGAATTTGGGAAGGTTTAGCCAAATCTTTTATAAACTTGATTTAAAATTTGTCACTGTGGTATTGTTTTAGCATAGGAGTTTATAAAGAGGGTTTTACTCTAAACAAAAACAAAAATGGGTTTGGACTTGGGCGAATTGGTTGAATAGTGGGTGCAGGTTTATGCACGGGAATAATCTGGTCAAGATTATGGCCCAGGGTTTGTAGGAAAGACGCCCAAGTCAATTGAATACCGGTCTTTGAGCCGCTTTTTGCTATGTCTTACCGTACCACTACATGTCCTGTATGGGGAGGATTTGGCTAAATAATTTGTAATATTTTAGTGTATTGGTGTCATGTTGAATGTGTGGGTGTCGGTTAGACTTTTATTCCCACCTGGCGCAAGAGGGGGCTTCCGGAGGACGGTTAGTCCAAAGGGGTGAGACCTTAGCAGGCAAAAGTACACTAGGACAGAACATTGTAAAGGCCTCATGATAACTACTCAGTCACACGCCTACGGAAGCGTGTATTGGCCGACATAATGAGCATGTCATCTCGTGTGGGTAAAGATGTACAAACTCTGTAGAGTAGAAAACTATTCGAATAGCCGTGTCTGCGGTCATGGACATGCTAGCAAGGTCACTTGAAGTTAGATTTGTTTTTGGTTTTCAAAATGTTTTAACCTACAGTTTGAGGATGGTTAATCCTTGTGTAAAATTTGGACGGTCAGCCATGTGATAGGAGGATATCCTTCATCTGTTCATTGGAGGTTATCCATACTATAACATTGACATTTTAAAATCTGATTTTAGTTATAATATGAAAATGGCCTAAGAAATTAATATGGATGTTTAAATTGAAAATGTTGTTTATGCAAAATAACCCCTGCCTTATTCACTTGTCTACCTTATGCATGCATTTTCATTCCATATTGGGTGTAGCTTGCGAGCACGGTAGTAGTGCTCACTCTTGCTGAATAACTTTTATTTAGGAGAAGATATCTTCCCCGACGGTGAGGACCAGGATGATTAGGCCTTCGACTCCAGACGATTGCCTATGGCGAATCGTGTGGCTCACTTATATTACTATGCTTCCGCAATGTTATTTGTCATTTGTTATTTGTTATCAGACTCAGTTGTATTAAACATTTGATTACTTAATGTTATTTACGTTTTCGTGATATGATTGTCATATCAATTTTGTGAGACTATGTACATTGGAAATCCTGGACCGGTGTATGAACACAGAGAATTCGGGATCCTTCGTTCCCGGGTTCGACACGCAGGCGATATGCAGAGCACGCGCGCCACGCAGCCAAGCACCTCTGAACTGCCCCATCAACGCTGTCAATCCACCACACCCATTGACCAACCTGGAGCTGCGTCACTTCACACCGCCTCCATTTTGTCTCCTTCCTGAGCATGAACACCCTCGCTCGCCCCTCAATCCTTCACTTCTCCTCTCGGCCATTGAGGAGAAGGAGGCTCTACTGTGCTCTACTCTCGGGTGAGTGTCCTTCTACCTTGTCCTTCATCTTCTTCGTTCGTCGTCGTGTCCAATTGAGCTAACTCGTGACCTTGTCTTCGCTTGTAGATCTTGGACCGCGAGCTTGTCTTCAGCGTCCCCAGAGCGCGCCCGGAGTGCCACCACCGTGTCATCTTCATGTGCGGTGAGCTCCTCTCTCTCCCATGCGCGTCAGCACATGCCTTTGGATATAAGTATTAATTCCCCTCGACCAATTCGGCCATTAGTTCATAGGATCATCAGGAATTTGGATAGTCTTTATCTCCAGCCAACTTCGGCTCTTTCCTTCTCATATCCGATCTGGTAAGACATTGCCCGATTCCTTTTGCTCAGAGTATCTCTAGGATATTCTTAAGCACTTCCGACCATTCGTTGTTCCTACTTTTGCTTAGGTTCTTCTCTCCATGTGGAGCTCTCATCATCATCGCACGGCTAATGTCATCGGAGCAACACCGAGCTTCTCCGATCTTCTCCGTGATTCTGGTAGGATCACTGTACCTCAGTGATACTTTTGCGTGCATTCTTTTGCTTAATTCAACGTCGAGACGTGCTAGACACTTCTACCGTAGCATCACCGCACACCTCGCCGTCGCACCACCTACAACCCATCTCTGGCCTGCTTCGGCAACCTTTAGGTTTGCATGGATATAAGGTTTCCATTTCTGCTCTTGTTTTGCGCTGCCATGGGCCACAGCGCTAGCAAGACATCGAGCAAGCTCACGGCTACGAGATCCCCTATTGTCGGAATCCCGATAGCTACTGTAGCCAATCATTAGCGTAATATGTGTCAAATTAAGATCTAAGTGATCATTAACTATGATTTAATCATTGCATTATGTCGCTAACATGTGGGACCGTGAACAGAAAGCAAGGGAGTTAAATGAAATCAGGTTTGATTACAGTCGCTGACATGGGGGGCCCAGCATAGTTAAGTGCGCAGGAAACTGCTCCATGGTCCATGGACTGGAGGAACTGTGCTGTGGACTCTGGGTCTATGCACTATTTCATAAACTAGTGCTTATGACATGTGGACCCCACATGTCAGTAGGTTTTACTCGGGATTTAAATGAAAAAGAAAAACACTGTGTAGGGGACACCACATGTAAGCGATTGAGGCTAGTTATAGCTGAGTATAAAAGTATTAAATACGTTTAGAAATCCCGAAATGAATTACTTTTGCACTAAAATGGTTTAAACTTTAAAAATTCATAACTAATTCATTTTAAATCCAAATTGAGTGAAACCATTTTTGTTGGTTTGAATTTTTAATGTACTTCCTCATGGTATAATTTTAAACCTATTTATGCCATAGAAAATTTTGAAATTGGGATTAAATTCGGTAAAGAATTATTTTTACACTAGAAATTGGATTAACTTCAAAATTCATAGAAAATTCAATTGAACTCCAAATGGGATGATTCAATTTTTATTGATCATAACTTTCTATTATCTTTCTAACCATGTAATTCTTATCTCCACCACTATTCTAGAAATTTTCACCAAAGTAATTAATTGGGATGAATAGTGACAGATGGTGATTTTCCAGCATTTTTCTACCTTTTGATTTTCCAAAGGCTATAACTTGTGCATATGAACTCAAATTAAAATAATTCTTGCACCTAAATTCATATAAAATAATAATCTAGCTACTGTGGAAATGTCATGCATTTGTGAGCACTTTGAATTTTTCGTCTTTTCTCGGTATTTATTCGATGTCGTCTTTTATAGATTCTGAATTGCCCGATGTGAATGACTTCGCAATTGAGAGTGAACAATTAGACTTCTAGCAAGGCAAGCATCATTTGAACTTTGTTTTGCATCATATGAATCCCAACTTTTGTTAAATAGTATTTTAAAATGCAAAGATATTGCTTGCCTACTATTTTGGTATATCGATATATTTGTGAGTCAGTTAGTTATGTCTTACTCTTGCTAATTATCCTTGATATTTCTATTATAAATATGCTTAATATTAGATGTTGTGATGATATATCTATTATATATGGGTATGCTTAGCCATGCGAGTCTAGAGAATGTGTTAGCTCGGTTGACGGGTTATCCCATCAATCGTGGGAAACACCTCACATTTTTTTCTTTTGTGCTTTTGGTCCATATCATCGCATTTGTCTATTAAGTTTAATTTTTCAAAATAAAAAGTGATTTGGGTCTGGACAAGTGGTTGTTAGAGAGGGTGCCTTCGTGCATGAGACTCGAGTATGTGGTAGTCTTGTTTGGACCACTAAGGACCGAATTTTGGTGATGTCGTTAATTCAAGTAACACTTGTACTTCCACAAGAGGGATATGGGTACCGTTCATTTAAGTAAGGGTAGGGTTTTATTGAGTTATGTCCCAGGTAGTGTGAGAACATTTGTGTTCGATCATTTGTTTGTAGGAACCGATGCAATTTTCTATAATGTGCATGAGAGCACTCTTTTTCTTTTTTATATTTTATTGGTATCTCCAACACAACTTGTGATCCCACTTAGCAAGCTCTATCAATAGATTGTACTATGTTTGGGGTTCATCTCGCAAGGGGGACTCATCTCAATAGGGCTTTCTTGCTAAACAATACCGAATCTCGATTTTCCCAACCGGCATACCGTAGGAAGTGTGTTATTATCCGGAGGCTTATGGGTTGATCGAGTCATCTGGGTAAAGTAGTACTCCTCTGTAGGTATAAATCTATTCAAATAGTCGTGTCCACGATTACATATGACCACTTGGATTCGGGAGTCATTATTGTTAGACTCACAATTAAAAATTGACACGGTTACAACCTGGTTTTCGGCATGAACGGGTATTCATGCAAAGTTAGTTTACTAAAGTGGGTAGCCACTTTGGTATTGATTGAGCTACATATGTATCGCTCTTATTTATATTTCTTTTGTTAAAAATCAGTTTGTTAAATGGCAATTTCAAACTAGTATGTGTAGAGTGAAAACTTGTGCGATTTATGCAAAACTAAACCCGTAAAGCCTCTCTTTTGAACAGCCACTGGCATATATAATTTTTGCTTTGTGTAAGATTTGCAAGTATAATTTTGTACTTAACCCTTTGCTGCTTGTTCAGGTGAGGATGATTTCATGCTCAATCAATTCGTTAGCGTCGATATCTACGACGCTAACGATTAAGTTTTGTGTCTAGCTCCCAGTCGGTTGCCTTGGGTTTGGGCACACTTGCTGGACCTATTAGTTTATTTACTTGCTTCCGCTGCTACTTAATATAATATTTTGAATTTGGCCGGTCGACTGCTTTGTAATAGCTGTAAACTTAACTCCTCTAACGTCCATTGCTACGGCTTTAACCTACAGTCAGTATGGCTCTGATACCAACGCTCTGAGGCCTCCCGGGATCAGATCCGTTTCAAGCTAAGTAATTACGCTAAAAACGCAATACTTAACATGAGACGAAAATGGTTCCAAGTGCCTAGATATGTGTCTCATGTTAGCTCCCAAGGATCAGTGGCTAATATGCACATATCCTAATACAACATTGCAATCACATCCATACATAATCGTACAAGAGAATACAACCTAGAGAATTGTAGGTTATGTTCTTAGCTTTCGTTGGCCGCCAAGATCGCCCAAATCCGATTAACGGTCTGGGAGTTATGAATTTTCTAGTATTGCTGTCCTGTTGTTCTGTCAGATTCTGGATAGTCTGTAGAAAACTAGTTAGAAATGCTAATTAAATGGATAATCAGGGGACCTCAATATAACGAAAAATGTGGGTAATTACTGTACCTTTTCATAGAGATAAAGAACGCAAGATTTGGATTCTCGTAGCAAAAGTTATCGAGGGTTTAGTGTACTGTCCAGAGAACCCGACGTGAATTCTGATGTCTGATAGATTTGTTTGCTAGGGGCAGTAAATGGTAGAATCAAAAGGGCTCCCCAACTAAGTTTATTTAGATAATTTAATTACCTTTTCATAAAGTCCAAGAACATCGTATTTGGACACCTGAGCAGAAAGTTATGTATTTTAGAAGTTGACAGTCCACAGTGTGCGCCAATCCGATCGCTAGAAATTGGGAGTTGGGAAACACTTGGGAGTTTAGCAAGTTCATTTGTGTTGTTCTTTTTGCTCTTGGTTCAGAATGTTGGTCTTAGATTGGGGTATCTTTATATTCAGGTGGGAGCGTGGTTCGAGGGCAGCACCTCGTCGCGTCCACCGTTCGCACGCAGTTGAGGCAAGTATTCGGCTATGGTATATGTATGCCGCATGATGTGATTGTGATGTGTCTTGTTCGCTTTAGTCATGCATACATTTATGAGATGAGTTACCGTTTAACTTGATGACCGCGATTATGGTTAAGGATTTTCCGCATGTTGTTAATGCTTACATGTTAGTGAGAATATGTTGAATTCTGCATATGAAGAATGTTATCATGGTGCATATGCATGTTGAGAGCATCACAGTGCCTTGGTCACGTGGTGACCAAGCACATCTGATTGAGTCCCGTCATGTAGATGACGGGCTTGAGGTCCCCACATTCGTGGAATGTGGGCTATATGAGCAAAGAGGTCCCCATCATTAAGATGATGGGCAAATGTCCCTATACATGTGGTGTATAGGCTCTTGGACCCTGTGCCAGTGGGCACAGGCAAGGGTATACATCGACGGTTGTATACCCCGCATTACCGGTAAAATGCGAAAAGAGATAAAGTTCAAAGTAGCATTGCATTGTGTGGATATCATGGGGATATGCTCATGATCTTAGGATGATGTGACAATTGGCAATGACGTTGAAGGTTTGCGGAAACACGAGTTTTCGGCGAAGTTCGGTTCATCGGATCTCAAGCGGCCCGACGGCCTTGGTGGCGGTCGGACCGCCCATCTCTCGTGTTTTGTCTTTGCGATCGCGCGGCGGTCGTGATCGACCGTTTGGGTAGCGGTCGACCGGTGTCGATGAGCGGTCGGACCGGCAAGTTGAGTGGCATTGAGTTTGGTGGGCCAAAAATAGAGGTGTAGGCAAGTGAGGAGATTCTCGCACTTGGTCCCATATTTTTGGAGCCTCGGTCAAAAGTTCTATTCGTTTTAAATTTCCGAGAGGTTGCGGATTTGGTGTTGAAATTTTGGCTAAGGCCTTACATTGGCGGTCGACCGGCGGTGGCGGTCGATCGCCAAAGCTGGCGATCGACGTTTTCACTTACGTCGTCAGCCCGTGTGGCGGCGATGGTTGCTTATTAGGTCAAGTTCATGGGTTTCATGTCATATGTGTTGCATGATGCATGTTTTGACTAACGTGGGTCAAGTTGTGAAGAACTTGTTCCCGATTTCGATTTTCTTGTCTATTGTTGTGCAGGTTGCTTGGTGGTCAACGACGGTCAACGGCGAGGATGATCGGGACTAGGCTTGGAGAGCTGAGGTTCAAAACGATCGACGATGCCGGGTGAAGTCATTGGACTCAAGTATGGTGCAAGATGGACAAAGGTGACCGAATGGGTAGTTCGGTGCGACTAGTTGAATCAGGCGGCGCGGGGGTCGGTGCAAGTGCCATGGTGGTTTCGGTGGGAGCCGGATGGGAGAGACTTGCCGACATGATGAGAGCCGTTGGATCAACCTACACGTGGCGGAGCAAGCGAGTGCTTCGCACAATATGAACACGACGCTTTAAAAGGCGTGCGTGTGTCACCCGTTTGTTTTGGGCCTTAACGGGAGCCCATTAGGGAGACTCTATTAGAAACCCTAAGCCTCCACTATAAATAGAGGAGGGAGGTGGCAGCACCCCCTTCGACCCTTTCGACTTTTTCATTGTTTAGAAACCCTAATTTGCTTAGGGAGAGGAGGAGAGGAGGTTAGGGTTCTAGAGAGTTGGATTGGATTTCGTGCTCATGTATTGAGTCTTTGTCATCCATTGATGGAGTGGCTGTAAACCAATACTATATCAAATCAATCCAAAGAAAGTTTTCTTCAAGATGAGGTCAATTGCTTTCTTTCTCTCTTTTTGATGATTTGAGTCTTTCTTTGATTCGCGAGTTTTTGCTTAGTTTCTGGACGTGATCTATCTTGCTGTAACGTGTGGGAATACATCTAGGATCATCAAGATTATCAATCACTCACGAGCAAGTCTCAAGATCATATTTTCGTTTTGACTCGGTTTTTGACCTAACTTCGCTCAAACTGTAAAAGGTCAGAATCTTGGCAAGGATTATCACGATCGTTGCTTGGAATAGGTTCCTGACATACTTAGGAAGGTGTGTGTCAAATTTCACGAAGTTTGGACGCACGAATCAAAAGTTTGATCAATTTGCGTTTTAGTTTGTCGGGCTGATTTCTCTGTTCATCGAACTATCGGTCTGACCGCCCGAGGAATCGGTCTGACCGCTTGGATCGGTCTGACCACTAGGCCGACCGGTCTGACCGCCCCTGTGAGAGGTCAGACCGCCCGAGCTTTCGTTTTTTGGTTTTGTGTTGATTTTACTTCGGGGTTTTGAGTTGATTTAATACAAGTCTTCCGCTGTGCATGATTGATTGATCTTCATAGCTTTCATAGCTATTGGAGTGAGATTCGTATTGAATTGATTTTGGGAGAAAAAGAGATCGTGCTCCTATTCACCCCCTCTAGTCGCCTTTTCGGTCCAACACATTGATTGCATATCATGAGAAAAATGGCTATATTTAGTATAATGTTATTGTGGATTATCGATGCTATGCTAATGTTCTTGTTTTATAGCCTTGTTGATACTTGCTGAGTCTTTGGGCTCACCCTTGCTTAAATGTGTTTTAGGTACCAATGGCAGGAACGACACGCATGGGAGGGAGTAGTTGATGGATGCACTCACTACCTCACACTCATAAGGTGTTTGCTACTTAGCTTCAATTTAGAAATAAATAAACTATTTGATTATCACCCATAGATGGTTTGGTTTGAGTAGCTGTTTATTTGTAATAATGAGATTGCCAGTCTTGGTTGGTTCATTTGATTATCATGCATGATAGAGTAACTTGATTATGAGAACTTTGTTATGCCATGTGTTATTGTTGAACTCTCAGTTTAGCTGATTAAACAAAGGAGATTCTGCCGAAAATTTGTAGTTGTGCTAGAATAGTTTAGTTTCAGTAGCATTCCAGGCTCTTTAAGAGTTGGGGTGTTACACAAATAGACACTTTTCAAGTACAAAGTTGTACTCGCGAGACTTTTCAAGAAAACTAAGGATGCAGGTAAGTATCAAAGGAAGGCAACTACATTAGTCAATTTTCAGCATAAAGCAAGTTTTGCATATAGATAAACATTGTAGATTCAAACTTGCCATTTGTAAAAATATTTAGAAGACATTTTGTAACAGTAAGTAGTGAACAACAATGGTATAATCTCCAAATATAATCAACACACGAACATCTCATTCGTGGCACAATTCATTCCTCAACAGAAATTAACGCGCAAACTATGCGTTCATGATAACATTTCAGTTCTGAACAAACTAACATAAAGACAAAACATTCCCAACCATAACCCAAACTTAATTTCGCATAAGCTAACTGTGCCTGCTTTCCCACAAGTGTTGTCCATAACCTAGGACGAGGCTATTCGAATAGATTTAGTTACTCTGCAGAGTTGTACAGCTTTACCCACACGATATGCATTTCTCATAATGTCGGCCAATGCACTCTTCCATAGTAGTGTGACTGAGATAGCATAACGAGGCCGTTACAATGCCATGTCCTAACTATCAAACCACCCGAGGAACAGAATCCCATGGCAGATTGTCGGTCGCCTAGAACCACAGGTGAAACTCGTTGCGTAAGTAAGTCCCTTTCAAACAAGAGACCCTTAAGGGAAAGTAAGAGAACAAAGAACTTGCCCCCGCCAGATTGATAAGAGAACAATTAAAAATAACAATAACAATTGTCAACCTGATTGTGTTCTGATAGCTAACACACAACAAATTAGTTAGCCAAGCCTTCGCCATTATCCCGGCGTGTGGTTGCATGTAAGACTTGGTTCATCACACCACAGACCGGTCCTTAATCACTCAGACGGGGCTACACAATTCTATAACAACAAACAACAACCATAATTCATCATCACCCTACACCCGTCCAAGTTAAGAACACAAAACCCATGCCCAACATGTCCACAAACCCCAGATGCGAAGATCTGGATACATTCCTCAAATCCGACATAATCCAATCCATAAAATTCTCAAATTCCATTAAGATTCAATTCAATCCACCGGCCGATGGACTAGCTCCATCAACCGCTTTCGACTACCACTACTAGTATGGCTAAGCAGCGTGCCACAAACTAGCAAACCAACCCACATAACATATAATCCTAGTCATTCAAGGAAAAAGGGTAATCAACATTCCAAGGTAGGCCAATGCAACAATTAAGAAATTAACTACTTCTACCCATAAACATACTTTTCAAAATAGCATGCAATTGCGGTATTAAAACTCACACAAAACTTTTAAAACCACTGGGAGCAATATGATCAAGAGGAGGGTGCTCGCACCTTTGCTGTACCACTTGTTCAATCTCAGGTTATACTCATAATAATCTCACCAATATATCGTTATCGTCGAAAACCTAATGAAAGACGATATTGCAATAAATATCAAATAAATCCACCAATTCAAATTACTCAAAAATGCATGAAATTTATAAAGTAGGTAGATTATGATTTTATAAGAATTAAGGTGAAAGAATTATTCCATTTGGATTTAGTATTGGATTTAGTATGTGAAAGTTATAGCAGTTTGAATTTCAGATTCCTAGAAAATCCAATTTGTCACTATTCACCTAATTTAATTATTTGGTAAAAATTTGTATAGTAGTGATGGATACAAGGATTACATAGATAAAACGAGGATAAAATTATAAGACCAAAATAATTTGGTCCATCCCATTTGGAATTTTTATGAATTAGTTAAGAATTTATGAAATTGAAACTATAGCAAAAAGGTCTACTGTTATTTGACTTGTAAATATCCTAACATCTTGCCTTCTAAATAGCTTCACTACTTTAGATTGAAATACTATTGGCCAGTCACTAAAGGAGGTTTACTTGCAGTGTTACAGATCTTTGTATTTAATAAATTTCTAGCTCCTAATGGAATTAGAAGCCATTAGCTCACTGTTGATTTTCAATATCAATACATGTTTGTCAGATTGGAGAACTCTTTTTAGATCAACCTCTAAAAGCTATTTAACCTAACAAAGCTTTTCCATTCACTAGAAAACGAGAAGACAACAGCTTACTGAAGTTCTAAAATGTATACTCCATACCTTCTCTACTCAACAATGCATAAGTAGGATTTGGTTGCATCTCTGTTGATTTCTGAAAATTCATATCCACTATTGATTCTCAGATTTGATTACTACCAAAAACTAATGGTTCAAAGACTAAATGAATTAAGACAATTTCTATCTACTGCCTTAACAAATTTATTAACCCAAAGACAAACCTGATACTTTTCATACCACTTAACCCAATAACCTACAATATCAACATTTTCTGAACTGGAGTATTATTAGCTAGTCTTCTTTCAAATTCAAACTTCCACTTTGTTAACTCAATTGACATACACAAAATTAGCTAGTAGAAGGAAAGGTTGGTAATGCAATTGGTTTACTGACATTTCAAATTTTCAACTGAACCTCTTCTCTGATCATCAGTTCATCCAAAGATTTTTTATAGTTTGACAACTAATCTTTCCATTAACTTAATTTTCCATTTGCCAATTATGATTGAGTGATTTAGTAAGTCATTCCAAATATTCATCAACAATTGTATTTAGTCTCTTACACATGAGTCTTAAGGTTATTGACAACATAGAAACAGGGAACAGGAAGCAGCACAGGGGAGCTCAGGCGTGGCACATCGCCGGCGTGAAGGACAAGTGCATAGTCGATGACAACCACAAAAATGGGTTGCCCCGAGTATAAGGAGTCTAGGGGTGGCGGTGGTGAAGCTCGAGAGGCCCTGTGGCAGCGCGGCCAAGGCGAACGGCGGCCGGCCGTGGGGATGAAACATGGTAGCGGCGCTCGGGTGCAATAGGAGGCAATTAGGGGGAAACATGGGTATGAGTAGAGGATGGGGAGCTCACCGGTGCAATCGATGGCGTTGGGGAGGAGCCGAGGAGGGCTGGCGGCGAGAGCCGGCGGCGGCGCGACGAGGGCATCGCGGGGGTGGCAACCGGGTGGTGGAGCGCTCCAACGGGAAGATGGGGAAGGTCGAGTATGCCGCGGAGGTGCTTCGGGTTCGATGAATCGGTGCGGGGTTCGCCGGGGACAGTGCGGCGGTTCAGGCGGCGTGCTGGGCTGTGGTCGGGGAAGACAACCAAAATCAAGCTCTTGGCTGCATCAAAGGTCGATTAACTTTGGGGAGACACTCCTTGGGGCATCGCAAAGCTCCTAGACAAGGTTAGAGGGGCCGAGGCTTACCGGAGCGCGAATGATGCGGTGGAGCTACATGGGGCATGCACTGGAGCCGAAGAAGACACGTCCACGCTCCGAGCGCTACAACGTGAGAGAGGAGCTCGGGTTAGTAAAAATGAAGACGGTAGAGAGGGACGAAGAGTATAGCACGGTCGCGGAGGATCCTACCGGAACGAAAATGGAAGATTTGCCTCCTTCTCTCCCACGGCCGAAGAGAGAAGTGGGAGCAAAGGAGGGCACAGAGGCGGTTTTGTGCGAGAAGGAGGACGGAGGAATAGGCGGCGTGAGCAGGCGGTGCTCCAAGATAGGCCACGGAGGGCGGTGGGTGCATGGCGCACGGACGGAACAAACGGGGCGCTCAGAGTGAGCCGGGCGCGTGGCACGGCGCTTCTGCCCGAGGAGGAAGAAGATGACCTGTCGTGTGGGCTCTAACAGTCAGAGGCACAAGGAGAAACGGGCGCGGTTGGATCAAGATGGCTCAGCCGGAACAGTGACTGGCTAGGACCCGGGTGCGGTGCATTTAGGCGGTGCGGTGCAGTCAAGCTGAGTGGGGCTCGGTCGGACTCGAGTCAGGGTCTGGTTCGAGCCCTATGAACAGTACTCGGTTAGGTTTGAGTTTTGACTAAGATCATTTAAATTGATTCTACTTTGACCAAGTCTTTTAAAATAGGAATAAAATTCCTAAAATCATGAAAAACTTCAAGGGTATTACTGGGACAATCTAGTACCCAAAAAAATTATTGAACCCTACTTTTCATGATATAAAGTGTATAATTGAAATTCAAACTTGATGTTGATATTTAAATTGTATTTGGATTTTCTTAGGGTTTAAACCAGTCCCAAAAATTTGTAAAAAATTATATTAATTCATGGTAATTAATATAGTATTTTAATAAATTATTTATAGAGGATGATCATAAGCTTTTTTTCCTGATTTCTTTTGGAGTTTAAATTTGAAGTGTAAGTTTAGAATTTGTTTGATAATTTCCAAGTGCAAAATATTATGCAATTATTTCAAAAACACTATGCATGTTAATGAGATGCATACTAATTACCATAATTAAGTTGGGGATGTTACAAACCTCCCCCCTTACAAAAGATCTCGACCTCGAGATCGCGGTAGGATGGAAGTTAGACAGGAAGGTCCTACAAAAAGATACAACATCTGCTATCTTGATTTCCTTCAAAGATAGTGCTAAGATATCCTAACAAGGTTACAAGGAATTTCTATTACATTCTCCTTTCCATTACTTTGTTTAACCTTTCCTTTCTTGATTCGAAAACACTTCAGACAGAAGGAAAAAGTTCGGGATAATCGGCTCGCATCCGGTCTTCACGCTCCCAAGTTGCTTCGTCTTCGGTATGGTTGCTCAACTGAACCTTCAAGAATTTGATGACGCGATTCCTTGTCTTGCGCTCCATTTCTTCAAGAATGCGAATCGGGTGCTCCCGATAAGAAAGATCGGGTTGCAAATCAAGGTCTTCCAAATTGGTCGCTTCGGTAGGGACTCGAAGACACTTCTTCAGTTGAGATACATGGAAAACATTGTGCACATCTGAAAGTGATGGTGGTAGCTCTAACTGATAGGCTACCGATCCTCGCTTCGCTAGAATTCGGAAAGGACCGATGTAGCGAGGATCCAACTTGCCTTTGACATGAAAGCGTTGCATTCCTTTCATCGGTGAGACTTTAAGGTAAACATGATCATCCACTTCAAAGCTCAACTCACGACGACGACGGTCGGCATAAGACTTTTGACGAAATTGAGCCGTCCGTAGTCTCTCCCGGATCATACGAACTTGCTCTTCGGCTTCATTTATCAAATCCGATCCAAAGAATTGTCTCTCCCCAGACTCGGACCAGTTGAGAGGTGTCCTACACCTTCTCCCATAAAGCACTTCAAAAGGTGACATTTGGAGGCTAGCTTGATAGCTATTGTTATAGGAGAATTCCGCGAACGGTAGACATTTACCCCATTTCTTGCCATAGGACAGCACACATGCCCTCAACATATCCTCCAAAATGTGATTCACCCTCTCAGTTTGACCTCCAGTTTGGGGGTGGTAAGCGGTGCTAAATGATAGTTGAGTTCCCATTGCTTCATGGAGGCAATTCTAGAAATACGAGGTGAATTGAGTACCTCGATCTGAAACAATTATCTTAGGCACACTATGGAGGCATACAATTCTGGAGATGTACAACTCTGCCAATTGGTTTCCCAAATAAGTGGTCTTGACGGGAAGAAAATGAGCAACTTTTGACAACCGGTCGACAATTACCCATATGGAGTCATACCCTTATTGAGTCTTTGGAAGTCCGGTGATGAAATCCATCCCAATTTCATCCCATTTCCATTCGGGAATGGGGAGGGCCTGAAGCATACCCGCTGGCCGTTGGTGCTCGGCCTTCACCCGTCGACATACATCACACTCGGCAACGTAACGGGCAATCTCCCGCTTCATCCGAGTCCACCACAATTTTTGCTTCAAGTCTTGATACATTTTTGTGCTCCCCGGATGGATGGAGAAAAGAGAATCATGGGCTTCATGAAGGATTGACTCTTTAAGCTTCACATCATTTGGCACAACCAATCGCTTTCCGAACCAGAAAACACCTTGGTGGTCCTTAGAGAAACACTTGGCTTTGCCGGTCTTCATTTCCTCCTTAATTCTTTTCATACCCTTGTCATTTTTTTGGGCCATCTTTATCTAGTCCTCTAGGGTAGGTTTCACTTCCAAGGCAGCGAGAAAACCCTCACTAACCATCTCCAAGTTGAGTCATTGAAATTCAGTGCATAAAGCTTTCGTTTCGGGTCGAACCGAAATACAGTTGCATTGCGATTTTTGGCTCAATGCATCGGCAACGACATTGGCTTTCCCTGGATGATAATGAAGTCCCAAATCATAGTCCTTGGTCAATTCAAGCCATCTTCTTTGCCTTAGGTTCAGATCGGCTTAAGTGAAGATATACTTCAAACACTTATGATCAGTGTAGACTTCGCAGCGATTGCCGATAAGAAAATGTCGCCATATCTTCAAAGCATGAACCACTGCTGCAAGCTCAAGGTTATGAGTGGGATAATTCACCTCATGAGGCCTCAATTGCCTTGATGCATACACCACAACTCAGCCCTCTTGCATAAGAACACAACCAAGACCAAGGCGAGATGCATCGCAATAGATGTCGAAGTTTTTGTGGATATCCGGCAGAACTAACACTGGAGCAAAAGTTAGACGATCCTTCAACATCTAAAAGCTTGCTTCACAATCCGCTGACCATTCATACTTCTTTTCTTTCTTCAACAATTGGGTCATCGGTCTTGCTATTTTTGAGAAATTTTCGATGAAGCGGTGGTAATAACCCGCAAAACCGAGGAAACTGCGGACTTCGGAGACGAACTTGGGCTGTCTCCAATTAAGCACATGTTGAATTTTGTTTGGATCCATAGCAACTCCGCCTTCAGATAGCACATAACCCAAAAAGGCGACTTCTTTTAGCCAAAATTCACATTTGCTGAATTTTGCATAGAGTCGATGTTCTCGGAGCTTGCCCAACACAAGCAGAAGGTGTTCTTCATGATCACTTTCAGATTTGGAGTATATGAGAATGTCATCAATAAATACGACCACAAATTTATCCAAATACTCCATAAACACTGAGTTCATGAGATTCATGAACAAGGCCGGTGCATTTATCAAACCGAAGGACATGATGGTGTACTCGTACAAACCATAACGAGTAGAGAAAGCCATCTTGGGAATGTCTTCAGATCTGATCCTAACTTGATGATAGCCCAATATCAAGTCAATCTTGGAGAATATACGAGCACCGGTCATTTGGTCAAACAAACCATCAATCCGTGGAAGCGGATATTTGTTCTTGATAGTGACCTCATTCAACGGACGGTAGTAAACACACATCCACAGACTATGGTCCTTCTTTTTCACAAATATAGCTGGGCATCCCCAAGGTGAGGAGCTCGGCCTAATGAAACCCTTCTCTTGAAGTTCTGAGAGTTGCTTCTTCAATTCAATCAATTCATTTGGTGGCATTCGATAAGGCTGTTTTGATATTGGAGCAGTTCTGGGCTGCAGCTCGATCACGAATTCAACTTCTCGTGAAGGTCGCATGCCCGGTAGTTCCTCGGGAAATACATCCGGGTACTCACATACCACCGGAACTTCACTCAAATCTGGCAATTCTTCACCGCTACGGGCAAAGAGATGTGGATGTTCCAATTTTGGCACCAATTCGACTTGAAGACCAAGAGGACTTGTAAGAGTGATAACCTTGTGGGCACAATCAATTTGACCATGGTTCTTGGGCAGCCAATTCATCCCAAGAATAACATCAAGGCCCACTGAATTTATCACAATAAGGTTGGCCAAAAACTTCACCCCTTTAATCTTGATTTCAACTTCTCGACATTCATGAATGCTTCTCATTTCAGAACCCGGTGATTGAATCATCATAGGTGCAGGCATCAAGCTGAGTGAGATGTTGTGGAGTGTAGCAAAACCTCTAGACATGAAAGAATGAGAGGCTCCAGAGTCAAACAACACGGTGGCAGGAGTTGAATTGACTAGAAATGTGCCCAACACGATGTCGGGTGCTTCCTGCGCCTCCTCGGTGGTCACATGGTTGACATGAGTACGACTGGTGTTCTGAGAAGTGACATCGGACTGCTGATCAATGGATTTTTCAAGGTCTTGGCCTTGAATGGTAATAGCTTGGCGCTTCTCTAAACAAAAATTCGCAAAATGGCCCAGATTGCCACAAGCGAAGCAAGTAACTTGCTTGCCTCGATGGAGTCGGCCTCTAAACTTCTTTATGGGCTGCCCTTGTTGGATATCTTACTGAGTTGGATGAGAGACTTGCATAGGAGATAATGAAGGTGTCTGATCTTGGAATTCAAGAGGAGCGGGCTGCCAAACACCCGGTTATTGAAAATTGCAGCTTGCTGAAATTTGTGCAGCCTTCTTGCGTTTTCGCGATTCTACAACCGCTTGCATTTTATTCTCCACCACAATAGCCTTATTAACCAATTGTTGGAAGTTGTGGAAGTCATGTACAGCGAGTGCCAGCTGCATCACTTCTGTTAGCCCATTCAAGAACTGGTCTTGCTTCCTTGCATCGGTGGAGATATCGTCTGGAGCGTAACGAGCCAAATGATTGAGCTCGCAGAGATACTCCAATACATACTTGTTGTCTTGCTTCAGCGTGAGGAATTCACGCCTCTTGATACCCATAATGATTGAAGGAACATGTGCCTCACGGAAAGCTATCCGGAACTCGTCCCATGATATAACGTAACTGGCGGGCTGCATGGCGCAAAAATTGTCCCACCATGCACAAGCTGGCCCTTCGAGTTGGTTGGAGGCATATAAGACCTTCTCATTATCGGCACACTGAGTGATGATCAACTTTCGTTCGATGGTCCGAAGCCAATCATCGGCCTCGAGAGGATCCTCCGAACAAGAGAACACGGGAGGCTTCGTGCTCAGAAAATTAGCAAATCGGGATCCATAGAGACTATCTCCTCTTGCTGCCATTTGAGCACCTTGGATACTGGCGGTGTTTTGAGCAATATGCTTCAAGATCAGAGTCTGGTCTTGCTGACTCCGTTCCATCTGGGCCAACACATCGGCCACAGACAGCTGAGGTGGAGTCACTTCTTCTTGTCGACTCACGTGCTGAAATTGCGGGTCGGGGTGCTCCGGATTATGTCATTGAGGATTCGTGGATTGAGCATCGGTGATTTGAGAACCCACGGGATGTGAGTCCTCCATTACCTCCGACGTCAAATGGGTTTTCTGACCCGACATCCTGTTGCCATACAACTTGTTGGCTGTAGGGGCTAACTTAACCTAGCATGAATGCACAATGGAAACACAATTATGCAACATGAAATGGGGTGCTAAAGTCCAAGTGGACAGCACAAGATACAATTGAAAACATGATTAGTTTTTCCAACGTAGTTGCGGTACAACCCGCCCGTAGGCGATGCACAAATATTTGGAATGAAAGAGAGCAAATGGTCTTCACAAAATCCAACGTCTGCAAGCTACGTAGTATCCTTAGGGGGTATAATATCTAAGGATAAATCCTAGTTTATTCCTAAAATCGCAGCAAGGCGTCGTCTTCTTGTTCTTCCATTAATGCTCTTCATCGGAGACTACTTAACGTTTCTAGTGTTGGAAGAGAGACGAGCATTGGAGAAAATGATTTTGCACAAATCAAAAGAATAGGGAGGTAAGAATTTAGATACTAGGATGGGTACGAAGCAAAGGATTTTATATTACTAACATTTTTTCCAAACTTTTGATAGTTTGAAATATTCTTTGCAAATCAAAAATCCTAATAACGTCCATTGCTACGGCTTTAACCTACAGTCAGTATGGCTCTGATACCAACGCTGTGAGGCCTCCCGGGATCGGATCCGTTTCAAGCTAAGTAATTACGCTAAAAACGCAATACTTAACATGAGACGAAAACGTTTCCAAGTGCCCGGATATGTTTCTCATGTTAGCTCCCAAGGATCAGTGGCTAACACGCACATATCCTAATACAACATTGCAATCACATCTATACACAATCGTACAAGAGAATAGAAACTTTGATACATCTTCAACATATAGAATCTTATGGTCCCAATTTTACATAAGAGGGTCAATCGGCCAAATCTAAATAACAATAACACAAATAAATCGTAGTGGAAGATAAACTTAAAAAAGAGGGAATAACCGAATTGGCATGCCCACAATCCCACAAGCAACCAGCTGGAGTTAAAGCCGTTGCGCCCGCCGTCCTTACCTGATCAAATAGACACTTTTCAAGTACAAAGTTGTACTCGCGAGACATTTCAAGTAAAATAAGGATGCTGGTAAGTATCAAAGGAAGGCGACTACACTAGTCAATTTTCAGCATAAAGCAAGTTTTGCATATAGATAAACATTGTAGATTCAAACTTGCCATTTGTAAAAACATTTAGAAGACATTTTGTAACAGTAAGTAGTGATCAACAATGGTATAATCTCCAAATATAATCAACACACGAACATCTCATTCGTGGCACAATTCATTCCTCAACAGAAATTAACGCGCGAACTACGCGTTCATGTTAACATTTCAGTTCTGAACAAACTAACATAAAGACAAAACATTCCCAACCATAACCCAAACTTAATTTCTCATAAGCTAACTGTGCCTGCTTTCCCACAAGTGTTATCCATAACCTAGGACGAGGCTATTCGAATAGATTTAGTTACTCTGCAGAGTTGTACAGCTTTACCCACACGATATGCATTTCTCATAATATCGGCCAATGCAATCTTCCATAGGAGTGTGACTGAGGTAGCATAACGAGGCCGTTACAATGCCATGTCCTAACTATCAAACCACCCGAGGAACAGAATCCCATGGCAGACTGTCGGTCGCCTAGAACCACAGGTGAAACTCGTTGCGTAAGTAAGTCCCTTTCAAACAAGAGACCCTTAAGGGAAAGTAAGAGAACAAAGAACTTGCCCCCGCCAGATTGCCAAGAGAACAATTAAAAATAACAATAGCAATTGTCAACCTGATTGTGTTTTGATATCTAACACACAACAAATTAGTTAGCCAAGCCTTCACCATTATCCTGGCGTGTGGTTGCACGTAATACTTGGTTCATCACACCACAGACCGGTCCTTAATCACTCAGACGAGGCTACACAATTCCATAACAACAAATGACAACCATAATTCATCATCACCCTACACCCGTCCAAGTTAAGAACATAAAACCCATGCCCAACATGTCCACAAACCCCAGATACGAAGATCTGGATACATTCCTCAAATCCGACATAATCCAATCCATAAAATCCTCAAATCCATTTAGATTCAATTCAATCCACCGGCCGATGGACTAGCTCCATCAACCGCTTTCGACTACAACAACTAGCATGGCTAAGCAGCATGCCACAAACTAGCAAACCAACCCATATAACTTATAATCCTAGTCATTCAAGGAAAAAGGGTAATCAACATTCCAAGGTAGGCCAATGCAACAATTAGGAAATTAAGTACTTCTACCCATAAACATACTTTTCAAAATAGCATGCAATTGCGATATTAAAACTCACACAAAACAATTAAAACCACTGGGAGCAATATGATCAAGAGGAGGGTGCTCGCACCTTTGCTGTACCACTTGTTCAATCTCAGGTTATACTCATAATAATCTCACGAATATATCGTTATCGCCGAAAACCTAATGAAAGACGATATTGCAATAAATATCAAATAAAGCCACCAATTCAAATTACTCAAAAATGCATGAAGTTTATACAGTATGTAGATTATGATTTTATAGGAATTAAGGTGAAAGAATTATGCCATTTGGATTTAGTATGTGAAAGTTATAGCAGTTTGAATTTTAGATTCCTAGAAAATCCAATTTGTCACTATTCACCTAATTTAATTATTTGGTCAAAATTTGTAGAGTAGTGATGGATACAAGGATTACATAGATAAAACGAGGATAAAATTATAAGACCAAAATAATTTGATCCATCCCATTTGGAATTTTTATGAATTTGTTAAGAATTTATGAAATTGAAACTATAACAAAAAGGTCTACTGTTATTTGACATGTAAATATCCTAACATATTGCCTTCTAAATAGTTTCACTACTTTAGATTGAAATACTATTGGCCAGTCAATAAAGGAGGTTTACTTACAGTCTTACAGATCTTTGTATTTAATAAATTTCTAGCTCCTAAAGGAATTAGAAGCCATTATCTCACAGTTGATTTTGAATATCAATACATGTTTGTCAGATTGGAGAACTCTTTTTAGATCAACTTCTAAAAGCTATTTAACCTAACAAAGCTTTTCCATTCACTAGCAAACGAGAAGACAACAGCTTACTGAAGTTCTAAAATGTATTCTCCATACCTTCTCTACTCAACAATGCATAAGTAAGATTTGGTTGCATCTCTGTTGATTTCTGAAAATTCATATCCACTACTGATTCTCAGATTTGATTACTACCAAAAAATAATGGTTCAAAGACTAAATGAATTAAGACACTTTCTATCTACTGCCTTAACAATTTTATTAACCCAAAGACAAACCTGATACTTTTCAGACCGCTTAACCCAATAACCTACAATATCAACATTTTCTGAACTGGAGTATTATTAGCTAGTCTTCTTTCAAATTCAAACTTCCACTTTGTTAACTCAATTGACATACACAAAATTAGCTAGTAGAAGGAAAGGTTGGTAATGCAATTGGTTTACTGACATTTCAAATTTTCAACTGAACCTCTTCTCTGATCATCAGTTCATCCAAAGAATTTTTACAGTTTGACAACTAATCTTTCCATTAACTTAATTTTCCATTTGCCAATTATGATTGAGTGATTTAGTAAGTCATTCCAAATATTCATCAACAATTGTATTTAGTCTCTTACACATGAGTCTTAAGGTTATTGACAACACAGAAACAGGGAACAGGAAGCAGCACAGGGGAGCTCAAGCGTGGCACGTCGCTGGCATGAAGGACGGGTGAGGAGTCGACGACAACCACAAAAATGGGTTGCCCCGAGTATAAGGGGTCTAGGGGTGGTGGTGGCGAAGCTCGAGAGGCCCTATGGTGGCGCGGCCAAGGCGAGCGGCGGCCGGCCGTTGTAACGTCCCAAAATTTTGCTTTTCAAAAATCTTTTGAGTAGTTTAGGTCCCTGAAAAATTTCACCAATTTTATTTGAATTAATAAAGCTTAATTGGGAATTTTCCTAAATTAAAAATATTTAATTTGACTAATATAAATATGAATTAAATAAAAACTTGTGTTATTTGGCTTCCTTGTCTTTCAAGGAATTTTTGGGTATTTTCTGAGATTTTTCTGGATTTGTTTGCTATTTATTTGACTTCCTTGATTTTTGGCCTTTTATTTTAATTCCGGAAAATCAGCCTTTTCTCTCTCCTGCCCACATGCTACAGTAAATCGCGAGTACTGTTCATCTTCGATCTCCAGAACCGAACAGAGCTCGTATCGTGCGCGTTAACAACAGAAAAACATTCCAAATTCCATATCTTCCTCTACGGTGCATATAAAAGCGAGCCGTTTGCGCCCACGCGTCCGTATTGATCTCCTCTTCTAATCCCCTGAATTGGTTTCCTCCAAACCAATCTATTTTCGTCGCAATCTCCAGAAAACCGAGCTCCAACCAAAGTTCTTCTCCGGCGAACTGCGGCTTCATCCGACGTCCCCCGGCCGAACCGTATGCGGCGTTGGCTTTGCATCGTCGCGTTCTACGTCATGGTTCCTTCCTCTTCGCCCGAAGATCACCGAAGCACCGTCGGCCATGTCAAGCCCTAAAGCCGAAACGTGTTCATCGCGTTCCTCGCTTCCTCGGTGAGTTTTTCCAAAATCCGACCGCGTCATCTTGTGCCCCTTGTCAATACCTATTTTTCCTCTCTTGTAGATTCAAGTTTCATCCACCGTGCGCCGAGAATCGAGCGTTCTCTCGCCTCTTGTTCGTCGTCCTTCTCCGGCCAATTACTCCGCAACTGTTGATCCCCTGCCTTCAACTCCACCACTGTTGAGTTAGCGTCGCCGCGTTCTACGCCGTGCTCACTTCCTTTTTCGCAGAGCATCACCGGAAGTGTTACGCGCCCGGGAGGCCGCCGTCGTCGGCGTTCTTCGCGTCGCTGCCGTCGCATGGAGCAAAATCTCGACGTCCGGACCGCGTCATCATCTCCGGCTCGTCGTTTCCTTTCCGTTTTGCCCCTTCGCCAATGTTGGTTCGCCTCCGTTCGTCGTCACCTCCATGAGCAAGAATCACTAGTTGTCTCTGTGCACTATTCATGGCTGATGTGCAGAGCGTGAGTTCTTTCTTTGTTGGCTTCATGTTGATTTCTTCCTCTCTATCTCCTTTCTCTATTGTGTGGACCCATTGCCATCCATACAGATATATATCTCCTCTCACTTCCATGTCGACCCCACATGTCATCCACCCACATTAAAATCCTAATTATTTATCTCTCTTACATGTGGGTCCCGTATGTTAGTCAACTCTTGGTCAAACCCTTGTCTATGAGCTTGGTCCACCGTAGACTAGCATATCTTTGTGGACCTGGTCCATAGACCAGTGGCCCACATGTCAACCCCTAATTCTATTTTCGGGAATTAACTTAATTCTTGAAAATCCTTTTATCTTATTGGTCCCACATGTCACTCTCTCTACCTTATTTCTGGAATTATTTTAATTCTAGAAATTCATAAATACCAGTCGGTCCCACCTATCATACACTCATTCTTTTCTAATATTTTCGGAATAGAATATTCTGAGAATATTCCGTAGAGCTTTTTCATCATTTTATGTGAATTCCAATCTTCCGAGAGCCATATCTTCTTCATCCGAATTCCGATTGAACCCATTCAAGTTCCTAAATTCATCTAAATTCAATATCTACCTACCAGTACCATTCAATTTCAATTTTGAGTTTATTTGATTTGCCTTTTGAATTTAGTTTGTTTTGCGCTTTCTTTCTCGTTAGACGCCGAAGTCTCAGAATCATCCGAAGGAGCGGAAGATCAAGCAAGTAGAAGATTGAAGATAAATTAAGATCATCATTGCTATAGCAAGGCAAGTTATACCTTTGATCATATTGAATCCCAGTTTTTAAAATTACTTTATTTAAATTATTGCATTTACTTTAAGTAATTATTTAAATACTTTTGGGTTTAGCTATTGATCCAATTTGTTATATCCACTTTGTCTATTGTATGTCATAATCTTTTGTCACCCTAGATTGGTTCATATTTAGTTGGTGCTATGGTATTACCAACGTGGGTTGGTTAGTACGAGTAGATTGCTTAGCCATGCAACGAGTCATCATCATCACCTGAGTTGCAATTATAAATTTGACTAAGTGATTATGAAACTTTGTGATAAAACTGTGTGTGCTATGTGTTATTACTTTGTGATAGCATGTGTTGCACTAAACCAACTGGGTGGGAAAGGATTTAGACTGAGGCAAGTGGTGGATGCTGTGTGATATGGTGGACTTTGTGATGGGCATGATAATCTTTGTGATCTAGTTAGAAAATGGAAGTCTTGCCTTGGTCAATTAAGGACTTAACTTTGTGCGCCATTGAACTGAGCCTTACTGTACGACCACATGCCTGGTATGGGACGGGCCTAACTTAGTAGGTTATGGATTCTTGGCATTGATTACTCAGGCTGTAGGTTAGGCTATGGGTGGAGGTGTGTACTACAAGGTAGTTGCATCGCGGGACGGTTCGCCGCTTCCCTGTCCAACGATGTGTGTTATGCCAAAGCGCTTCGTTTGGGTTGGCATAGCGGTTTGTAAGCACATCGGGAGTGTCAATGTTGAGATGAAGTTTCTGAACCGTTTTGTCATGATCAGTGCGGCCACACTGGTTATATCGTGTGGGTAAAGTGTACAACCTCTGCAGAGTGTTAAACAATCTATTCGAATAGGCGCGTTTGCGGTCATGGACAATGCTCGGGGATTTCACACGAGGTGTAGATTTTCATAAAACCTTTGGGAAGGGACAGCTGTGTGATTTAAGTCATATGGCTGTGTGAAAGAATTTGATTAGGCTATGTGTCTTTGTGAAAACAACTGTTAAATTAATATTGTCTATTTGTTTTGAATTATGCTTTCAATCTATTATTTGTATTCAATTGCAAATGTTGCATTTCTGCAAAATAACCACAGAAACTATTTCCTTTGGAATAAGCCTGCATCTATACATTGCATTCTGTGGTATGACTTGCGAGTACGGTTGTGTACTCGCGCTTGTTGTAAAACTTGCGCCCAAACCTACAGAAATGGAGGAATCGTCGATTAACAAGGTCTACTTCAAGGATCGAGGAGAACTAGGTCGCGCACCCCAGCCGATTGCCTGTGGGCATATGGATGGGCTTCACTGAAGTTATTCCATTTTGTTCCGCTGCAGCTTCGTTGAGCTATTCGCCTTCTGAGGCATTAATTGTAAGCTTTGACCTTAAGGTCTTTACTCTGATATTTATTGTTATTTGCCTATTTATTAGTCATCTTTGTATATGGAAATGATATTTCATCGATGTTGCCACTGTGTGCACTAGCGTGATCCTGGACTAGTGCAGTATACACAGAGGGTACAGAATTGCATTTTTGGGTCCCGACAGAGGTGGTATCATAGCCATATCGACTGTAGGTCGTGACCTTAGTTAGAATGGCTGTTTGTAAGGAAAACGTCAAAACTTATTTTACAAATGGAAAATCTTAATGATGTGCTATTCTCATCTTGTCTAGCTTCTATACTCTTCTATTCTATCCGTTCTCATCTATATTCTTTAACCGCCATTTGGAGTATTAAATTGGACTCTCTCCCCTCATAACTTCTATAGTCATCGTTATCCATGTCTGGATGGATGCCCAAGAGCAGTTTTGAGCAATTATTTGAAGACCATGCAACCAACAACAACGTATCGACATCTCCCAAGTGTTCAAGACAAGCTCGTCGCAAGAATTGAAGACCAGAGGAAGTTGTGTGTCGCCAAGCTTCGTCTCCAAGGATTGCAAGCAATCAACGTTTGATAAAGACTGTGATCAGATCGAGTTTTCTTCAGACCAACCATATAAGATAAATCAGCATAGGTTCCTCCCGTGTGTTGAGCCAAGCCATCCAGTTAAGTTAGAGTTTAATCGACTAAACGATTAGATCTTTGTTTTCCTTCTTCAGTGTAGTTTGGTTGTGAGTTTTATGCTTCTTAATAGCTTTCCGGCTATTTGTGTGCTCCTTGGGTTAAACCTGCTCCCTTAGTAGATTGTCTTCCCTTACCTTGTGCTTTTCCCTCGCATCAATGAGCCCTGGTCAGCCAGCAGATGGAGAACCCCAGTGAAGCTAGCCTTGTCAGTAATCTCGAGACGATGCATGCGGCTCGGTGTTGTCAATCCCAAAGGGCGCTTGTCGATGCAGGAGTAGCAGATCTAGTCATGGAACAATTCTTGGTAGCTCAGACTCAATCTATGAATGCGATGATGCAGAACATGAACAACAGGATGACCCAGCAGAATCAGACCACCGCTACCTTAGTCAATTTGAGGCATCAGAATAATCAAGCATGCCGTCATACCGTCGCCAGTGTTAGTACTAGAGCAGACGATAACCAGCTACTATCTTCAGTGCCAGAAGTGACACATCAGAACCCGAGCTAGTTTCCTGCCGCCTGGAATCAACTCATGCCAGCAACGATGCGATCGTTGGACATTAGTAATGTTTGCAAGGATGCACAACTTGTTGCCTTCCCAACGACGCACCCTCAGTTCAAATCTTCAAAGTTCATGATGACCAAGCCGTCTATCTTTGAAGGATCAACCATGCAGAATCTTGGATTCGCACAATAGAAGAAAAAGCTAACTATTGTGCAGTGCAATAATAATGAGAAAGTTCTCTATGTCGCTCATCAATTAGAAGGAGTTACATTAGATTGATGGGAAAACTTTCATGCCACCCATCAGGACAAGAAGACCATCACATGGTTAGAGTTCCTCGCTGCTTTTCGCCAACAGCACGCGACATCAAGCAAGAGTGATCAAGAGAAACTTGCTATTCCGATATCCTACATCCAATACAGTCATTGTCAGTTGAAATGCTGCCAACCCGATAAGTCAGAAGATTGTGCATGTACCCACTGTGGAGAAATAGGCTATAGTGCCGATGAACACAATATCAATTGTTCCAGTTGCGAAGGAAATCATTCCGTTGGAGAATGTCCCATGATCAAGATCACATGTTTCTTGTGTGAAAGCGATGATCATTGTCCAATCCAGTGCCCTATGTATTCCGTGTTGACCTCTGCAACGCAACGTCAGCGAGAAAATTTCGGAGCCACAGGCAGAGCATTAGCAAAAGAAGGCAACCCATTGTCAGTACAAAAAATTGTCAGCTGAAGGATCACAAAAGCATAATATTGACCTCAGCAGCCCACCTCAAAAGAGAAACAAGCCAGTATCGTCAGGAAGTTGTTTCGAGTGTGGTAAGCAAGACCACTATGCCAAGAGATGCCCTACAAGCGACTATCCTTCTTGAAGATTGAAGAATACCAGAATAATCGTTCTGCCTTGGCCTCTTCAGAAAAGTCGCAAGGTTCGACACGTTTATGCTACAACAATCATGGAAAAGGTCACTACATCAGCCAATGTCTTAGTGGAACCAGTCACTAACTCCAGATGCAAGAATTGTTGGAGATATGCCCTAGAGGCAATCATATTGATGATGATATTTCATTGTATCCATGATTTAATAAATGTTCCTTGAATATTGCCTTTGTGTTGATTAACAAGTATGTGACTTGTTTGTGAAACTCTTTACTTGTATGGTTATTCTAAAGTTGTCCCTAGTCGGAGTTCATGTGAGGACACATGTGAATGATGGATTAGCACATGTATCGGTTGATGACCATGTTTCACAGGTCATAGACATGGAGATGTCAAACCAATAATGTGGACACATGTTTAGAACATGGGGTTGGACCGACCCAACATGAGACATAGTAATTATTCTTATGGTTCTCTCTACACAATGTGTACGCCTTGTCCTTAGACCTGAGATTGTCGCATGTACTTGAGATGTGAATCGACCTACTGGGGCTATCAAACGCTACTCCGTGAATCGGGTAGTTATAAAGGTAGCTTTGGTTTGTCATGAAGCATGCTGCGAGGCATGGTCACGAGATGGGATTTGCCCTCTCTACCGAGAGAGATATCTGGCCCTCGAGTGATCGGATCCAAAAATGCATGGCCATGCTACTTAAGGTTAAGAGTTAACCTAGTAAGGGATTCCGGATCACAACATCAAGAAAGAGTGGTCAGCTTGGAGCTCGACCGAATATCGTGAGGCAAAGGGATTGACATGTACATAACGTTGTGATGGTTCGTCCGATATGATCTTTACGTATGTTTAGGAGTTGGCACGTCTTGCTAGAGGCCGTTACCAACTATTGACCAAGTATGTGTACTCGCATCATGTCTAAACATATGTGAACCATAGGGTCACACACTTAAGGGGCTGAAGCCTAATTCGGATTGGATCCGAATTAGACTGGGCATTGAGTCCTAATGGGCCTCTATTCGTAGAAGCCCATTATAAGGACGTCTATAAAAGGAGGGCAGGGGCGCGCTGGTTGAGGGTTGAGTTTTTCGTGACATCCCCAAACCCTGGATACCTTTGAAGGCGCTGCATCTGTGGCGTTGGGACGAACCGCAAGAAAGGAGTTGTACGTGGGACGCCACGACGAGGACGAGGAAGTAGTACGACTACTGCGCCCGACGCATCGCATCAACTTGGTACGACTACATCGCCCCGCGGCGCATCAACTTCCGCACTGCGCGTCTAGTGGTAAGACCGTGATCTATAATCGCAGTGATCTTGGTTTACTGGTAGAATTTTTAATTTGCGCTAGTGTAGCCTACCCGTTTCCCTACAGTGGTATCAGAGCGGTTGCTATCATGTTATAGGTTCGGTGATTTGCATATGGCGATATGTAATCGGTATGATCGATGTGATCGATTGTATAGTTACGTAATGGATTGGTGCGGTTTCCGTGATCATGCCGCTAAGGTCGTGAAACAACATACCCCTACCGGTCGGATTCGCCATCGGGGTGACGGTGACACGTAAAACCGGTTGCGGCATGCGAAGATCAATATGATTGATCGAATCGAACCTAGATTAATAATCGATGTACCGTGATCATGTCGCTAAGGTCGTGAAACGACATACCCTACCGGTCGGATTCGCCATCGGGTAGACGGTGACACGTAAAACCGGTTGCGGCATGAGAAGATCAATATAATTGGTCGAATCGGACGATGAGTCGATTTGTGGTAAATATGATTTGCGGTCAAAATCCTATGTAAAAATTGCATAGATTGGATCTGTTTTTTTAGGGCGCGCCTTCGAACCCAGATGGGAAACCCCTCCCCTATCCGTAGATTGCGATTCTATGCATAAACTTATTTTTGCAGGATGTATGTCACCAGTATGGCCTAATGTGTATGTGATGCATGTTTGTAATATTTGCATGACCTACGTGTCGTGGGTACGGCAACACATTGGAGCCATTGTGTTGTCAAAGTATTGTATTAACGGCTGCGTGCTTGACTTGTGATGATTCCTAGTATCCATGTATTTTATTACTAGTTATGAGTAATAGCTTATAGTAGTACTCGGAGGACACATCACTTGGAGGATGGCACACATGAACCATGGAGATGGAGATCATCATGGTGGATGATTCTATGGCGATGGAGATCACCATGAGAAAATGGGCCATCTTGAGTCACAACCGTGTGAATGCTATTCCTATTGTTTTACTCCTATGCATGTTTGAATGGTAGAAGTATAGCGATCCTCATGAAATGTTAAGTTAAACATATGCCCTCCCAATTAAACTTTGCACCATCCCATGTCTTGTAAATTGATGGTGGGTCTATAAAATTAGGGCACCATCAACTTTCCTTGACTAGATGGGTTTTGTATCGGATACTTACATGCATAAGGATTGGTGAACTTAACAAGGTTATCATAAAGGTTATGGGCCTTGGGGCATAAAGGTTGGGCACCGGGCATAGAGATGTCACCCAACAACAAGAGTCATATAGAGATATGATTAGCAAGGTGTTGCTTACGAATTACCTTGTCTTCTAGCGGTGATGCAAAAGCTCACTAGTAGACTCGTTAATTGCGGATCTTGAATCGCTAAGAATCAACAGAGGATGTTGATTTTAGTGGGAGTACATTCTATTAAATTTGTTTAATACAGATTTACTCTATCATGGTTTTATTTGTCTTAGTATTTTGCATTTCCTATTGTAGATCAATGGCATCTAGCAACCACGCACACCCTTTTGCTTTGCGATCGATTCTTGAGAAAGAGAAATTAAATGGAACAAACTATTCGGACTGGGTCCGTAACCTGAGAATTGTTCTCAGGGCAGATAAAAAGGAAAACATTCTGGACACCCCAATCCCAGAAGAACCTGCAAACAATGCATCTGCTGCTGTTAAAAATGCCTACAAGAAAGCATGTGATGACTCTCTTGAGATTAGCTGTCTTATGCTTGCATGCATGGAACCTGACCTTCAAAAGCAGTTTGAGGATCAGGAAGCGTATGATATGATCATAGCGCTTAGGACATGTTCGGCACACGTGCGGGACTGAACGGTTCAATGTCTCTAAGGCTTTTCGGAATGCAAGTTAACGAAGGTGCACCGTAGGCCCACATGTGATCAAAATGGTTGGTTACAATGGACTTTGGATAAACTTGGTTTTCCAATTGGCCAAGAGTTGGCAACTGATTTCATTTTAGCGTCTCTTCCACCTAGCTATGGGCATTTCATTTTGAACTACCATATGCATGGGGCGGATAAGGGCCTTAATGAGCTTTGTGGGATGCTCAAAACAGCAGAGAGTGACATTAAGAAGTGTGCAGGGCCTAGCCATGTGATGGTCATGTGAGAACAAGTCTAGCTTCAAGAAAAGGGTAAGAAGCCATGGCCAAAGAATAAGGGCAAGGTTAAAGATATGATCTCGAAGCCAACGCCTAAGCCTAATGCTGGACCTGGAGCTGAGACAGTATGCTTCTATTGTAAAGAAACTGGCCACTGGAAGAGAAACTGCAAGAAGTACATGGATTCCGATGAATGCAAGAAGAAGGCTGGAAGTAAGACTTCCACCCATGGTACACTTGTCATAAATGTTTTAGACATTTTTCTCGCAGATTCTCCTATTAACTCTTGGGTATTTGATACCGGGTTAGTTGCTCACATTTGCAACTCGATGCAGGGGCTAATAAGAAGTAGAGGAGTCGCAAGAGGTGAAGTTGATTTTCGCGTCGGAAATAAAGCAAGGGTTGCTGCGTTGACCGTCGGCACCATGCAACTTCAGCTTCCTTCAAGATTTATTATGGAATTGAATAATTGTTATTATGTTCCTAGTATGAGTCGAAATATTTTATCCCCCTCATGTTTGATGAGAGATGGTTATTCATTTGCAAGTAAAGACAATGGTTGTTTGATCTCTAAAAATGGAATGTTTATGGCTTTTGCGCCTATTGTGAATGGGTTATTTATTTTAAATCTTGATGATGCGCCTATCTTTAACATAAATGCTAAAAGACTTCGACCTAATGATTTGAATCCCACCTATGTTTGGCATTGTCGTTTGGGTCACATAAGTGAAAAGCGCATGAAGAAGCTCCATGTCGATGGTCTTCTAACCGTTTGATTTTGAATCATACGAGACATGTGAAGCTTGTTTGCTTGGTAAGATGACCAAATCACCTTTCAAAGGTTCTTTTGAGAGGCGTCGGACTTGTTGGAAATCATACATACCGATGTATGTGGACCAATGAGCACGATCGCTAGAGGTGGATTTCATTACTTCATAACTTTCACCGATGATTTTAGTAGATATGACTATGTCTACTTAATGAAACATAAGTCCAAACTTTTGAAAAGTTCAAAGAGTTCCGAATGAAGTTGAAAATCAACGTGCCAAGAAAATTAAGGCTCTGCGATCGATCGTGGTGGCGAGTATTTGAGTCATGAATTTAGCAATCATCTCAAGAGTTGCGGAATTGTTCCACACTAACACCGCCCTAACGCCTCAAAGAAACGGGTATCCGAGCGCGTAATCGGACCTTGTTGGACATGGTTCGATCGATGATGAGCTAGTCAGATTTACCATTATTCTTTTGGGGTTACGCTCTAGAAACGGCAGCTTTCACACTTAATAGGGTACCGTCTAAATCCGTAGTTAAGACACCATATGAGATATGGACCGGAAGAGTCACGCTTGTATTTTCTAAAGATTTGGGGATGTGAGGCGTTTGTCAGCGACTACTGATCGGACAAGCTCACACCCAAGTCGGATAAATGCATTTTCGTGGGATATCCAAGGAAACCTTTGGATATTACTTCTACAACCGACTAGATGGCAAAGTGTTTGTCGCTCGAAGTGGTGTTTTCCTAGAGAAAGAGTTTCTCAACAGGGAGACAAGTGGAAGAACGGTGCAGCTTGAAGAAGTTCAAGATGAACCAATCGGGAAGACTCGACGAATGATGCCCATGTGGCAGAACAAGTTGAGGAACCCATGGCAAAGGAAGCACCACCACCACGAAGGTCGGAAAGGCTCCGCAATGCGCGAGATATGTTATTGTTAGACAATGGTGAGCCTACGACCTATGCGGAAGCAATGATGGACCGGACTCGAGAAATGGCATAGTGCCATGAGATCCGAGATAGCATCCATGGGAGACAATCAAGTTTGGAATTTGGTTGACCCTTTGATGGTGTTAAAACCATAGAGTGCAAATGGATCTATAAAAGGAAGATTGATATGGATGGAAATGTTCATATCCATAAAGCTCGACTTGTCGCAAAGGTTTTCGGCAAGTTCAAGGAGTTGACTACGATGAGACTTTCTCTTTGTAGCGATGCTTAAATCAATACGGATCATTCTAGCTATTGCTGCATATTTTGACTATGAGATATGGCGGATGGATGTCAAAACGGCTTTCCTTAATGGAAATTTAACCGAGGACGTGTATATGATACAGCCAGGGTTTTGTCGATCCAAACAATGCTAGAAAAGTATGCAAACTTCAAAAATCCATTTATGGATTGAAGCAAGCATCTCGGAGTTGGAACATTCGTTTTGATGAAGTGGTCAAAGGGTTTGACTTTATCAAAACGAAGAAGAATCTTGTGTTTACAAGAAGACAAGTGGGAGCTCACTCGTATTTCTAATCTTATATGTAGATGACACATTACTGATTGGAAATGATATTCCTATGCTCGAGTCCGTTAAGACCTCACCAAAAATAGTTTCTCAATGAAGGACTTAGGGAAGCGGCATATATTTTGGGTATTAAGATCTATAGAGATAGATCAAAAGGCTAATAGGATTAAGCCGAGTACTTACATTGACAAAGTGTTGAAACGGTTCAACATGGAGGAGGCAAAGAAAGGGTTCTTGCCCATGTCTCATGGCATAAATCTTGGCAAGACTCGGTGTCCTTCGACAACCGATGAGCGAGATCGCATGAGTAAGATTCCATATGCTTCGCCATTGGATCTATCATGTATGCTATGATGTGTACTAGCCGAGATATTTCCTATGCTCTAAGTGTTACGAGCAGATACGGTGATCCGTGAGAGTCATCGACGCGATTAAAAACATCCTCAAGTATTTGAGAAGAACTAAGGATGTGTTCCTAGTCTACTGAGGTGAGAAAGAGCTCGTTGTAAATGGTTACACCGATGCAAGCTTCCAAACCGACAAAGATGATTACAAATCGCAATCGGGTTTTGTGTTCCTTTTGAACGGTGGTGCGGTAAGTTGGAAGAGTTCCAAGCAGAGATTGCGACTCTACAACAGAGGCCAAGTACATTGCGGCCAAGCGGCAAAGGAAGGTGTTTGGATAAGGAAGTTCATAATTGAACTAGGTGTGGTTCCTAGTGCGTGCAGTCCTCTGGATCTTTACTGTGATAACAGTGGGGCCATTGCGCAAGCCAAGGAGCCGAGGAATCACCAAAAGAACAAACACATACTGCGGCGGTTTCATCTCATTCGAGAGATCTTTAATCGAGGAGATTTAAAGATATGCAAAATACACACTGATTTGAATATTTGAGATCCTTTGTGAAGCCTCTCCACAGCCTAAGCATGAGGCGCACACAAGAGCTATGGGTATTAGATATCTTCTAGATTGACTCTAGTGCAAGTGGGAGACTGTTGGAGATATGCCTAGAGACAATCATATTGATGATGATATTTCATTGTATCCATGATTTAATAAATGTTCCTTGAATATTGCCTTTGTGTTGATTAACAAGTATGTGACTTGTTTGTGAAACTCTTTACTTGTATGGTTATTCTAAAGTTGTCCCTAGTCGGAGTTCATGCGAGGACACACGTGAATGATGGATTAGCACATGTATCGGTTGATGACCATGTTTCACGTGTCATAGACATGGAGATGTCAAACCAATAATGTGGACACATGTTTAGAACATGGGGTTGGACCGACCCAACATGAGACATAGTAATTATTCTTATGGTTCTCTCTACACAATGTATACGCCTTGTCCTTAAACACGAGATTGTCGCATGTACTTGAGATGTGAATCGACCTACTTAGGGGCTATCAAACGCTACTCGTGAATCGGGTAGTTATAAAGGTAGCTTTGGGTTTGTCATGAAGCATGCTTGCGAGGCATGGTCGGTCGAGATGGGATTTACCTCTCTACCGAGAGATATCTCTGCCCCTCGAGTGATCGGATCCGAAATGCATGGCCATGCTACTTAAGGTTAAGAGTTAACCTAGTAAGAGATTCGGATCACGGATCGAGAAAGAGTGGTCAGCTTGGAGCTCGACCGAATATCATGAGGCAAAGGGATTGGCATGTACATAACGTTGTGATGGTTCGTCCGATATGATCTTTACGTATGTTTAGGAGTTGGCACGTCTTGCTAGAGGTCGCTACCAACTATTGACCAAGTATGTGTACTCGCGTCATGTCTAAACATATGTGAACCATAGGTCACACACTTAGGGTGAAGCCTAATTCGGATTGGATCCGAATTAGATCGCATTGAGTCCTAATGGGCCTCTATTCGTAGAAGCCCATTATAAGGACGTCTATAAAAGGAGGGCAGGGGCGCTGGTTGAGGTTGAGTTTTTCGTGACATCCCCAAACCCCGGCGCCACCCTCCCACGCCCTAGTCGCTCGCGCGGATCTAGTAGTCCGGTGCGTCGCTTCCTCCGTGCGTGTGGATACCTTTGAAGGAGCTGCATGCGTGGCGTTGGGACGAACCGCAAGAAAGGAGCTGACGTGGGGCGCCACAACGAGGACGCGGGAAGTAGTACGACTACTCGCCCGACGCATCGCATCAACTTGGTGCGACTACACCGCCCGACGCCTTGCGCATCAACTTCCGCACCTGCGCGTCTAGTGGTAAGACCGTGATCTATAACTGCAGTGATCTTGGTTTACGGGTAGAATTTTTTAATTTGCGCTAGTGTAGCCTACCCGTTTCCCTACAAGAATGCTAGAAGTTAGTTCAGTCAAGATTGTAACACCCAGAAAAGGTGGTAACGCAGCAGGATCCGTGTGTCCAGCGAAGCAGTCAAAGAAGAGACGTTTGCACGATGATGTTACCAAGAAAGTCAGAGAATCAATGTAACTTTTCCTTTGTTGGAGAGCTAAAAATGTGGACATCTTTGCATGCAAGTTACGGAGAAATTGAAATTGTTGGATATTAAATCCTTGGATACTTTTCCAAGAGTCTGCCTTTGCAAGTTAAGTAATCAAGCGTTAAGTCATGATGATTGAAGGCCGTAGAGCCGTAACTATGGGATGTGATGTTGAATTCCAACTCATCATTTTGCATAGCAGTGAGACAATAGTAAATGATTGAAGAATCTAGTCATTGGATAATGTCCATATCCGCAAGAGAGTATGCAATTATCATTGCAAATGATCTATACAGCATGCAACTGTATTAGAAGTCAAGATCGTCTTTGACTTGGTACCCAGGATCAGCCAATTTCAGAAGGAATTACGTTAGAGGTGAAATATGACAAAAGTTGTTAAATGAGTTTGCAGAGATGATAGAGTAGATCAGATGACTTTATCAGATGAAGGCAGTGTCAAATCAAACCCATCAGCTTAGCAATTGTCAGTTGAATACCAGTGAAGCAGTCGTTTCGAGACAGTGTTAGTTGAAGATCAATGATACAGTCATTTCAAGTTAGCCAAGACCCCTCACCGGTTTGTACGAATTTCAGAAGAGATTAATCACAACTCCAGTGTTCGGATTGCCAAATACCAGAAAGAGCCTTGATAGCTTTTATCACAGAACATCCAAGAATCAGTGTGTTAAGAAGTTTCAAGCAGTGAATTATCCTAGTCGTAATTCAAAGTTTGCTGTCATGAAGAAATAAAGACAGTTATTGGATTGAGAACCTTGAGATTGAAATCCATTCGCTCAGGTCGGACCAGTATAGTGGCAGTTTTTTTTTGTTTATCAGAGGAGCTACCACAAGGATCTGTTGATCAGTCAGCCAAGGTTACCGGTGAAATTCGAAAGTTGGATCTTGGGTCAGTTGCAAGGATATTTGTTGAACCCCAGAGTTCGGACCGATGCTGGAAATCAGTGAGGTGACAGTTACGTTAAGAGATCAGTCCCCCTGTGAAGCAAAGGAAAGCGTGAGAACCCGCTGAAGGCAAACAGAATGATCCATGGATCAATGAGTATATATGCATATCTAATGAGAAGAAACTCAAGTAGTTGATACTCAAACCAACATTTGGGTGCACGCATTCCATTTTTCTTTGAAAGTATCAAGGTGTACAAAGATTTCAAAGTTGCATTGTGATGATCCAAAATAAAGCGAAATATCGCAAAATGGGTTACCATGTGTTTGGTATGTCAGAAAGTCAGCCAAAATGTTGGAGGCCAGTCATAGTACTTCTATCCCTAAAAATTCAGATATGGAATTTCCTAGGACCCAATCGGGGTGTGATTTCTTGAAGGGTGATTGTTGATCATTTGACAGAAATTTGTTGCTTCATGCCTGTCAAGATCATCTAGCCTGGAGACTGTCTAGCAGAGTGGTATACGACATAGGTTGTATACGACAGATATGGTACTCGTCAGCATGGGTGCAGTTTCAGATCTACAGAGATGGTCAATTTGCACGATGTGTCAGAGAAGTCAGCGTCAGACTGAGGATCCCAGTTTATCTCGTGTTAGCGACAGTGTGTGTTTCAAGCCTTGGATGGTCATTTCAGTTCAGTATTGTGTATCGCCCCGAACCAGTAGACAGATTGAGAAGGATTAATGAGTTATGCCTTAACTCAAAGTACCAAGTCGAGCAAGTAAGTGTTGTGTGCAAAGTTCCCTACAACCCAGATGTCAGCCAGTCGCAGTTGTCACCGTCTGAAATTCACAGTAGTTGATTGTGTAAGTCATCGCTCAGCTAGGAGAAGATCAAATTACAAAGTATGTGGATGTTGCATTAATCATGAAGCAGAAGACCAAGGATCCTTAATCTTAAATGGAATTTAAGTAGCAGTGTTCAAGAAGAAAAGCTACGCAGATTATCACCTTCGCAGCCATGTCTATCTTCAGAATACCTGTTGAAGTTCTGTGCTAAGAAGTGTATTGTGGGGACCCCGGTAATTATCTCCATAAGACCGAGATTAGACAAGGTCTTAGGGACATAATTACGGGTCTCCGGTAAATGAATTCCAATTTAACTCTATCCAAGTGAGAGACTTAGCTGAATACTAGAGCCTCAACGATCATGCGTGCTGCTCCCTTGCGAGCGCTACATGATTGTCGATTCTCCCTTGATTCGAAGCACTACACTTAGTGAGTTAAATGGGAATTCATCAACAACGAGTATGACATATATTGGCTCCCAAGATCAACGACCAATATACTCATACCCTCATCCAACGTTGATTACATCCATACAACGCATACAACAAGAGATAAAAAGGCATACTGCATAATAGTCATAGTCTACAGCTTATTACAAACGGCCGACCGGCCAAATTCAAGTAAAGTACCAAGTAGCAGCGGAAGTAAATAAATAAAGCAAAAGACCAGTAGTGGTATGCCCATCACCCATCGGCAACCGACTGGGGGTTAAATGATAGCACACTACTCATTAGTGTCGCCCAAGTCGACACTAACGAGATCGTCATACTCATATCCTTCCTCACCGAAAAGGCCAAGAACATCCGTGAGTACAAGTGTACTCGCAAGTCTTACACAAATAAAAATAGTTATGCATAAGGGTCATTCAAAGGATGGCTCATATTGGTTTAGTTTTGCGAAAAAGACGCAACAATTAACATCCTACACATACTAGTTTTTCATGTGCCCATTTAAAATCAGATTTGAAGTAGAAGTAAAACATGTAGTAAAACATTTCAGTATTTAAACATTTGAATCATACAAAGACCAAAGTGGCAGCCCACTTTGATATACTAAACACATGAACATCCCGTTCATGACGAATACCAAGTTCAACCACAATTTTAATTAAAAGTCTAACAATAAGCAGCCACAAATTTCAAGCGGTCGTCCATAACCGTGGACACGGCTATTCGAATAGATTTATACCCTGCAGGGGTGTACTACTTTACCCACACGACTTGATTAGCCCGTAAGCCTCCAGATGCCTCCGAATATAGCATACTTCCTATGGTATGCCGGCCGGGTAAATCAAGATACAGTCATTTTCAGCAAGAAAGCCCTATTGAGCTAAGTCCCCCTTGTGAGATGGTTCCTTGCCTAGTACAAGCGTCTGATAGCACTTGCTAGGGGGCTCACAAGTTATATTGGAAATACCGATGCAATCAAAACAAAAGAATTGGTGCTCCCTTGCACACTATAAAGGATTACATCGGCTCCTCAAAGAACATAGGATTTCACGGTCGCTATGCCCCTTACACCACCAAGGACTTAACACAATAAAACCCTCCCCCTACTTAACTATACGGCTCCCAACCCGCGTGTGGCAGCACGAGTGTTGCTTGAACAGTAGGTACCCAAAGTTCGGTCCTCAATTGTCCAGACAAGTCCTTCCACTTACCCAATTCTCGTGCACAAGGCACCATCACTAACCAACACTTGTCCGGACCAAATCTCATTTAAAAATGACAAAGTTTAACTCATAAAACAGCTACAAAGATCTGAAGTAAAAACATAAAGTAAAAGTTGTGTGTATCCCAAAACCGTCGGGTTATTCCCGACGATCGAACTACCGTATCTAGACTTGCATGGCTAAGCAATTCTATAACCCATAATTCACACATCCTATCTTAAGCATATAGGAGTTGGCATAATTCAAGATTAACCTCAAACATAGGACATAACTAAACTACACATCACAAAAATATTGACATAATCAAAATAGCATGCAAGCAATTATCATTGCACTATCTTAACCAAAACTGGGATCAAATATGATGCAAAAGAAAGTTCAAATGATGCTTGCCTTGTTGGTACAGTAGTTGCTCGCTCTCAGTCGCGTAAGTATCGATATCAATATGCTCGGGATCTATATAATTATAACATCAAATAAATACCGAGAAAACAACTCAAAAACCAAAATGCTCAAAAATGCATGATTTTTCTACAGTAGTTAGATCATGATTTTAAAGGATTTTAGGTGAAAGAATTATTTCATTTTGATTTAGCATGTGAAAGTTATAATGGTTTGAATTTCAGATTTCAATAAGCCGTCATTTATGTAATTTAATTATGGGGTGAAACTTTGTAGAACAGTGGTGGGGTAAAGGATTACATAGGTAAATAGGTAATATTAATACAAGTTCAGAATAGTTGAGTTTGTCCCAATTGGAGTTCTTATGATTTAGTTATTGATTTTCTAAGTTATCGGCCTTTTATAGTATACAAATAATGGAGTTAAGGAGCATATTCTCCCAAAAATAGTTTCTGTGACAGGGTTAATGTGGAGACCATTTTTAGAATTAAGTTTACTGAAAATGAAAATTACCAAAAGTGGTCTCACTGTCTTTGGAGCTTCCAATAATTATTTATGCATTTTTGAAGTTATCAGTCATTTTTCCATTGTACAATTAATGGTTTTAATGGATCAATCTCCAATTAATACTCTCTGTTACAGAGACAAGTTTGAAACAAATTTTAATATAAAGTCTACTAAAAGTGAAATTTTCCAGAAGTGGTTTCATGTGATTTGGGGTTAAGATGAAATAGTTATGCATTCCCAAAGTTAATACTAATTTCCAGTGTATAAATAAACTGATCTCGAATTTACTAAAGTGATTTTTACTTTTCTCACCGCGTGTAGCGCTAGCGCGATCATCGGGCCAGCGGGCCGCTCGTCGCCCATCGCAGCGCATACACGCACATCCCAGAGCTAGATCGTGAGCCGTTGGATCAAGATCCAACGGTCCACAGTCGAAGTGCAATAGGACGGTCCGAATGTCCCATAAATCCAACCCGTCCCTTTCGCATCTGACGGTCCAGATTGATTCCAGTTTATTTGATTCTCTTAGCACGTGTTTAATGCCCTGGGTCCACACGTCAGTCTCTGTGGCTTTAAAAGTCAGTGTGCTGGTTTTCTGTGCAAGGTCCCACATGGCGGCGACACATGGTGACGGCTAAGACAGCGTTTAAATGCTAATGATTGGCGCTTAGTCCTAATGACATGCTACAGTGTTGGTCCGCGTACGGCACGGCAAAAACACCACCGCCGCTTGCCCGGCGGCTCGCCGGCGCTTCGCGCCACTGCGAGCTCGCCACTTGTCGCATTAGCTCCGCAATAGTCTTGCGCATCATAAGCATGTGGTCTCGCCGCCGAGCCGCTGCATCATCGGCTAGCCGGAGATGAACGGAGGTGACTCTTACGGCAAAGTGCAACAGCGATGTGTCTGACTCCGCAGCTGACAACCAAGCATGTGCCCAAGCCTTAGGGACTAAGTGGAAGTTACCTGAGCTAAATGGAAGCTCGGGGAAGCTTGGAAATGGCTGGAGCAGTGATGGCGCCGGAGAAGACAAGTGCGGCAAAAGGGGCTTCACGTGGATAGGAGGCCTTGAGCAAAACCAGCTAAAGTGAGTGGTCTGAGCACATCAAGGGTTACATTAGGAAGCTACTAGAGCAAGGAATCGAGAAAAGACTCACCGAACAAGGTAGGAGATTTAAGGGGTGTTTCACGGCCGAAAATGGTTAAGTCCTCAATTCGCCGAGATCCCGCTGCATTACCCAAATAGAGTTAGGGGTTTAGATCAGTGGTCTAAAGCATGCAAGGTGACGCGGTGGTTTGAGGACAAAACCTTTTGGAAGTGAGAAATGGTACGAGGATGTCACTCGGTGCGTGCTCCAGAGCCGCCGAGAGCACGATGTGGGAACGAGAACTACAAGCAACGAGAGAGACTCGCATTAGCAAAAATGGACAAGGCATGCAAAAGAGGAGCCGAGGGTACCGGAGGTGGGAAGCTTACCAGAGAAATGAGCTCAAGCTAGCTTCCCCTTCCTCAGCCACCGAGAGGAAGAGTGAGTGAATTCTAGGGTTCTGAGGGGTCTTATGCATGGGGAGATAACGGAGCAGAGGGTGTTAGGCGAGGAACACGCCGAGTGGTGGATGGAGGCGGTGGATTCACGGAGTCGAATCTCCCAACGGCCAAACAGGAAGTTCGAACGCGTGGCGCCGGCGCCCGAGTCGGAGGTGATAGGAGGAAGACGGCGACAAACGGGCCCACCGGTCAGCGATATAAGGCGTGGCGCGGTGCGTAGCGAATGGCTTGATCAAGACCGTTGGATTGCGAATGGACGGACCGGATGAGTGGGGCATTCTGACAGTCGACGGGTGATGAAATCGGGCCACGATCTCCGATCCAAGGGTTGCGTGACTCAGGTGCATTTAGGGGTTGGGTCGAGCCCACCATGAGCCGGACCCGAGTCCAATGAATAGTGAAAAGGGTTTGGGCTAGGGTTTGATGCAATCTAATTCATTTCTCTCTACTTTGACCGAGGCTTAGAAATAGAAATAAATTTCCAAAAATCACGAAATAATTTGTGGAGGTTCCTGGATGATATAGTTCCCATAAAAATTATAAAACCCTACTGTTCATAATATAGTTTGTGATATTTAATTTTAAACATGTTGTATGTCTATGAATGTTGTTTGAATTTTAATGGGGTTCAAACTAGTCCTAAAAATTTGGGAAAAATTATATTAATTCATGATAATTAATTTAGTATTTGAATAAATTGGTTCCAGATGATGATCACAACTTTTTATCACTGATTTGAATTGAAATTCAAATTTGAAGGGTAGGTTCATGTTTTTAACAGATTTTCCAAGTGCAATAAATTATGAAATGATTTGAATTTGAATATGCAGGTTAGTGAAATACAAATTAATCCCATTTAATTAGTTGGGGCTGTGACATGTATGACAGAGGTGACAAAAATGTGTCAGTTAGTTCAGATTCCGAAGCGCGGAAGAAGAGATAGTTTGCTAACCTGAGTTGCCAGTCAGCAGCAAGATTTCCTCCACTCCAAAAGTGCCCTCAAGCACCGATCAAGCAGCCCCGTTAGATGCAATCGAGTTTCAAGATGCCTTCCAGCCAAGAGATAGTCTGTCAAGTTTTCAATGAAGCGAGAAGTTTAGGAAGAAGCAAGGCGGTTGTTCTGTAATTGTTCAAAAGAGCGATTTTGCCAAAGTCAAAGCAATTTGAAAGCAAGAAGTGAACCCGAAGGCTGAGTTCCTTATCCTATTCTATAGCTAGCCTGAATCTCGGGGACGAGATTCCTTTAAGGGGGGAGGTTTGTAACGTCCCAAAATTTGGCTTTTCAAAAATCTTTTGAGTAGTTTAGGTCCCTGAAAAATTTCACCAATTTTATTTGAATTAATAAAGCTTAATTGGGAATTTTCCTAAATTAAAAATATTTAATTTGACTAATATAAACATGAATTAAATAAAAACTTGTGTTATTTGGCTTCCTTGCCTTTCAAGGAATTTTTGGGTATTTTCTGAGATTTGTCTGGATTTGTTTGCTATTTATTTGACCTCCTTGATTTTTGGCCTTTTATTTTAATTCCGGAAAATCAGCCCTTTCTCTCTCCTGCCCATGTGCAACAGTAATTCGCGAGTACTGTTCATCTTCAATCTCCAGAACCGAACAGAACTCGCATCGTGCACGTCAACAACAGAAAAACCTTCCAAATTCCATATCTTCCTCTACGGTGCATATAAAAGCGAGCCGTTTGCGCTCACGCGTCCGTACTAATCTCCTCTTCCAATCCCCTGAATTGGTTTCCTCCAAACCGATCTATTTTCGTCGCAATCTCCATAAAACCGAGCTCCACCAAAGTTCTTCTCCGCGAATCGCGGCTTCATCCGACGCCCCCGGCCGAACCGTCATGTGTTGGCTTCGCATCATCGCATTCTACATCATGGTTCCTTCCTCTTCGCCCAAGATCACGAGCACCGCCGCCATGTCAAGCCCTAAAGCCAAACGTGTTCATCGCGTTCCTCGCTTCCTCGGTGAGTTTTTCAAAATCCGACCGCGTCATCTTGTGCCCTCGTCAATACCTATTTTTCCCTCTTGTAGATTCAAGTTTCATCCACCGTGCGCCGAAATCGAGCGTTCTCGCCTCTTGTTCGCCGTCCTTCTCCGCCAATTACTCCGCAACCGCTGATCCTCGCCTTCAACTCCACCACCGCTGAGTTCGCCGCCGCGTTCTACGCCGTGCTCACCTCGTTTCGCAGAGCATCACCGGAAGTGTTACGCTCGAGGCCGCCGCGTCGGCGTTCTTCGCCGCCGCCGCCGCATGGAGCACAATCTCGACGTCCGGACCGCGTCATCATCTCTGGCTCGTCGTTTCCTTTCCGTTTTGCCCCTTCGCCAACGTTGGTTCGCCTCCGTTCGTTGTCACCTCCATGAGCAAGAATCACTAGTTGTCTCTGTGCACTATTCATGGCTGATGTGCAGAGCGTGAGTTCTTTCTTTGTTGGCTTCATGTTGATTTCTTCCTCTCTATCTCCTTTCTCTATTGTGTGGACCCATTGCCATCCATACAGATATATATCTCCTCTCACTTCCATGTCGACCCCACATGTCATCCACCCACATTAAAATCCTAATTATTTATCTCTCTACATGCGGTCCCGTATGTCACCAACTCTTAGTCAAACCCTTGTCTATGAGCTTGGTCCACCGTGGACTAGCATATCTCTCGTGGACTGGTCCATAGACCGATGGCCCACATGTCAACCCCTAATTCTATTTTCGGAAATTAATTTAATTCTTGAAAATCCTTTTATCTTATTGGTCCCACATGTCACTCTCTCTACCTTATTTCTGGAATTATTTTAATTCTAGAAATTCATAAATACCAGTCGGTCCCACCTATCATACACTCATTCTTTTTCTAATATTTTCGGAATAGAATATTCTGAGAATATTCCGTAGAGCTTTTTCATCATTTCATGTGAATTCCAATCTTCCGAGAGCCATATCTTCTTTATCCGAATTCCGATTGAACCCATTCAAGTTCCCAAATTCATCTAAATTCAATATCTACCTACCAGTACTATTCAATTTCAATTTGGAGTTTATTTGATTTGCCTTTTGAATTTAGTTTATTTTGCACTTTCTTTCTCGTTAGACGCCGAAGTCCCGGAATCATCCGAAGGAGCGGAAGATCAAGCAAGTAGATGATTGAAGATAAATTAAGATCATCATTGCTATAGCAAGACAAGTTATACCTTTGATCATATTGAATCCCAGTTTTTAAAATTACTTTGATTTAAATTATTGCATTTACTTGAAGTAATTATTTAAATACTTTTGGGTTTAGCTATTGATCCAATTTGTTATATCCACTTTGTCTATTGTATGTCATAATCTTTTGTCACCCTAGATTGGCTCATATTTAGTTGGTGCTATGGTATTACCAACGTGGGTTGGTTAGTACGAGTAGATTGCTTAGCCATGCAACGAGTCATCATCATCACCTGAGTTGCAATTATAAATTTGACTAAGTGATTATGGAACTTTGTGATAAAACTGTGTGTGCTATGTGTTATTACTTTGTGATAGCATGTGTTGCACTAAACCAACTGGGTGGGAAAGGATTTAGACTGAGGCAAGTGGTGGATGCTGTGTGATATGGTGGACTTTGTGATGGGCATGATAATCTTTGTGATCTAGTCAGAAAATGGAAGTCTTGCCTTGGTCAATTAAGGACTTAACTTTGTGCGCCATTGAACTGAGTCTTACTGTACGACCACATGCCTGGTATGGGACGGGCCTAACTTAGTAGGTTATGGATTCTTGGCATTGATTATTCAGGCTGTAGGTTAGGCTATGGGTGGAGGTGTGTACTACAAGGTAGTTGCATCGCGGGACGGTTCGCCGCTTCCCTATCCAACGATGTGTGTTATACCAAAGCGCTTCGTTTGGGTTGGCATAGCGGTTTGTAAGCACATCGGGAGTGTCAATGTTGAGATGAAGTTTCTGAACCGTTTTGTTATGATCAGTGCGGCCACACTGGTTATATCGTGTGGGTAAAGTGTACAACCTCTGTAGAGTGTTAAACAATCTATTCGAATACCCGCGTCCGCGGTCATGGACAATGCTCGGGGATTTCACACGAGGGGTAGATTTTCATAAAACCTTTGGGAAGGGACAGCTGTGTGATTTAAGTCATATGGCTGTGTGAAAGAATTTGATTAGGCTATGTGTCTTTGTGAAAACAACTGTTAAATTAATATTGTCTATTTGTTTTGAATTATGCTTTCAATCTATTATTTGTATTCAATTGCAAATGTTGCAATTCTGCAAAATAACCACAGAAATCATTTCCTTTGGAATAAGCCTGCATCTATACATTGCATTCTGTGGTATGACTTGTGAGTACGGTTGTGTACTCACGCTTGTTGTAAAACCTGCGCCCAAACCTACAGAAATGGAGGAATCGTCGATCAACAAGGTCTACTTCAAGGATCGAGGAGAACTAGGTCGCGCACCCCAGCCGATTGCCTGTGGGCATATGGATGGGCTTCACTGAAGTTATTCCATTTCGTTCCACTGCAGCTTCGTTGAGCTATTCGCCTTCTGAGGTATTAATTGTAAGCTTTGACCTTAAGGTCTTTACTCTGATATTTATTGTTATTTGCCTATTTATTAGTCATCTTTGTATATGGAAATGATATTTCATCGATGTTGCCACTGTGTGCACTAGCGTGATCCTGGACTAGTGCAGTATACACAGAGGGTCCAGAATTGCATTTTTGGGTCCCGACAGCCGTGGGGACAAAACATGGCAGCGGCGCTCGGGTGCAATAGGAGGCAATTAGGGGAAACATGGGTACGAGTAGAGGATGGGGAGCTCACCGGTGCAATCGATGGCGTTGGGGAGGAGCCGAGGAGGGCTGGCGGCAAGAGCCGGCGGCGGCGCGACGAGGGCATCACGGGGGTGGCAATCGGGTGGTGGAGCGTTCCAGCGGGAAGTTGGGGAAGGTCGAGTATGCCGCGGAGGTGCTCCGGGTTCGATGAATCGGTGCGGTGTTCGTCGCGGACAGTGCGGCGGTTCAGGCGGCGTGCTTGGCCGTGGTCGGGGAAGACAACCAAAAACAAGCTCTTGGCTGCATCAAAGGTCGATTAACTTTGGGGAGACACTCCTTGGGGCATCGTAAAGCTCCTAGACAAGGTTAGAGGGGCCGAGGCATACCGGAGCGCGAATGATGCGGTGGAGCTACACGGGGCATGCACCGGAGCCGAAGAAGACACGTCCACGCTCTGAGCGCTACAACGCGAGGGAGGAGCTCGGGTTAGCAAAAATGAAGACGGTAGAGAGGGATGAAGAGCATGGCACGGTCGCAGAGGATCCTACCGGAACGAAAATGGGAGATTTGCCTCCTTCTCTCCCACGGCCGAAGAGAGAAGTGGGAGCAAATGAGGGCACGAAGGAGGTTTTGTGCAAGAAGGAGGACGGAGGAATAGGCGGCGTGAGCAGGCGGTGCTCCAGGATAGGCCGCGGAGGGCGGTGGGTGGACGGCGCACGGACGGAACAAACGAGACGCTCAGAGCGAACCGGGCGCGTTATCTTTCCAACGAGCACAAGAACATAAAAAACAGACACCGTATGCAAAAGTTATAGCTATTTTACTGAAGGTGTCTCGGAAACGGAATTCTACTCGGAATCGAAACCGTCTCGGGTTAAAATTTAAAACTGCTATATTTCTCAAACCGGTGGACCAAACTTGCTGAAATTTTTTGTGGAAGCTTGTGGCCATATGTAGAAGGTCTTCACCAATTTTCATGCACTTTTCTTTTCTCTGTTTTTTTTATCCTTTTTTTACCGCGGCTTTTGTTCTATGCGGCTGCCTATTTCTCCTTCCAATATTTGGCCGGCCATAGGGTTTACCGCAAGTCGCAAATAACATTAAAGGATGGATGCTGGACTCGTACACCAATTCCCCAAAAAGTTCACGACAATCATCTCGATTCTGTGGTGAGATCGGCTGGAACTCCAGCAAGCAATTCAGAATAGATGAAGTGGAAACGAATACTATTTTTGGTGCGGATTAGAGGAGTTATAACCCATGAATTTTTTGTTTTAGATGCAAAACTAAGAACCCTAAAAGAACGATCAAGCGACGTGAAGGAAACACGAGGTGCAATAAGACAAAGACTAACTAGACAATAACTAGAATTAGAAATCAGCAACTAGATATGACGATGCAACCAATAATTCAACAAGCAAAAATTACCGAAAAGAAAAATTGCAAAGCACAAAGGGGCTCGAACAGGGATGAACTAATCATAATATTGTTTTTGATTTTTGTGGACTGTAGGTAAAGGAAAAATCTCACTGATCAAGTATAGCTCTGATACCACCTGATGCGACAATTGGTGTCCCGATCATTCGATGAGAACGATAACTCGATTTGGTAGAGACGACTCACGATTCGGCTACCAATCGCACACGACCAATACGCTCGCAATCGCTGAACCAACTCCGTGATTGTTATCGACCTTACTAGAAATACGATCAACTTGACCACGAAGGTCTATTCTTACATGCAATCGAAGAACAAGCAAGAACAAGATAATTAAGCATTCTGAAATTGCGAAAATGAATTGAAATTGTATTGATAAGTGGGATTCTGAAAACAATGTCGCTCTTGATCTCGTCGAACAAGAGACCAAAGTATAAAGTAGCAAAACTAAACTTCAATCAACAAAACATGTGGAAACTAAAGGGATGGCGGCCACTATATAAAGGATGGAGAGGGAGGGGCGGCGGTACTATTTACATGTGAACAGTAACCACATGAACAGTATGTCCTAGGGTTTCTATCCGAATTACAAGGCCTACGGCCCAAACAGGAGACACAACACCTTCTTTTGGTAATTACGGTACGCACAGAAGGAATTTGGAGGTAACGCTAGATCCGTAGGAAAAGTCTCGTCGTAAACTTTCTATCAAGTACTCGTGGATCTCCAACGGACTCCGTATGTGAAAGTTATGCACGTTTGAAGTCAGTGCTGTCTCTGGAAGCCGAATGGGATTCCAAAACGTGTTCAGCTCGAACTCTTGCTTCGCTTGGACAAAAAGTGACGTGATGCTATACAAATATATATTTTTATCATTAGGTAGCATCATATAGTTCATATAATATAAAGGCACTCCTAAAAATAAACTCATCTGATAATTTAAGTGAAACGTACGAGCTCTGTAATTAGAATAGTAAGGATATCAAATATGGTTGTTTTCGTACGGGTTATATCCTCATCAGTTGCACTGCCGTTGTGGACGCGGTTTGATTTTCCTTTCTTATCGTGCAAGAAGGCGGATTCGGAGAGGAGACGTTAGTCTGATCTCCTCTGGGGGTGCCTTTTCTGAGCCGAGTTGGTTTGGTTCTCGTTTGTTTAGGAGAGAGCCCGCGTCTGCCGTGACGTGGTGGATTCTCTGGTAGGGGATGGATGGGTGGACCAGGTCGTTTTGGATGGCCCCAGTACTGACTGGTGGGTCCCGGTGTCAGTGTGCGTAGGCCTTAGGTATGGCCTGGTGTTGGTGATGGTACTGGGTCTCGGAGGGAGCGCGTGGAGGCCCAACTGAGTCTTACGATACGGCCCAACTCTATTCTACCGCATCTGCACGTCGTGCCTGCGTATTTTGTTTGATTTTGCGGACGAAGAAGAATTGTACGAATTCAACCGAGACAATACTAGTTCTTGGCAAATCGGTCGTTTCATGCTACTCCGTCGTGTTGTTCGTGTTCCCGTCTGACTCAATTATGGTCAGTGATTGCTGTCAAGAGAAGAATTCCATCCGAATAGGAAGCAACAGTTGCTCATGCCGTACGTGTGCACGTACCATGTTACATGTACGTGTCCATTTAAGGCATTGGTGCATGAAGTGACTTTGGCCCATTTGCAAACATAACAGTAGCAAAAAACAAAACAGAGAGCGTATATATTATGTACATTTTTGTAGGTTTTTCCTGTCCCATTTGAATAAGTCAAAACAGAATTGTACGTAGTAACAAGTGTTTAAATCAACCTTTATGAGCTATAAGTAAATTTTCGGGTAATATGGAACAAGTACTCATATTGTACATATGTCACAAAAAAGTTATAGAGAACATAGGTTCACCTATCTCATAAAAGTCTAAGGTCTAAGTTTAAACCGGAGGCATAAAAAATTCTGGTTCAATAGAATCTTGAAGACTTGGTCCAGGATTGTGCATAGTAGTAGTTCCTCGTCCCATGTCATACACGTATAACGCCTTGTCTTCGTATGTCAAAAAATATATGCAGTTCCCCTTTAAATCAAGTTCACGTGCATCAAACGATACTCCGTACCAGCGCCTAATATTGATGAAAAACACCATATCACCAAGTGTGTCCACTTTCACCCAAGCTCCTCTCGAGAAATCCATCTTGTGAACCGTGATTTGCATAATCTTTTGGATAGAAGCTAATGGATGGCCAAAGTACAGGCCAAACAACTCCCCACAGCATTCTAAGATGCGAAAATCCGCCATGTTATACCCTGTCGGAAACCTACAATAATCTTCCAACGGATCTATCTTGAATGTTGGGTTTGGTGAGAACTCCAGTCCGACAAATTGTTTATTCATGTATGCATAGAACTTTCCACCAACCATTGTAAGACTTGCCATCGACCTAACAACCTGGCCATGACTTAGATCATGAATTAGATGCGTCTCAAGCTGGTACTCGTGCTTAAACCATTGGTTTCCACCTGGATGGCAATAGTAGATCACTGTATCCGTAAGGTCTAGTACTAGCACGACACAGTCTGGATCCGTCGGCTTCTGCGATAGTAGGCACCTGCTTTCAGTACCTTGAAGAAGATTCTCTTGGTCTAGGGGCAGGCTAATTCTCTGAAGAGTAAACGGATTCCACAGGAAGGTGGTGCGCGAGTCAAGATGCAGCATAAGCACCCATCCTTGTGGTGTTGTCCAGTAACGGTGGCCTCTGAAATTGTCGGCTCTCCTGGCTAGCAGCTGTCTCTTGGGTATACTGTAGAAGAACACAGTGTCGTCGTCGCTTGCCTCCCCAGGCGCCCCATCACGGTAGTCAAACAGTAGCAGCGGAGCAAGGCTGGGATCCAGAGACGACGACAACGACGAGTTGTCGTCCTCCGCCTCCCCGGGCCCGTGCTCGATGGCGTCGCCGCAGGCCTCGCAGACCACGACGGTGCGGCCCTGGTCGGCCGCCCGCGCACAACCGTGGTCCCGGTACGTCCGATGCTCCGTGCAGAACACCTTGCAGCAGCAGTCGCAGTCGAACGGAAGGAAGTCGAGCTGGTTGCAGTCCTCCTTATCGCAGTGCGCGCCCAGGTCCGGGAACGCCTCCGTGCCTCGCCGCGCCATTTCACCGCTCCTTCCTTCCCTGCGCGCTTGTGCGAGCTTTCTTTGCGTATCGTACGTCGCCGGGCGTTTGCTGTCCGGAAGCTGGCGATGTGGTGCGTCGTGGCGAGGTGGTGGTGCTGGACATATATATAGCTTGCGCTGCCGTTGCAGACACCGTTTGATTTTCGTTTCTTATCGTGCAAGAAGGCGGATTCGGAGAGGAGACGGTGATGGCGCGCGCTGTTCTGGATTAGTCTGGTCTCCTCTGGAGGCGCCTTTTCTTAGCCGAGTTGGTTTGGTTCTCGTTTGTTCAATTAGGAGAGCGGCCGCGTCTGCCGTGACGTGGTGGATTCTCTGGTTGGGGATGCATGGGTGGACCAGGCCGTTTTGGATGGCCCAGTACTGACTGGTGGTCCCGGTGTCAGTGTGCGTAGGCAGTAGATACGGCCCGTTGTTGGTGATGGTACTAGGTTCTCGGAGGGGGCGCGTGGAGGTCCAACTGAGTCTTACGGTATGGCCCAATTCTATTCTACCGCATCTGCACGTCGTGCCGAATTCAACCGCGACAATACTAGTTCTTGGCAAATTGGTCGTCCCTACCTCCATCGCCTCCGCTGGCCTCCCCTCCTCCTCCCACTGCTGGCCCCTTCCCTACCTTCTACCACCGACGCCGGCCTCTGTGAGACCCCAAAATCGAATTTGTTTCACCGGGAACTCATCTAGCAGATGAGCTCTAGGCGATCCCGTGTCCACTGGGTCCAAGGGACTGGTGAGATGACTCAGAGATCCTAACAAAGGAGCATGGCCTCCAGGGGGATTCGTCCTCCGAGAGCGAGGAAAACCTGTCGACATACGTGTCACAACCCCAACTATTAAAATGGATTATAAAGAATCTCACTAACATGCATTATCAAATTCAAATCATTTCATAATATATTGTACTTGGAAAATCTCATTTCATATAAACATACACTTCAAATTTCGGTTTTCTTTTAGCATCTGTAATAAAAAGTTGTGATCATCATCTGGAATCAATTTATTTAAATACTAAATTAATTGTCATGAATAAATATAATTTTTCCAAAATTTTTGGGACTAGTTTGAACCTAATTAAAATTCAAACAACATTCATAGACATACAACATGTTTGAATTTAAATGTCACAAATTTTAATATGAACAGTGGGGTTTCATAATTTTTATGGGAACTATATACTCCCAGGAACCCCCACAAATTATTTCATGATTTTTGTAATTTTACTTCTATTTTTAAGCCTCAGTCAAAGTAGGGCATTCAAATTTAAACTCACCAAACTCGATACCTAAACCCTAGCTACTATTCCTCCGATCAACCCAATGCGACTCGGTTGAGCTCGATCAACTAAACGCACCTCGCGAGCAGCGGATGAAAGATCAACGGCTCGAGTCTGCATCGCTTCACCACCGAACCACTTAACTCTTTTAAACCTCACCCTTGGATCTAGATCTAACGGTCCACGGTGGTCACGTTTCCAACTCGCGCAAAGCGAGAGACAGCGACTGTGGGGCGTGTTGTCGAACCGTCGTCTACCTCGGCGGGCGCTCGGCATCTAACGCCACGCGGCCGAGCGACACCGACGTGCACCGAACGGCTCCGCTTGACGCCGTGAATTCACCGCCGCTGCGGCCAATCCCGAGCTCCTCACTTGCGCCTCTCGCGTGCCGTCATCGCCGAGCATAAGACACCTCGTAACCCTAGTTCTCCTCACTCTTCCTCTCGGCGGCTAAGGAAGGAAGCTCTCTGTGCTCCTCGCCGTGTAAGCTTCCTCCGCTTGGTTCCGATCGTCTCGTGATCAATGCCTTTTCTATTTTGGCTAACCTCACTGCATACTTTTGCTTGTAGCCTTGGTTTCCCCTTCGTGCTCTAGCTCACCTCGGAGCACACTCAAGGTCACCTTCGTGCCTTGTTCGTCTTCGAGAGGTATTATCCTCAACCGAGCGCGTCATATCGCATGCCTTGGGTTTCTGATCTTTTCCCCTAACTTTATTTTGACAATGCACGACAGGTGTGCGTGTATTCGAAGATTGGATCTGTTCGGCTTAAGTAGAACCCTTCGTCTCCTACCTTGCTCCGGTAAGGCTCTCATCGATTCCTTGCTTTTATAGCTTCCTCATATGATCCGTAGGCTATCTTGATCTTTCATTCCACCTGGTTTTGCTCAGGGAATCTCCTCCTCGTGAAACCGTGCCTTCACAATTTTCTTTTTCGGCGTCGGTAGTGCTCCAGCAGCTCCGTGGTTCCCCGAGCACTTTCTTCAGCTCAGGTTACTCCCACTTAGTCCCTAGGGCCTCGTCATTCACTTGTTTGTTGCTGCGGAGCTCTACTCTGCTTTGTGCGTTTTTGCCGTGAGATGGTCGCCGCTTAGCTCCGGCTAGCCGCCGGTGTCGGGCAGCCCCGACCTCGCCACCACTACCTGGAGGTGCGCATGGCTATTGCGGTCCCATAATAGCTTTCAGTTTGCGCCGCCGTGGACCACAGCTCCGGCGAGCCGCCAGGCAAGCGTGGCCGGCGCTACTGATTGTCGAGTTCGTCCAAGACGCATCAGTACACGGCATTTAGTTTAGGCCTAATGACGTATTTAGAGGTTAAGTAGTGTATAAGCGATTAGAGAAGTCACTTACACGTGGGCCCTCATGCCATGTTTAGTTGGTTGCGTAAGTTATCGATTGCACCTTCTGTTTAGCGAAAACGTATTTTCCAGTAGAAAGATCGAAAGTATGTTTTCCGATCTAGAAGGCGTTTTCAAATACGCTTTTGGCTTGTACTCGTAGGGCTAGGTCAATGTTGACCGAGTCAGTGTTTTTCGCGGGGTCCCGCTGGTCAGTGACCTCGGCTAGTGCGCGGCTCGGTGGAAAAATGACCAATGCTTTGAGAAATTCGAAATCCATTTAAATATAAGCTGAAAAATATGTATAACTTCTAAAATGCATAACTAAATCATTTTAACTCCAAATTGAATGAAACCACTTCTGGTAATTTCTATTATTAATGAAATTTATATTAAAATTGGTTTCAAACATGTCTCTGTAGCAGAGAGCTTTATTTGGAGATTAATCCATTAAAACCATTATTGTTGCAATAGGAAAAGGACTGATAACTTCAAAAATGCATAAGTAATTGTTGGAAACTCCAAAAGCAGTGAGACCACTTTTGATAATTTTCATTTTCAGTGAACTTAATTCTAAAAATGGTCTCCATATTACTTCTGTCACAGAAACTATATTTGGGAGAATATAATCTTTAACTCTATTATTGTTATACTATAAAAGGCTGATAACTTTGAAAATACATAACTAAATCATAAAAACTCCAAATAGGACAAACTCAACTGTTTTGAACTTGTCTTAATATTACCTATTTACCTATGCAATCCTTTACCCCACCACTGTTCTACAAATTTTGGCCAAATAATTAAATTACATAACTTAGGGTTACTGAAACCTGAAATTCAAAATAGCATAACTTCCTATTCATAACTCCAAATGGAATAATTCTTTTACCTAAATCCATCTAAAATCATGACCTAACTACTGTAGAAAAATCATGCATTTTTGAGCATTTTGGTTTTTGAGTTGTTTTCTCGGTATTTATTTGATGTTATAATTATATAGATCCCGAGCATATTGATATCGACACTTACGCTACTGAGAGTGAGCAGCTACTGTACCAGCAAGGCAAGCATCATTTGAACTTTCTTTTGCATCATATTTGATCCCAGTTTTGGTTAAGTTAGTGCAATGATAATTGCTTGCATGCTATTTTGATTATGTAAATATTCTTGTGATGTGTAGTTTAGTTATGTCCTATGCTTGAGGTTAATCATGAATTATGCCAGTACCTACATGCTTAAGATAGGATGTGATGATTATTGAATATGGGTTGCTTAGTCGTGCAAGTCTAGATACGGTAGTTTGATTGCCGGGGCTAACCCGACAATTATGGGAATCACATACTTACCTCTTTATACTTTAATTCAGATCTTCGTATCTGTGTTATGAGCTAAAATTTGTCATTTTAAAATGAGATCTGGTCCGGACAAGTGTTGGTTAGTGATGGTGTCTTTGTGCACGAGCATTGGGCAAGTGGAAGGACTTGTTTGGACAATTGAGGACCGAACTTTGGTAACGTCGTTAATTCAAGTACACTCGTGCTGCCACACGCGGGTTGGGAGCCGTATGGTTAAGTAGGGGGAGGGTCTTATTGTGTTAATTCCCATGGTGGTGTAAGGGCAGAGCGACCGTGAAATCCTATGTCCCTTAGGAGCCGATATAATCCTTTATAGTGTGCAAGGGAGCACCAATTCTATTTGTTTTGATTGCATCGGTATGTCCAATATAACTTGTGAGCCCCCTAGCAAGTGCTATCAGATGCTTGTACTAGGCAAGGAACCATCTCAAAAGGGGGACTTAGCTCAATAGGGCCTTCTTGCTGAAAATGATCAGTATCTTGATTTACACTACGGCATACCATAGGAAGTATGCTATATTCGAGAGGCATCCGGAGGCTTACGGGCTAATCAAGTCGTGTGGGTAAAGTAGTACACCCTGCAGGTATCAATCTATTCGAATAGCCGTGTCCACGGTTATGGACAACCGCTTGAGTTCGGAGTTACTATTGTTAGACTTTTAATTAAAATTGTGGTTGAACTTGGTATTCGTCATGAACGGGATGTTCATGTGTTTAATACATCAAAGTGCGCTGCCACTTTGGTCTTTGCATGATTCAATTGTTTATTACTGAAATGCTTTACTATATGCTTTACTTCTACTTAAAATCTGATTTTAAAATGGGCACATGAAAAACTAGTATGTGTAGGATGTTATTTGTTGCGTTTCTTTATAAAACTAAACCAATATGAGCCATCCTTTGAATGACCCTTATGCATAACTAATTTTATTTGTGTAAGACTTGCAGTACACTTGTACTCGGCCGGATGTTCTTGGCCTTTTCGGTGAGGAAGATTTTGAGTCGGCGATCTTGTTAGTGTTGACTTGGGTGACACTAACGAGTAGTGTGCTATCATTTAACTCCCAGTCGGTTGCCGATGGGTGATGGGCATACCACTACTGGTCTTTTGCTTAATTTACTTGCTTCCGCTGCTACTTGATACTTTACTTTGAATTTGGCCGGTCGGCCGTATGTAATAAGCTGTAGACTATGACTATTATGCAGTATGTCTTTTGATCTCTTATTGTATGCGTTGTATGGATGTAATCAATGTTGGATGAGGGTATGAGTATATTGGTCGTTGATCTTGGGAGCCAACATAAGTCATACTCGTTGTTAATGAATCCCCATTTAACTCACTAAGTGTAGTGCTTCGAATCGAAAGAGAATCGACAATCATGTAGCACTCGCAAAGGAGCAGCGTGCGTGATCGTTGAGGCTCTAGTATTCGGCTAAGCCTCTCACTTGGATAGAGTTAAATTGGAATTCATTTACCGGAGACCCGTAATTATGTCCCTAAGACCTTGTCTAATCTCGGTCTTATGGAGATAATTGTCTTATGGCGATTCATGTTGACTCCAATCTGGAGATACTCCTGTCCTCCCCTAAGACGGCATCTAGTTTCCCACAATTCGTACACATTGTAGCGATGAATTGGTCCATGATATGAACCAGTCTCGCCAGCTGGCGTACTTGTGGATCCTCTCCAAACTGTATCCCGGCGAAGGTATTCCAATCTGCACCTGGACCTCGCTGCGGAAAATGGTCATAGGGTGGTTGAGACAACTCTGTCAAATCATGACGAAGGTGGCTTATAACCCCATAGGCCGCTTCCTGGATGACCATGACTTCGGAGGTGCCATGGACCTGGATACAATATGGAATGCTTCCAACCACCTGTCTTGCCAGAATGTTGATGGTGGCTCGATATTCCTCCATCCCTGGTCCTTGGTCACGTCGGTAAATGGCATACTTCGGATGATTGGAGAAGTTTGCTCTCTACATCATATCCCTTAACAGTGCCAGAAATCCCTCCACATCTTCAGCTCGGGTCTCTTTAACCAAAAACCAACCACTCATCTAAAAGAAAAACAAGGTGAGTGAGCAAAATAGTCTGCAAATCCAACTGAAAGTTAAGGTGAGGAATGATGCTAAGATGGATGAGAAGAAAAGATTTTAATAACTAAAAATTGCCAAAATTATTTTATTAACTTGAAAATAATTTCAAAGAAGACTTACTAATGCTAATGACCATAATACTTCTAACCTACAGTCAGTATGGCTCTGATACTAACGCTGTGAGACCCCGAAATCGAATCTGTTTCAAGTCAAGAGCTTATGCCCGAAGCATAACTTTTAACAGGAAACAAGCCCGATTTCAAGATCCCGGATATATGTCTCGTGTTAGCTTCCAAGATCAAGGCTAACACGCACATACCCTCAAACAACATGGTACACAGACATACACAAGTCATACATATATTACAAGATACTTAAGGTAGGACTTAGGTACATAATACACAGAAGTGGCCGACCTGCCAAATTTAAAACATTATTATAAGTAGGAGCGGAAAAACATAAGTATCATAACAAAAGATCCAGCCAAGTGTGCCCAACCCCATAGGCAACTGAGTGGAGGATAGAAATAGCGTTATTCGTTAGCATCGCCGTAGTCGGCACTAATGAACTGATCATTAATGTAATCTTCCTCACCTGAAACAAGTGGTTAAAGCACCTGAGTACAAAACGTACTCGCAAGACTTACACAAACTAATAAAAGAAAGTGTATGGGAGGTGCTATACAAAGGATATGAGATTATACATGATAAGGTTGTCCAAAGAATGGTCATAATGGTATAAATTTTTGCATAAAGCAACAAGTTGGTTCCTACACATTCTAGTTTTACCAAGGTCATTTAGTAAACCAAATTTTTGGACCAAAAGAATACAAGTATCAATAATTTCTATGTAGATCAATTCATAACCAAGTGGCTGCCCACTTGATAAACTAACACGCATGAACAACCATTCATGTCGATACCAAGTTATAACCATGTCAATTTTAATTTGAATTCTAACAAATGTTGTCTCGAACCCAAGTGGTTGTCCGTAACCGTGGACACGGCTATTCGAATAGTTTTAATCCTGCAGGGGTGTACATCTTTACCCACATGACTTGACTAGCCCGTAAGCCTTCGGATAATAGCACACTTTCTTTGGTATGCCGGCTGGGGAAACCAAGACTTAGTATTTTTCAGCAAGTTGACATTATTGAGTTGAAACACCCATGTGGACCTGATCCCGCGTAAAACAAGTTTATGGTAGAACTTGCTAACCGGGGGCACACATGTTACGTTGAGTGCCGATTCAATCATAAATAAAAGTTGTGCTCTAATGAACTTGCACATATAGAATTGAAATCGGAGCCCTACGAACACGTAAAAACTACAAATGCCCTCGCCCTTAAGAACATATGATATAGATACGAGATCAAACACATATGTCCTTATCCACCTATTTTTCAACTCAATAACATCATCCCCTTACTTAACCAAGCGGTGCCCATACAGCGCGTGTGGAAGTACAAGTGGTACCTGGATTAACGAAGGCACAAAGTTCGGTCCTTAATGATTCGGACAAGACTACCACAAACACAATTCTCGTGCATTGAGGCACCCACACTATCCACCACTTGTCCAAATATAAATCATGTTTCAAAGATCAAAATTTATACTAAAACATCAGATTCAAGATCTGAACAAAACTTAGAAACATAAAATGTTCAGTTTTTCCCTTGATCGATGAGATAAACCCGTCAACCGAACTAACGTATTTAATGACTTGCAGGGCTAAGCATTCATAGAAAGCATAAATAATATCACAAAATATATCCAACTTAAGCTCAACTGTATGGAATGATTAAGGATAAACCACAAGTATTAGGATATAACTAATCTAAACTCACAAATTAAAAATATGGCAAAAATAGCATGCAAGCAATTATTATTGCAATTTAAAATACTAAAGTACAAACACTGGGATCAAGATGATGCAAGAGGATGCTTGCCTTGTTGATAAACCACTTGTTCTGTCTTAGGATTTTCGGGTATATATTCACTCACATCCCGCAATTCAGAATCTAGCAAATAATAATCACGAATAAACATCGAGAACAACTGAAAACCCAAAATGCTCAAACATGCATGAAATTTATACTTCAGTGAAGTTCTGATCTTATATGATTTTAGGTAAAAATTTTAGTTCATTTGGTGCTCATATGAATTTTCTATGAATTTTTCCAATGCTAAAGTCATTAGGATAGAATTAATTTAAATATTAATATTTTCTATAATAGAAACATGTTCAAAACCTATTCCAATTAAAATTACAATAAAAATGAAAATTAACAAAATTGATTTCACTTCAATGAGAGTTAAGATGAATTAGTTATGAATTTCAGAAGTTTAAACCATTTTTCAGTTCAAAAGTAATTCGTTTCAGAAATCCTAAACGTACTAAATACTTTTCTTACTCAGTTGAGGCTAGCCACTATCACTTACAAGCGGGATCCTGGTCAAAAGTTGACACAATCAACCTTGACTCAGCCCCAGCCGAAGCAACGTCGAAGACGTATTTTGCTATCACGTTTTCTGATTACCGAAGATGTACACTTACACAAAGCGTATTAGAAAAACGTTTCTTCTTAACTGTAAACGTACTACATGTTTTTACTCATTCACTTAACCAGGCATAAGGTCCACGCGTCAGTGACACAATATCATACTTAACTCAGACTAAACGACACTTAACAGTAAACTGACAACGTTTTAACTTAAGCGTCTAGCTACAGTGATTGTCGGCTAATCCGACAATAGAGCTTTTGCTCCCGCTAACTTCCTCGGCGGCTCGCCGACGCAGTGGTGCATGGTCGTGTGAACCAAAGGCCAAAATGGATTCACAAAAGCAATACAGTCCTAGTGGTGGCCGGAACATGGCTGTAGCTCGGCCGGAGCGGCGGCGCGACAAGGAGGTGCGGTGGCGCTTCTACGGCAAAACTGGCTACGTCGACTCGACCATGCTTTAAGCAATTAAATGAACACATAAGCATCACTGAGGTTCAGGGAAGCTACCTGAGCCCAAAAGATGACTGGAGATACACGGAGGAGCTCCGGCGACGGATAATCGACGGCGGCAACGAAGGCTCAAAGTGGACACGACAATCTGAGCAGAATGAACACAAATGGGTGGTCAGGATTACTTAAAGAAGCTCAAGAGATACTCTAGCCGAAAGGAATCGACCAAAAGCTCACCAGACCGGGGTTGGAGAAGATGACCAGATGGCACGGTGGTGACGTTTAGGCGCGCTCTGGATAAGCCGAAGACAAGATTGTGGTCTCGGGGCTACGATCAAAGACACAGCCTCAAACTAGGAGAATGTACACGACAAGGAAGGAGTAGACGAACGACAAAAGATGAGAGGATAAGTCTTCTTGAAGAGCAAATTGTTAGTCACGGAAAAGCCACAAACAAAAGTTTGTTCTCATGTTCCCTATCATCAAGTATTCTCAATTTCTCCTCAATCTGACGTTCAACCTTACAAGCAAGTATAAACAAATGAGGGAGAGAATTATATTCTTTGTGAACAAGAATGTCCTGAATTTCTTTATTAAGCCCACTTAAGAATCTATTCTTTGTAGCTTCAGCATGTTCCTCTAAGCCACAACGCAACAAACAAGTTTTCAATTCATGATAGTATTCCCTTACAGTTCTACTACGTTGTTTTAAACATTCTAATCGAGCTAATAAATAATCAACATGATATTTAGGAACAAATTCATCTCTCAAACGTTTCTTTAATGCATGCCATGTTTGAGGTACTCTTCCATGTCTACGTAAATACTTCTATCAAAGTATTGCTTCCTCAACAAAAACACTAGTGGTAGCTTTAATCTTTTGTCTATCAGACAATTCATAGTATTCAAATTCTTTGTCTAAAGCTATCTCCCAGTCAACATAGGTATCAGGATCAAATTTACCAGCAAAACAAGGCACAGTGAGTTTAGTTTTACAGACGTACTATCACGATCATGTACCTCTCGTGATGGATAATCGCGTCTCAAGCATGTATCTTCCTCGTGAACTTTCTTGCACTCTCGTTCAATGGCTCGAAGAAGACGTGGATCTATCTTGTAATCATCCCGTGATCCTGACATAGTTAGTAGAAAACAAGGAAACAAATCACAAGTATATGTTCCTATCAACTACTAGGATATGGAGGCTCAATGTCGGTCACACTCAAGCTTATACCAAGTTCTTACCAGTTCTTACCAAGCAAACAGGCGGTGATCGACAACTAGTGTCGGTGCTAAACGATCTCCGAAGATTGACAAAGCGATTGCAAGCAACTGGTACCTGTACAATGGTAGTTGGTGGAGCTAGGATAGGCTTTAATATGGTAGCAAGGATTAGCAACAATCAAATCAGTAAATGAAAGTTAAAAAATTGCTCAAAGTACTAGTTAAAGTTGCTGATCCTAGCCTAATCAATGCTAGCTAATCAAAGCCTATCAAGAGAAGTGTATGCACGCACACGCAAAGATTAATGTGACTTGATGCAAGCAAAGGAAAAATTCTCACACCAAGTGCTAGGAGAGACGCTAGCCAACTACTCAAACTTCTTTGTAAGGGCACAAGATTGTTCACACGATGGAGAGCACAAAAATCAGAATAACGTGCAATGTAAACAGCCCTCTAGTTTAAGCAGTAAACAATAGCTAGTCTCAAGAGATGAAAAAGCAAAGTTTTATATGGCTTATATATGCTCTTCTGAAAGGTTTCGACGAGATCTACAACTTTACAGTTGAGGCGAACTCCATATTCTGAAGGAAGGACTGAAGAAAACACCAAAAATAGAAACCAAATATTTGCGATGCAAATTCGGGGCCGAAGATGGCCTATTTTGGGGCACCTAGATGGCGACTAGTGTCTTAGGTGGAAAGGATGTGCCTCGTCGTTAGCTTCGAAACGAGCACAAGAATGTCAAAAATAGACACCGTATGCAAAAGTTATGCGTTTTACTGAAGGTGTCTCGGAAACGGAATCCTACTCGGACTCGAAACCGTCTTGCTATATCTTTCAAACACGTGGGCCAACCTTGCTAAAAATTTTTGTGAATGCTTGTGGTTATATGTAGAAGGTCTTCACCAATTTTTAGGCCCTTTTCTTTTCTTTTCTTTTCTCTCTTTTTTTTCTCTAGCGCGGCTTTTGTTTTTGCGGTTGCCTCCTTCTCCTTCTACTATCTGGTCGGCCCTAGGGTTTGTCGCAAGTCACAAATAACATCAACTCTCCAAAAAGATCACAGCAATCCTGTCATTTTTTTCAGATGAACAATAAGAATTTTTACTTTTTGGTGCGGATTAGAGAAATTCTAACCCACGAATTTTCTGTTTTTGGCTGCAAAAACCAAGAACCCTAAAAGAACGATCAAGCAACGCGAAGAAAAACACAAGAAGCAATCTAGATAACGATCAACTAGACAATAACTAGAACTAAAGATCAGCAACTAGACACGACGATGCAACCAATGATTCAACAAGCAAAATACCGAAAAGAAAAATTGCAATGGCTCAAAGGGGTTTGGATAGAGGTGATAATGGAGCAACAAATAAGTTTTGTGGGCAATTTTCTGGACTCTAGGTATGAAAACGAATCTACTACTAGAACTAGAAAATCTCACCGATAAACTGAAGGTCTCATACCACCTGATGCGACAATGAGTGTCCCGATCTTTCAGTGAAATGGATAACTCGATTTGGGTGGAGACGACTCTCACGATTCGGCTACCAATCGCACACGACCAATACGCCCGCAATCACTGAACCAACTTTGTGATTGTTATTGACCTTGCTAAAAGCACGATCGACCTGACCACGAAGGTCTATTCCTGCATACAATCGAAGAACAAGCAAGAATAAGATAAATAGCAATCTGAAAATTGCAAATAGGATTGAAGCACTTGGTAAGGTGGGATTCTGATTAAGGATCTTGAACGGGTGGTCTAGTTGACACACGCAGAAGATACAAGTTGCAACGAAGGCGAACTAAACATAAACGAAATCCAAGAAAACTCGAGGGCGGCGGCCACCATGTATAGGAGGGAGAGGGAGGGGTGGTGTTACTGTTCACACATGAACAGTACCTTGTGAACAGTAACAGGCCTAGGGTTTCTCCGAATTACAAGGCCCACGGCCCAAATAGGTGACACAGCACCTTATTTTGATGATTGCGACATGCTCATAAGGAATTTGGAGGTGAGACTGGATCCATTTGAAAGAGGACGAGACAAGCTTTCAATCAAGTACTCGTGGATCTCAAACGGAGTCCGTATGTGAAAGTTATGCTCGTTTGAAGTTGGAGCTATCCCTAGAGGCCGAACTGGATTCCAGAACATGTCCAACTTGAACTCTTGCTTGGCTTAGACACAAAGTGATGTGGTGCTGCACAAATATATATTTTCATCATTAGGTAGCATCATATAGTTCATATAATATAAATACACTCCTAAAAATGAGCTCACCTGATAATTTAAGTGATGTGTACGAACTCTTGTATTTGGAACAGCAAGCATAGCAAATTTGGTTGTCTCTATAGGGGTCAAGTCCTCATCAATGGGGCTGTGACAAACCTCCCCCCTTAAGAGAATCTCATTCCGAGATTACGATAGTTCAGAATTTGGAACGGGATGCTTCTAAACAACTATTTTTAAAGAAAAACAACAATGATGTCTTGATTTCCTTCAAAGATAGCAAAGGAAGATCCTAGCAAAGTAACATGATGTTGCTATTACATTTTCCTTTCTATTGATTTGTTTAACCTTTCCTTTCTTGATTCGTAGGCACTACAGACAAAAGGAAGAGATATGGATACTCCGTCTGCATTTGATCTTCACGCTGCTAGGTTGCTTCTTCCTCGGTGTGGTTACTCCACTGAATCTTCAGAAACTTAACGGTGCGGTTTCTTGTCTTGCGTTCCATTTCACCCAAAATGCTCACCGGTTGCTCTTGATAAGAAAGATCAGGCTGTAAATCAAGGTCTTCATACTTGGTTGCTTCGGTAGGAACACGAAGACATTTCTTCAGTTGCGAGACATGAAAGGTATAATGTACCGTGGAAAGAGAGATGGGCAACTCCAATTGATATGCCACACAGCTCCTCGTTTTGCAAGGATTTGGAAAGGTCCGATATAATGAGGTGCTAACTTTCCTTTCACCTAGAAACGGTGTGTACCCTTCATTGGTGTGACCTTAAGGTAAACATGATTGTCCACCTCAAAGCTCAACTCACGACAACGACAGTCGGCATAGCTCTTTTGACGAGACTGCGCAGTCCGCAATCAGTCTCGGATCAATCGAACTTGCTCTTCTGTGTCTTTCACCAAGTCCGGACCATAGAATGGTCTTTCCCCAGATTCAAACCAGTTTAGCGGTGTCCTACAAGGTCTCCCCTACAATGCCTCAAAAGGTGACATTTGTATGCTTGATTGGAAACTATTATTGTAAGAGAACTCCACATAAGGCAAGCACTTCTCCCAATTTTTGTTACACGACAGCACACAAGCTCGGAGAAGATCTTCCAGAATTTGATTCACTCTTTCAGTTTGACCTCTGGTTTGAGGATGGTAAGCAGTGTTGAAAGATAGACTGGTCCCCAATGCTTGCTGTAGACATTTCCAGAAGTACGAAGTGAATTGTGGACCTCGGTCTGAAACAATAACCTTCGGTATACCTTGGAGACAGACAATTCTAGAAATGTAAAGTTCCGCCAACTTGCTTCCTGAAAAGGTGATTTTGATAGGAATGAAATGAGCAACCTTAGTCAATCGATCCATGATCACCCAAATAGCATCAGATCCATTCTGAGTTTTGGGAAGACCGGTGTCCATACCAACCTCTTCCCATTTCCACTGGGAATAGGCAACGGTTGGAGTGTACCTCCTAGCTTCAAGTGCTCAGCTTTCAGCTGTTGGCATATGTCACACTCGACAACAAACCGAGCAATCTCACGTTTCATCTGAGTCCACCATAATGTTTGCTTCAAGTCTTGATACATCTTGTTGCTTCCCGGATGTATGGAGAAAGGTGAATTATGTGCTTCAAGAAGGATTAACCTCCTTAGCTTTACATCTATCGGCACAACTAATCGTTTTCCAAACTATAAGACACTGTGGTTGTCTTCAGAGAAACACTTGACTTTGCCGGTCTTCACATTCTTCTTGATTTTCTTCACACCCCTGTCGCTTTTCTGGGCCAGCTTGATCTGGTCCTCTAATGTGGATTTCACCTCTAAGGCGGCAAGGTGACCTTCTCTAACCATTTCAAGGTTTAACCGCTGAAATTCAACACATAAACCATTCGAAGGGATCGTTATCGACAAACAATTGCATTGAGATTTTCTACTCAACGTGTCGGCAACTACATTGGCTTTCCTTGGATGATAATAAAGTCCCATATCATAGTCCTTTATCAACCCAAGCCATCTTCTTTGCCTCAGATTCAGATCGGATTGAGTGAAGATATATTTGAGACTCTTATGATCAGTGTAGATCTCGCGACGATTACCGATGAGGTATTGTCGCCAAATCTTCAGGGCATGGACTACAGCTGCTAGCTCCAAGTCATGAGTAGGATAGTTCACCTCATGAGGTCTCAACTGTCTCGACGCATATGCCACAACTCGGCCCTCTTGCATAAGAACAAAATCGAGTCCATGGCGAGAGGCATCACAGTATAAATCAAAACTCTTGTGAATATCCGGCAGAGTGAGGACAGGAGCTTTGGTTAAAAGATCTCTCAGAATCTAAAAACTTTCTTCACACTCGGCTGACCACTCGAACTTCTTCTCCTTCTTTAACAGCTGATTCATTGGCCTAGCAATTCTGGAGAAATTTTCTATGAACCGACGGTAGTAACCCGCAAGTCCAAGAAAACTCCTAACTTGGGTGACGCTCTTAGGCTGACCCCAGTTCAGCACATCTTGAACCTTGCTTGGATCAACAGCAACACCACTCGCAGATAGGACATGACCCAAAAAGCTAACTTCTTTAAGCCAAAACTCGCACTTACTGAATTTTGCATAAAGTTGATGCTTGCATAGTGTTTCCAACACAAGCCTCAAATGCTTTTCATGCTCTTCGTTGGAAGTGGAATAAATGAGAATGTCTTCAATAAACACCACGACAAACTTGTCCAGATATTCCATGAAAACCGAGTTCATGAGGTTCATGAAATATGCCGTTGCATTGGTTAGGCCAAAGGACAAAACAGTGCACTCGTACAGACCATAATGAGTAGAGAAAGCTGTCTTCGGAATATCCTCGGTTCTGACCTTAATCTAATGATAACCCAGTCTCAAATCAATCTTAGAGAAAACTTGGGCTCCGGTCAGTTGGTCAAACAGATCATCAATTCGGAGAAGTGGATACTTGTTTTTTATTGTGACTTCATTCAATGGACAGTAGTCCACACACATCCGCAAAGTCTTGTCCTTCTTCTTCACAAAGATTGCCGGGCATCCCCAAGGTGAGGAGCTTGGTCAAATGAATCCCTTGTCTAACAAACCCCTGAGTTGTTTCTTCAACTCAACCAGTTCATTGGGAGGCATCCGATACAGACGTTTGGATATAGGTGCAATACCGGGTGCTAATTCGATCACGAACTCCACTTCGCGATCTGGGGGCATGCCTGGGAGTTCCTCAGGAAAGACATTCGGATACGCACTAACCACTGGTACCATCTCCAATTTGGGGGGTGGTACCGATTTTCGAGGCATAAAGATGAGAACCAGCAGTTTTTGACTCAAAAACAACTTGCTCGCCGTTTTTGCTCAAAACAGAAATTGATTTCTATGCACAATTGATTTGCCCCTGGTAGGTGGATGGCCAATCCATTCCTAAGATAACATCCATCCCTTCTGAATCTATCACTATTAAGTTTGCCAAGAAATCTACCCCCTGAATTTCCACTTTTATGTCCCGACAGATTTGATCGGTTTGAAAAACCGATCCCGGTGATCGAATAATATAGGGTAGCTGAAGTATATGCATGTCTAGGTGATGAAGAACATCAAATGCCTCTTTACAAAGGAATGGGATGCTCCAGAATCAAATAAAACCGTAGCTGGACTGGAATTAACAAGAAGCATACCCAGAATGACGTTCGGTGCGTCAACGACCTCCTTGGCAGTGACGTGGTTCACATGGCCACGTGCATGAGCTGGGGTAGAGTTGGCCGCTGGTCTCGGAGATGGTGCTGGACGCACAAGTGCTGGTGAAGGTTGGACATGAGGCAAACCCCGTGCTTTCGCATAACACTGACTTGCAAAATGCCCGGGACGTCCACAGTGATAACAGACCACACCTAGCCTGACAGTGCTGACATTAGATGGCTGATTTCTACCCAGTCTTGGCTGCCAAGTAGATGATGTAGGGCGTGGTGCAACCACTGGTGGTGTAGGACGTGGTGCAAACACTGGTGGCCTCGGTGGAGTTGGTGTGGGTGCACGAGGAGGGTTGGACTGCCAAGTGCGCGGTCTCGGAAAACCGCCACCTGTTGCAATTTGGAAAGCCCTCCTTCGCTTGTGCGATTCTTCCAAAGTGTTGCTCTTTCCTTCAACTACAATAGCCTTATTGACAAAATGCTGAAAATTGCGAACTTCATGAGCTGCAAGTGCTAGTTGCATCTCTTCAGTCAGACCATTCATGAATCGGCTTCGACGACGAAGGTCAGTAGCAACATCATCAGGAGCATACCGAGCCAAGAAATTGAATTCATGGAGATACTCGGTCACACTATTGTGCCCCTGCTTAAGAGCAAGAAACTGTTGCTGCTTGATCATCATGACTCCTTCCGGAATATGTGCTTCGCGGAAGGCCTCCTTGATCTCGTCCCAAGTCGGTACGTGTCCTACTGGCTGAACAGCGAAGAAATTGTCCCACCAGGCACTGGCCGCTACATCTAGCTGATAACTGGTGAAAAGGACTTTCTCTGCCTCCGAGCATTGAGCAATAAGCATCTTCTTTTCAATAGCTCTGAGCCAATCCTTGGCATCCATTGGATCCTTAGAGCTAGAGAACATTGGAGGGTTAGTCCGCTGAAAATCCGCAAGACTACCATGATTCCGATGGGCTCCAGCTCCACTAGATGGACCTGGAACAGAAGAGGTGTTGTGCGCAATTCGCTTGAGGATGCGCGTTTGATCCATCTGGTTGCATTCTATTTGCGCAAGAACCTCCGCCATGGTGGGCGGCGGTGGAAGTTCTTCTTCGCGCCAATCATGGTGCTGATCATGACGACCGGAATTCTCCACATGCTCTCCACACATGTAGAGGTCATGGATAGCAGCGGAGCAGGGCCCCGGAGGTGGGGAGTCCCCTCCCTGTTGAGCTCGTGATTGGGTAGTAGCTCCCGTCATCCTGTCGCCAGACTCAAGATTAGCAATCAGACGAGAGACACACTCGAAAGAACATAAATAAGATTTTGGACAGAAAACATATGTACAACCTTTAGCATGCCTAATATCATGGTGTGCACAAAATTTCAACACCAAAATGAAAATTCGAATACACTATGATCAAACTAAAACCCTTCATAACATAAAGTATTGTTCCAACACAATTGCATAAAAGCAACTGTTTGGAACAAAAGTCTTGCAACAAAACATACATAATTACACAAAAAGCCTTTTCTATTACATTTTATTTAGGGACAGCTAGAAACGGCTACACCTCTAAACAGTGAGACATCAACACCTCAAACATAGTCATCACGGTTAAAATTCACCGAGAACTCATCTAGCAAATGAGCTGCAGGCGATCCTGTGTCCGCTGGGTCCAAGGGACTGGTGAGATGACTCGGAGATCCTAACAAAGGAGCATGGCTCCAGGGGGATTCGTCCTTCGAGAGCGAGGAAAACCTGTCGACATACGGACTTGACTACAGGGTTCATACGTGGGCACCAATCCTGCTACTTCTGGAAGTCTAAAACCCAATGGTGTAGCAGCCGCCGGATGTAACAGCCCAAATTTTAAATTCCAGTTGAAAATAAAGTTTAATTATTTTATTGGATTTTTGTAGAATTTTCAAAAGCTTTTCCTTAATTAAATTAAAGCTAAACAAATTTATGTGCAAAATCTATTACCACAAAATAGCTAGAAATATTTTATTTAAGTCCTAAATGCTCCAGAGAATTTCTGTGAATTTTCTCAGAATTTTTGGACTTAACTTGCTATATTCTAAAGCCTAATTGAATTATCGGCAATTATTTAAATCAAAAATCAAAAGAAAACCCCCAAATAGTTAATGGGCCGAAACCCACTCGGCGGACCATTTTCACTGCGCGCGCGCCACTGACCAGCCCAGCGCCTTCTCCTCCTCCTCTCGTCGGCGGCAGGACCCACCGCCACCTCTCCTTCGCTACCTCTCTCGCACCCGCACCGACGCACCTCAGCCATTGGATCTAAATCCAACGGCCACCTTTCACCAAAGCAATCACATGTTCCGAACAATCCACCCAACGGTGACCGCTAGATCTCGATCGGACGGCTCCCACAAGACCTAACACTTAAACACACCCCGCGATCTATTTCAACCGTTGGATCAAAATCCAGCGGCCGCATCGAACTCAACTTACCGATTCGCCTCGTCATTGTCCACCGTTGGATGAAAATCGGCGCGTCTGGTCATCGTCCTCCTTTCCTTTTCTTCCTTCCTTTCCTTCTTCTTCCGCAATCCCGCCATTGATGTCAAACCAGACCTTCCATACACGCGCGAATCCGGCGCATCCCGTGATCGTCGTGAGCATTTAAACCCCTGATCATCGCCGCGTCCATCACGCCCCTCTCTTCCTTCCTCTCGCCGCGAATCCCCGAATCTCCTCCGCGGGCTCGCGGGGACCTTCTTGAGCTCCACGGCAGCTCGGCCATGCCCGCGCCCTATAAATAGGTGCGCCGGGACCGCCGCATCTCCCACAACACACCGCCCCAACCACAGCTCGCCTCCGTCACCGTAGTGCTCTAACTCCGAAGATCCCCGCTAGCGAAGCCCTTCGGTTCTTCTTCGTTTCAGGCGCCACCAGACCCCCTCCGTCCCCGCCGTCGACACCATCATCATTGCCTCACCCGTGCGAAGCTTCTGCCGCCACCCACTTCGCCGGAGGACCTCGGGATCGTCTTCTTCGTCGACGACCGCACGCCGCCGCCGCCAAACGCCGTCGCCGACGACCTTCCAGCTACGCTCCGCTGTCGTTCTGGTAACCCACGAGTTCGCACGGACCCCCTCTACATTTTGCGCACCTTCATTCCCCTCGCCGTGACGCGTAGCGCCGGCGAGCTCGTCACCGGAGCGCCTCCGTCGTCGGGCACACGTGGCTAGACCACGTCGTCGCCAGGTCGGCGGCACCTCGGCGCCGGAACCTACGTGGCGCCCATGTGTCACGTTGGGTCAGCGCCCGTGAGCTTGGTTCACATGGACCGTGTCTATGACACGTGGGGTCCGCCTGTCAGAGAATTCTTTTAATCCTTTTAAATTTATGAAAATTCAGAGCTGGCGTCAGCGTGGCGCAATAAATAGAATTTCCTTTAGAAAATTAATTCAGAGAATTCAATTAAATTCCAGATTTTGTATTAAACTTCTAAAATCCATAACTATTGCATATGAACTCCAAATTGGGTGGTTCAAATTGCAAAATTTGTCTAAAATCATGATCTAGCTAAATAAACTGAAATATTTAAATTTGGAGTTAGTTTGATCTGTCTTTTTGAATTTATTTGAATTTGAGTTGAATTTGTCGTATTTTCGTGTATAGATCTCGACGACTCCGGAGAGTTAGATCCTTCCGACGATTTAGAATTTCAAGACTTCAACGAAGGCAAGTTACACTATTGATCATGTTGTTCCCAGTATTTTAAATTATTTAATTTATGTCTTTAAATTACTATTGCATGCATATGTTTATATAATTGTTTAAATGTCCTGTTTGTATATAGTTATTCCAATCTCCTTTGTATGGCCAATTTGATTATTGAAATATGAATACAATGTCACCCTTAGGCAAAATACTATTAAAATTTGTCATATGCTTAGCCATGCCTAGAACACATTTATTTGGGAAGGTTTAGCCAAATTATTTACAAATTGGTTTTAAATTTGATTCGGTGGTATTGCTTTACCACGAAAGGCTTATTAAGTGGTTTTTATTCCAAATAAAATAAAAATGGGTTTGGACTTGGGCGAGACGGATGTATGGTGGGTGCAGGTTCATGCACGGGCCTAATCTGGTTAGGATTACGGCCCATGGGTTTATTTAAATGGAAAGTCGCCCAAGTCAGTTAAGGACCGGTCTTTGAGCGTATTTTGCTACGCCTAACCGTACCACCACATGTCTGGAATGGGACAGATTTGGCTAAATAATTTGTGGTGTCTTAGTGTTATTTGTGCTATGTTGTATGTGTGGGTGTTGGTTAGACTTTAGTCCCACCGGGCGCAAGAGGGGGCTTCCGGCGGATGGTTAGTCCAATGGTAGCGAAACCTTAGCGGGCATAAATACATTAAGACACTGCTTTGTAATGGCCTCATGATAATTTCTTAGTCACACGCCTTCGGAAGCGTGCTTTGGCCGACATTAAAAGCATATTATCTCGTGTGGGTAAAGTGCACAAACTCGCGAGTAGAAACTATTCGAATAGCCGCGTCCGCGGTCATGGACATGCTAGCAAAGCCACTCTAAGTTAGACTTGTTTTTGGTTTATAAAACGATTTCCACAGTTGATTTTAGGATGGATAATCCTATGGTAAAAATTGGGCGGTTAGCCAAGTGTTAGGAGGGTATCCTTCACTATTCATTTAATGGAGGTTATCCATTATTCATTGTCATCTTAATCACTGATTTCAGTTATAATATTAAAAATGGCCTTAGAAAACTATTAATGGTATTTGACCTGAAAATGCTGTTTATGCAAAACAACCCTGCCATTATCCTTTGTTTACCTTATGCATGCATTAACTTTCCATATTGAGTGTAACTTGCAAGCACGGAAGTTGTGCTTACTCTTGCTGAATAATCTTTATTCAGGAGAAGACCTCTATCCGGACGGTGAGGATCTTGACGTAGCCTAATCTTTATTCAGGAGAAGACCTCTATCCGGACGGTGAGGATCTTGACGAGATAATATGCTTTTAATGTCGGCCAAAGCACGCTTTCGAAGGCGTGTGACTAAGAAATTATCATGAGGCAGTTACAAAGCAGTGTCTTAATGTATTTATGCCCGCTAAGGTTTCGCTACCATTGGACTAACCATCCGCCGGAAGCCCCCTCTTGCGCCCGGTGGGACTAAAGTCTAACCAACACCCACACATACAACATAGCACAAATAACACTAAGACACCACAAATTATTTAGCCAAATCTGTCCCATTCCAGACATGTGGTGGTACGGTTAGGCGTAGCAAAATACGCTCAAAGACCGGTCCTTAATCGGCTTGGCGACTTTCCATTTAAATAAACCCATGGGCGTAATCCTAACAGATTAGGCCGTGCATGAACTCGCACTCCACCATACATCCGTCTCGCCAAGTCCAAACCTATTTTTATTTTATTTGGAATAAAAACCACTTAATAAGCCTTTCGTGGTAAAGCAATACCACCGAATCAAATTTAAAACCAATTTGTAAATAATTTGGCTAAACCTTCCCAAATAAATGTGTTCTAGGCATGGCTAAGCATATGACAAATTTTAATAGTATTTTGCCTAAGGGTGACATGGTATTCATATTTCAATAATCAAATTGGCCATACAAAGGAGATTGGAATAACTATATACAAACAGGACATTTAAACAATTATATAAACATATGCATGCAATAGTAATTTAAAGACATAAATTAAATAATTTAAAATGCTGGGAACAACATGATCAATAGTGTAACTTGCCTTCGTTGAAGTCTTGAAATTCTAAATCGTCGGAAGGATCTAACTCTCCGGAGTCGTCGAGATCTATATGCGAAAATACGACAAATTCAACTCAAATTCAAATAAATTCCAAAAGACAGATCAAACTAACTCCAAATTTAAATATTTCAGTTTAGTTAGCTAGACCATGATTTTAGACAAATTTTGCAATTTGAACCACCCAATTTGAGTTCATATGCAAAAGTTATGGATTTTAGAAGTTTAATACAAAATCTGGAATTTAATTGAATTCTCTGAATTAATTTTCTAAAGGAAATTCTATTTATTGCGCCACGCTGACGCCAGCGCTGAATTTTCGGAAATTTAAAAGGATTAAAAGAATTCTCTGACAGGCGGACCCCACGTGTCATAGACACGGTCCATGTGAACCAAGCTCACAGGCCCTTGGTTCGGGAGGATGGGTGGGCAGTGCCACGCGGGCGCTGACCCAGCCTGACACATGGGCGCCACGTAGGTTCCGGCGCCGACCTGGCGACGACGTGGTCTAGCCACGTGTGGCCGACGACGGAGGCGCTCCGGTGACGAGCTCGCCGACGCTACGCGTCACGGCGAGGGGAATGAAGGTGCGTAAAATGTAGAGGGGGTCCTTGCGAACTCGTGGGTTACCAGAACGACGGCGGAGCGTGGCTGGAAGGTCGTCGGCGATGGCGTTTGGCGGCGGCGGCGTGCGGTCGTCGACGAAGAAGACGATCCCGAGGTCCTCCGGCGAAGTGGGTGGCGGCATAAGCTTCGCACGGGTGAGGCGATGATGATGGTGCCGACGGCGGGGACGGAGGGGGTCTGGTGGCGCCAGAAACGAAGAAGAACCGAAGGGCTTCGCCGGCGGGGATCTTCGGAGTTAGAGCGCTCTGATGACGGAGGCGGCGTGGTTGGGGCGGTGTGTTGTGGAGATGCGGCGGTCCCGCGCACCTTTTATAGGGCGCGGCGTGGCGGAGCCGTGGAGCTCAAGAAGGTCCCGGCGAGCCCGCGGAGAGATTCGGGATTCGCGGCGAGAGGAAGGAAAGAGAGTTGCGTGATGGACGCGCGATGATCGGGGTTTAAATGCTCACGGCGATCACGGGATGCGCCGGATTCGGGCGTGTATGGAAGGTCCTGGTTTGACATCAATGGCGGGATTGCGGGAAGAAGAAGGAAAGGGGAAGGAAGAAAAAGGAAAGGAGGACGATGACCTAGACGCGCCCGATTTTCATCCAACGGTGGATAATGACGAGGCGAATCGGTAAGTTGAGTCTGGATGCAGCCGTTGGATTTTGATCCAACGGTTGAAATAGATCGCGGGGTGTGTTTAAGTGTTAGGTCTTATGGGAGCCGTCCGATCGAGATCTAGCGGTCACCGTTGGGTGGATTGTTCGGAACGTGCGATTGCTTCGGTGAAAGGTGGCCGTTGGATTTAGATCTAATGGCCGAGGTGCGTCGGTGCGGGTGCGAGAGAGGGAGCGAAGGGAGAGGCGGCGGTGGGTCCTTCTTTGTCGGCGAGAGGAGGAGAGCGCGCGGGCTGGTGAGTGCGGGCGCGCATGACGCGAAAATGGTCCGGCCGAGTGGGTTTCGGCCCATTAACTGTTTGGGGGTTTTCTTTTGATTTTCGATTTAAATAATTGTCGATAATTCAATTAGGCTTTAGAATATAGCAAGTTAAGTCTAAAAATTCTGAGAAAATTCACAAAAATTCTCTGGAGCATTTAGGACTTAAATAAAATATTTCCAGCTATTTTGTGATAATAGATTTTGCACATAAATTTGTTTAGCTTTAATTTAATTAAGGAAAAGCTTTTGAAAATTCCACAAAAATCCAATAAAATAATTAAACTTTATTTTCAACTGGAATTTAAAATTTGGGTTGTTACAAACCAGATCCCAGGATCGAAACCTGGCTCTGATACCACTTTTGTCGAACCCGGGAACGAAGGATCCCGAATTCTCTATGTTTATACACTAGTCCAGGATTTCCAGTGTACACAGTCGTCAAAAGTGATAGCAAAATCATATCACGCTCTTTATTAATAATAACTCAAAATTTTATTACAAACGGGCCTGAGGCCAAAATGGAAAAGAAATAACACAGCGGAAAAGTAGTAGTAGGCCACACGACTTGCCACAGGCAATCGTCTGGGGACGTAGCCTATTCGTCAAGATCCTCACCGTCCGGATAGAGGTCTTCTCCTGAATAAAGATTATTCAGCAAGAGTAAGCACAACTTCCGTGCTTGCAAGTTACACTCAATATGGAAAGTTAATGCATGCATAAGGTAAACAAAGGATAATGGCAGGGTTGTTTTGCATAAACAGCATTTTCCGGTCAAATACCATTAATAGTTTTCTAAGGCCATTTTTAATATTATAACTGAAATCAGTGATTAAGATGACAATGAATAATGGATAACCTCCATTAAATGAATAGTGAAGGATACCCTCCTAACACTTGGCTAACCGCCCAATTTTTACCATAGGATTATCCATCCTAAAATCAACTGTGGAAATCGTTTTATAAACCAAAAACAAGTCTAACTTAGAGTGGCTTTGATAGCATGTCCATGACCGCGGACGCGGCTATTCGAATAGTTTCTACTCTGCAGAGTTTGTACAGCTTTACCCACACGAGATAATATGCTTTTAATGTCGGCCAAAGCACGCTTCCGAAGGCGTGTGACTAAGCAATTATCATGAGGCCGTTACAAAGCGGTGTCTTAATGTATTTATGCCTGCTAAGGTTTCGCTACCATTAGACTCACCATCCGCCGGAAGCCCCCTCTTGCGCCCGGTGGGACTAAAGTCTAACCAACACCCACACATACAACATAGCACAAATAACACTAAGACACCACAAATTATTTAGCCAAATCATCCCATTCGGACATGTGGTGATGCGGTTAGGCGTAGCAAAATACGCTCAAAGACCGGTCCTTAACTGACTTGGGCGACTTTCCATTTAAATAAACCCATGTGCCGTAATCCTAACCAGATTAGGCCCGTGCATGAACCTGCACCCACCATACATCCGTCTTGCCCAAGTCCAAACCCATTTTCATTTTATTTGGAATAAAAACCACTTAATAAGCCTTTCGTGGTAAAGCAATACCACCGAATCAAATTTAAAACCAATTTGTAAATAATTTGGCTAAACCTTCCCAAATAAATGTGTTCTAGGCATGGCTAAGCATATGACAAATTTTAATAGTATTTTGCCTAAGGGTGACATGGTATTCATATTTCAATAATCAAATTGGCGATACAAAGTAGATTGGAATAACTATATACAAACAGGACATTTAAACAATTATATAAACATATGCATGCAATAGTAATTTAAAGACATAAATTAAATAATTTAAAATGCTGGGAACAACATGATCAATAGTGTAACTTGCCTTCGTTGAAGTCTTGAAATTCTAAATCGTCGGAAGGATCTAACTCTCCGGAGTCGTCGAGATCTATACGCGAAAATATGACAAATTCAACTCAAATTCAAATAAATTCAAAAAGACAGATCAAACTAACTCCAAATTGAAATATTTTAGTTTAGTTAGCTAGATCATGATTTTAGACAAATTTTGCAATTTGAACCACCCAATTTGGAGTTCATATGCAAAGGTTATGGATTTTAGAAGTTTAATACAAAATCTGGAATTTAATTGAATTCTCTGAATTAATTTTCTAAAGGAAATTCTATTTATTGCACCACGCTGACGCCAACGCTGAATTTTCGGAAATTTAAAAGGATTAAAAGAATTCTCTGACAGGCGGACCCCACGTGTCATAGACACGGTCCATGTGAACCAAGCTCACGGGCCCTTGGTTCGGGAGGATGGGTGGGCAGTGCCACGCGGGCACTGACCCAGCGTGACACATGGGCGCCACGTAGGTTCGGGCGCCGAGGTGGCGCCGACCTGGCAACGACGTGGTCTAGCCACGTGTGGCCGACGACGGAGGCGCTCCGGTGACGAGCTCGCCGGCGCTACGCGTCACGGCGAGGGGAATGAAGGTGCGCAAAATGTAGAGGGGGTCCGTGCGAACTCGTGGGATACCAGAACGACGGCGGAGCGTGGCTGGAAGGTCGTCGGCGACGGCGTTTGGCGGCGGCGGCGTGCGGTCGTCGACGAAGAAGACGATCCCGAGGTCCTCCGGCGAAGTGGGTGGCGGCAGAAGCTTCGCACGGGTGAGGCGATGATGATGGTGCCGACGGCGGGGACGGAGGGGGTCTGGTGGCGCCGAAACGAAGAAGAACCGAAGGGCTTCGCCGGCGGGGATCTTCGGAGTTAGAGCGCTACGGTGACGGAGGCGAGCTGTGGTTGGGGCGGTGTGTTGTGGGAGATGCGGCGGTCCCGGCGCACCTATTTATAGGGCGCGGGCGTGGCCGAGCTGCCGTGGAGCTCAAGAAGGTCCCGGCGAGCCCGCGGAGGAGATTCGGGGATTCGCGGCGAGAGGAAGGAAAGAGAGGGGCGTGATGGACGTGGCGATGATCAGGGGTTTAAATGCTCACGACGATCACGGGGATGCGGCCGGATTCGGGCGTGTATGGAAGGTCCTGGTTTGACATCAATGGCGGGATTGCGGGAAGAAGAAGGAAAGGGGAAGGAAGAAAAAGGAAAGGACGACGATGACCTAGACGCGCCCGATTTTCATCCAACGGTGGACAATGACGAGGCGAATCGGTAAGTTGAGTCTGGATGCAGCTGTTGGATTTTGATCCAACGGTTGAAATAGATCGCGGGGTGTGTTTAACTGTTAGGTCTTATGGGAGCCGTCCGATCAAGATCTAGCGGTCACCGTTGGGTGGATTGTTCGGAATGTGCGATTGCTTCGGTGAAAGGTGGCCGTTGGATTTAGATCCAATGGCTGAGGTGCGTCGGTGCGGGTGCGAGAGAGGGAGCGAAGGGAGAGGCTGGCAGGTGGGTCCTTGCTGTCAGCGAGAGGAGGGGGAGGCAGCGCGGCTGGGCTGGTGCGGGCCGCGCACGCGGGAAAATGGTCTGGGCCGAGTGGGTTTCGGCCCATTAACTGTTTGGGGGTTTTCTTTTGATTTTCGATTTAAATAATTGCCGCTAATTCAATTAGGCTTTAGAATATAGCAAGTTAAGTCCAAAAATTCTGAGAAAATTCACAGAAATTCTCTAGAGCATTTAGGACTTAAATAAAATATTTCCAGCTATTTTGTGGTAATACATTTTGCACATAAATTTGTTTAGCTTTAATTTAATTAAGGAAAAGCTTTTGAACATTCCACAAAAATCCAATAAAATAATTAAACTTTATTTTCAACTGGAATTTAAAATTTGGGCTGTTACAAACCTACCCCCCTTAAAGGGAATCTCGACCCCGAGATTCAGGCTTGGTTTGCAAAAAGATCAGGGTAGTTGGCCTTGAGTTCGTCTTCATTCTCCCATGTGGCTTTACTTTCTGGATGATGGCTCCACTCCACCTTGTATGATCTGATGATTCTGCTTCTGGTAACACGTTCTGCGACATCCAAAATTTTAATTGGTCGCTCCACATAGGTGAGATCTTCTTGAAGGTCAAAGCTTTCCAAAAAGGTATGGTCTTCCGGTGCTCGCAGGCATTTCTTTAACTGCGACACGTGGAAGACGTTATGCATCGCCGCGGGGCTTCGCGACTCTAGGCGATAAGCTACTTCCCCACGTTTTGCCAAGATCTTGTATGGCCCGATATACCTGGGTGCGAGTTTACCTTTTGTTTGGAATCTCCTCACACCTCTGAGTGGGGTTACTCTGAGATAGACAACATCTCCTACCTCAAAGCTTAATTCCCTCCGACGGTTATCGGCATAACTCTTTTGTCGGGATTGGGCTACTTTAAGACGCTCCTGAATAGTTTTAACTTTACTTTCAGCTTCTTTGATCAACTCAGGTCTAAGGAGCTGACGCTATCCTACCTGATCCCAAAGGAGCGGGGTTCGGCATTTCCTACCATACAGAGCTTCAAATGGAGCCATCTGCAAACTGGCTTGGTAGCTATTATTGTATGAGAACTCTGCATATGGTAGATCCTTATCCCAACCTTTTCTTAAATCTAACGCACAAGCTCGAAGCATATCTTCAAGAACCTGGTTGGTGCGTTCTGTCTGACCATCGGTCTGGGGGTGATACGCCATGCTGAAATTGAGTCTGGTTCCCAAGGCTTCATGCAGACTTTTCCAGAACCGGGAGGTAAACTGAGAACCTCGGTCAGACACAATCTTTTTGGGTACTCCATGCAGGCAGACGATCCTGGCCATGTACAATTCTGCTAGCTTGCTGCTTTGGTAGGTGGTCTTGACAGGAATAAAGTGGGCCACTTTGGTTAATCGGTCAATTACCACCCAGATGGAGTCATATCCCGTTTGGGTCCTGGGAAGTCCAGTGATGAAATCCATACCAACTTCTTCCCACTTCCACTCGGGAATTGGTAACGGCTGCAACAGTCCAGCGGGTCTTTGGTGTTGTGCCTTGACTCTTTGACAGACGTCACAATGAGCGACGAAATCAGCAATTTCACGCTTCATGCTGACCCACCAATATTTCTCTTTTAAGTCCTGATACATTTTGGTGCTACCAAGATGGATGGAGTATGGCGACTCATGAGCTTCTTTCAGAATCGACTCCTTTATCTCTTGCTGGTTGGGCACACAGATGCGGTCTCTGAACCACACTGTCCCTTGTTCATCCTCGGAGAAACCTGGGGCTTTGCCTCTTCTCATATTTTTCTTGATTTCTTGGATGTCTTCATCTTCTAACTGCTTTGTTACGATCGATCTCAAGAGTCGGTTGAACTTCCAAAGCGTTTACGCAACCTTGGTTGACAATCTCCAGATTCAGGTGCTTCAGTTCTTCATACAGCTCTGGCTGATTTTGTTGCACCATGATGGTGTTGCAATATACTTTTCTGCTTAGGGCATCTGCTACTACATTGGCTTTGCCCGGATGATAATGGATTCCGATGTCGTAATCCTTTATCAATTCTAACCATCTCCTCTGTCGGAGATTGAGTTCGGACTGCGTGAATATGTACTTCAGGCTTTTATGATCCGTGAAAATCTCACAATTTACCAATGAGATAATGCCGCCGATTTTCGAGGCGTGCACAATTGCTGCCAACTCCAGATCATGAGTCGGGTAATTCCCTTCGTGCGGCCTCAACTGCCGGGATGCATAAGCTACAACTTTGCCTTCCTGCATCAGTACACATCCGAGGCCTTGACGGGATGCGTCACAAAAGATCTCAAAATCCTTGCGGATGTCCGGTAAGATTAACACCGGTGCTGAGACTAGCCTCTTTTTCAGTTCTTGGAAACTTTCTTCGCAGGCGCTTGACCATTCAAACTTCTTTTCTTTCTTCAGAAGTTGAGTCATGGGTTTGGCAAGTTTCGAGAAACCTTCGTTGAACCGGCGATAATAGCCTACCAGTCCAAGGAAACTTCTCACCTCGGTGACTGATCTGGGTTGTTTCCAGTCCATTACTGCCTCAACCTTGGCGGGGTCTACTGCAATTCCTCCTACGGATACAATATGTCCAAGGAATGCAACTTGACTTAGCCAGAATTCACTCTTGCCGAATTTGGCATAAAGTCGGTGCTCCCTGAGCTTGTCTAGGATCAATTGGAGATGCTCTTCATGCTCTTCTTCGTCCTTCGAATAGATGAGAATATCGTCAATAAAGACGACCACGAATTTATCCAGGAATTCCATGAACACCTTGTTCATCATATTCATGAAATAAGCGGGGGCGTTGGTTAGTCCGAAGGACATTACTGTAAATTCATACAGTCCATATCTGGTGGTGAAGGCGGTCTTCGGGATATCTTCCGGTCTGATCTTCAGTTGATGATAACCAGATCCCAGATCAATCTTCGAGAAGACACTTGCTCCCTTCAGCTGATCGAACAGATCATCAATTCTGGGCAACGGGTATTTGTTCTTGATTGTTACATCGTTGAGTGATCTGTAATCGACGCACATTCTCATACTATTGTCTTTCTTCTTGACAAATCGTACTGGTGCTCCCCAAGGTGAGGAGCTGGGTCGAATGTACCCTTTGCTTCGCAGCTCTTCGATTTGTTTCTTCAGTTCTGCTAACTCTAGATCAATTAGGAACATGATGTCCCTATCCGGTGGCATGCCGGGTAGATCATCTGGAAAGACGTCGGGATATTCTCGTGCTACGGGTATGTCTTCCAGTTCTACTTCCTTCAAGCTGGTGAGCATGGAACTTCCTCCGGTACGAGTCTTGGGTTTGAATTCAATAGATAGGCCTTGGTCATTTGTGAGGGTGATGGATCTATTGGCACAGTCTATTTGACCGTGGTTTTTTGGCTAGCCAGTCCATTCCAAGTATTACATCCAGGCCTTGGGAGTGTAACACTATCAGATCTGCTAGAAAGGATACTCCGGATATCTCAAGGGTAAGATTTGGGCAGAGAGAATTGGTTCTCATTTCTGAGCCCGGGGAATGAATGATCATGGGAGTAGCTAAGAAGGGTATAGTAACCCATATTTTCCCACAAATTTATTTGACACGAAAGAGTGTGAAGCTCCGGAATCGAATAAGATAGATGCTGGTACTGAATTAACGAGGAACGTACCGAGAACAACATCTGGTGCTACTTGAGCTTCCTCGGCGGTGACATGGTTCACCCGCCCCTTGGTGAACTGGCTTGCTGGTCGGTTGGTGCCGCCGGTAGTTGCAACTCCTGAGGTTGGCCTTGCTAGTGCCAAACCTTGCTGCTTCTTTGGGCATTTATTGGCGTAATGCCCGTCTCGTTGCAGTGGAAGCACGTTACTCCAGAAGCTGAGGAGTTAGAGTGCTTCTGCTGAAACTGCCCTCCTGATGAAGTGCCACGGAAGTTGGAGGGTTGGGCGCGTGGCGATCTTTGTACGCGAGGCGTGGAAGATTGGAACTTCCCGTTCTCGCGGCCGCGGTGTGGCGTCACGAGTTTGGCGCGACCTCGGCGTTGAACCTCTGGCGGCCATCCTCGCTGCGGTTCTCCATTCTGCGTGTTTGGCCTCTGCTGATTGCTTTATCCACCAACCTGCTGAAAGTCGGTGAAATTCGAGAAATGAGTTGGGCGAGATGTCGTCATTTAAGCCTTCGAGAAACTTTCTGTCTGTCCTCATCTCTAGCTACGTCGGTGGGCGTAGCGGGCGATTAGTTGAAGCGGTGAAGATACTCATTCACCGTCGGTTGCCTTAGCGCGGCGTGGAACACCTTCTTCTTGATGTCATCATCCCGCGGGATGTGTGCATGACGGAAGGCTTGCACAAAGTTGGCCCATGAAATGGATTGAGCATCATCATGGGCGTCGATGAATGTCCCACCATTCGATGCGGGACGGTCGGTAGTGAGAGGCAAACGTAACCCTCTCACGATCGAGCAATCGATCGATGTCCAATTTCTTTCCGATGGCCCGGAGCCAGTCATCGGCGTCCATTGGTTCAGTACTGCTTGAGAATGTCGGCGGGCGCATCCTCATAAACTCCGACATGGTCAACCTCTGGTTGTGCGGGAGTGGGACCGGAGCTGCTTCTGCTGTAGCGGCCTGAGCGTTCTGCACGTTCTGCAGTGATTGGGTAAGAAGGTCAATCAGATGAGTCTGATTCGCCATCATCTGGCGCCAATCGGGTCCCTCTGCCGGCGGTGGTGGTGGCTACGGAATGTGATTATTCTGATGATCCGCCTGATCGTTTCCTTGTCCCTCGGCACTGCTGCTGCCGTTGCCGTTCCTGCGGGTGGTCACCATCTGCCGGATCCTCCAAGGATTTAGATAAGATGGTAGAAATTCTAAGGGGGATAAATCTAAAATAGCCCAAGAACCAATAACACACAACAAAGAACCAACTTTTCAAAATAGTTTCTTTATTTCTTTATTTTATTAATGGATTATGGCTATCACAAGGATAATTGATAGCTCATAATTCGCGACTATCGTACAGACCAATGAAAGCATCTATGGTGTACTGGGGGTATAGTCTATCTCATTGGAGCTACCCTCGCCGGCCTTGTAGCTAGCCAGCTCTGTCTCCAATGCTGTTGGACCGAAAAGGCGACTAGAGGGGGGGGTGAATAGGAGCACGATCTCTTTTTCTCCCAAAATCAATTCAATACGAATCTCACTCCAATAGCTATGAAAGCTATGAAGATCAATCAATCATGCACAGCGGAAGACTTGTATTGAATCAACTCAAAACCCCGAAGTAAAATCAACAGAAAACCAAAACACGAAAGCTCGGGCGGTCTGACCTCTCACAAGGGCGGTTAGACCGGTCGATCTAGCGGTCGATCCGATCAAGCGGTCGGACCGATTCCTCGAAGCGGTCGACCGCTAGTTCGATGAACAGAGAATCAGCGGACAAACCGAAGCGCAAATTGATCAAACTTTTGATTCGTGCGTCCAAACTTCGTGAAATTTGACACACACCTTCCTAAGTATGTCAGGAACCTATTCCAAGCAACGATCGTGATAATCCTTGCCAAGATTCTAACTTTTTACCGTTTGAGCAAAGTTAGGTCAAAAACCGAGTCAAAACGAAAATATGATCTTGAGACTTGCTCGTGGGTGATTGATGATCTTGATGATCCTAGATGTATTCCCACACGTCACAGCAAGCTAGATCACGTCCAGAAACTAAGCAAAAACTCGCGGATCAAAGAAAGACTCAAATCATCAAAAAGAGAGAAAGAAAGCAATTGACCTCATCTTGAAGAAACTTTCTTTGGATTGATTTGATATAGTATTGGTTTACAGCCACTCCATCAATGGATGACAAAGACTCAATACATGAGCACGAAATCCAATCCAACTCTCTAGAACCCTAACCTCCTCTCCTCCTCTCCCTAAGCAAACTAGGGTTTCTAAACAATGAAACGTCCGGAAGGTCTAAGGGGGGGTGCAGCCACCTCCCTCCTCTATTTATAGTGGAGGCTTAGGGTTTCTAATAGAGTCTCCCTAATGGGCTCCTGTTAAGGCCCAAAACAAACGGGGGACACACGCACGTATTTTAAAGCGCCGTGTTCATATTGTGCGAAGCACTCGCTTGCTCCGCCACGTGTAGGTTGATCCAACGGCTCTCATCATGTCGGCAAGTCTCTCCCATCCGGCTCCCATCGAAACCACCATGACACTTGCACCGACCCGCTGCGCTTGATTCAACTTGATGCACCAACCGCCTGTTCGGTCACCTTTGTCCATCTTGCACGAGCTTGAGTCCAATGACTTCACCCGGCATCGTCGATCGTTTTGAACCTCAGCTCTCCAAGACTAGTCCCGATCATCCTCGCCGTTGACCGTCGTTGACCACCAAGCAACCTGCACAACAATAGACAAGAAAATCGAAATCGGGAACAAGTTCTTCACAACTTGACCCACGTTAGTCAAAACATGCATCATGCAACACATATGACATGAAACCCATGAACTTGACCTAATCAGCAAACATCGTCGCCACACGGTGGCGATTTTAGTAACAGTCGATCGCCACTTTGGCGGTCGATCGCATCGCGGCCCGATCGGCCAATGAAGGCGGTCGGACCACCACCAAAGGACTTAGCCAAAATTTCAACATCAAATCCGCAACCTCTCGGAAATTTAAAACGAATAGAACTTTTGACTGGAGGCTCCAAAAATTATGGGACCAAGTGCAGTAGAATCTCCTCACTTGCCTACACCCTCTATTTTTGGCCGAGCCTCAAACTCCAACACAACTTTCATTGCGGTCGACCGCTCGTGAGAGCGGCCGGATCGCCGATCGCCGGCTCGACCACCGCCTGGCGGTCGGACCGCCAACAAGTTCACCCAATACACCACTTGAGGCACGGCGGTCGGCCGCCACGGGCGGTCGACCGCCGAGGCCCGACAACACGAATTTTGCCGAAAACTCGTGTTTCCGCAAACCTTCAACGTCATTGCCAATTGTCACATCATCGTAAGATCATGAGCATATCCCCATGATATCCACAATCTCCCCCTTGATGAACACATTGGCAATTCCCTACAAATGCAAGTTTTGAGGTTTGAAAAGTAAAAACTCAACGTTTTCGCGCAAAGGCACAACTTGGTCCATATGCAAGAGAAAGCAATGGAAATGACCAAGCTGGCTTCAGAATAGCATAGGCAAGTGATATAAGGCAAAAGAAAGCAAGAAAGCTTCAATTTCCAAAGATGAGTCAAAAATCTCACTTAATGTCCATATGAAAGAACAATTGTTCGAAATGACCTTTGATCATGGTGAGGCTCAAGAATTGCAATTCAAGTTCAGAAAGAGCAATAAGACCATAAGAATGCAAATAAGAAACTCCCCCTCACTATGATCCTCAAATTTTAGAAAATTTCAAATTCTCCAATTTTCTCCCTTTTTTTAATACTTTTAAATCTTCTCCCCTTTACACATCTTGAATTATCTTCTCCCCCTTTGACAATGGAGTCATCAAGGAATCACGTCTTCCTCTCGTCTAGAGATAACAAATGTAGAATGAGGAACAAGCATAAGAAGGAGCATGCACAAAATGCAATGGAGTGGCTTCATATTTTTTTATTTTTCAATTTTGGATTACAAGAAGCTTTGGAGATTACCCAAAAGAACAAGCTAGCATCTCAAATTTTGCATAAACACCATATCAGCCTGAATGCGCTAGCAAGATCATGATAAGACATATATAACAAAGCTAAAGCAAGAAGGCTCAATGTAAAGCAATAAATTTTAGCATTTTAAGCAAAGCTTCAAATCTAGCAAGTTCATCAACAGAGATCCTAAAATGATACTGGCCATGTCAAAATGTCAATGTGAGACCAAGAAGCTAACAAAGACCACATTAAGAGACAAACAGGTCCTGAATTGAATCATTTTGCTCAAATTGTCTCAAACGCCCATTTTTCAACAGTTTTTCATTTGCAATGAATATTGAAGTTGATTAAAGGTATGTCTTAGTGAAGAAGATCCTGGACTAGGAGCCATCCACAAACTCTTCCTAAGCTTCTACCAAGTTAGAAAATTTATTTTCCTATCCATGTGCTAGATCTCAAGCCTTGCCGCGACCATCTTAAGCACAAAAAGCTTAAAAGAATGGTCTAGGTCATCCAAAACTCTCCCTGAGTTCATGCCTAGTGCAATGGCAAGCCGTCTCGTGAGAAAGAATTGGTGAGATCAGTTTTTTCGCACAAACGAGACTTTTTTTTCACAAGAGCAATTTTAGATTCTTAAAAGAACAAGAAGCTCAAGTAATGATCAATACTAGATTCAAGAGCTAACACAGCAATTTTGACAGGGCCAATGTCACAAAAGGAGCACTAATTGCGCAACTAGCTAAAACATCCACAAATTGCGCTTAGTTCAAGTTGTCTTAAAGTTACGCTCATTCAAAGAAAGACTTAGCTACACATGTGAAAGCATGATAATTCTAGCAAGTCAAAGAACTAGACATGGCATTGAGCAGAATTGAAATACTAAAGCTCAAAAGGGTAATAAGCAAAGCTTCATCAATTTTAAAAGACAAGCAGAAAAGCTTATATAACAATGCATCTTTTGGTTTTTCATATGAATGCAGATGAAACAATGAGATGCACAAAACTTAAAAGCCTAAAAAGATCAAAAAGATCAAAAGAAAATACCACTAGAAGAAGGTATAAAAAAAACAGAAAAGCTCAAATGAACAAGAAAAGTTCAGAACAGAGCCAATTCCCCCCTCAAACCAACCCGTTGGGATAAATTACCCCTAACTCACTTCTCAAGGTGGCAAACCTAGTTGGATCTAAAGGCTTGGTGAGGATATCAGCCAACTGAGCCTCGGACTCCACGAAATGCAGCACAATATCACCCTTCTCGACATGATCTCTAAGAAAGTGATAGCGAATGTCTATGTGCTTGGTTCTAGAGTGTTGCACTGGGTTTTTAGCAATGTTAATCGCAGAAGTGTTATCACAGAAAAGAGGAACACTATCAAACACCAACCCAAAATCCTTAAGAGTGGACACTATCCACAAAATCTGACTACAGCAACTAGCAGTAGCTACATATTCAGCTTCAACAGTGGATTGTGCAACAGAAGACTGCTTCCTAGAAGACCAAGAGACAAGAGAAGTGCCTAGGAAGTGACAAGTGCCTGAGGTACTCTTCCTATCTAGCCGACAGCCCGCAAAATCAGAATCAGAAAACCCCCGAATGGACAAAGAAGACGAGCAGGAATACCAAATGCCATACTGGAGGGTAGAGTGTAAATACCTGAAGATGCGCTTAATGGCTTGGCGATGGGAAGTCCTCGGAGACGCCTGAAACCTCGCACAGAGGCAGATCGTGAAGTGGATGTCCGGTCTTGAGGCCGTCAGGTACAGGAGGGAACCGATCATGCTGCGGTACTCGCGTTGATCCACGGCTTCTCCTTCCTCATCTGGATCCAAAACAGTCGAAGTCGCCATGGGAGTGGCGATCGGCTTGCAGTCACCCATCTCGAAGCGCTTGAGCAGATCCTTGGTGTACTTCGTCTGATGGATGAAGATCCCTTCCTTGCATTGCTTGATTTGAAGCCCCAGAAAGTAGTTGAGTTCTCCCATCATGCTCATCTCAAATTCCCTGGACATTGTCTCAGAAAAACTGGAAACAAGAGCATGAGAAAAACCACCAAAGATGATATCATCTACATAAATCTGAGCAAGCAGGAAGTCATTGCCACGCCTAAGGATGAACAGGGTCTTGTCTACCTTACCCATCTCAAAATCATTTTTAAGCAGAAAGGTCTTAAGTCTATCATACCAGGCTCTAGGGGCTTGCTTAAGACCATACAAGGCTTTGGATAGCTTGAAAACATGATGTGGATGCTTGGGATTCTCAAAGCACAGGGTTGTCTAACATACACTTCCTCCTCTATAAAACCATTCAAAAGGCACTCTTAACATCCATCCGATATAATCTAAAGCCCTTAGAAGCGAAGAAATGCAAGCGAGAATGCGAATGGCTTCCAATCTAGCAATAGGAGCAAATGTCTCATCAAAGTCTAACCCCTCAACTTGGCTAAAACCCCGAGCTACCAATCTAGCCTTGTTTCTAACCACGTAACCATCCTCATTTTGTTTATTTTTGAACACCCAATGGGTTCCTATCACATTATGACCACTAGGAGGTTCTACTAGATTCTGCACCTTATTCCTCTCAAAATTCTCTAACTCCTCATGCATGGCATTGACCCACTAGAATCGATAACGCATGTGATATATCGCGGGGTCAAAGAAGCAACAAATGCGAGAATGAGAGTAGAGACTTGATCGTGATACCGGAGCGAGTGACTCGCTCATTAAGATTACCAATCATCTGATCCGGAGGATGATGCCTCTGAATGTGAAGTGGAGCGCCTGGGGGAGACAATATCTCCTCAACCTCCGCAGGTACTGCTGATGAAGAAGATGCAGCAGGAGCCTCAATTGGAGGTGAAGCAGTTGTAGCAGGTTCTGGAGCTTGGACAGAGCCTCAACAAAGGCAGTGGAGGACAAATATCAGCTTCGTCATCATCTTCCTCCACAAAAATGCTTTCTGTCACCTGTGAATCACCTGAAATGTCGGATCTAGCTCCAGGGCTAGTCTCATCAAAAGTGACATTGCATGTCTCCTGAACAATGTTAGTTTCAACATTAAAAACCCGAAAACCCCTCGAATGCGCAGGATAACCTGTAAATAAACCATCAAAAGTCCTTGATTCAAATTTATCTAGGTTTCTGCCTTGAGAATGAAACACTTAGCTCCAAAACTCAAAATGAGAAACATAGGGTTTTCTACCAAAACGAAGCTCATATGAAGTCTTGCCCAAAGACGGTCTCAAGAAGACACGATTTGCAATATGGCAAGTCAGAGAAATAGCTTCGCCCAAAACCTCCTCGGTGTGCTATACTCATCTAGCATTGTCCTAGCCATCTCGACTAAGGTTCTGTTCTTCCTTTCCACAACGCCATTCTCGTTGAGGGACGTGTGGAGAAGAGAACCGATGCTCAATTCCGCGGCAAGACAAAAAGAGGCAAACGAGGCATTCTTGAACTCCGCGCCATTGTCATCAAGGATCGCTCTCAAGGCACCGTAAAGTTCGAAGCCAAACGAAGAACAAGATCACGATAATGACCAAAAGCTTCATCCTTCAAGCAAGAAAGAACACTCAAGTGTATCTCGAAAAATCATCAACTATGACAAGAATGTACCACTTGCCACCAATTGACCGAACCTAGCAGACCAACAAGATCCATATGAAGCAACCGTCCCGTCCGTCTACCATGACCAAAGTCACCAAGGGTGTGAGGCGGCAACTTGCTTGCCATGCCTACAGTGCGCACATACAAAGATCCTTGATGACTTTGAGTTTAGGCAAACCTCTCATGAGATCAAGGTTGCTAACTCACGCCGATGATCAAAACCAATGTGCCCCAAACGTCGGTGCAAAGCGTAACTCGTAAGAAGGTGTAAACAAATATTTAAGAGAACCAAAGAAGAGATTCGTAAAAATCAGCTCCAAAGATCCTAGCAACTCTATAAATTCCAAAACGAGCTCACCAAAGTAATCAAGCACCCGACAAGCATTTTTCTTAAATATAGTCTCATAACCATCATCAAAAGTCAGTGAGACAGAGAGTAAGTTAAACCTAAGCTTGTCCACAAGGGCGACGCCTTTAGGATGAAATTGTCGCTCACCCCGATTGTTCCTGCTCCTTCAATCCGCCCTTGAGTATTGTCTCCAAAGGTGATGAGGACATCACCTACCGACCGCGTGAAGGAGGTGAACCATTTTGAGTCTCCGGTCATGTGGCGTGAACAGCCAGAGTCGACGAACCACGTGTCCTTCCTTCCACGGCGATCCTGAAAATCAAGGCACAGAAGAACGATGTGTCTCAATCATCAAGTTAGTTAAACATGACTTGGGAACCCAGATCGAGACACACGTCTCAGAGTAGTATGCAAAGCGTATGCTATCCTTGATTCTATTTGAAATTCTCATAGAGCAATGGTTACTCTAACATGAGAGTTATCCTAACTAGGAGCATGAGCATGATTAGCATGTGAAATAAATCCTAGACCAGGTTTCTTCCTTTCTAAATTACCATGTCTCACAAAAGCTCTAGGTTGATTAGATGACATTCTAGCAAGATTTTTCTTAGCATTTTTCAACCTACGCCAACAGAACTCAACCAAATGCCCATCCTTCTTGCAATAGGTGCAATGGTACTTGGTACCACCGGAGAAGCACCTTTTGACCAACAGATGGTAGGGCAAAACCCGCCGATTTGAAAGTGATCTTTGCAGTTGGGTATCAAATTCAGCTAAGCCATTTTTCAAAATTTGAATACCATTAGATTTATCCTGGCAAAGTCGATCCTAACCCTTGCTTCTTATAAGGAGTTTTTGACTTGTCAAGAATCATGTTTAACTGTTTCTTACCTTTAGAAAATCTTTCTAATGTGTCATTCAGGTAAACAGTTTCTTTTCTAAGGTTAACACATGAATCACAAGTTTTAGCGTTAAACTTCTTTTATAAAGAGCAACTTCAAGCTTAAGAGCTTCACATGAAGCACAAATAGCAGAATTAATACTGTCCTTAAGCTCGGCATATTTAGCTCTAGCTGCTTCTACAACATCATGTACTCCACGTTCACGTTATAAGCAGACAGAGCATGAGCTAGATTCAACCACATCATAAACAACCAACTTGCTAGACTTTAAGCATTTTTCACAAGGAGCATATTTAACTTCAATTAGCTCAGTTCTAGCATTTTCAAGTTGTTGCAAAGCAATATCATGAGCAGATTGCAGTTTAGCAAATTCAGAATGTAAAGCATAGCAGGATGAACATTCATCAGATTCAAGATTCTTAGCATTCACAAGTTCTAATGTGAGTTGCTTTACTTGTGACTCTAATTCCTCATTCTTAGTCATGATGAACTTTAAAGCTTTATCCTGACCTAGCATTTGCTCATAGACAGTTTCGCATCTAGCAAAGAGAACATCATAGGAAGGAGATACCTCAATGTTGTCATCGATGTCGTCGGAGTCAGCCATGAAGCACATGCCGGTGAAGTCCTTGGCCTTCCCCTTCTTGTCTTGAGGAAGCTCCTCCTCCTTGTCCTCCTCACTCCCGGAGTCCACATCACTCAAAGATCGATCTCCAAGAGCGGCAAGAACCCGGTGAGCAGCCTTCCTGAGCTTGGCATCATCAAACCTGGACTTGCGCCCCTGAGGCTTCTTCCAGGCTGGCTTTTCATCCTTGTGGTTGCTCTTACCTTTCAGCTTGGGGCAATTTGCCCAGATGTGATTAAGCTCTCCACATTCATAACAAGTCACAGGGCCGCCTCTCTTTTTGTTTCTCATATTGTTGTAGGCCCTTGTGAACTTCTTAATCAAAAGCGCCATCTCGGCTCAGAATACTCTCAAGATCCTCTTCTTGGATTGCGATAAAGAAGCAAGTGAAAACTCAAGAGGACTCAAACGACCCATCGAGGCTCTCTTGAGCGGTCTCGCTACCAAAGCCATGTTACCCTTCTTAGAATGGTCACTTTACGATCTCATGAGTCTTGAGCTTGCTATAGAGCAGCTCAAAGTCGATCGCAGAAGTTGACATTTTCCCGAATGGCGTAGCCTTTATCTCCCACTCGGTGTTGATTGCAGCCGAGATGGATGGCATTTTCGCATCGTAAATTCAATACCAATGCACTTCATCCGATTTATCACCGTGTTGAAGCGATCGAAATGTCATCGATGCTCTCACCGGACGATCTCGAATTTGTTATATTCTCTTTTATACACTTGTCGACGCACTTGTTTGATTTGGGAAGAACCTCATGATAGGTTTCGAGGGTCTTCCAAATCTCATGTGCGCCTCGAGATTGCAAATCTGCCATATTCCCGCCTACCAAGCCCACCATACGTAAAATTCTTTGCCTTACGGCCATTAGCCAAAAGAGCTTGGTGTCATGAGCAACCTCGTGCAAGATGAGCGGACCTCGAACAGCCTCCCAAATACCTCGTGGTTCGCTCTCAAGAAAGACACGCATGCGGTTCTTCCAAAAGGCATAGTCGTGCCCATCAAAGATATGCGGTTTGGAAGAGTACTTATCCATCGCCAAGTTCAATGACCGGTTAAGATCAAGATTGAACTAACCGAGCTCTGATACCACTTGTTGGACCGAAAAGGCGACTAGAGGGGGGGGTGAATAGGAGCACGATCTCTTTTTCTCCCAAAATCAATTCAATACGAATCTCACTCCAATAGCTATGAAAGCTATGAAGATCAATCAATCATGCACAGCGGAAGACTTGTATTGAATCAACTCAAAACCCCGAAGTAAAATCAACACAAAACCAAAACACGAAAGCTCGGGCGGTCTGACCTCTCACAGGGGCGGTCAGACCGGTCGGTCTAGCGGTCAGACCGATCCAAGCGGTCGATCGATTCCCAAGCGGTCGACCGCTTAGTTCGATGAATGAGAGAAATCAGCCCGACAAACCAAAACGCAAATTGATCAAACTTTTGATTCGTGCGTCCAAACTTCGTGAAATTTGACACACACCTTCCTAAGTATGTCAGGAACCTATTCCAAGCAACGATCATGACAATCCTTGCCAAGATTCTGACTTTTTACCGTTTGAGCGAAGTTAGGTCAAAAACCGAGTCAAAACGAAAATATGATCTTGAGACTTGCTCGTGGGTGATTGATGATCTTGATGATCCTAGATGTATTCCCACACGCCACAGCAAGCTAGATCACGTCCGTAAACTAAGCAAAACTCATGCGATCAAAGAAAGACTCAAATCATTAAAAAGAGAGAAAGAAAGCAATTGACCTCATCTTGAAGAAACTTTCTTTGGATTGATTTGATATAGTATTGGATTACAGCCACTCCATCAATGGATGACAAAGACTCAATACATGAGCACGAAATCCAATCCAACTCTCTAGAACCCTAACCTCCTGTCCTCCTCTCCCTAAGCAAACTAGGGTTTCTAAACAATGAAACGTCCGGAAGGTCTAAGGGGGGGTGCAGCCACCTCCCTCCTCTATTTATAGTGGAGGCTTAGGGTTTCTAATAGAGTCTCCCAAATGGGCTCCCGTTAAGGCCCAAAACAAACGGGGGACACACGCACGCATTTTAAAGCGCCGTGTTCATATTGTGTGAAGAACTCGCTTTGCTCCGCCACGTGTAGGTTGATCGAACGGCTCTCATCATGTCGGCAAGTCTCTCCCATCCGGCTCCCACCGAAACCACCATGGCACTTGCACCGACCCCCGCGCCGCTTGATTCAACCAGTCGCACCGAACTGCCCGTTCGGTCACCTTTGTCCATCTTGCACCATGCTTGAGTCCAATGACTTCACCCGCATCGCCGATCGTTTTGAACCTCGCCTCTCAAGCCTAGTCCCGATCATCCTCGCTGCTGACCGTCGTTGACCACCAAGCAACCTCGCACAACAATAGACAAGAAAATCGAAATGGGGAACAAGTTCTTCACAACTTGACCCACGTTAGTCAAAACATGCATGATGCAACACATATGACATGAAACCCATGAACTTGACCTAATCAAGAAACATCGCCGCCACACCGTGTTGACGATTTAAGTGAAAACCGCCGACGATCACACTTTGGCGGGCTCGATCACATCGCCGTCCGATCGCCATGTAAGGCGGTCGATCGCCACCAAAGGACTTAGCCAAAATTTCAACACCAAACCGCAACCTCTCGAAATTTAAAACGAATAGAACTTTTGACCGGAGGCTCCAAAATTATGGGACCAAGTGCGGTAGAATCTCCTCACTTGCCTACACCCTCTATTTTTGGCCCAACCTCAAACTCCAACACAGCTTTCATTGCCGGTCGACCGCCAAGAGATGGCCGATCGCCACATCCGCCGGCTCGATCGCCGCCGCCGGTCGGACCGCCAACAAGTTCACCCGATACACCACTTGAGGCACGGCCGGTCTGACCGCCACCAGGGCCGGTCTGACCGCCTGAGGCCTCACAGAAACTGAATTTTGCCGAAAACTCGTGTTTCCGCAAACCTTCAACGTCATTGCCAATTGTCACATCATCCTAAGATCATGAGCATATCCCCATTATATCCACAAATGCCTTTATCCTTTCTTCCGCGTACTCCAAGCCATTTTGAGCGGTACGTAGGTCCTCCAGGGTGTTCCCGTAGGCATAGTCCACTGCCTTCGTTAAGTCCACCTGGTGCGTCATCTCGGGGGAATCTTCTTCCTTGGCGGTGCGGAAGACGCTGTCGAGTCTGGTCGGCAGATGCATCGGGTAATAGTGGAACCCGGTGCCGTTGAGGTAGCGGTCGTAGGTATGACGGAGTCGATGAACTGCTTCTCTCGCTGCGTCTTGGATGCCATCCGCGAAGGTGTCACGTCGGATCGGAGCGTGGAAGGTGTGGAAGACCGTGTTCGCGACAAGTCGGCGCAGATCGAGATTCTACCCTCCAGAGACGTCGTTCTCCCACCTTGTACCGATAGCCTTGGAACGTTGGCCTCTTCTTGTACTCCAAGTGTTGCATCACTTCCCAGAGAAGCTCGCCCAAGATCCAAAGAATGACTCTGGAGAGATAGCGTCCGCACCTCTACCATCTACAATTTTGAGGAATAGACGAGTCAGTAACCGTTTTAAAGAGAAGGGTTGAGAGATGACTCTGGATAGACTCAAAATAGTTTAAGTTTTTGAAAATAAGTCCTTAGGACATTTGCGGGGCCACGACCTACAGTCGATATGGCTCTGATACCACTTTTGTCGAACCCGGGAACGAAGGATCCCGAATTCTCTGTGTTTATACACTAGTCCAGGATTTCCAGTGTACACAGTCATCAAAAGTGATAGCAAAATCATATCACACTCTTTATTAATAATAACTCAAAATTTTATTACAATCGGGCCTGAGGCCAAAATAGAAAAGAAATAACACAGTGGAAAAGTAGTAGTAGGCCACACGACTTGCCATAGGCAATCGTCTGGGGACGTAGCCTATTCGTCAAGATCCTCACCGTCCGGATAGAGGTCTTCTCCTAAATAAAGATTATTCAGCAAGAGTAAGCACAACTTCCGTGCTTGCAAGTTACACTCAATATGGAAAGTTAATGCATGCATAAGGTAAACAAAGGATAATGGAAATATTTCAGTTTAGTTAGCTAGATCATGATTTTAGACAAATTTTGCAATTTGAACCACCCAATTTGGAGTTCATATGCAAAAGTTATGGATTTTAGAAGTTTAATACAAAATCTGAAATTTAATTGAATTCTCTGAATTAATTTTCTAAAGGAAATTCTATTTATTGCGCCACGCTGACGCCAGCGCTGAATTTTCGGAAATTTAAAAGGATTAAAAGAATTCTCTGACAGGCGGATCCCACGTGTCATAGACACGGTCCATGTGAACCAAGCTCACGGGCCCTTGGTTCTGGAGGATGGGTGGGCAGTGCCACGCGAGCGCTGACCCAGCGTGACACATGGGCGCCACGTAGGTTCCGGCGCTGAGGTGGCGCCGACCTGGCGACGACGTGGTCTAGCCACGTGTGCCCGACGACGGAGGCGCTCCGGTGACGAGCTCGCTGGCGCTACGCGTCACGGCAAGGGGAATGAAGGTGCACAAAATTTAGAGGGGGTCCGTGCGAACTCGTGGGTTACCAGAACGACGGCGGAGCGTGGCTGGAAGGTCGTCGGCGGCATGCGGTCGTCGACAAAGAAGACGATCCCGAGGTCCTCCGGCGAAGTGGGTGGCGGCAGAAGCTTCGCACGGGTGAGGCGATGATGATGGTGCCGACGGCGGGGACGGAGGGGTCTGGTGGCGCCGAAAACGAAGAAGAACCGAAGGGCTTCGCCGGCGGGGATCTTCGGAGTTAGAGCGCTACGATGACGGAGGCGAGCTGTGGTTGGGGCCGTGTGTTGTGGGAGATGCGGCGGTCCCGGCGCACCTATTTATAGGGCGCGGGCGTGGTCGAGCTGCCGTGGAGCTCAAGAAGGTCCCGGCGAGCCCGCGGAGGAGATTCGGGGATTCGCGGCGAGAGGAAGGAAAGAGAGGGCGTGATGGACGCGGCGATGATCACGGGTTTAAATGCTCACGACGATCACGGGGATGCGGCCGGATTCGGGCGTGTATGGAAGGTCCTAGTTTGACATCAATGGCGGGATTGCGGGAAGAAGAAGGAAAGGGGAAGGAAGAAAAAGGAAAGGAGGACGATGACCTAGATGCGCCCGATTTTCATCCAACTGTGGACAATGACGAGGCGAATCGGTAAGTTGAGTCTGGATGCAGCCGTTGGATCAAAATCCAACGGTTGAAATAGATCGCAGGGTGTGTTTAAGTGTTAGGTCTTATGGGAGCCGTCCGATCAAGATCTAGCGGTCACCGTTGGGTGGAATGTTCGGAACGTGCGATTGCTTCGGTGAAAGGTGGCCATTGGATTTAGATCCAATGGCTGAGGTGTGTCGGTGCGGGTGCGAGAGAGGGAGCGAAGGTAGAGGCTGGCAGGTGGGTCCTTCTGCCGCCGAGAGGAGGGGAGAGAAGGTGCCGGTCGGTGCGGTCGCGCACGCGAAATGGTCCGGCCGAGTGGGTTTCGGCCTATTAACTGTTTGGGGGTTTTCTTTTGATTTTTGATTTAAATAATTGCCGATAATTCAATTAGGCTTTAGATTATAGCAAGTTAAGTCCAAAAATTCTGAGAAACTTCATAGAAATTCTCTGGAGCATTTAGGACTTAAATAAAATATTTCCAGCTATTTTGTGGTAATAGATTTTGCACATAAATTTGTTTAGCTTTAATTTAATTAAGGAAAAGATTTTGAAAATTCGACAAAAATCCAATAAAATAATTAAACTTTATTTTCAACTGGAATTTAAAATTTGGGCTGTTACAAACCTACCCCCCTTAAAGGGAATCTCGACGCCGAGATTCAGGCTTGGTTCGCAAAAAGATCAGGGTAGTTGGCCTTGAGTTCGTCTTCATTCTCCCATGTGGCTTCACTTTCTGGATGATGGCTCCACTGCACCTTGTATGATTTGATGATTCTGCTTCTGGTAACACGTTCTGCGACATCCAGAATTTTAATTGGTCGCTCCACATAGGTGAGATCTTCTTGAAGGTCAAAGCTTTCCAGAAAGGTATGGTCTTCCTGCTCGCAGCATTTCTTTAATCGCGACACGTGGAAGACGTTATGCATCGCCGACAGGCTTCGCGCACTCTTCGATTTGTTTCTTCGCTTCGCGAACTCATTGGTCGGCGCTCGTAGGGCGCCGAGATTGAGCCGTCCCGGGACTAGATTAATTAGGAACATGTTGTCCCTATCCGTGGCATGCCGTAGATCATCCGAAAGACGCCGGATATTCTCGTGCTACTGTATGTCTTCCGCTTTACTTCCTTCAAGTTGGTGAGCATGGAACTTCTCCCGATGCAGTCTTGGGTTTGAATTCAACAGATAGGCCTTGGTCATTTGTGAGGGTGATGGATCTATTGGCACGCCTATTTGACTGTGGTTTTGTCTAGCTACCCATTCCAAGTATTACATCCAGGCCTTGGGAGTGTAACACTATCAGATCTGCTAGAAAGGATACTCCGGATATCTCAAGGGTAAGATTTGGGCAGAGAGAATTGGTTCTCATTTCCGAGCCCGGGGAATGAATGATCATGGGAGTAGCTAAGAAGGATATAGGTAACCCATATTTTCCCACAAATTTATTTGACACGAAAGAGTGTGAAGCTCCGGAATCGAATAAGACAGATGCTGGTACTGAATTAACGAGGAACGTACCGAGAACAACATCTGGTGCTGCTTGAGCTTCCTCGGCGGTGACATGGTTCACCCGCCCCTTGGTGAACTGGCCTGCTGGTCGGTTGGTGCCGCCGGTAGTTGCAACTCCTGAGGTTGGCCTTGCTGGTGCCAAACCTTGCTGCTTCTTTGGGCATTTATTGGCGTAATGCCCCGTCTCGTTGTAGTGGAAGCACGTTACTCCGGAAGCTGAGGAGTTAGAGTGCTTCTGCTGAAACTGCCCTCCTGATGAAGTGCCACGGAAGTTGGAGGGGTTGGAGCACTGTGGCGGTGCTGGAGTACGAGACGTGGAAGATTGGGCAACGGCAGCAGTAGTGCCGATGGACAAGGAAACGATCAGGCGGATCATCAGAATAATCACATTCCGCAGCCACCACCACCGCTGGTAGAGGGACCCGATTGGCGCCAGATGATGGCGAATCAGACTCATCTGATTGACCTTCTTGCCCAATCACTACGTAACGCGTAACGCCAGCCGCTCGGCGCTACAGCGGCGACTCGGTCCCACTCCCGCACAACCAGAAGTTGACCATGTCGGAGTTTATGAGGATGCTCCCGCCGACATTCTCAAGCAGTACTAAACCAATGGACACCGATGACTGGCTCCGGGCCATCGGAAAGAAATTGGACATCAGTCAGTGCTCTGATCATGAGAGGGTTCTGTTTGCCTCTCACCACCGACCGTCCCGCATCGAAATGGTGGGACACCATCGATCGCCCATGATGATGCTAAATCCATTTCATGGGCCAACTTTGTGCAAGCCTTCCGTCATGCACACATCTCGGCGGGGATGATGACACTGAAGAAGAAGGAGTTCCACGCACTGCGCCAAGGCAACCGTACGGTGAATGAGTATCTTCACCGCTTCAACTAATCGCCCGCTACGCCCCACCGACGAGCGAGATGAGGACAGAGCGTGAAAGGTTCCTGGAAGGCTTAAATGACGGCATCTCTATCCAACTCATTTCTCATAATTTCATCGACTTTCAACAGTTGGTGGATAAAGCAATCAGGCAGGAGGCCAAACACGCAGAAATGGAGAACCGCAAGCGGAGGATGGCCGCTCAGAGGTTCAACGCCGGAGGTCTGCCCAAACCTCGCATCGCCACACCGCACTCGGCAGCGTGGGAAGTTCCACCTTCCACGCCTCGCACTCAAAGACCGCCATTAACGCTCCAACCCCTCCAACTTCCGTGGCACTTCATCAGGAGGGCAGTTTCAGCAGAAGCACTCTAACTCCTCACCTTCCGGAGTAACGTGCTTCCACTGCAACGAGACGGGGTATTACGCCAATAAATGCCCAAAAAAGCAGCAAGGTTTGGCACCAGCAAGGCCAACCTCAGGAGTTGCAACTACCGGCGGCACCAACCAACCAGCAGGCCAGTTCACCAAGGGGCGGGTGAACCATGTCACCGCCGAGGAAGCTCAAGCGACACGGATGTTGTTCTCGATGACGCTCCTCGTTAATTCATGCATCAAAGATCTGTCTTATTCGATTCCGGAGCTTCACACTCTTTCGTGTCAAATAAATTTGTGGGAAAATATGGGTTACCTATATCCTTCTTAGCTACTCCCATGATCATTCATTCCCCGGGCTCGGAAATGAGAACCAATTCTCTCTGCCCAAATCTTACCCTTGAGATATCCGGAGTATCCTTTCTAGAAGATCTGATAGTGTTACACTCCCAAGGCCTGGATGTAATACTTGGAATGGACTGGCTAGCCAAAAATCACGGTCAAATAGACTGTGCCAATAGATCCATCACCCTCACAAATGACCAAGGCCTATCTGTTGAATTCAAACCCAAGACTCGTACCGGAGGAAGTTCCATGCTCACCAGCTTGAAGGAAGTAAAACTGGAAGACATACCCGTAGCACGAGAATATCCCGACGTCTTTCCAGATGATCTACCCGGCATGCCACCGGATAGGGACATCATGTTCCTAATTGATCTAGTCCCCGGGACAACTCCAATCTCGGCGGCCCTGCTGCAATGCCACCAATGAGTTAGCGTAATCAAGAAACAAATCGAAGAGCTGCGAAGCAAAGGGTACATTCGACCCAGCTCCTCACCATGGGGAGCACCAGTACTATTTGTCAAGAAGAAAGACAATAGTATGAGAATGTGCATCGATTACAGATCACTCAACGAAGTAACAATCAAGAACAAATACCCGTTGCCCAGAATTGATGATTTGTTCGATCAGCTGAGGGGAGCAAGTGTCTTCTCGAAGATTGATCTGAGATTCGGTTATCATCAACTGAAGATCAAACCGGAAGATATCCCGAAGACCGCCTTCACCACCAGATATGGACTGTATGAACTTACAGTAATGTCCTTCGGACTAACCAACGCCCCCGCTTATTTCATGAATATGATGAACAAGGTGTTCATGGAATTCCTGGATATATTCGTGGTCGTCTTTATTGACGATATTCTCATCTATTCGAAGGACGAAGAAGAGCATGAAGAGCATCTCCGATTGATCCTAGACAAGCTCAGGGAGCACCGACTTTATGCCAAATTCGGCAAGAGTGAATTCTGGCTAAGTCAAGTTGCATTCCTTGGACATATTGTATCCGCAGAGGAATTGCGAGACCCCGCCAAGGTTGAGGCGAATGGACCGAAACAACCTGCATCACCACCGAGGTGAGAAGTTTCCTTGACCGCAGCTATTATCGCGGTTCATCGAAGGTTTCTCAAACTTGCCAAACCCATGACTCAACTTCAAGAAAGAAAAGAAGTTTGAATGGTCAAGCGCTGCAAGAAAGTTTCAAGAATCAAAAAGAGGCTAGTCTCAAGACCGGTGTTAATCTTAATGACATCCGCAAGGATTTTGAGATCTTTTGTGACGCATCCCGTCAAGGCCTCGGATGTGTACTGATGCAGGAAGGCAAAGTTGTAGCTTATGCATCCCGGCAGTTGAGGCCGCACGAAGGGAATTACCCGACTCATGATCTGGAGTTGGCAGCAATTGTTCACGCTCTGAAAATCTGGCGGCATTATCTCATTGGTAACCGCTGTGAGATTTTCACGGATCATAAAAGCCTGAAGTACATATTCACGCAGTCCGAACTCAATCTCCGACAGAGGAGATGGTTAGAATTGATAAAGGATTACGACATCGGAATCCATTATCATCCGGGCAAAGCCAATGTAGTAGCAGATGCCCTAAGCAGAAAAGCATATTGCAACACCATCGGCCGTGAGTGTATGAAGAATCAAGCACTGATCCGAGATTGTCAACCAAGGTTGTGTAAACGCTTTGGAAGTTCAACCGACTCTTCAGGATCAGATCAGAACAAAGCAGTTAGAAGATGAAGACATCCAAAAAATCAAGAAAAATATGAGAAGAGGCAAAGCCCCAGGTTTCTCCGAGGATGAACAAGGGACAGTGTGGCTCGGACACCGCATCTGTGTGCCCAACCAGCCGGAGATAAAGGAGTCGATTCTGAAAGAAGCTCATGAGTCGCCATACTCCATCCATCCTGGTAGCACCAAAATGTATCAGGACTTAAAAGAGAAATATTGGTGGGTTAGCATGAAGCGTGAAATTGCTGATTTCGTCGCTCGTTGTGACGTCTGTCAAAGAGTCAAGGCACAACACCAAAGACCCGCTGGACTGTTGCAGCCGTTACCAATTCCCGAGTGGAAGTGGGAAGAAGTTGATATGGATTTCATCACTGGACTTCCCAGGACCCAAACGGGATATGACTCTATCTAGGTGGTAATTGACCGATTAACCAAAGTGGCCCACTTTATTCCTGTCAGGATCACCTACCAGAGCAACAAGCTAGCAGAACTGTACATGGCCAGGATCGTCTGCCTGCATGGAGTACGCAAAAAGATTGTGTCTGACCGAGGTTCTCAGTTTACCTCCCGGTTCTGGAAAAGTCTGCATGAAGCCTTGGGAACCAGACTCAATTTCAGCATGGCGTATCACCCCCAAAACGATGGTCAGACAGAACGCACCAACCAGGTTCTTGAAGATATGCTTCGAGCTTGTGCGTTAGATTTCAGAAAAGGTTGGGATAAGGATCTACCATATGCAGAGTTCTCTTACAATAATAGCTACCAAACCAGTTTGCAGATGGCTCCATTTGAAGCTCAGATGGTAGGAAATGCCAACCCCGCTCCTTTGGGATCGGTAGGATAGCCGCTCCTTGGACCCGAGTTGATCAAAGAAGTCAAAGTAAAGTTAAAACTATTCAGAGTGTCTTAGTAGCCCAATCCCGACAAAAGAGTTATGCCGATAACCGTCGGAGGGAATTAAGCTTTGAGGTAGGAGATGTTGTCTATCTCAGAGTAACCCCACTCAGAGGTGTGAGGAGATTCCAAACAAAAGGTAAACTCGCACCCAGGTATATCAGGCCATACAAGATCTTGGCAAAACATGGGGAAGTAGCTTATCAGCTAGAGCTGCCAAAAGCCCTATCAGCAGTGCATAACGTCTTCCACGTGTCGCAGTTCAAGAAATGCCTGCGAGCACCGGAAGACCATACCTTTCTGGAAAGCTTTGACCTTCAAGAAGATCTCACCTATGTGGAGCGACCAATTAAAATTTTGGATGTCGCAGAACGTGTTACCAGAAGCAGAATCATCGGATCATACAAGGTGCAGTGGAGCCATCATCCAAAAAGTGAAGCCACATGGGAGAATGAAGACGAACTCAAGGCCAACTACCCTGATCTTTTTGCGAACCAAGCCTGAATCTCGGGGTCGAGATTCCATTTAAGGGGGTAGGTTTGTAACAACCCAAATTTTAAATTCCAGTTGAAAATAAAGTTTAATTATTTTATTGGATTTTTGTGGAATTTTCAAAAGCTTTTCCTTAATTAAATTAAAGCTAAACAAATTTATGTGCAAAATCTATTACCACAAAATAGCTAGAAATATTTTATTGAAGTCCTAAATGCTCCAGAGAATTTCTGTGAATTTTCTCAGAATTTTTGGACTTAACTTGCTATATTCTAAAGCCTAATTGAATTATCGGCAATTATTTAAATCAAAAATCAAAAGAAAACCCCCAAACAGTTAATGGGCCGAAACCCACTGCCTGCACCATTTTCGCGTCGCGCGCCCGCACCACCCGGGGCGCGCTTCTCCTCCTCTCGGCGAGCGACAGGACCCACCGCCACCTCTCCCTTCGCTCCCTCTCTCGCACCCGCACCGACGCACCTCAGCCATTGGATCTAAATCCAACGGCCACCTTTCACCGAAGCAATCGCACGTTCCGAACAATCCACCCAACGGTGACCGCTAGATCTCGATCGGACGGCTCCCATAAGACCTAACACTTAAACACACCCCGCGATCTATTTCAACTGTTGGATCAAAATCCAACGGCTGCATCCAGACTCAACTTACCGATTCGCCTCGTCATTGTCCACCGTTGGATGAAAATCGGCGCGCTCTAGGTCATCGCCCTCCTTTCCTTTTTCTTCCTTCCTTTCCTTCTTCTTCCCGCAATCACGCCATTGATGTCAAACCAGACCTTCCATACACGCCCGATCCGCCGCATCCCCGTGATCGCCGTGAGCATTTAAACCCCGATCATCGCCGCCCATCACGCCTCTCTTTCCTTCCTCTCGCCGCGAATCCCGAATCTCCTCCACGGCTCGCCGACCTTCTTGAGCTCCACTGCAGCTCGGCCATGCCCGCGCCCTATAAATAGGTGCGCCGGGACCGCCGCATCTCCCACAACACACCGCCCCAACCACAGCTTGCCTCCGTCACCGTAGCGCTCTAACTCCCAAGATCCCCGCCGGCGAAGCCCTTCGGTTCTTCTTCGTTTTCGGCGCCACCAGACCCCCTCCGTCCCCGCCGTCGGCACCATCATCATCGCCTCACCCGTGCGAAGCTTCTGCCGCCACCCACTTCGCCGGAGGACCTCGGGATTGTCTTCTTCGTCGACGACCGCACGCCGCCGTCGCCAAACGCCGTCGCCGACGACCTTCCAGCCACGCTCTGCCATCGTTCTGGTAACCCACGAGTTCGCACGGACCCCCTCTACATTTTGCGCACCTTCATTCCCCTCGCCGTGACGCGTAGCGCCGGCGAGCTCGTCACCGGAGCGCCTCCGTCGTCGGGCACACGTGGCTAGACCACGTCGTCGCCAGGTCGGTGCCACCTCGGCGCCAGAACCTACGTGGCGCCCATGTGTCACGCTGGTCGCGCGCGCGGCACCGCCACCCATCCTCCCAACCAAGGGCCCGTGAGCTTGGTTCACATGGACCGTGTCTATGACACGTGGGTCCGCCTCGCGAGAATTCTTTTAATCCTTTTAAATTTCCGAAAATTCAGCGCTGGCGTCAGCGTGGCGCAATAAATAGAATTTCCTTTAGAAAATTAATTCAGAGAATTCAATTAAATTCCAGATTTTGTATTAAACTTCTAAAATCCATAACTTTTGCATATGAACTCCAAATTGGGTGGTTCAAATTGCAAAATTTGTCTAAAATCATGATCTAGCTAACTAAACTGAAATATTTCAATTTGGAGTTAGTTTGATCTATCTTTTTGAATTTATTTGAATTTGAGTTGAATTTGTCGTATTTTCGCGTATAGATCTCGACGACTCCGGAGTGTTAGATCCTTCCGACGATTTAGAATTTCAAGACTTCAACGAAGGCACGTTACACTATTGATCATGTTGTTCCCAGTATTTTAAATTATTTAATTTATGTCTTCAAATTACTATTGCATGCATATGTTTATATAATTGTTTAAATGTCATGTTTGTATATAGTTATTCCAATCTCCTTTGTATGGCCAATTTGATTATTGAAATATGAATACCATGTCACCCTTAGGCAAGATACTATTAAAATTTGTCATATGCTTAGACATGCCTAGAACACATTTATTTGGGAAGGTTTAGCCAAATTATTTACAAATTGGTTTTAAATTTGATTCGGTGGTATTGCTTTACCACGAAAGGCTTATTAAGTGGTTTTTATTCCAAATAAAATAAAAATGGGTTTGGACTTGGGCAAGACGGATGTATGGTGGGTGCAGAGTTCATGCACGGCCTAATCTGTTAGGATTACGCCCATGGGTTTATTTAAATGGAAAGTCGCCCAAGCCGCTTAAGGACCGGTCTTTGAGCGTATTTTGCTACGCCTAACCGTACCACCACATGTCCGAATGGGACAGATTTGGCTAAATAATTTGTGGTGTCTTAGTGTTATTTGTGCTATGTTGTATGTGTGGGTGTTGGTTAGACTTTAGTCCCACCGCGCAAGAGGGGCTTCCATGATGGTTAGTCCAATGGTAGCGAAACCTTAGCGCATAAATACATTAAGACACCGCTTGTAACGGCCTCATGATAATTGCTTAGTCACACGCCTTCGAAGGGTGCTTTGGCCGACATTAAAAGCATATTATCTCGTGGGTAAAGTCGCACAAACTCTGCAGAGTAGAAACTATTCGAATAGCGCGTCCCATGGCCATGGACATGCTAGCAAAGCCACTCTAAGTTAGACTTGTTTTTGGTTTATAAAACGATTTCCACAGTTGATTTTAGGATGGATAATCCTATGGTAAAAATTGGCGCAAGTAGCCAAGTGTTAGGAGGGTATCCTTCACTATTCATTTAATGGAGGTTATCCATTATTCATTGTCATCTTAATCACTGATTTCAGTTATAATATTAAAAATGGCCTTAGAAAACTATTAATGGTATTTGACCTGAAAATGCTGTTTATGCAAAACAACCCTGCCATTATCCTTTGTTTACCTTATGCATGCATTAACTTAACTTTCCATATTGAGTGTAACTTGCAAGCACGGAAGTTGTGCTTACTCTTGCTGAATAATCTTTATTCAGGAGAAGACCTCTATCCGGACGGTGAGGATCTTGACGAATAGGCTACGTCCCCAGACGATTGCCTGTGGCAAGTCGTGTGGCCTACTACTAATTTTTCGTTGTGTTATTTCTTTTCCATTTTGGCCTAAGGCCCGATTGTAATAAAATTTTGAGTTATTATTAATAAAGAGCGTGATATGATTTTGCTATCACTTTTGATCACTGTGTACACTGGAAATCCTGGACTAGTGTATAAACACAGAGAATTCGGGATCCTTCATTCCCGGGTTCGACACCGGAGAACTCTCGTTGTCACCATAAAGCACGTTGCGAGGAACGCGATTCGTGCTGACTCCAATCTGGAGATACTCCTGTGCTCCCCTAAGACGACGTCTAGTTTCCCACAATTCGTACACATTAAAGCGATGAACCTGGTCCATGATAAGAACCAGTCTCGCAGCTGGCGTACTTGTGGATCCTCTCCAAACTGTATCCCGGTGAAAGTATTCCACTCTGCACCTAGACCTTGCTGCGAAAAATGGTCATAGGGTGGTTGAGACAACTCCGTCAAATCATGACGAAGGTGGCTCATAACCCCATAGGCCGCTTCCTAGATGACCATGGCTTTGGATGTGCCATGGACCTAGATACAATATGGAATGCTTCCAACCACTTGTCTTGCCAGAATGTTGATGGTGGCTCGATATTCCTCCGTCCCTGGTCCTCGATCACGTCGATAAATGGCATACTCCGGATGATAGGTAAAGTTTGCTCTCCACTTCATATCCCTTAACAGTGCCGGAAATCCCTCCACATCTTCAGCTCGGGTCTCTTTAACCAAAAACCAACCACTCATCTAAAAGAAAAAGAAGGTGAGTGTGCAAAATAGTCTACAAATCCAACTGAAAGTTAGGGTGAGGAATGATGCTAAGATGGATGAGAAGAAAAGATTTTAATAACTTAAAATTGCTGAATTTATTTTATTAACTTGAAAATAATTTCAAAGAAGACTTACTAATGCTAATGACCATGCTACTTCTAACCTACAGTTAGTATGGCTCTGATACCAGCGCTGTGAGACCCCGAAATCGAATCTGTTTCAAGTCAAGAGCTTATGCCCGAGCATAACTTTTAACAGGAAACAAGCTCGATTTCAAGCTCCCAGATATGTGTCTTGTATTAGCTCCCAAGATCAAGGCTAACACGCACATACCCTCAAACAACATGGTACACAGACATACACAAGTCATATATATATTACAAGATGCTTAAGGTAGGACTTAGGTACATAATACACAGAAGTGGCCGACCGACCAAATTCTCGTGCACACAATTCTCGTGCACTGAGGCACCCACACTATCCACCACTTGTCTAAATCTAAATCATGTTTCAAAGATCAAAATTTATACTAAAACATCAGATTCAAGATCTGAACAAAACTTAGAAACATAAAATGTTTAGTTTTTCCCTTGATCGACGAGATAAGCCCGTCAACCGAGCTAACGTATTTGATGATTTGCAGGGCTAAGCATTCATATAAAGCATAAATACTATCACGATATATCCAACTTAAGCTCAACTGTATGGAATGATTAAGGATAAACCACAAGTATTAGGATATAACTAATCTAAACTCACAAATTAAAAATATGGCAAAAATAGCATGCAAGCAATTATTATCGCAATTTAAAATACTAAAGTACAAACACTGGGATCAAGATGATGCAAGAGGATGCTTGCCTTGTTCATAAACCACTTGTTCTGTCTTAGGATTTTCGGGTATATATTCACTCACGTCCGGTAATTCAGAATCTAGCAAATAATAATCATGAATAAACATCGAGAACAACTGAAAACCCAAAATGCTCAAACATGCATGAAATTTATACTTTAGTGAAGTTCTGACCTTATATGATTTTAGTTAAAAAATTTAGTTCATTTGGTACTCATATGAATTTTCTATGAATTTTTCCAATGTTAAAGTCATTAGGATACAACTAATTTAAATATTAATATTTTTTGTAATAGAAACATGTTCAAAACCTATTCCAATTAAAAGTACAGTAAAAATAAAAAAAAATAAAAAAATGATTTCACTTCAATTGGAGTTAAGATGAATTAGTTATGAATTTCAGAAGTTTAAACCATTTTTCAGTTCAAAAGTAATTCGTTTCGGAAATCCTAAACGTACTGAATACTTTTCTTACTCAGTTGAGGCTAGCCACTGTCGCTTACAAGCAGGACCCTGGTCAAAAGTTGACACAGTCAACCTTGACTCAGCCCCAGTCGAAGCAACGTCAAAGAAGTATTTTGCTATCACGTTTTCTGATTACCAAAGATGTACACTTACACAAAGCGTATTAGAAATACGTTTCTTCTTAATTGTAAACGTACTACACGTTTTTACTCATTCACTTAAGCAGGCATAAGGTCCATGCGTCAGTGACACAATATCATACTTAACTCTGACTAAACGACAATTAACTCTAAACTGACAACGTTTTAACTTAAGTGTCTAGCTACAGTGATTGTCGGCTAATCCGACAACTGAGCTTTTGCTCCCGCTAACTTCCTCAGCGGCTTACCGCCGCGGTGGTGCGTGGCCACGTGAACCAAAGGCCAAAATGGATTCACAAAAGCAATGCGGTCCTGGTGTGTAACAGCCCAATTTTCAAATTTCAGCAGAAAATAAAATTTATTTATTTTTGTGGAATTTTCTGGAATTTTTAAAACTTTTTATAATTATTTTAAAGTCAAAAAAAATTATTTACAAAATTAAAAGCCAAATTTAAGTTGGAAATAATTTTATTAAGTCCAAAATAAACAAGGAAATTTCCGTGAATTTTTCCATAATTTTTGGAATTGTTTTGCTATTTTCTAAAGCTTATTTGAATTATCAGAATTAAAACAAATAGAAAATCAAAAGAAAATCTAAATCTTGCTTTCGGCCGAAACACAATGTGGGGACCCCGACAATTATCTCCATAAGACCGAGATTAGACAAGGTCTTAGGGACATAATCACGGGTCTCCGGTAAATGAATTCCAATTTAACTCGATCCAAGTGAGAGGCTTAGCCGAATCCTAGAGCCTCAACGATCATACGCGCTGCTCCTTTGCGAGCGCTACATGATTGTCGATTCTCTTCGATCCAAGCACTACACTTAGTGAGTTAAATGGGAATTATCAACAACGAGTATGAATTATATTGGCTCAAGATCAACGACCAATATACTCATACCCTCATCCAACGTTGATTACATCCATACAACGATACAACAAGAGATTAAAAGACATACCGCATAATAGTTAAGGTCTACAACTTATTACAAACGCCGACCGCCAAATTCAAGTAAAGTATCAAGTAGCAATGAAGTAAATAGATAAAGCAAAAGACCAAAGATGGTATGCCCATCACCCATCTAAGAACCGATCGGGGTTAAATGATAGCACACTACTCATTAGTGTCACCCAAGTCAACACTAACGAGATCGCCATACTCATAATCTTCCTCACCAAAAGGCCAAAGAACATCCGCCGAGTACAAGTGTACTCGCAAGTCTTACACAAATAAAAATAGTTATGCATAAGGGTCATTCAAAGGATGGCTCATATTGGTTTAGTTTTGCGAAAGAGACGCAACAATTAACATCCTACACATGCTAGTTTTTCATGTGCCCATTTTAAAAATCAGATTTGAAGTAGAAGTAAAGCATATGGTAAAACATTTCCGTAATACACAATTTAATCATACAAGGACCAAAGTGGCAGCCCACTTTGACATACTAAACACATGAACATCCTGTTCATGACGAATACCAAGTTCAACCACAATTTTAATTAAAAGTCTAACAATAGGCAGCCACAAATTTCAAGCGGTCGTCCATAACCGTGGACATGGCTATTCGAATAGATTTATACCCTACAGGGGTGTACTACTTTACCCACACGACTTGATTAGCCCGTTAGCCTCCAGATGCCTCCAAATATAGCACACTTCCTATGGTGTGCCGGCCGGGTGAATCAAGATATAGTCATTTTCAGCAAGAAAGCCCTATTGAGCTAAGTCCCCCTTGTGAGATGGTTCCTTGCCTAGTACAAGCGTCTGATAGCACTTGCTAGGGGGCTCACAAGTTATATCGGAAATACCGATGCAATCAAAACAAATAAAATGGGTGCTCTCTTGCACACTATAAAGGATTACATCGGCTCCTAAGGAACATAGGATTTCACGGTCGCTATGCCCCTTACACCACCAAGGACTTAACACAATAAAACCCTCCCCCTACTTAACCATACGGCTCCCAACCCGCGTGTGGCAGCACGAGTGTTGCTTGAACAGTAGGTACCCAAAGTTCGGTCCTCAATTGTCCAGACAAGTCCTTCCACTTACCCAATGCTCGTGCACAAAGCACCATCACTAACCAACACTTGTCCAGACCAAATCTCATTTTTAAAATGACAAAATTTAACTCATAAAACAGCTACAAAGATCTGAAGTATAAATCATAAAGTGAGAGTTGTGTTTATCCCAAAACCGCCGGGTTATTCCCGACGATCGAACTACCGTATCTAGACTTGCATGGCTAAGCAATTCTATAACCCATAATTCACACATCCTATCTTAAGCATAATAGGAGTTGGCATAATTCAAGATTAACCTCAAGCATAGGACATAACTAAACTACACATCACAAAAATATTGACATAATCAAAATAGCATGCAAGCAATTATCATTGCACTAACTTAACCAAAACTGGGATCAAATATGATGCAAAAGAAAGTTCAAATGATGCTTGCCTTGCTGGTACAATAGCTGCTCACTCTCGGTAGCGTAAGTGTCGATATCAATAAGCTCGGGATCTATATAATTATAACATCAAATAAATATCGAGAAAACAACTCAAAAACCAAAATGCTCAAAAATGCATGATTTTTCTACAGTAGTTAGGTTATGATTTTAGATGGATTTAGGTAAAAGAATTATTCCATTTGGAGTTATGAATTGGAAGTTATGCTATTTTGAATTTCCGGTTTCATTAAACCTTAAGTCATGCAATTTAATTATTTGGCCAAAATTTGTAGAACAGTGGTGGGGTAAAGGATTACATAGGTAAATAGGTAATATTAAGACAAGTTCAAAACAGTTGAGTTTGCCCTATTTGGAGTTTGTATGATTTAGTTATGTATTTTCAAAGTTATCAGCCTTTTATAGTATAAAAATAATGGAGTTAAAGATTATATTATCCAAAATATAGTTTCTGTGACAGAAGTAATATGGAGACCATTTTTAGAATTAAGTTCACTGAAATCAAAATTATCAAAAGTGGTCTCACTGTTTTTGGAGTTTCCAATAATTACTTATGCATTTTTGAAGTTATCAGTCCTTTTCTTATTGTAAAAATAATAGGGTTTAAAGCTCATTTTCCAAAATAATGATCTCTATTACAGAGACAAGGTTGAAACAAATTTTAATATAAAGTTCATTAAATATAAAAATTACCAGAAGTGGTTTCATTTAATTTGGAGTTGATTTGAATTAGATATGGATTTTTGAAGTTACAACAATTTTCAGTGTATAAATAATTGAATTTTGGATTCTATAAGGCATGTATTACTTTTTCTACCGGGGCTGGGCTAGGCCTAGTCACTGACCGGTGGGACCCGGGGTCAAGGTTTGACCCGGTCCGTTTGAGTTGGTCTCGACCGAAACAAGGCTAAAAGCGTATTCTTTAAAATACGTCTTCTAATCACTAAAATGAAGTTCTTAACTAAACGCCAAGGAAATACGTTTTCCATAATAGGAAACGTACTAATAGTGTACACCTCCACTTAACTGACTAAACGGGCCCACAGGAAAGTCAATTATGTTCATTTAAATACGTGCTAATTAATAACTAATGATTGTTTTTCCGACAAAGATCATGTCTTAAATACTAATCATCGCGCTTAACTCCTAACGAGCTCGCTACAGTGCGGTCGGAGCTTCGGACAACCAGAGGAGGGCGAAGCCGGCCGTTGCCGAGCTCGCCGACGGCGAGGTAGTGGCGTACTGGGCCCGGAATAAACTAAAATGGATTGCTGGTGCTCGGAGCTACCTTCCGGTGTCGTCGGCGCGAGGGGCACGCGGCGGCGTCGCGTGGCGCACGAAGCGGAAGGGGGCGCTGCGGTCGTCGTGGGCACACGAAGCCCATTCAACTCATGGGGGTGCCTTGATCTGAGCTCCTGAGGTGCTATGACATCTCCGGCTCGACGTGGGGACCAAGTGCCATCTTCTCCGGCAACGGTGACACCAGGATGCGGCGCCGCGCACCATGCACGGCGACAACTAGCGATGAGGTGAGGAGCTCAACAAGAAGTGGGGGAAAAAGCTCAGGGGAACGTTGCGATGCTCACCGCGCTCTTGAAGACGACGGGGAGTGACCGGGGTGGTTCGGCGATGTGGGGACCCCGGTAATTATCTCCGTAAGACCGAGATTAGACAAGGTCTTAGGGACATAATTACGGGTCTCCGGTAAATGAATTCCAATTTAACCCTATCCAAGTGAGAGGCTTAGCCGAATATTAGAGCCTCAACGATCATGCGCGCTGCTCCCTTGCGAGCGCTACATGATTGTCGATTCTCCCTCGATTCAAGCACTACACTTGGTGAGTTAAATGGGACTTCATTAACAACGAGCATGACATATATTGGCTCCCAAGATCAACGACCAATATACTCATACCCTTATCCAACGTTGATTACATCCATACAACGCACACAACAAGAGATAAAAGACATACCGCATAATAGTTAAGGTCTACACTTATTACAAACGGCCGACCGCCAAATTTAAAGTAGAGTATCAAGTAGCAATGAATGAAATAGATAAAGCAAAAGACCAGCAGTGGTATGCCCAACACCCATCGGCAACCGATCGGGAGTTAAATGGTAGCACACTACTCATTAGTGTCACCCAAGTCAACACTAGCGAGATCATCATAATCATAACCTTCCTCACCGAAAAGGCCAAAGAAACATCCGGTCGAGTACAAGTGTACTGCAAGTCTTACACAAATAAAAATAGTTATGCATAAGGGTCATTCAAAGGATGGCTCATATTGGTTTAGTTTTGCGAAAGAGACGCAACAATTTAACATCCTACACATGCTAGTTTTTCATGTGCCCATTTAAAATCAGATTTGAAGTAGAAGTAAAACATGTAGTAAAACATTTCAAGAATAAACAATTGAATCATACCAAGACCAAAGTGGCAGCCCACTTTGATATACTAAACACATGAACAACCCGCTCATGACGAATACCAAGTTCAACCACAATTTTAATTAAAAGTCTAACAATAGTAACTCCCAACTCAAGCGGTTGTCCATAACCGTGGACACGGCTATTCGAATAGATTGATACCTGCAGGGTGTACTACTTTACCCACACGACTTGATTAGCCCGTAAGCCTCCGGATGCCTCCAAAATAGCATACTTCCTATGGTATGCCGGCCGTAAATCAAGATATAGTCATTTTCAAGAAGAAAGCCCTATTGGGCTAAGTCCCCTTGTGAGATGGTTCCTTGCCTAGTACAAGCGCCGATAGCACTTGCTAGGGGCTCACAAGTTATATTGGAAATACCGATGCAATCAAAACAAAAGAATTGGTGCTCCTTGCACACTATAAAGGATTACATCGGCTCCTCAAAGAACATAGGATTTCACTGGCCGCTATGCCCTTACACCACCAAGGACTTAACACAATAAAACCTCCCCTACTTAACCATACGGCTCCCAACCCGCGTGTGGCAAAAGACGAGTGTACTTGAATTAACGACGCACAAAGTTCGGTCCTCAATTGTCCGACAAGTCCTTCCACAAACCCAATTCTCGTGCACAAAGACACCATCACTAACCAACACTTGTCCGACCAAATCTCATTTAAAAAAATGACAAAGTTTAACTCATAACACAGCTACAAAGATCTGAAGTAAAACATAAAGTAAGAGTTATGTGTATCCCAAAACCACAAGTTATTCCCGACGATCGAACTACAGTATCTAGACTTGCATGGCTAAGCAACTCTATAACCATAATTCACACATCCTGTCTTAAGCATATAGGAGTTGGCATAATTCAAGATTAACCTCAAGCATAGGATATAACTAAACTACACATCACAAAAATATCGACATAATCAAAATAGCATGCAAGCAATTATCATTGCACTAACTTAACCAAAACTGGGATCAAATATGATGCAAAAGAAAGTTCAAATGATGCTTGCCTTGCTGGTACAGTAGCTGCTCACTCTCAGTTGCGTAAGTGTCGATATCAATATGCTCGGGATCTAAATAATTATAACATCCAATAAATACCGAGAAAACAACTCAAAATCAAAATGCTCAAAAATGCATGATTTTTCTACAGTAGTTAGATCATGATTTTGATGAATTTAGGTAAAAGAATCATTCCAATTGGAGTTATGAATCGGAAGTTATGCCATTTTGAATTTCAGGTTTCGATATGCTCGTTTTGAGTAATTTAATTATGAGGTGAAAATTTGTAGGGCAGTGGTGAGTACATGGATTACATAGATAAATAGGTAATATTATTATCGGTTAAAAACAGTTGAGTTTGTCCTTTTGGAGTTTATATGATTTAGTTATGTATTTTCAAAGTTATCAGCCTTTTATAGTGTAACAATAATAGAGTTAAAGATTACATTCTCCCAAAAATAGTTTCTGTGACAGAAGTAATATGGAGACCATTTTTAGAATTAAGTTCACTGAAAATGAAAATTATCAAAAGTGGTCTCACTGTTTTGGAGTTTCCAATAATTACTTATGCATTTTGAAATTATCACTCATTTTTCTATTGTACAAATAATGGTTTTAATGGATTAATTTCCAATTAATACTCTCTACAGAGACATGTATGAAACCAATTTTTATAGGAAGTCCATTAAGAATGTAAATTTTCAAAAGTGGTTTCACTCATTTTGGAGTTAAAATGAATTAGTTATGTATTTCCAAAGTTATACATATTTTTCAAGCAGTGATTAACGATTTCGAATTTCATAAAGCATTTACTACTTTTCCTACCGAGGCCTACGCTAGCCGCATCCATCGCCAGCGGGCCGCCGTCGCCACCTGGCGAGGCACGCGCACGCGTAACCTAGGGTTGCGATTGAGTCGTTGGATCAAGATCCAACGGTCCACACCGGCGCAATAGGACGGTCCGAATGTCTCACAAATCCAACCCGCCCCTTTCGCATCCGGACGGTCCGATTGATTCCGCCATTTGGTTTTCTTAGCACGTGTTTTAATGCCCGGGTCCACACGCCGCTGACTTAACCGATCATTTCCGACATCAATTAAAGCTAAAGATTACGATTAATCGCTAATGACGTGCTCAAAGGCTCGCTGTCGGCGCGGCCGGCAACGCAACGCGTTGCCGCCCGCTTGCCGGGCTGCTCGGCGCGCTACGCGCCACGGCGGAGCTCGCCGATGGTCGCGTTAGCTCGGCAATAGCTGGCGCAACTAGGGAGGTGGTCACAGAGTTGGGGTGGTCGTGCGGCGCTTGTCGAGACGAGCGGCGGCGGTTATACGGCAAATGCACAATCGCGAAAGGTAAAGCTCCGCAGCCCATACAAGCATGTGCCCAAATCCTAAAGGCTACAAGGAGGTCACCTGAGCTAGGAGAGAGCTTGAGGAAACTTGGGGCAGCTGGAGACTTGGTTGCCATGAGAAGAAGAGGATGACGGCGGTTTTGCGAGTAGAGGAGCCCCGAGCAAAACCAACTCAAGTGAGTGCTCGGGATAGCTTGAAGGTCATACTAGGAAGTCGTAAGAGCAAGGGATTGAGGAAGGGCTCACCGAGCAAGGTGGGAGAGGAAGAGTTGCTCAAGGTCCAGAAATGATCCAATCTCCTAATACACGCACACCTGTCAGGCATTGTTCAAATAAAGTGAGGGGTTTTGGTTAAAAAGGCAAGGCATGCACGGTGACGCGGTGGAGGGAGGATAATTACCTCTCTGACACGAAGAAGACACGAGGTGTCCTTCGGAGCGTGCTCGTACCGAGCCAGAGCACGACGATGGGGCGATGCTACAAACAAAAGCAAGAGTTCGATTGAGCAACAATGGAAATGCCAACGAACATGGAACGGAGGAGCACCACCGGTGGAAGCTTACCTAGCGTAAACCGAGAAAGCCTCCTCCCCTCACAACCGAGGAGAAGTGAGGGGAAAGGAGGGGTGCCGAGGGGTGTTATGCCGGGAGGATGACGGATCGGAGGCGGCGTGAAGTGAGGAGCTCCGGGAATGGCCGCATGCGGCGGTGGCTAACGGGGTGACGAGCCGCAACGCGCGAAGCAGCGAAGCGCGGCCGCGCGGCGCCGTGTTCGGCGAGCAGACGCGACGGGAGGGAGACGCACGGATCGACAATACGGTCCCACCACCAGCCGCCCCTCGCTTGCGCGCGCGAGCCGAGATGAGGTCCAATGCCGGTCGCCGATCCGGATCCAAGGGCCGAGGTTCAAGGAGGTTAAGGGCGCGGGCGAAGGGGGTACGCATCTCACCACGAGCTCCCATCGGACGGCTCAAATGAGGTGCGTTTAGGAGGTTGGGCTGAGTCCGGTTGCGAGCCGGACTCGAGTCCGAGGAATAGTACTAGGTCGTGGTTTAGGTTTAGAGTTGACTGAAATTAAAGAATCAGACTTCTACTTTGACCAGTGCTTAAAAATGGAAATAAATTTCGTAAAATCATGAAATAATTTGTGGGGGTTCCTGGGATAACCTAGTGTCTATAAAAATTATTGAACCCTACTATTCATGATATATTTTGTGATATATAAATTCAAACATGTTGTATGTCAATGAATGTTGTTTGAATTTTAGTTAGGTTCAAAATAGTCCCAAAAATTCTGGAAAATTATATTAATTCATGAAAATTAATGTAGTATTTAAATAAATTGGTTCCAGATCATGATCACAAACTTTTATCACTGTTTTGAATTGAAGCGTGAATTTTGATGTGTATGTCCACCTCAAATTAGATTTTCCAAGTACAATATATTATGAAATGATTTGAATTTGATAATGCATGTCAGTGAAATACATATTAATCCAATTTAATTAGTTGGGCTGTGACAAACCTCCCCTCTTACGAAAGATCTCACCGAGATCCGTAGAGAAGAATTAGAAGATTTTCATTGGAAGTTATAATTCATGTTGTCTTGATTTCCTTCAAAGATAGTGTCGACAAGTTATAATTTACATTAATATGTTTTACCTTTCCTTTCTTGATACGAAGGCACTTCATGTAGAGAAGAGTTCGATATGCCTCTCGCATCCGGTCTTCACGCTCCCAAGTTGCTTCGCCTTCCGTGTGGTTGCTCCATTGACCTTGACGAACTTGATGTTACGATTCCTAGTCTTACGCCGGTTTCCTCAAGGATACGAATCGGGCCCTCCGATAAGATAGATCGGGTTGCAAGTCGAGTTTATCCAACTCGGTTGCTTCCGCTGGGACTCAAGACATTTCTTGAGTTGGGAGACATGGAAGACGTTATGCACGCTCGAGAGTGATGGTGGCAACTCAACCGGTATGCCACCGATCCCAACTTAGCTAGAATACGGAAAGGTCCAATATAGCGAGGTGCTAATTTGCCTTTGATTTGGAAACGACGAACTCCTTTCATAGGAGAGACTTTAAGATATACATGATCGCCCACTTCAAACTTAACTCGCGACGACGACGGTCGGCATAAGACTTCGACGTGATTGAGCCGTCCTAAGTCGCCGCGAATGACACGGACTTGTTCTTCAAAGATCTTCCACCAAGGTCGGGCCATAGAATGGCCTCTCCCGCCGACCAGTTCAAAGGCGTTCTACAAGCTCTCCCATACAACGCTTCGAAAGGCGACATTTGAATGCTTGATTGGAAACTATTGTTGTAGGAGAACTCCGCAAACGGTAAACATTTTTCCCAACTATCGCTGTAGGATAACACACAAGCCCGGAGAAGGTCTTCCAAAACTTGGTTTACCCTCTCAGTTTGTCCATCCGTTTGCGGGTGATAAGCGGAGCTAAAGGATAGGTTGGTTCCCATTGCTTGATGCAAGCAGTTCCAGAAATGAGAGGTGAATTGGGGACCTCTATCTGAAACAATCACCTTCGGTACACCATGGAGACAAACAATTCTGGAAATATAAAGTTCTGCTAGTTTAGCCCCGGTGTAAGTGGTCTTGACAGGAATAAAATGGGCAACCTTGGTTAAACGATCCACAATCACCCATATAGAATCGAATCCAGCTTTAGTTCTAGGAAGGCCGGTGATAAAATCCATGCCAACTTCTTCCCATTTCCACTGGGGAATGGGCAGGGGATCTAGAGTGCCAGCCGGCTTCAAATGCTCAGCCTTGACTCTTTGACATAGATCGCACTCGCCACATATCGTGCAACGTGCCGCTTCATTCGGCTCCACCACAGTTTCTTTTTCAAATCTTGATACATTTTTGTACTCCCGGGGTGGATAGAGAATTTGGAGTTATGAGCCTCCTTGAGAATCAATTCCCTCAAGTGGCGATCAAATGGTACCACCATACGGTTTCCAAACCATAGAGTACCTTGTGCATCTTGCCTAAAACATTTTGCCTTGCCTTGTTTCATCAGTTCTAAGATTTGAGCCACTTCCGCATCGGTTTTCGGGCTTCTAATCTGGTCCTCAAGTGTGCAAGTCACACTGAGGGCTGCAAGCGAACCTTCTTCAACTATCTCCAGGTGTAGGCCTTGCAATGCAGCACATAAGCCCGCAGAAAAAGGGGTCACCGACAAACAGTTGCACTGAGATTTTCTGCTCAACGCGTCGGCCACGACATTAGCCTTCCCTGGATGATAATGGAGTCCCAAATCATAATCTTTAATCAACTCAAGCCATCTTCTTTGTCTCAAGTTCAGGTCGGCTTGGGTGAAAATATATTTAAGGCTCTTATGATCGGTGTAGATCTCGCAACGACACCGATGAGGTAATGTCGCCAAATCTTCAAGGCATGCACTACACCGCGAGCTCTAGGTCGTGTGTGGGATAATTGGCCTCATGGGGCCTCAATTGCCTTGACGCGTAGGCCACCACTTGGCCGTCTTGCATAAGCACACAACCGAGCCCATGGCGAGATGCATCACAGTAGATATCAAAGTTCTTATGAATGTCCGCGAACAAGCACGGAGCTTCGCAGCATTCTTTCGTGGTTTGAAACTTTGCTCGATTCTCATTGCCCACTCGAATTTCTTTTCTTTCTTTAGAAGTTGGGTCATAGGCTTCGCGATTTTTGAGAAATTCTTGATGAACCTACGGTAGTATCCCGCAAGTCCAAGAAAACTACGAATGTCGGTGACACTCTTAGGTTGCTTCCATTCAAGGACATCTCAGTACTTTACTAGGATCAACAATGACACCACCTTTAGATAGGATATGTCCCAAGAAACTAACCTCTCAAGCCAAAATTCACATTTGCTGAATTTGGCGTGACACGATGGTGGCGTAAGCTTTTCTAACACTAGTCTCGGATGTTGCTCATGCTCAAGATCGACTTAGAGTAGATAAGGATATCGCCAATGAAAACCACTACAAACCGATCCAAGTATTCCATGAACACCGAATTCATGAGGTTCATGAAATAAGTCAGCATTGGTCAAACCGAAGGACATGACCGTGTACTCGCATAAACCGTAACGAGTAGAGAAGGCGGTCTTCGGAATATCCTCGGTTCTAACTTTAACTGATGGTAGCCTAACCTCAAGTCAATTTTGGAGAACACCGAGCTCCACTAAGCCGATCAAATAGGTCATCGATCCGCGGAGCGATACTTGTTCTTGATAGTGACCTCATTCAACTGACGGTAGTCAACACACATCCGTAGACTCTTGTCTTTCTTCTTGACAAAGAGAGCCGGCATCCCCAAGGCGAGGAGCTAGGCCTGATGAAACCCTTGTCTTGCAACTCCTGTTGTTCTTTAATTCAGCTAGCTCATTGGGCGGCATCCGATACGGTCTTTTGAGATGGGCGCGGTGCCGTGCAAGCTCAATGACAAACTCTACCTCTCGGTCGGGGCATGCCCGAAGTTCTTCAGGAACACATCAGATACTCACTCACCATCGGTACCTCCTCTAACTTGAGGGAGGTACTGCCTCAAAGCATATAGGTGAGAACTACCGCTAAAGGTGCAAAGACGACTGATGCCGTCTTCGCTAGTCAATGAGATAGACCGGGCACAATCAATCTTCCCGATTCTTAGATAACCAATCCATCCCTAAGATAACATCAATGCCCACCGAACTTATCACTATTAAGTTTGTTTGAAAAGTTAACATTTTGTATTCAATTTTACGCCCTCGCAGACTTGATCGGCGAGAAAACCGACCGGGACCGAATATGATAAGGTGGGTGTAGTGTATGTATCTTGAATTGGTTAATTTCAGCATACTCGCTTTTAATAAAAGAATGTGATGCTCCGTAATCAAATAGAACCGATGCAGACATGAATTAACAAGGAGTGTACCTAGCACGACGTCAGCGCGCTTCGCCTCCTCTGCCGAGACGTGGTTGACGCGACCACGTGCATGCCGGGTGGAGTAGGTGCTACTCTGTGGTGGTGGCGGTGGCCTCGTTGGAGCTGGGCCGGTGGTGCCGGAGCGAGTACGCCCGGCATCCTCGCCGCTTGGCGAGGCATCGTGAAGCATAGTGGCCCCGACGGCCCACAAAGGGAAACAGATGACGCCGCTTGTATGCCCCGCCACCGTGGTCGCTGCCCCGCCGTCTTCTTGGAGCCGCGGTGGAGAAGGTCGTGGAGGTGCCACAGAGACCTCGATGGTGCTTGCCGGCCGGGCACGAGGTGCCCGAGGTAGTCCCGGCGTGGCTCGGGAAAATCGCCACTCGCCATCGCTGCCGGAAAGCCTTCCTCCTCTTCCTCGACTCATCCACCGTCGTGCTCTCATGCTCCACCACGATTGCCTTGTTGACCGATGCCGGAAACTCCACGAAATCATGTGCAGCTAGAACAAGCCGCAACTCCTCCGATAGCCCATGGAAGAACTCGTTCGCGACGAGCGCTCTGCCGAGACGCCGTCCGAGCATACCGCCAAGTAGTTGAAGTCATGCAGTACTCGCGACGGTCCTCCGCCCTGCCTCAAAGCAGGAACCGCCGCCGCTTGATAAGCGGCACTCCCTCGTATATGGGCCTCTCGAACGCTGCCTCGAACTCGCCCCAAGTCGGGGCGTGACCAGCGGTTGCATGGCGGAATAACTATCCCACCACGCGCCGCCGCACCCGCCAACCGGTAGCCGCAAACAAGACTCTCTCGACTCCGTACACCGGGCAATGTTCGCTTCTTCTCAATGTTGTGTAACCAATCCTCTGCCTCCATCGGGTCCTTGCCGCCCGCAAACGCCGGAGGGTTGGTCCGCTGAACTCAGCCGAGACCTCCGACGCCGGGGTGGGCGGCTCCTCTGTCGGAGCGGTGCCGGCGCGCAGATTGCGCCACGATCGCCTCAAGCATCCGGTCCGTCCATCCGGTTGCGCCAATCATCATCATGAACTCGACCATGGATGGCGGCGAGGAGCACCTCCTCAGCGGTCCACCCGCTGGGGCGGCCGCCGAGGGGTCTCCATGCCCGCACGGCCGCCGGGATGACCGCCCCCGATCGTAGAAATCGCCGAGAGGTGCTAGACGCGGTGCCCTAGATGGGGATGGGGGCCTGCCGCGCAGGCTCCCGATCGCGTGAGTCGGTCCCGCATCCCGTATTGGACAAGGATGGTTAGCAATTACGATAAAAGCCACTACTTGGCCATACATGCATAATCAATATCAAAAGCAAGAAAATTGTAACATCGAATAGAACACCAAACAATAAGCAACATAAACCAAATTCGACACAATTCCGTACATAAGCGCCCGCAGGCTTAAGGTTACATTAAAATAGGAGTGTTTGCAAATAAAACATAACAGTTCGACATTTACTACAAACTACCCTATTACATAAACCTAAGGATACAAGCTCAAACATAGAGCTCTCGCCTAACACCTAGATATTATTCCGGTCAAAGTTCACCGGAAATTGGCCCGTAAGATGTGCCCTGTGGGATCCAAAGATCATCGTGGTCCCCTAGATTAGGAAGACGCAAGGGTGATCCTATGGCGTTAATATGACCTTCTACCACGGGTAGGCGATATTCTGCCGGCGCAGAAAGATAAGGGGAGATCATATTAGTGCCATATAGCACACTAGGATGAATGAGCCTCATGTCATGCATGAGCCTTAAGTGCTCTGAGCTTCAATGAGACGCCGTCGCGTTTCCACAACTCATGCACCATACAACGATGCATTTGGTCCATTACGTGGACCAATCTTGCCAATCGCTCGACTTGGGGTCCTCCCAAATTGGATCCTAGCAAATGAGTTCACGTCCCTAGCGCGCGCGCCGCATCGGAAAGTGATCATACGGGGTGGGCTAACTCACAGTCATAGCGAAGACGACTCATGGCCACCAAAGCTACTTCTTGTAACGCCATGGCCTCGTATACCGCGCTGGAAGCGGTAAGGTATGCTCCCGTGACTTGTCTAGCAATGATATCTATCATCGCCATAAACTCCTCCATTCCCGGTCCTCGATCACGGCGGTAGATGGAATAAGTGGGCTGATATGTGAAGTTCGCCCTCCACATCATGTCTCGTAGCAACGTCGGGTATCCATCCACTCCTTCACTTGAGTTTCCTGACAAGGCACTCGAGGGTTCATCTAAAGGCAAGAAGGCAAGGTAAGTTAGTTTCATAAACCAAAACAGATTAGGAGAGAAAAGATACTAAGATGGATAAGGAATAAAAGATATTCTTAACTTAAATTTTCTCAAAGTAACTTGATAATTCCAAGATATTTTGACTCGTAAGGCTCACTAACTCTAACGCCAGCTACCTCTAACCTACAACAAGATGGCTCGATACCAACGTGGGGACCCCTAATTATCTCCGTAAGACCGAGATTAGACAAGGTCTTAGGGACATAATTACGGGTCTCCGGTAAATGAATTCCAATTTAACCCTATCCAAGTGAGAGGCTTAGCCGAATATTAGAGCCTCAACGATCATGCGCGCTGCTCCCTTGCGAGCGCTACATGATTGTCGATTCTCCCTCGATTCAAGCACTACACTTGGTGAGTTAAATGGGACTTCATTAACAACGAGCATGACATATATTGGCTCCCAAGATCAACGACCAATATACTCATACCCTTATCCAACGTTGATTACATCCATACAACGCACACAACAAGAGATAAAAGACATACTGCATAATAGTTAAGGTCTACAGCTTATTACAAACGGCCGACCGGCCAAATTTAAAGTAGAGTATCAAGTAGCAATGAATGAAATAGATAAAGCAAAAGACCAGCGATGGTATGCCCAACACCCATCGGCAACCGATCGGGAGTTAAATGGTAGCACACTACTCATTAGTGTCACCCAAGTCAACACTAGCGAGATCATCATAATCATAACCTTCCTCACCGAAAAGGCCAAGAAACATCCGGTGAGTACAAGTGTACTCGCAAGTCTTACACAAATAAAAATAGTTATGCATAAGGGTCATTCAAAGGATGGCTCATATTGGTTTAGTTTTGCGAAAGAGACGCAACAATTTAACATCCTACACATGCTAGTTTTTCATGTGCCCATTTAAAATCAGATTTGAAGTAGAAGTAAAACATGTAGTAAAACATTTCATAATAAACAATTGAATCATACCAAGACCAAAGTGGCAGCCCACTTTGATATACTAAACACATGAACAACCCGCTCATGACGAATACCAAGTTCAACCACAATTTTAATTAAAAGTCTAACAATAGTAACTCCCGAACTCAAGCGGTTGTCCATAACCGTGACACGGCTATTCGAATAGATTGATACCCGCAGGTGTACTACTTTACCCACACGACTTGATTAGCCCGTAAGCCTCCGGATGCCTCCAAAATAGCATACTTCCTATGGTATGCCGTACTGTAAATCAAGATATAGTCATTTTCAAAGAAGAAAGCCCTATTGGGCTAAGTCCCCTTGTGAGATGGTTCCTTGCCTAGTACAAGCGTCGATAGCACTTGCTAGGGGCTCACAAGTTATATTGGAAATACCGATGCAATCAAAACAAAAGAATTGGTGCTCCCTTGCACACTATAAAGGATTACATCGGCTCCTCAAAGAACATAGGATTTCACGGTCGCTATGCCCCTTACACCACCAAGGACTTAACACAATAAAACCCTCCCCCTACTTAACCATACGGCTCCCAACCCGCGTGGCAAAGACGAGTGTACTTGAATTAACGACGTTACAAAGTTCGGTCCTCAATTGTCCGACAAGTCCTTCCACAAACCCAATTCGTGCACAAAGACACCATCACTAACCAACACTTGTCCGGACCAAATCTCATTTTAAAAAAAATGACAAAGTTTAACTCATAACACAGCTACAAAGATCTGAAGTAAAAACATAAAGTAAGAGTTATGTGTATCCCAAAACCGCCGGGTTATTCCCGACGATCGAACTACCGTATCTAGACTTGCATGGCTAAGCAACTCTATAACCATAATTCACACATCCTGTCTTAAGCATATAGGAGTTGGCATAATTCAAGATTAACCTCAAGCATAGGATATAACTAAACTACACATCACAAAAATATCGACATAATCAAAATAGCATGCAAGCAATTATCATTGCACTAACTTAACCAAAACTGGGATCAAATATGATGCAAAAGAAAGTTCAAATGATGCTTGCCTTGCTGGTACAGTAGCTGCTCACTCTCAGTTGCGTAAGTGTCGATATCAATATGCTCGGGATCTAAATAATTATAACATCCAATAAATACCGAGAAAACAACTCAAAAATCAAAATGCTCAAAATGCATGATTTTTCTACAGTAGTTAGATCATGATTTTTGATGAATTTAGGTAAAAGAATCATTCCAATTGGAGTTATGAATCGGAAGTTATGCCATTTTGAATTTCAGGTTTCGATATGCTCGTTTTGAGTAATTTAATTATGAGGTGAAAATTTGTAGGGCAGTGGTGAGTACATGGATTACATAGATAAATAGGTAATATTATTATCGGTTAAAAACAGTTGAGTTTGTCCTTTTGGAGTTTATATGATTTAGTTATGTATTTTCAAAGTTATCAGCCTTTTATAGTGTAACAATAATAGAGTTAAAGATTACATTCTCCCAAAAATAGTTTCTGTGACAGAAGTAATATGGAGACCATTTTTAGAATTAAGTTCACTGAAAATGAAAATTATCAAAAGTGGTCTCACTGTTTTGGAGTTTCCAATAATTACTTATGCATTTTTGAAATTATCATCATTTTTCTATTGTACAAATAATGGTTTTAATGGATTAATTTCCAATTAATACTCTCTGCTACAGAGACATGTATGAAACCAATTTTTATAGGAAGTCCATTAAGAATGTAAATTTTCAAAAGTGGTTTCACTCATTTTGGAGTTAAAATGAATTAGTTATGTATTTCCAAAGTTATACATATTTTTCAGTGTGCAGATTAACTGATTTCGAATTTCATAAAGCATTTACTACTTTTCCTACCGAGGCCTACGCTAGCCGCAGTCACTGGCCAGCGGGCCCGCCCGTCAGCGGCCCACAGCGAGGCACGCGCACGTGTAACCTAGGGTTGCGATTGTGAGTCGTTGGATCAAGATCCAACGGTCCACAGTCGAAGTGCAATAGGACGGTCCGAATGTCTCACAAATCCAACCCGTCCCTTTCGCATCTGACGGTCCAGATTGATTCCAGTTCATTTGGTTTTCTTAGCACGTGTTTTAATGCCCTGGGTCCACACGTCAGTGGACTTAACCGATCATTTCCGACATCAATTAAAGCTAAAGATTACGATTAATCGCTAATGACGTGCTACGCGTGCTCGCCGGCGACGCGGCACGGCAAGCGCGCAGCCGCCGCTTGCCGGCGGCTCGCGGCGCTTCTGCGCCACGGCGGAGCCTGCCAGTGGTCGCGTTAGCTCGGCAATAGCCTGGCGCAGCTAGGGGAGGTGGTCACAGAGTTGGGGGTGGTCTGTGCCGGCGGCTTGTCAGAGACGAGCGGCGGCGGGTTATACGGCAAATGCACAACCGCGAAAGGTAAAGCTCCGCAGCCCATACAAGCATGTGCCCAAATCCTAAAGGCTACAAGGAGGTCACCTGAGCTAGGAGAGAGCTTGAGGAAACTTGGGGCAGCTGGAGACTTGGTCGGCGCCGGAGAAGAAGAGGATGACGGCGCGGTTTTGCGAGTAGAGGAGCCCTCGAGCAAAACCAACTCAAGTGAGTGCTCTGGATAGCTTGAAGGTCATACTAGGAAGCTGTAAGAGCAAGGGATTGAGGAAGGGCTCACCGGAGCAAGGTGGGAGAGGAAGAGTTGCTCAAGGTCCAGAAATGATCCAATCTCCTAATACACGCACACCTGTCAGGCATTGTTCAAATAAAGTGAGGGGTTTTGGTTAAAAAGGCAAGGCATGCACGGTGACGCGGTGGAGGGAGGATAATTACCTCTCGGACACGAAGAAGACACGAGGTGTCCTTCGAGCGTGCTCGTACCGAGCTAGAGCACGACGATGGGGCGATGCTACAAACAAAAGCAAGAGTTCGATTGAGCAACAATGGAAATGCCAACGAACATGGAACGGAGGAGCACCACCCGTGGAAGCTTACCTAGCGTAAACCGAGAAAGCCTCCTCCTCTCACAACCGAGGAGAAGTGAGGGGAAAGGAGGGGTGCCGAGGGGTGTTATCTTTGGGAGGATGACGGATCGGAGGCGCGTGAAGTGAGGAGCTCCAGGAATGGCTGCATGCGGCGGTGGCTAACGGGGTGACGAGCCGCAACGCGCGCGGCAGCGGCGCGGCGCGTGGCGCCGTGTTCGAGCAGACGCGACGGAGGGAGACGACGGATCGACAATACGGTCCCACCGGTCCGTCCCCTCGCTTGCGCGCGAGCCGAGATGAGGTCCAATGCCGGTCGCCGATCCGGATCCAAGGGCCGAGGTTCAAGGAGGTTAAGTGGCGCGGGGCGAAGAGTACGCACGCTCACCGCGAGCTCCCATCTGACGGCTCAAATGAGGTGCGTTTAGGAGGTTGGGCTGAGTCCGGTTGCGAGTCGGACTCGAGTCCGAGGAATAGTACTAGGTCGAGGTTTAGGTTTAGAGTTGACTGAAATTAAAGAATCGACTTCTACTTTGACCAGTGCTTAAAAATGGAAATAAATTTCGTAAAATCATGAAATAATTTGTGGGGGTTCCTGGGATAACCTAGTGTCTATAAAAATTATTGAACCCTACTGTTCATGATATATTTTGTGATATATAAATTCAAACATGTTGTATGTCCATGAATGTTGTTTGAATTTTAGTTAGGTTCAAAATAGTCCCAAAAATTCTGGAAAAATTATATTAATTCATGAAAATTAATGTAGTATTTAAATAAATTGGTTCCAGATCATGATCACAAACTTTTATCACTGTTTTGAATTGAAGCGTGAATTTTGATGTGTATGTCCACCTCAAATTAGATTTTCCAAGTACAATATATTATGAAATGATTTGAATTTGATAATGCATGTCAGTGAAATACATATTAATCCAATTTAATTAGTTGGGGCTGTGACAGGCGACGTGAGCCGGCGGTGGCGAGGTGGAGGTCACCGTGGCGGGAACGCTCGGACGACAGGGAAGCTCCACTCGGGGTTGGGGAAAGACTAGTACGTCGAGGCGACACTCCTGGTCCTAGGAGTTTGACTAAGCTCCACTGCGTCGGACACGGGGAAGAAGGGCGTTTTCGGCCGGAGCTAGAGAAGAAAGAGCCGTTCTCCCTTGGTGCTGCACCAAAACATGATCAAAACGGTGGGGTGACTCAGCGTGACTCCATGGAACGGCATGACAAGGTGATGCGGTGCAAAAACTCACCGAAGCACGAGAAGGATCGATGGCGACGCTCGGGCACGCTCCGGATGCAGCGACGGCCCGTTCGTGTTCCGAGTGCTACACAGAAAAGGAGCAGCTCGGGTTAGCCAAGATAGGAACAGCGTTGAAGGAGGAGAAGAATGCACTCTCACGGCGGTGCTTACCGGGATGGAGGAGAGTTCAAAGCCTCCTTCTCTCCCACGGCCGAGGAGAGAAGTGAGGGGAGAGAGAGGAGTGCGAGAGGTATTAAGCTCAGGGAGATGACGGGTTGGAGGTGACGCGAGGGAGCGGTGCTCAGGGATTGGTCGACGAGGGCGGTGGGTTACGGCAGTGTCGGAGGCGTGCAAAGCATGGCGGGCGCGTGGAGTGAAGCTTCTGCGCCGCGCCTGCCCGAGGTGGAAGAAGGCGGGCTGACGGCGTGGGCCCGCGTTGCCAGAGACACAAGGTGCGGAGCGAAACGGGGCGACGTGGCTCGATGTGTACTCTTCGATTAGGATCTAATCGCTGAGGCTCAGGTGGTGTTTTGAACTACCGAACCGGCTGGGAGGTTTTTAGACCGTTGATCTTAGATCCAAGGGTCTGCATGTCTCGGTGCATTTAGGTGGTTGGGTTGAGTCCGGTCGCCGAGTCGGACTCGAGTCTGAGGAATAGTACTAGGTCAGGGTTTAGGTTTAGAGTTGACTGAAATTTAAAAGTAGACTTCCATTTTGACCAAGGCTCTATAATTAGAAATAAAATCCCTAAAATCATGAAATAATTTGTGGGGGTTCCTGGGAAGGTATAGTTCCCATAAAAATTATGAAACCCTACTGTTCATAATATATTTTGTGATATTTAAATTCAAACTTAATGTATGTCTTTTAAGTTGGTTTGAATTTTCATTAGGCTCAAACCAGTTCCAAAAATTTTGGAAAAATAATATTTATTCATGAAAACTAATGTAGTATTTAATTAAATTGGTTTCAGATTATGATCACAACTTTTTATCACTGATTTGAATTGAAATGTGAATTTTGATGTGTATGTCCACCTCAAATTAGATTTTCCAAGTACAATATATTATGGACATGTTCTGAAATCAATAATGCATGCTAATGAAATACATATTAATCCATTTTAATTGTTGGGGCTGTGACAAACCTCCCCCCCTTACAAAAGATCTCGACCCCGAGATCGATAGAGTGGAAGTTGAATAGGAAGGTTTTAAAAGAAAACATACATCCGTTGTCTTGATTTCCTTCAAAGATAGTGCCAAGATATTCTTTGTAAGGTTACAAGGAAAGGTCATTACATTTTCCTTTCCATTGCTTTGCTTAACCTTTCCTTTCTTGATTCGAAGGCACTTCGAGTAGAAAGAAAAAGATTTGGATAGTCAGCTCGCATTTGATCTTCAAGCTCCCAAGTTGCTTCATCTTCAGTATGGTTGCTCCATTGGACCTTGACGAACTTGATGTCACGATTCCTCGTCTTGCGCTCGGTTTCTTCGAGGATACGAATCGGGCTCTCTGGATGAGAAAGATCAGGTTGCAAGTCAAGATTTTCTAGTTCAGTTGCTTCGGTTGAGGCACGGAGACACTTCCTCAGTTGTGAAACATGGAAAACATCATGTACCTCAACAAATGATGGTGGCAATTATATTTGCTAAGCCACCGGTCCCAACTTTGCTAGAATTCAGAATGGTCCGATGTAGCGCGGTGCCAACTTGCCCTTGACTTCGAAAAGATGTGTTCCTTTCATTGGAGAAACTTTAAGATAGACATGATCATCCACATCAAGGCTCAACTCACGACGACAACGATCCGCATAGCTCCTTTGGTCTGGTTGAGCTATGCACAAACGATCTCGAATAAGCTGGACTTGACTCTCGGCCTCAAACATTTAGTCCGGACCAAGGAAAAGTCTTTTGCCGGTCTCAGACCAATTCAACGGGGTTTTACACCTTCTCCCGTATAGAGCCTCGAAAGGTGCCTAGCCGAGACTGGCTCGAAATTTATTGTTGTACGAAACTCGGTGAATGGGAAACATTTCTCCTAATGCTTCTCATAGAAAAGAATACAAGCACGGAGCACATCTTCCAAAACATGGTTGACTTATTCCGTTTGGCCATCAGTTTTGAAGATGATAAGCTGAGATGAAAGAAAGACGGGTTTCCATAGCCTCCTGCAGACTATGCCAAAATTGAGGGTAAACAGAGACCCATGATCAGAAACGATCGTCTTCAATACCTCTTGCAAGCTTACGATCCTTGGGACATAAAACTCAGCCAAGTGATCAGTACGAAGCTTGGTTTTGACCGACAAAAAAAAGGTGCCATTTTAGTCGACACAGGGAAAACTTACCAGGTCTAGATATAACAAGGATTGACAGACTGGGAGCTTTTTCTTGGTGCTTGGGTAGTGGTGCATGGCCGTTGTCAGTTGATGGAACGATTTGTCTGGTTAATTCCGGAACAACTTGTCTGGTTAATTCCGGAGCGATTTGTCTGGTCAGTTCCATTAACAATATGATCTCAGTCTGCTAACTAGCTTTGCGGAGTCATCCCTCCGCAGCTAGCTATCTTAGAGGGACCAAGGCCTTTCTTAGTCAGTGGAGCAAATTGTCTGGTTACTCTACTGACGAACGAAACCTTAGCCATGTTAACTAGCTATACGGAGTCATCCCTCCGTAGCTATTTTCTTAGGGGAAAATTGGTCGCTTAGGCCACGAAAATTTTGAGGCATTAATAGGTCTGTGATGCCCTTGGATGTAACATGGCCCAAGAAACTAACTTCTCGTAGCTAAAATTCACATTTGCTAAATTTGGCATAGAGCTGATGCTGACGAAGCTTCTCCAACACAAGTCGTAGGTGATGCTCGTGTTCTCCATCAGTCTTAGAATGAATAAGGATGTCATCGATGAATACTGTGACAAACTTATCCCAATACTCCATGAAAACCGAATTCATAATGTTCATGAAGTAAGCTGGTGCATTCGTCAGACCAAAAGACATGACAGTGTACTCGTACAACCCGTAACGAGTAGAGAATGTCGTCTTCAGAATGTCTTCAGTTTGAACTTTAATTTGATGGTAGCCTAATCTCAAGTCAACCTTGGAGAAAACCTTGGTTCCATTCAATTGATCGAACAATTCATCCATCCGCGGAATTGGATACTCGTTCTTGAAAGTGACCTCGTTCAACGAACGGTAGTCAACACACATCCACAAACTCTTGTCTTTCTCCCTAACGAAGATAGCTGGGCATCCCCAAGGTGAGGAGCTCAGCCAAATAAATCCCCTTGTCTTGGAGTTCCCTGAGTTGTTCTTTCAATTCCACTAACTCATTAGGAGGTATCCGATATGGCCGCTTTGAAATTGGCGCAGTACCTGGTACAAGCTCGATGACGAACTCAACTTCTCGATCAGGGGGGCATGCCTAGGGGTTCTTCGGGAAAAACATCTGGATAATCACTCACCACCGGTACCTCCTCCAATTCAAGGAAGGTACTAGCTTTCAAGGCATAAAGGTGAGAACTCCCAACTATTGGTGCAAAAACGACTCGATTGCCATCTTTGCTTGTGACAGAAATGGATCACTGAGCGCAATTGATTTGCCCTAGGTTTTTGGCTAAAATCACATCAATACCCTCTAAAGTTATTACTAACAAGTTGGCTAAAAAGTTAACCCCATGAATTTCTACTTTTACGTCCCGGCAGACTTGATCGGTTTGCAGAACCGATCCTGGTGACCGGATTTGATAACGTGGCTGAAGCGTATGCATCTCAAAATGATATAATGCAGCAAAGGACTTCTCGATAATTGAATGAGATGCTTCCGAAACAAACAAGACAAAAGCTGGAACAGAAATAACAAGGAGTGTACCTAAAACGACGTCGGGTGTGTTGGTTGCCTCCTTGGCGGCAACATGGTTCACTCGGCCACGTACTGGAGCTTGAGGGAGATTGGCCGCTGCCCTCAGGAGTGGTAGTGGTCTCACTGGCGCTGAAGTAGGAGTAGGGTAGACTCGAGGCATCCCACGTGCCTTCGCCAAACACCGGTCAGCATAATGCCCGGTGCGGCCGCAGTGAAAGCACGTCACGTATGGGTGGAAGTTGTTGCTGCTCGGGGGCACATAGGGTCTTGCTGGAATTGAAAGTGGTGTAGGAGCTGGATAAGTCCGGGGCATCCCTTGCTTCCTTGCAAGGCATTTATGCGCATAGTGACCGATGCAACCGCAGTAAAAACAAGTGACATTGGGCCTGAACGAGCTGCAGTCTCGGGAGCCTTTGTCCCCATTAAGCTGCTGTACCTCACACAGAGAAGGGTGTGTAGTCGTTGTTAGAGGCCTAGGTGGCACCGGTGCTTGAGGACGGGACAGTTGGAATGAACTAGCACGCTGAGAAGAGACATTGGGTCCCTTATTGACGGATTTTTGGAAATCTGAATCATGGATGGTAAAAGCTTGGTGCTTTTCTGGACAAAAGATCGCAAAATGTCCCGGAGTGTTGCAAACGAAACAAATAAGTTGCCTGTCTTTATGGGATCGGTTTCGATGCTTCTTTTCGGGTGGTTTTGGTGTAACATCTTGGCCAGAGCTTGCCTTGGTGACAGCTGCGAGGAAAATCCTTCATTGAAGTGCGACCGACTTTGTGATCATCCTGTGTAGGCGACACTCCTTGGGACAGTGATCGTGTCCTTCGCAGAGAAAACAAGTGACCTTGGTAGTCAGACAGCTTCCTGGTGGGTGGTCTTCGTCGCAGTTGGGACAACTTGTAATGCACTGTTCAATGTAGTTGTGGGCGCCCCGGATTATTGGAAATGTACTTAATTAAATTCATACTGTAGCACAATTATTAATGAAGGAACAGTACTGTCCCTTAATTAAAGATCATGCTAAAGGTATAAATTTAACAAGTAACAATTCCAATAAACAGGATCCCCGGATATATATATATCTCACAATGGTTCCCAGGATCAACGACCATTGCATATATATATCCTTCAACAACATTGCATCATACACATACAAGTCATACATTGGCATAATTAAACATAAGCTTACATCATTCGGTTTAGTACTACAATATTAAGTGACTTGGTCACTTCAAGAGTTTAACAGCGGAAGCAAAAACAAAAGATTAAAGTCCACCAATGGCCTCATCCACCCGCAGGCAATTGCGTGGAGGAAAGAAGTAGCGTTACTCGTTAGCGTCACCCTGATCGGCGCTAACGGGTACTTCATAAAGAAAACCGTCCTCACCTGCAACAATAGGTGATAGCACCTTGAGTACGGAAGGTACTCAGCAAGACTTACACAAACTAATGAAATAAAGTGTTTATTAGAACCTAATCAAAGGAATAGAATTGTTACATGCATAAGGTTACAACAGGAAGGTATAAAGGTTCAAATTTGCATAAAACGATACATCTTATCCTACAAAGACTAAATTTTTATAAAGCAATTTAATAAATCAAAGTTGGATTAGAACAGTAAGTAAATGGCATAACGTAAACAGTACAGTGCATGAATCCCTCATGCACAGCCATAAAAACCAAAAACCAGATTTTGAAAATCAAAACTTCTATACAGGTGACATCAATTCAAGTTATCGTCCATGACCGTGGACACGGCTATTCGAACAGTTTATACCTGCGGGTGTACATCTTTACCCACATGACTTAGCTAGCCCGTTGCCTTCGGGATGCCTCCGAATGATGACATACTTCCTTTGGTATGCCGACCGGGGAAACTAAGATTTGGTATTTTTCAACAAGCTAATACTATTGAGTTGGACCCCCATGTGTGAGTGATCCCGCTTAAACAACGATCGATAGCATCCGCTAACCGGGCACACATGTTGCGCCGTGAATGCCGATCCAAACAATTAAATGCGAATCGGGCTCACTACCCATATTAGAATGCAATCGGCACCATTAAGGTATCGATATGCTACGGAGCACATATACGCCCTCACCCTTCTAAGAACATCGACTTCGACATACAAGCTCACATGGCATACAACGCAATCATAAGACCAAAGCATCTATGCCATACAAGGTCAATACACATATTCTTACTCTCCTGTTTCCAACCCAATAGTCTTAACATTTTACTTAACCAAACAAATACCCATACACTGCATGTGGAAGTACGTGGGGACTTGAATTGAATAATCGAGTTCGGTCCTTAATTAACCGGACAAGTCCACCACAAACCCAATCTCGTGCACAAAAGCACCATCACTAGCTTCCTCTTGTCCAGATCAATTTAAATTTCAAATACAAGTCTGATTTAAAGAAACTGGACAAAGAGTTTAAAATAACAAGAGTTCAGTTGTGATTCCCATGTTTGACAAGATATGCTTGTCAAACTCTAAAATCTCTAGACTGCATGTCTAAGCCAAAACTGAAAATATATCCTATAATATACAGTACTGAGCTAGGGTTAAGTGTATGGTGACAATTGAGGTAATCCATCATGTTAGGTTATAACTAACTACTAACAGATTACAGTTTGTACTTTCAGAAAAATAGCATGCACAGTTGTCACTGGATTTAGAAAATCTAATGTATAAAATTTGGGATCAATATGGTGCAGAGAGGATGCTTGCCTTGATAATAATAGACCTCTGTTGCAGGTTCAGGTTGCTCAGAAATATATTCAAAAACTTCAGATGAACCAGATTCTATAAGAAGCAATAAGATCCAATAAATGCCAAGATTGACAATAAGCACAAAATGGAAGAAATATGCATGATCAATCTAGAAATGCATGATTGACAATATGCTTAAGCCATAACTACCCATAATAGTGATAATAACCCATTTTATAACCTCATTTTCAAAAGACGAAACTAGGTTTAGTGCAAAGTTCCGCTTTGATTTTAAAAGAGTCAAAACAGACGATTGCAATTTTCGGAAAAGAATATAGAACATGCAAAAGTTCATAAATGAAACTTAGCATGATCTTTTAGGTAATTAATATCCCAAACCAACCTTAATCTAACCTAATCGGTTAGATTACAACAACTAAGAAGAAACTCATTTTTGTCGGTTAAGCACAAAAGGAACAGAGATGCATCTTTGCTTATGAAGCAAAATAGATGATGACAAGAATTGAAAGATCAACGTGTTATGCTGCTAGGTTTAGTTTAAACCTAACTAGGATAACAAGTCGACGTGAGAAACCCTAGGTCTTGAAAATGACATGGAAAACCGAAAAGTTATAATAACAACTTTTCAGTTTGAAGCAAGTTGAAGCTACTGATGCTCAAAAGAATGATTCACAGCAGCTTTTAAAGTCCTTAAGATGCTCAAGATGTCATAACCAGGGTTTTTAGCTTACCAGGATGGGAAAGGAGCCAAAGACTCTGAAAACCGATGATAATTGACAGAGAAATAAACTCTGGATTTAACCTACAAAAGATAACCAATCTTTATTGCAAGGTGGAACCAGAGTTTAGGATGGGTAAGCAAAAGGAACAAGAGCAAGAACTCCACTGGCCAACAATGGAGGATGAGCTGCTTCGGTCAACATTGGCAACAGCAAAAGCTAGGGTTTATATATGGATGTTGAGCTACAGGGCAAGAGGGAAAGATCTAGAGTTGATGAGGTGTCCATTTAGCTAAACATCCAAAAATTAGTGCATAATCTTTGGATAAATCCTCTCCTCTGCTCACAAAAATGGTCTTGCAGAGATAAGGAAGAAGGGAGGCAAAATATGACATGTGGGCCCCTTTGTCATCCTCAGCCGCGCGCGCTTCACAAAAGCTCAAAAGAATATCAGCCGTCCGATTGGAAATGGGCGGCTGTGATAAATAGGGAGATTAAAAGATTTGAATCGGTATCTTAAAATATGGACCATGCGATCTAGATCGGTCGATCGAGATCTAAACGAAATCCCGAAGGGCTTCGGGGCTCCGCTTTCAAAGAGAGACGTTGGATTAAGATCCAACGATCAATTAAAAGGAATACACGTCACCCCTTTTTGATGCGATGACGCGGCACCGTCCGATTAGATTTCTACGGTCGAGATGGGGCAAAGAACCGGATGGTCCGATTGCATACACTCATATGGACCCTACGATGGAAATCCAACGATCCACCGAATTTGGGCTTTAAAGGCCCACGGTCAAAAAGGAGCGCCGTAGGATTTAAATCAAAGGCCCATATAAACGCGCCTTTGATTTCAAAATGAAATAAGCGACGCGTTAGATCAAAATGAACGGCCGAGATCGTGAGGGGATCCGAGTCGTCCAATGCATACACCAATCTGGACCACACGATGAAGATCTAACGCCCGCAGGAGCGCCCTTAAAACACGCGGTAAAAGGAAAAGTCGTAGGATTTGAATCGACGGCCGGATAAAAGCGCTTTAAGTTTAAAACGAAAAGGGATGCGCTGTTGGATCGAGAATGAACGGTGGAGATTGAGAAGGGCTCCGGAGTTGTCCGATTGCACACACTGATCTCGCTCGTTAGATCAAGATCCAACGGCGGAGATTAAAATGCACACGTGGACAGCTCGCGGGACAGTGCGTCCTCGCCCGTTCGATTGAAGATCAACGGTTCATATCACGCGTGGAGTTCGGGCTCGCGCCCGAACGTGGCAGAGCCGGACCAAGTCGATTGGGTTGGACCTAGACCCATGGTCTGAGTCGCTACAGTGATAAAGTTTGGATTCAGGCCGGTTTAGTTGACCAAGCCTATTCAAATGCTTAAAAGGTTTGACTGGGATTTTAAAAATAGCAAATAAATTTGTAAAATCATGAAATTTTTGCTGGAGGCTACTGGGATGATATATTTCCCAGATAAAGTTTAAAATCACATGATCACTTTGTAAAATACATAAATATTTATTTTAACCCGAAAGTATTCATTTAAAGATAATTATTTTGCTTTAGGCCAAAATAATTTCTAAAAATGCAACAAAAATATTTTCAGCCAAGATAATTTATCTAGGCTTTAATAAAAATACTTCCCAGTCATAATACAAGTTTCATCTTGTATTCCTTTAAGACTTTAAATGGTTCTTTAGGATTTAGGCTAAAAAGGAAGGTTTTTAATTTGTAACATTCTGCCCAAATTGTAGAAATGAACAGGAATGCTATGAACAACACCTCATTACTGTTCATAAAGCATTTAATTACTGTTTATAGAATTGGGGCTGTTACAAACCTACCCCCCTTAAGAAAATCTCGTCCCCGAGATTTGGAACAAGTTAGAGATTAGGAAGAAGTGAAATTGAAATGATTTATAAGGAAATTCAACATCTGTTGTCTTGATTTCCTTCAAAGATAACAAAGAGGAACTTTACATAACAACATAGTGTTATCATTACATCTTTATTTACATTGCTTTGTTTAAACTTTCCTTTCTTGATTCAAAGGAAAGTACTAAACAACAAAGAGATGGGGGTGCTCAATCTGCATCAGATCTTCGCGCTCCCAAGTGGCTTCATCCTCGGAATGATTAGCCCACTGAATTTTCAAGAACTTGACAGTACGATTTCTTGTCCTGCGTTCCATTGTGTCGAGGATACGCGCTGGTTGTTCTTGATAGGAAAGATCAGGTTGGAGATCAAGATGCTCATAAGCAGTTGCCTCAATAGGAACACGAAGGCATTTCTTCAATTGGGACACATGAAAAGTATCATGCACTGCTGAGAGAGATTCAGGTAGTTCCAATTGATAAGCTACAGCTCCTCGCTTAGCAATGATTCGGAAGGGTCCGATATAACGAGGTGCGAGCTTCCCTTTTACCTGAAAACGATGAGTGCCCTTCATGGGTGACACTTTAAGATAGACATGGTCATCTACCTCAAAGCTTAAGTCACGACGACGATGATCAGCATAGCTCTTCTGACGAGACTGAGCAGTTCTCAAGCAATCTCGAATCAGACGAACTTGCTCTTCAGCTTCTTTTACCAAGTCTGGACCAAAGAATGGTCTTTCACCAGACTCGGACCAATTCAATGGGGTCCTACAAGCTCTCCCATATAAGGCTTCAAAAGGTGACATTTGAATACTTGCTTGGTAGCTATTATTGTAGGAAAATTCCACATATGGCAAAGATTTCTCCCAGTCTTTGCTATAGGATAGCACATAGGCTCAAAGAAGATCTTCCATTATTTGATTAACTCTCTCAGTTTGACCACTAGTTTGAGGGTGATAAGCAGTACTGAAAGAGAGTTCAGTTCCCATAGCTTGATGAAGACAATTCCAAAAGTGGGAAGTAAATTGAGGGCCACGGTCAGAAACAATGACCTTGGGAACACCATGAAGACAAACAATTCTAGCAATATAAAGCTCTGCTAGCTGCTTGCCACTGAAGATGGTTTTGACCGGAATGAAATGAGCCACTTTTGTCAAACGGTCGATGATTACCCAAATGGCATCGGATCCATTGGAAGTTTTGGGAAGACCAGTAACAAAATCCATACCGATCTCTTCCCACTTCCACTGTGGAATAGGCAAAGGCTGAAGGGTACCAGCTGGCTTCAGATGTTCAGCTTTAACCCTTTGGCAAATATCGCATTCAGCAACATACTGAGCAATTTGCCTCTTCATTTGGCTCCACCAAAATATTTTCTTCAAGTCCTGATACATCTTGGTACTCCCAGGATGTAGAGAAAACTTGGAATTATGAGCCTCTCTAAGAATTAGACTTCTGAGATGAGGATCGCTCTCGATAAAATCAGACCCGTCGCAATCTATCGATCGAGCAAAAGCAACAATAAGAACCAATAACACCAACAAAACTCAAAAATTCAATACCATCCAATGAGCACAAAATTCACACAGCAGCTAAAGCAAGATTTAACACATTAAAAGAAACAGAGAACAACTTATTTAAAGTGGTGATGAATTTTCTAATAATTTTCTAAGCTAAAATACATATTAAAGCACTAGTTAATTACTTAACAAATTTTCATAAACAGAAACAGTATCTAAAACCTATCCTGAGAATTAGTACACTAAAAATGAAAATTTACAAAGTTGGTTTTACTGGATTTGGACAATTATTGAATTTTCTAGTTTGGAAAATACATAAAACACCAATTAATCAATAACCAGATTTTTGCTAACAGAGACATGGTTGAAACTAATTTTAGTAAATAGTACATTCAAAATTAAAATTAACAGCACTGGTTTCATGCGATTTGGAGAAAAATTGAATTAGTTATGCATTTTCTAAGTTTAATTGAATTAATAGTGCAACAGAAAAATACATTTCAGAATTACTAAAGCATTCAATACTTTTTCTACCGACAAGCAACTAGCCCCACCATCGACAATGGTCCATGCACGACGCGACAGATACCGCCAGAAGGTGATGTCGAAGGCGTATTCTAAGAATGCGTCTTCGGCTTATCCAAACGAACTCCTAACTTACAAGTACAGAGAAATACGCTTCTACAAAGAGAACACGTATTATCCAAGTTTACACAAATATTAACTGACAACATGGACCCACATGTCAGAGACTCAGAGGATAAATAACGATTGGATTAAAGTTTCTAAACGCGATTAACTCTGGAGGGCCCACAAGACAGTGACTCACTAAAACGAGATTAGCGCTAAACTAAACTCCACCGGTGGTTCGCCGGCGCGCACGGGGACGGCGGCGCGGCCGTGCAGCCGATCACGCGAACCAGAAGATCTCAGGGTGAGTGGGTGATACCTTGAGGTTCACAACGATCTCGCGAACCCGATGACGGTGACGCGGAGCCCGATGGTCGTCGGAGGTGAGCTCGCGACGGCCGGAGGCGGAGAAGAAGGTGCGGCTTCCGCGGAGAAGACGCTACGGACTTCGAGAAGCTTCGGGAAGGTGGGCAACAGCTTCGCCTGTAACACCCCATCTCAGCATTGAGCCTGGAATGCTACTAAAATTAAATTAGACTAAACTAAACTAAGACAAATTACAAATTTTCGGCAAAACCTCCTTTGTATAGTCAACAATACCGAGGTTCCAACAATTAATCATGGCACTTATCAATATCTTCATAATCAAGGTTACACAAGCTTGCAAGATGATCGAATAAACAAAATCCAGACTTGCTATTCTCATTATCACAATTAACATAAATACTCAAAACCATCTATGAGTGATTCTCAAACAGTTTACTTAATGTTGATGTGTAATTAAATGGCAAACGCCTTATGGTCGTGAGGTAGTGAGTGCATCCAACATCTACTCCTCCCATGCATGTCGTTCTGCCGGTTGTACCTAAAACATATCAAAGCAAGGGTGAGCCCAAAGACTCAGCAAGTATCAACAAGCCTATAAACAAGAACACAAGCATAGCAACAATGATCCACAATAACGTTACACTAATCATAGCTTTCATACTCATGGAATGCGATCAATGCAATGCACCTTTTGAACTTTATCTCTTTTAGCATTTTACCGTAATGCGGGTATACATCCGTCGATGTATACCCTTGCTCGCCCTCAGCACAGGGACCAAGAGCCTATACACCACATGTATAGGGACCTTTGCCCATCATCTCTATGATGGGGACCTCTTTATTCATTGCCCACATTCCACGAATGTGGGGACCTCAAGCCCGTGATCTACATGACGGGGACCTCGAACATGCATAGTCACCACATGACCAATCCTCCAATATGATTGCATGATGCACATGAACAAAACTTTAAACCATCATACATATGGATTCACAACAACGACGTGCATGAATAAACTTATTCATACTTCTAGCATTCCTCATCATTGACATTCTTAGCATTCTAGTATCCATGAATAGCACATATATTCATAATACTAGCAAACATGAACAATCCTTCATGAATAATAATTAATCATATCTCAAATATTTACCATCCTTAATCATACATGTCACACTATCAACCTTGCATGGTTAGTACGCATCAAAGTACTAGCACCTTCTATCAAACATTCATACATATTCTCTCAATCAGAGTACTTGCATTCACAAGGATAAAATTGGAACTCATCACAATAACATCAACTTTAACCATAACTAGCGTTCATCAAGATAAATGGAAACTCATCACATTAACATTCATGCATGACTATTACGAGCAAAACACAAACACTCTCAGCATACAAGCATAAATATGCTATAACCCGAATACTTGCCTCAACCGTGCGAGAACGGTGGACGCGAAGAGGGCGCTGCCCCTGGGATCACGCTCCCACCTGAACATAAAGATAACTCCAATCTAAGACCAACATACTGGATCAAAAGCATAAATAACAACACGAACGAACTCGCTAATCTCCCAAGCGTTTTCTAATCTTCCAATTTCTAGCGATCGCTTTGGTGATCACTGCGGACAGTCAACTTCTAAAATACATAACTTTCTGCTCAGGAGTCCAAATGAGGTGTTCTCAGACTTTCTGGAAAGGTAATTAAATTACCCAAATAAACTTAGTTGGGGAGCCCTTTTGATTATGCCATCTACAGCCCCTACCAAGCCAAACTACAGAACAATAATTTTCACGTCGTCTTCTCTAAACAGTACACTAAAACCATCACAACCTTTGCTACGAAAGTCCAAATCTTGCGTTCTTTATCTCTCTGAAAAGGTATGGAAATTACCTACAATTTTCGTTATATTGAGATCCTCTGATTTCGTCTTTAACTAATAGATTAACTCCGTTTTCTACAGACTGTCAGGATATTGACAGATTAACCAGACAGCGGCACTAAACAATTCATAACTTTCTAACCGTTAATCGGATTTTGGCGTTCTTGGCGGCCACTGAAAGCTAAGAACATTATCTACATAACTCTAGGAGACTAAAACTCCTAATTCGGACTCTAAACACACGAAACTGACCGCGCAATAATCTGGACAGAACGCGATCTATTAAACCGACGCAAATCAATCTACCAAACGACATCAACCGCAACTATTACGTATCAAACAACGAAGAACACGCGACGTTACCCTTGTAGAATCGCAGCAAGATGATGAACTCTCCCCACGAAGTTGATCTCCTCTCCTTTCTTCACTTGATCGGCAGCAGGGAGCACCGACGGCGAGGAAGGGAGGCACCAATGGAGGGAGGCACCACCATGGAGGACAGGTGTGCTACAGTAACCGCGCTACAGTGCGGTGGCACTGTAGCTACAGTGCATCTAGGGTTTTCCCCCTTCCTTTTATTGGTGGCCGACCCCTCATGGGCCTCCTGGGCCAAGGCCCAAGGCCCAAGTTGCCGAAAAACTACAGAAACCCCCCTTTTTTATGTCTAATTTCTCTTTTGAACGCTTTCTTTCGTAGAATAAATTGGAGTATTACATTAAAACCCCTCTTTCTCCTGTTCAATCGCTTTGCTAAAAGAAATATTCCCCCGATTTTAATTATTCTCTCCCGATGTAATTATTCTCTCCCGATTTAATTTTTGGGGTATTACATTCTACCCTCCTTAAACACAATTCGACCCCGAATTCTATCATCATCTACTAGCAAAACAACAACAACCCCAACTGCAAATCAAGGACTCTCATCGCAACCAAACGTTACCAACTCGGTACTAAAAAGAGTCGAATTCAGAATCGAAGGTTTATCACGAAAATCTTTCCAGCTTCAAATTAGAAAATTTGCAAATAAACATCACGATCGCCAAAAGAGAAATCACTCGAATAACCAAATCCATCATTTCTTTATGAATAGATAAGAACCACACAAGCCAACATAAAGTCAAACCCAAATTGCGACGACGTCATCAAAAACTCATAGCTCATACAAGATCAAGAGAGTGTTTCAAGACTCGAGGAAACAATCTTTTCTCAATTTCTCCTTTAGAAATAAAATTTCTCTCAACTTTTGGAATCTGATTCATCGCACAACACACTAACTGTTACTCTTAACTTGGTGATCTCAACGCCAAACCCAAATCAAACACCTTGTCTACACCTTTGAAACAGGACTCGATGATCTCACAAAACATTCTCTAACCGATTTCCTTTCTTGTGAAATTCATTTGATAGATGGCGCTCGGAAAGTATCCCCAAATTAGATCTTGCACACGATCATATCACCTCAACCCTTTTGAGAACAAACATCTTAGATTTCGCATCACACACTCTTCTGTACTACACCAGAAAGGTGTTATCAACGATCATCCCACTGTTCGAAATCCACCCTTATTCTACTTCCTCTACACATAATCTTTGGGCAACTCAAAGTTCTAGCATAACAATGCAAAGTCCACATTTAACCTCCAAGACTCTTGCAACTAACTTCTCATATAAAAGATAGGAAAATCCTTAGATTAAATCCCTGAAAATCCACAATTCTCACATACTTACTCATCAACATCATCATGAAAATATTTTCTTGACCAATTTACCTTTACAAAGATTATAACTCTCAGAAGGTTACTCATTTAAAGCCAAATCACTCTTAACATTACTCAACATTTTCCATTATCCCATTAATTGACGTGACGATTCGATTACTTTGTAATTCCACTCTCATTAAACTATATCATCAAGAATAACTTTCATAGCCTCACAATACTACCAAATTGCGATACTCTATAAAATTGATCAATATTTCTATACTTTCAGTAATTCTAATGTTCCACCCGAAGTGAACCAGAAGATCTTGGATCACAATCACTATAGGTTCTACTAGCTGTAACAATGGAATCAGTTTAACCTCATAAGACAAACTTCCATTGAGTTAGACCTCTCTCAAAGAACTATATTACAAAATTATTTCGTCCTCCAATGCTTATCGAATAACTTACAACCCACAGTTTCACAATTACAATTTTTAAACACCTCAAAGGACTCAGGTGAAACGAATAGGTTGATTCTTCCTCAAAAGAAAGAGCGAATGGAATCAATTTTCATCAACTAGGAAAACATATGCCACCCACAGTGAACACAAGACCAAGGAAAAATGTCACTTAGGCCAAGTACTAAAAACATAAGGGAAAGTCAACGATGAGGGCTCAAGCCCTCTGAAAGCGAATACCAAACCACAAATGAGAAGAAGGTAATGCCCTTTGAAAATTGATAAACTCTTATGGAACAATCGCATAAGGTTTAAGCACTCTCAAATAAACTGCAAGATGCGAAACGAGACTTAAAGCTCAATTACTTATACTTGACTCATTCCTTTAACAAGGAAGGTTATTTTCTGTGATTACTACATCACTTTGCTAGCTTAAACAAGATAAGCTCTTAAAACCAAATCGTAGGAACAACTTAAGAACCAATAAAATCTTTCAACATGTCACTTTGCTCAAAGCAACTCAATCACCACATAACTCAAGTGATCCAATTAATCACCTTCGCAAAACTCGAAACACTTCTACAAAATCCAAGTTACGAAAGACGATCAAATTTCTTTATTTCTAAAAGAATCATCACCACACACAAGTCACAATCTCTTGCAGATAATCTTACTAACATCAAGAATAATATACTCTGAACATGAATATTTATTATCAACTATTCGATTAGAAAGCCCCCAAAGTTTCACCAATTTGTTCCATACTGCCTTTTCATCCCATCTTCAAAATGAGAGTATACCAAAATCATACAACATCACTACATCAACTTCTTAAGTTTAGAAGGGGTCTACTACCCAATTGAAAAGCTCCTACCAAAACCCTTTCATCAAGGACACAATTTCATCCAATTATTTCACAATCATGTGGGCATAAGCCACCTATTATATCATATCAGTTCATCTTTTAGCGATGCTCATTATCAAACTTCAACACACAACAGTTATACGACAACCCTTGTTGATATCAACTGGCTTCGTTATGAAATCTAGTTGCTACCTACTTTCCTTCCTAAATCACATGGATATTAACAAGCACATATTCAACTGTTCCTCCTCAATTTGGATTTCGGCAAAAAAAAAATACACTAAAACTTAAAAAATCGAAATCTTCTATCGATCAAGAGTCTCAACAACACTACAACCAAATTCATCGCGTCATCCTACATAGAAGAACTACATAGAACTCCTCCCATAATTTCTACATCCACCGATATTCAATCCATTCAACCGGTTGTACACAATTCTAATAACTAATCATACTAGGGAATATGTAAACCTGGTATTCCCTCTAATTTTCCTTTCCACACAATTAAATTAATCCATGGGAACCAAAGAACACAACAAGTTTAACAACCTAAACAGTTTTAATGACCAGACTAGTTCATCAAGGTTTCATACTTCTTGATATCTCTCAATCACTACTCATATATACCGTTCATCAAGAACTAGAAAAAGACAACATCATCCTAATCAATTTCACTTCCAAGGTTACTAATTAATATTAATTATTCACCATACCAATGACTCAACTTGATACCCATACCATATCAAGTTATTTGATTACAATCTCTGATTTAACCATAACAAGGCATCAGAAAAGGATTTTACCAATTTCCAACAGAAAAGAGATGCATTAAACTTCATCACTCGGAATAATCCAAAAGAAATACATAGAGCCAAAGTTTTCTCATGTTAACAAACTTGCAACAGAAACTCTCATTACCCAAACTTTCAAACGAATACATGAGTCATTCTTTTCCAATGAGAAAGAAGAAACAACCATAGAATTATTAGTAATGCCAATTTAGGACGATCACAAGTAGTAAAGGCAGCTCAACAGTCGAAAAACAATACTTGTTTCAGAGAACCATTAGAGACCATTGAAACACAACCATTACCATGAACCACGAACCCAAAAGAAAATCATCATCCACCACAAAACAAGAATTTGCCAAGATTTGAGGTCAAGAAGGAAAACAACTTTCTAAAACAACTCACGCTCAACTCCTGCAACTATGGTATTCGGGGTAACTACTCTATTCGTCTACCACGAACGGTGGTAAAACCAGACAAAGTCCAAGGCCACAACCACGGCCTCCACTTCTTAACAACCATTACAGACACGCATAAACAATATAATCAAATATGATTATACATGATCATCTCATGACAATTATAGAATAGATTCATAGATATAGAATATCATAACATATCATTTCATAGATTATCAACAAGAAAGACAGAGGCAATTCAACAATTGCTCAACAAATGAAACATAACAACAGATAATGCCAAGCAATGTAATTCCCAACCCCACCTCATGTACACGATGTGTCAATTTAATATTTTTCTATTAACCACGGACCTAAAGCCCGCTCGATACCAATGTAACACCCCATCTCAAAGATTGAGCCCGAATGCTACTAAAATTAAATTAGACTAAACTAAACTAAGACAAATTACAAATTTTCGGCAAAACCTCCTTTGTATAGTCAACAATACCGAGGTTCCAACAATTAATCATGGCACTTATCAATATCTTCATAATCAAGGTTACACAAGCTTGCAAGATGATCGAATAAACAAAATCCAGACTTGCTATTCTCATTATCACAATTAACATAAATACTCAAAACCATCTATGAGTGATTCTCAAACAGTTTACTTAATGTTGATGTGTAATTAAATGGCAAACGCCTTATGGTCGTGAGGTAGTGAGTGCATCCAACATCTACTCCCTCCCATGCATGTCGTTCCTGCCAGTTGTACCTAAAACATATCAAAGCAAGGGTGAGCCCAAAGACTCAGCAAGTATCAACAAGCCTATAAACAAGAACACAAGCATAGCAACAATGATCCACAATAACGTTACACTAATCATAGCTTTCATACTCATGGAATGAGATCAATGCAATGCACCTTTTGAACTTTATCTCTTTTCGCATTTTACCGGTAATGCGGGGTATACATCCGTCGATGTATACCCTTGCCTGTGCCCTCTGGCACAGGGACCAAGAGCCTATACACCACATGTATAGGGACCTTTGCCCATCATCTCTATGATGGGGACCTCTTTATTCATTGCCCACATTCCACGAATGTGGGGACCTCAAGCCCGTCATCTACATGACGGGGACCTCGAACATGCATAGTCACCACATGACCAATCCTCCAATATGATTGCATGATGCACATGAACAAAACTTTAAACCATCATACATATGGATTCACAACAACGACGTGCATGAATAAACTTATTCATACTTCTAGCATTCATCATCATTGACATTCTTAGCATTCTAGTATCCATGAATGGCACATATATTCATAATACTAGCAAACATGAACAATCCTTCATGAATAATAATTAATCATATCTCAAATATTTACCATCCTTAATCATACATGTCACACTATCAACCTTGCATGGTTAGTACGCATCAAAGTACTAGCACCTTCTATCAAACATTCATACATATTCTCTCAATCAGAGTACTTGCATTCACCAGGATAAAATTGGAACTCATCACAATAACATCAACTTTAACCATAACTAGCATTCATCAAGATAAATGGAAACTCATCACATTAACATTCATGCATGACTATTACGAGCAAAACACAAACACTCTCAGCATACAAGCATAAATATGCTATAACCCGAATACTTGCCTCAACCGTGCGAGAACGGTGGACGCGAAGAGGGCGCTGCCCCTGGGATCACGCTCCCACCTGAACATAAAGATAACTCCAATCTAAGACCAACATATTGGATCAAAATCATAAATAACAACACGAACGAACTCGCTAATCTCCCAAGCGTTTTCCAATCTTCCAATTTCTAGCGATCGCTTTGGTGATCACTGCGGACAGTCAACTTCTAAAATACATAACTTTCTGCTCAGGAGTCCAAATGAGGTGTTCTCAGACTTTCTGGAAAGGTAATTAAATTACCCAAATAAACCTAGTTGGGGAGCCCTTTTGATTATGCCATCTACAGCCCCTACCAAGCCAAACTACAGAACAACAATTTTCACGTCGTCTTCTCTAAACAGTACACTAAAACCATCACAACTTTTTCTACGAAAGTCCAAATCTTGCGTTCTTTATCTCTCTGAAAAGGTATGGAAATTACCTACAATTGTCGTTATATTGAGATCCTCTGATTTCGTCTTTAACTAATAGATTAACTCCGTTTTCTACAGACTGTCAGGATATTGACAGATTAACCACACAGCGGCACTAAACAATTCATAACTTTCTAACCGTTAATCGGATTTTGGCGTTCTTGGCGGCCACTGAAAGCTAAGAACATTATCTACATAACTCTAGGAGACTAAAACTCCTAATTCGGACTCTAAACACACGAAACTGACCACGCAATAATCTGGACAGAACGCGATCTATTAAACCGACGCAAATCAATCTACCAAACGACATCAACCACAACTATTACGTATCAAACAACGAAGAACACGCGATGTTACCCTTGTAGAATCGCAGCAAGATGATGAACTCTCCCCACGAAGTTGATCTCCTCTCCTTTCTTCACTTGATCGGCAGCAGGGAGCACCGACGGCGAGGAAGGGAGGCACCAATGGAGGGAGGGACCACCATGGAGGAGAGGTGTGCTACAGTAACCACGCTACAGTGCGGCGGCACTGTAGCTACAGTGCATATAGGGTTTTCCCCCTTCCTTTTTTTGGTGGCCGACCCCTCATGGGCCTCCTGGGCCAAGGCCCAAGGCCCAAGTTGCCGAAAAACTGCAGAAACCCCCCTTTTTTATGTCTAATTTCTCTTTTGAACGCTTTCTTTCGTAGAATAAATTGGAGTATTACATTAAAACTCCTCTTTCTCCTGTTCAATCGCTTTGCTAAAAGAAATATTCCTCCGATTTTAATTATTCTCTCCCGATGTAATTATTCTCTCCCGATTTAATTTTTGGGGTATTACATCGCCCTGACTCCAGGAAGGATAAGCACACGATAACACCGACGGAGAGGGACGGAGGCGGCCGGAATTGCCTCGGCGGCGGATCACCGTGCGCGAGGAAGAAACAGTCGCACAGCCTCGGTAATGCACGAAAGAGCAAAGTGAGGACACGGTTAGTCTTAGTGAGGCGATGCGATCCTAAGGGACCAAGTGTCGAAGCTAGAAACTCACCAGAGCGCCAAAGAGCTTGCGGAGCCGAGATCACCGGAGGCGGAGAAGACGAACTCGCTCCCGGCGATACACTGGACGCCACGAGCTCGGGATGGGCAAAATGGAAGCGGTGTGGAGAATGGATCCCGATGGCGTGGTTGCGGAATCAAGGGCGGTGCTAACACGGCGATGCTGCCCAGGGGTTCTTCTCCGGCCGAAATCAAGAAACGGGCGGAGAGAGCTACAGAGCGGGGAAAACGAGGGATGAGTGGGCGCGGTGAGGTAAAGAAGGCCTGGCGATGCGCCACGGACGGACACGAGGGCAAATAGGTGGCAGCGGCGAGGTACGTGGCGCTCATGCGCGAGCGGCCGCGAGCTCCGGTGAGACGCGGAGAAGACGAGGAAGGATCTGACAAGGATGGCCCACTCGTCAGCGACGGCGAACAAGCGGCGCGAGTCGGACCAAGTGTGGTTCAACGATTTGGTCTGACTCGATCAAAAAGATGTCGACCGTTCGATCTAGAATGGGCGGCCGAGATCAGTGTATGTATTCGGACAGGTCGACGAGACAAGCAATGTGGACCGTTCGATCTACATCGGACGGTTGGCAACGATCGGGCGCGCGCGGTGCAGCTAGGCGGTGCGACTGAGCCAAGCGACTCGGTCGGACTCGAGCCAGAGTCAGGTCCGAGCCCGAGGAACAGTGTTTTCAGAATTTGAATTAAAAAGGACAGAGAAGGTTTGGGGAATTTTTAGAGGTAGTTCCAGAGCTCCAAAAATTCCAAAATTTTTATGGGAGCTTCCTGGGACAGAGGACAACCTTGTGAAATGTTTCCAGGAATTTTCGTGCACTAGATTTCTCCCAAGAAAATTCACAAGCTGCTGTCCAAAGGTTTGACCAGATTTTCAAACTAGTTTGACTTGGCCTTTTGAAATAGCAAACAAAATCTAAAAATTGTGAAAATTTTCAGAGAGGTAGCTAGGATGATAAAGATGGTAGGAAAAATATCCCTAGAGGATGATCACAAGTTTGAGGTTGTTAATTCTGTTGACAACAACTATCATTCACAAGAATTTAATTCTAGAAAATGGAGATTGCAATGGGAAAATTTAGAATACTTCCAAATGATTTCATGAGGCAACAAAAGTTTTTATTTCTCCTCATAATTTACATTTGAAACACAAACCCTAACTTAGGGCTGTTACAAATCTCCCCCCCTTACAGGAATCTCGCCCCGAGATTCTGATCACTGGGAGAAGAAGGACGGGTAGTCTGCTCGGAGACGATCTTCCCGCTCCCAGGTGGCTTCATCCTCGGAGTGATTCGACCACTGAACCTTCAGGAACTTGATCGCACGGTTTCTTGTCTTGCGTTCAGCTTCTTCGAGGATACGAACGGGGCGCTCACGATAAGACAGATCTTCCTGCACATCGATATTTTCCAATGGTGTTTCATCAACTGGAACACGGAGGCACTTCTTCAATTGCGATACATGGAAAACATCATGCACTCCCTCAAGTGTAGCTGGCAACTCTAACTTGTATGCAACAGCTCCCACCCTATCGATGATGCGGTAGGGTCCGACATACCGAGGAGCCAATTTGCCCTTGACACCGAAACGACGATGTCCCTTCAAAGGTGAGACTTTGAGATACACAAAATCATTTGGCTGGAAGCTCAGCTCACGACGACGCCGATCTGCATAGCTCTTCTGCCTGGATTGAGCTACGCGCAAGTGCTCACGGATCAACTGCACTTGACTTTCAGCCTCATTGATGGAATCTGGGCCAAAGAACCGCTCTCCCGCCACCAGTTCAATGGTGTTCTGCATCGCCGCCCATACAAGGCCTCAAATGGTGCCATACCGAGACTAGCCTGGAAGCTGTTGTTGTAGAAAACTCGGCAAGCGGTAGGCACTTCTCCCAATTCTTCCCATAGGAAAGAACACAAGCACGGAGCATATCTTCAAGAACATGGTTGACTCGCTCCGTCTGACCATCAGTCTGAGGATGATAGGCCGAACTGAAAGAAAGACGTGTCCCCATGGCCGCTTGTAGACTGTGCCAAAACCGAGAAGTGAACAGAGAACCACGATCTGACACAATCGTTCGTGGCACGCCGTGCAAGCTCACAATGCGGGATATGTAAAGATCCGCTAGCTAATTCACATCAATCTTCGATCGCACTGGAAGGAAGTGAGCCACCTTCGTCAATCGGTCAATGATAACCCATAAGGCATCTTTCCCCGAAGGAGTACGGGGTAGCCCAGTGATGAAATCCATGCCTACAGAATCCCACTTCCACTCTGGTATAGGTAAAGGCTGAAGAAGACCTGCTGGACGCTGATGCTCGGCCTTGACACGACAACATACGTCGCATCTGGCAACGAACCTGGCAATCTCGCGCTTCATGCGAGTCCACCAGAATCTCTGACGCAGATCTTGATACATTTTGGTGGCCCCGGGATGGATGGACAAAGGCGAATCATGGGCCTCATGCAGAATCAAATCCCGTAACTCTGGGACCTTTGGGACCATGAGACGCTGCCCAAACCACACAACACCGTGCTCATCTTCTGTGAAACACTTGGCTGATCCATTCTTGATGTTCTGCTTGATCTGGTTCACACCGTCATTGGATTGCTGTGCTGCCTTGACTTGATCCATCAAAGTCGGTTGCACCAATAAAGCAGCAAGAGAACCCTGCTAAACCAAACCCAAGTTGAGACGCTGAAATTCTGCAAGAAGTGCCGGTTGCTGCTCCTGGATCATCAATGTATTGCAATACACCTTTCGGCTAAGTGCATCAGCAACCACATTGGCTTTGCCAGGATGATACTGAATACCCATGTCATAATCTTTGATCAATTCCAACCATCTCCTCTGCCTAAGGTTCAGATCTGGCTGGGTGAACAAATATTTCAAGCTCTTGTGATCGGAATACACCTCACAGCGGTTTCCGATCAAATAATGCCGCCAAATCTTGAGTGCATGAACCACTGCAGCAAGCTCTAAATCATGGGTGGGATAGTTGAGCTCATGAGGCCTCAACTGCCTAGATGCATAGGCAACTGCCTTGCCTTCTTGCATAAGAACACACCCGAGTCCCTGACGAGAGGCATCGCAATAAATATCGAAGCTCTTGTGGACATCGGGTAAAGTAAGAACTGGAGCTGAAGTCAAACGCTGCTTGAGCTGCTGAAAGCTCTCATCACAAGCAGAGGACCACACGAACTTCTTGTCCTTCTTGAGCAATTCAGTTATCGGCTTTGCGATCTTGGAGAAGTTTTCGATAAAGCGGCGGTAGTAGCCCGCTAAACCGAGAAAACTCCGCACATCAGTGACCGACTTGGGCTGACCCCAAGATAGAACATCGCTGACCTTGCTGGGATCCACAGCTACGCCTCCAGCTGAAAGAACATGGCCCAAGAATGCCACTTCTTCAACCAGAACTCGCATTTGCTGAACTTCGCATATAGCTGGTGCTCCCGCAACTTGCCCAAAACAATCTTCAGATGCTCAGCATGCTCTTCTTCAGTCTTGGAATAGATAAGAATATCATCAATGAACACCACCACAAACTTATCCAAATACTCCATGAATACCGAATTCATGAGGTTCATGAAATAAGCTGGAGCATTGGTTAAGCCAAAAGACATGACGGTATACTCGTAAAGGCCATAACGAGTAGTGAAAGCCGTCTTCGGAATATCTTCAGCCCTGATCCGGACTTGATGATAACCCAATCTCAAGTCAATCTTGGAGAAGACCTGGGCTCCAGACAACTGATCAAACAGATCATCAATGCGGGACAATGGATACTTGTTCTTCACCGTCACTTCATTAAGCGGACGGTAATCAACACACGTGCGCAAAGTCTTATCCTTCTTCTTCACAAAGATCACCGGACAACCCCAAGGAGAAGAACTGGGACGGATGAAACCCTTTGCTTGGAGCTCACCAAGCTGCTTCTTCAATTCTTCTAACTCATTGGGAGGCATCCGATACGTCGCCTTCGAGATAGGGGCGGTACCGGGTAGCAACTCAATGACAAACTCCAGATCTCGAACCGGAGGCATCCCAGGTAAATCATCAGGAAAAACATCCTCAAAATCATAAACGGTGGGAACCTCCTGAATCTTCAAAGCTGGCTTTGCTACAAGTGCACAAAGGTGTGACCCTTGCAGCTGCGGGGAAAAGCCAACCTGTTCGCCGGAAAGGTTGGTGAGGAGAACCATCTTCTTGGCACAATCGATCTGTCCCATGTGTTGGGACAACCAATCCATGCCAAGAATTACATCCAGGCTCGCTGAGTTGAGCAGGATGAGATTTGCCAAGAATCCCACTCCTTTGACTTCAATAGGAACATCCCGACATTCTAAATCAGCTCTCATTTCTGACCCCGGAGAGCGAATGAGCAAAGGAACTCCCAAAGGAACACAGTGAAGACCACTAGCAGCAGCAAATGATCTTGAAATAAAAGAATGAGATGCTCCAGAATCAAATAATACTGCAGCAGGATGATAATTAACAAGAAGTGTACCCATCACGACATCTGGCGTGTGAGGACCCGGAATATTTAACTAGTAACACTTTAACCTCCAATTGGTTCTAGCGTTACTATTTAAACATTCTAAGCCTCGATGGACATATGCTTCCCAGAATTGCAGCATATGTACATCATCACAAAATTACACATCAATTCCATACACATACATCGCTAAGTTCAACAACGACATACATATAGTAAAGTTATTACAAAAGAGAGCCGACCGGCCAAATAGAACAATAAACAAGAATGACAGTTGAAGCAAAAGCGCCATAAGGTGGCTAGAACAAAAGTCGACCGGTTAGCCACACACCCACAAGGCAACCGACCGGGCCGCCAAGCTAGTCGCCCCGCAAGCTACCACAACACAGCTCGCAAAAGTGAGGCCCTTCAGGCTCACCTTCCTCCTCTGCAACAAAACAATTAAGCATAGCAACTGAGTACAAAGATTGTCTTTGTACCCGCAAGACTGACGTGTGGAATAGCAGACCTATTCATAAACTACATGCAAGCTTATTTAGGTGGAGGTTGTATGTCTCATTTTGCATGAAGCCAACTTTATTTGCAATAATGTAGTACATTTTAAAAGCAAGTTTGCAAATTGTTTTGTTATCAAAGTAATGAGAAGTAAAGATACATACGAGTAACCACAGAAGTGACTAACCCAATAGTCACCACAACATAGCACGAATCCGATTCGTACCACCCATCAAGTTTTAATTTAAAAGGTTGTAGTCTAACTCTTGAAAGACCTTGCCAAGCGTGTCCATAACCTAGGGCGAGGCTATTCGAATAGTTTTAACCTGCAGGGTGTACCAATGTACCCACACTTCGACCGCCTTCAAGCCACAAGCACACTACAGAAGGTATGCATGCCACAGCTAAGTCTCGAGACATTTCCAATCTTGTGTATTAACTACGAGTCGCTCGTATGGGTAGAAACACCATACGCTACATTGCAAGCCGAAGGCAACAAATCCCATCACGGGTGAAGTCTTTCTGACACTACAATGCTCCCAACACCATCCCTCCCGCGACTCCTGCGACCGGAGCCAATACACGCCAAAGTACTAAGTCAAGAGAGGTCCCATACCCTCTAATGTGGTTAGCACGCTAAAATGCTTGGTTTAGTGTAACAAGATGTTCGGTCCTTGTTGACTCAGGCACCATTCCAGTCACACCCATAATCACACCAATCATACCATTGTGCCCAAGTCTAAATCATTTTGTTTTCAGTTTTAGTTTTCATAAGTAGACATGGCACAAGGCTGAAATCATAATCATAATAAGTTTTGTGTGATCAAGGTTATCGACAAGTCGATAACCGCCCATTTCTACCGGAAACTAAGCATGGCTAAGCAATTAATTCGCAACTACTAAGTGACAAGAGCCCATCCACGAACTCTCAATCACAGCAAGTAACCTAGGCTCATGGTAGTAGAGGATAATCATTTGCTAAGAAAATGCATCTACTAGGCCAACTATTAAAACAAAGTAGCAATGCATACATAGAATTTGTAATCAACATAAATACTTAAAATACTGGGATTAACATGATCAAACTGCTTGCCTTCTTGCTGTTGCTCAATATGTTGCGGAGGATCGTTCTCGGGGTTACCGCAAATGTCGAACCCTAAGCGAAAGGCAAAAAGAACCAAGAACAACCAATAAGACTAGCAACAAATAAAGAAAAGAGCAAGCAAAAATTATCCAAATGCGACGAAACTTGTACACGAGGTGAAATACGAATATGCCTAGACATAGAAACTGGAAAAACCTAATTTGGATTTGTGGTGCAAAAGATATTAACGAAAAACACATTTTCGGCCATAATTAATACTGTAGCAAAAATATTTTCTAGAGAGATTTTGAAGCTGAAATTTTTATGGTAGCTACCTATTGGTATAGAGGTAACCCATATAAAGTTTCAGATCATTTGGAGTTAAAGTGATTTAGTTATGATTTTTCTAAGATGCAAAATTAGCATAATGCACTCTCCAGGAGCATAAATATGTTCAAAACTAATTTTATAGTGAAGTATACCAATAGAGGGGTTTCCTAGAATTTATCATTTATATTTTGCATTTACAGAGAATTACTTGTGCATTTTATAAGTCTTCCAGAATTTTCTAAATGCTGAAAATAGGTATTAAATCATTAATCAAGGTTTCTGCTACAATCTTGGACCTACCATCATTTTTAGATCAAAGTTTAGTTAATAACAAATTTATCAAGGTTGGAACCATTCATTTTGGACATACACAGAGCAAGATATGCATTTTCTAAAGTTTTATTCATTTTTTGGAATATTCAAAATGACAGAAACCAAGTTATTCCTAGTTATACAATTTTCCGCTACTGGAACATGCTTAACTCCATTTTTATAATAAGCTAAAGTGATAACATAATTTATTACAGTTGGAATTAACTAAAAAGCAGTTAAAAGGAATTAGTTATGAGTTTCTAAAGTTTTTATATCATTTTCAGTTGATAAACAAATGCTTACCGAAATACAGAGCAACCCAATGAAAATAAAATGACGTGGACAACCCACAACCCTTGATCTAACATCCTACGGCTCATGCGCGCTGAAAACAGCGCACGCGCGCCGAATCTAAACGGAGTCCACCGTTGGATCAAGATCCAACGGCTCACACGAGTGTATGCAACCGGACGATGCGGTTGCCTCGGCGAACCACGACCGCAGATCTAGAGATGAACGGCTCAGAGCCCATATCTAACCGGAAGGTCCGATTGCACTCATGATCTCAGCCGCAGATCACGAGATGGACGGTCCAGGATGATGAGGGGAACCGGATGGTCCGAATGCACTCACGATCAAGACCGCAGATCTAAAAATGAACGGTGGATGATGATCGCAGCTCAAAAAGGGATGCTGACATGTGGGACCGCATGTCAGTGACTTCGAGTCACCCACGCGCTGGTTTACCCCACGTGCATAGTGCACTGGACCCATTTGTCAGCGACTGAGAGTGGTGGTTAGGACAGAATTAATGCCACTAATGATGATCATTAAATAGACACTAAGGACTACTGGAATTTGATTTTAATCCCTCGGGCCCACCAGTCAGCGACCCAGAGGAGGTTTCCGACAGGATTAAATGCCGACACATTTAATTAAACAATGATTAGATATTAATAATGTCCTAATAAGCTGACGAAAACGGGAGCGCTGTGCCGGCAAAACCCGAGTGGCTTTGCCGGCTTGTCGCCGGCGACTCCGGTCGCGGCGGAGCCGGACAATGACCAAAATGGGATCGCAATAACCCCAGGAATCTAATGGTGGCATTCTCGCCGGCGGCGAGGAACTAGAACGCCGGCTAGCCGGAAAAACGAAAATGGGAGTTTTACTGCTAAACACGAAAATCGCGATGAGCTCCACTGCAAGCCTAGGGTGTGGGTGCCAGAGCTTCTAAGGACTAATAAGAAGCTACCTTAAGGACGAGAAGCTTCAAAGATGGCCGGAGATGCTTGATCACGGTGAAGGCTCGCCGGACTTGGAGAAGAAAACCCGAGATAGATACCCTGAGCCAAATGAGTGATTCCAAAGCATCAGTATAGCTTCATAAAGATTCACAGAAGCTACATGAGCGAGCAATTGGAAAATGGAGCACTCACCTGAGCTGAGGAAGAAGATGACCAAATTCGGCTGAATTTGAACAAACCCCAAATTGGACAATTCCTGAGAATCAAATCCAAAATTAAGTGAGGGGAAATGCTCAAGGAAGTAAATAGACAAGGTTAGGGCAAAGAAACATGAAGGAGGACCACTGGAACACCAAGAACACCAATGGAGCTCCACGGGTCAACAATGGCGATTTGCCATTCTTGAGGTGTTAAGCTCCAATAATGAGAATGAAGCTTGATGGTGGTCTAAAGAAATGCCAGGAGACCTCGGGGGTGCTTATAAAGCCTTGAAAGCATTAGGGTTTGCACCACTCCTCTCTCGGGCGGCAAAACACAAAGCACAAGGTGCGGCTGACAAGAAAAGGAGGTGAAGACGTGCATTAGGGCATGGCCTAGCTCAGTGTACCTCCCATACCCCTACACGTCGGCTAGGGTGGCTTTAGGGAGCAAGAAATGACACTGCCATTACTCCCCCTACAGTGCTCGCACGGCCGGAGGTTGAAGACGACCCACAAAAAGCTCGGGTGATTCACAGCCGTTGGATGAGACACGAACGGCGGAGATAGTGCCACGCCAACGGGCTTTAAAACACAACGAGGAGGTTGCGGGCCCTCAGATTAGAAATGGATGGCTCAGATTGCCCCACGTCGCAAACTCTTATTTACAACGGCAGAGTACGCGGCGTTGGATCTTAATCCAACGGCTCAGATTCAAAAATGCAACCGGAGGGTCCGAAGGTTCCGGGGAATCTCAACGGTTGGATTAGGATCTAACGGTTGACATTCAATCTTGCAACCGGAAGGTCCGAAGCGATACACGCGCGGGCGTGCGATTGAAATCAACGGACGAGATTCAACGCGCTTTGCAGAGTGGCTCGGTGCGTTTAGTTGATGGACCAAGTCGATTGGCTCGAGCCGAGTCCGACTCGAACCCGAGTAACGATAAACCAGTTTGATTTTGAATTAAAACAGAGACTTTGAAAGATTTATTTGAGGTAGCAAATTAACTCCAAAAATTATGAAATTTTTACAGGAGCTTGCTAACTCAAATATCAACCTTGTGTAAAATTTTCAGAGATTTTTATATTGTGAATAAATCTCCAAAAATTCTGCAAGGCTCTGTTTTAATGTTTGACTAAGAGTCAAACATGTTTGACTGCCTCTAAAAATATTCAAACAATTTCTAAAAATTGTGAAATTTTTCAGAGGGGTCACATACCATCACAGAGACTTAGGAAAAATATTTCCAGGGGATGATCATAAGATTTGACAAGATTGTTTTTGAAATGCCAAGATTTGGATCAACTAGACTTGTGATATTGTATTTCCATAATTCCTTGTACAAGAATCGATTGGCCCAAAAAGGAAATACATGTTGTAAGAAAAAGTTTTAATTTCTACTGATTTTCTTACATTTGAAACACAAGCCCAAAATTGGGATGTTACAACTCTCCCCCCCTTACAAGAATCTCGACCCGAGATTCCGTTTACTCGGAGAAGAAAGAAGGAAAATCTGCACGAAGGCGATCTTCTCGCTCCCAAGTTGCCTCATCTTCGAATGGTTTGACCACCAACCTTAAGGAACTTGATGACACGGTTCCTTGTTCTCCGTTCGATTCCTCAAGAATGCGAACAGGATGCTCGCGGTAGGTCAAATTCTCCGCACATCGAGAACCTCCAACGGAGCTTCCTCGACGGGACACGGAGGCATTTCTTGGTGTGAAACATGGAACACATCATGCACACCCTCAAGTGCGTTGGCGGCTCCAATCTATATGCAATCGCTCCAACTCTCTCGATGATGCGGTAAGGCCCAACATATCGAGGAGCCAACTTGCCCTTGATGCCAAAACGCGATGGCCCCTCAAGGGTGAGACTTTGAGATACACAAAGTCATTGGGCTCAAAGCTCAACTCACGCGACGACGATCCGCATAGCTCTTTTATGCGATCGGGCGTGCGCAGATGCTCGCGGATCAACTGAACTTGACTTTCAGCCTCATTGATCGAATCTGGGCCGAAAAACTGCCGCTCACCAGTCTCTGACCAGTTCAATGGGGTTCTGCATCTTCTCCCATATAAGGCCTCAAATGGTGCCATGCCAAGACTGGCCTGAAAGCTGTTGTTGTAGGAGAACTCAGCAAAAGGCAGGCATTTCTCCCACTTCTTCCCATAGGAAAGAACACAAGCACGGAGCATATCTTCCAACACTTGGTTGACTCGCTCCGTCTGCCCATCGGTCTGAGGATGAAAGGATGTACTGAAGTGAAGGCGGGTCCCCATAGCCTCTTGCAGACTATGCCAAAACCGCGAGGTGAAAAGTGCACCACGATCAGAAATAATCGTCTTCGGCACACCGTGAAGACTCACAATCCTCGATACATAAAGTTCGGCCAAAGGCCCCACACGAAGCTGAGTCTTGACGGGGAGGAAATGTGCCACTTTAGTCAACCTGTCGATCACGACCCAAATAGCATCATTCCCTTTGGACGAGCGGGGCAATCTGGTGATGAAGTCCATGCCAACGGAATCCCACTTCCACTCTGGCACCGGCAAAGGCTGAAGAAGGCCTGCTGGACGCTGATGTTCGGCCTTCACACGACAGCACACGTCGCACTCGGCAACAAACTTGGCAATCTCGCGCTTCATTCGGGTCCACCAGAATCTCTAACGAAGGTCCTGATACATCTTGGTGGCCCCGGGGTGAATGGACAAAGGAGAATCATGGGCTTCGCGGAGGATCAAATCCCGCAATTCCATGACCTTAGGGACCACAAGGCGCTGCCCAAACCACACAACGCCATGCTCATCCTCTGAAAAGCACTTGGCCATCCCATCCTTGATGTTCTGCTTGATCCGCTCACACCGCATCCGCATCTGCATGCGCCTTAATTTGGTCCACCAAGGTTGGTTGCACAACCAATGTAGCAAGAGAACCGTGCTCGACCAAACCCAAATTGAGGCGCTGGAATTCTGAAATGAGGGTAGGCTGCTGCTCTTGGAGCATCAACATGTTGCAATACACCTTTCGACTGAGTGCATCCGCAACGACATTGGCCTTGCCCGGGTGATACTGAATACCCATGTCATAATCCTTGATCAATTCCAACCATCTTCTCTGCCTGAGGTTCAGATCTGGTTGGGTGAACAAGTACTTCAAGCTCTTGTGGTGAATACACCTCACAACGGTTACCAATCGATAATGCCGCCAAATCTTGAGTGCATGGACCACAAAGACTAACTCCAAGTCATGAGTAGGATAGTTGAGTTCATGAGGCCTCAATCGCCGCGATGCATAGGCCACAACCTTGCCCTCCTGCATAAGAACACAACCAAGACCACGACGAAGCATCACAATAGATATCAAAACTCTTGTGAATATCGGAGAACAAGCATCAGGCGGAGGTCAACCGCTTCTTGAGTTCTTGAAAACTCACATCACAAGCAGCGACCACTCAAACTTCTTGTCTTTCTTGAGCGATTCGGTCATAGGCTTTGCAATCTTGGAGAAATTCTCGATGAAGCGCGATAGTAGCCACCAAACCAAGAAAACTCCGCACATCCGTGGATCGACTTGGGCTGACCCCAAGATAGCACATCACCGAGCTTGCTAGGATCCACAGCCACACCTCCTGCTGAAAGAACATGGCCCAAGAATGCCACTTCCTTCAACCAGAACTCGCACTTGCTGAATTTGGCATACAACTGGTGCCCTCGCAGCTTGCCCAACACAAGCTGAAGATGCTCAGCATGCTCTTCTTCACTCTTGGAGTAGATAAGGATATCATCGATGAACACCACCACAAACCTATCCAAATACTCCATGAATACCGAGTTCATTAGGTTCATGAATAAAGCAGGAGCATTGGTCAAACCAAAAGACATGACGGTGTACTCGTAAAGGCCATAACGAGTAGCAAAGGCCGTCTTAGGAATATCCTCGGCCCTGATCCTGACTTGATGATAGCCTAGTCTCAAGTCAATCTTGGAGAAGACTCGTGCTCCGGTCAATTGATCGAAAAGATCATCAATACGGGGCAAAGGATACTTGTTCTTTACCGTCACCTCATTAAGCGGACGGTAATCAACACACATGCGCAAGGTCTTGTCCTTCTTCTTCACAAAGATAACTGGACAACCCCAAGGAGACGAGCTAGGACAAATAAAACCCTTCTCTTGCAGCTCACCCAGTTGCTTCTTCAGCTCCTCCAACTCATTAGGAGGCATGCGATACGGCCTCTTAGAAATAGGGGCGGTACCGGGCAGAACTCGATCACAAACTCAGGATCTCGAGCAGGTGGCAAGCGGGCAAGTCTTCGGGAAAGACATCCACGAACTCACATACTGTGGGAACATCCTGGATCTCCAATGCTGGCTTTGCTCCAAGGACATAAAGATGGGGTTCTCGCAACTGCGGTGAAAACCCAACTTGTTCACCTGAAGGACTGGTGAGGTAGACAATCTTCCTGGCACAATCGATTTGCCCCAAGTGTTGGGACAACCAATCCATGCCAAGAATCACATCCAAGCGCGCCGAGTCGAGTAGGATAAGATTCGCCAAGAATCCCACCCCTTCGATGTGGATAGGAACATCACGGCATACTTGGTCAGCTCTCATTTCCGAACCCGAGAGCGAATCACAGATGGAATCCCAAAGGAACACAAAGAAGTCCACAATCAACGACAAAAGACCTCGAAATAAAAGAATGCGAGCCCAGAGTCAAATAAAGCAGAGCAGGATGCAAATTGACAAGGAGCGTACCCAACACCACGTCGGGCGCCTCTGTGCCTCCTCACCGAGATATGGTTGACTCGGCCGCTCCCAAGCCCGGTCTTCGGTCGGTGGGTGACCACTCCCTTGCCGCGTCCTCCATTAGGGCGAGGGCCGCTCGATCTTCTTAGGACAACTACTCGCGTAGTGGCCCTTGTTGTGGCGATGAAGCGGTGGCGTCGGCGCGGGGTTGCGGGAACACCTGCTGCTGGGTCGCGACGCGCGGCGAGTCACGACTGCGGAGGATGTGGAGCTGGTGCTGAAGGCCTCGGTGGTGGTGAAGCCAAAGAACGGGCCACCGGTGCGGGTCCAACACGAGGCGAACGAGGCCACCGCGCACGGCTGGGCCTCCCACTTGCGCTATGGGACTCGCCCAGCGCTCGCCTTGTGCTCGCGACGATGGCCTTGTCCACCAAGGTGCGGAAGTCGGGAAGTCCACAATAGAGAGCTTGTCCCAAGCTCCTCGCACAAACCCTCCATGAACTTCTCTGCTTGGCCTCATCGGTGGCCACCTCGGCGAGAGCGTACCTCGCGAGATGGTTGAACTCGTGGAGGTACTCGATCCGAATCTGCGCCTGTTTGGCGCAAGGAACTCCTTCTTCTTGACTTCATCAGGCGGCGGGGACATGGGCCCGACGGAAAGTCGACGGAACTCCTCCCACGAGACCACGTGTCCCGCAGTCAGACGGGCGAGGAAGTTCTCCCACCATGAGAGCGCCGCACCCTCCACCGATGGGATGCGAAAAGTGCCGCTCTGCTCCCGGCATCGAGCAGCGTTGAGCTTCGCTCAACCGAGCGCAGCCGATCGTCTGCGTCCAAGGATCCTCGGGCCGGGAGAAGGTAGGAGGCTGCGTGCGGAGGAACTCCGCAAGCCCCCACGAGCACGGTGTCCACCTCCGGATCCAGAGGCACGGAGGAGTGGAGGTGTTTCGGCGATAACCTCCAACACCCTACGGTCCTCCGAGCGATTGCGTTCGATCGCATGAGGACTTCCGCCATGGTTGGAGGAGGAAGCTCCTCATTGGGACTACGGTGATTCCGCGCTCGTGTCCCACCAGCCATCCTGATTTACTAAGAAAAGTTAGATACAACTCAAGACCCAAGAGCACAGAAATCCAAACTTAGTTAAAATGACCAAAGAATAGCCACAAAAGAACATGAGACCATAAGTTACCGAATCAACTTCCCGAAACGACTAACCCGTATAGAAGAACGAGTAATCGTTTGAGAAGACCCAAAATTTCAGCACTAAATTCTAGCTCAAAACAGTCCAAATCAACGTATAACCACCTAGTAGAGTATAGGCATTTAGCTAGTTTCATATCACTTCTTACCCTTTTATTCCCACAAGTTTTAGTTGTATTTATCTCTCATTTTCTATCTTAATTACTCACCACTAGCTAGCTGTCCAAATTTCTTTCTCCAAGCTCTCATGGTTCTCCCAAAACCAAGTTAATCGATAGAGGCTAATTTTTGAAAGGGAGAGAGGAACAACTTTTTCAAACTTAAGTGAGAGTAAGGTGAGATGAGCAAGCTAAGACAGGTAAGGAGTAAAATTAGAGAACTTACTTAAGTTTTCATAAACTATTTGAAAGTAAGTTTTCAAAATATCCTAAAGCGACCAAGCTAGGGTTTCTACGGTCGAGATGGCTCGATACCAACTTTGTGAGGACCCGGAATATTTAACTAGTAACACTTTAACCTCCAATTGGTTCTAGCGTTACTATTTAAACATTCTAAGCCTCGATGGACATATGCTTCCCAGAATTGCAGCATATGTACATCATCACAAAATTACACATCAATTCCATACACATACATCGCTAAGTTCAACAACGACATACATATAGTAAAGTTATTACAAAAGAGAGCCGACCGCCAAATAGAACAATAAACAAGAATGACAATGAAGCAAAAGCGCCATAAGGTGGCTAGAACAAAAGTCGACCGGTTAGCCACACACCCACAAGGCAACAACCGACCGCCGCCAAGCTAGTCGCCCAAGCTACCACAACACAGCTCGCAAAGTGAGGCCCTTGAGCTCACCTTCCTCCTCTGCAACAAAACAATTAAGCATAGCAACCGAGTACAAAGATTGTCTTTGTACCCTTAAGGCTGACGTGTGGAATAGCGACCTATTCATAAACTACATGCAAGCTTATTTAGGTGGAGGTTGTATGTCTCATTTTGCATGAAGCCAACTTTATTTGCAATAATGTAGTACATTTTAAAAGCAAGTTTGCAAATTGTTTTGTTATCAAAGTAACAGTAAGTAAAGATACATACGAGTAACCACCTGGAAGTGACTAACCCAATAGTCACCACAACATAGCACGAATCCCTGATTCGTACCACCCATCAAGTTTTAATTTAAAAGGTTGTAGTCTAACTCTTGAAAGACCTTGCCAAGCGTGTCCATAACCTAGGGCGAGGCTATTCGAATAGTTTTAACCACTGCGGGTGTACCAATGTACCCACACTTTAGACCGCCTTCAAGCCACAAGCACACTACTAGAAGGTATGCTTGCACACGCTAAGTCTGCGAGACATTTCCAATCTTGTGTATTAACTACGAGTCGCTCGTATGGGTAGAAACACCATACGCTTACATTGCAAGCCGAAAGGCAACAAATCCCATCACGGGTGAAGTCTTTCGGACACTACAATGCTCCCAACACCATCCCTCCTGCGACTCCCTGCGACCCGGAGCCAATACACGCCAAAGTACTAAGTCAAGAGAGGTCCCATACCCTCTAATGTGGTTAGCACGCTAAAATGCTTGGTTTAGTGTAACAAGATGTTCGGTCCTTGTTGACTCAGGCACCATTCTAGTCACACCCATAATCACACCAATCATACCATTGTGCCCAAGTCTAAATCATTTTGTTTTCAGTTTTAGTTTTCATAAGTAGACATGGCACAAGGCTGAAATCATAATCATAATAAGTTTTGTGTGATCAAGGTTATCGACAAGTCGATAACCGCCCATTTCTACCGGAAACTAAGCATGGCTAAGCAATTAATTAAACTACTAAGTGACAAGAGCCCATCCACGAACTCTCAATCACAGCAAGTAACCTAGGCTCATGGTAGTAGAGGATAATCATTTGCTAAGAAAATGCATCTACTAGGCCAACTATTAAAACAAAGTAGCAATGCATACATAGAATTTGTAATCAACATAAATACTTAAAATACTGGGATTAACATGATCAAATCGCATGCCTTCTTGTCGTTGCTCAATATGTTGCGAGGATCGTTCTCGGGGTTACCGCAAATGTCGAACCCTAAGCGAAAGGCAAAAAGAACCAAGAACAACCAATAAGACTAGCAACAAATAAAGAAAAGAGCAAGCAAAAATTATCCAAATGCGACGAAACTTGTACACGAGGTGAAATACGAATATGCCTAGACATAGAAACTGGAAAAACCTAATTTGGATTTGTGGTGCAAAAGATATTAACGAAAAACACATTTTCGGCCATAATTAATACTGTAGCAAAAATATTTTCTAGAGAGATTTTGAAGCTGAAATTTTTATGGTAGCTACCTATTGGTATAGAGGTAACCCATATAAAGTTTCAGATCATTTGGAGTTAAAGTGATTTAGTTATGATTTTTCTAAGATGCAAAATTAGCATAATGCACTCTCCAGGAGCATAAATATGTTCAAAACTAATTTTATAGTGAAGTATACCAATAGAGGGGTTTCCTAGAATTTATCATTTATATTTTGCATTTACAGAGAATTACTTGTGCATTTTATAAGTCTTCCAGAATTTTCTAAATGCTGAAAATAGGTATTAAATCATTAATCAAGGTTTCTGCTACAATCTTGGACCTACCATCATTTTTCGATCAAAGTTTAGTTAATAACAAATTTATCAAGGTTGGAACCATTCATTTTGGACATACACAGAGCAAGATATGCATTTTCTAAAGTTTTATTCATTTTCTGGAATATTCAAAATGACAGAAACCAAGTTATTCCTAGTTATACAATTTTCCGCTACTGGAACATGCTTAACTCCATTTTTATAATAAGCTAAAGTGATAACATAATTTATTACAGTTGGAATTAACTAAAAAGCAGTTAAAAGGAATTAGTTATGAGTTTCTAAAGTTTTTATATCATTTTCAGTTGATAAACAAATGCTTACCGAAATACAGAGCAACCCAATGAAAATAAAATGACGTGGACAACCCACAACCCTTGATCTAACATCCTACGGCTCATGCGCGCTGAAAACAGCGCACGCGCGCCGAATCTAAACGGAGTCCACCGTTGGATCAAGATCCAACGGCTCACACGAGTGTATGCAACCGGACGATGCGGTTGCCTCGGCGAACCACGACCGCAGATCTAGAGATGAACGGCTCAGAGCCCATATCTAACCGGAAGGCCCGATTGCACTCATGATCTTAGCCGCAGATCACGAGATGGACGGTCCAGGATGATGAGGGGAACCGGATGGTCCGAATGCACTCACGATCAAGACCGCAGATCTAAAAATGAACGGTGGATGATGATCGCAGCTCAAAGGATCTCGACATGTGGGACCGCATGTCGGTGACTTCAGTCACCACGCTACCGGTTTACTACCACGTGCACGCAGCATGGACCCATTTGTCGGCGGCGAGAGTGGTGGTTAGGGCGAATTAATGCCACTAATGATGATCATTAAATAGACACTAAGGACTACTGGAATTTGATTTTAATCCCTCGGGCCCACCAACCAATGACCGCAGGAGGTTTCAAGCGTGATTAAATGCCGACACATTTAATTAAACAATGATTAGATATTAATAATGTCCTAATAAGCTGACGAAAACGGGAGCGCTGTGCCGGCAAAACCCGAGTTGCTTTGCCGGCTTGTCGCCGGCGACTCCGGTCGCGGCGGAGCCGACAATGACCAAAATGGGATCGCAATAACCCGAGGAATCTAATGGTGGCATTCTCGCCGGCGGCGAGGAACTAGAACGCCGGCTAGCCGGAAAAACGAAAATGGGAGTTTTACTGCTAAACACGAAAATCGCGATGAGCTCCACTGCAAGCCTAGGGTGTGGGTGCCAGAGCTTCTAAGGACTAATAAGAAGCTACCTTAAGGACGAGAAGCTTCAAAGATGGCCGGAGATGCTTGATCACGGTGAAGGCTCGCCGGACTTGGAGAAGAAAACCCGAGATAGATACCCTGAGCCAAATGAGTGATTCCAAAGCATCGGTATAGCTTCATAAAGATTCACGAAGCTACATGAGCGAGCAATTGGAAAATGGAGCACTCACCTGAGCTGAGGAAGAAGATGACCAAATTCGTAGAATTTGAACAAACTAAATTGGACAATTCCTGAGAATCAAATCCAAAATTAAGTGAGGGGAAATGCTCAAGGAAGTAAATAGACAAGGTTAGGGCAAAGAAACATGAAGGAGGACCACTGGAACACCAAGAACACCAATGGAGCTCCACGGGTCAACAATGGCGATTTGCCATTCTTGAGGTGTTAAGCTCCAATAATGAGAATGAAGCTTGATGGTGGTCTAAAGAAATGCCAGGAGACCTCGGGGGTGCTTATAAAGCCTTGAAAGCATTAGGGTTTGCACCACTCCTCTCTCGGGCGGCAAAACACAAAGCACAAGGTGCGGCTGACAAGAAAAGGAGGTGAAGACGTGCATTAGGGCATGGCCTAGCTCAGTGTACCTCCCATACCCCTACACGTCGGCTAGGGTGGCTTTAGGGAGCAAGAAATGACACTGCCATTACTCCCCTACAAAGGCTCGCAGGCGTAGGAGGTTGAAGACGACCCACAAAAAGCTCGGGCGATTCACAGCCGTTGGATGAGACACGAACGGCGGAGATAGTGCCACGCCAACGGGCTTTAAAACACAACGAGGAGGTTGCGGGCCCTCAGATTAGAAATGGATGGCTCAGATTGCCCCACGTCGCAAACTCTTATTTACAACGAAGGGGTACGCGAGCGTTGGATCTTAATCCAACGGCTCAGATTCAAAAATGCAACCGGAGGGTCCGAAGGTTTCGGGGAATCTCAACGGTTGGATTAGGATCTAACGGTTGACATTCAATCTTGCAACCGGAAGGTCCGAAGCGATACACGCGCGCGGGCCGTGCGATTGAAATCCAACGGACGAGATTCAACGCGCGCTTTACAGAGTGGCTCGGTGCGTTTAGTTGACTGGACCAAGTCGATTGGCTCGAGCCCGAGTCTGACTCGAACCCGAGTAACAGTAAACCCAGTTTGATTTTGAATTAAAACAGAGACTTTGAAAGATTTATTTGAGGTAGCAAATTAACTCCAAAAATTATGAAATTTTTACAGGAGCTTGCTAACTCAAATATCAACCTTGTGTAAAATTTTCAGAGATTTTTATATTGTGAATAAATCTCCAAAAATTCTGCAAGGCTCTGTTTTAATGTTTGACTAAGAGTCAAACATGTTTGACTGCCTCTAAAAATATTCAAACAATTTCTAAAAATTGTGAAATTTTTCAGAGGGGTCACATACCATCACAGAGACTTAGGAAAAATATTTCCAGGGGATGATCATAAGATTTGACAAGATTGTTTTTGAAATGCCAAGATTTGGATCAACTAGACTTGTGATATTGTATTTCCATAATTCCTTGTACAAGAATCGATTGGCCCAAAAAGGAAATACATGTTGTAAGAAAAAGTTTTAATTTCTACTGATTTTCTTACATTTGAAACACAAGCCCAAAATTGGGATGTTACATGGCGCCTCCTGAGCCTCCTCAGCTGAAAGATGGTTGACTCGACCGGTGCTCGCACCCTGGGTCTTCTGGATGATCTTCTGGTCAGGTGGGTGACCACTCCCCTGCCCGCGTCCTCCATTAGGACGAGGGGCTGCTACAACACTCTGAGGGCAAGCGTTGGCGTAGTGGCCCTTGTTGTGGCAGCGGAAACAAGTAACATCGGCCGCCGGATTGCGGAGGCCACCCTGCTGCTGGATCGCAGGCGCACGTGGCTGAAACACGGCCTGCGGTGGACGAGGAACTGGTGCCGGTGGCCTCGGTGCTGGTGGAGCAAAAGAACGGGCCCCTGGTGCTGGCCCAGCCCGAGGACGAGTGAGGCTGGCCTGAGCAGATCGGTGGGCCTCCCATTTGCGCTTGCGGGACTCACCCAGCGCCTTTGCCTTATGCTCAGCAACAATGGCTTTATCAACTAAGGCCTGAAAGTCGGAGAAGTCCACAATAGATAGCTTGTCCTGTAGCTCCTCGGACAAGCCATCCATAAACTTCTCCTGCTTAGCCTCATCAGAGGCCACCTCCCTCGGAGCATAACGAGCCAGGAGATTAAACTCGTATAGATACTCCGTGATAGATTTGCGCCCTTGCTTGAGCGCGAGGAATTCTTTCTTCTTCGACTTCATCGGGCCATCGGGGATGTGGGCCCGACGAAAAGTCGACTGAACTCCTCCCACGCGACCACATGGCTCGCGGCCGCATGGCGAGATAGTTCTCCCACCATGAGAGTGCCGCGCCCTCAAGGCGGTGGGGCGCGAAGAGTGCCTTATCTGCGCTGGCATCGAGCTATGTTGAGCTTCCGCTCAACCATGCGCAGCCAATCATCCGCATCGAGTGGGTCCTCAGAGCGGGAGAAAGTCAGTGGCTGCGTACGGAGGAACTCGGCAAGTCCCCCGCGAGTCTGGTGCCCGCCACCACCGGATCCAGAGGCACCGGAAGGAGTGGAGGTATTCTTAGCAATAACCTCCAAAATGCGCGTCTGGTCCATGCGGTTTCGCTCGATCTGAGCGAGAACCTTAGCCATAGTCGGAGGAGGGGGAAGCTCCTCATCCGAACCAGCTGGCTGATTCCGACCACTACGGGTTCCACCAGCCATCCTGTTCCACGAAGCAAGTTAATAATAAAAAAATTTATTACAGAAAACATAGATAGCATGCATCTATTCTACAAAATAAACTCCAACAATTCATAACAACAAGGCAAAGTTGCAACTCATAAAATCAACTTCCAAATATGACTAACTCGTATGGAAGAACGAGCAATCAGCTTTTGGAAGATGATTCAAAATGCAATAGAAAGCGAGTAAAAGAAAACTATCCAAGGCATTTAGTTAACTCATTTACATCCTACCCTTATACCCCACAATTTTTAATTAGATTAATCTTCCATGGTTCTCCCAAAAACTAATTCAACCGGTAAATAACTATCTTTTGAAAGGAAAGAGAGAAACCAAGTTGTAAAACTCAAATTAGAGTAAGATGAGAGTAGAAGGCTAAGATAGATAAGGAGTAAAACCTGAGAATCTGCCTAGGTTTTCATAAATCATTTTTATACTTTGAAAATAAGCCTTTTCCAAAATATCCTAAAGACGACTATGCTTGGGTTACTACGGTCAGAATGGCTCTGATACCAACTTTGTGAGGACCCCAATTTATTTGGCTTGTAATGCTTAACCAACCACCTGGCCCTAGCATCACAAATCAAATAAACCGAGCCTCGAGATATGTATACTTCCCAGAAAGAAGTATACATACCTCTCCACAAAATAATGCATCAACTTCATTCCAAACATAGAGTCCAAACATCACACTACTAAGCAGAAAGTAACAACAGTAAAATTATTACAGACCAGGGCCGACCGGCCAAAAGGTACACAAATAAACAAGATAGACAGCGGAAGCAAAAGTGCCATAAGATGGCTATAAACAAAGCCAATCAGCGTGCCTTCAACCCAGAAAGCATCTGACCGGACCGCCAAGACTAGTCGTCACACACGAAGCGGCAGCACAACTCACAGAAGTGAGGCCCTTGGGGCTCACCTTCTTCCTCTGCAACAAAAACATTGAGCAAAGCACCTGAGTACAAAGATTGTCTTTGTACTCGCAAGACTGACGTGTGAACTAGCAAACCTGTTTATATGCTACAAGCAGGCTTATTTGGTGGAGGCCATATGTTTCATTTGCACAAAGCTAACTTTATTTGCAATAATGTAATACAGTTGAAAGGCAAGTTTGCAATTCATTTTTAATATTGAAATAACAGTAAAGGTAATAATAACAAAAGAGAAAGATAAACAACCTAGAAGTGACTATCCCAATAGTCACCACAACAATAGCACGAATCCCAGATTCGTACCACCCAGCAAGTTTTAATTTAAATGTTGTAGTCTAGTTCTTACGGGGCGTATCCGAGCGTGTCCATAACCTAGGACGAGGCTATTCGAATAGTTTTAACCCTGCAGGGGTGTACCAATGTACCCACACTTCAGACCGCCTTCAAGCCAAAGCACACTTCCGAAGGTATGCCGGCACAGCTAAGTCCTACGAGACTTTTTCCAATATTGTGTATTAACTACGAGCTGCTCGTATGGATAGAAATCCATACGCTTACATGGTAAAGCCGAAAAGACAACTACCTTGCGGGGTAAAGCTTTTCGGACAACTACCATGCTCCCAACACCATCCCTCCTGCGACCTCCTGCGACCCGGAGCCAATACACGCCAAAGTACTAGGTCAAGAGAGGTCCCATACCCTCTAGTGTGGTTAGCACGCAAAATGCTCAGTACGGTGGCGCAAGTAACTCGGTCCTTAACTGACTCGGGCACCATTCCAGTCACACCCAACAGGTCACACCAAACATACCACTGTGCCCAAGTCTAAATCATTTTTGTTTTCAGTTTTAGTTTTGCAATTAATCAAAGCATAAGCTGAAAAAATAAGGAATAATAATAATTTTATGTGATCAAGGTTACCGACTAAGTCGATAACCGCCCATTTCTACCGATACTAAGCATGTCTAAGCAGTTGAAATCGTATCTACTAAGTGACAAGAGATCATCCAACGGTCTCTAATCACAGCAAATAACCTAGGCTCAAGTAGTAGAGGATAATTATTTACCTACAGATTATGCATCTAAAGAATTAACTAACCAATTTAACACAAACTAAGCGATGCATACATACAGTTGAATCCAAATATTAGACTTTAAAATACTGGGATTTAACATGATCAAACTGCTTGCCTGGCTGCTGTTGCTCAGGATGCTCAACCTGTTGCAAAGGATCGCTCTCGATAAAATCAGACCCGTCGCAATCTATCGATCGAGCAAAAGCAACAATAAGAACCAATAACACCAACAAAACTCAAAAATTCAATACCATCCAATGAGAACAAAATTCACACAGCAGCTAAAGCAAGATTTAACACATTAAAAGAAACAGAGAACAACTTATTTAAAGTGGTGATGAATTTTCTAATAATTTTCTAAGCTAAAATACATATTAAAGCACTAGTTAATTACTTAACACATTTTCATGAACAGAAACAGTATCTAAAACCTATCCTGAGAATTAGTACACTAAAAATGAAAATTTACAAAGTTGGTTTTACTGGATTTGGACAATTATTGAAAGAGATATGAATTTTCTAGTTTGGAAAATACATAAAACACCAATTAATCAATAACCAGATTTTTGCTAACAGAGACATGGTTGAAACTAATTTTAGTAAATAGTACATTCAAAATTAAAATTAACAGCACTGGTTTCATGCGATTTGGAGAAAAATTGAATTAGTTATGCATTTTCTAAGTTTAATTGAATTAAAAGTGCAACAGAAAATACATTTCAGAATTACTAAAGCATTCAATACTTTTTCTACCGACAACCAACTAGCCCCAGCCACTGACAGTGGGTCCGCGCGGACGCTGACCAGGACAGCTCGCCCGCCGAAGGTGACGTCGAAGGCGTATTCTAAGAATGCGTCTTCGGCTTATCCAGACGAACTCCTAACTTACAAGTACAGAGAAATACGCTTCTACAAAGAGAACACGTATTATCCAAGTTTACACAAATATTAACTGACAACATGGACCCACATGACAGAGACTCAGAGGATAAATAACGATTGGATTAAAGTTTCTAAACGCGATTAACTCTGGAGGGCCCACAAGACAGTGACTCACTAAAACGAGATTAGCGCTAAACTAAACTCCACCGGCGATGAGTGGGTGATACCTTGAGGTTCACAACGATCTCGCGAACCCGATGACGGTGACGCGGAGCCCGATGGTCGTCGGAGGTGAGCTCGCGACGGCCGGAGGCGGAGAAGAAGGTGCGGCTTCCGCGGAGAAGACGCTACGGACTTTGAGAAGCTTCGGGAAGGTGCGCAACAGCTTCGCCCTGACTCCAGGAAGGATAAGCACACGATAACACCGACGGAGAGGGACGAAGGCGGCTGGAATTGCCTCGGCGGCGGATCACCGTGCGCGAGGAAGAAACAGTCGCACAACCTCGGTAATGCACGAAAGAGCAAAGTGAGGACACGGTTAGTCTTAGTGAGGCGATGCGATCCTAAGGGACCAAGTGTCGAAGCTAGAAACTCACCAGAGCGCCAAAGAGCTTGCGGAGCCGAGATCACCGGAGGCGGAGAAGACGAACTCACTCCCGGCGATACACTGGACGCCACGAGCTCGGGATGGGCAAAATGGAAGCGGTGTGGAGAATGGATCACGATGGCGTGGTTGCGGAATCAAGGGCGGTGCTAACACGCGTCTTGCCGGGGTTCTTCTCCGGCGAAATCAAGAAACGGCGGAGAGCTACGAGCGGGAAAGCGAGGGATGAGTGGGCGCGGTGAGGTAAAGAAGGCCTGGCGATGCGCCACGGACGGACACGTGGGCAAATAGGTGGCAGCGGCGAGGTACGTGGCGCTCATGCGCGAGCGGCCGCGAGCTCCGGTGAGACGCGGAGAAGACGAGGAAGGATCTGACAAGGATGGCCCACTCGTCAGCGACGGCGACGAAGCGGCGCGAGTCGGACCAAGTGTGGTTCAACGATTTGGTCTGACTCGATCAAAAAGATGTCGACCGTTCGATCTAGAATGGGCGGCCGAGATCAGTGTATGCATTCGGACAGGTCGACGAGACAAGCAATGTGGACCGTTCGATCTACATCGGACGGTTGGCAATGATCGGGCGCACGCGGTGCAGCTAGGCGGTGCGGCTGAGCCAAGCGACTCGGTCGGACTCGAGCCAGAGTCTGGTCCGAGCCCGAGGAACAGTGTTTTCAGAATTTGAATTAAAAAGGACAGAGAAGGTTTGGGGAATTTTTAGAGGTAGTTCCAGAGCTCCAAAAATTCCGAAATTTTTATGGGAGCTTCCTCGGACAGAGGACAACCTCGTGAAATTTTTCCAGGAATTTTCGTGCTCTAGATTTCTCCCAAGAAAATTCACAAGCTGCTGTCCAAAGGTTTGACCAGATTTCCAAACTAGTTTGACTTGACCTTTTGAAATAGCAAACAAAATCTAAAAATTGTGAAAATTTTCAGAGAGGTAGCTGGATGATCAAGATGGTAGGAAAAATATCCCTAGAGGATGATCACAAGTTTGAGGTTGTTAATTCTGTTGACAACAACTATCATTCACAAGAATTTAATTCTAGAAAATGGAGATTGCAAGGGGAAAATTTAGAATACTTCCAAATGATTTCATGAGGCAACAAAAGTTTTTATTTCTCCTCATAATTTAAATTTGAAACACAAACCCTAACTTAGGGCTGTTACACTCAACTAAGACATTATCAAGGTAGTTAATCCATCGAGTGATGCCCGAATTCACGATCTTCCAAATAAACAACTCATCCGATAATTACACTAAATCCACCGACTCGTGGGCATATGACCATGATTAAATCAATCAATCGTTCTCCGCTATACTATTTAAGCTAATACTAACTATCTAGCTCTACTAGTCTCTCCTCGGCAAATCACCCTCGCATATACCAAAATTTCCACCGATTGATGTTTATTTGACCAACCGACACCTAATGAGCTTAACCGTTTTAGTAACACATCCAACATCTAATGTCTCATTAATTGATCTACTCATATCCATACCACCGAACTTAGTTGTGAACGACATCTACCAATCCAATCACATATGCGTCTCTACGATCGACTAATAATCATTTATCTACTAACTCGATTTAGGACACACTTCTATCAACTTGGCACAAGGGACTTATCCACTAATTATAAGGCTATCCAAACATTCATCCGCAATTAAATAATCCAATGCTACCTTCTCCCTGTTCTAACATATATTACTCACAAAGCTATTACTTAGGACACCCGATCAATTTGCTCATGCTTCAATAAACCATCCGATTCGAACTTCATATTTCGTTATAAACCATCACATGAGCTATCCATAAAGTAATAATTTATAAACTCCTTATGCATCCTATCTCCTAAAATTACTAATCCAATGTGAGAAGAAACCTCTAATTAAATTATCCTCCAAAGATCACCACAATTTTGCATACGACTCCAAAATATCATCCGGTCAAACAATCCAATGTATATTTAATCTAGCATCCACCGATCAACAATACACACATTTCGCCTCAATAATCTAATTATTCACATTCACCAATATATCAACACATAATCACGCCTACGCACAAATAAGACAGAATCGGAGAATTATACCGATCTTAAGTTACCAAATCATTTTTGCAATTAAACATGCATAAATAGATGACATGCACACGACTAATATGCAACATGCACAACTAACATCGTAATGCGATAGCACAATTTAACGCGAAGTATTTTACCATAGCACTAGGCGTGCCTAATATGGCCGGACATCATCTTCTCGGATCTCGTCCGCGTCCACCGTAGTCGTCGCCGATGTTTGCCCGCTTCCACGTCCGGCTCCTCGTCCATGTCCTCATCTATGTAGTCGTCGCCGATGTTTGCCCGCTTCCCGCTCCGCATCGACGCCGCCACATCATGCGCAACACACCATGCCGCCTCGCCTCGCTTGGGCCGTCGCGCCGCTGCATGCATGGCCGTCGCATGCATGCGCCGCGCTCTCGGCCGGCTCCTCCACGCCGCCATCTTCGCGCCGCTGCCACCATCGGGCTGCCGTGTCGTGGGCGCCTTGGCTCGGCCGTCGCATGCCAAGCCAGCCACCTCCACCTCCACGCCGTGGATGCCGCGTCTTCGTGCCGTGCCACACGCCGACTTGCGCCGCTGCGCATGCGTGCATGCACCGCCGGCTGCGCCGTGCCGCTGGACAGCGAGGCATGCCGGTGCTTGGGGTCGGCCACCTCCAAACTGCCAGCCTCCTAACCGTGTCGTCCAGCCGCCCAGGGCCTGGTCGCCTCTCGGCCACCTTGCTCCTCTGCGCCTCGAGCTGCAGCTATCACCTCCTGAGCTGGGCCCGTCAGTGGGACACTCCCGTGCCTGCGCCCGGCCTTGGCCGCCGCTCGCTGGAGGTGCCGTTGCTGGTGCTCCCGGCCTCCCGCGTCCATGCTCCCTCCGTCGCTTCTCGCAGCCAGTGCGCCGAGCGCCACCTTGCTCCTGCCACTGCATGCTTGCTCGTTGCCGCGCTGGGCTGTCGCCGTGCTCCAGGCCACGTTGGTCATGCGGCTGGCCGCCAGCTTCTGGCTGCCGCATGGAGCTACCCATGCTCCCCATGCAGCGCCAAGCTCTTGCTGCTGGTGGTCACAGCCGAACAGTGCAGTGCCACTGCTGCTTCTTCCCCTTCCTCTCAAACTTTCTCAAAAGTCTTTGCATGCGAAAATTAATTGGATGGATGGACTGCTTGAGTGATGGGGAAGGCAATGGTATGACATGCATTGCATGATTTTCGGTTTTAGATTCGGATTGGAAGGAGAGAAGTGTGCTGTTTTGAGCTCATGTGTGAGAAGAAATGGAGGTGTTGTGTTGGGGAAGAAGAAGTGACGAGGGGAGGAAAAGAATTGGGGCTGGCAGTGAGTGGAAATGAGGGCATTAAAGAATTGAGGATGGCAGTGTGTGTGGCTGTGCTTGGTTCGGTTGAACCAAAGAAATGGGCAGGGGCTTGGCTGTTCGGTTGGGGTTAGAGAATAGGCAGTGTGGTTGTTCTCTTGGCTGGCACAAGAGTGAACAGGAAATAAAAATTAACACGGGAATAAATAGCAGTATTTCTTCCTCTTTTTCTACAACCCGCTCAAACGACCTCGCATGTGTGAGCTAGTCGCTAAACTGGAACGCTCCCGAGACAACGATCGCGATGGTATAACATGCATTAGCGGATTCTTGATTTTTGGTTGTGATTGCGAGGAGAAAAGTTGGGGAAAAGAAATAGACTCACAGGCGTCTCGCCCGCGGTCGGTCGGACTGAAAAAAGAGTAGCGGTACTAATGCATGCATCATGATTTTTATAATGCATGCTAAAACAAGAAATCAATGTAATTCAATTTAAATGCAGACTTTCAATTCGATTCGATTTTAAGAAGCAACATTTTAATTAAACATGTGAAAATTTTTAAAACATTGCCAAATATTTATTAGATCGACAAATTAAATATTAGCATCCCGATTCTGAAAATCAGGATGTTACACTTCCCTTCTCCATGTCTCTCTAGTTTCTCTGCTATCTTTTTCCCATCATGTGGATAATACAATCTACCATTGTTATCAATTCCTCTACCTCGCGTAAAAAAAAATTCCTCTACCTACTGCCTAGAGCATTGCAAGGATCAAAGACTCATTGCATCACCGAAGTTTGAACGAGCACAATATGTTTGTCTTGCGAAACATTTTTTGTTTAAATTAGCATGCCACATAGATAAAAGGTTTGGCAACCATGGCAGTGGGCTAGCACCGAGTTTGGAGAAGAACCAGAGAGGGAAAGCTGCGATTTGAAGTTTTTTGTGTGTTAACCCAATTGTTTCACTAATGACTTTGTTTGATTGGACATGTTGCAATTTTGCCCCTAAGCGAATTCTACTTCCTTATACTTCACAGGGAAGTATAATCAAATCTTAACTAATTCAATTCATTAGATTAAAAAGAATGAACGGTCCACGGAGATTCATATGTACCGTAAAAGAGCTCTTAACTTAAGGGTAAAACTACTAGTATAAATATTCCAAAGGGTACATACACATACGGCCATATCGTCTTCGTCTCGTCATCGTTACCGGCAATATCCAATGGCAGCAATTCGAGATGGCCATGAATTTGGCAGCCCAAAAAACAACGTGCAACCCCTCACACAGCTACGATCGCTCAACCTCGGCACGTGCGGCTCGGTCCCTCAACTCAATCCATGGCGCGTGGCTTTTTTAGATCGATTCTCGTTAATTCCCAACCCTTTTCCTCATCATGTGCATGTTCTTGGCCATGCTGATGATGCTTGTTATCACTTTATTAATTGGGGACAGATGATATGGAATTAAGTTTGATTGTGTTTCTCGACGGATGATGAACGATGCTTTGTTGTTGGGCTTGGGCGGCGCTCAAGGGAATAAGTGATCGATGTTACATGCGGATAATTTAGGGTTACACCAAACAATCCATGTTGTTGAATGATAGAAGTTTAAACAAAAAGTTCCTAATGCCCTTAAGAGATGAATGCCCACGTTTGATTTCTACTACCACCTTTAGAGCATGTGCATCCCTATGTGCTAAGGCAATGCTAGAGGTGACATAAATTTTTTAGCACGGATGCCAATGGATGGAGTGAGCGCTAAGCTTGGATTGCATGACAATGAAGCAAACCTTGGTAGATGTTGCAAAGGTCAGAAAAGTTGAACATTTATTTTGCTAAATATTTGATTTTAGCACCTATATATAGGTAGTGCCAAGGGTTGGAATAAAAGTAGCTAACAATGGTCTTATGGGAGGGAGAGAGAGAGAGGTGATGTGTTCATCTTAGCACCTACTTTAGATGCTAAGGGAAGTACATACTCTTACTAGCAGTAGAATGTATTGTAAAAATTCTCTAAATCTAACTAGTTCCAACATTGATGCTATGCATTCGAGTCTTAGCAACCATACGTACAAGGCTACAACCCGTAGCATCGATGCTAACTAGATTCTCTCACCTCTAGTATTGTCTTAGCACCTAGGGATGTACATGCTCTTAACCTTCTCTATCCACTTAGGATTCTAGTGGCGTGGCCTGGTAGAGACAGATGAGATGGCCACAATTGTACACGCCTTTAAGAAGCGAAGTATGGAAAGTTCGTACCAAGATCATATACCGTCTGAAACCCAAGATCATATACTGTCAGAAAACACGATTCTAGTACACCTATTCAACCATTGCTAGCCTTTTCTAATCAAACAAGAAGGTGATGCCAAAGTGAGATAATAATAGTGTAGAAATTTAATGACTTTGTGACACCATAACTATTAGAATGGGAAAATTGCTTCCATGCCACTGAAATTTGTCCCATTTCCCTTTGTGCTAGTAAAAAAATAGTTATCTCCTACGTGCTATCGAGATTCTATTTTGGACCCCCTCCATACTATTTCCATTATATTCTCTATCAACTACGCGAAAAAACTATTTTACCCTTCATCTTCCTCCCATTCCTCCTTCTCCATCCTCATCCATGTTCCTCTTATTCCTCTCTTCTTCAACCTCATGTTCCTCTCTATCCCCTATCTCTCCTTATCACCGTCACCCCACCTCCAACTGCCGGCCTCCTCCCCTCCTTCCGTCGTCGATGCGGTCCCCTCCCTTCCTCCCGTGGCTGGCCCCTCCCTACCTCCCACCACCGACGCTGGCCTCGCTCCACCCTGGTAGTGGGTGGGTTGGATTTGCTCGCCTCCGATGGACCTCCCGGCGACTTCTTCCCTCCGGCACCGTCGACGACACCCGCTAGCGTTGGTGGAACGATGTTCTCCCCCACCACCATCGCCACCGATGTCTCCAACACCCCGAAGGCGATCACGGAGATTGTCCCACGAAGGCGACCATGGTCGCTGCCGGGGCGGCCGCGACTGCCGCGGTGGCGCTGCTCGGTGGGGACGAGGGAGATGATGGTGCCGAGGACCTCGTCGGGGAGGAGGCTTATCAAGTCGACGCCTTCTTCTTCTTCTCCACAGCCAGCATCAAGTTCTCCACCTCCGATTCCCTCCTCTTTGCTTGAGCTCTGGTGACGATGTCCGTGGCGGAATAGAATGGCGACGGCCGATGGGAACGGAGGAAGTGGGATGGATCTGACTGGGGCACAGAAGCCGGGGTTGTGAGGACCCCAGTTTATTTGGCTTGTAATGCTTAACCAACCACCTGGTCCTAGCATCACAAATCAAATAAACTGATCCTCGAGATATGTATACTTCCCAGAAAGCAGTATACACACCTCGGTACAAAATTAGACATCAACTCCATTCCAAACATAGAGTCCAAACACCACACTACCCAACGGAAGATAAACAAATAGAAGAGTTATTACAGACAAAGGCCGACAGGCCACAAGATACACGAATAGACAAGAACGACAGCGGAAGCAAAAGTGCCATAAGATGGCTATAAACAAAGCCAATCAGCGTGCCTCCAACCCACAAGGCATCTGACCGGACCGCCAAGACTAGTCGTCCACGAAACGGCAACACAGCTCACAGAAGTGAGACCCCTGAGGCTCACCTTCTTCCTCTGCAACAAAAACATCAAGCAAAGCACCTGAGTACAAAGATTGTCTTTGTACCCGCAAGACTGACGTGTGAACTAGCAGACCTGTTAATATGCTACATGCAGGCTTGTTTAGTGGGGGCCATATGTTTCATTTGCATAAAGCCAATTTTCATTTGCAATAAGGTAATACAGTTTAAAGGCAAGTTTGCAATTCATTTTTAAGATTGAAATAACAGTAAGGTAATAATAACAAAAGCGAAAGAGGAACAACCTGGAAGTGACTATCCCAATAGTCACCACAACAATAGCACGAATCCCAGATTCGTACCACCCATCAAGTTTTAATTTAAATGTTGTAGTCTAGTTCTTACGGGGCGTATCCGAGCGTGTCCATAACCTAGGACGAGGCTATTCGAATAGTTTTAACCTGCAGGGTGTACCAATGTACCCACACTTGGATCGCCTTTAAGCCAAAGCACACTTAGAAGGTATGCCGCACAACTAAGTCCTACGAGACTGTTTCCAATATTGTGTATTAACTACGAGCCGCTCGTATGGATAGAAATCCATACGCTTACATGGTAAAGCCGAAAGACAACTACCCACTCAGATAAAGCTTTTGGACAACTACCATGCTCCCACCTCCGTCCCTCCTGCGACCTCCTGCGACCGGAGCCAATACACGCCAAAGTACTAGGTCAAGAGAGGTCCCATATACTCTAGTGTGGTTAGCACGCAAAATGCTCGATCGGTGGCGCAAGTAACTCGGTCCTTAAGCGACTCGGGCACCTTTCCAGTCACACCCAATAGATCACACCAGTCTTACCATTGTGCCCAAGTCTAAATCATTTTTGTTTTCATTTTTAATTTTGCAATTAAACATAGCAGAAATGCTGAAACATAAAGTTATAGAAAATTTTGTGTGATCAAGGTTACCGACTAAAGTCGATAACCGCCTAGTTCTACCGATAGCTAAGTATGGCTAAGCAGTTGAACTCGTATCTACTAAGTGACAAGAGATCATCCAGCGACCTCTAATCACAGCAAATAACCTAGGCTCAGGTAGTAGAGATCAATATTTTGTCTACCGGATATGCAGCTACGGATTTAACTAATCAATTTTAACACAAATTAAGCGATGCATACATACAGTTGAAACAAAATATTAGACTTTAAAATCTTTGGATAAACATGATCAAGCGCTTGCTGTTCTTTGTTGCTCAATATGTTGCGGAGGATCGTCCTCGGGGTTGCCGCAAATATCAAATCCTAACGATTGAACAAAGCGACAAATAAGAGCGAATAACCCCAAAAAACTCAGCAATCAAACACAAATACCAATTTCACACAAAGGCTATACTATCACAAAAAGAATGACAAGGCTGCTACAGAGATGCCCAGAAAGACATGCTTATAAGTGACTGATCTATCCATTTACCTATTTGTCAGGTTAACTACAAAAACAACCTCTTAAATGATTTAAACTTTTGGACAGACTTTGATGGTGATTGTGTGCACATCTATTATTTAATCATCAAGTTAACAAATCAACAACAGCTAGCTTCTCTAACTCAACCATAATAAGCTGATATTACAGAACCTACAAAAGCTATTGACAATACTAACCAGTCAAGTATCCAACTATGAGGTGCTAAACAAAATCTTCTATCAAAGATAGGATGTTAAAGATGCTCAGCTAACATAACCCCTAAGCATCACACCTAGATTTTGCAAGGCTAACAAGTTCCAGCATGCGGCTACTACACCAAATCTTATAACACTGACAATCTCAAAAGTACAGAGACAAGTAAAATGAACAACTAACTATCCCTATGATCAAGCATGGCAACAGAAGCTTGAAACTTAAATATACTAACTACATGGATTCATGCTAACCATCACAACAAAAAGGAGGCAACAAACCTGACAAAACCTATTAGCAAGCATGATACAAATTTTGGTTCCATCGACAACAGAGAAAATGACAACAGAGAAAAGCTCCAAGGAAACTTGCACTAATATACTTTCAACCTCAATTACTAACTTTGATCATGCATGGGAGTGAACCTAAGAACAATCATAATCATGATTAGCAGCTAACTATTTGGTTTTGAAGGAGTGGGCCCCACTGTCAGACAGACAGAGAGGGGCATAACAGACGAACAGAGAGGCTTGGGCTGTTTTGGACCTGAACTTGCCGCCGGCGAGGAAGTGACGGCGCGGGCTGTGCGACGGCCAAAATGGGTCGCCCAGGAGTTGCTGAAGCTAAGGGTGGTCGCAGGTTTGCCGGAGAAGCACGGTGGCGGCGCTGCGACGGAGCACGGCGGCCGGCAGTGGAGGTGATAAGGTGCGACTGCACTAGAGAGGAAGACAATGAAATTTAGCGCGCGCATGGGCATTAGTGAGTTACCAGGAACTCACCGGAACGACGCGGAGCTAAAAAGGCTGCCGGAGATGGCCCGGCGACGAGAGCCCACGGCGGCGCAAAGTGGTCAACGACGACCGGAGCCTGAGGCGACCGAGAGGACAAGTGAATGATCGGAGAAGGAAGGTGGGGTCGAGCGATGCTCACCGAGCGAAGAATCGAGCCGAGCTCACCGGAGAAAACGCGCGCGAAAAGGTGGTTTCGGCGGACTTGAGAAGAAGGAGCGCGTGCGGCTCCACGGTGACGAAACTCCGAATTTCTTGAGGTTCGCTACCCGGGATGTGGAACACGCCGTGGCGCGGCGTGCTCGAGATCACCGGGCGGCGAGAACGCCGGGCGTCACGGCGGCGCTTCGCGGCTCCGAGGCTCGGGAGAAGAAAGGCAATTGAGGCAAACGAGGAAGGAAAACCTCGCGGGCTTTTGTAGGAGCAGCGGAGACGGCGAGGTGAGACGGTGGGTGGTGAAAAGACCGGTGAGGTGAGGTGGCAGCACGCATGAAGCGGCGGCGCGAGCCTTGCGGCGGCGGTCTTATTTGGAGCTGGCGAAGAGACGTGGCGGAAAAAGCCTGCAGGTGGGACCGCCCTGTCAGCGACTGGCGAGATGGTGCGAAACGGTGGTTTGGCTCGATCTAAATCGCTCCGACCGTTGGATCACGAAATGGACGGTCGAGATTGATGTATGCATTCGGACAGGTCGGTTGCATGCGCGCACGTGGATCGTTCGATTTGCATCGGACGGTCACGATCGATTGGACTCGCGCGCGGTGCAGCTAGTTGACGCGACCGAGTCAAGTGGCGCGGGTCGGACTCGAGCCTGAGTTGGGTTCGGGCCCGAGGAACAGTACTTTTCTGATTTGAGTTAGAAAGCTGAGAGAGTTTGGGGAATTTTTAGAGATAGATCCCGAGCTCCAAAAATTCCGAAATTTTTATGGTAGCTACTTGACACAGAGATCAACATTGCATAAATTTTCCAGAACTTTTTATGCACTGAAAAGTTCTGCAGAAAATTCACAAGCATGCTGACCTAGAGTTTGACCAGATTTTCAACTAGTTTGACTTGGCCATTTGAAATAGCAAATAAAATCTAAAAATTTCGAAATAATTCAGGGAGGTAGATAGGATGATCAAGATGATAGGAAAAATATTTGCAGAGGATGATCACAAGTTTGAAAGCTAAGAATCTGATAACAACAATTTCCAATCACAAGAATTAAATTCTAAAATTGGAAATTGCTAGGGAAAATTTGGAAAACTTCCAAATGATTTGAAGAGACAACAAAAGTTTTTATTTCTCCTCAAAATTTTACATTTGAAATACAAACCCTAAGTTAGGGCTGTTACAAATCTCCCCCCCCTTACAGGAATCTCGCCCCGAGATTCTGATCACTGGGAGAAGAAGGATGGGTAGTCTGCTCGGAGACGATCTTCCCGTTCCCAGGTAGCTTCATCCTCGGAGTGGTTTGACCACTGAACTTTAAGGAACTTGATCACACGGTTCCTCGTTCTGCGTTCAGTTTCTTCGAGGATACGAACGGGGCGCTCACGATAGGACAGATCTGCCTGCACATCGATATTTTCCAAAGGCGTTTCCTCCACAGGAACACAAAGGCACTTCTTCAATTGCGATACATGGAAAACATCATGCACCCCTTCAAGTGTAGCTGGCAACTCTAACTTGTAAGCAACAGCTCCCACTCTATCGATGATGCGGTATGGTCCGACATACCGAGGAGCCAATTTGCCCTTGACGCCAAACGACGATGACCCTTGGAGGTGAGACTTTGAGATACACAAAGTCATTGGGCCGAAACTCAACTCACGGCGGCGCCGTCTGCATAGCTCTTACGCACGGTGAGCTACGGCGCGAAGTGCTCACGAATCAACTGCACTTGACTTTCAGCCTCATTGATGGAATCTGGGCCAAAGAACTGTCTCTCACCAGTTTCTGACCAGTTCAGCGGTGTTCTGCAGCGCCGTCCATATAAGGCTTCAAATGGTGCCATACCGAGACTAGCCTGGAAGCTATTGTTGTAAGAGAACTCGGCAAGCGGCAGGCACTTCTCCCAATTCTTCCCATAGGAAAGAACACAAGCACGGAGCATATCTTCTAGAACTTGGTTGACTTCGCTCAAATCGCCCATCGATCGAGGATGATAGGCGGCGAAAGTAAGACGAGTCCCCATGGCTCCTGCGGACTATGCCAAAACGAGAGGTGAGCAGAGAACCACGATCGACACAATTGTTCGTGGCACACCATGCAGACTCAACATTGCGGGATATGTAAAGATCCGCGGTGATTCACATCAATCTTTGATCGCCTCTGGAAGGAAATGAGCCACCTTCGTCAATCGATCGATGATAACCCATAATGCATCCTTCCCTGCAGGAGTACGGGGTAGACCAGTGATGAAGTCCATGCCTACAGAATCCCACTTCCATTCTGGCACTGGCAAAGGCTGAAGGAGACCTGCTGGACGCTGATGCTCGGCCTTGACGCGACAACATGTGTCACATCTGGCCACGAACCTGGCAATCTCGCGCTTCATGCGAGTCCACCAGAATCTCTGACGCAGATCTTGGTACATTTTAGTGGCCCCGGGATGGATGGACAAAGGCGAATCATGGGCCTCCTGGAGAATCAAATCCCGCAACTCGGGGACCTTTGGGACCACAAGATGCTGCCCAAACCATACAACACCGTGCTCATCTTCAGTGAAACATTTGGCTGATCCAACCTTGATATTCTGCTTGATTTTACCCACACCATCATCGATTCTTTGTCTTTGTCTTGATTTGATCCACCAAGGTTGGTTGCACAACCAAGGCGACAAAGGAACCATGCTCAACCAAACCCAAGTTGAGGCGCTGAAGTGCGCAAGAAGCGCGAGTTCTTGCTCTTGGATTATCAGTATTGCAATACACCTTTCGGCTAAGTGCATCGGCAACTACATTGGCCTTGCCGGATGATCGAATACCCATGTCATAATCTTTGATCAATTCTAGCCATCTCCTCTGCTGAGGTTCAGATCTGTTGGGTGAACAAATATTTCAAACTCTTGTGGTGGAATACACCTCACACGGTTTCGATCAAATAATGCCGCCAAATCTTGGCGCATGAACCATCGCAGACAAGCTCTAAATCATGGGTGGGATAGTTGAGCTCATGAGGTCTCAACTGCCTAGATGCATAGGCAACTGCCTTGCCTCCCTGCATAAGAACACATCCAAGTCCCTGACGAGAGGCATCGCAATAAATATCGAAGCTCTGATGGATATCAGGTAGAGTAAGGACTGGGGCTGAAGTCAATCGCCGTTTGAGCTCCTGGAAGCTCTCATCACAAGTAGAGGACCACACAAACTTCTTGTCCTTCTTGAGCAATTCAGTCATCGGCTTTGCGATCTTGGAGAAGTTCTCGATAAAGCGGCGGTAGTAGCCTGCTAAACCAAGAAAACTCCGCACATCAGTGACTGACTTGGGCTGCCCCCAAGATAGAACATCGCTGACTTTGCTGGGATCCACAGCTATGCCTCCAGCTGAAAGAACATGGCCCAAGAATGCCACTTCCTTCAACCAGAACTCACATTTGCTGAACTTGGCATACAGCTGATGCTCCCGCAATTTGCCTAAAACAATCTTCAGATGCTCAGCATGCTCTGCTTCAGTCTTGGAATAGATAAGAATATCATCAATAAAGACCACCACAAATTTATCCAAAAACTCCATGAATACTGAATTCATTAAGTTCATGAACAACGCTGGAGCATTGGTTAAGCGAAAGACATGACGGTGTACTCGCATGCGACCCATAACGAGTAGTGAAAGCCGTCTTGAATATCCTCGATCGATCGACTGATGATACCCCATTCTCAAATCAATCTTTGAGAACACTTGGGCTCCAGTCAACTGATCGAACAGATCATCGATGCGGGGCAGAGGGTATTTGTTCTTCACCGTCATCTCATTGAGAGGACGGTAATCAACACACATGCGCAAAGTCTTGTCCTTCTTCTTCACAAAGATCACGGACAACCCCAAGGAGATGGCTGGGGCGGATGAAACCTTTGCTTGGAGCTCACCAAGCCGCTTCTTCAACTCTCCTAGCTCATTGGGAGGCATCCGTCTGGCGCCTTGAAATCGAGCGTCTGGGGGCAGCAACTCGATGACAAACTCGGATCTCGAACCGAGGCATCCTGGTAAATCATCGGAAAAACATCCTCAAAGTCGATACTATGGGAACATCCACGAATCGCAAGGTGGCTTTGCCTCTAATGCACATAGACGTGGCCCTGCGGTGCGCGAAAATCCGACCGCTACGCTGAAGGGTGGTGAGATAAACAATCTTCTTGGCACAATCGATTTGCACCAAGTGTTGGGACAACCAATCCATGCCAAGAATCACATCCGCACTCATTGAATCGGTAGAATAAGGTGCGCCAAAAATCCCACTCCTTCGACTACGATAGGAACATCCCGACATCGTAAATCGGCTCTCATTTCCGACCGGAGCGGATGAGCAAAGAACTCCCAAAGGAACACGGTGAAGACCACTAGCGGTAGCAAATGATCTTGAAATAAAAGAATCGATGCCCGTAATCAAATATCTGCGGCGGGGCGAAATTGACAAGAAGTGTACCCATCACGACATCGGCGCCTCCGAGCCTCCTCGGTGAAAGGTGGTTGACTCGACCGCCGCTCGCGCCACAGGTCTTCGGATCATCTTCTCGTCGGTGGATGACCACTCCCGCCGCGTCCTCCATTAGGGCGAGGGCGCTGCAACACTCGAGGGCAAGCGTTGGCGTAGTGGCCCTTGTTGTGGCGGCGAAACAAGTAACCTCGGCGCCGGATTGCGGAGGCGCTCTCTGCTTGGATCGCGGCGCGTGGCTGAAACACGGCCTGTGGTGGGCGAGGAGCTGGTGCAGATGGCCTTGGCGCCGGTGGAGCAAAAGAACGGGCCCCTGGTGCTGGCCCAGCCCGAGGACGAACGAGGCTGGTGTGAGTAGAATGATGTGCCTCCCATTTGCGCTTGCGGGACTCGCCCAGCGCCTTTGCCTTATGCTCTGCAACGATGGCCTTATCTACCAAGGCCTGAAAGTCGGGGAAGTCCACGATAGACAGCCTGTCCTGCAGCTCCTCGGACAAGCCATCCATAAACTTCTCCTGCTTAGCCTCATCTGAGGCCACCTCCCCTGGAGCATAACGAGCCAAGTGATTGAACTCGTACAGGTACTCTGTCACAGATTTGCGCCCTTGCTTGAGCGCGAGGAATTCTCTCTTCTTCAGCTTCATCAGGCCATCGGGGATGTGGGCCCGACGAAAGGCTGACCTGAACTCCTCCCACGCGACCACATGGCCCGCGGGCTGCATGGCGAGATAGTTCTCCCACCATGAGAGTGCTGCGCCCTCAAGCTGGTGGGACGCGAAGAGTGCCTTATCCTGCGCCTGGCACTGAGCTATGTTGAGCTTCCGCTCAACCATGCGCAGCCAATCATCTGCATCGAGAGGGTCCTCGGAGCGGGAGAAAGTCGGCGGCTGTGTACGGAGGAACTCTGCAAGTCCCCCGCGAGTCTGGTGTCCGCCACCACCGGCAGGAGTGGAGGTATTCCTAGCGATAACCTCCAAGATGCGTGTCTGGTCCATGCGGTTTCGCTCGATCTGAGCGAGAACCTCAGCCATGGTCGGAGGAGGGGGAAGCTCCTCATCATGACCAGCTGGCTGATTCCGACCACTACGGGTTCCGCCAGCCATCCTGTTCCACTAAGACAAGTTAGCAGCAAATTTAAAAGCAAGAAAGCCCAAAATTTACTGAAAACAATCCAAAAACAAACACAAGGCAGGATAAAGTTCGACCAGCAAAAATCAGACACATAACTACTCACTTTACATCTTACCCTATTACCCCCACAAGTTTTAGTTGGATTAAACTTCATGGTTCTCCCTAGACCAATTCCACCGGTAGTACTATCTTTTGAAAGGTAAAGAGAGAAACCAAGTTTCAAATCTTAAATGAGAGTAAGATGAGAGTAGAAAGCTAGGATAGGTAAGGAATAAAATCTGAGAATCTGCCTAGGTTTTTATAAACCTTTTTATAATTTGAAAATAAGACTTTCAAAATATCCTAAGGACGACTATGCTTGGGTTACTACGGTCAGAATGGCTCTGATACCAACTTTGTGAGGACCCCAGTTTATTTGGCTTGTAATGCTTAACCAACCACCTGGTCCTAGCATCACAAATCAAATAAACTGATCCTCGAGATATGTATACTTCCCAGAAAGCAGTATACACACCTCGGTACAAAATTAGACATCAACTCCATTCCAAACATAGAGTCCAAACACCACACTACCCAACGGAAGATAAACAAATAGAAGAGTTATTACGCACAAAGGCCGATGTGCCACAAGATACGAATAGACAAGAACGACAATGAAGCAAAAGTGCCATAAGATGGCTATAAACAAAGCCAATCGCGTGCCTCCAACCCACAAGGCATCGACCGGACCGCCAAGACTAGTCGTCCACGAAAGCGGCAACACAGACTCACGTAAGTGAGACCCCGAGGCTCACCTTCTTCCTCTGCAACAAAAACATCAAGCAAAGCACACAGTACAAAGATTGTCTTTGTACCCGCAAGACTGACGTGTGAACTAGCGGACTGCTAATATGCTACATGCAGGCTTGTTTAGTGGGGCCATATGTTTCATTTGCATAAAGCCAATTTTCATTTGCAATAAGGTAATACAGTTTAAAGGCAAGTTTGCAATTCATTTTTAAGATTGAAATAACAGTAAGGTAATAATAACAAAAGCGAAAGAGGAACAACCTGGAAGTGACTATCCCAATAGTCACCACAACAATAGCACGAATCCCAGATTCGTACCACCCATCAAGTTTTAATTTAAATGTTGTAGTCTAGTTCTTACGGGCGTATCCGGCGTGTCCATAACCTAGGGCGAGGCTATTCGAATAGTTTTAACCTGCGGGGTGTACCAATGTACCCACACTTGGCATCGCCTTTAAGCCAAAGCACACTTCAAGGTATGCGGCACGACTAAGTCCTACGAGGCTGTTTCCAATATTGTGTATTAACTACGAGCCGCTCGTATGGATAGAAATCCATACGCTTACATGGTAAAGCCGAAAGACAACTACCCACTCGGGATAAAGCTTTTGGACAACTACCATGCTCCCACCTCCGTCCCTCCTGCGACCTCCTGCGACCGGAGCCAATACACGCCAAAGTACTAGGTCAAGAGAGGTCCCATATACTCTAGTGTGGTTAGCACGCAAAATGCTCGATGCGGTGGCGCAAGTAACTCGGTCCTTAATCGACTCGGGCACCTTTCCACACACCCAATAGATCACACCAGTCTTACCATTGTGCCCAAGTCTAAATCATTTTTGTTTTCATTTTTAATTTTGCAATTAAACATAGCGAAATCTTTGAAACATAAAGTTATAGAAAATTTTGTGTGATCAAGGTTACCGACTAAAGTCGATAACCGCCCGATTCTACCGATAGCTAAGTATGGCTAAGCGGTTGAACTCGTATCTACTAAGTGACAAGAGATCATCCAGCGACCTCTAATCACAGACAAATAACCTAGGCTCGGTAGTAGAGATCAATATTTTGTCTACCTGATATGCGACTACGGTTTAACTAATCAATTTTAACACAAATTAGCGATGCATACATACAGTTGAAACAAAATATTAGACTTTAAAATCTTGGGATAAACATGATCAAACTGCTTGCCTGGCTGCTTTGTTGCTCAATATGTTGCGGAGGATCGTCCTCAGGGTTGCCGCAAATATCGAATCCTAACGATTGAACAAAACAGCAAATAAGAACGAATAACCCCGGCAAAACTCAGCAATCAAACACAAATACCAATTTCACACAAAGGCTATACTATCACAAAAAGAATGACAAGGCTGCTACAGAGATGCCCAGAAAGACATGCTTATAAGTGACTGATCTATCCATTTACCTATTTGTCAGGTTAACTACAAAAACAACCTCTTAAATGATTTAAACTTTTGGACAGACTTTGATGGTGATTGTGTGCACATCTATTATTTAATCATCAAGTTAACAAATCAACAACAGCTAGCTTCTCTAACTCAACCATAATAAGCTGATATTACAGAACCTACAAAAGCTATTGACAATACTAACCAGTCAAGTATCCAACTATGAGGTGCTAAACAAAATCTTCTATCAAAGATAGGATGTTAAAGATGCTCAGCTAACATAACCCCTAAGCATCACACCTAGATTTTGCAAGGCTAACAAGTTCCAGCATGCGGCTACTACACCAAATCTTATAACACTGACAATCTCAAAAGTACAGAGACAAGTAAAATGAACAACTAACTATCCCTATGATCAAGCATGGCAACAGAAGCTTGAAACTTAAATATACTAACTACATGGATTCATGCTAACCATCACAACAAAAAGGAGGCAACAAACCTGACAAAACCTATTAGCAAGCATGATACAAATTTTCAGTTTACTGACAACAGAGAAAATGACAACAGAGAAAAGCTCCAAGGAAACTTGCACTAATATACTTTCAACCTCAATTACTAACTTTGATCATGCATGGGAGTGAACCTAAGAACAATCATAATCATGATTAGCAGCTAACTATTTGGTTTTGAAGGAGTGGGCCCCACTGTCAGACAGACAGAGAGGGGCATAACAGACGAACAGAGAGGCTTGGGCTGTTTTGGACCTGAACTTGCCGCCGGCGAGGAAGTGACGGCGCGGGCTGTGCGACGGCCAAAATGGGTCGCCCAGGAGTTGCTGAAGCTAAGGGTGGTCGCAGGTTTGCCGGAGAAGCACGGTGGCGGCGCTGCGACGGAGCACGGCGGCCGGCAGTGGAGGTGATAAGGTGCGACTGCACTAGTGTCACAGCCCCAACTAATTAAATGGGATTAATTTGTATTTCACTAACCTGCATATTCAAATTCAAATCATTTCATAATTTATTGCACTTGGAAAATCTGTTAAAAACATGAACCTACCCTTCAAATTTGAATTTCAATTCAAATCAGTGATAAAAAGTTGTGATCATCATCTGGAACCAATTTATTCAAATACTAAATTAATTATCATGAATTAATATAATTTTTCCCAAATTTTTAGGACTAGTTTGAACCCCATTAAAATTCAAACAACATTCATAGACATACAACATGTTTAAAATTAAATATCACAAACTATATTATGAACAGTAGGGTTTTATATTTTTTATGGGAACTATATCATCCCAGGAACCTCCACAAATTATTTCGTGATTTTTGGAAATTTATTTCTATTTCTAAGCCTCGGTCAAAGTAGAGAGAAATGAATTAGATTGCGATCAAACCCTAGCCCAAACCCTTTACACTATTCATTGGACTCGGTCCGGCTCGGTGATCGGCTCGACCCAACCCCTAAATGCACCGAGTCACGCAACCCTTGGATTGGAGATCGCGCCCGATTTCATCACCCGTCGACCTATCCGAATGCCCCCACTCATCCGTCCGTCCATTCGCAATCCAACGGTGCTGATCAAGCCATTCGCTACGCACCGCGCCACGCCTTGTATCGCCCGGTGGGCCCCGTTTGTCGCCTTCGTCTTCCTCCTATCACCTCCGACTCGGAGCGCCAGCGCCACGCTGCTCGAACTTCCTTGTTTCGCCGTTGGGGAGATTCGACTCGTGAATCCACCGCCTCCATCCACCACTCCGTGTTCCTCGCCTAACACCGCCTCTGCTCCGTTATCTCCCCATGCATAAGACCCTCGTAACCCTAGAATTCACTCACTCTTCCTCTCGGTGGGTGAGGAAGGGGAAGCTAGCTTGAGCTCATTTCTCTGGTAAGCTTCCCACCTCCGGTACCCTCGGCTCCTCTTTTGCATGACTTGTCCATTTTTGCTAATGCGAGCCTCTCTCGTTGCTTGTAGTTCTCGTTCCCACATCGTGCTCTCGGCGGCTCTGGAGCACGCACCGAGTGACATCCTCGTACCATTTCTCACTTCCAAAAGGTTTTGTCCTCAAACCACCGCGTCACCTTGCATGCTTTAGACCACTGATCTAAACCCCTAACTCTATTTGGGTAATGCACGCGGGATCTCGCGAATTGAGGACTTAACCATTTTCGGCCGTGAAACACCCCTTCGTCTCCTACCTTGTTCCGGTGAGTCTTTTCTCGATTCCTTGCTCTAGTAGCTTCCTAATGTAACCCTTGATGTGCTCCGACCACTCACTTTAGCTGGTTTTGCTCAAGGCCTCCTATCCACGTGAAGCCCCTTTTGCCGCACTTGTCTTCTCCGGCGCCGTCACTGCTCCAGCCATTTCCAAGCTTCCCCGAGCTTCCATTTAGCTCAGGTAACTTCCACTTAGTCCCTAAGGCTTGGGCACATGCTTGGTTGTCACTGCGGAGCTGTACATCGCTGTTTGCACTTTTGCCGTAAGAGTCACCTCCGTTCATCTCCGGCTAGCCGCCGGTACAGGCCGGCTCGGCCGGCGAGACCACATGCTTATGATGCGCAAGACTATTGCGGAGCTAATGCGACAAGTGGCAGGCTCCGCCGTGGCGCGTAGCGCCGGCGAGCCGCCGGGCAAGCGGGCGGTGGTGTTTTTGCCGTGCCGTACGCGGACCAGCACTGTAGCACGTCATTAGGACTAAGCGCCAATCATTAGCATTTAAACGCTGTCTTAGCCGTCACCATGTGTCGCCGCCATGTGGGACCTTGCACAGAAAACCAGCACACTGACTTTTAAAGCCACAGAGACTGACGTGTGGACCCAGGGCATTAAACACGTGCTAAGAGAATCAAATAAACTGGAATCAATCTGGACCGTCAGATGCGAAAGGGACGGGTTGGATTTATGGGACATTCGGACCGTCCTATTGCACTTCTACTGTGGACCGTTGGATCTTGATCCAACGGCTCACGATCCTAGCTCTGGGATGTGCGTGTGTGCGCCTGGCAGTGGGCCGCTGACGAGCAGGCCCGCTGGCCCAGTGACTGCGGCTAGCGCTACACGCGGTGAGAAAAGTAAAAATCACTTTAGTAAATTCGAGATCAGTTTATTTATACACTGGAAATTAGTATTAACTTTGGGAATGCATAACTATTTCATCTTAACCCCAAATCACATGAAACCACTTCTGGAAAATTTCACTTTTAGTAGACTTTATATTAAAATTAGTTTCAAACTTGTCTCTGTAGCAGAGAGTATTATTTGGAGATTAATCCATTAGAACCATTATTTGTACAATAGAAAAATGACTGAAATCTTTAAAAATACATAAGTAAATATTGAAAACTCCAAAAATAGTGAGACCACTTCTGATAATTTTCATTTTCAGTGAACTTAATTCTAAAAATGGTCTCCACATTACCTCTGTCATAGAAACTATTTTTGGGAGAATACGCTCCTTAACTCCATTATTTGTATACTATAAAAGGCTGATGACTTTGAAAATCAATAACTAAATCATAAGAACTCCAAATGGGACAAACTCAACTATTCTGAACTTGTAATAATATTACCTATTTACCTATGTAATCCTTCACCCCACCACTGTTCTACAAAATTTCACTTCATCATTAAATTATATAAATGACGGCATATTGAAATCTGAAATTCAAACCATTATAACTTCCATATACTAAATCAAACTGAAATAATTCTTTTACCTAAATCCATTTAAAATCATGATCTAACTACTGTAGAAAGATCATGCATTTTTGAGCATTTTGGTTTTTGAGTTGTTTTCTCGGTATTTATTTGATGTTGTAATTATATAGATCCCGATCATATTGACATCGACACTTACGCGACTGAGAGTGAGCAGCTACTGTACCAGCAAGGCAAGCATCATTTGAACTTTCTTTTGCATCATATTTGATCCCAGTTTTGGTTAAGATAGTGCAATGATAATTGCTTGCATGCTATTTTGATTATGTCAATATTTTTGTGATGTGTAGTTTAGTTATGTCCTATGCTTGAGGTTAATCTTGAATTATGCCAACTCCTATATGCTTAAGATAGGATGTGTGAATTATGGGTTATAGAATTGCTTAGCCATGCAAGTCTAGATACGGTAGTTCGATCGTCGGGAATAACCCGACGGTTTTGGGATACACACAACTTTTACTTTATGTTTTTACTTCAGATCTTTGTAGCTGTTTTATGAGTTAAACTTTGTCATTTTTAAATGAGATTTGGTCCGGACAAGTGTTGGTTAGTGATGGTGCCTTGTGCACGAGAATTGGGTAAGTGGAAGGACTTGTCTGGACAATTGAGGACCGAACTTTGGGTACCTACTGTTCAAGCAACACTCGTGCTGCCACACGCGGGTTGGGAGCCGTATAGTTAAGTAGGGGGAGGGTTTTATTGTGTTAAGTCCTTGGTGGTGTAAGGGGCATAGCGACCGTGAAATCCTATGTTCTTTGAGGAGCCGATGTAATCCTTTATAGTGTGCAAGGGAGCACCAATTCTTTTGTTTTGATTGCATCGGTATTTCCAATATAACTTGTGAGCCCCTAGCAAGTGCTATCGACGCTTGTACTAGGCAAGGAACCATCTCACAAGGGGACTTAGCTCAATAGGGCTTTCTTCTTTGAAAATATCAGTATCTTGATTTACCCGGCCGGCATACCATAGGAAGTATGCTATATTCGGAGGCATCTGGAGGCTTACGGGCTAATCAAGTCGTGTGGGTAAAGTAGTACACCCCTGCAGGGTATAAATCTATTCGAATAGCCGTGTCCACGGTTATGGACGACCGCTTGAAATTTGTGGCTGCTTATTGTTAGACTTTTAATTAAAATTGTGGTTGAACTTGGTATTCGTCATGAATGGGTTGTTCATGTGTTTAGTACATCAAAGTGGGCTGCCACTTTGGTCTTTGTATGATTCAACTGTTTATTACTGAAATGCTTTACTATATGCTTTACTTCTACTTCAAATCTGATTTTAAATGGGCACATGAAAAACTAGTATGTGTAGGATGTTAATTGTTGCGTCTCTTTCGCAAAACTAAACCAATATGAGCCATCCTTTGAATGACCCTTATGCATAACTATTTTTATTTGTGTAAGACTTGCGAGTACACTTGTACTCAGCCAGATGTTTGCTGGCCTTTTTCAGGTGAGGAAGGATATGAGTATGACGATCTCGTTAGTGTCGACTTGGGCGACACTAATGAGTAGTGTGCTATCATTTAACCCCCAGTCGGTTGCCGATGGGTGATGGGCATACCACTGCTGGTCTTTTGCTTTATTTATTTAATTCCGCTGCTACTTGATACTCTACTTTAAATTTGGCCGGTCGGCCGGTTGTAATAAGCTGTAGACCTTAACTATTATGCAGTATGTCTTTCTATCTCTTGTTGTATGCGTTGTATGGATGTAATCAACGTTGGATGAGGGTATGAGTATATTGGTCGTTGATCTTGGGAGCCAATATATGTCATACTCGTTGTTGATGAATTCCCATTTAACTCACTAAGTGTAGTGCTTCGAATCGAGGGAGAATCGACAATCATGTAGCGCCCGCAAGGGAGCAGCGCGCATGATCGTTGAGGCTCTAGTATTCGGCTAAGCCTCTCACTTGGATAGAGTTAAATTGGAATTCATTTACCGGAGACCCGTAATTATGTCCCTAAGACCTTGTCTAATCTCGGTCTCATGGAGATAATTACCGGGGTCCCCACAGCGTTGGTATCAGAGCCATACTGACTGTAGGTTAGAGGTAGCACTGGCGTTAGAGTTAGTGAGCCTTCTGGAGTCAAAATATTTTGGAATTATCAAGTTACTTTCAGAAAGTTTAAGTTAAGAATATCTTTTATTCCTTATCCATCTTAGTATCTTTTCTCTCCTAATCCTGTTTTGGTTTATGAAACTAACTTACCTCGCCTTCTTGCCTTTAGATGAACCCCCAGTACCTTGTCCGGGAAACTCAAGCTGAAGGAGTGGATGGATACCCGGCGTTGCTGCGAGACATGATGTGGAGGGCGAACTTCACATATCAGCCCACTTATTCTATCTACCGCCGAGATCGAGGACCAGGAATGGAGGAATTTATGGCAGTAATAGATATCATTGCTAGACAAGTCACGGGGAGCATACCTTACCGCTTTCAGGCGCGCGGTACTTCTGAGGCCATGGCGTTACAAGAAGTAGCCTTGGTGGCCATGAGTCGTCTTCGCTATGACCTGACGGAGTTAGCCCAGCCCCCGTATGATCACTTTCCGATGCGCGCACGCGCTAGGGACGTGAACTCATTTGCTAGGATCCAATTTGGGGAGGACCCCCAAGTCAGGCAGTTGGCGAGATTGGTCCACATAATGGACCAAATGCATCGCTGTATGGTGCATGAGTTGTGGGAAACGCGACGGCGTCTCATTGAAGCTCAGGAGCACTTAAGGCTCATGCATGACATGAGGCTCATTCATCCTAGTGTGCTATATGGCACTAATATGATCTCCCCTTATCTTTCTGCGCCAGCAGAATGTCGCCTACCCGTGGTAGAAGGTCATATTAACGCCATAGGATCACCCTTGCGCCTTCCTAATCTAGGGGACCCTGATGATACTGGATCCCCTGGGGCACATCTTCTGGATGAATTTCCGGTGAACTTTGACCGGAATAATATTTAGGCTGTTAGGGCAGAGAGCTCTATGTTTGAGCTTGTATCCTTAGGTTTATGTAATAGGGTAGTTTGTAGTAGATGTCGAACTGTTATGTTTTATTTGCAAACACTCCTATTTTGATGTAACCTTAAGCCTGCGGGCGCTTATGTACGGAATTGTGTCGAATTTGGTTTATATTGCTTATTGTTTGGTGTTCTATTCGATGTTGCAATTTTCTTGCTTTTGATATTAATTATGCATGTATGGCCAAGTAGTGGCTTTTATATTATTTACTAACCATCCTTGTCCAATACAGGATGACAGGACCGACTACGCGATCAGGAGCCCTGCGCGGCAGAGGCTCCCCATCCCCCGCTAGGGCACCCCGTTTAGCACCCTTGAGTGATTTCTATGATCAGGGACAGTCATCCCAGCAGCCGTCTGAGCGTGGAGAGCCCTCTCAGCCGCCATCCCAGCAGGGTGGACCGCCTGAGGAGGAGCTCCCTCCGCCGCCATCCATGGTCGAGTTCATGATGATGATCGAGCGCAACCGGATGGACCAGACACGGATGCTTGAGGCGATCGTGCGCAATACCGCGCCAGCACCCGTTCCGGCAGGAGGAGCCGCCCCGCACCGAGCGTCCGGAGGTCTCGCTGAGTTCCAGCGGACCAACCCTCCGACATTTGCGGGCGGCAAGGACCCGATGGAGGCAGAGGATTGGCTGCACAACATTGAGAAGAAGCTGAACATTGCCCAGTGTACCGGAGTGGAGAGAGTCTTGTTTGCCAGCTATCAGTTGGCAGGTGCGGCGAGCGCGTGGTGGGATAGTTATTCCGCCATGCAGCCCGCTGGCCACGTCCCGACTTGGGACGAGTTCAGGGACGCATTCCGAGAAGCCCATATACCAGAGGGAGTGCTGCTTATCAAGCAGCAGCAGTTCCTTGCCTTGAGGCAGGGGCGGAGGACAGTCACGGAGTACCTGCACGATTTCAACTACTTGGCCAGGTATGCTCCGGACGACGTCTCGACAGACGCTCGCCGTCGGAACAGGTTCTTCCATGGGCTATCAGAAGAGTTGCGGCTTGTTCTAGCTGCACATGATTTCAGGAGTTTCCAGCATCTGGTCAACAAGGCGATCGTGGTGGAGCATGAGAGCTTGACGGTGGATGAGTCGAGGAAGAGGAGGAAGGCTTTCCAGACGGCAGTGGCGAGTGGCGGCTTTCCTGTGCCGCGCCAGACTACCTCAGGCACCTCGTGCCCCAGCTTCAGCACCATCGAGGTCTCCTGTGGCACCTCCACGACCTTCTCCACCGGCAGCTCAGCAGCATAGCGGGGCCGAGACCACGAGCCGGCGGGGCGTACAAGCCCGGCGTCATCTGTTTTCACTGTGGCCGTCAGGGCCACTATGCTTGCAGATGCCTCGCCAAGCGGCGAGGATGCCCTGACGTACTCGCTCCAAAGACCACCAGCCCCAGCTCCAATGAGGCCACCGCCACCACCACGAGAGCAGCACCTACTCCACCTCAAAGATGCACGTGGTCGCGTCAACCACGCCTCGTGAGAGGAGGCGACCGACGCACTGACGTCGTGCTAGGTACACTACTTGTTAATTCATGTCCCGCATCCGTTCTATTTGATTCGGAGCATCTCATTCATTTATTAAAAGCGAGTATGCTGACATTAACCAATTCAAGATACATACACTACACCCACCTTATCATATTCAGTCCCGTGTCGGTTTTCTCGCCGATCAAGTCTCAGTAGGGGCGAAAAATTGAAATACAAAATGTTGACTTTTCAAAGAAACTTAATAGTGATAAGTTCGGTGGGCATTGATGTTATCTTAGGGATGGATTGGTTATCTAAGAATCGGGAAGATTGATTGTGCCCAATGGTCTATCTCGATGACTAGCGAGGACGGCATCCAGTCGTCTTTGCACCTTTAGTGGGTAGTTCTCACCTATATGCCTTAGAGGCGAGTACCTCTCGCGCTAGAGGAGGTACCAATAGTGAGTGAGTATCCCGATGTGTTCCTCAAGAACTTCCAGCATGCCCCGACCGAGAGGTAGAGTTTGTCATTGAGCTTGCACCCTGCATCGCGCCCATCTCAAAAGGTCAGACGGATGCCGCCCAATGAGCTAGTTGAATTAAAAGAACAACTTAAGGAGTTGCAAGACAAGGGTTTCATCAGGCCTAGCTCCTCGCCTTGGGGATGCCCGGCTCTATTTGTCAAAAAGAAAGACAAGAGTCTACGGATGTGTGTTGACTACCGTCCGTTGAATGAGGTCACCATCAAGAACAAGTATCCGCTCCCGCGGATCGATGATCTATTTGACCAGCTTAGTGGAGCTCAGGTGTTCTCCAAAATTGACTTGAGATTAGGCTACCATCAGATTAAAGTTAGAACTGAGGACATTCCGAAGACCGCCTTCTCTACTCGTTACGGTTTGTACGAGTACACAGTCATGTCCTTTGGTTTGACCAATGCCCCAGCCTATTTCATGAATCTCATGAATTCGGTGTTCATGGAATACTTGGATCAGTTTGTAGTGGTTTTCATTGATGATATCCTTATATACTCTAAGTCTGATTTTGAGCACGAGCAACATCTGAGACTTGTGTTAGAAAAGCTTCGCCACCATCAGCTGTACGCCAAATTCAGCAAATGCGAATTTTGGCTTCGAGAGGTTAGTTTCTTGGGTCATATTCTATCTAAAGGCGGTGTCGCTGTTGATCCTAGTAAGGTACGAGATGTCCTTGAATGGAGGCAACCTAAGAGCGTCACTGACATTCGTAGTTTTCTTGGACTTGCGGGATACTACCGTAGGTTCATCAAGAATTTCTCGAAAATCGCAAAGCCTATGACCCAACTTCTAAAGAAAGAGAAGAGATTTGAGTGGACAGCGGAATGCGAGCAAAGCTTCCAAACCCTGAAAGAATGCCTGACGGAAGCTCCCGTGCTTGTTCTGCCAGACATTCACAAGAGCTTTGATATCTACTGTGATGCATCTCGCCATGGGCTCGGTTGTGTGCTTATGCAAGACGGCCGAGTGGTGGCCTACGCGTCGAGGCAATTGAGGCCCCATGAGGCCAATTATCCCACACACGACCTAGAGCTCGCGGCTGTAGTTCATGCCTTGAAGATTTGGCGACATTACCTCATCGGTAATCGTTGCGAGATCTACACCGACCATAAGAGCCTTAAATATATTTTCACCCAAGCCGACCTGAATTTGAGACAAAGGAGATGGCTTGAGATGATTAAAGATTATGATATGGGACTCCATTATCATCCAGGGAAGGCTAATGTAGTGGCCGACGCATTGAGCAGAAAATCTCAATGCAACTGTTTGTCGGTAACTCCTTTTTCTGCGGGCTTATGTGCTGCATTGCAAGGCCTACACCTGGAGATAGTTGAAGAAGGTTCGCTTGCAGCCCTCAGTGTGACTTGCACACTTGAGGACCAGATTAGGGAAGCCCAGAAAACTGATGCGGAAGTGGCTCAAATTTTAGAACTAATGAAACAAGGCAAGGCAAAATGTTTTAGGCAAGATGCACAAGGTACTCTATGGTTTGGAAACCGTATGGTGGTACCATTTGATCGCCACTTGAGAGGATTGATTCTCAAGGAGGCTCATAACTCCAAGTTCTCTATCCACCCCGGAAGTACGAAAATGTATCAGGATTTGAAAAAGAAATTGTGGTGGAGCCGAATGAAGCGGCACGTTGCACAGTATGTGGCCGAGTGCGATCTATGTCAAAGAGTTAAGGCTGAGCATTTGAAGCCAGCCGGCACTCTAGATCCCCTGCCCATTCCCCAGTGGAAATGGGAAGAAGTTGGCATGGATTTTATCACCGGCCTTCCTAGAACTAGAGCTGGATTCGATTCTATATGGGTAATTGTAGACCGTTTGACGAAAGTTGCTCACTTCATTCCTGTCAAAACCATCTACCGTGGGGACAAGTTAGCGGAACTTTACATTGCACGAATTGTTTGTCTCCACGGTGTTCCAAAGGTGATAGTTTCTGATAGAGGCCCTCAATTCACATCCTATTTCTGGGAATGCTTACATAAAGCAATGGGGACCAGTCTATCTTTTAGCTCCGCTTATCACCCGCAAACGGATGGACAAACTGAGAGGGTAAACCAAGTTTTGGAAGACCTTCTCCGGGCTTGTGTGTTATCCTACAACGATAGTTGGGAAAAATGTTTACCGTTTGCGGAGTTCTCCTACAACAATAGTTTCCAATCAAGCATTCAAATGTCGCCTTTCGAAGCATTGTATGGGAGAGCTTGTAGAACACCTTTGAACTGGTCCGAGGCCGGGGAGAGGCCATTTTATGGCCCAACCTTGGTGGAAGATGCTGAAGAACAAGTTCGTGTCATTCGCGAACGACTTAGGACGGCTCAATCACGTCAGAAGTCATACGCCGACCGTCGTCGTCGCGAGTTGAGTTTCGATGTGGACGATCATGTTTATCTTAAAGTCTCTCCTATGAAAGGAGTTCGCCGTTTCCAAATCAAAGGTAAATTAGCACCTCGCTATATTGGACCTTTCCGTATTCTAGCTAAGGTGGGATCGGTGGCATACCAGTTGGAGTTGCCACCATCGCTTTCAGACGTGCATGACGTCTTCCATGTCTCCCAACTCAAGAAATGTCTTCGAGTCCCAACGGAAGCAACTGAGTTGGATAAACTCGACTTGCAACCCGATCTATCTTATCGAGAGAGCCCGATTCGTATCCTTGAGGAAACTGAGCGTAAGACTAGGAATCGTAACATCAAGTTCGTCAAGGTCCAATGGGGCAACCACACGGAAGACGAAGCAACTTGGGAACGTGAAGACCGGATGCGAGAGGCATATCCAGAACTCTTCTCTACATGAAGTGCCTTCGTATCAAGAAAGGAAAGGTAAAATATATTAATGTAAATTATAACCTGTCAGCACTATCCTTGAAGGAAATCAAGACAACGTAAATTATAACTTCTAATGAAAATTTTCTAATTCTTCTCCACCCAGATCTCGGGTCGAGATCTTTTGTAAGGGGGGGAGGTTTGTCACAGCCCCAACTAATTAAATGGGATTAATTTGTATTTCACTAACCTGCATATTCAAATTCAAATCATTTCATAATTTATTGCACTTGGAAAATCTGTTAAAAACATGAACCTACCCTTCAAATTTGAATTTCAATTCAAATCAGTGATAAAAAGTTGTGATCATCATCTGGAACCAATTTATTCAAATACTAAATTAATTATCATGAATTAATATAATTTTTCCCAAATTTTTAGGACTAGTTTGAACCCCATTAAAATTCAAACAACATTCATAGACATACAACATGTTTAAAATTAAATATCACAAACTATATTATGAACAGTAGGGTTTTATAATTTTTATGGGAACTATATCATCCCAGGAACCTCCACAAATTATTTCGTGATTTTTGGAAATTTATTTCTATTTCTAAGCCTCGGTCAAAGTAGAGAGAAATGAATTAGATTGCAGTCAAACCCTAGCCCAAACCCTTTACACTATTCATTGGACTCGGGTCCGGCTCGGCGACTGGGCTCGACCCAACCCCCCTAAATGCACTGAGTCACGCAACCCTTGGATTGGAGATCAGCGGCCCAGATTTCATCACCCCGTCGACCTGTCCGAATGCCCCCACTCATCTGGTCCGTCCATTCGCAATCCAACGGTGCTGATCAAGCCATTCGCTACGCACCGCGCCACGCCTTGTATCGCTGACCAGTGGGCCCCGTTTGTCAGCTTCGTCTTCCTCCTATCACCTCCGACTCAGAGCGCCAGCGCCACGCGTTCGAACTTCCCTGTTTCGGCCGTTGGGGAGATTCTGACTCCGTGAATCCACCGCCTCCATCCACCACTCCGGCGTGTTCCTCGCCTAACACCGCCTCTGCTCCGTTATCTCCCCATGCATAAGACCCCTCAGAACCCTAGAATTCACTCACTCTTCCTCTCGGTGGCTGAGGAAGGGGAAGCTAGCTTGAGCTCATTTCTCTGGTAAGCTTCCCACCTCCGGTACCCTCGGCTCCTCTTTTGCATGACTTGTCCATTTTTGCTAATGCGAGCCTCTCTCGTTGCTTGTAGTTCTCGTTCCCACATCGTGCTCTCGGCGGCTCTGGAGCACGCACCGAGTGACATCCTCGTACCATTTCTCACTTCCAAAAGGTTTTGTCCTCAAACCACCGCGTCACCTTGCATGCTTTAGACCACTGATCTAAACCCCTAACTCTATTTGGGTAATGCACGACAGGATCTCGGCGAATTGAGGACTTAACCATTTTCGGCCGTGAAACACCCCTTCGTCTCCTACCTTGTTCCGGTGAGTCTTTTCTCGATTCCTTGCTCTAGTAGCTTCCTAATGTAACCCTTGATGTGCTCCGACCACTCACTTTAGCTGGTTTTGCTCAAGGCCTCCTATCCACGTGAAGCCCCTTTTGCCGCACTTGTCTTCTCCGGCGCCGTCACTGCTCCAGCCATTTCCAAGCTTCCCCGAGCTTCCATTTAGCTCAGGTAACTTCCACTTAGTCCCTAAGGCTTGGGCACATGCTTGGTTGTCACTGCGGAGCTGTACATCGCTGTTTGCACTTTTGCCGTAAGAGTCACCTCCGTTCATCTCCGGCTAGCCGCCGGTACAGGCCGGCTCGGCCGGCGAGACCACATGCTTATGATGCGCAAGACTATTGCGGAGCTAATGCGACAAGTGGCGAGCTCGCCGCGTGGCGCGTAGCGCGCGAGCCGCCGCAAGCGGCGGTGGTGTTTTTGCCGCGTCGCACGCGGACCAAAGATCGTAGCACGTCATTAGGACTAAGCGCCAATCATTAGCATTTAAACGCTGTCTTAGCCGTCACCATGTGTCGCCGCCATGTGGGACCTTGCACAGAAAACCAGCACACTGACTTTTAAAGCCACAGAGACTGACGTGTGGACCCAGGGCATTAAACACGTGCTAAGAGAATCAAATAAACTGGAATCAATCTGGACCGTCAGATGCGAAAGGGACGGGTTGGATTTATGGGACATTCGGACCGTCCTATTGCACTTCTACTGTGGACCGTTGGATCTTGATCCAACGGCTCACGATCCTAGCTCTGGGATGTGCGTGTGCGCTGCGCGAAGGTCACGACGAGCGGCCCGCTGCCCGATGATCGCGCTAGCGCTACACGCGTGAGAAAAGTAAAAATCACTTTAGTAAATTCGAGATCAGTTTATTTATACACCGAAATTAGTATTAACTTTGGGAATGCATAACTATTTCATCTTAACCCCAAATCACATGAAACCACTTCTGGAAAATTTCACTTTTAGTAGACTTTATATTAAAATTAGTTTCAAACTTGTCTCTGTAACAGAGAGTATTATTTGGAGATTAATCCATTAGAACCATTATTTGTACAATAGAAAATGACTGAAATCTTTAAAAATACATAAGTAAATATTGAAAACTCCAAAAATAGTGAGACCACTTCTGATAATTTTCATTTTCAGTGAACTTAATTCTAAAAATGGTCTCCACATTACCTCTGTCATAGAAACTATTTTTGGGAGAATACGCTCCTTAACTCCATTATTTGTATACTATAAAAGGCTGATGACTTTGAAAATCAATAACTAAATCATAAGAACTCCAAATGGGACAAACTCAACTATTCTGAACTTGTAATAATATTACCTATTTACCTATGTAATCCTTCACCCCACCACTGTTCTACAAAATTTCACTTCATCATTAAATTATATAAATGACTGGCATATTGAAATCAAATTCAAACCATTATAACTTCCATATACTAAATCAAACTGAAATAATTCTTTTACCTAAATCCATTTAAAATCATGATCTAACTACTGTAGAAAGATCATGCATTTTTGAGCATTTTGGTTTTTGAGTTGTTTTCTCGGTATTTATTTGATGTTGTAATTATATAGATCCCGATCATATTGACATCGACACTTACGCGACTGAGAGTGAGCAGCTACTGTACCAGCAAGGCAAGCATCATTTGAACTTTCTTTTGCATCATATTTGATCCCAGTTTTGGTTAAGATAGTGCAATGATAATTGCTTGCATGCTATTTTGATTATGTCAATATTTTTGTGATGTGTAGTTTAGTTATGTCCTATGCTTGAGGTTAATCTTGAATTATGCCAACTCCTATATGCTTAAGATAGGATGTGTGAATTATGGGTTATAGAATTGCTTAGCCATGCAAGTCTAGATACGGTAGTTCGATCGTCGGGAATAACCCGACGGTTTTGGGATACACACAACTTTTACTTTATGTTTTTACTTCAGATCTTTGTAGCTGTTTTATGAGTTAAACTTTGTCATTTTTAAATGAGATTTGGTCCGACAAGTGTTGGTTAGTGATGGTGCCTTGTGCACGAGAATTGGGTAAGTGGAAGGACTTGTCCGACAATTGAGGACCGAACTTTGGGTACCTATCGCTCAAGCAACACTCGTCTTTGCCACACGGGTTGGGAGCCGATAGTTAAGTAGGGGAGGGTTTTATTGTGTTAAGTCCTTGGTGGTGTAAGGGCATAGCGACCGTGAAATCCTATGTTCTTTGAGGAGCCGATGTAATCCTTTATAGTGTGCAAGGAGCACCAATTCTTTTGTTTTGATTGCATCAGATTTCCAATATAACTTGTGAGCCCCTAGCAAGTGCTATCGACGCTTGTACTAGGCAAGGAACCATCTCACAAGGGGACTTAGCTCAATAGGGCTTTCTTGCTGAAAATGATCGTATCTTGATTTACCCACGGCATACCATAGGAAGTATGCTATATTCGGAGGCATCTGGAGGCTTACGGGCTAATCAAGTCGTGTGGGTAAAGTAGTACACCCCTGCAGGGTATAAATCTATTCGAATAGCCGTGTCCACGGTTATGGACGACCGCTTGAAATTTGTGGCTGCTTATTGTTAGACTTTTAATTAAAATTGTGGTTGAACTTGGTATTCGTCATGAATGGGTTGTTCATGTGTTTAGTACATCAAAGTGGGCTGCCACTTTGGTCTTTGTATGATTCAACTGTTTATTACTGAAATGCTTTACTATATGCTTTACTTCTACTTCAAATCTGATTTTAAATGGGCACATGAAAAACTAGTATGTGTAGGATGTTAATTGTTGCGTCTCTTTCGCAAAACTAAACCAATATGAGCCATCCTTTGAATGACCCTTATGCATAACTATTTTTATTTGTGTAAGACTTGCGAGTACACTTGTACTCACCAGGATGTTTGTTGGCCTTTTCAGTGAGGAAGGATATGAGTATGATATCTCGTTAGTGTCGACTTGGGCGACACTAATGAGTAGTGTGCTATCATTTAACCCCATCGGTTGTCGATGGGTGATGGGCATACCACTCGCTGGTCTTTTGCTTTATTTATTTAATTCACGCTACTTGATACTCTACTTTAAATTTGGCCGTCGGCCGGTTGTAATAAGTCGTAGACCTTAACTATTATGCAAGATGTCTTTCTATCTCTTGTTGTATGCGTTGTATGGATGTAATCAACGTTGGATGAGGGTATGAGTATATTGGTCGTTGATCTTGGGAGCCAATATATGTCATACTCGTTGTTGATGAATTCCCATTTAACTCACTAAGTGTAGTGCTTGAATCGAGGAGAATCGACAATCATGTAGCGCCGCAAGGGAGCAGCGCGCATGATCGTTGAGGCTCTAGTATTCGGCTAAGCCTCTCACTTGGATAGAGTTAAATTGGAATTCATTTACCGAAGACCCGTAATTATGTCCCTAAGACCTTGTCTAATCTCGGTCTCATGGAGATAATTACCGGGGTCCCCACAACTAGAGAGGAAGACAATGAAATTTAGCGCGCGCATGGGCATTAGTGAGTTACCAGGAACTCACCGGAACGACACGGAGCTAAAAAGGCTGCCGGAGATGGCCCGGCGACGAGAGCCCACGGCGGCGCAAAGTGGTCAACGACGACCGGAGCCTGAGGCGACCGAGAGGACAAGTGAATGATCGGAGAAGGAAGGTGGGGTCCAGGCGATGCTCACCGAGCGAAGAATCGAGCTGGAGCTCACCGGAGAAGACGCGGCGGCGGAAAAGGTGGTTTCGGCCGGACTTGGAGAAGAAGGAGCGCGTGCGGCTCCACGGTGACGGAAACTCCGAATTTCTTGAGGGGTTCGCTACCCAGGGATGTGGAACACGCCGTGACGCGGTCGGCCGTGCTCGGGGATCACCGGAGCAACAGGAACGCTCGGAGGCGTCACAGCGGCGCTCGCGGCTCCAGGAGCTCAGTGGAGAAGAAAGGCAATTGAGACGAAAACGAGGAAGGGAAAACCCTCGCGGGCTTTTGTAGGAGCAGGCGGAGACGGCGAGGTGAGACGGTGGGTGGTGAAAAGACCGGTGAGGTGAGGTGGCAGCACGCATGAAGGCGGCGGAGCCGGCGAGAGCGCGCGGGCGAGCGGTGCGCTGGAGCTGGCGAAGAGACGTGGCGGAAAAAGCCTGCAGGTGGGACCGCCCTGTCAGCGACTGGCGAGATGGTGCGAAACGGTGGTTTGGCTCGATCTAAATCGCTCCGACCGTTGGATCTGAAATGGACGGTCGAGATTGATGTATGCATTCGGACAGGTCGGTTGCATGCGCGCACGTGGATCGTTCGATTTGCATCGGACGGTCACGATCGATTGGACTCGCGCGCGGTGCAGCTAGTTGACGCGACCGAGTCAAGTGGCGCGGGTCGGACTCGAGCCTGAGTTGGGTTCGGGCCCGAGGAACAGTACTTTTCTGATTTGAGTTAGAAAGCTGAGAGAGTTTGGGGAATTTTTAGAGATAGATCCCGAGCTCCAAAAATTCCGAAATTTTTATGGTAGCTACTTGACACAGAGATCAACATTGCATAAATTTTCCAGAACTTTTTATGCACTGAAAAGTTCTGCAGAAAATTCACAAGCATGCTGACCTAGAGTTTGACCAGATTTTCAACTAGTTTGACTTGGCCATTTGAAATAGCAAATAAAATCTAAAAATTTCGAAATAATTCAGGGAGGTAGATAGGATGATCAAGATGATAGGAAAAATATTTGCAGAGGATGATCACAAGTTTGAAAGCTAAGAATCTGATAACAACAATTTCCAATCACAAGAATTAAATTCTAAAATTGGAAATTGCTAGGGAAAATTTGGAAAACTTCCAAATGATTTGAAGAGACAACAAAAGTTTTTATTTCTCCTCAAAATTTTACATTTGAAATACAAACCCTAAGTTAGGGCTGTTATAGGGGTCAAGGGAGAATGACAAGTAGGTAGGGTCGAGTATGGAGGCAAAGGCCATGGCCAGCGGCTTAGGGCGGTGGAGTGGAGGTGGTGGCCTGTGGGGCAGGAGAGAGAAGATAGAGTGGGTTGAGGAGAGTGCAGAACAAAGAAGAGGAGAGTGGTAAGATGAAGATTTTTGGGTTTAACGGAGGTGATGAAAATAGCACAGAGTGAATCAAAATAGACTCTCGATGGCACATAGAAGAATGCACTTTTTTAGTGGCACAAATGGAAACGGATTACCTTTCAGTTGCATGGAAGGAATTTTCCCTAAACATACAAGTGAGTAATTGACCGGTATTGCAAACATAACGAGTCTCATGTTAACTGCGTTACTGCAGTGCAATCTTGCAGCATGTAGAGATGAATCCATTCTGGTTCAAATAAATAAATAAATTTGAGATGCTCAGGCCTATGCTGTTACCTGCCTTTTTTTCTTCAACTTTTTTAGAGTACCGTGTCTGATGAACCGTTTCTTTATCGTTGTGAGGAAATGAATGTCTTGTTTGATTTTATATCAAAAACGAAATCCCGTAGTTCAACTCATCAAACTCCTCTTTGCTTTCTGTTCCAAGCTTGTCTAGTCTTTTTCATTTGTAAACATAAGATTTTACCGCAATTTGATAATGATAATACGAAGATAGATCCACTCCTTGGACATTTCATTGAACATTTACCTATCATGGTTAAATGTCCACAAGAATTTGCGTTGGTCGTCCTTACCATTCAACCATATTGCGCATAGCACCTAAGTTTTAACAAATCCTGCGTCAAATTAGTTTCAGTATAAATTCAGCTACTGATTATTAATTCAACCATGTGTGCCACACGACCTAACTTTTAACCAATCTTGCATCAACTGCTGCCATTGTATTCCAAAGTCAAGAACAGCAGAAGCTGGGAGATTGTAGCAGCTGTGGGAGTTGGGTAGGGGATACGCAAGACTTACAATCCTGAGCAACTAATTGCTCTACGGCTCAGGACGGCTACGGTAGAGAGGTAGTCAAACCTATGCTACGCGGCGGAGGGCGCCTCGTAGTTCAAGAGGAAAGACAATTTCCAAGAACTGCCGGTGTCGGTGAGGTAAGTGAGGTAAGTGTTCCGTTCTCACAGGTCCATCGGGTGGTTAGTGATGCGATCGGATCTAGATTTTGGCGGTTGCAAGAAGGCAATTCATCTGATGAAGAGGATATCATCTTGGCGGAAGCGGCCGGCGAACTGAAAGCGGTGTATCGGGCGACTGATTGCCTTCAACTCGGTTCGATATCATCTGACGGTAATGTAGTTCAATCTACTTCATCATCTGTTTCTCATAGATCTCTGTAGGTCTATGGCGATGCAATTGCAGCGGGTTACTCTCCGGCGGAGCTCCTTGCGGTGAGACTATCACCGGGACGGAACAAGCAGTGTTTTGGTGTCAGTCGGCCATGGCAAGGGCCGGTTCCACCTCCTCGTTTGTCACCTCCGATGACAATGGGTGCTACCCTGGATAGAGCTCACCGGAATCTAAAGACCGGGTCGGTTTGCAGCGTCAAGAGCGCGTCAATTCCGCTGGAGATGGAATCCATTCAAATTACATCTTTTCCGCCGGCCGTTCTGTCCTTGCACAATACGGCTGGTTTTGATTTCTCTGGGCCGGGCCCACCCAATAAGTGTTTGTCTCATATCATGCCTGATCAATCTCATAGGAAAGGGCTGCCTTGGCTTCGTCGTTTGTTAGGGCGTCGGTGGCGTGAGACTCAGGAACACAAAAAGGATCCTGGCGGCTGGCCGGGGACAATAAAAGGGGATCAGCGCTCGTTTGCAGAAGTCCTTTCTCATCGTAGCAATATGGAGTTTGGCCGGGGTCGCGCAGGTAGTCAGGTGCCCTCGGTTAGAGGCAGTGGTAGTTAGGCTTCCATCATCGGAGGAGCGGACGGCACGGCTGATGGACAGGATGGTGCTGTCGGTTTTGGTGGAAGGCATTTATCAGGTTTTTCCATCAGCAATGGCACCGGAGGACAAGCTGCTGGGCATGGAGGTGCTGTTGCCTTCCGAGGTGGGCAGATCCCGGGCGGTGGCGGCTCTGGACAGGTGCTTGTTAGTGGGAGTGCTGGAGGACAAGGAACCGGAGGACAAGTTGCTAGGACTGGAGGTCCTGTCGTCTTTAGAGGTGGATAGATCCAGGGCAATGGAGGCGCTGAACAATTCTCGGTCAGTGGTGGTTTTGGTGGGCAAGTTGCAGGACCAGGCGGTGCTTTCGGAGGGCATGGAAGCTTCCCAGTTATTGCTTTTGGTGGCCATGGCCCTGATCAGCATCAAGCTCCGGCGTTTAGTACTGGCCGAGGGAGGTTCGGAAGTAGCAACAGAGGTCGGGGTCATGGCAGGTTCGGAGGGGGCAATCATCAGGCCAATATCGGAATAGCAGGTGCTGTTTCCAACATTATCTTCTATCGGTGTAAAGAGAAAGGGCATGGAATAGCCAATTGCAAAGCAATCTTATTGTGTGACATTTGTGAGGGCAATGATCATTTGGCAAATAAATGCCCATTGTTGCTGCAACCGAGGCCTATTGCTAATCTGTGTGGGTTTGGTGCTGATGGGTTGGGATTTTATCATATCCCAACAGTCGGGACGAAGAAGTTGAAGAAGGAGACCAATAAGATGGGGTTGATTCGGGTCACAGGTGATCATTTGTCTGAAGACATTCTGGTTAATGAACTGAAAAGATTGATTCCATTGAATTGACAGCCAAAGGTGGAGATGCAAGGGGAAAAAGTATTTCTGGTGCATTTTCCAACTAGACTTGAAATGCTTCGTATGGTAGCTATTGGTGAAGTGCATGTAAAAGAGCTTAAGGTGGTTTTACATTTCACAGAATGGAATATGAAACCCAAACCTAAGTATCATCTTCAGAAGGTTTGGGTCCAGGTTCTAGGTGTGCCTTATGAAGTTCGTGACTTCCTGAGCCTTTGTGCAATAGGGTCAATCATTGGCATTGCACTGAGAGTGGATATGGAAAAAGTACGTAAGAATGATACACATGCTGGTAGGAGTTTTGGACATAGAGGCCATTCGTTCTAGTGTAGAGATTGTGGTTGGTGAGAGCGTCTATGAGATTTTTTTCAAAGTTGTTGAAACGACAGTGGATGGTGTTGATGAAGTCATGGATCGGAGGGAGGATCATGAGGGTGAGGATGAACCAGATAGTGGTAAAGATGTCGAGCTGGAAGACAGGGATGCTAAGAGAGTAAAGAATAATACAGTCTCTCAATCGAATGCTCCTGTTAATCGTATGGGTCAGTCTACCTCAATTAATAAGGGGTCTACCTTGGGGCTCTTAACATCTGATACCATATGGATTACGCCGAGGGCGGTCAGAAAGGAGATTGAGTCTGGTGATCGAGGGGATGATGTTTTGAAGGTCCAGGGGACCGGTTCGATTGGTCCTGCTGAGCTAGGAGATCTTGTTGCCGAGGCTGGCCATTTCATTGCCGGGTCAGTTCTGTCTGGAGTTGAAGCACACTTGCTAGCAGAGTCAGTACATCCTGTGGCAAGTTCACCAACAAACTGTGTCAATTCGGCATCAGCCTTTTGCACCGTCGACAAACCTCCATCAGAAGTCTTGGCAAGCCCACCATCAGTTGGTTTACTTCAAGATGTGGGGGAATACTTTGGAGCGACAGATCCTGGGGAGGTCCAGGTGGAGCCGGCTGTAGCAGTGGATCTCTTGGGTCAGATCGCTGGTTCCCAGTCTCTGGTTGTCATGGCAGATGTTCCTAAGGTGGACAATGTGCTACGGGTGGATGTTCCTATAGACTACAAAGGAGAGGTCGATTTAGTGGTTGTCAAGGATGCTATGGGTTCAAGATCAGCTGGGGGGTCTTGTCATGCTTTGATGCAAGTGGTGGATCCGGTGGAGCCTAGACAGAGCGAGCGCATCAAGTTACAGCGGTCCGGGGATGAAGACTTGATCCAAAAGGCTATGCGGCGTGCGAAAGTTCGTAATCTCGAATTCGATCCAAGTAAGTATGGTAATAAAGCTTCTTTTTTGTCTTTTTCGGATGAGCAAGTTGTTGAAAAAATTACTAGCATTGGTATTTCTTTAGGAGTAGATTCTGAGGAGATTGGTAGTTCAATTAACAATCTTAAGACTCTTGAATTACGAAGATTAAAAAATAAAGGAATTGTAGAGGTAGAGGATGAGAGTATAGATTGCGGTAATACTTCAACCCTTAATCATTTGTGTAGTGATTTAGAGGGTGAATTGGATGATGACCACTCTAATTTTACTTTGGTGACAAACAAAAAGAGGTTGAAAAAGAAAAATTTTCATAATAGGCCAATCAAATTAAAGTTAAAATGAAAGGTCTTTTTTGGAACAGCAGAGGTCTGGGAGACTTGGCTAAACATCGTTATCTTTGTGAAGTGGTTAAGGAGCAATATTTAGATTTTGCGGCTATTCTTGAAACTGTTAAAAAAGACTTTTCAGTGGCTAGTCTTAACCATCTTTGTGGTGGGCGGGGCTTTATGTGGCATTTTTCTCCGCCACAAGGTCGGTCCGGGGGTATCCTTTTAGGGGTGGATCCTCGGGTTTATGATATTGGTTCTATTGATGCTGGTGATTTTTATGTCAAGTTTCATCTCAAAAACAAAGAGGATGATTTCCAATGGGTTCTGGTGGCTGTTTACGGTGCAGCCCAAACTCAATTCAAGGAGAAGTTCCTTACTGAACTTGTTCATGCCTGTAGGAAAGAATCACTTCCTATTTTAATTGGAGGTGATTTTAATATCATCAGGCATGCAGATGAAAAAAATAATGATAACATTGAGTTTCAATGGCCTTTCTTGTTTAATGCTGTGATTAATAATTTGGATTTACGTGAAATTGTTTTATCAGGTAGACAATATACTTGGGCCAATTCGTTATATAATCACACTTTTGAAAAGCTGGATAGAGTCTTAATGAATACAGAATGGGAACGTAAATTTCCTTTGGTAACGGTTACTGCTCTTGAAAGGTCTTTGTCTGATCACACACCGTTGCTTTTAAATACGAGAGTGGCTTCTTATCAAGGAAGTCAACCGTTATTTAAATTTGAATTAGGATGGTTGTATAGGGAGGGATTTAGGGAGATGGTGACTGATGTGTGGGAAAAGGAAAATGAAGGTCGTTCTGCCTTACAGCTTTGGCAGTGCAAGGTTAGATGTCTACGTCGATATCTTCGTGGTTGGGCTAAAAATACTAGTGGGACATACAAAAAGGAAAAGATAGCTCTTAATTTATTAATTGATGAGCTAGATAAAAAAGCTGAACTGGCAAGATTATCTGATCAAGATCTTAATCTTAAAAAACTTGCTAATGAGAGATTGACACATCTTTTGATAGAAGAAGAAATTAAGTGGTACCAAAGGTCTAAAGCGAAATTTTTGTTAGAGGGGGATAGAAATACCCGTTATTACCATTTGATTGCGAATGGGAAGCATAGAAGACAAAGAATTTTTCAGCTCGAACAAGAGGAAGGGATAATTCGGGGTGATGTACCATTAAAAAAGTATATCACCAATTATTATAAAGGTTTGTTTGGACCATCCGAGGTTAATCATTTGTCTATGATTGATGATTTTGCGAATGATATATCTCAAGTTTCGGACGTGGAAAATAGAGACATTACAAAACCTTTCACTGAAAAGGAGGTGAAAGAAGCAGTCTTTCAAATGGAACATAACAAAGCACCCGGACCTGATGGTTTCCCAGCCGAGTTTTACCAAGTGTTTTGGGAAATCATTAAAAATGACTTGATGGCCATGTTTCAAGATTTTCATAATAACACTCTGCCTCTCTTTAGCTTGAATTTTGGGATCATTACCTTACTCCCCAAAAAAACAGATGCTAAACAGATTCAGCAGTATAGGCCTATTTGTCTTCTAAATGTTAGTTTTAAAATTTTTACGAAAGTGTTAACTAATAGACTTGTAGGTGTTGCTCAAAAGATTGTTAGTCCATCCCAATCGGCATTTATGCAGGGAAGATTTATTCTTGATGGAGTTGTGATCCTTCATGAAACAGTCCATGAGTTACATAAACATAATTTGGATGGAATAATTTTCAAGGTTGATTTTGAGAAAGCTTATGACAAAGTAAAATGACCTTTTTTATTCCAAACTTTGAGGATGAAAGGCTTTTCATCTAAATGGTGTTCTTGGATGGAAAGTTTAGTTACGGGAGGGAGTGTGGGAATAAAAGTCAATGATGATATTGGATCTTTTTTCAAACTCAGAAAGGTCGTAGGCAAGGGGATCCTATGTCTCCTATTCTTTTTAATCTTATTGCGGACATGTTTGCCATTTTTATTTCAAGAGCTAAAGCTGCAGGCCTTTTATCAGGGATAGTCCCTCACTTGATTGATGATGGGTTGTCTATTTTACAGTATGCAGATGACACGATCCTCTTCTTGAATAATGATTTAGAGCAAGCAAAAAATCTAAAACTTATTCTTTGTGTCTTTGAACAATTATCAGGTTTAAAGATTAATTTCCATAAGAGTGAGATTTTTTGTTTTGGTGCAGCCAAAGACATAGTTTTCCAGTATACGGAGTTATTTGGTTGTGTGGTGGGTGCTTTTCCTTTCAGGTACTTAGGAATCCCCATCCACTTTAGAAAATTGAGGAATTGTGATTGGAAAGGGGTTGAGGATAGAGTTGAGAAAAAATTGAGCAGTTGGAAAGGTAAAAATATGTCCGTTGGTGGTCGATTAGTTCTTATTAACTCGGTGCTAAGTAGTCTGCCTATGTTTATGTTTTCTTTTTTTGAGGTTCCTAGAGATGTCCTCAAAAGACTAGACTTTTATCGATCTAGATTTTTCTGGCAGGGTGACAGACATAAACGGAAATATAGGCTGGTCAAATGGTGTTTAGTGTGTTCGCCCAAAGAGCATGGAGGTCTAGGTGTTCAGAACTTAGACATAAAAAATAAAAGCCTACTAGGGAAATGGTTGTTCAAGTTGCTAAATGAAGAAGGAGCTTGGCAATCTTTGCTAACAAGGAAATATTTGGGTGAAAAGAGTTTGTCACAGGTGATTAATAAACCTGGGACTTCCCATTTTTGGTCGGGTCTTATGAAAATTAAAGATCTTTTTTTTGCGATTTGGTTCATTCCAGGTTAAAAATGGAATGCAAACTAGGTTTTGGGATGATATTTGTTTAGGTGATTCTCCGTTGAAAGAACAATATCCACTCCTTTATAATGTGGTGAGGAGAAAGAATGATACAGTGGCAAATATTCTGAGGACGTATCCTTTAAATATTTCTTTTCGAAGACCTATTCTTGGGGCTAAGTTACATGCTTGGAATGCGTTAACTTTGAGACTTTCTAACTTACATTTAAGCTCTCAAAAGGATGTTTTCAAGTGGAATTTGACTAAATCTGGAATTTTTTCGGTATAGTCATTATATATGACAATAATTGGTAATTATCAAGCTTCAATTAGGGATTTTTTCTAGCAAATTAAAATCCCTTTAAAAGTGAAAATATTCCTTTGGTATCTCAAGAAAGGGGTAGTATTAACTAAAGATAACTTGTTTAAAAGAAATTGGAGGGGGAGCAAAAAGTGTTGTTTCTGTATTAAAGAGGAAACAATTCAACACCTTTTTATTGATTGCCCCTTTGCACGTCTTGTATGGTGGGTTATTCAATGTGCGTTTAATTTATCTCCCCCTACGAACATGGCAAATATGTTCGGGAACTGGTTAATCGGTATTCCAAAAAAGTTAAAGGCACAACTCTTGGTGGGAGCTAGTGCCTTATGTTGGTCTATTTGGTTATGTCGAAACGATGTTGTGTTTGACAAAAAGATTATCACTAACCCATTGCAGGTTATCTTTTTGAGTAGGTACTGGCTGCGTGCTTGGGCAAATTTGCAGAAAGCGGACCAGAAAGAGTTTATGTTGGCTGGAAGCCAAAGGCTGGAGCTTGTAGCGAAGCAAATTTTCAATCTTCATGGATGGAGGCTTAGTTACAGGATCAGTTATGATTAAGTTTAATTTTCAGTCGTCTTTTGGTTGTAAGGCTTCAAGCCACGTTAAACAGTTTTAGCTCTGTTGTTACTTTGATCTTTATAATAAATTGGGCTACGTGCATCCTTGATGCAGAGGCCGGAGAAGATGTTTTCTCTTCCATTATCTAAAAACTAATTGCTCTACACAAGATGGACAATGTTCGCGTCACACAGCAGAATACTTAGCGCGATTTGCCAACTGTGCAAGCTCATGAGCAACTACATTTTGTTCTCTCTTCGAATGCCAGATCGAAAACGCCGGCAGCTGGGCAGCTAACTCCAAGATCTCCGACAAAATAAAAGTGTGCAAACTCATGAGCAACTACTTAGTTATCACGGGGGTTCTCATTTTTTGCGGATCCTACAAATGGTAAAGCAATGGTTCAAATTTATTCCCCAATATGGTATACGATCTATGTTTACTTTGAATGTTTACACACTTTTGCTATGTCCTCGGAAAGTTTGATGCGAGGTTTATTATTAATCTCGACCAGCTTAAAGACACATAAAAGACTGAAGAGTTGCCTGGAAATAACATCTTATTAAGACAAGAAAAGGAAACAATAGAAGCACATATGTCATTTAATACTCCACTGTAGTATCGAACCATTGGATATGTTCTCTGCATCATCTGGTGGGGAAAAAAAATCATATTCCAGCACGGAAGATTCAAGATGCAGGGATCAATATTACAGCCGTCACATCATCTAACAAATCTGGACCGGGATTCTGCATGGTAGTAGTTCCACGTTCCAAGTTGGAAGCATATGATTTAAAGGATTTAATTGATATATGCCACTACAAAGATGATGTCTCACAAATGTGCCACTCGAAAGTTTTTTCTTCTAAGAATGCCACTGCATAGTGTGTGATTTTTAGAGCAAAACACTAGCAGGTGGCAGATTTGGATCAATGAAATGAGCAGTGACATATTAGAAAATTTCCCAAAAATAAATGCAATTTTCCTTTAAACCGACTTCTTTTGCATTGAGCGATGCTCCAGCGTGGATAGTATTAACAACAAAAAAAAAACCTATCGTCGACCAAGCTCTTCTTGATAAGCCCAGTTTGCGAACAATTATCAGCAGAACCTTGTGACCACATGCTACAGGATAGTAGAAGGACAAGCTGAACAACTCCCCACAGGACTATACTGATCTTCGCCTTGCAACACAAATAAGATTATTGATTCAATTTATCAGTCTTGTTCTTTCAGAGAAAACAAATTCACCATGTTTCAATACACCAAACAATTACACAAAGAAGATTTTCGGCGTCAAATCAAAACAATCCGTCCATAAATTACATGTCCGACTGCACGCTTTGTTTTGTTGCACTCTCTTGCACGCTACATTCAAGAAGAAAGTAAGAAACGCCGCGCGGGCACACGGCCTCGACAACAAACACGCAGGCAGCTGACCGCGCGACGCCACAACTCAGAATATCTTGAAGTTCCGGATCGACTACGGCAGGGCCCACCCGCCGCCCTCCTTCTTCTGCTCGTCGCTGCCGCGATCGCCGCCTCTCTCGCGGCCCTGCCGCGACACGACCGTGCATTCGCGCGCCGCGAGAACCGGTGCTTGAGGCACACCTTCCGCCGCACCTTGCACCGGCCGGTGTTGGAGAAGGTGGCGTCTCTTGCACCACCGCGACGGGGCACCGCGGCTTGCGCTTCCTGGCCGGATCACATCGCCGCGACCGCGCGTGCGCCTCCAGGATGTCGCCCTCCGACTCCCCGGGCCCGTGCTCGATGGCGTCGCCGCAGGCCTCGCAGACCACGACGGTGTTTTTGGTATGATTCATTTGTTATCAAATTTATTACTTATTCACATGCTTTACTTCTACTTCAAATCTGATTTTTAAATGGCACTTGAAAAACTAGTATGTGTAGGTTGTTCAGTGTTGCGTATCTTTCACAAAATTAAGCCAATATGACCCCTTCCTTTGAATGACCTTATGCATAACTATTTTTATTTGTGTAAGACTTGCGAGTACTCTTTTGTACTCAGCCAGATGTTTGCTGGCTTTTACAGGTGAGGAAGATTTTGAGACCGACGAGCTTGTCGGTGTCGATTTAGGCGACACTGATGAGCAGTATGCTATCATTTAACTCGATCGGTTGCCGATGGGTTATGGGGCATACCATGCTGGCATTTTGGTTTATTTACTTGTTTCACTGCTACTTAATACTCTTATTCGAATTTGGCCGGTCGGCCACTTGTATTAGTTGTAAACTTGGAACTTTGATGTATGCCTTTTGTACTATCTATGTATGAATGCTGATCATGGCTTCCTATTTAACCCACTAAGTGTATTGCTTGACTTGTTGGAGAACCGACAATCATGTAGTGCTCGCAGAGGAGCGGCGCGCATGATCGTCGGGGCTCTGGTTTTCAGTCAAGCCTCTCATTTAGGTTGAGTTAAGTTGGAATCCATTTATCAGAGATCCAGAGTTATGTCCTTAAGACCATGCTTAGTCTCGGTCTTACGGAGATAATCCGGGGTCCCCACAGTCTTTTTAAAACTTTAGAAATAAAATAAACTATTTGCATTTCATTGAATAAATATAAAGCTTAAATTGAATTTTTGAAAGAAAAATATTGTAATTGGACAAAATAAACTTCAAAAAAATTCAAAACTATTTTATTTGATCTATTTATGTTTCAAAGTATTTTATAAAGTTTTCTTGGATTTTTGGATTTATTTTTATTTTTCCAAATTTTCTTTAATTTCTTTTTCTTTTTCTCTCTCTTCCCGTTGTTATTTGTCTTCAAGCTTCAGCTGAAACTTTCGTCTTTCTCTTTCTTTTTGGCAGCCATGTCCTGCCAACTCTGATTGTGCATGTCACCTCTCATACCTTGAGCCCCTCGCCAGGATACCCGCTGCCGCCCTCTACCACTAGCTCCCCTGCCACCTCCACTCCTCCCCCATGCCCTGTCGGCCACGCCCTGGCCCTCCTGCTCCCAGCCGCCCAGCGCATGCCCTGCTGCAGCTCCCCTATGCCGACCGTGCGCTCCCCATGCCGCTAAACACAGCCGGGCCCCCCTTCTAGTGCTGCTTTCCCCTCCCCTTCCTCTATACAAGTAGCAGCACTCCACCTCCTCTCCTCCCTGTGCTGCCTTCCCTCTTCCTCCTCCTGCTGTGCAAACCACCAGGAAGCTCTCTCCTCCAGCTTCAGCTCCCCTCCTCCCTTTTCTTCCTCCCTAGCCGAGCAGTCAGCAGCTCCCCTCGTCGCCTGCTATTGCTGCTGCCAGGCCATGCCGCATGCCCCCCATGCTGGTGCAGATTCACCACTGAAGTGCTCCCATGGCGCCTCCTCCTCCAGTTCTTGGCTCGGCTTCCTGGCGCCACCTCCCTCTTGCCCGGCCCAGTCCTTGGAACCGCCCCCAGGCAGGCCGGCGCTGCACCTGGCCACCCGCGCCTCCATGGCCCGGCCCGTGCGCATCCGCGCTTAGCGGCTCGCCCGCGCGTCGGTTTGGCTCGGTTTCTCCAGGCTCTTACTCCCCCTGTGCTGCTCGGTGGTGTTGGGCAGCAGCAGGCATGCAGCTAACTGTTGGGAAACCATGGGTCTGGCCTTGCAGTCGGCCCATTAGTGGGCGCCCCATCCCAAACCCTAGTAGGGTTGTAGCCTATAAATAGGAGGTGCTATTCATTGTAAACGACTGATCGATGGATGAAAGAATAAAGAGAAGCAAGAAGTTCCCCTACATCTCTGTGTTCAATCTCGTATTCTGTTCTTATTGTTCATGCATTGTTCTTACGATTCTGAGTTTGTCTACAAGGTAATCGCTCGGATTGGACTCGCCAGCGACGGTTCCTCAACACGTTATCAGCACGATCGACTCTCCTCGTATCGAAAAGGTAACCGTCGATGAACGATACTCGTAGATTGAATCGTTTTCTAGATTGCTTTCAATTCTGCAATTGTCGTTTTCTAGATTGTTTTTCTACGGTGCAAATTCACTCTGATCTACCGCGAGCCGACTTGAAGTCGCCAGCCAAGCAAATCGATAGATCGCATGAAAGAGCGGATGTTGATTGCACGGTAGATCGTTTCATGTCCAAGTATTAAATTGCATCGCATGAACAGTGCATCGAATACATGAATAGTAAACTCGACGGCCCCGAACGGCCTGTCGACGCCCCTGCACGGGATTACTCTCCCCCCAAACCCCAATACCACCAGCCTGAAGCTGGGTATCACCGATCATGGTATCTCGTCCTGGCCTGAAGCCGACGCTACCCAGGTCACTGGCCGCCTTGAAGTGTGCCGCCAGCAAGCAAGTTGCCGAATCACCGGCCTGAAGTCTCCACGGACGCACATGACGACCTGAAGCAGCCCGGTGTCACACCTCCCTGCATGGAACGGGCGGCAATGCACCACCCAAACAAGCAAGGAAAAGGGGGAAGAAGAACGAAGGGGGAGGAGGAAAAGGGGAGGAGAAGGACGGACGGCGCCACCTCCGGCCGTCCCGCAGCGCCGCCTCCTCGCCGGCCCGCAGCGCACACCTGCGGCCGCCGCCAACCCCTCTCCCACCCGCCGCTCCCGGCCGACAACGGCGAGCGCGCCGCATCGCGCCTCGGACTCCTCCGGCGCCGCCGCCGCCGCGCATGGCCCGGCGCCACACCTCCTCTCGCGACCGCGCCGCGACGGCTTCGTCCGCCGCGCCCGCCCGCCACCTCGGGTCCTTTGAAACCGCCACCGCCCGCACTCCACCGGCCTTGGCCGCATCCGCCAGCCGGCCGCCTACAGCGCGGAGCTGCCACCTCCCATAGAGAAGCCGCCCGTCGTCGCCTTGAAGGCCGTCGCGCCGGCCACCTTGAAGTCGCCCGTCGCCGCCTTGAAGGCCGCCGCGCCGGCCACTTTGAAGCCGCCCGTCGCCGCCAGGCCCCCGCCGCCGCCGCTTGTAGCTGGGGTAGGGGAAACCCTACCCCGTGCAACCCTTTGTGCCGGCCGGATGGGCCCTTTTGGGCCGAGGGGGGCATAGGCAGATCGGGCCGGATGGAATCGGCCCAACCGGTGGAAAAAGAAAGAAAAATGGGAAAAGGAAAAGAAAATCATGTTTTTGCAAAAAGGACCCTCGAGATTCTGTAAATTACAAGAATATTTGCGCGGATGAGGAATTTTTGCAAGAAGGCCCTCGTAGTTCTAAAAATTACGAGATTTTGCTGCAGATAAGAAAATTTTGCGGAAAGCCCCCTGAAAATTGGAAAATTACATGCAAATTCTCTCAGAATTGAAATTTCGCGTTTTAACCCCTGAAACTTACAGTTTTCGCTGAAAAGTCTTTTTCCAGCAGAAAAGGGCCTCGGGAATCCAAATCTTTGCATATTTTGAGCATTTGAAGTATGTTTAACGTCGTTATTATTATTTCTATGCAATTTATTTATTGTATTTACTGTTTTGATTATCTGTGATTGTTTATATTGCTTTTAATCACTGAAAATAGCAGTAAATCATGAAAAATGCATAGAAAAATACGGGATCACGAACCAGGAGTTCGAAGAGCATTATGAGAATTTTGCAACCATCTTACGCAAATTACCAGCAGTAATCTTATGAATTTTGGCATGAATATGAAAATGACTGGCATCACGAATCAGGAATTCGAAGAATTGACCCAGCATGGCCAGATTTTGTATAAAATTTGTATCAATCTTCAATTCTGTGATAATGTAATCACAGATGAGTAGAAGATTGAGAAGACTCTCTACCTTTCACCCGAACGCAGTGCAATCCGCAAGCAACTATCGTCAAGACGGCTACATGAAGTATGCCGAATTAATTGACATCAAGCAAGTTGCAGAAACTCATGATGATGTTTTAAGAAAGAACTACACCTCGTAGCCACCTAGTAGCAATGTTGGCCATGAAGCCACTGCTAGCAGCTACAAGGTGATGAAGCCTCACACGAATGAGAGGAGCAAGAAGGGTAAGGTTGTACGTCGCATATTATTGATGTTTTCCAGTCTAGGAAAAAGGGCAAATGACAGCATGAGGCATACCTCGCCATTGCAGGCATAGAGGATTAACATCCATTAGTTGAACATTATGGATGTGGACAGCCCAGTAGCAGCCCCCATCATCCCTCCTTTGGACGTCGCAGCGGCCGCAGCCGTAGCTGCCCAAGAGGAGAAGATCGCGCATGGAGCCGATTGAGGCAGAAGTTCCTGAATACTTTGCCTATTCGATCTAGTGCACGCATTGCCTTTGGATCTTTTATAGTAACCTGCAGTTTGTAATTGAAGTAGAATTTTGAATTATTGAATAATGGTTGCAAGCTCTAGGAGAGCAAAGCATTAAATTCTTATTATGAGTCATGCAAGACTCATTTTCCCGTCTTTATAATAGCAAGTTACGTTCTGATATCTGAAGTATTTTATTTATGTGTTGCTTGTTTTCTGCTACATATTAATAAAGTACATTATATTAGAATGTGTGTGGTGCCCTATGGAGGAAGTGTGCTTAGCAGGTAGCTGCACAACGAATACCATCACGAGAGAAACGGAAATTTTCGGTCGATCGGCAGAATCTTTGGTAGTCTTACGACGATCGCAGCGTGATACTTGTATAATAGGCTCAGGAAAGGCCGTAATTATACTCTCAATGGGCACAACTTTGGTCATTTAAGAAGACTTGTTGTACCTACAATCGACTAGAACTCTCAAGAATATTCGCACTAACAGTTTCCACGCAGAGACTGAAGAAGAGTATGGTACAAAATATGTGCTCATTACAAAGCGTGAAGAAAGTAAAAAAAATAGCATTAGAATATCTTCCTTTATATGAAACTGGGCTATACTACACTAATATTAAGACACCTGCAGCCTATACTGTCTTGAAAACCGTATTTAGAAGCTCTGAACTTACCTATCTCTGGCATGATAGATTATGCCGCCTAGGTCTTAAGATGATGAGAAATATAATTAACAATTCACAGGGACATAATATGAATATAAAGAATTTTCCGAATCAGAAAGATTTTGTGTGCCCTGTATGTGCCACCGGAAATTAATTATTAGACCTTTTGCTCTGAAAGCGAAGGAAGAAGTCTCTGCATTCCTGGATTGTATCCAGGGAGACCTTTTGTGGTCCTATACAGCCCTTGTAAGGGCCATTTAGGTATTTTATGATGCTCATCGATGCTTCCTTGGAATGGTCGCACATATGTTTATTGTCTACGAGAAATTATGCTTTTGCAAAGCCTATCTTGCAGATAATTAAATTAGAAATATTTTCTCTGATTATCATGTGAAGTCCACCTAAATGGACAACATCGGAGAATTTACTTTGGAAGCATTTGATGATTATTGCATGAAAATGGGAATTAAGAGTTGAGCATTCTGTACCGCATGTCCGTACCCAGAATGGACTAGCAGAACTTTGAAGAATTGTAATTTACCAACTACATGTTGGGGACACGCAGTCCTACTCGCAGAAGCTCTCATCAATTTTAGACCGTCGGCCTATAACATCCATCCACCTATGCAACTAGCGCAAGGGTCAGCACCGAAAACTACTCATCTTCGCAGGTTTGGTTGCAATGGTTATATACCTATACCACCTCCGCAGCGAACTGCATTGGGTCTTCTCCGAAAGTCTGGGATATACGTTGGTTATGAGACAGCATCCATAATCAAGTATTTAGACCCTATGAATGGAGATTTGCATAATACCCGATTCGCTGATAATACATTAGATGAGGTTAGTTTCCCGTCATTACGGGGAGGAAATCAACCCTTAATGATAAATGTCGGGAAATAATTGAAGTCTAGAAGACAATTGAAGTCCAGAAGATAATTGAAATCTATGCATATGACCCGCACTAGTGAAGCAAATAGAGAAGTCCACAAGATAATTGAATTGAAGTCTAGAAGACAATTGAAGTCCAGAAGATAATAGATTTGCAAATATTAGCGAATCAACTGCTAGACCACTTTAGTGATTTGAAGAGCGTGACCAAGTAGCATTTGCCTGTACGCAATGCACCGGAGAGGGTTGAAATACCAATGAAGGTATCCCTAATCCCGTCCAGAGGCCTCAGAAAAGGACGAGAACTCCGGCCCCTCGAATCCGAAGTAACCGGGGACGCCTGGTGAAAAAGGATAAGAAGGACTTAACACAGCTGATCACCGAAGTGCCCCAGAACTAGAAGGGGAGCCAGTTGAGACCTGGCATCGATATGAAACCTTCAGAAATGGCATATCAGAATTGAACATCCCCATGAAGGGAGACATCAGCATGGATGTGTGCGCACACATCGGAGTTGAAAAACTAAAGGGACTTGCCTCGCAATTGGAAGCAGTGGTGAGCAAGTAGAAGCATTAGAAGAATCGCCCCTTGAAGAAATAGCTATAAACTTTATGACCTCGGGAGAATCTTTGAATATGACAACAGCCAATGTCGATATTTACTTTGCAAAGAAACTTGCCACAATCATCAATCTTGATCCAGAGCCTGCATCGCTCGCTAAATGAAAGAAAAGATCAAATTGGAAGAAGCCAATAGAAACTGAATTATTCTCTCTGAATAAAAGAAGAGTGTTTGGGCCTGTAAGCCACACGCTTCCCCTTGTGCACCCCGTAGGGCATAAGTGGGTATTTGTTCAAAAGAGAAATGAAAAGAAGCAAGGCTCATTGCACAAGGTTTCACTGAACGTCCAAGAGATGATTATGAAGAAACATATTCCCCGGTCATGGGCGGAACTCCCTTTAGACATTTATCTCAATGGCAGTGAACTTGAAGTTAGAAGTGAAATTGATGGATGGGGTACATACATACCTTTATGAAATATTGAATTCGGACATTTATATGAAGATACCTGAATGTATCACTGTCCCGAACCAAAACAGAGCAAATAGAAATATGTACAGTGTGAAACTCAGAAAGTCATTGTACGAACTTAAGCAATCAGACAGAATGTGGTATAATCGCTAGAAGCGACTTTCTATGCAAGAAAGGCTACACGAACAATGAGAATAATCTCTGTGTATTTATACGACGACCCTAGAATGGATTTTGTATAATCTTAGTGTATGAAAATGATCTGAATATCATCGGAACCCTGAAGGATATTAAGAAAGTAAGCTCTTACCTGAAGTCGGAGTTCGAAATGAAAAATTTGGGTGAAAACCAAATATTACCTAGGCTTGCAGCTTGGGTATGCCCCTGAAGGGATATTAGTACATCAGTCAACCTACACTCAGAATGTGTTAGAAAGGTTAGACTTTGAAAAGGCATAACCTTTGAAGGTGCCAATGGTCGGGAGATCTTTGCAGCAAGACAAGAACCCGTACAGATCCAGAAAAGAGGGGGAGGAAGTCCTGGGATCAAAATTCCCACACTTAAGTGCAATAGAAGCACTCATGTATTGAACAAACTGTACTAGACCGGACATTGCATTTGCCGTGAATCTATTAGCAAGGTATAGTACAAAACCTACCAAAGGCATTGGCAGGGAATGAAGGACATCTTCCAATACCTCCAAGGAAGCAAAGAACTTGGTCTGTTCTACAGAAAGAACCAAGACCTTTATATGACTGGCTATGCAGATAACGGGTACCTGTAGGATCCGCATACAGCCAAATTGCAAACAGGCTATGAACTCCTATGTGGTGGAACTGCAATTCCATGGAAATCGTCTAAGCAGAGTCTTGTATCAACTTCGACGAACCACTCGAAAATAATAGCACTATACGAGGCCTTACGAGATTGTGTTTGGCTTAGACGGATGATTCACCACATTCAGCAGTCATGTGGATTGAATACCGCTCTAACCCCCACTATTATCTATGAAGATAAATGCAGCTTGTGTTGCACAAGTACAGATGGGTTATGTGAAGAATCCTCTCACAAAGCATATCAACCCCAAGTTCTTCTATGCTCATGAATTGCAAAAGATAAATGTATTTAAAGTACTACATACTAAGTCATGTGAGAATCTTGCAGATTTATTCACTAAGTCACTTCCAGCGTCTAACTTTGAAAGATGCATATGTGAATTGGAATGATGAGACTTAGAGAAATAAACAACTCAGGGGGAGAACCTTCACGAACTCATTATTAAAACTTGATCATGAAGATCGAGTACCCAAAGAATAAATCTAGGAGATTAAATGAAATTGGGTGGATTGTACTCTTTTTCCCTTGACAAGTTTTCCTGAAATTTCTCGGCTAAGGTTTTTAATGAGGCAATTCATGCATCACAGCAGAACGTGTATCATGTACTCTTTCTCCAAATATTTCCCACTGGGTTTTTATGGAGTTTTGACGAGACATGGACATGAAGGATGGGTGCCCAAGGGGGAGTGTTGGGAAACCATGGGCCTGGCCTTGCAGTCGGCCCATTAGTGGGCGCCCCATCCCAAACCCTAGCAGGGTCGTAGCCTATAAATAGGGGGTGCTATTCATTGTAAACGACTGATCGATGGATGAAGGAATAAAGAGAAGCAAGAAGTCTCCCTATATCTCTGTGTTCAATCTCTTATTATGTTCTTATTGTTCATGCATTGCTCTTACGATTCTGAGTTTGTCTACAAGGTAATCGCTCGGACTGGACTCGCCAGCGACGGTTCCTCAACACTAACAACTCTCCTTTAACCACTAATACATGCAATGGTCAGCTAAGCTAGCCTATTCTCACGCCACTCCTGAAATCACACGCACGCAAACTTTCATGCCTTTCATGCAGCTACATGCATGGGCATGCCCACTAACAAAACCGACACACACGCATGCTTCTGACTATGGGAATTAGTTCACTAACAGAACCAACCCAACTAACACACACCTAACTCCCTAAGTGCATGCATACACTAACTCATGCATGGGACGACTAGAAACTCAAGCAAACCCCTTTGTACATATTCATTCCATCATCATCTCTCTTTCCAAACACCACCAAGAACCAAAAATCTGTTCATGCATGTTACGCCATTGTGTTCATCTTCTCTATAGCATCACATCCATGAGATTAGTTTTCGCATGCGAGTCCGTTTGAGTATTTTGCAAGAAGGTAGGAAGAAGATAGACACTATGCATGTAGCTCACAACTAACCAACTCCATGTATGCTTTTACATGCAAACTCACGTACACACCAAACATGTAGCAAGATTAATTCCTTACACTCCACCTTGGTTCTCCATCTCTGATCGTTCGTTCGTCAAGCCACCCACATCACGAGGTGCCCCTCGGCCTCCCCTTCTACCTCTCAGAATTCGCCCCACTCTCTCGCTTCTGTTTCTCTGCAATCGAGATATTTTCGTCACGGGTCGAACAGCCTTCTGTCGTCGTTTTTGGCATCGTCGATCATTCCCCGGTGGCGTAGTCACTGCCGTTAGCTTCGCCTCATGACGTTCTACGTCGTGCTCCTTTCCTTTTCTCTGAAACATTGCCGGTTTACCGGCGCCACTATTCCCCTGAGCGTCTTTTTGCACGCCGCCGTCGTGCCGGAGCTCCGGCGACGACAAGACCACCACCATTGGGTTCGTCTCACTCCTAGGATTCTATTTTGCTAGTTCGTCGGCCATCCCTCCCTTTCCCTCATCAGCGCCATCATTTTTGTCTAAGTCTGCACTATTCATGGCTGATGATTTTCTATATTTCATGTGAAGTCAAACTTTCGGATTTTCGTTCTTCTTCATACGAAATCCGATTCCGTCGATTCTTAGTTCTAAATTCATATAAATTTAGCCCCTCTCTTTCGCTTCTAATTTTGTAATTTTTGGATTTTATTTGGAATTATTGTATTTATTTGGCTCTTTTCGCGTGCGTAGATTTTGGCGTTCCCGACGAATTCTTGGACCCGACGACCGAAGCTCCTCAACACTTCAACGAAGGCAAGTCATAGACCTTGATCATATTAAACCTGTTTTACAAAACTATATTGTTTGATATAAACATGCATTACTAATTTTATATTAAATGATTTCGAGAATAGATAATTGCCTAATTGATGTATGCCTCCTTAACAAATTACTATCGACATGTACCGTTGAATGACATGAACCCTTGGACACCATAGGAGGGATTATTTTTAGTTGGACATTGATAAAATGCCAACACAGATATCGTATTATGCTTAGCTATGCTATAGTTGTACGTTGGGACTCATGATCACATGCTCATATGAATAAATATGATTAACGGAATTATGGAATTGTTGCGTGGCCACCTTTTGTTAAAAGATGTTGTGCTAAAGCTAGGGTGGTCTTCGACCGGGTCGAATCAAAAATGTTTTACGCTCAGGCGAGTGGGCGGTGGTATGTGTGGGTGCCGTAACGTACATTGAGACGTGGATAAGTCTCGTCTGAGCAACCAACTATGGACTTAACCTTGAACCATTGATCTGGGTCATATCGTGCAACCACATGTCCAGAATGGGGTGGACCTGACCAACTAATTAGCAATGCTTTGAATCGGTTCTGTTTGGGTTAATGAGCGGCACAAGAGGGGGCCCGTAACGACGAATCCTTAGCGAGCAGAACCGAGTCAAAACAGAACTTTGTATAGGCCTTGTCACGTGCTCTAGCCTGCTTACCTATGGTAGTGAGCGGTGGTATCGACGGATGGCAAACAAACTAGAGAAGTCGTGTTGGTAAAGCTATACAACCTCTGTAGAGTGTATCAAAACTATTCGAATAGCCGTGTCCCCAGTTATGGACATGCCCGGTGATTTCATGCAAGGGGTAGATGTTTTCTTAAAAATTGTGGAATCGATGGTTTGGGTGGAATGGTTGGAAAGATCTCTAGTTGTTTCAAAGAACTGAATTACTTATGTACTAATCTTTTAAATTGTGCTTTCAATCTACTTATTGTATTTACTGTCAATATTGTTTTCCGTAAAATAGCGATAAAGCTATCCTTGTCTAGCCTCGCATGAATAATAATTGCATACATTTCCCTATGACTTGCTGAGTACATTCAAAGTACTCACGGCTTGCGCCCTATGTGATTAATCCCCACAGAAGAACCAAGTAACTCAGAGTATTATGAAGAGGAGTATCTTGAAGATTTTGCGAACTAGGTCGCTTCCTTCACTCGATTGCCTGTGGGTATGTCGTGTGGCCTCCACGAGATATTATGTTTTCGCTGCAAGTTGTCTTTTGTTGCTAAGCTCTGCGTGGCGCACTCTGTAAGACTTGACCATAAGGTCCCTTTTGCTACCTATTAATATTAATTTGTCCGCTTCATCATTATCAAGTTCACTATACCATCTTTTGCGGGTGCTTATGATGCTGAAGTATATCTAGATTGGGAGATGACGGTAGAACAGAAATTTAATGCTCACTTAGTTCCCGAAGTGCATAGAGTTAGGCAAGCTACAAGTGAATTTAAAAATTTTGCCATCATTTGGTGGAGTAGAGTATGCAATGATGGATTAGCGCCTACTACATGGGATGCTTTAAAGGTTGCTATGCGTAACATATTTATTCCACCCTCCTTTAAACGAGACTTGCGTAAGAAATTGCAGCGCTTAAACCAAGGCAATAGATCTATAGAAGAATATTATCAGGAGCTACAAATTAGTATGTTGCGTTGTGATATTATTGAGGATGAAGAGACTGCTATGGCACGTTTTTATGGAGGACTAATACATGAAATTCAGGATATAGTTGATTACAAAGAATATGATAGTGTTCCAAGATTGTTCCACCTTGCTTGTTTGGCAGAAAAAGAATTGCAGGGTCGACAGCAGAGGCCAAGGAACAATTTCGGAAGCACGTCTACACCAAGATCAACATCAGGACACGTTAAAACAGTCTAACCTTCAGCTACACGGTCTGCTACCCCCTCCTCGAGTAGGGCGCGTTCAGCAGCACCTCCGACACCAACACATGCACCCGAGGTAAACAAATCGACTAGTGTGCAGGCCCTAGCCAAGAGTTCTTCTTCGGTTGCTTCCACAGGTCGTACGACTGGGATTATTTGCCATCGTTGCAAGGGAATGGGCCATGTCATGAGGGACTGCCCAAGTCAGCGAGCATACCTCGCCACCGAAGACGGAGGTTATGTAAGTGCTAGTGATATTGAGGATGAGTATGTGCTTGCAGCTAACATTGCAGGTGGAGGAGACGAGACAGATAGTGATGCTGATGATGTAGAAGAACAAGTAGCTGCTGTTGACACAGGGACTCATGTGAGCCTTGTTGCGCAGCGAGTGCTGAGCGCACAAGTGGAGAGAGCGGAGCAAAATCAGCGGCACAACTTGTTCCAATCCAGATTTCTCGTCAAGGAGAGAGCCTGCAGAGTCATCATTGATGGAGGGAGTTGCAACAACCTGGCAAGCTCCGAGATGGTCGAGAAGCTTGGCTTGACCACACAACCACACCCACGTCCCTACTACATCCAATGGTTCAATTCGTGTGGTATGTTAAAGGTAAACAAAGTTGTGAGAGTGCAATTTTCAGCTGGTAATTACAAAGATAGTACCGACTTTGATGTAGTGCTTATGCAAGCATGTTCGTTGTTGCTCGGTAGGCCTTGGATATATGACAATGATGTTTTGCACCATGGTAGAGCTAATACCTACTCGTTCTTACATAAGGGTAAGAAGATTAAGTTGTTGCCTTTAACTCCCGCTGAAATTGTGAAAGATGAAGTAGAGTGTGCTAGAAATAAAAGAAATATCACTGAACATGATTCTGAAAATCAGCAAGTAGCGAAACGTGTTTTCCCACCTAAAGGGGAGAAAGTGGCGCCTAGTTCCAAAGCCGAAGGAATTAAATTGAAAGGGTGTGTTATACTTGCCACTAAATCTGAGCTTGCTGAAATTTGTGATAATGACCTGCCATGCTATGCTTTGATATGCAAAGATGCTTTATTTTCACTTGAGGATATATCTAGCTCTTTGCCTCCTGCTGTTGTTAACCTTTTGCAGGAGTATGTGGATGTATTTCCAGCTGAGATACCCCCAGGATTGCCACCTATTCGAGAGATAGAGCATCAAATTGATTTGATCCCGGGAGCGACTTTGCCAAACCGTGCGGCATATAGGACCAACCCAGAGGAGACTAAGGAAATTCAGCGGCAAGTCCAAGATCTTTTGGACCGTGGATTTGAAGCCATACGTGGGAGAAGCAGATGAGCTTGAGTCGAGGACGACTCCAATTCAAGAGGGGGAGGATGATGAGGACATCACTCCTTCGGATACACACACTACACAAAATCTTCCAGATCCAGTTGCTAAACTACAAGGTCCTATGACAAGAGCTCGTGCACGTCACTTACATTATGAGGTGAGCTCGTTTCTAGGTGCTAATAATTTATCTATGCAGAATGGTATACTACCTAATAATTGTGATCTTTTGTTACTTAGGAATAATGGATCCCCAAGGTCTATGACCAGGTCTACAAGCCCTACGACCAGTCCTGCCAGCGCTACGACCAAGTCTCAAGATCCTCGACTAGGTTCACCAGCGCTACGACCAGATCAGCCAGTGCTACGACCAGGTCTCAAGCTCCTCGACAAGGTTCTCCAGCGCTACGACCAGACCAGCCAGCGCTACGACTAGGTCTTAAGCTCTACGACAAGTCTTTAGGTGCTGCGACACCGTTTTGGGCCTAATAGGGCCTTGTAAGCGTGTCGGGGTCAATGCCTAGATTGTGTACGCCTCTCTCCATGGTCGCACAACCCTAGGTCTACCCCCTCACGTCACCCCTATATATATACAACAGCCGCCACAGTTTAGGGTGGGTTTTTCTTAGATTATTCTGCCACTTTGCAGTTTCGCCGTTTATCGGTTTGAGGAACCCCATTTGTAAACTTCATTCATATTCGCAATACAATTTCATATTGCATCTTTCTTGTTCTTGTGAGTTGCTTCGATTGCTTGCAGGAACAATAACCCTCGTGGTAAGGTCGATCGCGTGCGAGCGTGGTTGATAACGACAGTCGTGCGGGTGTAGCGAATTGCGAGGTGACGATCTGCTGGTCGAAAGCCTCAAAGCGTCGACGTCCTCACGACGAAAACAATCGAACGTATCGGAAGATCGGGCCGCCGTAGACTCATCAAAGAGAGGTTGCTTGGACTACTGTTTGGTCATGTAAACCTCAACACAATATTGATGAAAAACACCATATCACCAAGTGTGTCCACTTTCGCCAAAGCTCCTCTCGAGAAATTCATCTTGTGCACAGCAATTTGCATAATCTTTTGGTAAGAGGCTAGCGGATGGCAAAAGTACAGGCCAAACAACTCCCCGCAGCATTCTAAGATGTGAAAATCCACCATGTTATACCCCATCGGAAAGCTACAATAATCATCCAACGGGTCTGTCTTGAATCTTGGGTTTGGTGAGAACTCCAGTCCGACAAATTGTTTATTCATGTATGCATAGAACTTTCCACCAACCATTGTAAGATTTACCATCAAGCTAATTACCTGGTCATGACTTAGATGCGTCTCAAGCTAGTACTCATGCTTAAACCATTGGTTTCCTCCTGGATGGCAATAGTAGATCACTTTATCTGTAAGGTCTAGTACTAGCACGACACAGTCTGGATCTGTTGGCTTCTGCGATAGCATGCCCTTGCTTTCGGTACCTTGAAGAAGATTCTCTTGGTCAAGGGGCAAGGTAATTCTCTAAAGAGTTAACGGATTCCACAGGAAGGTGGTGTGCAAGTCAAGATGCAGCATGAGCACCCATCCTTGCAATGTTGTCCAGTAACGATGGCCTCCAAAATCGTCGGCTCTCTTGGTCACCAGCTGCCTCTTGGGTATACTATAGAAGAACACAGTGTCGTCGTCGCTAGCCTCCCCAAGAGCCCCATCACAGTAGTCAAACAGTAGCAGTGGAGCAAGGCTTGGATCAAGCGGAAATGACGATGACGAGTCTTGGTCTTCCTGGATGGAGCCCATATGTTTATATGTATGCGCGCACTCAACGTGGTCTAGCAGTACCACGACGTCGTCGACATGATGTATCGTAGCAACTATCTCTCCTACAAGAAATCGAAGTTTCCTACACCGACGATGCTGTGGAAGAGGGATCAATAATTCCTCAACTCTTTTCAAATAAGTTGGAACTAAGTCAAAAAAATCATCCAAAAAATATATTCTAGAAATTATTCCTGCAAGAAGCCGCTTCTAAAAACTATCCAAAAGTTTTTTTTTAAAAAAAAATCTAGCACTTAGAGAGTCCAACTGACGCCAGACAGCAGAGCTCTGAGCGTAGAAAGCGTCAACAGTAGCATCACCCTGCTGAAGAGAGTGCTCCTGGCGGACCACGGACAGGTACAGGGCATCACCAGAGGGCTCGTAGCGCTGACGAAGATGAGTCCACATCTGGAAAGCCGAAGGGAGTCCCACAACCTCAGAGGAGAACTGAGGCTGGACACTGGCGATGAAGACAGCAGCAGCCCGAGTGTCGTCATCGTACCACTGAGTGTAGGTGGTCAGACGATCCTTGTAGAAATCGAGCCTCTGGTAGGCGGCGCGCCTCATCATCGCGATCGGCGGCCTCGTGCGCGACCTTATCGGCTGTCGGGGGCAATGCAACAGGCGTGGGCTCCGTCGGAGGAATAGGGCAAGGCGGACAGGTGACATCGCCAGAGAGGACGCCCCAGAGACGAAGACCACGCATGTGAATGCGCATGTGAGACACGAAGTCGGTGTAATTAACACCATCAAAGATCACCGGGCAGCGAGGAAGGGAAACGGTGCCCATTGGTAGGCGGCGCTGGACGGCGCGGCGACCAAGACAACGAAGTCTAACAGGCGGCGCTGGACGGCGCGGCGGTTAGAGCGACGTTTTTTTTTAACCTAAAACTTAACGCCTTCGCCCGGCGGGTAAACACTTCACGCCGCAGGAAGCGGCCGCGGCGCGCGCGCGGCGGCGGCGGCGCGCGGCAGCAGCGCAGACGAGCGGTAGGGGAGGCGGCCGGCGCGGAGTTGGCCGGCAAGGTGGCGGTGCGGCGGCGCGCAGCGACCACCAGCCGGGGCGCGCGGCGCGGAGGCGCGGCTTTGGCGCGCGCGGAGGCCGGCGCGCGGCCGGAGGAGGCGCGGCTTTGGCGCGAGGCCGGCGGCGGCGCAGGAGGCGCGGGGAGCTCGCGAGGAAGCCGCGCGGGGAGGCGCGTGGAGGCCGACGGTGAACATTGAATAGGAGGTTTTAAATTCGGTTTGACCGAAATACAATAGGTTTGACTGGGGCTTAATAAATAGCAAATAAATTTTAAAAATTCTGAAATTTTTCAGGGAGGTTCCTGGGATGACCTAGTGACCAAATAAAATCTTAAACCTTAATGTTCATGAATCATTTGCTTATTTTGAATTCAAACTTACAAAAGGTTATTGAAACAAGTTTGAATTTCATGTGGATCGAGTTTAGCTCCAAAATTTTTGGAAAAATTATTTTTATTCATGATAATTATTATAAGATTTAAATAAATTATTTCCCAGAGTTTCACTTGAAGTAAATTCTTCTCAAAAATTATTTTAAGTGTATGCTCTTTATGTTTGACTCAGGGTTTTTAAAATGACCTGACTCTTGGGAAGGATTTTTAGAGATAGCAACTAGCTCCAACACTTATGAAATTTTAAATGGAGGTTGATAACTCTATGATAACCCTTACATAAAATTTTTAGAGGTTTTTATGCTCGAATCTTTCTCCAAAATTCGAGAACGGTTGAATTTAAGGTTTGACCAATTGAAAAATTGGTTTGACTTGCCTCCAAAAATATTCCAACAACTTCTAAAAATTGTGAAACTTTTCAGAGGGGTCACACATCAACCCAAGAACTCAGGAAAACTATTTCCAGAGGATGATCACAAGTTTTGACAAGAAAGTTTTGAAGGGTAAGGTTTAGGTCAAAAGGACTTGTAACTTTGTATTTCCATAATTTCTGTACAGAAATTGTTTAGAACATACAAGAATTACATGACGTGAGAAAAAGTTTTAAATTTTCCCTCATTTTCTTACATTGGAAACACAGATTGAAAATTGGGATGTTACAAACCTCCCCCCCTTACAAAAATCTCGTCCCGAGATTTGGTTGGCTCGGGGAAGAAAGAGGGGTAGTTTGCGTGCAGATGATCTTCGTGTTCCCAAGTATCTCACTCTCGGAACGAGTTGACCACTGAACTTTTACGAATTCAAGGGTACGATTCGTTGCTCTTCGTTCAGCTTCTGCAAAGACACAACCTTTCTTTATGATTCTTTATCTATTTTAGAATATTTTTGTTGTACTTGGATCTATTGTTTTATTGCATTGTTTCTCGTTAGGTCACGATTCGACCCAACATACGAGCACGGAGATGCAAAGATTAGCGAATCGACCAAAGACGAATCGGGTTTAGACCGCCGTGAAAACGTGCCACTTTAGTCGACACGGGGAAAACTTAGCAAAGTGAGCCAAGTTCAGATATAACAAGGATTGACAGACTGGGAGATCTTTCTGGAGGATCTGGGTGGTGGTACATAATAGTTGTTAGTTGGTGGAATGATTGTCTGGTCAATTCCGGAGTAATTTGTCTGGTTAACTCCGGAGCGAACTTGTCTGATTAATTCCACTAACAACGGAATCTCAGCCTGCTAACTAGCTACACGGAGTCATCCCTCCGCAGCTAGCTATCTTAGAGGGGCTATGGTTATCCTTAGTTGGTGAAGCAAATTGTCTGGTTACTCCACTAACGAACGAGACCATAGTCGATCAACTAGCTATACGGAGTCATCCCTCCGCAGCTAGCTTCTTAGATGGACTATGGCCATTTAGGCCACAGAAGTAAACTTAACTTGTGACGACAACGATCCGCATAGCCCTTCTGTCTGGTTGAGTTGCGCGAAATCGATCTCGACTTAACTGAAGTGGGTTGTTCCGATCTTGACATTTTGTTTGATTTGGTTCACTCCAGCATCTGACTGCTGAGCAAACTTGATCTAATCCACTAAGGTTGGTTGCACAACCAAAGCAGCAATAGACCCGTGCTCAACCACACCCGAGTTGAGACAATAAAAGTCTTCAAGGAGGGTAGGCTGCAGTTCCTGGAGCATCAATGCATTGCAAAACACCTTTTTGACTAATTGTATCTGTGACAACATTAGTCTTGCTCGGATGGTAATGAATTCCCATGTCGTAGTCCTTAACGGTCAAGATTGATCCAACAAGAGGTCTGAATGGCTCGGATTAAATCAAGGAGGTCTCATATGGTATAAAGAGGTCCAAACACTAGTCTTTGCGAGTTTGCAGGACTCGGTACTATCACACCTTCGGTAGTACCGTGGCTACACGGCGGTAAGGGATTCCCAGAAGTCTTTGCGAGTTTGCAGGACTCGGTACTATCACACCTTCGGTAGTACCGTGGCTACACGGCGGTAAGGGATTCCCAGAACCTATGTTCTTGAGAGTTTGTTTCTCTCATGAAGCGGTGTGACCACGAATTGAACGAAGGTAATACCGCATAGTGGTAATACCTAGTTGACGCGGTATGGATATTCCAGAGAAAGGGGTACCGAAAGAGAGTTCTTAGAGAAGACAGAACCGAAAAGGGAGGCCTGGGTAGTTTTAGAACCCACTCAACACAACGAACTTCCAAATTTGATCTGTTGAAATTTGTTTTAGTCATTTAGGACTCTTTCGGAAATTTAGGTTAAGTCTTGAACTCTCATCAAAACCGAATGGTTCTATTTTATTTTAAATACCTTGAAGAGGTTTAGAGAACAAGGGTGTTACTAATAACTTTGGTTAGCAACACCGCCCAAAACTTGAAGTTGATGAAAGCGAAAAGTTAACGACTAGGGGAAATGAGATATCACCCTAGACAAAAACCAAAAACAGCAAGTAAACAAACTTTAAATGCTTCCAAAAAGGCTCCAAAACATCAAAGGAAACATCAAACCAAAGTTCAACTTCTCACTGCCACTAACCCGTATTGAATGAACGAGCAATGGTTTGAGAAGATAAAATTTCAGCACACTACCTCAAGTCTAACACTACGCAAGGGCAAGGTTAAGGCGGCAAAAAAAAAAAAAAGCGTTAGGTACTTAGCTAACTAGTATCACATCTTACCCTTTTATTCCCACAAGTTTTAGTTGATTATCCTCTCATTTTCTACCCTATTTAGAAACCTTTGAGCCTGCTGTCTGGAAATTGAATGATCGCTGTCCAGATTTTGCATCCAAGCCTCCTAGCCGAAACCTTCAACTTCGGAAGCTTCAAAATCTTGTAGAGGCGGCTAACACTTCAATTTGCCAAACTCATTGGTTCCCAAAACCCAATTTAAACGATAACACTATCTTTTTAGAAGAAGATGAGAGGAAAACAATTTTTAAAACTCAATTTAGAGCAAGATGAGAGAAGAAAGCTAAGATAGGTAAGGAATAAAATCTGAGAATTTACTTAAGCTTTCGTAAATTATTTGATACTTTGAAAATAAGGTTTTCAAAATATCCTAAGGACGACCAAGCTCGGGTTACTACGGTTGGAATGGCTCTGATACCAACTTTGTGAGGACCCCGATTTATTCGGCTTGTACTGTTTAACCATCCACTTGGTCCTAACAGTACAAATCAAATAAACTAAGCCTCGAGATATGTATACTTCCCGAGTGCAGTATACACACCCGTTACAAAATCATGCATCAATTCCATTCATACACAAAGAACCAAGCACAACACAACATAAAAGACATACATAATATAAGAGGTTAGTACAAAGAGAGGCCGACCGCCAAAAGTCGAACAAATAAGTAAATACACAGCGAAGCAAATAGGCCATAAGATGGCAATAAACAAAAGCCAATCGGCGTGCCTTTACCCACAAGGCAACCAACCGGGCCGCCAAGCTAGTCGTCAAACCCGCAGCGCATCTCACAAAAGGGAAACCCTTGGGGCTCACCTTCTTCCTCTGCAACAAAACATTAAGCAAAGCAACCGAGTACAAAAATTGTTTTTGTACTGCAAGACTGACGTGTAAGGGTAATGAACTATAATTTAACTACATGCAAGCTTTATTTAAGTGGAGGGCTCTGGACTTACTTTTAGCGAAAGCAAGTTTTCTTTTGCAATAATGTAATAGTTTGAAGGCGGTTTGACAATTCAATTTTATTTGCGAAATAATAATGATACAATGAAGTAGTGACAAAAGACATCCCGGAGATGACCAACCCAATGGCCATCACAACAATAGTATGAACACCGTTCATACCAACCCATCAAGTTTTAATTAAAAGGTTGTAGTCTAACTCTTGGAAGACCTCCCCAAGCGTGTCCATAACCTAGGGCGAGGCTATTCGAATAGTTTTAACCTGCGCAGGTGTACCACTGCACCCACACTTGCATCGCCTTCAAGCCACAAAGCACACTACAGAAGGTATGCCGCACGGCTAAGTCCTCTGAGACATTTCCAATCTTGTGTATTAACTACGAGCCGCTCATATGGATAGAAACCCATATGCTTACATTGCAAGCCGAAAGACAACAAATCCCATCACGGGTGAAGTCTTTCGGACACTACAATGCTCCCAACACCATCCCTCCTGCGACTCCCTGCGACTCGGAGCCAATACACGCCAAAGTACTAAGTCAAGAGAGGTCCCATACCCTCTAATGTGGTTAGCACGCTAAAATGCTTGGTTTAGTGTAACAAGATGTTCGGTCCTTGTTGACTCGGGCACCATTCCAGTCACACCCAAAAGCACACCAATCTTACCATTGTGCCCAAGTCCAAATCATTTTGTTTTCATTTTTAGTTTTCACACGTAGCATAGCAAAAATGCTAAAATATAAAGTTATAATAATTTAGTGTGATCAAGGTTACCGACTAAGTCGATAACCGCCCAATTCTACCGATAACTAAGCATGGCTAAGCATCATAGCGTAAATACAAATAAAAGGCCCTAAATCATTCACCGGGCTCTAATTCACCAGTGAGAATAATATTCCTAAGGTGGTGGCAGGGGTGAACAATTTTCAGGGCGACAATGCAATGGGATTAATTACCTCTAATCGACAAAATTACTTTGACACAAAAGCATGCATACATACAAGTTAAACAAAATATTAGACTTGAAAATAATGGGAATGAACTGGATATGATCAAACTGCTTGCCTTTGCTTGCTGATAATTCACTTGCTGCAGAGGATCACTCTCGTATAATAGAATCGTCAGAACCTATCGAAAGATTCGAGAAGAAACAATAAGAACGAAAAACACGAATAAACACCAATCTTCCCAAAAGTCTCCAAAAACAAGAAATTAATTAAAACAACAGATAGATTATGATTTTAGATAAATTGAAGAACAAAAAAATAATTGGATTTGGAGTTGATTTGAATTAGTTATTGAATTAGACATGAAGGTATAAGTTCTACTGCTGATTAGCTAACCCAATATTTAAATTTTGACTTACGATAACTTTTACTCCTTTAGACTAGATGTGAAAGGTTAGTATTTATATTTTATAAACCATTTGTAAAGGCATTAGACAAGCTTTACTTCACCGTTATTACAATTTTACATTCCAATCTTGCCCCCCTTTTAATTCTTACTCTCTTTGGGGTTATTGTTAAACACTGATCATTGTGATCTTGGTGAAGTTTAAGATTCTGTTTTTATGTTCATAATGTTGTTAAGATTACTAAGTATTGTCAAGACATAAATAAGTACTGGACTTAGCTAACACCAAGTGGTTTGAACTTTTGAAACCCTCATTAGTTATTAACCTTACTGACTGTTCTACTCAAACACAAATCTGATTTTTTTCTTTTCCATTCAACCATCCTACAACAGCATGCTGTTCTGAAATAAGTGCTACCAATCCCACTTCCTTTAAACTCAAATCTCATGTTTGCTAGTTCACTAGAGTGACCTAAAAGACAGTAACAAGCTCCAGTTAATAGGTTGGCTTGGTTTTCAAGTGGTTTCTAAAGACAGTTCAAAGTCTCATCCAAAACACTAGATGATTGCCAAAAGCCTAATTAACTCACACACCAAATTAGCTAGTAGAATAATTCGATTGGTCTAGCAAGAGAATTCCCTAACATTTCAGAATTTCCCCAAAACATCTTCTCTTCTCTGTTCAAATACCTAGCAAGTGTACACATTCTAAACTACAAGCTACTGACAACTAAATGACCAACTGATTACAGTAATAAGAAAGACTTTCACTACTTGAATTGGTCAGGTTATTAGCCTTTTAATGAAGCTGAAAAATTGTCAGATTATTGTTCATAAATCTTCAACTACACACTTATGTTTGACAAAACTGCCACCACTAGACTCCTTTTAACTCAATTTCAGATTGGCTAACTAGAGTGATCTGAAGGACATACACCCAGTTTGTTAGCATAAGGGATACAGTTGCAGGTGGGTGCTATGAACATCTAACTTACTTCTCCTCTTCTCTGTTAAACAACCGACAACAGGACATATTCTGGACAGAGATGCCGTTAACTCTATTTCTTGCTAAACCGAAATTTTAATCAGTTGAACATCTTTTAAGAGTGGAATTACTCGTTAGTTAATAGAATTGCTCTCAAAACCTAACAGGTGATTCAAGATTCAGAGAAAGAAAAGGAGCCAAAAAGGGAAAGCTACAGGGCAGGCGTGGGAGACACTGCCGTAGCTCGCCGCCGGTGAGGGGAGTGGCGTGGAGGCGACAACAATGGCCAAAATGGGTTGCTAGGGTGCTACTGAAGCTAGGGGTGGCGGTTTTAGAGCACAGGCTGCACCGTGTGCGGCGCGGGCGAGGAAGGTGGCGGCCGTAGTGGAGAAGAAACGGCGTGGCAGCTCTCGGGTGAAATTGCGACAAAAATGGAGGGAGCATGAGCAGCCACGGGGTACCTGGAACACGCCGGAGAGGTCGGAGAAGGCGGAAGGTGGCCGGAGCGGCACGGCGACGACGAACCCGCAGCGCGCGAGGTGGTCCTCGTCGCGAGGACACAGGGTGAAGGAGAGCACAGGTGAGTGATAGAGGAAGGTAAAGGAAGGTATACGGATGCTCATGGCGGAAGGAATCAGAAGGGGAGGCATCGGAGAAGGAGTAGCAGCGCGGGCGGTGGTGGCGGCCGAAGGTGAAGAAGAAAGGCCTGCGCGCGGCTACGGTGACAGCTTTTCCCAATTGACAGGGGGGTTTTTCTCCTTGGTGTCTAAGGCGCGTGGTGACGCGGTCGGGGAGGACCGGGGATAACTGGGGCAGCCGGAGAGGTTGAAGGCGCACGGCGACGGCCCACGGGGAAGAAGAGAAAGGGCGAGGCGCCGGTGAGGAGGCAAAAAGGGTGGTTCAAGGGGGGCTCGCGGGGTCTTTGTAGCCCCGAGGAGGAGGAAGGAGCTGCGGGAGAGCCGTTGGGGGGTGGTTGGTGGTGGCAGAGGGCAGGTGAGCGGTGCGGTGGCGTGCGCGGGCGAGCGGCGACCGCGGGAGGAAGAAGACAAACAGGTCGGTGGGCCCACCAGTCAGTGGCAAAGGAGAGGCTGGGTCGGACTTTATAACGGGCGCTTAATCCGAGCCGTTGGATCGAGATCAAAGGGTCCATGGTGATGGGGCAATTGGCCAGTCCGAATGCACCAGGCAATCCAGGCCGTTGATTTTGAAACGAACGGCTTGCGATGCGCGGGTGCGGTGCGGTGCGGCCAGGCGGTTGGGTTCGACCGCGCCGGTTCGGTCGGGGTTGAGTCCGGTCGGGTGAACAGTGAATAGGAGGTTTTAAATTCGGTTTGACCGAAATACAATAGGTTTGACTGGGGCTTAATAAATAGCAAATAAATTTTAAAAATTCTGAAATTTTTCAGGGAGGTTCCTGGGATGACCTAGTGACCAAATAAAATCTTAAACCTTAATGTTCATGAATCATTTGCTTATTTTGAATTCAAACTTACAAAAGGTTATTGAAGCAAGTTTGAATTTCATGTGGATCGAGTTTAGCTCCAAAATTTTTGGAAAAATTATTTTTATTCATGATAATTATTATAAGATTTAAATAAATTATTTCCCAGAGTTTCACTTGAATTAAATTCTTCTCAAAAATTATTTTAAGTGTATGCTCTTTATGTTTGACTCAGGGTTTTTAAAATGACCTGACTCTTGGGAAGGATTTTTAGAGATAGCAACTAGCTCCAACACTTATGAAATTTTAAATGGAGGTTGATAACTCTATGATAACCCTTACATAAAATTTTTAGAGGTTTTTATGCTCAGAATCTTTCTCCAAAATTCCAGAACGGTTGAATTTAAGGTTTGACCAATTGAAAAATTGGTTTGACTTGCCTCCAAAAATATTCCAACAACTTCTAAAAATTGTGAAACTTTTCAGAGGGGTCACACATCATCCCAAGAACTCAGGAAAACTATTTCCAGAGGATGATCACAAGTTTTGACAAGAAAGTTTTGAAGGGTAAGGTTTAGGTCAAAAGGACTTGTAACTTTGTATTTCCATAATTTCTGTACAGAAATTGTTTAGAACATACAAGAATTACATGACGTGAGAAAAAGTTTTAAATTTTCCCTCATTTTCTTACATTGGAAACACAGATTGAAAATTGGGATGTTACACCCTCCTCTTGATCATATTGCTCCCAGTGGTTTTTTTTAAAATGCTTTGTGTGAGTTTTATTATTCGCAATTGCATGCTATTTTGAAATGTATGTTTATGGGTTGAATTAGCTAAATTCCTAATTGCTGCATTAGCCCTCCTTTGAATGTTGATTACCCCTTTTACCATGAATGACTAAGGTTATATGTTATATGGGTTTATTTACTAGTTTGTAGAACGATGCTTAGTCATGCTATTAGTTGTAGCCGAGAGCGGTTGATGGAGCTAGTCCATCGGCCAGTGAATTGAATTGAATACGAATGAAATTTGAGGATTTTATGGATTGGATTATGTCGGATTTGAGGGATGTATCCAGATCTTCGCATCTGGGGTTTGTGGTCATGTTGGGAATGGTTTTTGTGTTCTTAACTTGGACGGGTGTAGGTTGATGATGAATTACTATTGTTGTTGTTATTATAGAATTGTGTAGCCCCGTCTGAGTGTTTAAGGACCGGTCTGTGGTGTGATGAACCAAGTCTTACGTGCAACCACACGCCGGGATAATGGCGAAGGCTTGGCTTAATAATTTGTTGTGTGTTAGCTACCAAAACACAATGGGATTGACAATTGTTATTGTTTTGTATTTAATTGTTCTTTTGTCAATCTCGTGGGGGCATATTAAATTTTTGTCTTACTTGCCCTTAAGGGTCTCTTGTTGGATAGGGACTTACTTACACAACAGGGTTCACCTGTAACACCCCAGGACCCATATTACCCTAGAATGCTACTAAACCACTCAGCTAGCCAGAAATTTCAAGATAATTTATTTTGGCAACAATTTCTAGACATGAAGCATTAAGCGGAAGCATAAACAACTAAGGGAACAAAGATAACGGTAACAAGTTCAATAATTAAAACAACCTCTAGCAGATTAATCAAAGAAATAGTCCACAAGTCCATCATTATTAAGTACAATATTCACCCACGAATAGCTAAGCATTTGACTAGAATTTCATCGACTTTATTACAGCATGAGTTGATGAACCAAGTGCATTATTGTCGTGCCGCTCTACCCAACCCATGAATGCTCAACAATCACCTGTAGGGGAAAAACAAGGGTGAGATAAAAATCTTAGCAAGCAAACTGTTTAACAGGCTAAATAGACTACAAACAAATATACAACATCATTACAGTATCCACATGTCCACATCAATAATGTGCATCCACATTCATTACAAGTTAATTAAACTACAAAAATATTAAGCATCAATATCCATTTCCCATAGTGATCACAATTATAGCCTCAAACATATTTACTACCATCAATAGTAAAATATTAGCAAATGAATCTTGATTAACTTCTTCATATTATTCACCACTACCACTACCAATGACAATAAAGCATTAACGAGTTTTACCTCATAACTTTACTATTTCTCGCATCCACAACTGCTATCAACAATTACCACAAGTGAGTAGAATCTCATGCCACAATCACAACCACTACCATACCACAAGGGATGAACCCCAATCCACGACCATAGCCACTTTCCTCACACCACAAGTGACTCTCATGAGCTAATTCCACATTACAACTATAAAGTTGCAGTTGTTTGTAATATAACTTCACCACAATATCTTGCATAAGTATGCAAATGATCTTTCCACAATGTAATGCATATGTATGCTATGCTCCACGGCACCTTTACCCAACAAGGTAAAAGTATGCATCGTGCTACGGCAATGCACGATGTTGTACCGGTACGGTCGCGGCTATAAGCGGCGACATCCACAATGCAAATGTCATGATATGTCATGAATGATATGATAATCATAAACCACAAGAATTTAACCATGATAGTCAACAACATACTCATCATGAATATTTTCTCATAATCCACATGTGTTTCATTAAGCACAATACCGTTGTGTCATAAGACCATTACCACATAACCCACACCCGATTCACCAAGATCAAAATCAATCGATCTAAAGGGAACTCTACCACAAAGACCACAACATGATCATCATGAATATAACCACAAGGAATTATCAATATGTCCACCTTGAGTTTATTTTCATATTCCGCATTTGGCTCATTAAGCAAATTACCACATGACTACCAACAACTCTTCCAACGCATGGCAAAAATGAATATTAATTTGCTACCACGACCTCATCCATAAAACATGCAACCATGGCATATAACTTCAAGTTATGAAAAACCTGTATATTGCAAGTAGTAAGAATAACGAGTTAAACCGTAGCACAACCGCTATATTTACTTGCCTTCCACGAAGCGACACGTTAGCCGGCAAAGATGATACTCCTAAACCCGAGGCTTCACCTCCTAAACAAGTAAAATAATTTCAATAAGGACATAATATACCCAGCGCTACTAATCGGCGTTCTACACCGCTTCCCTGAGGACTCAAGTCGAGTTTACAAAGCTGAAACTGAAAAACAATGTTTCCTGCCATATACCGTTTCTGGACAGCAGCACGGTAATTGACATAACTCATGAACTGGAGGTCGAAAAGAGGTAAACCCAATTTCTGTAGATTCTTAACTGACTAATCTACAATACTCTGGTTGACACGATAATCCAATTCGGCCAAAATAATAGGCTAACCATTCTTTGAACTTTCAGTACAGAAACTGCCTACACGTTCGAACAGCAAAACTAAAATGATCATACCTTTTAATAGGTAACTCCGAATTGATCGTTCTTTATCAATCTGAAAATTTTATCAAATTATCTACAATAACCTAGTTGTGTGAACTTTCAGATTCTACCAATTTCCCTTTCATATTTTAGGAAATAACCAGACAGATTATTCTCGTCAGATTTCTGGCAGCAGATACTACAACGATCATAACTTTTGACTCAGACCTCGGAATTGAGTGATCTTCGTGGCTACTGAAAGATAACGACAGATCCCACATAACTCTAGGAGATGGAATCTTAAAATTCAGCCTCTAAATACACGAAATTACCCACGCAAGGTACTGGACAGAATTGAATCTACTAAAAACAGACTTGATCCAAACAATTCTAATTGTCAACGCATCAAAGACCTACAACCAACGCGAGAACCGGTCGTTACCCTTGATGGCACGCTGCAAGACGACGATGAACAAGCCTCTAATCTGCTGGTCCTCTCCTTCTTGATACACCACCCCGAAACGGCCACCTCCGTCCTTCGCGAGACCGGTAGCAGGGAAAACAGCACCAAGGGAGGCGGCTCTGAAGGTGGGAGGTGCAGCACCAATGGAGGAGGAGGCGTCATGGAGGGGAGGAGGCGGGCGCAAGGGAGAGGGAGATGGGGCGGCGGGGGTGGAGTGGGAGGTAGGAGGAGAAACTAGGGTTTGCCCCACCCCCTTATGGCCGGCCACTCATGGGCCAAAAGGGCCCTCCCCCCAAAAGCTTTCGGCTGCCCCTTGGGCTCCCCCTTGGCCCTCGAGGCCGGATTCCCCTCTTGGGCCTGCTGGTCCAAAGGCCCAGGCCCAAAACTCAGGTAAAATAGAAGAAAATCTGATTTCTTTAGTCTATCGAAACTCAAAATCGAAATGCTTTCTTTCTAAACGGAAACGGGGTATTACATTCTTCCCACCTTAAAAGGATTCGCCCTCGAATCCAACTCTTCAGACCACAAAGAAAAGAACAACAAGAAAAGAGCAACCCAAACTAGGAGTACTCACCAGCCTCAAAAAAACAACCAAAGGATAGAGCATCCCAAGGGAACCACAACTACGGGTACTCTCCGCCTTTGTAATACCTCAGATTTATTCTTGCAAAGGAAGTATCCAACAGAGATTTAGACATCAGGAAAAGGGGGATTATGCAGTTTTTCGCCAACCTGGGCCTCGGGCCTTGGCCGAGAGGCCCAAGAAGGGCCGCCACCTATAAAAGAAGAGGAAACCCTAGCTTGGGGTACTGTAGCTACAGTAGCGCCGCCGCTACAGTGCAGCGCTACAGATCCTTTCCCTCCCCTCAAACTCCATTGCTACCATCTCTTCGAGTTCTCCTGCAGCTAGCTGGCCACAAGGAGGAGGAAAGGGGAAAGGAGAAGAGGAGATCTTCTTCACGGGTTTTGATCAGTGATCTCTAGCGGTTCTCCAAGGGTAACGAACGTCGGTTGTTGTTGTTTGTTTAATCGTAGAAGTGTTTCCGATTAGAATCGTTTGAATCAAAGTCTGTCAGCATTAATTTTGAATCTATCCAGATTGTTGCGTGGGTAATTTCGTGTATTTAGATGCAGAATTTGAGGATCCCATCTCCTAGAGTTATGTGGGATCCGTCGTTATATTTCAGTAGCCATAAAGATCACTCAATTCCGAGTTACGGTTAAAAAGTTATGTTGATTTTAGTGCTGCTGTCCCGAAATCCTGACGAGATTCTGCAGTCGTCTTGTTTATTATTTAAGGGATTGTTAGATTCCGAATTGGGGGTTTCCATCTCCTAGAAAGTTGTAGATAATGTTCTTAGTTTTCAGTGAACGCAAAGAACACCTGAATCCGATTTACGGATCAAAAGTTATGGTCGTTTTACCTCTGCTGTCCAGAACACTGATAATAATGAACTGTCAACTTGTCTCTAAGAATAAGATTAACTTAAAGGAAAAATCAGAGATTCCACCCAACTAGGTTATTGTTGAATTTTTCGTAACCTTTTTAGATTGGTAAAGAACACTTAATTCGGAGTTGTAGATTAAAAGTTTTGATCGGTTTAGTAATTACTATTTGTTCTTTAGGGCAGATTTCTATTCTGAAAGTTCATCTGTTCAATAGCATATTAATTTGGCCGAATTGGTCTATCTTGTCAACTTGAGAATTTTAGATATGTTAGTTATGAATCCACAGAAATTGGATTCACCTCATTTCGAGTTCTAGATCATTAGATATGATTTTCACCGTGCTGCTGTCCAGTATCGGTTGTGACTGATTTGTCGATATTTCAGATTAGGCTTTGTAGTTAAGTCTTGAGTCACCGTGAAAGCGTTGTAGAACGTTGATTAGTAGTGCTGGGTACATTTTGTTCTTATTGAAATTATTTTACTTGTTTAGGCGGTGAAGCCTCGAGTTTAGGAGTATCACCTTTTTCGTTAACGCGTCGCATCGCGAAGGCAAGTGCATTGCTATCTTATTGCTTGTGATTGATGAATGTTTATGTGATTGTGTTGTGATGTCTTATGACACAAGAGATGATGAATTGTCTATGATATTTCTTATGTGTTGAATCCATGATTGGAGATGATGTCATTATTCATTCGATAAGTCATTTCATGCATTCATTGTCATTTACCATCCACGGAGTGGATGAGTGAGCCCATCAATTCCAGGATGGAGTGCGCATGAGAGCCCATCAATTCCGGGATGGGTGCGCAAGTCCCATTAATTCGGGATGGGCGTGTTGGACACCGTATGAAACATTCTTCATACGGGAAGTGGATCCCCGTATTTTTGTTAAGATGCGGGCTTGAGTGAACATCGACGGGTGTATCACTGGCTATACCGGTATATGCATGTGTGCAGTCCAAATTCCTTGATTTTGAGCATTCATCTCATATCAAATAAATAATCACTTGTTGTATGTTCTGAGCTGGTGACGAGATTGTCTTATTCATATTGATTGCCTATTCTATTAGCCATTGTACTTGCTGAGTCGTGGACTCACCCTTGCCTTGTTTATTTATTTATTTTAGGTGATCGTTGATGAAGTTTCTCTTGGGAGGAGTAGACAAGCACTACTCAACACACTTCACTTGCTTTAGTTTCAATAACAGTAACTATCACTATTCTTCTTTCATTAATTGATGGACTAATAAATAAATTCAGTTTGGGATGACTCCTTCTCTATCGTTGAGTTCGTTTAAATAATCATTTACGTTCATTGATTATCTGTTGATAGAATTATCTAAATGGATCCATTATTACGTTTCCGTTCATGTTTCGTTTGATGTTGAACTGTTTAGCTTTGTTGATGATTTATTGTTGAAAATTATTCCAATATAAGGTTGCATGCTAGATCCTTAGGTAGCATTCGGCTTCCAAATAGCGTGTGTTACGATTGGTATCGAGCGGGCTTGATCCGTGGCAATTAAGTTATTAAAATGACACACTGTGCACAATAGGTGGGGTTGGAAATCCATTGCTTCGCATCTCTATTGTTATGTTTCATCTGTTGAGCAATTGTTGAATTGCTTCTATACTATCCTTCTTCTTTGTTAATCTATGATATGATGTGATGTATTATATCCGTGAATTTATTCTATGATTGTCATGAGATGATCATATGTATACTCATAATTGATTATGCGTGTCAATAACGGATGATAAGAAGTGGAGGTCGTGGTTGTTACTCAGGATTCACCAGGTTACACCATTGTTCGTAGTACGTGGTTAGAGGAGTAGTGACCCCGAGTACCATAGTTTGGTGTTAAGCGTGAAGTGCTTTAGAGAGTTGTTCTCTTCCTTGATTTCGAATTTGGCGATTCTTGCCTGTGGTGGTGATGAATTTCTCCGGGTTCGTGGTTCATGAAAGTTTATGGTTTTCAATAGATCCTTATTGGTTCTCTGAAACAAATAGTGCTTTTCGACTGTTGAGTTGCTGTTACTACTTGTGACCATTGTCAATTGACAAGATTGTTGATTTCATGGTTGCTCCTTCTTTCTTATTGGAAAAGAATGACTTATTTATTCGTTTGATAGTTTGAATAATGAAAGTTTTCTATTGCCAGTTCGTTAACATGTGAAAGCTTTGGCTTTATGTGTTTCTTTTGGATTACTTCGAGCGTTGAGGTTTAAAGTCTTTCTTTTACTGAAGGAAGGTGTTAGAATCCTTTTGTGATGTCTTATCATGCTTAAAATGAGATGTTATAACTAAACGAATAAATTGTTACGGTATGAGTTACCAAGTTGGGTTGTTAGCATAGTGAAAATCAATTATTCTTTAACTACCATCCATGAAAGTGAAATTGATGAATTTGTGATGTCCTTGTATTTGATACATGGTGTATCTTAAATAAAAGATTGTCCATATCCGTTCAAAACCTATGGATCTTTCATAGGTGTTAGATTTACCTATTTCTTGATATGCTAAAATTGTCGAAACCTGTACAAAGAACCAGATGGGTGCTGGTGTATGGATTCATGAAACCTTGTTGATAGAAAATTATATTAGTGAATCGTTAACCCTGTTTTGAAATGATTTCTGAACAAAGGTGAATTGTTGAATCTATGTTTATAGATGATTATGTGATTGCAAATGGAATTAGTACCGTATGTACACCCATGATTAGTACAATCATCATTTGTTAAATGAGTCTTGATGGAGGTGTTGAGCAACACCATCGCTTGAGTAGACAATTTTCGTAAGTAGTCTTTGATAGTGTGCCTTGTGATATTGTTATTGCTTAGCATAATCTTGATATAATAAACTTGTTTCAACCATGTGGTTTGTGTTTCCTTTAGGAAGTTTTAGGATAGAGTAATAAAGTTTGAGGATTCTTGGTACTAGGGTATGTTGTCGTTGTTATAAAATCGTTAGAATGTGAGATTGATGTTAGTTTTCATAGTAATTTGATTACCTATGGTGATATTGCGTAAAAGAGAGTAATTCAAGTTTTGCTTTCATAATCTTTTGGTGTTCTAGATTTATGTGGTAATTGGGAGTTTGTCGAGTAAAGCGACGGGTCGCAAAGTTCTATTGGTTCTTAGGTGATTCACACGATTTGATCTTAATTGTCCGTTTGTTATTATCTATTAAGGTTTGATAATCTCTTCCTCTGAGGTCTATGTCCTCAAATGTGGTATCGTCTTATATTTTCCGAGTTCTTTGTCTAATTGATTATTTTCCTTGGTCCTGTGTTCATTAAGTAGTGATAAATGATCTTCTAGTTAGTGAAAAAAAAATTGTTTCCATTTGCCTCTCCTTTTGAGAAAGAATCAACTCATTTTTTTTTCACGTGGGTCTTTCGATGTGTTTTCTAAATGTTGTTGTGAAAATTGATGTTAATATTGGTAGTAATTTGATCGCCTTTGGTGATATCGTTCAGATGAGAATATTTCAAGTTTAGCTTTCGTGATATTTTAGAGCTCATGATTCATCTGGTAGCTGAAATTGTTTTAAATAAATTGAGGTATTGAATTGTCCTGTTGCTTCTTAAGAGATTCGTGTGATTTAATCTTAAAGGCTCTTTGGTCTGAGTTGGCAATGTAAGGTTGCAATCAAAGAGAATTATGTTAGTTCCTTTAAGAGGAGAATAGTCTGCTTACTTTTCGTGAAATTCCGTAAATGAAAATGTTTGGAGTTTGGTGGCTGAGATCAGTTGGATCTCATGTTTCTTGTGTAGTTGAATTGTTCCGAGCAATTATGACGTGTTGAAGAATTATATTTGGTTCTTAGTTAGTTCTTGAGGTTTGGACTAAAGACCTATCTTGTTCGTTGTGGCAAAGTGTTGCTAGTCAAAGGATTAATTTTAGTGTTAAAGTAAAGAGTGCAGTAGGAGTATTTGAAAATTTGATTCAAGTTTTGTAACTTGTGGGTATTGGAATCGTTCCTAAACTTTCTCTTCTCTTTCCGCTCAAGAGATGTTGAGTTTCAATCGCAATGTCTTTTCTTAATGGTTGTTATTTGCTATTTCCTTTTGAGTGGTGTGTGCCTCAATCTGTGAACTCACTTTCATTTCTCTAAGATCTTTGTTATCGATTAATTCTTTTGGTTTCGTTCTCATTGTGAGGAGCAACATTTTCTTGTGTAACAAAACCTGACCTTGTTCGTCTCTTTCTTTTGAGGAAGGATCAACCGATTTGTATTGCAAAGTTTTACAAAGCGTATTTTGGCAAATTTGGTGGTGGTTAAATAAGGGTAGTGGTGATATTTTGCTACCAAGCTATTGGAGGAGTAGTAGAAGATGAATTGGTTTCGATTTATACCTCTTGGAGGAAAGTTGATTCAAATGGAATGTTTGGCTTGTAAATAAATCAAGCATACACATCGAGTAGAACCTATAGTATAACGAAATTCTAGAACTTCAATTCATGTTGAAAGGTTGGGGATTATCAAGGTATGGAAACCTTGATCAATTTTATTGAGTAACGAATTGGAAGGTATTACGATAATGTGTGGATGATTCTGATGATGCCAATGAGTGAGTATGTTAGGTTTGTGGGGATATTAGAGATTTAATCCGATGATTTCACTATCGATATAAGAGAAATTCATTGTAGAGGTCTTGGAGGTTAAATTTGGGCTTTACATTTTTGTGCTAGACCTCTGGTCACCCAATGTTTATGTGTAAAGAAATATACAAATTAGATAATGGTTGTTCCTGAGAAGTAGAATGATCATTGATAGAACCCTTCGGGTGTAGTACATAAGCGTGTGCACTGGGGATTTTGAGTTGTTGTTCTTGGAAGTTGGAGGTAATATGATTGCATAGAATCTATTTTTTTTGTGGTGCTTTGTGTGCCTTCTATCAAATTAATTTCATCAGTAGAATGAGTTGCCTAGAGTATTCGGTGGATTTGATAGAGTCTTCCCACTATGGTGTGGATGATGTATTTCAGTTCGAGTATAATTTGAGGATATTTAATTATGAGGTTTAAGCTCGTGTGGTAAGCTATGAATTCGAATTCCAAGATTCGAGAGAGATTTATTTTCTAAAAGACAGACTGCGAAAAAAAAATGTTTCCTCAAGGGGTGAAGCATTTTCTTGTTTCTTGTTTGAGTTTTGAGCTGTCGACTGGTATCTTCCGCACTTTGGGTTGGTACTTTACTGGCATGTTTGAGTCTTTCCAATTCGGGCAAACCAAATGAGGTATTTGGTTTGGTTATTCGAGTGGTTTCTCCTTTTGCTTTCGTGGTATTCAATCGTAAACTGCCCTTTTATTGGAGAATTAGTATTGCGTGGTTACGATGAGAACTCTCTATTTCTAGTTGGATTCTCTTTGTGAATCAGTGGTTTAAGAACCATTTATGTTGCGCATTCTTGTTTAAAGGAGGCGACCCTCGTAAGATGAAGAGTTTGTTTTTTTTATCATCCACCTTCGCTGCATGAGCGCGTGTGGGACAGGGGCAAGGGCATATGGCGCATGGCGCGTGTGGTCCTGAAGTGGACATACGACATGGCATATGTGCTGGCACTGGATGCACGAACGTGTACCGAGGGGTGGTTCTGGACTTTTGTTTTGTGTTCTTGTACGAAAGGGGAGTTTGATCCAAGTGTGTTGGTTCGTTTCGATAGTTGTAGAAATTAGGAAGTTGGTATATCGCTTTGACCGCCTTGGGTCCATACGCGACGTCGCAACGCCTCGTTATGTTCGATGCTAAGAGTGTAGCTAAGCAATTCAAAGCTTGGGGTTTCGTTAAAGACGTTAATCATTGAGTCGGATCTTACCTTTGAGTCTCGCTCGATGAGTGTACCGGAAATGTAAGGACGAGTGTTAAGGCGGACGTTGGTTTACGTCAAGTCGTTTTGGTCTCATTAGTCTAGGAGAGAGGCCACTTGGGAGTTGGAGCCTCGCCTTCAAGAGCGATATCGGATTTGTTAACGACGGATACATGTTTATCGTTGTCAAAATTCCATCGCCAATTTTCTTTTGGGTAGATCGGTGTGTAGATTCGGGTCGAATCATGTTAAGGGGGTAGAATGTAATACCTCAGATTTATTCTTGCAAAGGAAGTATCCAATGAGATTTAGACATCGGGAAAAGGGGATTATGCAGTTTTTCGCCAACTGGGCCTCGGCCTTGGCCGAGAGGCCCAAGAAGGCCGCCACCTATAAAAGAAGAGGAAACCCTAGCTTGGGGTACTGTAGCTACAGTAGCGCTGCCGCTACAGATGCGCTACAAGATCCTTTCCCCTCCCCCTCAAACTCCATTGCTACCATCTCTTCGAGTTCTCCTGCAGCTAGCTGGCCACAAGGAGGAGGAAAGGGGAAAGGAGAAGAGGAGATCTTCTTCAGGGGTTTTGATCAGTGATCTCTAGCGGTTCTCCAAGGTTAACGAACGTCGGTTGTTGTTGTTTGTTTAATCGTAGAAGTGTTTCCGATTAGAATCGTTTGAATCAAAGTCTGTCAGCATTAATTTTGAATCTGTCCAGATTGTTGCGTGGGTAATTTCGTGTATTTAGATGCAGAATTTGAGGATCCCATCTCCTCGAGTTATGTGGGATCCGTCGTTATCTTTCAGTAGCCGTAAAGATCACTCAATTCCAAGTTACGGTTAAAAAGTTATGTTGATTTTAGTGCTGCTGTCCCGAAATCCTGACGAGATTCTGCAGTCGTCTTGTTTATTATTTAAGGGATTGTTAGATTCCTAATTGGGGGTTTCCATCTCCCAGAAAGTTGTAGATAATGTTCTTAGTTTTCAGTGAACGCAAAGAACACCTGAATCCGATTTACGGATCAAAAGTTATGGTCGTTTTACCTCTGCTGTCCAGAACTCTGATAATAATGAACTGTCAACTTGTCTCTAAGAATAAGATTAACTTAAAGGAAAAATCAGAGATTCCACCCAACTAGGTTATTGTTGAATTTTTCGTAACCTTTTTAGATTGGTAAAGAACACTTAATTCGGAGTTGTAGATTAAAAGTTTTGATCGGTTTAGTAATTACTATTTGTTCTTTAGGGCAGATTTCTGTTCTGAAAGTTCATCTGTTCAATAGCATATTAATTTGGCCGAATTGGTCTATCTTGTCAACTTGAGAATTTTAGATATGTTAGTTATGAATCCACAGAAATTGGATTCACCTCATTTCGAGTTCCAGATCATTAGATATGATATTCACCGTGCTGCTGTCCAGTATCGGTTGTGACTGATTTATCGATATTTCAGATTAGGCTTTGTAGTTAAGTCTTGAGTCACCGTGAAAGCGTTGTAGAATGTTGATTAGTAGTGCTGGGTACATTTTGTTCTTATTGAAATTATTTTACTTGTTTAGGCGGTGAAGCCTCGAGTTTAGGAGTATCACCTTTTTCGGTTAACGCGTCGCATCGCGGAAGACAAGTGCATTGCTATCTTATTGCTTGTGATTGATGAGTGTTTATGTGATTGTGTTGTGATGTCTTATGACACAAGAGATGATGAATTGTATATGATATTTCTTATGTGTTGAATCCATGATTGGAGATGATGTCATTATTCATTCGATAAGTCATTTCATGCATTCATTGTCATTTACCATCCACGGGAGTGGATGAGTGAGCCCATCAATTCCAGGATGGGTGCGCATGAGAGCCCATCAATTCCAGGATGGGTGCGCAAGTCCCATTAATTCCAGGATGGGCGTGTTGGACACCGTATGAAACATTCTTCATACGGAAGTGGATCCGTATTTTTGTTAAGATGCGGGCTTGAGTGAACACCGACGGGTGTATCACCGCTATACCCTGCATATATGTGTGCAGTCCAAATTCCTTGATTTTGAGCATTCATCTCATATCAACATAAATAATCACTTGTTGTATGTTCCGAAATGTGACGAGATTGTCTTATTCATATTGATTGCCTATTCTATTAGCCATTGTACTTGCCGAGTCGTGGACTCACCCTTGCCTTGTTTATTTATTTATTTTAGGTGATCGTTGATGAAGTTTCTCTTGGGAGGAGTAGACAAGCACTACTCAACACACTTCACTTGCTTTAGTTTCAATAATGTAACTATCACTATTCTTCTTTCATTAATTGATGGATGTAATAAATAAATTCAGTTTGGGATGACTCCTTCTCTATCGTTGAGTTCGTTTAAATAATCATTTACGTTCATTGATTATCCGTTGATAGAATTATCTAAATGGATCCATTATTACGTTTCCGTTCATGTTTCGTTTGATGTTGAACTGTTTAGCTTTGTTGATGATTTATTGTTGAAAATTATTCCAATATAAGGTTGCATGCTAGATCCTTAGGTAGCATTCTGGCTTCCAAATAGCCAGGGTGTTACAGCCTTGAAGGGCTCGGGCTCCTATTATGCATCCGGTCTTCAAGGTTCCACGTCGTCTCCCGTTTGGACTGATTTGTCCAGAGGGCCTTCACATACTTGATGGCCCTCTTCCTCACGGCCTGTTCCGGCAAGTCCACCATTCACGTTGGTCTAAGCCTAACGTCTGCATAACTCTTCGGTCAACTCTGAGCGGCCAACAAGTCCTGCTGTCTTGGCAAAAATTCCCGCAATAACTATTAAGACCACTTTCTAAAACCATCCTCTTTCTTAAAACACTTTTCTCTTAATAAATATACTCGGGATAACACAATATACCCTTTTTAAAGAATTTGATCACAAATTCCACTCACATCATTCTACTAGAAGCACAACGGTATCTTTTGCAAATAGAACCCAAAGAATGTAAGAGTAAAGAACTCTCAAGCATCACACTAGCAACCAGCTTTCCTTCAAAGGACCACGATCCAAATCAAAGGATTCACCACAAAATATTTCTACTCGTCAAGTAGACAATTGGAGAACCACACCACATAAGCTAAGAGTGAAAATCACTCGACAAACCAAAACAATCAATTTCTTTTCCTAACTGGAAAAGACTACGCCTCAACATAAGTCAACTCAATTTGCAAATGGACTCGGCCATAAACACACAGCATAAACAAGAATCAAGAGAGCATCTGTAACAGCCCTAACTTAGGGTTTGTATTTCAAATGTAAATTTGAGGATAAATAAAAACTTTTGTTGTCTCATCAAATCATTTGGAAGTTTTCCAAATTTTCCCGAGCAATTTCCATTTTCTAGGATTAAATTCTTGGTAATGGAAATTGTTGTCAGTAAATTCTTAGCTTTCAAACTTGTGATCATCCTCTGAAATTATTTTTCCTATCATCTTGATCATCCTATCTACCTCCCTGAATTATTTCACAATTTTTAGATTTTATTTGCTATTTCAAATGGCCAAGTCAACCTAGTTGGAAATCTGGTCAAACCCTGGGTTAGCATGTTTGTGAATTTTCTGCAGAACTTCTCAGTGCATAAAAAGTTCTGGAAAATTTATGAAATGTTGCTCTCTGTCTCAAGTAGCTACCATAAAAATTTCGGAATTTTTGGAGCTCGGGAGCTATCTCTAAAAATTCCCTAAAACTCTCTCAGCTTTTAAACTCAAAATCGAAATCATCGCTTGTCGGCTCGAACCCGAGTCCGACTCAAACCAGACCGCACCACTTGACTCGGTCGCATCGCCTAGCTGCACCGCGCGCGAGCCCAATCGATCGTGACCGTCCGATGCAAATCGAACGATCCACATTGCGTGCGCAACCGACCTGTCCGAATGCATACACCAATCTCAGCCGTCCATTTCAGATCCAACGGTCGATACATTCTTGATCGAGTCTAAGTATCTGTTCGCGCCGCTTTGTCCTATCGCTGACATATGGGTCCCACCTGTCAGGTTCTTCCTCGCCGACTCCGCTGCCTACCGGAGCTCGCTGGCGATCGCGCATGCGTGCCACGCAGCTCGTCGCCGCCACGCCGGACGCGCGTGTCGCCTCCGTGGATCGCTCAAGTCCATCTACCTCCTAGGGTCGTCCATTCCTTCTCGCAGCCATTCTTACGCCCTCTCCGCCCATTTCTTACCTTCGGCCGGAGAAAAACCCGAGGGCAGCGCCGCCGTGTTAACGCCGCCCTTGAGCCCGCGACCGCACCACCGTGATCCACGCTTGACGCCGCCTCCATTTTGCCCATCCCGGGTTCTTGGCGTCCAATGAATCACCGGGTGGTATCGTCGTCTCCACCTCCGCGCTCTCGGCTCGTGAGCTCGCTTTGCGTTCGTGAGTCTCAAGCCTCGGTTGATCCCACTTGATCGCAATGCTTCACCGATGCTCACGGTTGGCTCGTTTCGTCTTTGATGCATTGTGGAGGGTGTGCGACTTCTTCTTCTCCGAGCCCGTATTTCGCCGCGCGGTGATTCCAAACGCCTCGCACCTTCTTCGTCGGCATTGTCCGGGCGATCCTTCCGGCCGGAGGCGATTCCGTGGCGCACCTTCCGGTCTTCGGCTCGCAGCGTCTTCTCTGCGAGCACCGCACCTTCTTCTCCGCCTCCGGCAGATCGTGAGCCCATCTCCGTCGACCATCGGGCTCCGCGTCACCGCCACCGGTTCGTGAGATCTTTGCGAACCTTAAGGTACCACTCACTCGCCCTAAGACCTCCGGTTCGCGAAACGATCGTGCGCGCCGCACCACCGCCCCTCGTGGTCGCCAGTAAGCGCCAGCGGCGTAAGGTCTAACCCTACCGCTTAGTGATGACCATCTTTAGTCAAGATCACCGATTTGTGGGCCCTCTTTGGTTAATCGCGTTTAGAAATCCTTTAATCCAGCCCGTTATTTATTCTCCGAGTCACCGCCATGTGGGTCCATGCCGCCGCTTAGGTTGTGTAGCTCGTAATGCGCTTTCTCTGTTGGGAAGCGATTTCTTTGTGAGAGTATGTCGTTTGCACTTTGGTAAGTCAAGACGTATTCTTAGAATACGCCGACGCCACTTTCGCGGTGGCTATTCTCGTCGTTTTTGCCGGCCCATTGTCGATGTGAGGGCTAGTGGTGTGGTGCGAAATAGTATAAATGCATTATAGATTTCGAAATGATTTAGTATTTCGGTTTGTGTTTTCGTTGATCTGTTAATTCAATTAAACTTGTAAAATGCATAACTAATTCAAATTTTATCCAAATTACATGAAACCAGTGCTGTTAATTTTCATTTTAAGAGTACTACTTGATAAAATTAGCTTCATCCATGTCTCTGTAGCAAAAATCTGTTAACTAATAAAATGATGTCTTATGTATCTTCTAAATTAGAAAATGCATATCTCTTTCAATAATTGTCCAAATTCAATGAACCCAATTCTGTAAAATTCCATTTTCAGTATACTAATTGTTAGGATAGGTTTTAGATACTGGTTCTATTCATGAAAATTTGCTAAGTAATTAACTAGTGTTTTGATGTGTTTATAACTTAGAAAATTCTTAGAAAATTCTTAATGAATTAAAGGGTTTTGTCCTCTGTTTCTAAAATCTTGTTGTATCATGCTTAGGTTGCTGTGTGAGTCTTGGTTTGTTTTGTTGTTGTTGTTGTATGTTTGAGTTTGGTCGGTGTTATTCGTTCTTATTCGCTGTTTTGTTCAATCGTTAGGATTCGATATTTGCGGCAACCCTGAGAACGATCCTCCGCAACAAATTGAGCAACAAAGATCGAAAAGCGCTTGATCATGTTTATCCCAGTATTTTAAAGTCTAATATTTTGTTTCAACTGTATGTATGCATCGCTTAATTTGTATTAAAATTGATTAGTTAAATCCGTAGTTGCATATCCTGTAGACAAAATGTTGATCTCTACTACCTGAGCCTAGGTTATTTGCTGTGATTAGAGGTCGCTGGATGATCTCTTGTCACTTAGTAGATCCGGATCAATTTGCTTAGACATGCTTAGCTATCGGTAGAACTGGGCGGTTATCGACCTTAGTCGGTAACCTTGATCACACAAAATCTATTATAACTTTACGTTTCAGCACTTTTGCTATGATTAATTGCAAAACTAAAACTAAAAACAAAAATGATTTAGACGCGGGCACAATGGTAAGTTTGGTGTGATCTGTTGGGTGTGACTGGAAAGGTGCCCGGGTCAATTAAGGACCGAACATCTTGTGAGTGAATTTTTATCCAGCATTTCGGCGTATAACCACACTAGAGTATATGGGACCTCTCTTGACCTAGTACTTTGGCGTGTATTGGCTCCGGTCGCAGGAGGTCGCAGGAGGGATGGAGGTGGGAGCATGGTAGTTGTCCAAAAGCTTTATCCCGAGTGGGTAGTTGTCTTTTCGGCTTTACCATGTAAGCGTATGGATTTCTATCCATACGAGCGGCTCGTAGTTAATACACAATATTGGAAAAAGTCTCGTAGGACTTAGCCGTACAAAGATACCTTCGGAAGTGTGCTTTGGCTTAAAGACGATCTCAAGTGTGGGTACAGTGGTACACCCTGCGCAGGTTCAAAACTATTCGAATAGCCTCGCCCTAGGTGATGGACACGCTTGGGTAAGCTTTTCAAGAGTTAGACTACAACATTTAAATTAAAACTTGATGGGTGGTACGAATCGATTCGTGCTATTGTTGTGGTGACTATTGGGATAGTCACTTCGTGTTGTTTCTCTTTCGCTTTTGTTATTATTACCTTCATCGTTATTTCAATCTTAAAATGAATTGCAAACTTGCCTTTAAATCAGATACCTTATTGCAAATGAAAATTGGCTTTATGCAAATGAAACATATGGCCTCCACTAAACAAGCCTGCATGTAGCATATTAACAGGTCTGCTAGTTTACACGTCAGTCTTGCGGGTACAAAGACAATCTTTGTACTCAGGTGCTTTGCTTGATGTTTTTGTTGCAGAGGAAGAAGGTGAGCCTCAGGGGCCTCACTTCTGTGAGCTGTGCTGTCGCTTCGTGGGTGACGACTAGGCTTGGCGGTCCGGTCAGATGCCTTGTGGGTTGGAGGCACGCTGATTGGCTTTGTGTATAGCCATCTTATGGCACTTTTGCTTCCGCTGTCGTTCTTGTCTATTTGTGTATCTTGTGGCCTGTCGGCCTTTGTCTGTAATAACTCTTCTATTTGTTTATCTTCCGTTTGGTAGCGTGGTGTTTGGACTCTATGTTTGGAATGGAGTTGATGTCTAATTTTGTAACGAGGTGTGTATACTGCTTTCTGGGAAGTATACATATCTCGAGGATCAGTTTATTTGGTTTGTGATGCTAGGACCAGGTGGTTGGTTAAGCATTACAAACCAAATAAATTGGGGTCCTCACAGCATCTCACTACTTGACATAACAATAATTTCTCAATTCATTTCTTTTAATAACTTAACTTCCTTGAAGCAAGGATTTTCAAATCATTGCCCAACACACCAACTCATTTATCTCAAGCTGGCCACCTCAACAATTAGCTCAATTGAGTACATCATCTACACCATTGTAGATAGACTCTACTGACCCCGCAAATCATACTCTAGCCAAAACCATGATCAACAGAATTATTGTGACAAATAATTCCTAACGCACATCAGTCCCTTAAGGATAACAACTCGGGATTCATATCACACCCACACATACTCAATTACTGCACCTCAAGGATGCTATCCCGATCATCACTCTATTTGGATTCCACTCTGATCCACTATTCCAACACAGACACTGGGCCTCTAAAAAAAAATTCTAGTATAACAGAAGGTGAAGCCCAAACTCAGCTTCCAAGTTCTTACAACCAACTTCCCATATAAGACAGGGAAAACCTCAGGTGAACGCCCTACTATACCACAATCAACAAACACTCATTTCTTAACATCAATAAATCGCTTGTCTCTAAGATAAATATTCTATTTAAAACATACCCTTCCCAAGGATTAATCCATGAAAATAATATATCATCCATTATATCTTAAATATTGTGATATTTAAGGCTCCCACAAAAACATCACTACACTACCACTATTAAGTTGTCATCACGCAACAAAAGTCTTCGCAACCCACAACAATTACCATGTTCTTAGAAGAAGAGGTATGAAGAAATAAATTCCAAAGATACGTAAAATTGCTATCATTCACAGTAGCCAAAAGACCAAGGGAAAAAAATAGATAGCATTGAGGTTGGAAAACACAAGATAGATCATCTGTACCTCAAATACTTATAGTACAACCTTTTCTTTCAATAAGAAACAATTTTTCTTTTATAACAGCATCCCGCCAATTCTAACAAAGGATGCTTGAAGACCACAACACGAGATTCAGATAAAACCAAAAAGATCATTCAACATGTCGCTTTACTCAAAGCAACCTCGGCTATCACACAAGTCATAAGGTCCAAAAAGATTCCAACCGTAAATCTCACACCCTTCAATTCAATTAGTATAATGGAATTAACAAATTCCTTTATTTTTACAACATTCAACACCATAATCACAACTACATGCTATCGATTGTATTCACAACAAGATAAAACATTCTTTGCAAAAAAAAAAATCATCATATCATCTCACTCCTTCATATTTTCCAAAAGGAACACCATAAATCACTTCATCATGTTCTTATTATCCAAATAAGATTCCAACTACTTAATCTAGTTAAACCTAGTGCATAAGCCATCATATTAAAACAAACTCTTTAACAAGATGATATTAGAACATAACAACCTCACAAAACATGCTAGTATGAATCTCTTATTAGATTTCATACATTTATCTCATCTCGATGCTCAACTCTAGTTTAGCAAAAGTAATTACACTCTAGACATTGCTGTCAATAATTGATTATTAATTTTTCATCAAGATAGCATTAATGATCCTATCTCTAATTTGCAATCACAAAGACAATAAAGAGCACAGATTCAATACTCCACCCTATGTTAAGATATTAAAATAAAATAACTTTAAACATCAATAATACCACTTTATAAGACAAGATTCCACAAGTCAATACATCAACCTTCATCCATTTCTCATACATGTTTCAACAATTTAGCATGGTAAAAGTTACATAAATTTAATGATTGTACATGCTCATCAAGTATGTAAAGAGAGAACATATTAAAGGTTAATCTTATTAAGGCAATATTCCAACACCTCCTTACTTGACCATCCTGAATGGTCAGATTAATTACTTAAGATCGATCAATCCAATCTATCCAACAAGTTGGGAAAATTAAACAACTACAATAGTCAAAACAATTGTTTCTCATATTCCTTAATAAATGCATGAGTTCTACACATGTATCGCTAAATTCTTAGCCACAAATCTTCAAGAAACTACAACAGGACAACATCATATTAATCAAGTTCACTTCTAAGGATATTAGTAGAAATTAATGATGTACCACGCTAACTTTTCAACTTGATAATTCACAATCTATCAATTATTTACATAATTTCCACATACTACTTAAACACAACAAAACATCACAAAGGGGTTTTAACACTCCCTTCTAGAGAGAAATCAAACTTCAAAACAAATGCATAGAGCCAATGCTTCCACAAGTTAATGAACTTCCCACATAAAGCTTTGATTCTCTCTCAGAATATCAAACAAAATACAAGAGTCATGTTTTCCAGCAAGAAAGATGGAACAACACGGAAAATACCGCCTCTCTCCAAAGCACTGCTCACGAGCAATCAAACAACCCATCAATCGAAAGAAATAATACTTGGTCTCAAGAACAATTGGAGGCCTATTGACACCCAACAACCGCAATAAATGCTAACCCAAGAGAAAATCATTAACTGCAATAGGCCAAGAATCGGCCAACATCAATTCAAGGAGGATAACACTTTTCTAAGAAACTTACCCATGACATCCGCAACTAAGTTACCCGAGGTAACTGCATCAATATCCCCGTACCACGAACGGGGGTATAAACTGGCAATGCCCAAGGCAACAGCCGCAAACCCTACCTCTTATCATTGACTATCCTCACTCATAGCAGTCATAGAAACAACACATAAACATACAAGATTATCTCATAGCATGAATAATCAATATAACATGTCAAAGCATGAATGCAATGCTTGACCCATCCCATCCTACTGTGCACCAGTGTGTCAATTCAATATTTTTAATTACGACAGACCTAAAGTCCGCTCTGATACCAACTGTAACACCCCAGGACCCACATTACCCTGGAATGCTACTAAACCACTCAGCTAGCCAGAAATTTCAAGATAATTTATTTTGGCAACAATTTCTAGACAAGAAGCATTAAGCGGAAGCATAAACAACTAAGGGAACAAAGATAACGGTAACAAGTTCAATAATTAAAACAACCTCTAGCAGATTAATCAAAGAAATAGTCCACAAGTCCATCATTATTAAGTACAATATTCACCCACGAATAGCTAAGCATTTGACTAGAATTTCATCGACTTTATTACAGCATGAGTTGATGAACCAAGTGCATTATTGTCGTGCCGCTCTACCCAACCCATGAATGCTCAACAATCACCTGTAGGGGAAAAACAAGAGTGAGATAAAAATCTCAGCAAGCAAACTGTTTAACATGCTAAATAGACTACAAACAAATATACAACATCATTACAGTATCCATATGTCCACATCAATAATGTGCATCCACATTCATTACAAGTTAATTAAACTACAAAGATATTAAGCATCAATATCCATTTCCCATAGTGATCACAATTATAGCCTCAAACATATTTACTACCATCAATAGTAAAATATTAGCAAATGAATCTTGATTAACTTCTTCATATTATTCACCACTACCACTACCAATGACAATAAAGCATTAACGAGTTTTACCTCATAACTTTACTATTTCTCGCATCCACAACTGCTATCAACAATTACCACAAGTGAGTAGAATCTCATGCCACAATCACAACCACTACCATACCACAAGGGATGAACCCCAATCCACGACCATAGCCACTTTCCTCACACCACAAGTGACTCTCACGAGCCAATTCCACATTACAACTATAAAGCTGCAGTTGTTTGTAATATAACTTCACCACAATATCTTGCATAAGTATGCAAATGATCTTTCCACAATGTAATGCATATGTATGCTATGCTCCACTGCACCTTTACCCAACAAGGTAAAAGTATGCATCGTGCTACGGCAATGCACGATGTTGTACCGGTACGGTCGCGGCTATAAGCGGCGACATCCACAATGCAAATGTCATGATATGTCATGAATGATATGATAATCATAAACCACAAGAATTTAACCACGATGGTCAACAACATACTCATCATGAATATTTTCTCATAATCCACATGTGTTTCATTAAGCACAATACCGTTGTGTCATAAGACCATTACCACATAACCCACACCCGATTCACCAAGATCAAAATCAATCGATCTAAAGGGAACTCTACCACAAAGACCACAACATGATCATCATGAATATAACCACAAGGAATTATCAATATGTCCACCTTGAGTTTATTTTCATATTCCGCATTTGGCTCATTAAGCAAATTACCACATGACTACCAACAACTCTTCCAACGCATAGCAAAAATGAATATTAATTTGCTACCACGACCTCATCCATAAAACATGCAACCATGGCATATAACTTCAAGTTATGAAAAACCTGTATATTGCAAGTAGTAAGAATAACGAGTTAAACCGTAGCACAACCGCTATATTTACTTGCCTTCCACGATGCGACGCGTTAGCCGGCAAAGATGATACTCCTAAACCCGAGGCTTCACCTCCTAAACAAGTAAAATAATTTCAATAAGGACATAATATACCCAGCGCTACTAATCGGCGTTCTACACCGCTTCCCTGAGGACTCAAGTCGAGTTTACAAAGCTGAAACTGAAAAACAACGTTTCCTGCCATATACCGTTTCTGGACAGCAGCACGGTAATTGACATAACTCATGAACTGAAAGTGGAAAAGAGGTAAACCCAATTTCTGTAGATTCTTAACTGACTAATCTACAATACTCTGGTTGACACGATAATCCAATTCGGCCAAAATAATAGGCTAACCATTCTTTGAACTTTCAGTACAGAAACTGCCTACACGTTCGAACAGCAAAACTAAAATGATCATAACTTTTAATAGGTAACTCCGAATTGATCGCTCTTTATCAATCTGAAAAGGTTATCGAATTATCTACAATAACCTAGTTGTGTGAACTTTCAGATTCTACCAATTTCCCTTTCATATTTTAGGAAATAACCAGACAGATTATTCTCGTCAGATTTCTGGCAGCAGATACTACAACGATCATAACTTTTGACTCAGACCTCGGAATTGAGTGATCTTCATGGCTACTGAAAGATAACGACAGATCCCACATAACTCTAGGAGATGGAATCTTAAAATTCAGCCTCTAAATACATGAAATTACCCACGCAAGGTACTGGACAGAATTGAATCTACTAAAAACAGACTTGATCCAAACAATTCTAATTGTCAACGCATCAAAGACCTACAACCAACGTGAGAACCGGTCGTTACCCTTGACGGCACGCTGCAAGACGACGATGAACAAGCCTCTAATCTGCTGGTCCTCTCCTTCTTGATACACCACCCCGAAACGACCACCTTCGTCCTTCGCGAGACCGGTAGCAGGGAAAACAGCACCAAGGGGAGGCGGCTCCAGAAGGTGGGAGGTGCAGCACAAATGGAGGGAGGAGGCATCCTAGAGGGGAGGAGGCAGGGCGCAAGGGAGAGGGAGATGGGGGCGGCGGCCAAGGGGTGGAGTGGGAGGTGGGAGGAGAAACTAGGGTTTGCCCCACCCCCTTATGGCCGGCCACTCATGGGCCAAAAGGGCCCTCCCCCCAAAAGCTTTCGGCTGCCCCTTGGGCTCCCCTGGCCTCGAGGCGGATTCCCCTCTTGGGCTCTTGGTCCAAAGGCCCAGGCCCAAAACTCAGGTAAAACAGAAGAAAATCTGATTTCTTTAGTCTATCGAAACTCAAAATCGAAATGCTTTCTTTCTAAACGGAAACGGGGTATTACATCACCTGTGGTGCGAGGCGCTTAGTCTGCTATGGGGTTCTGTTCCTCAGGTGGTTTGATAGTTAGGACATAACATTGTAACGGCCTCGTTATGATATCTTAGTCACACTCCTTCTAAGAGTGCCCAAGCACAAGATAAGGTATTCATATCGTGTGGGTAAAGCTGTACAACTTTGCAGAGTAACTAAATCTATTCGAATAGCCTCGTCCTAGGTTATAGACAACACTTGTGGGAAAGCAGGCACAGTTAGTCTTTTGGAAAATTTAGTTTGGGTTATGGTTGGAAATGTTATGTCATTATGTTAGTTTGTCCTTGTTTGAAATGAATTCATGAACGCGTAGTTCGCGCGTTAATTTTGTTGGGAAATGAGTTGTGCCACGAATGGGATGTTCGTGTGTTGATTATACTTGGAGATTATACCATTGATGATCATTACTTACTGTTATCAAATGTTTTCTAAATGTTTTACAAATGGCAAGTTAGAATCTTTTATCCTTGTGTAAAATTTGCTTTACGCCGAAAAATTGACTAGTATAGTAGCCTTCCATTGATACTTACATGCATCCTTATTTCTTTTGAAAGTCTCGCGAGTACAACTTTGTACTCTAACAGTGTTTATTTGTTCAGGTGAGAACGACGGGTGCAACGGCTTTAACTCCAGTTGGTTGCTTGTGGGATTGTGGGCATACCAACTCGGTTATCCCCTTTTTATTTTAAATTTATCTTCCGCTGCAATTTATTTGTGTTAATTAGATTTGGCCGATCGGCCCTCTGTTGCAACCTTGTACTATAAGGTGCTATTTAAGTGATGTTGCAATTAATTCTTTATTTCTTGTACATTGTGTATGGATGTGATTGCAATGTTGTGTACTAGGATATGTGCATGTTAGTCACTGATCCTTGGGAGCTAGCATGTGACACATATCCGGGTCACTCGGAATCGTGTGCGTCTCACGTTAAGTATTGCGTTTACGGCGTAATTACTTAGCTTGATACGGATCCGATTTCGGGGGTCCTCACAATGCAATTATGCAAGGTGTAGTATATAGTACTCGACTGGATATGCAAACGGATTCGGTCGACGGCTTAGTCAGCTGCAGTACGCCAGTAGCTGCGCATCCGCTGCTTGAGCACGCCGCAATCGTTTGCTACAAGGCAGGGGTGGATCCACCTAAGTTCGTGGGTGTTCAGTTGAACACCTAAATTTTTTGGCAAAAATTCTGTATATATAGAGTATAATTGTAGGATCGTTAATGACAATCAGAGGGGGGTGAATGATTCTGAAAGATTTTTCGCACCCTAACTATAAGTATAAATCGGTTCAAGGGACAGGTTGAAATCAACTTCACACTAGCAGCAAGTTCTTTCCAACTTGACCAACATTAGTTCATACACGCCACACGTCTCAAATAACATCAGTAAGTAACATTGTCAATTATTCATCAACTAAAATATCATAGACCTAGCAACATGGTCTAACAATCTCTCTCTTGATGAATACATTGACAACACCTTAAGATAGCATGCTGAATTAGCTTCAAACAGATATAAGTGAAGAACTGAAGCCAAAAAAGCATTTTAAGCCACAAATCTCTTCTAAATCTCTCCCCCTATCTCAATTCTCTCCCCCTTTGGCATTGTAATCATCAGGAAGCATCAAAGAAAGAATAATTCTAAGAAGGAGCAATGAGAGTAAAAATTAAGAAGCTTGGCAGATTATCCAAGTCACTTTGTATTGACTTAATAAAATATCCAAGCCATCCTTTTAAGTAGAGCTATCAGAATCATATAAAGTCATATACCATATAGCAATATCAAAACAAGTCTTTAGAATGATTAAGTAAGTTAAATTAAAGACAGACATCTCAACAATGACCAAACCGATTATAGAGAGCACAATGAGATATCACAATGAAAAGTTAAAGCCTAAAAGTGAAGCAAACTTTAAATCAAGATGAGCTAGTAGTCTCATATAGCAACCTATTGCTCCACACTCAATTCTTAAGCATATGGCATGCTTGTAGTGTGAGGACCCCAATTTATTTGGCTTGTAATGCTTAACCAACCACCGGTCCTAGCATCACAAATCAAATAAACTGATCCTCGAGACATGTATACTTCCCAGAAAGCAGTATACACACCTCGGTTCAAAATTAGACATCAACTCCATTCCAACAAAAAGTCCAAACATCTCACTACCAAACGGAAGATAAACAAATAGTAGAGTTATTACAGACAAAGGCCGACAGGCCACAAGATACACAAATAGACAAGAACGACAGCGGAAGCCAACAGTGCCATAAGATGGCTATAAACAAAGCCAATCAGCGTGCCTCCAACCCACAAGGCATCTGACCGGACCGCCAAGCCTAGTCGTCACCCACGGCGACAAAGACACCACGTAAGTGAGGCCCCGAGGCTCACCTTCTTCCTCTCGCAACAAAAACATCAAGCAAAGCACCGAGTACAAAGATTGTCTTTGTACCCGCAAGACCGACGTGTGAACTAGCAGACCTGTTAATATGCTACATGCAGGCTTGTTTAGTGGAGGCCATATGTTTCATTTGCATAAAGCCAATTTTCCTTTGCAATAATGTAATACAGTTTAAAGGCAAGTTTGCAATTCATTTTTAATGTTGAAATACAGTAAAGGTAATAATAACAAGAGAGAAAAGAAAAACCACCTAGAAGTGACTATCCCAATAGTCACCACAACATAGCACGAATCCCAGATTCGTACCACCCACAAGTTTTAATTTAAATGTTGTAGTCTAACTCTTCAAGACCTTGCCAAGCGTGTCCATAACCTAGGACGAGGCTATTCGAATAGTTTTAACCCTGCAGGTGTACCAATGTACCCACACTTCGCATCGCCTTTAAGCCAAAGCACACTTCCAAAGGTATGTTTACACACTAAGTCCTACGAGACTTTTTCCAATATTGTGTATTAACTACGAGCCGCTCGTATGGATAGAAATCCATACGCTTACATGGTAAAGCCGAAAAGACAACTACCCACTCGTGATAAAGCTTTTGGACAACTACCATGCTCCCACCTCCATCCCTCCTGCGACCTCCTGCGACCCTGAGCCAATACACGCCAAAGTACTAGGTCAAGAGAGGTCCCATATACTCTAGTGTGGTTAGCACGCAAAATGCTTGGTTCGGTGTAACAAGATGTTCGGTGCTTGTTGACTCGGGCACCATTCCACCACACCCAACAGATCACACCAATCATACCACAGCCCAAGTCTAAATCATTTTTGTTTTTAGTTTTAGTTTTGCAATTAAACATAGCAAAATGCTGAAACATAAAGTTATAGTAGATTTTAGTGATCAAGGTTACCGACTAAAATCGATAACCGCCAGCTTCTACCGATAGCTAAGCATGTCTAAGCAAATTGATCCGATCTACTAAGTGACAAGAGATCATCCAACACCTCTAATCACAAAGAAATAACCTAGGCTCGTAGTAGAGATCAACATTTTGTCTACAAGATATGCAACTACGGATTTAACTAATCAATTTTAATACAAATTAAGCGATGCATACATACAGTTGAAACAAAATATTAGACTTTAAAATACTGGGATAAACATGATCAAACTGCTTGCTCGATCATTGTTGCTCAATTTGTTATGAGGATCGTTCTCGTGGTTACCGCAAATATCGAAACCTAGCGATTGAATAAAACAGCGAATAAGAACAAATAACACCGACAAAACTCAAAATAATCAATAACAATAAAACATACCAAACTCCACACAACAGCCTAAGCATGACATAACAAAATTTAAGAAACAGAGAACAAATCATTTTAAGTTATTAAGAATTTTCTATGAATTTTCTAAGTTATAAACACATCAAAGCACTAGTTAAATACTTAACAAATTTTCATGAACATAACTAGTATCTGAAACCTATCCTAACAATTAGTATACTGAAAATGGAATTTTACAGAATTGGGTTCAATGAATTTGGACAATTATTGAAAGAGATATGCATTTTCTAATTTAGAAGATACATAAGACATCATTTTATTAGTTAACAGATTTTTGCTACAGAGACATAGATGAAGCTAATTTTATCAAATAGTACACTTAAAATGAAAATTAACAAAGACTGTGTCATGCAATTTGATAAAATTTGAATTAGTTATGCATTTTACAAGTTTAATTGAATTAACAGATCAACAGAAACACAAACCGTAAATACTAAATCATTTCCAAATCTATAATGCATTAATACCATTTCGCACCCACACCACTAGCCCCCACATCGACGACAATGGGCGCGCGAAAATGTCGACTGCAATGTACCACCGCGAAAGTGACGTCGGCGTATTCTAAGAATACGCCTTCGCTTACCAAAGTGCAAACCTAACACCTCTCACAAAGAAATACGCTTCCCAACAGAGAAAACGATTACGAGCTACACAAACCTAATCGACAACATGGACCCACATGGCGTTGACTCGAGAACAAATAACGGGCTGGATTAAAGGATTTCTAAACGCGACAACCAAAAAGGGCCTCACAAATCGCTGATACCGACTAAAGATGGTTATCACTAAAAGTAGGGTTAGACCTTAACGCCGCCGCGGCTTACGGCGACCACGTGGACGGTGGTGCGGCCGCACGATCGTTCTCGCGAACCGTGAGGTCTTAGGGCGAGTGAGTGGTACCTTAAGGTTCGCAAAGATCTCACGAACCCGGCGACGGTGACGCGAGCCCGATGGTCGACGAGATGGGCTCACGCCGCCGGAGGCGAAGAAGAAAGTGCGGTGCTCGCGGGGAAGACGCTGCGAGCCTCGAGAAGACCCCGGAAGGTGCGCCACGGAATCGCCTCAGCTTCAGGAAGGATACGCCTGCATAATGCCGACGAAGAAGGTCCGAGGCGGCTAGAATCACCGCGCGCGAAATACCGGCTCGAGAGAAGAAGAAGTCGCACACCCTCCATAATGCATCAAAGACAGAAACGAGCCCACCGTGAGCATCAGTGAAGCATTACGATCAAGTGGGATCAACCGCGAGGCTTGAGACTCACCGTAACGCAAACGAGCTCAAGGAGCCGAGCGCGCCGGAGGTGGAGACGACGATACCACCCCTGGTGATTCACTAGACGCCAAGAACCCGGGATGGGCAAAATGGAGGCGCGCTGCGTGGATCACGGTGGTGCGGTCGCGGGCTCAAGGGCGGCGCAACACGGCGGCGCTGCTCGGGTTTTCTCCCGACGGCTAAGAAATGGGCGGAGAGGGCGTAAGAATGGTCGCGAAGGAATGGACGACCCTAGGAGGTAGATGGACTTCAGCGATCCTCGAGGCGTACACGCGCCCCCGGCGTGGCAATGACGAGTCGCGTGGCACGCATGCGCGATCGCCACGAGCTCCGAGGCGCGAGTCGGCGAGGAAGAACTCGGCAGTGGGACCCATATGTCGCCGATGTGACAAAGCGGCGCGAATGGATACTTAGACTCGATCAAGAATGTATCGACCGTTGGATCTGAGATGGACGGTCGAGATTGATGTATGCATTCGGACAGGTCGGTTGCATGCGCGCCGTGGATCGCTCGATCCGCATCGGACGGTCACGATCGATTGGACTCGCGCGGTGCAGCTAGTTGACGCGACCGAGTCAAGTGGCGCTGTCGATTTGAGTCGGGCTCGGTTCGAGCCCGACAAACGATGTTTTCGATTTTTGATTTTAAAAGCTGAGAGAGTTTAGGAATTTTTAGAGATAGATCCTGAGCTCCAAAATTCCGAAATTTTTATGGCAGCTACTTGAGACAGAGAGCAATATTGCATAAATTTTCCAGAACTTTTTATGCACTGAAAAGTTCTGCAGAAAATTCACAAGCATGCTGACCTAGGATTTGACCAGATTTTCAACTAGTTTGACTTGGCCATTTGAAATAGCAAATAAAATCTAAAATTGTGAAATAATTCAGGAGGTAGATAGGATGATCAAGATGATAGGAAAATAATTTCAGAGGATGATCACAAGTTTGAAAGCTAAGAATCTGATAACAACAATTTCCAATCCCAAGAATTAAATTCTAAAATTGGAAATTGCTAGGAAAATTGTAGAAACCCTCAAATGATTTCATGAGGCATCAAAAGTTTTTATTCCTCCTCATAATTTACATTTGAAATACAAACCCTAAGTTAGGGTGTTATAAATCTCCCCCTTACAGAATCTCGACCGAGATTCTCGATCACCGGAGAAGAAGGACGGTAATCTGCCGAGACGGTCTTCCGCCCCACGTGGCTTCATCCTCGGAGTGGTTCGACCACCGAACTTTAAGGAACTTGATCACGCGGTTCCTCGCTCGCGTCACTTCTTCGAGGATACGAACGGGCGCCACGATAAGACAGATCTTCCGCACATCGATATTTTCCAATGGCGCTTCCTCCACAGAACACGAAGGCACTTTTTCAATTGTGACACATGGAAAACATCATGCACCCCTTCAAGTGTAGCTGGCAACTCCAACTTGTATGCAACAGCTCCCACTTTCTTGATGACGCGATACGGCCCGACCTATCGCGGAGCCGCTTGCCCTTGACACCAAACGACGATGTCCTTCGAGGCGAGACTTTGAGATACACAAAGTCATTGGGCTGAAACTCACTCACGGCGACGCCGACCGCATAGCTCTTCGCTCGATCGAGCTACGCGCAAGTGCTCACGAATCAAGCGCACTTGGCTCTCACTCATTGATAGAATCCGACCAAAGAACCGCCTTTCACCGCCACGGCCGGTGGGGTTCGCACGCCTCCCATACAAAGCCTCAAACGGTGCCATACCGAGACTAGCTCGAAGTCGTTGTTGTAGGAGAACTTCGGCAAGCGGCAAACTCTTCTCCCGCTTCTTCCCATAGGAAAGAACACAGCACGGCATATCTTCCAAAGACCGTTGACGCGCTCCGTCTGACCATCGGTTTGAGGATGATAGGCCGTGCTGAAAGTAAGACGAGTTCCCATGGCTTCCTGCAGACTATGCCAAAAACGCGAGGTAAACAGTGCCCCACGATCAGACACAATCGTCTTGGGCACACCATGCAAGCTCACAATCCTTGATACATAGAGCTCGGCAGAGGTTCCACACGGAGTCGACTTGATCGGAAGGAAATGCGCCACTTTAGTTAGCCTGTCAAGGACAACCCAAATGGCGTCATTTCCCTTGGATGAACGGGGCAATCCAGTGATGAAGTCCATGCCTACAGAATCCCACTTCCACTCTGGTATAGGTAAGGGCTGAAGAAGACTGCTGACGCCGATGCTCGCCTTGACACGACAACATATGTCACATCTGGCAACGAACCTGGCAATCTCGCGCTTCATGCGAGTCCACCAGAATTTCTGACGCAGATCTTGGTACATTTTGGTGGCCCCGGGATGGATAGACAAAGGCGAATCATGGGCCTCCTGAAGAATCAAATCCCGCAATTCCGGAACCTTTGGAACCACGAGACGCTGCCCAAACCACACCACACCATGCTCATCTCCTGTGAAACACTTGGCGGATCCATCCCTGATGTTCTGCTTGATTTTACCCACACCATCATCTGATTGCTGTGCTGCCTTGATTTGATCCACCAAGGTTGGTTGCACAACCAAGGCAGCAAGGGAACCATGCTCAACCAAACCCAAGTTGAGACGCTGAAATTCGCAAGAAGTGCAGGTTGTCGCTCTTGGATCATCGTGAGTATTGCAATACACCTTTCGCTAAGTGCATCAAGAACTACATTGGCCTTGCCAGATGATACACAATACCCATGTCATAATCTTTGATCAATTCCAGCCATCTTCTCGCTCGAGGTTCAGATCCGTTTGGGTGAACAAGTATTTCAAGCTCTTGTGATCGAATACACCGCAACGGTTACCGATCAGATAATGCCGCCAAATCTTGAGTGCATGCACCACAGCAGCCAACTCTAAATCATGGGTGGGATAGTTGAGCTCATGTGGTCTCAACTGCCTGGATGCATAGGCAACTGCCTTGCCTTCCTACATAAGAACACATCCAAGTCCCTGACGTGAGGCATCGCAATAAATATCGAAGCTCTTGTGGATATCAGGAAGAGTAAGGACTGGGGCTGAAGTCAATCGCCGTTTGAGCTCCTGAAAGCTCTCATCACAAGCAGAGGACCACACAAACTTCCTGTCCTTCTTGAGCAATTCAGTCATCGGCTTTGCGATTTTGGAGAAGTTCTCGATAAAGCGGCGGTAGTAGCCCGCTAAACCAAGAAAACTCCGCACATTAGTGACTGACTTGGGCTGACCCCAAGATAGAACATCGCTGATCTTGCTGGGATCCACAGCTACCCCTCCAGCTGAAAGAACATGGCCCAAGAATGCCACTTCCTTCAACCAGAACTCACATTTGCTGAACTTCGCATATAGCTGGTGCTCCCGCAATTTGCCTAAAACAATCTTTAGGTGCTCAGCATGCTCTGCTTCAGTCTTGGAATAGATAAGAATATCATCAATAAAGACCACCACAAATTTATCCAAATACTCCATGAATACTGAATTCATAAGGTTCATGAACAAAGCCGAGCATTGGTTAGACCGAAGACATGACGGTATACTCGCATGCACTATAACGAGTAGTGAAAGCCGCTTCGAATATCCTCACCCGATCCGACTTGATGATAGCCCAATCTCAGTCAATCTTGAGAACACCGAGCTCCGCATAACCGGTCGAAAAGATCATCGCATGCGGGCGAGGATATTTGTTCTTCACCGCACTTCATTGAGAGGACGGTAATCAACATACATGCGCAAGGTCTTGTCCTTCTTCTTCACAAAGATCACCGGACAACCCCAAGGAGATGAACTGGAACGGATGAAACCCTTTGCTTGGAGCTCACCAAGCTGCTTCTTCAATTCTTCTAGCTCATTGGGAGGCATTCGATACGGCGCCTTCGAGATAGGGCGATCGGCAAAGAACTCGATGACAAACTCCAGATCTCGAACCGGAGGCATCCCAGGTAAATCATCAGGAAACACATCCACAAAGTCAGATACTATGGGAACATCCTGAATTTGCAAGGCTGGCTTTGCCTCTAATGCACATAGATGTGGCCCCGCACCGCGCGAAAATCCGACCGCCGCTCAAGGGTCGGTGAGATAAACAATCTTCTTGGCACAATCGATTTGCCCCAAGTGTTGGGACAACCAATCCATGCCAAGAATCACATCCAGACTCGCTGAACTGAGTAGAATAAGGTCTGCCAAAAATCCCACTCCTTTGACTATGATAGGAACATCCCGACATCAGAATCGCCTCATTTCCGACCCCGAGAGCGGATGAGCAAAGGAACTCCCAAAGGAACACAAAGTGAAGACTACTAGCAGCAGCAAATGATCTTGAAATAAAAGAATGCGATGCCCCGTAATCAAATAATACCGCAGGGACGAGAATTGACAAGAAGTGTACCCATCACGACATCCGCGCCCCGAGCCTCCTCACCGAAAGGTGGTTGACTCGACCGCCGCCGCACTCGGTTCTTCTCGATAATCTTCTCGTCGTGGGTGACCACTCCCCCGCGCCCTCCATTAGGACGAGGGGCCGCCGCAACACTCGAGGCAAGCGCGGCGTAGTGGCCCTTGTTGTGGCAATAAAACAAGTAACCTCGGCCGCCGGATTGCGGAGGCCGCTCTTGCTGATCGCAGCGCACGTGGTCAAACACGGCTGCGGTGGACGAGGAGCCGGTGCAGATGGCCTCGGCGCCGGTGGAGCAAAAGAGCGGCCCTCAGTGCCGCCCACCCGAGGACGAGTGAGGCTGGTGTGAGTGGACTGATGCGCCCCATTTGCGCTATGGACTCGCCCAGCGCTTTCCTTATGCTCTGCAACGATGGCCTTATCTACCAAGGCCTGAAAGTCGGGGAAGTTGTAACAGCCCTAACTTAGGGTTTGTATTTCAAATGTAAAATTTTGAGGAGAAATAAAAACTTTTGTTGTCTCTTCAAATCATTTGGAAGTTTTCCAAATTTTCCCTAGCAATTTCCAATTTTTAGAATTTAATTCTTGTGATTGGAAATTGTTGTTATCAGATTCTTAGCTTTCAAACTTGTGATCATCCTCTGCAAATATTTTTCCTATCATCTTGATCATCCTATCTACCTCCCTGAATTATTTCACAATTTTTAGATTTTATTTGCTATTTCAAATGGCCAAGTCAACCTAGTTTGAAATCTGGTCAAACTTCTGTTCAGCAGCTTGTGAATTTTAGTGGGAAAAATCTAGTGCATGAAAACCCCTGGAAAAATTTCACAAGGTTGTCCTCTGTCCCTAGTAGCTACCATAAAAATTTCGAAATTTTTGGAGCTCAGGAGTCACCTCTAAAAATTCTCCAAACCTTCTCAGCCTTTTAAAACTTCAAATCAGTGTTCACTGTTGGTCGGGCTCGAGCCCGAGCCCGACTCAAGTCCGACTCGCACACTTGACTCGGTCGCGTCAACTAGCTGCACCGCGCGCGAGTCCAATCGATCGTGACCGTCCGATGCAAATCGAACGATCCACGTGCGCGCATGCAACCGACCTGTCCGAATGCATACACCAATCTCAGCCGTCCATTTCAGATCCAACGGTCGGAGCGATTTAAATCGAGCCAAACCTCCGGTTCGCACCGCTTCGCTGCTGTCGCTGACAGGCGGGCCCCACATGTCAGGTCGTCACCTACCTTGCGCCGTAGAGCTGAGTGCCGGCGGTGGCGCGCATGAACGCCACCTCAGCTTCGCTGTTCCGTCACCGCTTTCCGGTTTTTCGCGCGCGCATCACCTCGACCGCATCTTCCGCTGAGAGGCCATGCCCTGCGCAGCATTAATCGTCCACCGTTCCTTTCACAAGCTTGTCGGCACCGTTCTTGAGCTCCTCGGTGCCGAAAGCGTCGCCGCTTTTTTCCTCCGCCTCATCCCTACTTAAGCCCACCCAAAGCTCCTCTTCCTTCTTTAGACACCATTAAGCAATCCCCTATCAACCATTGCTCCTTCGAGCTCAATTCATAGTTGTGCTCGAGCTCGCAAGCACGATCGTGCCGCCACCGCCGTGTCAACACCACAACCAAAGTGAAGCTCATCTTCTCCTTTTCGCCGATCGTGTTCCGCACTCCTATCATGTCTTCCCTCAACTAATTTGAAGTTTTATTCACAGGGGCCGTTGAATTTTGGTGTCCCTCTTCTTCGCCGAAAGTTGGGTCCTTCGTCCTCTTCTCCTGAGTTAGTTCCTAGAGCAATTGCTCGCGCTAGCACCATCTAGTGCACTCACCAAGCTATCTCCGCTCTCTTTTCCCTATTTTTGCTCAAAGTTGTTCCTCCTCGTGACCCCTTGATCGCCGCCGTTCTCGCCGCCGCCATCTCCGGCAGCCTCGTGAGCTCCGCGTCATTCCGGTGAGTTCTGGTAACTCATCGATGCCCATGCGCGCTAATTCTTGTTGTTCGCTCTCAGTGCAAACCGCACCTTATCACCTCCACTGCCGGCCGCCGTGCTGCGTCGCCGCGCCACTTCAGTGCATCTCCGGCTGCCGCACGACCACCCTTAGCTTCAGTAACCTCTGAGCGACCCATTTTGGCCGTCGCACAGCCCGCGCCGCCACTTCCTCGCCGGCGGCAAGTTCAGGTCCAAAGCAGCCCGAGCCTCTCTGTTTTTCTGTTATGCTCCTCTCTGTCTGTCTGACAGTGGGGCCCACTCCTTCGAAACCAATTATTTAGCTGCTAATCTTGATTAAGAAATGTTCCTTGGTTTACTCTCATGCATGATCAAAGTCAGTAATTGAGGTTTGAGAGTATTTTAGTCCAAGTTCCTCTGATCTTTCTCTCGTTGTCGCTTTAGCCGTTGTCGAATATGAAAATTGGTTTCATGCTTGATAAATTAGGTCTTGTTAGACTTGAAGAATTCCTTAGGAAAATAGTGGTTGGTAAGGAATTATGTCAGTTAGTGATTCTGGATTTTTAAACCCTTGTTGGCATGGGTGATCTAAAGAAGTCATAATGAATCTAGTGGTTTGTCTCTCAGAATTGTCTTTCCTACTGCTACAAGGTGTAGTAAGGTCTTGTAGTGATAGCATGTCAGAATTGTTAACCTTCCCATATGTTGGTGTAATGCTTAGGTGTGTTACTACCTGAAATTTTATTAAGGCCCAACCTTAATTAGAATTTTGTTTAGCACCTCATAGTTGGATAATTGACTAGTTAGTATTGTCAATAGCTTTTGTAGGTTCTGTAATATCAGCTTGTAATGGTTGAGTTAGAGAAACCAGCTGTTGTTGATTTATTAACTTGATGATTGAATAATAGATGTGCACACAATCACCATCAAAGTCTGTCCAAAGTTTAAGGCATGTAAGAGGTTTGATTTTGTGGTTAAACTAACAAATAAGTGAGTAGGTCTCTGTAGCAGTTGTTTGTCATTCTTTTTGTGATAGTCTAGCCCCTGTGTATATTTTGGAGTTGGTTTGGGATCTTTGATTTTTGCCGGTGTTATTCGTTCTTATTCGCTGTTTTGTTCAATCGTTAGGATTCGATATTTGCGGCAACCCTGAGAACGATCCTCCGCAACATATTGAGCAACAGCAGCCAGGCAAGCAGTTTGATCATGATTAATCCCAGTATTTTAAAGTTTAATATTTTGTTTCAGCTGTATGTATGCATCGCTTAATTTGTGTTAAAATGGTTAGCTAAATCCTGTAGATGCATATCCTGTAGGCAAAATATTGGTCTCTACTACCTGAGCCTAGGTTATTTGCTGTGATTAGAGATCGCTGGATGATCTCTTGTCGCTTAGTAGATACGATGTCAACTTGCTTAGACATGCTTAGCTATCGGTAGAACTGGGCGGTTATCGACCTTAGTCGGTAACCTTGATCACACAAAATTTACTACAACTTTTTGTTTCAGCATTTCTGCTATGTTTAATTGCAAAACTAAAAATGAAAACAAAAAAAATGATTTAGACTTGGGCACAATGGTAAGACTGGTGTGATCTGTTGGGTGTGACTGGAAAGGTGCCCAAGTCAGTTAAGGACCGAGTTACTTGCGCCACCGTACTGAGCATTTTGCGTGCTAACCACACTAGAGTATATGGGACCTCTCTTGACCTAGTACTTTGGCGTGTATTGGCTCCGGTCGCAGGAGGTCGCAGGAGGGACGGAGGTGGGAGCATGGTAGTTGTCCGAAAAGCTTTATCCTGAGTGGGTAGTTGTCTTTTCGGCTTTACCATGTAAGCGTATGGATTTCTATCCATACGAGCGGCTCGTAGTTAATACACAATATTGGAAAAAGTCTCGTAGGACTTAGCCGTACAAAGATACCTTCGGAAGTGTGTTTTGGCTTAAAGGCGGTCAAGTGTGGGTACATTGGTACACCCTCGCAGGTTAAAACTATTCGAATAGCCTCGCCCTAGGTTATGGACACGCTGGATACGCCCGTAAGAACTAGACTACAACATTTAAATTAAAACTTGATGGGTGGTACTAACTGGGATTCGTGCTATATTGTGGTGACTATTGGGATAGTCACTTCTAGGTGGTTACTTGTATCTATCTTTATTTCATTGTTATTTCAATCTTAAAAATGAATTGCAAACTTGCCTTTAAACCAGATTACCTTATTGCAAATGAAAATTGGCTTTATGCAAATGAAACATACGGCCTCCACCAAACAAGCCTCGCATGTAGCATATTAACAGTGTCCGCTAGTTCACACGTCGGTCTTGCGGGTACAAAGACAATCTTTGTACTCGTGTGCTTTGCTTAATGTTTTTGTTGCAGAGGAAGAAGGTGAGCCTCGTGGGTCTCACTTCGTGAGTCAGGTTGCCGCTTCGTGGGCGACTAGTCTTGGCGGTCCTGGTCGATGCCTTGTGGGTTGGAGGCACGATTTGGCTTTGTTTATAGCCATCTTATGGCACTTTTGCTTCACTGTCGTTCTTGTCTATTTGTGTATCTTGTGGCCAATCGCCTATGTCTGTAATAACTTTACTATTTGTTTATCTTCCGCTTGTAGTGTGATGTTTGGACTCTATGTTTGGAATGGAGTTGATGCATACTTTTGTTGTGAGGTGTGTATACTGCTTCTGGGAAGTATACATATCTCGAGACTCAGTTTATTTGATTTGTGATGCTAGGACCAGGTGGTTGGTTAAGCATTACAAGCCGAATAAACTGGGGTCCTCACAAAGTTGGTATCAGAGCCATTCTGACCGTAGTAACCCAAGCATAGTCGTCCTTAGGATATTTTGAAAGTCTTATTTTCAAATTATAAAAAGGTTTATAAAAACCTAGGCAGATTCTCAGATTTTATTCCTTACCTATCCTGGCTTTCTACTCTCATCTTACTCTCATTTAAGATTTGAAAACTTGGTTTCTCTCTTCCCTTTCAACAGATAGTTGTTTACCGGTCGAATTGGTCTAGGGAGAACCATGAAGTTTAATCCAACTAAAACTTGTGGGGGTAATAGGGTAAGATGTAAAGTGAGTAGTTATGTGTCTGATTTTTGCTGGTCGAACTTTATCCTGCCTTGTGTTTGTTTCTGGACTGCTTTCATGAGTTTTGGGCTTTCTTGCTCCTAAAATTGTTGCTAACTTGTCTTAGTGGAACAGGATGGCTGGCGGAACCCGTAGTGGTCGGAATCAGCCAGCTGGTCATGATGAGGAGCTTCCTCCTCCGACCATGGTCGAGGTTCTCGCCGATCGAGCGAAACCGCATGGACCGACACGCATCTTGGAGGTTATCGCTAGGAATACCTCCACTCGCCGGCATGGCGGTCACCGACTCGCGAGGGACTTGCAGAGTTCCTCCGCACGCAGCCGCCGACTTTCTCCGCTCCGAGGACCTCTCGATGCGGACGATTGGTCGCGCATGGTTGAGCGAAGCTCAACATAGCTCGATGCCAGCGCAGGATAAGGCACTCTTCGCGTCCCCACCGCCTTGAGGGCGCAAAGACTCATGGTGGGAGAACTACCTCGCCATGCAGCCCGCGCCCATGTGGTCGCGTGGGAGGAGTTCGATCGCTTTCCGTCGGGCCCACATCCCCGATGGCCTGATGAAGTCAAGAAGAAGGAATTCCGCGCCAAGCAAGGGCGCAAGTCCGTGACGGAGTACCGCACGAGTTCAATCATCCGCCTCGTTATGCTCGGGAGAGGTGGCCTCGATGAGGCTAAGCAGAGAAGTTTATGGATGGCTTGTCCGAGGAGCCGCAGGACAAGCCGCCTATTGTGGATTTCTCGATTTCGTGCCTTGGTAGATAAGGCCATTGTTGCAGAGCATAAGGCAAAGGCGCTGGCGAGTCCCGCAAGCGCAAATGGGAGGCACATCGCCTACTCACACCACCTCGCTCGTCCTCGGCCGGGCGATGCAGATGGCCTGCCTTTGCTCCACCGGCGCCGAGGCCATCTCGCACCAGCCTCGCCCACCGCAGCCGTGTTTCAGCCACGCCACGCGCGCCGCGATTCAGCAAGCAGAGCGGCCTCCGCAATCCGGCGGCGAGGTTACTTGTTTTCGCGCCACAACAAGGGCCATTATGCGAATGCTCGCCTCGAGTGTTGCGCAGCCCTCGCCCTAATGGAGGACGCGGGCGGGAGTGGTCACCCACCGACCGTAAGGTGATCCGAAGACCTGTGGCGCGAGCAATGGTCGAGTCAACCACCTTTCACCGAGGAGGCTCGGAGGCGCCGATGTCGTGATTGGTACACTTCTTGTTAATTCTCGCCCGCCGCAGTTGTTATTTGATTACGAGCATCGCATTCCTTTATTTCAAGATCATTTGCTACTGCTAGTGGTCTTCACTGTGTTCCTTTGGGAGTTCCTTTGCTCATCCGCTCCCCGGGGTCGGAAATGAGAGCTGATTTACAGTGTCGGGATGTTCCTATCATAGTCAAAGGAGTGGGATTTTTAGCAAATCTTATTCTCGCTCGGGCTCAAGCAAGTCCGATGTGATTCTTGGCATGGATTGGTTGTCCCAACACTTGGGGCAAATCGATTGTGCCGTGAAGATTGTCTATCTTACCACTCTTCAGCGAGCGGTCGGGTTTTCGCCACGCCTTCGTGGTCCGTGCATCTATGTGCATTAGAAGCAAAGCCACCTTGCGCATTCGTGGATGTTCCCATAGTATCGACTTTGGAGATGTCTTTCCGAAGATTTGCCCGGATGCCTCCGTTCGAGATCCGAGTTTGTCATCGAGTTGCTGCCCGGCATCGCCCGATTTCAAGGCGCCGATCGAATGCCTCCCAATGAGCTAGAAGAATTGAAGAAGCGGCTTGGTGAGCTCCAAGCCAAGGGTTTCATCCGTCCCAGCCATCTCCTTGGGGTTGTCCGGTGATCTTTGTGAAAAGAAGGACAAGACTCGCGCATGTGTGTTGATTACCGCCCTCTCAATGAAGTGACGGTGAAGAACAAATATCCTCTCGCCCGCATTGATGATCTTTTGACCGCTTGTCCGGAGCTCGTGTGTTCTCCAAGATTGATCGAGGTCGGGCTATCATCAAGTCCGGATCGGGCCGAGGATATTCGAAGACGGCTTTCACTACTCGTTATGGCTCGCATTTAGTACACCGCCATGTCTTTCGGTTTGACCAATGCTCCAAATAGTTGTTCATGAACTTAATGAATTCAGTATTCATGGAGTTTTGGACAAATTTGTGGTGGTCTTTATTGATGACATTCTTATCTATTCCAAGATCAAGCAGAGCATGCCGAGCATCCAAGATTGTTTTGGGCAAGTTATGGAGCATCACCGTATGCAAAGTTCAAAGAAATGTGAGTTCGTTGAAGGAAGTGGCATTCTTGGGCCATGTTCTTTCACCGAGGCATAGCTGTGGATCCCAAAGAAGGTCGGCGATGTTCTATCTTGGGGCCACCAAGTCGACCACCGATGTGCGGAGTTTTCTTGGTCTAGCGGGCTACTACCGCCGCTTTATCGAGAACTTCTCCAAGATCGCAAAGCCAATGACCGAATTGCTCAAGAAGGACAAGAAGTTTGTGTGGTCCTCTGCTTGTGATGAGAGCTTTGAGCTCAAACAACATTGACTTCACTCCAGTCCTTACTCTTCCCGATATCCACAAGAGCTTCGATATTTATTGCGATGCCTCTCGTCGGGACTCGGTGTGTTCTTATGCAGAAGGCAAGGCGCTTGCCTATGCATCTAGGCAATGAGGCCTCATGAGCTCAACTATCCCACCCATGATTTAGAGCTTGCGCAGAGTTCATGCACTCAAGATTTGGCGGCATTATTTGATCTGAAACCGTGAGGTGTATTCCGATCATAAGAGTCTGAAATACTTGTTCACTCAGCCAGATCTGAACCTCAGGCAGAGGAGATGGCTGGAATTGATCAAAGATTATGACATGGGTATTCAGTATCATCCGGGCAAGGCCAATGTAGTTGCTGATGCACTTAGCCTAAGGTGTATTGCAATACTGATGATCCAAGAGCAAAGAACTCGCGCTTCTTGCGCACTTCAGCGCCTCAACTTGGGTTTGGTTGAGCATGGTTCCCTTGTCGCTTTGGTTGTGCAACCAACCTTGGTGGATCAAATCAAGACAAAGACAAAGAATCGATGATGGTGTGGGTAAAATCAAGCAGAATATCAAGGATGGATCAGCCAAGTGTTTCACAGAAGATGAGCACGGTGTTGTATGGTTTGGGCAACGGCTTGTGGTCCCAAAGGTCCCAGAGTTGCGGGATTTGATTCTCCAAGAGGCCCATGATTCGCCTTTGTCTATCCATCCCGGGGCCACTAAAATGTACCAAGATCTGCGTCGAGATTCTGGTGGACTCGCATGAAGCGAGATTGCGTGTTCGTGGCCAGATGTGACACATGTTGTCGTGTCAAGGCCGAGCATCAGCGTCCAGCAGGTCTCCTTCAGCCTTTGCCAGTGCCAGAATGGAAGTGGGATTCTGTAGGCATGGACTTCATCACTGGTCTACCCCGTACTCCTGCAGGGAAGGATGCATTATGGGTTATCATCGATCGATTGACGAAGGTGGCTCATTTCCTTCCAGTGCGATCAAAGATTGATGTGAATCAGCTAGCGGATCTTTACATATCCCGCATTGTGAGTCTGCATGGTGTGCCACGAACAATTGTGTCAGATCGTGGTTCTCTGTTCACCTCTCGGTTTTGGCATAGTCTGCAGGAGGCCATGGGAACTCGTCTTACTTTCAAAGACGCCTATCATCCTCGGGATCGATGGTCGAGCGAGCGAGTCAACCAAGTTCTAGAAGATATGCTCCGTGCTTGTGTTCTTTCCTATGGGAAGAATTGGGAGAAGTGTCTACCGCTTGCCGAGTTCTCCTACAACAACAGCTTCCAGGCTAGTCTCGGTATGGCACCCTTCGAGGCCTTGTATGGTCGGCGCTGCAGAACACCATTGAACCGGTCGAATCGGGAGAGCAGCTTTGGCCCGATTCCATCAATGAGGCCGAAAGTCAAGTGCGCTTGATTCGTGAGCACTTGCGCGTGGCTCACCCAGCGTAAGAGCTATGCAGACGGCGTCGCCGTGAGTTGAGTTTCCACCCAATGACTTTGTGTATCTCAAAGTCTCACCTCAAGGGTCATCGCCGCTTGGCGCCAAGGGCAATTGGCTCCTCGGTATGTCGGACCATACCGCATCATCGATAGAGTGGGAGCCGTTGCATACCGATTGAGTTGCCACTACACTGAAGGGTGCACGATGTTTTCCATGTGTCACAATTGAAGAAGTGCCTCGTATTCCAGCTTGAGGAAACACCATTGGAAAATATCGATGTGCGGAAGATCTGTCTTATCGTGAGCGTCCGCTCAGATCCTCAAGAAATCGAACGCAGAACGAGGAACCGTGTGATCAAGTTCCTTAAAGTTCAGTGGTCAAACCACTCCGAGGATGAAGCTACTTGGGAACGGGAAGATCGTCTCCGAGCAGACTACCCATCCTTCTTCTCCCAGTGATCAGAATCTCGGGGCGAGATTCCTGTAAGGGGGGGAGATTTGTAACAGCCCTAACTTAGGGTTTGTATTTCAAATGTAAAATTTTGAGGAGAAATAAAAACTTTTGTTGTCTCTTCAAATCATTTGGAAGTTTTCCAAATTTTCCCTAGCATTTTCCAATTTTTAGAATTTAATTCTTGTGATTGGAAATTGTTGTTATCAGATTCTTAGCTTTCAAACTTGTGATCATCCTCTGCAAATATTTTTCCTATCATCTTGATCATCCTATCTACCTCCCTGAATTATTTCACAATTTTTAGATTTTATTTGCTATTTCAAATGGCCAAGTCAACCTAGTTTGAAATCTGGTCAAACTTCTGTTCAGCAGCTTGTGAATTTTAGTGGGAAAAATCTAGTGCATGAAAACCCCTGGAAAAATTTCACAAGGTTGTCCTCTGTCCCTAGTAGCTACCATAAAAATTTCGAAATTTTTGGAGCTCAGGAGTCACCTCTAAAAATTCTCCAAACCTTCTCAGCCTTTTAAAACTTCAAATCAGTGTTCACTGTTGGTCGGGCTCGAGCCCGAGCCCGACTCAAGTCCGACTCGCACACTTGACTCGGTCGCGTCAACTAGCTGCACCGCGCGCGAGTCCAATCGATCGTGACCGTCCGATGCAAATCGAACGATCCACGTGCGCGCATGCAACCGACCTGTCCGAATGCATACACCAATCTCACCGCCCATTTCGGATCCAACGGCCGGAGCGATGAATCGAGCCAAACCTCCGCGCACCGCTTTGCTGCCGCCGACAGCGGGCCCCACATGTCGTCGCCACCTACCTTGCGCCAGAGCTGAGTGCCGGCGGTGGCGCGCATGAACGCCACCTCAGCTTCGCTGTTCCGTCACCGCTTTCCGGTTTTTCGCGCGCATCACCTCGACCGCATCTTCCGCTGAGAGGCCATGCCCTGCGCAGCATTAATCGCCCACCGCCTTTCACAAGCTTGTCGGCACCGCTCTTGAGCTCCTCGGTGCCGAAAGCGCCGCCGCCGTTTTCCTCCGCCCTCATCCCTACTTAAGCCCACCCAAAGCTCCCTCTTCCTTCTTTAGACACCATTAAGCAATCCCCTATCAACCATTGCTCCTTCTGAGCTCAATTCATAGTTGTGCTCGAGCTCTGGCGCACGACCGTGCCGCCACCGCCGTGTCAACACCACAACCAGTGAAGCTCATCTTCTCCTTTTCGCGTCAGATCGTGTTCCAGACTCCTATCATGTCTTCCCCTCAACTAATTTGAAGTTTTATTCACAGGGGGCCGTTGAATTTTGGTGTCCCTCTTCTTCGGCCGAAAGTTGGGTCCTTCGTCCTCTTCTCCGGTGAGTTAGTTCCTAGAGCAATTGCTCGCGCTAGCACCATCTAGTGCACTCACTCAAGCTATCTCCGTCTCTCTTTTCCCCTATTTTTGCTCAGGTTGCTCCCTCCTCGGTGACCCCTTGATCGCCGCCGCTGGTTCTCGTCGCCGGGCCATCTCCGGCAGCCTCGTGAGCTCCGCGTCATTCCGGTGAGTTCCTGGTAACTCACTGATGCCCATGCGCGCGCTAATTCTTGTTGTCTGCCTCTCTGGTGCAGCCGCACCTTATCACCTCCACTGCCGGCCGCCGTGCTGCGTCGCCGCGCCACTTCAGTGCATCTCCGGCTGCCGCACGACCACCCTTAGCTTCAGTAACCTCTGAGCGACCCATTTTGGCCGTCGCACAGCCCGCGCCGCCACTTCCTCGCCGGCGGCAAGTTCAGGTCCAAAGCAGCCCGAGCCTCTCTGTTTTTCTGTTATGCTCCTCTCTGTCTGTCTGACAGTGGGGCCCACTCCTTCGAAACCAATTATTTAGCTGCTAATCTTGATTAAGAAATGTTCCTTGGTTTACTCTCATGCATGATCAAAGTCAGTAATTGAGGTTTGAGAGTATTTTAGTCCAAGTTCCTCTGTATCTTTTCTCTGTTGTCAGTTTTAGCTGTTGTCAGTAATATGAAAATTGGTTTCATGCTTGATAAATTAGGTCTTGTTAGACTTGAAGAATTCCTTAGGAAAATAGTGGTTGGTAAGGAATTATGTCAGTTAGTGATTCTGGATTTTTAAACCCTTGTTGGCATGGGTGATCTAAAGAAGCTGTTAATGAATCTAGTGGTTTGTCTCTGTAATTGTCTTTCCTCATTACAATGTAGTAAGGTCTTGTAGTGATAGCATGCTGTAATTGTTAACCTTCCCATATGTTGGTGTAATGCTTAGGTGTGTTACTACCTGAAATTTTATTAAGGCCCAACCTTAATTAGAATTTTGTTTAGCACCTCATAGTTGGATAATTGACTAGTTAGTATTGTCAATAGCTTTTGTAGGTTCTGTAATATCAGCTTGTAATGGTTGAGTTAGAGAAACCAGCTGTTGTTGATTTATTAACTTGATGATTGAATAATAGATGTGCACACAATCACCATCAAAGTCTGTCCAAAGTTTAAGGCATGTAAGAGGTTTGATTTTGTGGTTAAACTAACAAATAAGTGAGTAGGTCTCTGTAGCAGTTGTTTGTCATTCTTTTTGTGATAGTCTAGCCCCTGTGTATATTTTGGAGTTGGTTTGGGATCTTTGATTTTTGCGGTGTTATTCGCTCTTATTCGCTTTTGTTCAATCGTTAGATTCGATATTTGCGGCAACCCCGAGAACGATCCTCCGCAACATATTGAGCAACAAAGAATGTGCAAGCGCTTGATCATGATTAATCCCAAGATTTTAAAGTTTAATATTTTGTTTCAATTGTATGTATGCATCGCTAATTTGTGTTAAAATGGTTAGCTAAATCTCGTAGATGCATATCCCGTAGGCAAAATATTGGTCTCTACTACCGAGCCTAGGTTATTTGTCGTGATTAGAGATCGGATGATCTCTTGTCGCTTAGTAGATACGATGTCAACTTGCTTAGACATGCTTAGCTATCGGTAGAATCAAGCGGTTATCGACCTTAGTCGGTAACCTTGATCACACAAAATTTACTACAACTTTTTGTTTCAGATTTCGCTATGTTTAATTGCAAAACTAAAAATGAAAACAAAAAATTGATTTAGACTTGGGCACAATGGTAAGACCGGTGTGATCTGTTGGGTGTGACCGAAAGGTGCCCAAGCCGCTTAAGGACCGAGTTACTTGCGCCATCGTCTTCGAGCATTTTGCGTGCTAACCACACTAGAGTATATGGGACCTCTCTTGACCTAGTACTTTGGCGTGTATTGGCTCGGGTCGCAGGAGGTCGCAGAGGGACGGAGGTGGGAGCATGGTAGTTGTCCAAAAGCTTTATCTGAGTGGGTAGTTGTCTTTCGGCTTTACCATGTAAGCGCATGGATTTCTATCCATACGAGCGGCTCGTAGTTAATACACAATATTGGAAAAGTCTCTCGTAGGACTTAGCCGTGCAAACATACCTTCTGGTGTGTTTTGGCTTAAAGGCGATGCGAGTGTGGGTACATTGGTACACCTGCAGGGGTTAAAACTATTCGAATAGCCTCGCCCCAGGTTATGGACACGCCTGGATCGCCCGTAAGAACTAGACTACAACATTTAAATTAAAACTTGATGGGTGGTACGAATCTGGGGATTCGTGCTATATTGTGGTGACTATTGGGATAGTCACTTCTAGGTGGTTACTTGTATCTATCTTTATTTCGCTGTTATTTCAATCTTAAAAATGAATTGCAAACTTGCCTTTAAACTGTATTACCTTATTGCAAATGAAAATTGGCTTTATGCAAATGAAACATACGGCCTCCACCAAACAAGCTCGCATGTAGCATATTAACAGTGCGCTAGTTCACACGTCGGTCTTGCGGTACAAAGACAATCTTTGTACTCAGGTGCTTTGCTTAATGTTTTTGTTGCAGAGGAAGAAGGTGAGCCTCAGGGGTCTCACTTCTGTGAGCTGTGTTGCCGTTTCGTGGACGACTAGTCTTGGCGGTCCGGTCAGATGCCTTGTGGGTTGGAGGCACGCTGATTGGCTTTGTTTATAGCCATCTTATGGCACTTTTGCTTCCGCTGTCGTTCTTGTCTATTTGTGTATCTTGTGGCCTGTCGGCCTATGTCTGTAATAACTTTACTATTTGTTTATCTTCCGTTTGTAGTGTGATGTTTGGACTCTATGTTTGGAATGGAGTTGATGCATACTTTTGTTGTGAGGTGTGTATACTGCTTCTGGGAAGTATACATATCTCGAGACTCAGTTTATTTGATTTGTGATGCTAGGACCAGGTGGTTGGTTAAGCATTACAAGCCGAATAAACTGGGGTCCTCACAGAAGTCCACGATAGACAGCCTGTCCTGCAGCTCCTCGGACAAGCCATCCATAAACTTCTCCTGCTTAGCCTCATCTCGAGGCCACCTCCCGAGCATAACGAGCCAGTGATTAAACTCGCATAAGTACTCCGTCACGCACTTGCGCCTTGCTTGAGCGCGAAACTCCTTCTTCTTCACTTCATTAGGCCATCGTGATGTGGGCCCGACGAAAAGTCGATCGAATTCCTCCCACGCGACCACATGGCGCGCGGTGCATGGCGAGATAGTTCTCCCACCATGAGAGTGCCGCGCCCTCAAGCCGGTGGGACGCGAAGAGTGCCTTATCCTCGCGCTCGCATCGAGCTATGTTGAGCTTTCGCCAACCATGCGCAGCCAATCGTCCGCATCGAGAGGGTCCTCGAGCGGAGAAAGTCGGCGGTCGTGTACGGAGGAACTCGCAAGTCCCCGCGAGTCCGTGGCCGCCACCACCGGCAGGAGTGGAGGTATTCCTAGCAATAACCTCCAAGATGCGCGTCTGGTCCATGCGGTTTCGCTCGATCTGAGCGAGAACCTCAGCCATGGTCGGAGGAGGGGGAAGCTCCTCATCATGACCAGCCTGCTGACTGCCGCGCGTTCTCCCGGCCATCCTGTTTCACTAAGACAAGTTAGCAACAACTCGAAGAGCAAGAAAGCCCAAAATTCACTGAAAACAGTCCAGAAACAAACACAAGGCAGGATAAAGTTCGACCAGCAAAAATCAGACACATAACTACTCACTTTACACCTTACCCTATTATTCCCACAATTTTTAGTTAGAATAATCTTCCAAGGTTTTCCCAAAGACTGATTCTACCGGTAGTAACTATCTTTTGAAAGGAAAGAGAGAAACCAAGTTTCAAAACTCAAATTAGAGGAAGGTAAGAGTAGAAAGCTAAGATAGATAAGGAGTAAAACCTGAGAACCTGCCTAAGTTTTTATAAACCCTTTTGATACTTTGAAAATAAGCCTTTCCAAAATATCCTAAGGACGACTATGCTTGGGTTACTACGGTCGGAATGGCTCTGATACCAACTTTGTGAGGACCCCAATTTATTTGGCTTGTAATGCTTAACCAACCACCGGTCCTAGCATCACAAATCAAATAAACTGATCCTCGAGACATGCATACTTCCCAGAAAGCAGTATACACACCTCGGTTCAAAATTAGACATCAACTCCATTCCAACAAAAAGTCCAAACATCTCACTACCAAACGGAAGATAAACAAATAGTAGAGTTATTACGCATAAAGGCCGATGTGCCACAAGATACACAAATAGACAAGAACGACAATGAAGCCAACAATTGCCATAAGATGGCTATAAACAAAGCCAATCGCGTGCCTCCAACCCACAAGGCATCCGACCGACCGCCAAGCCTAGTCGCCACCCACGGCGACAAAGACACCACGTAAGTGAGGCCCCGAGGCTCACCTTCTTCCTCTGCAACAAAACATCAAGCAAAGCACCGAGTACAAAGATTGTCTTTGTACCCGCAAGACTCGACGTGTGAACTAGCGGACTGCAATATGCTACATGCAGGCTTGTTTAGTGGAGGCCATATGTTTCATTTGCATAAAGCCAATTTTCCTTTGCAATAATGTAATACAGTTTAAAGGCAAGTTTGCAATTCATTTTTAATGTTGAAATACAGTAAAGGTAATAATAACAAGAGAGAAAAGAAAAATCACCTAGAAGTGACTATCCCAATAGTCACCACAACATAGCACGAATCCCAGATTCATACCACCCGTCAAGTTTTAATTTAAATGTTGTAGTCTAACTCTTGGAAGACCTTGCCAAGCGTGTCCATAACCTAGGACGAGGCTATTCGAATAGTTTTAACCCTGCAGGGGTGTACCAATGTACCCACACTTCAGACCGCCTTTAAGCCAAAGCACACTTCCGAAGGTATGCCGGCACAGCTAAGTCCTACGAGACTTTTTCCAATATTGTGTATTAACTACGAGCCGCTCGTATGGATAGAAATCCATACGCTTACATGGTAAAGCCGAAAAGACAACTACCCACTCAGGATAAAGCTTTTCGGACAACTACCATGCTCCCACCTCCATCCCTCCTACGACCTCCTGTGACCCGGAGCCAATACACGCCAAAGTACTAGGTCAAGAGAGGTCCCATATACTCTAGTGTGGTTAGCACGCAAAATGCTTGGTTCAGTGTAACAAGATGTTCGGTCCTTGTTGACTCGGTGTGAGGACCCCGGTTTATTCGGCTTGTACTGTTTAACCATCCACTTGGTCCTAACAGTACAAATCAAATAAACCAAGCCTCGAGATATGTATACTTCCTAAATGCAAGATACACACCCGCTACAAAATCATGCATCAATTCCATTCATACACATAGAGCGAAGCAAAAGCAACAAGCGAAAGACATAGATAATATAAAAGAGAGTTATTACAAAAGAGAGGCCGACCGCCAAAAATTCATAAAGATAAGTAAATACACAATGAAGCAAAATGGCCATAAGATGGCGATAAACAAAAGCCAATCGGTGTGCCTTTACCCACAAGGCAACCAACCGGACCGCCAAGCTAATCGTCCCAAACAGCGCAAGAACACACTCACAAAAGTGAGGCCCTTGGGGCTCACCTTCTTCCTCTGCAACAATTAATATTAAGCAAAGCGGATGAGTACAAAACTTGTTTTTGTACTGCAAGACTGACGTGTGAGATAACGAGTAACTATAATTAACTACATGCAAGCTTTATTTAAGTGGATGAGGCTTTGGACTTATTTTCAGCATAAAGCAAGTTTTCATTTGCAATAAGGTAATAGATTCAAAGCAAGTTTGCAATTAACTTTTATTGTTCAAATAAAAGAGAGACAATAATAACATAGATAGAGAACAACACCAACCTAGAAGTGACTAACCCATAGTCACCACAACAATAGCATGAAGTACCCCTTCATACCACCCATGTCAAGTTTAAGTTTTTTTTAAAAGGTTGTAGTCTAGTTCTTGCACGACCTTACCAAGCATGTCCATAACCTAGGACGAGGCTATTCGAATAGTTTTAACCCTGCAGGGGTGTACCAATGTACCCACACGATAGACCGCCTTTCCACCAGCCACGGTTAGCACACTTCCTTTGGTATGCAGGCATGGCTAAGTCTAACAAGACGCTTTCCAATGGACGGTGCTAATTAAGAGCCGCAACCCACGGGAGAAGGACACATTAGACAGCCTAACCGGCCTGCTAATGCTCCCCTCCAACACCACACACACACACACACAAGAACACACCCACCAACCAGCTCATAATTAACACCTCCCAAAGTACTTAGTCAAGAGAGGTTCCATATCCCCCTCGTGTGGTTAGCACGCAATAAGCGCTTGGCTTAGTGACACAAGTAACTCGGTCCTTGGGGACTTAGGCACCATTCCAACACACCCAACAGATCACATCAACATACCATTGTGCCCAAGTCAAGATATAGTTTTATTTTCAGTTTTTGATTTGTAAATCAATAAAACACAAGGGTTGGACATAATGGAGTAGTATAAGTATTTGTGTGATCAAGATCATCGACTAAGTCGATGATCGCCCAATACTACCGATAACTAGGCATGGCTAAGCAATATTCATTCGTAATCTACTAAGTGATAAGAGTTCATCCATCGAACTCTAACCACAGCAATTAACCTAGGCTCGGTAGTAGAGGATAACCATTTACCTACAAAGTTATGCAACTAGAGGTCTAACTAATCAATTTAACAACAAATAGCAATGCATACATAGAAGTTAAACAAAATATTAGACTTTAAAAGTAATAGGAGTAATGGGAAATGATCAAACTGCTTGCCTGCTTGTTGTGGCTCAAATTGTTGCGGAGGGTCGTTCTCGGGTTACCGCAAATATCGAATCCTAAGCGAAAGAGCGAAAACAACCAATAAGACGAGCAACACTTAAACAAGAGAGCAAGCAAAAATTATCCAAATGCGACAAAATTTATACACAAGGTAGAATACCAATATACCTAGACATAGGAACTGGAAAACTTAATTTGGATTTGTGGTGCAAAAGATATTCTCTAAAAACCTATTTTCTACCATAATTAGTACTCAGTAGCAAAAATATTTTCTAAGAAGATTTTGAAGCTGAAATTTTATGGTAGCTATTTACTGGTATAGTGGTAACCCATATAAAATTTCAGGTCATTTGGAGTTATATTGAAAGAGCTATGATTTTTCAAGTCATGAAAATGAACCAATTTAAATTGCATGTGAAATCTTGTTAAACACAGAACCTGCCTAAAACCAATTTTATCATTTAGTACTGTATTAGGGGAAGCTAACAAAATTGGTTTCACTAAAATTTTATTTTCAGAGAATTAGTTATGCAATTTACAAGTTAATTGCCAATTTTAGAATAATAAGTAGAACCTATTTCTAAACAAATTTTAAAATCTGTTTTCTGGAGCCGAACTAAACTCCTATTCATTTTTAAATTAAAGTACAACTCAATCTAAAGCTAACAAAATTTGAATCAACCGATTTGGGTTTAAAATGAATTAGTTATGTATTTTTGAAGTTTAATACCTTTTCGGTTTGCAAATAAAGCTTTGGAAACTTATAAAGGCTATTACGACGTGGTGAATAGGACCGCCGATCCTGGATCGACGGCCCACGCGCACGATGCGCACAAAGACACACACACAGCGCTCAACGAGGCTCACCGTTGGATCAAGATCCAACGGTCCAAATGATGATGGCATTCGACCGAACGAATGCCTTCGCAATCCCACCACCGATCTTCGATCCAACGATCCGATTGAACCACGCCGACGCGCTTGAAAACGCGCGCGCGGGCGGAACAATGGCCGGGACCGTCGATCGTGAGCTGGACGGCTCACAATCAACGCTACACAGCACAGCGCACAGAGCACACGAAATCTCGACCGCAGATCTAAGGATGGACGGCGCACGTTGGGCCACGTCGCGCACGCGCCTGGCGCGTCCGGCAACGAGCCCGATGGCTTCACCGGCAAAACGCCGGCGACCAAAAGCACGGCGGCGCGAGTGAATGCCAGAAATGGGTGCGCAATAGCGTTGCGCACCCTCTGGTACCACCCACACCGATGGTGGTGGACCAGAGCGGCGGCGCGACGGCGAGGGGCGGCACGGTAAAAGATGGCAACGACGACAAGCGACAAGGAGCTCCGCAGCAGTTCATTCAAGCGGTGCCCGAGCATCTAGGGGCTACCAGAGAGCTACCTGACTGACGCGGAGGTGCAGAGGTGGTCGGGGCAGCTCCGGCGACGAAGCTCTGCGACGGACCCGAGGAAGACGACGTGGGGCGGAAAGCCTGAGCAAAACCAACCACACCGCGTCATCACGATGGGTTCCAGAGAGCACAGAGAAGCTCCCTGAGAAAGGAATTAGAAAAAGGAGCACTCACCGGCACTGGAGGCGAAGAGAGGCGCTCGCGGCCGATTTGGGGGAAATCCAAAATCGCGGCGCTCCCGTTGAAGCAACCTGAAATGGAGTGGGGGTTAAGCACCACCGAGGTGAGGGGAAGCAACAGGAGCAAGGATGGAGCCAGGGAACCACTGGAGCACGGCCTTCACCGAGGAGCTCCGCGGGCAACAATGGCGGCGAGAGAAAGCAGGGCGTTTGGGAGCTCCACGAATGCAGTGGGTGCAAGGGAGAGCTCACGAGTGAGTAAAGGAAGATATGGAAGGACAATGGGGGCTTAAGTAGGCCTGAGACGCAAGAAAACGCCGTTGCTCCACCTCGGGTTCTCACTGCCGCTGCGGTCGCCGTGAGCGACGGGAGCAGTTGAGACGACGACTAAACGGGGCGGTGGAGTGACGGGCATTTAATGCGCTGCAGACACCCGTTGCGAGATCGCCGGATGGGACAAGGCGCTGCGCGCCCACGCTCAGCTCTGCCATGGCGCTGCGCCGCGCGAGCGAGAGGAGGACGACGACGCACAGCCGTCCGATTCGCATCCAAGGGTGAGGGCACGATCGCGCTGAAACGGCATCGGCGAATGTCGACCGCCCGATTGAAATCCAACGGCTGCGAATCCAAGGGCAACCGGAGTTGTCCGAATGCATACACGAACGCGAGCCGTCCGATTGAGATCCAACGGTCCAGAGCGCGCGCCGATCGATCGATCGCGCGGTGTTGTTAGTTGACTCGACCGAGTCAGTTGGCTCGAGCCCGAGTCTGACTCGCACCCGAGGAACAGTGCAAACCAGTTAGGTTTTGATTTTAAACCTGAAACTTTGGGGATTTAATTGTGGTATCAAATCATCTCCAAAATTTATGAAATTTTAACTGGAGGTTCCTGACCTTAGGGTTAACCTTTCATAAAATTTCCAGAGATTTTTGTGCACTGGAATTTTCCCCAGAAATTCCAGAAGGTTAAAACAGAGGTTTGACCAAGGTTTGACTTGCTTCTAAAATATTTCAAATAATTTCCAAAAATTTTGAAATAATTCAGAGGTGTTACCAAGCAACCTTAGAACCAGGGAAAATTATTTCCGAGGGTTTGACAAAAGGTTTGACCAAGGAGGTTGTTGACTTGATAATTGAGGGTTTTGATTTTGAATTTTTCCAAAACTCTTTTACAAGAATTTTCAGAAAAGTTCAAAAGCACAAAGATGTAGGAAAAGTTTTAATTTACCCTCAATTTGTTACATTTGAAACACAAGCCAAAATGGGGATGTTACAAACCTCCCCCCCTTACAAAAATCTCGTCCCGAGATTTGGTTCACTCGGAAAAGAAAGAGGGGTAGTCTGCACGGAGACGATCTTCTCGCTCCCAAGTAGCCTCATCCTCGGAATGGTTTGACCACTGAACTTTAAGGAACTTGATGGTCTTGTTCCTTGTTCTTCGCTCAGCCTCCTCGAGTACGCGAACAGGGTGCTCGCGATAGGTCAAATCCTCCTGAACATCGAGAGTTTCCAACGGAGCTTCCTCAGTTGGAACACGGAGGCACTTCTTAAGCTGGGACACATGGAACACGTCATGTACCCCCGCAAGTGCAGCAGGCAACTCCAACTTGTAGGCAACAGCTCCCTTCTTTTCGATGACACGGTATGGACCGACATATCGAGGAGCTAACTTGCCCTTGACACCAAAACGCTGGTGACCTTTCAGAGGAGAAACCTTGAGGTAAACGAAGTCATTGGGCTCAAAGCTCAACTCACGACGACGGCGATCCGCATAGCTCTTTTGCTCGGATTGAGTCAGGCGTGGCGATCACGAATGAGTTGGACTTGACTCTCGCCTCATTAATCGAGTCCGCCAAAGAAAGGTCTCTCACCGGTCTCGCACAGTTCAACGGGTTCTACACTTTCTCCGTATAAGGCCTCAAATGGTGCCATGCCGAGACCGGCTTGGAAGTGTTGTTATAAGAAAACTCGCGAATGGCAAGCACTTCTCCCAATGCTTCCCATAGGAAAGGACACACGCCGCAAAGATGTCCTCCAAAACTTGGTTGACCCTCTCGGTCGACCATCTGCTTGGGGTGAAATGCTTTGAAATGAAAGAAAGGCGAGTTCCCATAGCCTCTTGCAGGCTATGCCAAAATCGAGACGTGAACAGCGAACCACGATCTGACACAATCGTCTTTGGCACACCATGCAAACTCACGATGCGGGCTAGGTAGAGATCTGCCAGAAGACCTACTCGAAGGTCAGTCTTGACAGGAAGAAAATGAGCCACCTTAGTCAATCGATCGATGACCACCCAGATGGCATCATTCTTCTTTGGAGACCGGGGTAGACCAGTGATAAAGTCCATCCCGACCGAATCCCACTTCCACTCCGGAATTGGTAAGGGCGGCGCATCGGTGGACATCGATGCTCGCCTTGACACGACGACACACGTCGCGACTCGACAACGAATCTTGCGATCTCCTCTTCATTCGGGTCCACCAAAATCTCTCGCGAAGATCCCGTACATCTTCGTGGCCCCGGATGAATAGATAACGGAGAATCGTGGGCTTCGGAGGATCAAATCCCGCAACTCCATGTCCTTTGGAACCACGAGCGTTGCCCAAACCTCACGACACCAAGCTCATCTACGGAGAAGCACTTGGTGTTCCATTCTTGACATTTTCCTTGATGCGGTTCACTCCCACATCCGATCGCGAGCGCACTTGATCCGATCCACCAAGGTTGGTCAGACAACCAAGGCAATGAGGAACCATGCTCAACCAAACCCAAGTTGAGACGCTGGAACTCCTCCAGAAGAGGGGGCTGAGGCCCTTGGAGTAACAAGGCATTGCAATGCGCTTTGCGACTAAGCGCATCCGCAACGACATTGGCCTTGCCCGGGTGGTAGTGAATACCCATGTCATAGTCCTGATCAACTCCAACCATCTCCTTTGCCCGAGGTTCAGATCGGTTGGGTGAACAAATACTTTAAGCTTTTGTGATCCGAATACACTTCACAACGACACCGATTAGGTAATGTCGCGATCTTAAGTGCATGAATCACGGCCAACTCCAAGTCATGGGTAGGATAGTTGAGTTCATGAGGTCTCAATTGCCTTGATGCATAGGCCACTACCTTGCCTTCTTGCATAAGGACACAACCGAGGCCTCGACGAGAAGCGTCACAAAAGATATCGAAGCTTCGACGGACATCGGGGAGAACAAGAACGGGAGCGGTGGTTAATCGCTCCTTAAGTACTTGGAAACTTTCCTCGCAATCAGCGGACCACGAGAACTTCTTGTCCTTCTTGAGCAACTCCGTCATCGGCTTCGCTATCTTGGAGAAGTTCTCGATAAAGCGACGATAGTATCCTGCTAAACCAAGAAAACTCCGAACTTCTGGATCGGCGGGTCGACTCGTGAAAGCACGTCGATCTTGTTTGGGATCCACACCACGCCTCTGCGAAAAGAATATGGCCTAAGAAGGCTACTTCCTTCAACCAGAACGCGCACTTGCTGAACTTCGCATACAGCTTGTGCTCGCGAAGCTTGCCCAACACAAGCTTCAAATGCTCGGTGTGTTCCTCATCGCTCTTGGAGTAGATAAGGATATCATCGATGAAGACCACAACGAACCTATCCAAATACTCCATGAACACCGAATTCATGAGGTTCATGAACAAGGCCGGAGCGTTGGTTAAGCCGAATGACATGACGGTATACTCGTACAAGCCATAACGAGTAGAAAAAGCCGTCTTTGGAATATCCTCCGGTCGAATCCGAACCTGATGATATCCCACTCTCAAATCAATCTTGGAGAAAACTCGAGCTCCAGTTAATTGATCGAAGAGGTCATCGATGCGGGGCAAAGGGTATTTGTTCTTTACCGTTACTTCATTAAGTGGACGGTAATCAACGCACATGCGCAGCGTCTTGTCCTTTTCGACAAAGATTGCCGAGCATCCCCAAGGAGATGAGCTAGGGCGGATGAAGCCCTTCTCTTGAAGCTCACCCAACTGCTTCTTCAACTCCACCAACTCAATTGGGTCCATCCGGTAAGGCCTCTTCGAGATCGGGGCGGTACCGGGAACCAACTCAATGACAAACTCGAGGTCTCGAACTGGTGGCATCCCCGAAGATCGTCGGGAAGACATCTACGAAGTCACATACCACCGACTTCACTAATATCTAGAGTGGCTTCGCTTGCGCGAAGAGATGCGGACCACAGCGGCCGTGGCGAACACGCCGCCGCGAAGGACTAGTGAGATAGATGAGTCTCCTAGCGCAATCAATTTGTCCCATGTCTTTGAGACAACCAATCCATGCCTAGGATTACATCTAAGCTTGCCGATCGAAGGAGGATAAGGTTTGCCAAGAATCCTACCCTTCTATCTCAACAGGACGTCCCTACACTCGCACTCGACTCTCAACTCCAACCGGAGAGCGAATGAGCAGCGGGACCAACAATGGAGTAAAGAAGACCTCCCACAGCAAAGAAAAGACTCGAAACAAAAGAATGAGATGCGCTGAATCAAACAAAATCAGAGCGGGGAAAGAGTTAACCGAAAGGGTACCCAACACGACGTCGGGTGCCTCCTCGTGCCTCCTCCGCGGAGATGAGGTTGACGCGCCACCACCCACGCCTTGGGTAGCGGGGACAACCTCGATCCCGAGAAGAACCACCTCCTTGCCCGCGTCCTCCATTAGGACGAGGCCGCTCGATCTGTTAGGGCAACTATTGGCATAATGCCCTTCGGTTGCACGAAAAGCAAGTGACCGGCACCGGATTGCGGGGCCACCTGCTGGTTCGCAGCGCACGCGTGGCGGTGCACGGCTGCGGAGGGCGAGGAGCTTGCCGGCCTCGGTGGTAGTGAGGCCACGTAACGGGCCCCGAGTAGGCCCACACGGGCGAGAGAGGCGGCCTGCGGACGGCCGGGCCTCCCACTTGCGCTTGCGGGACTCGCCCGCCTTCGCCTTGTGCTCGGCAACAATGGCCTTGTCCACCAAGGCACGGAAGTCGACAAAGTCCACAATGGAGAGCTGTCTTGCGGCTCCTCGCACAAGCCCTCCATGAACTTCTCCCGCTTGGCCTCATCGGTGGCCACCTCGGATGGAGCATAACGAGCCAAGTGGTTGAACTCGTGCAGTACTCCATCACCGACTTACGCCCTTGCACGAGCGCGAGAAACTCCTTCTTCTTCACTTCATCAAGCCGGCAGGATGTGAGCTCGACGAACGCCGTCCGAACTCATCCCAAGAGACAGTGTGGCGGCGGGCTGCATGGCCAAGAAGTTCTCCCACCAGAGAGTGCCGCCCCTCAAGGCGATGGGAGGCAAAGAGTGCCCGTCCCCGGTCCAGCACGAGCAACGTCGAGCTTACGCTCAACTCCGACGCAGCCGCCATCCGCGTCCAATGGGTCCTCGGACCAGGAGAACGTGGGGGGTTGAGTACGAAGAAACTCAGCCAAACCCCCACGAGACTGATGTCCACCCCCTTGCCCGGATCCTGAGGCACCGGAAAGGGCGGAGGTGTTGCGCGCAATAACATCCAGCAGGACCCTCCTGTCCTCTGAACGGTTGCGCTCGATCTGAAGAAGGACCTCAGCCATGGTTGGAGGAGGCGGAAGCTCCTCGTCCAAACCAGGCTGCTGACCACGGCCGCTACGAGTACCTCCAGCCATCCTGGTCCAAGAACTTTAGGTTAGAAACCAAAACACTAATACTAGAAGTTGATGAAAGCGAAAAGCTAATGATTAGGGGAATGAGACACCACCCTAACCGAAAGCCAAAATCAGCAAGTAACAACTTAAATGTTTCCAAAGAAGCTCCAAAACCGCAAGGAAATATCAAACCAAACCTCAACTCCTCAATGCCATTAACCCGTATTGAAAGAACGAGCAATGGTTTGAGAAGAGAAAATTTCAGCACGCTACCTCAAGTCTAACATTACTCGAGAGCAAAATTAAATTAGCGAAATAATTGTTAGATACTTAGCTAACTAGTATCACATCTTACCCCTTTATTCCCACCAATTTTAGTTGATTATCCTCTCGTTCTCTACCCTAGTTAGAACCTTTGAGCCTGCTGTCCGGAAATTGAATGATTGCTGTCCAGATTTCGCATCCAAGCCTCCTAATTGAAATCTCCAACTTCGGAAGCTTCAAAACCTTGTAGAGGGCGGCTAACATTTCAATTTGCCAAGCTCATTGGTCCCAAAACCCAATTAATCGATAACGACTATCTTTAGAGGGAAGGAGAGGAAAACAACTTTTAAACTCAAATCAGAGCAAGATGAGATAGAAAGCTAGGATAGGTACGGAATAAAATCTGAGAACTTACTTAAGCTTTCATAAATCATTTGATATTTTGAAATTAAGCTTTCCAAAATATCCTAAAGACGATCAAGCTTGGGTTACTACGGTCGGAATGGCTCTGATACCAACTTTGTGAGGACCCCGGTTTATTCGGCTTGTACTGTTTAACCATCCACTTGGTCCTAACAGTACAAATCAAATAAACCAAGCCTCGAGATATGTATACTTCCAAATGCAAGATACACACCCGCTACAAAATCATGCATCAATTCCATTCATACACATAGAGCCAAGCAAAAGCAACAAGCGAAAGACATAGATAATATAAAGAGAGTTATTACAAAGAGAGGCCGACCGCCAAAAATTCATAAAGATAAGTAAATACACAATGAAGCAAAATGGCCATAAGATGGCGATAAACAAAAGCCAATCGGTGTGCCTTTACCCACAAGGCAACCAACCGGACCGCCAAGCTAATCGTCCCAAACAGCGCAGAACACACTCACAAAAGTGAGGCCCTTGGGGCTCACCTTCTTCCTCTGCAACAATTAATATTAAGCAAAGCGGATGAGTACAAAACTTGTTTTTGTACTCGCAAGACTGACGTGTGAGATAACGAACTATAATTAACTACATGCAAGCTTTATTTAAGTGGATGAGGCTTTGGACTTATTTTGACATAAAGCAAGTTTTCATTTGCAATAAGGTAATAGATTCAAAGCAAGTTTGCAATTAACTTTTATTGTTCAAATAAAAGAGCGACAATAATAACATAGATAGAGAACAACACCAACCTAGAAGTGACTAACCCATAGTCACCACAACAATAGCATGAAGTACCCTTCATACCACCCATGTCAAGTTTAAGTTTTTTTAAAAGGTTGTAGTCTAGTTCTTGCACGACCTTACCAAGCATGTCCATAACCTAGGGCGAGGCTATTCGAATAGTTTTAACCTGCGGGGTGTACCAATGTACCCACACGATAGACCGCCTTTCCACCACCACGGTTAGCACACTTCCTTTGGTATGCGGCATGGCTAAGTCTAACAAGACGCTTTCCAATGGGCGGTGCTAATTAAGAGCCGCAACCCACGGGAGAAGGACACATTAGACAGCCTAACCGGCCTGCTAATGCTCCCCTCCAACACCACACACACACACACACAGAACACACCCACCAACCAGCTCATAATTAACACCTCCCAAAGTACTTAGTCAAGAGAGGTTCCATATCCCCCTCGTGTGGTTAGCACGCAATAAGCGCTGGCTTAGTGACACAAGTAACTCGGTCCTTGGGGACTTAGGCACCATTCCAACACACCCAACAGATCACATCAACATACCATTGTGCCCAAGTCAAGATATAGTTTTATTTTCAGTTTTTGATTTGTAAATCAATAAAACACAAGGGTTGGACATAATGGAGTAGTATAAGTATTTGTGTGATCAAGATCATCGACTAAGTCGATGATCGCCCAATACTACCGATAACTAGGCATGGCTAAGCAATATTCATTCGTAATCTACTAAGTGATAAGAGTTCATCCATCGAACTCTAACCACAGCAATTAACCTAGGCTCAGGTAGTAGAGGATAACCATTTACCTACAGGTTATGCAACTAGAGGTCTAACTAATCAATTTAACAACAAATAGCAATGCATACATAGAAGTTAAACAAAATATTAGACTTTAAAAGTAATAGGAGTAATGGGAAATGATCAAACTGCTTGCCTGCTTGTTGTGGCTCAAATTGTTGCGGAGGGTCGTTCTCGGGGTTACCGCAAATATCGAATCCTAAGCGAAAGAGCGAAAACAACCAATAAGACGAGCAACACTTAAACAAGAGAGCAAGCAAAAATTATCCAAATGCGACAAAATTTATACACAAGGTAGAATACCAATATACCTAGACATAGGAACTGGAAAAACTTAATTTGGATTTGTGGTGCAAAAGATATTCTCTAAAAACCTATTTTCGGCCATAATTAGTACTGTAGCAAAAATATTTTCTAGGAAGATTTTGAAGCTGAAATTTTTATGGTAGCTATTTACTGGTATAGTGGTAACCCATATAAAATTTCAGGTCATTTGGAGTTATATTGAAAGAGCTATGATTTTTCAAGTCATGAAAATGAACCAATTTAAATTGCATGTGAAATCTTGTTAAACACAGTAACCTGCCTAAAACCAATTTTATCATTTAGTACTGTATTAGGGGAAGCTAACAAAATTGGGTTCACTAAAATTTTATTTTCAGAGAATTAGTTATGCAATTTACAAGTTAATTGCCAATTTTAGAATAATAAGTAGAACCTATTTCTAAACAAATTTTAAAATCTGTTTTCTGGAGCCGAACTAAACTCCTATTCATTTTTAAATTAAAGTACAACTCAATCTAAAGCTAACAAAATTTGAATCAACCGATTTGGGTTTAAAATGAATTAGTTATGTATTTTTGAAGTTTAATACCTTTTTCAGTTTGCAAATAAAGCTTTCGGGAAACTTATAAAGGCTATTACGACGTGGCTGAATAGGGACCGTCGATCCTGGATCGGACGGCCCACGCGCACAGCACACACACACAGCGCTCAACGAGGCTCACCGTTGGATCAAGATCCAACGGTCCAAATGATGATGGCATTCGGACCGAACGAATGCCTTCGCAATCCCAGCCGCTGATCTTCGATCCAACGATCCAGATTGAACCACGCCGACGCGTTTGAAAACGCGCACGTGCGGCGGAACAGCGGCTGTGGACCGTCGATCGTGAGCTGGACGGCTCACAATCAACGCTACACAGCACAGCGCACAGAGCACACGAAATCTCGACCGCAGATCTAAGGATGGACGGCGCACGTTGGGCCACGTCGCGCCGCGCGCTGGCGCGTCCGACGAGCCCGATGGCTTCACCGCAAAACGCCCGGCGACCAAAAGCACGGCGGCGCGAGTGAATGCCGAAATGGTGCGCAATAGCGTTGCGCACCCTCGGTACCACCACACCGATGGTGGTGGACGAGCGCGCGCGGCGGCGGCGCGCACGGTAAAAGATGGCAACGACGACAAGCGACAAGGAGCTCCGCGGCGGTTCATTCAGCGGTGCCCGAGCATCTAGGGGCTACCGAGAGCTACCGACCGACGCGGAGGTGCGAGAGGTGGTCGGGCGCTCCGCGACGGCTCGCGACGGACCCGAGGAAGACGGCGTGGGCGAAAGCTCGAGCAAAACCAACCACACCGCGTCATCACGATGGGTTCCAGAGAGCACAGAGAAGCTCCCTGAGAAAGGAATTAGAAAAAGGAGCACTCACCGGCCCTGGAGGCGAAGAGAGGCGCTCGCGGCCGATTTGGGGGAAATCCAAAATCGCGGCGCTCCCGTTGAAGCAACCTGAAATGGAGTGGGGGTTAAGCACCACCGAGGTGAGGGGAAGCAACAGGAGCAAGGATGGAGCAGGAACCACCGAGCACGGCCTTCACCGAGGAGCTCGCGGCAACAATGGCGGCGAGAAAGCGGGCGTTTGGGAGCTCCACGAATGCGGTGGGTGCAAGGGAGAGCTCACGAGTGAGTAAAGGAAGATACGGAAGGACAATGGGGCTTAAGTAGGCTCGAGACGCAAGAAAACGCCGTTGCTCCACCTCGGGTTCTCATCGCCTGCGGTCGCCGTGGCGGCGGGAGCGATTGAGACGGCGACTAAGCGGGCGGTGGGTGACGGGCATTTAATGCTGCGCAGACACCGTTGCGAGATCGCCGGATGGGACAAGCGCCTGCGCGCCACGCTCGGCTTCGCCATGGCGCTGCGCGCGCGAGAGGAGGACGACGACGCCTGGCCGTCGGATTCGCATCAAGGGTGAGGGCACGATCGCGCCAAACGGCATCGGCGAATGTCGACCGCCCGATTGAAATCCAACGGCTGCGAATCCAAGGGCAACCGGAGTTGTCCGAATGCATACACGAACGCGAGCCGTCCGATTGAGATCCAACGGTCCAGAGCGCGCGCGCCCGATCGACCGCGCCGGGTGCTGTTAGTTGACTCGACCGAGTCAGTTGGCTCGAGCCCGAGTCTGACTCGCACCCGAGGAACAGTGCAAACCAGTTAGGTTTTGATTTTAAACCTGAAACTTTGGGGATTTAATTGTGGTATCAAATCATCTCCAAAATTTATGAAATTTTAACTGGAGGTTCCTGACCTTAGGGTTAACCTTTCATAAAATTTCCAGAGATTTTTGTGCACTGGAATTTTCCCCAGAAATTCCAGAAGGTTAAAACAGAGGTTTGACCAAGGTTTGACTTGCTTCTAAAATATTTCAAATAATTTCCAAAAATTTTGAAATAATTCAGAGGTGTTACCAAGCAACCTTAGAACCAGGGAAAATTATTTCCGAGGGTTTGACAAAAGGTTTGACCAAGGAGGTTGTTGACTTGATAATTGAGGGTTTTGATTTTGAATTTTTCCAAAACTCTTTTACAAGAATTTTCAGAAAAGTTCAAAAGCACAAAGATGTAGGAAAAGTTTTAATTTACCCTCAATTTGTTACATTTGAAACACAAGCCAAAATGGGGATGTTACACTCGGGCACCATTCCAGTCACACCCAACAGATCACACCAATCATACCGTTGTGCCCAAGTCTAAATCATTTTTGTTTTTAGTTTTAGTTTTGCAATTAAACATAGCAAAATGCTGAAACATAAAGTTATAGTAGATTTTGTGTGATCAAGGTTACCGACTAAAATCGATAACCGCCCAGTTCTACCGATAGCTAAGCATGTCTAAGCAAATTGATCCGGATCTACTAAGTGACAAGAGATCATCCAGCGACCTCTAATCACAGCAAATAACCTAGGCTCAGGTAGTAGAGATCAACATTTTGTCTACAAGATATGCAACTACGGATTTAACTAATCAATTTTCATACAAATTAAGCGATGCATACATACAGTTGAAACAAAATATTAGACTTTAAAATACTGGGATAAACATGATCAAACCGCTTTTCGATCATTGTTGCTCAATTTGTTGCGGAGGATCGTTCTCAGGGTTACCGCAAATATCGAAACCTAGCGATTGAATAAAACAGCGAATAAGAACAAATAACACCGACAAAACTCAAAATAATCAATAACAATAAAACATACCAAACTCCACACAACAGCCTAAGCATGACATAACAAAATTTAAGAAACAGAGAACAAATCATTTTAAGTTATTAAGAATTTTCTATGAATTTTCTAAGTTATAAACACATCAAAGCACTAGTTAAATACTTAACAAATTTTCATGAACATAACTAGTATCTGAAACCTATCCTAACAATTAGTATACTGAAAATGGAATTTTACAGAATTGGGTTCAATGAATTTGGACAATTATTGAAAGAGATATGCATTTTCTAATTTAGAAGATACATAAGACATCATTTTATTAGTTAACAGATTTTTGCTACAGAGACATGGATGAAGCTAATTTTATCAAATAGTACACTTAAAATGAAAATTAACAGCACTGGTGTCATGCAATTTGGATAAAATTTGAATTAGTTATGCATTTTACAAGTTTAATTGAATTAACAGATCAACAGAAAACACAAACCAGAAATACTAAATCATTTCCGAAATCTATAATGCATTAATACCATTTCGCACCCACACCAGCCTAGCCCACCATCGACAATGGGCCGCGAAAATGTTGACGAGCAACCACCCGCGAAAGTGGCGTCGGCGTATTCTAAGAATACGTCTTCGGCTTACCAAAGTGCAAACCTAACACCCTCTCACAAAGAAATACGCTTCCCAACAGAAAACGATTACGAGCTACACAAACCTAACTGACAACATGGACCCACATGGCAGTGACTCAGAGAACAAATAACGGGCTGGATTAAAGGATTTCTAAACGCGATTAACCAAAGAGGGCCCACAAATCAGTGATACCGACTAAAGATGGTTATCACTAAAAAGTAGGGTTAGACCTTAACGCCGCTGGCTTACGGCGACCACGGGGGCGGTGGTGCGGCGCGCCGATCGTTCTCGCGAACCGGGAGGTCTTAGGCGAGTGAGTGGTACCTTAAGGTTCGCAAAGATCTCACGAACCCGGTGACGGTGACGCGGAGCCCGATGGTCGACGGAGATGGGCTCACGTCGGCCGGAGGCGGAGAAGAAAGTGCGGTGCTCGCGAGGAAGACGCTGCGAGCTTCGAGAAGACCCCGGAAGGTGCGCCACAGAATCGCCTCGGCCGGAAGGATCGCCCGCACAATGCCGACGAAGAAGGTGCGAGGCGTTTGGAATCACCGCGGCGGCGAAATACCGGGCTCGGAGAAGAAGAAGTCGCACACCCTCCATAATGCATCAAAGACAGAAACGAGCCCACCGTGAGCATTAGTGAAGCATTGCGATCAAGTGGGATCAACCGCTGAGGCTTGAGACTCACCAGAACGCAAACGAGCTCACGGAGCCGAGAGCGCTGGAGGTGGAGACGACGATACCACCTGGTGATTCATCGGGCGCCAAGAACCCGGGATGGGCAAAATGGAGCGGCGTCAGCGTGGATCACGGTGGTGCGATCGCGAGCTCAAGGGCGGCGTTAACTGCGGCGCGCTCTCGGTTTTTCTCGGCGAAGCTAAGAAATGGGCGGAGAGGGCGTAAGAATGGTGCGAGAAGGAATGGGCGACCCTAGGAGGTAGATGGACTTGAGCGATCCACGGAGGCGAACACGCATCCCCGGCGTGGCGGACGAGCTGCGTGGCACGCATGCGCGATCGCCACGAGCTCCGTGAGGCGGAGTCGGCGAGGAAGAACGACAGTGGGACCCATATGTCGGCGACGGGACAAAGCGGCGCGAGCAGATACTTAGACTCGATCAAGAATGTATCGACCGTTGGATCTGAGATGGACGGTCGAGATTGATGTATGCATTCGGACAGGTCGGTTGCATGCGCGCACGTGGATCGTTCGATCTGCATCGGACGGTCACGATCGATTCGACTTGCGCGCGGTGCAGCTAGTTGACGCGACCGAGTCAAGTGGCGCGGTCGGATTTGAGTCGGGCTCGGGTTCGAGCCCGACAAACAGTGTTTTCTGATTTTTGATTTTAAAAGCTGAGAGAGTTTAGGGAATTTTTAGAGATAGATCCCTAGCTCCAAAAATTCCAAAATTTTTATGGCAGCTACTTGAGACAGAGAATAACATTGCATAAATTTTCCAGAACTTTTTATGCAATGAAAAGTTCTGCAGAAAATTCACAAGCATGCTGACCTAGGATTTGACCAGATTTTCAACTAGTTTGACTTGGCCATTTGAAATAGCAAATAAAATCTAAAAATTGTGAAATAATTCAGGGAGGTAGATAGGATGGTCAAGATGATAGGAAAAATAATTTCAGAGGATGATCACAAGTTTGAAAGCTAAGAATCTGATAACAACAATTTCCAATCCCAAGAATTAAATTCTAAAAATTGGAAATTGCTAGGGAAAATTGTAGAAACCCTCAAATGATTTCATGAGGCATCAAAAGTTTTTATTCCTCCTCATAATTTACATTTGAAATACAAACCCTAAGTTAGGGCTGTTACATGTAGCATACTTTTTTTCACTGATGGCATGCTTGAAACATACTTCTTTTCATTTGAGCATTTTCTTTTTATTATATAGATACATATATATGTATGGCATACTCGAAGCATACATCTTTTCCTTTTAGTATTTTTTATAGAGATACATACATACATATACATATACATATACATACATATACATATACATAGATATATATATATATATATATATATATATATATATATATATATATATATATATATATATATATATATATATATATATATATAGCATACATCTTTGCAATTGACTCTTTCTCATTGTTTTTTTATAACATGCCAAATTGAGTAAGCACAAAAAGATTGCAATAAGAAACAAACGAGCCTCAGCCAAGATTTAAAATTAGACTCACAATCAAGCTAATCCTTTTCGTTGAACATCGTAAAGTAATAACTATAATCAATCTAGTCAAAGTATTCCACCGTGTCATGCTTTAGTTCAAATATGGTAAATTAATTAAAACCAGTCATGATCAAAGCTACACAACACATGAGTAAATATGATAACGAGAACTCTACAACTTATTTGATTTCAATGGCTTACACTGGATGAATTGTTTGACAAGTATAATAAACAAAACTTCTGAAATTTTATACAAGCTCTCTCCCCCCAGAATAAGCCCATAGGATGCAACACACCTAACTCACTTCGCAAAAGAGCAAATTGTGCAAAAACAAGTGGTTATATGAAAAAAAAATCTATAATTCAAACTCAACAAGGTGTAGAGTAACATCACCCTTCCACATGGTCTTTCATAATGTGAAATCTCTTGGAAGCCATCAAAAAAAGTAAAGAACCATCAAGTGTTCCAATCAAGCAATGACGTAAAAGACTAGAACCAAATCAAGCTCATGTTCTTCAACCTCGTCAGCTGTTCTTATATCATAGAAAACATCGGTCTCACAGTACTAGGGTTAGTGAAATAAGATTTAGGAATCCAGTACTGAGATACACGATGAACAGGAACAACCAAAGTAGAACTAGAAACATGTGTGTGTGAGTGATCAGAACTCCAAAAAGAAGCCTGTCTAACTTCCCCTTGAAATGCAGACAATGCTGAATAAAAATTATTTCAATTATAACCCAAACCAGCATGTGAAGTAGATTTGAAATCATTATAAAAAGGGAAATTTTGATAAATGCCACTGCAAAGTGTCGGTTTCAGATAAGTGCCATCGCTCATTTCGATATTCAAAATATGCCACTGCAAAGCTTGGAAGATCACACAAATGCCACTAGTATACGTATTCTATTAGTATTGGACCAAATTTCCCCTAGCTTCTCCTTCCTCACTCCTCACACTATCTCTTCTCCATTTTTAGAGCTCCACGCCGCCATCTCCCCTCGGCCTCTTCTCCATTTTTAGAGCTCCATGCCGCTGGCTCCCTTCCGCCAGCCCACCGCCGCCTTGGCCCGGCGCCTCTCTCTCTCTCTCTCTCTCTCTCTCTCTCTATCTCTCGGTCTCCCAACAGCGTCGCCCTCTCCTCCGGGCTCCTACACCACACCGTCGCCACCAGCGCCACCTCCGGCGTGTGCCTCTGCCTAGCTCGGTGCTTCTTCGCCTTCGAGCCAACGCCGCCCCCGCCCCCGAGCCCGTGTCTACCTCGGATGCGGCTGCCCCGACTCGGATCCGCACAGCCCCAAGCTCCGTGCGCCGTCCGTGCTCCGCCGGAGTGGAGGAAGAAGACAGATTCGATAGTTGGGGGGAGGAAGAAGCCTGGATCGTAAGGGAGGATGATCGACCGCCGCCGTGCCGCATGCAGCGCCGCTGCCTCTTCCCGACCAGATCCACTCAGATCTGGCCAGATCTGGTCACGACGGCCCTCGGCCCTACACAAGACCGGGCTCGTGGAGGTGCCCAAGGTCTCGTGGGAGGACGTCGATGGCCTGGAGGACGTCAAGCTAGAGCTCCAAGAGACGGTGCAGTACCCGGTGGAGCACCCAGAGATGTTCGCCATGTCGCCGTCGCGCGGCGTGCTCTTCTACGGCACCCCTGGCTGCGGCAAGACGCTGTTGGCCAAGGCCATCGCCAAGGAGTGCAAGGCCAACTTCATCAGCGTCAAGGGCCCCGAGCTGCTCACCTTGTCATCGGAGATAGAAGCGGTTGGAGAGCGAGGATGACATGGGAAGAAGACGGGAGCAATAACGTCAATATTTGTGAAATATGTAGATCGATGGCATTTCTATGAGAAAAAGATGTTTACAGTGGCATATTTCGAATATCGAAATGAGCGATGGCACTTCTCTGAAACGGGCACTTTGCGGTGGCATTTATCAAAATTTCCCTTATAAAAATTCTCTAAAAACCTAGCTTTCGTATTAGTTCTAGGAACAACAAAAGATGTTGCACGTTTTTGTCTTAAAGCATTCAATCTTTTTTTTTTCTCTTTCTTAACACGCCTAAAGCAAAATTCATGCAAGTGCCCATCTCTACCACAATAGGTGAAATGAAATTTAACATAATTAGTAGAAGAGCTTTGCACAAAACCAGCAGATTTAAACACAGTTTGTTTTTGTTCAGATTTTACTTTAAATTTTCTAGGTTCAAGAAACTTAACAACTGTAGGAGGATTATTCTTGGCATGCTCAACAAAATTAAATCCTAAACCTTGATTTTTAACACTCACTTTTGACTTGTCTAGAATCATATTCAAATTTTTCTTGTCAATTTTTTTTCTAAAGTGTCCTTAAGATACTCAATTTCTTTAGCTAGAATAGGACAAGCAGCGCATGTGAAAAATTCATTCACAATCTTCTTAGAAGCACTAGACTGAGCTAACCTTTCTTTTTCAGCAAAATCATTAGGTTGTCTAGTCAAAGCTTCTATTTCTATGGTGAGTTTAGGACAGTTAGAGCAAAAAGCTTTCTCATGATAGAGCATCTGTTGAATTGTTTCCTGAGATGAATTAAGTCTAGCTTCTAGCAATCCACAATTAGAGCAAGTTTTAATTTGAGCATTTGAAGTACTTGACTCTAAACATGTAGGAGAGCTAAACTTGAGCTTTTTTAATTTCATCATTTGCAAGTTTTAACTTTTCATCACAAGAATCATGTGTCAATCTTAGTTCATCAAGTTTAGCAATTACATTCTCAAGTTGAACCAAAGTTGATGCATTAATTGTTCTAGCAGTCTCCAGCTTAGAGTGTAAAACTTGATAAGACTCACAAGATTTGTCATGAGGAATAGAAGCTCTAAGTCTATTAATTTCAGAAGTTAAGCTTTCAACAAGACAATTATTTTCTTTCAATTTCTTTTTAGTCTTTTTTAATTCAATAACAAGTTTAATCAAACCATCTTCAAGCTCATTATATGATGGTCTTACCTCATTGGGATCATTGTCATCGTCGTCGTCGTTTCTTGCCATGAAGCACATGCCTGTGAAGTTATCGTTGTTCTTCTTCTTACCTTTAGCATCATTATTGTCATGGTCATCGTTATATTGTTGAGTGCCTTGTATGCCCGTGAGGATATCAACACCAAATCCTCTTCAAGGAGCTGTTCGAACTGTTCTTTCTGAAAAAGAAGACAAAGTAGACAAAGGAAATGAACTCGATGAAGCAACCTGCATGGGTTAGTTATAAATGCTAAAGATGAAGATTTATCGATCTTAGATGGCAAAGCTTCCATCTCATATGTTTTCAATCTAGAGAAAAGATCATTCATGGTTAAAGTATCTAGATCGATAGTTTAATTGATAGTTCTGACAACCATCAACCACTCAGAACCTAAAGATCTCAAAATTTTAGTTGCATTATCTTCATCAGTAGGAATAACATTAACACCGCGTAAATTACTCAATATTTTCTCAAAACGAGCAAAAAGATCATCAATAGATTCACCCGGCTTCATAGTAAAATCAGAATATTCTTTTTAATAAATTTTTTACGTACTTTCTTAATTTTAATGGTTCCTTCATGATAATCATAAAGAGTCTTCCATATTAAGTGGGCAGAATTAATATGAGCTATACGATCAAATTATTTGTGAGAAATCCCTTGAAACAGTAAGTTACGAGCTTGAGCATTTAAATCAACATCTGTTTTATTTAGATTAGTAATAGTAATATGAACTTCATAAGGTCTACATGTTGGTGATATGCCCTAGAGGCAATCATGGAGATGATTGTATCACGTCTATGTTTATGAGTTCTTGAATAAATGTTATTCTGTTCCTTGAATGAATCATTAGTTTTGAAGATCAACGAGTATGTGACTTGTTGGTGAAACACTTCGACTTATATGATGTCGTTCTAAAAGTATCCCTGGTCGAATGTCATTGATCGGAACACGGTAACTCTCGACCAAGACATGTATTGATTGATGATCATGTTTCACCGGTCATGGATATGGGGATATCAAATCAATAATGTAAACACATGTTAGAGAACATGGGGTTGGAATGACCTACCTTGAGACACTATAGAGATTGTTATGATTCTATGTGTCATTAGTTGGTCTCAAGCAATGATGATGTATAATCCTTAGACCTGAGATCAGCATGGTTCCCTACATGTGTAATAGCACTCTTAGGGGTTGCCAAACGCTACTCGTAACTGGGTAGTTATAAAGGTAGCTTTCGGGTATGCTATGAAACATGCGGAGGGATGTGGTGGTCGGATATGGATTTGCCCTCCTAACATAACGGAGAGATGTCTGGGCCTCAAGTAGTCGGATAAAGAAAGTGCATGGCCGTGCCACTAGTGGTCGAAGAGTTCGACCACGTAAGGTTATCCGACAACTCGATCGAGAAAGTATTGAGCAGTCCATGGATGACACACTATCTCACCGGAGTTCAAACCGGATATCGTGAGGCAAAGGAGAATCCGAGTAAATCGCTTAGTTCGATCGGATCCGGACAAGTCGTATGGTGATACGAGCAAGTCGTAGGCGATCGAGCGAAATCACTGAGTGGTCGAAACACAGTCGTAAGGGTTTCTGAACTGGTCGTGACCGAGTCTGAATCGGTCGTATAAAGATAAGACCTGGTCGTAAGTGATGAGGACCTAGTCATAGATCATATTGCATTAAGGTTCATCCGATATAATTTGTGTGTATTCGGGAATCGTTATGTCCTGCTAGGGACCGCTACGACTCGTGATCGGAAAGGTTTTCCAAGTCACAACCGATTACACATAAACCTAACGGGTCACACACTTAATGGGATGGAACAAACCAGAACGAATACGATTCGTTAAAAGTGTCGGATAGGATCCGACATAGGGCACTATATAAGGAGATGCTTGAGGCTAGTTTTTTGGAAAAAGAGAGACATGTGAGTTGTTTCCACTAAAACCCTAAACCGCCATCTTCTTGAGAGAGCCTTCCCGTGCGACTTGGTGCTAGCACACCGGCGTATGGTTGTTCCTTCTCTGGACGTGTGGATACCGTAGAGGCGCTGCTGCGGTCGCTGTTGCGCTGAGGACGATCCGTGATCTTCACAAGGAACTGTGGAAGCTGCTGGAGGAGACGATCGACTACGAGAACGTTGGACGATCATCTACGACCACTACATTGGTGCATTCATCGTCGGACTAGGCTACTCTAACTCTACTTCCGCTGCACTGCGCGCCTAGTGGTAATGATCTGTGATCATATATCTTGCTTGGCATCCTGGTTTACGTGGTAGAAATTTTGATTTGTGGCTAGCGTAGCCTACCCGTATCCCAACAGTGGTATCAGAGCCATCTTGCATAGTTTTTGATCTAGATCGGTCGCATATACTGTATATGTGGCAGTAGTAGATTGGATCTATTACTGGTTTGGTCTGATAACCTAGATTGGTTCATATGTATGAAACGATCTAGGCACTGGTCGATAGGATCGATCTTTGTTCGGCGATAGAAGATGGGTTTTTCGAGGAGGCACATATTAAGAGCACCATATGATTCGCTCGACTTGTTTTTCGACTATCTTGCGTGATACTCCTACCGGTCGGAGTTCCGCCATCGGAGTACATCGCAGTGTGTTGTCGTATCAAGCGAGGATCAGTTGGTTCGGGACAGGGTTAATATGATTAATCCGATGATTTCCAAGGCTCGGATATATGAATGAGATTCATGTCTCGGGAAATTTTCGAGAGTGCTGCCCTCGACCAGCGAGGGGCACTGCCCCTTCGAGCCCAGCCCGCTAATCGGCTAGCAGGACCGCCGTGCTGGTTATTGGAAATGTACTTAATTAAATTCATGCAGTAACATGATTATTAATGAAGGAACAGTACTGTCCCTCAATTAAAGATCATGCTAAAGGTATAAATTCAATAAGTAACAATTCCAATAAACAGGATCCCCGGATATATATATATCTCACAATGGTTCCCAGGATCAATAACCATTGCATATATATATCCTTTAACAACATTGCATCATACACATACAAGTCGTACATTTGCATAATTAAACATAAGTTTACAACATTCGGGTTTAGTACTACAATATAGAGTGACTTGGTCACTACAACATATTCAACAAATGAAGCAAAATAAACTGAAAAGTCCACCAATGGCCTCATCCACCCGCAGGCAATTGCGTGGAGGAAAGAAGTAGCGTTACTCGTTAGCGTCACCCTGATCGGCGCTAACGGGTACTTCATAGAGGAAACCGTCCTCACCTGCAACAATAGGTGATAGCACCTTGAGTACGGAAGGTACTCAGCAAGTCTTACACAAACTAATTAAAGAAAGTGGTTATTAGAGCCTATTCAAAGGAGTAGAGTTTTTACATGCATAAGGTTACAACAGGAAGGTATAAAGGTTCAAATTTGCATAAAGAGATACATCTTAACCTACAAAGGCTAACTTTTGATAAAGCAATTTAATAAATCAAAGTTTGCTTAGAACAGTAAGTAAATGCCATAAAAGTAAACAGTACAGTGCATGATTCCCTCATGCAAACCGAAAATAAACCGAAACCACATTTTGAAAATCAAAATTTCTATACAGGTGACATCAATTCAAGTTATCGTCCATGACCGTGGACACGGCTATTCGAGCAGTTTATACCTGCGGGGTGTACATCTTTACCCACATGACTTAGCTAGCTGTTGCCTTGGATGCCTCCGAATGATGACATACTTCCTTTGGTATGCCGACCGGGAAACTAAGATTTGGTATTTTCAACAAGCTAACACTATTGAGTTGGACCCCATGTGTGGCGATCCCGCTTAAACAACGATCGATAGCATCCGCCTAACCGGGCACACATGTTGCGTCGATAATGCCGATCCAAACAATTTAATGCGAATTGGGTTCCCTACCTATAGTAGAATGCTATCGGCACCATTAAGGTATCGTATATGCGACGAGGCACATATACACCCTCACCCTCCTAAGAACATCTGATACTGACATACAAGCTCACATGGCATAAAACGCGGTCCTCGGACGAGCATCTATGCCATACAAGGTCAATACACATATCCTTACTCTCTGTTTCCAACTCAATAGTCTTAACATTTTACTTAACCAAGCAGCGCCCATACACTGCATGTGGAAGTGCGTGGGGACTTGAACCCGAATAGTCGAGTTCGGTCCTTAATTAACCGGACAAGTCCACCACAAAACCCAATCTCGTGCACAAAAGCACCATCACTAGCTTCCTCTTGTCCAGATCAATTTGAATTTCAAATACAAGACTGATTTAAAGAAACTGGACAAAGAGTTTAAAATAACAATACTTCAGTTGTGATTCCCATGTTTGACAAGATATGCTTGTCAAACTCTAAAATCTCTAGACTGCATGTCTAAGCTAAAACTGAAAATATAGGTTAAGATATACAGTACTATGCTAGGGTTATGTGTATGGTCATAATTAATGTGATCCACCATGTCAGGTTATAGCTAACTACTACAGATCACATTTTGTATTTTCAAGAAAATAGCATGTACAGATACCACTGGATTTGTAAAAGCTATTGTACAAAATTTGGGATCAATATGGTGCAAAGAGGATGCTTGCCTTGGTAGTAGTATACTGCATTGCGAGTTGATCGCTCGAGGTAGATTCAAAAACTTCAAATGAACCAGATTCTATAGAAAGCAAATAAATCCAATAAATGCCAAATCTGACAATAAGCTCAAAATGAAGGAAAAATGCACGATCAATTTGGAAATGCATGATTACAGTATGCTTAAGCCATAACTACCCATAATAATGATAATAACCCATTATATAGCTTGCTGTTTTCAAAAGACAGAAATTAGGTTTTAGTGCAAAGTTCCAGTTTTCAGATTTTAGAAAAGCTGAAAACAGGACAGGTTGCAATTTTTGGAAAAAGTAATATAGAACATGCAAAAGTTCATAAATGAAACTTAGCATGATCTTTTAGGGTAATTAATATCCCAAACCAACCTTAGTCTAACCCTAACTAGTTAGATTACATCAATTAAGAAGAAATTCATTTTTGTCGGTTAAGCCGACAAAAAGAAACAGAGACAGATCTCAACTAGAAGTTAAAATAGATGATGACAAGAATGGAAAGATCAACTTGTCATGCTGCTAGGGTTTAGTCGAAACCTAAATAAGATGATAAGTTGACAGAGAAACCTAGGTCTTGAAAATGACATGGAAAACCGAAAGGTATAATATCAACTTTTAGGTTTGAAGCAAGTTGAAGCTCTTGATGCTTAAAGAATGATTCACGGAGCTTCTTAAGTCCTTAAGATGCTCAAGATATCATAACTAGGGTTTTGGCTTACCAATGAAGGAAAGATACCAAGATTAGAAAACTCAAAGTTGATCGACAGAGAGATGAATTCGATTTAACTTTGCAAAAGATAGGAGCAAAATCCTTTGGGCAAAGAAAAAGAAAAGTGAGCTTGGTGGTCAACAATGGCTGCACTCAAAAGTTAGGGTTTATATATATAAGGGAGTTGAGCTACAGGGCAATTGGGAAAAGTCTAGAGCTTGATGAGGTGTCCATTTAGGGCTAATTATCCCAAAAATTAGTTGCAAAAACTTTGGGATAAACCTCTCCTTGATTTCCAGAGAGAGTTGCGCACAGAGAGACGAGGAAGATGATAAGAATCATCAGACATGTGGGTCTCGCTGGCAGTCACAGCCGCGCGCGCCTCACAAAATCTCAAACGAATGTCAGCCGTCCGATTGGAAATGGGCGGCTGTGATAAATAGAGAGATTAAATGAATTGAATCGGTACCAGTTAATATGGACCGCACGATCTAGATCGGTTGATCGAGATCTAATCGAAATCCCGAAGGGCTGCGGGGCTCCGCTTTCAAAGAGAGACGTTGGATTAAAATCCAACGATCAGCTAAAAGAATACACGTCGCCCCGTTTAGATGCGATGGCACAACACCGTTGGATTTGATTTCTACGGTCAGGATGGAAATTTGAACCGGATGGTCCGATTGCATACACTCATATGGACCTTACGATTGAAATCCAACGATCAACCGAATTTGGGCTTTAAGGCCCACGGTCAAAAAGGAGTGCGTAGGTTGAAATCAAAGGCCCGCATAAACGCGCCTCGATTTCAAATTGGAATAAGCGGCGCCGTTAGATCAAGAATGAGCAGCTGCGATCGTGAGGATCGGAGTCGTCAGAATGCATACACAAATCGGACCACACGATGAAGATCCAACGGCCCGCAGGAGTGCGGGCTTTATAAAGCGGTAAAAGGAAAAGCCGTAGGATTTGAATCTAACGGCTCGAGATAAAGCGCCCCTTTAAGTTTAAAGCGAAAAGGGTGCGCTGATGAATCGAGAATAAGCGGTGGAGATTGAATAGGGATCGGAGTTGTCCGATTGCACACACGGATCTCGCTCGTTAGATCAAGATCCAACGACGGAGATTAAGATGCACACGTGGACAGCTCGCGGGGTGTTATAGCTTCGCCCGTTCGATTGAAGATCAACGGCTCATATCACGCGTGGAGTTTTGGGCTTGCGCCCGAACGTGACCGAGCCAGACCAATTGCAATTGGGTTGGACCCAACCACATGAGACCGAGTCGCTACAGTGCAAGGGTTTAGGTTTAGACCGGTTTAGTTGACCAAACCTTATTCAAATACTTAAAAGGTTTGACTGGGCTTTTAAAAATAGCAAATAAATTTATAAATTCATGAAATTTTTACTGTAAGCTACTGGGATGATATATTTCCCAGATAAATTTTATAAACCACATTTTCACTTTGTAAAATACATAAATATTCATTTCAGGCTGAAAATATTTATTTAAAGCCAATAAATTTTTCTTTAAGCCCAAATAATTTCTAAAAAAGCAACAAAAATTATTTTTAGCCAAGATAATTTATCTAGGCTTTAATAAAAATACTTCCCAGTCATAATACAAGTTTTATCTTGTATTCCTTTAAGACTTCAAATGGTTCTTTAGGGTTTTGGCTAAAAAGGGAGGTTTTTAATTTGTAACATGCTGCCCAAAGTGTAAAAATGAACAGTAATGCTATGAACAGTACCTCATTACTGTTCATAAAGCATTTTATTACTGTTTATAAACTTGGGGCTGTTACACGTACCATGCGTTATAGATAGTATGTGTTCATGTCGCCCGATAGAATTGGATTCTTTGCATAACTTGTTTTTGCAGGGTTTGATGTGAATAGTATGGCCCATTGTGTATGTGATGCATGAATGGATTTTCATGGCCTGCGTGTTATGCTTTGAGATAGCCATCATATTATTGTATAACGGCCTGCGTACCGACTTGTGATGCTTGAAATTATCCTATGTAATTCTTTACTAGTTTTTAGGAGTAAATGCTTAGTAGATGAATGCGATCGGAAACTTCAAGCATGGTGGTCGGAGAACGAGGAGCATGATGATGGAGATCGACATGTTAAGGGCCATACTATTTCACAGTTTAATTTGATTATCAGTGAATATTTATGTTTATTCTGTTATGCTATTTTATCATTAGATGTTTTGACATGATAGAATAGTCTCCTCGAGAAAATTAAGTAAAATTGATGCCTTCCCAATTCTTTGCACCTATCACGATTTTGATCGTTAATTGGCGAGTCTACCAAAGTAGGGTGCCATTAACTATCTTAATAAGATGGGGTGGGTGTCGGACACCCACATGCATAGTGTTGGTTTGACTTGACAAGGCTATCAAAATAGTTTTGGGCCTTGAGGCATGGTGTTGGAAGCGGGGCATCATGATGCCATCCAACAAACAAGAGTCATATACGATATGATTGGCAAGAGGTTGCCTACCATAAATCACTAGGTTTCTAGCGGTGATGCCAAAGCTCACTAGAACTTAATGACTTATGGATCTTGGACTCACTATATGTTGTTTGAGGAAACATGGTTTATAGTGGGAGTATCTTACATTATCTATTGTTAAGTTAAAAATTCGACCATTTGTCGTATAGTTATCTGACCAGTCGGACATGTCGTATGGTGATACGAGCGGTCGTAGATCGTGTCGAACATAACCATTGACATATATGATTAATACAAGATCTTTCATAAACATAGTCTGAATCTTTGCATATATTTTACATTGTAGATCATGGCACCTACTACTTCTTACGCACCTACCTTTAATTTGCGATCTATTCTTGAAAAGGAAAAGTTGAATGGTTCAAATTTTATTGACTGGTTTCAGTGTCGAGAATTGTTCTCAAACAAGAAAAGAAGGAATATGTTGTAGAGAATCCCTATCTGAGGAACCAAGTCTTGATGCTACTCGAATCAAAAGAATGCTTATGAGAAGCATTGCAACGACGATCGATGTACAATCGTCTAATGCTTGCAACCAAGAACTCGAGCTTGAAGCAATATGAGACCACGGATGCTTACAATATGATTGTGAGTGCAAGGGTATGTTTGAGGATCAAGCAAGGGCGAGAGGTTCAACACCTCTAAGGCATTGTTTTCTTGCGAGCTATCGAGAAGGTAACCGGTCGGTCCTCATGTGATCAAAATGATTGGTCTCATTGAGAGCACGGAAAAGCTTGGTTTTCCCTTAGTCAAGAGTTGGCTCTTGATGTGATTCTCCAATCGCTCCTGCGAGCTTTGAGCTGTCATCTGAATTTTCATATGAATGGCATGGAGAAATCAATGACCGAGTTACATGGTATGCTTAAGGGTCTTGAGAGAGCATCAAGAAAAGTTCCAATCATGTGATGATGGTTCAAAGACTACTGACCTTCAAGAAGAAGGTTAAGTCGGGAAAGGGAAAAGGCAAAGGAAAGACTAAAGATGAGATCGAGAGTCTCAAGGCTAAGCTTAAGAAGCTTAAACCGGGTCCTAAGCACGACACAGAATGTTACCATTGTCATGAGATGGGCATTGGAAGAGAAATTGCAAGAAGTACTTGGCATAAAAGAACAAAGGAAATCGACTTCGATTCGGTATAAATGTTATACAAATTAATCTTGCCACTTCTCAGGCCAGTTCTTGGGTATTTGATACGGATCGGTTGCTCATATTTGCAATTCGATGCGAGGACTAATAAGGAGTAGAATTTTGACAAGAGGAGATGTTGATCTTGGCGTAGGCAATGGAGCAAGTTGCTGCATTAGCTATTGGAACTTTACCATTAGCTTTACCTTGAGATTAGTTATGGAACTAAATAATTGTTATTATGTTCGACCTTAAGCAAAAACATTATTTCGCTTCATGTTTAGGAGCGAGAGGTTATGAATCAGAATAAAGAACAATTGTTGTTCAATCTATTTTGAAGATATGCTTTATGGCCATGCTCCATTGATGAATGGATTGTATGTTTTGAATCTTGAGGATATGCCTATCTATAACGTTAATGCTAAGAGACTTGACCCAATGAAATGAATCCCACTTTTATACGGCATTGTCGACTTGGTCATATAAATCGAGCGCATGATGAAGCTCCATAAAGATGGTCTTCTAACCTCATTTGATTTTGAATCATTTGAAACATGTGAATCTTGTTTACTTGGCAAGATGACAAAGGCACCTTTCACGACCAGAGGTGAAAGGGCGAGTGACTTGTTGGCCCTTGTACATTCGGATGTATGTGGACCTATGAGCACTTGGCGGAGGTGGTTTCGATACTTCATAACTTTTCTTGATGATTTCAGTAGATATGGCTATGTCTACTTGATGAGACATAAGTCGGAATCCTTTGAAATGTTCAAGGAATTTCAAAATGAGGTACAAAATCAACTTGACAAGACAATCAAATGTCTATGATCAGATCGTGGAGGTGAAATTTGAGCCATGAGTTTGGTGATCATCTAAAGAAATGTGGAATTGTTCCACAACTCACTCCGCCGGGAACGCCTCAATGGAATGGGGTGTACGAGCAGCGGAACCGAACATTGTTGGACATGGTTCGGTCAATGATGAGCCAATCTGATCTTCCATTGCAATGCGGGATACGCTCTAGAAACCGCAGCTTTCACATTAAATAGGGTTCCATCAAAAGCGAGAGAAGACACCATATGAGATATGGACCGGGAAGTGTCGGCTTGTCTTTTCTCAAGGTATGGGGTTGTGAGGCGTATGTCAAGCGTTTGACGTCGACAAACTCACACCCAAGTCCGATAAGTGCTTCTTTGTGGGGGTATCCTAAGAAACTAAAGGATATTACTTTTACAAGCGGGAAGAAAACAAAGTGTTTGTTGCGTAATGGTGTCTTCTTGGAGAAAGAGTTTCTTTCCAAAGGAGTCGATGGGAGTAAGGTGCAACTCGAAGAAATCCGAAACATCCGAAAATATTTCAACTCCTCGAGTCTCTACAGGATGAACAAAATGTTGTTAAACACAGTAGATGAAGCATCACCCCACGTAGATCTAAAGGCCACGTCAATTGCCTATAAGGTATGGGCATGACGTTTTATTAATGAATAATGATGAGCCTAATACTTATTGGGCGATGGTAGACCGGACTACGAGTCATGGCTTGAGGCCATGAGATCGAAATAAAGTCCATGCATGACAATCAAGTTTGGAACTTGGTTGATGCACCTAATGATGTTAAAACCATTGAGTGCAAGTGGATTTTTAAGAAAAAGATAGATATGGATGAAAAGGTTCACATTCATAAGGCACGACTAGTTGTGAAGGGTTTCAAACAAATTCAAGGTGTTGATTATGATGAAACCTTCTCTCCTGTCGCTATGCTTAAGTCTATCCGGATCATTCTAGCTATTGCTGCATATTTCGATTATGAGATATGGCAGATGGATGTCAAAACGGCTTTCCTAAATGGAAATCTAAGTGAGGATGTGTACATGACACAGCCTGAGGGTTTTGTCGATCCAAAGGAAGCTAGAAAGGTATGCAAACTTAAAAAGTCCATCTATGGATTAAAGCAAGCATCTCGGAGTTGGAACATTCGTTTTGATGAGGTGGTCAAAGGGTTTGACTTCGTCAAGAATGAAGAAGAACCTTGTGTTTACAAGAAGGTTAGTGGGAGCAAGCTTGTGTTTACGATCTTGTATGTGGATGACATACTCTGGTGGAAATTATTCCAATGGAAAAACTTCATTAAGAAATAGTTTCTCAATGAAAGATTTAGGAGATGCAACATATATTCTTGGTATAAGAATCTATAGAGATAGATCTAAGAGGCTAATTGGATTAAGCCAAGACATGTACATTGACAAGGTGTTGAAGCGGTTCAACTTGCAAGATTCCAAAGGGTTTCTTGCCCATGTCACATGGTATTAATCTTAGCAAGACTCGGTGCCCTTCGACCAGCGATGAGCAAGACAAAATGAGTAGAATTCCATATGCTTGGCTATAGGATCTATCATGTATGCCATGCTGTGCACACGACGGATGTGTCGTATGCTCTAAGTGTTCTGAGCAGATTTGATCGAGATCGGTGAATGTCACTGGATAGCAGTCAAGAATATCCTTTAGTACTTAAGAAGGACTAAGGATGCATTCCTTGTATATGGTGGTGAGGAAGAGCTAGTTGTAAATGGTTACACCGATGCTAGTTTCCAAACCGACAAGGATGATTTCAGATCGCAATCGGGGTTTGTGTTTTGTTTAAATGGAGTAGCAATAAGCTGGAAAAGTTCCAAGCAGGGAACGGTTGCTGATTCCACGACAGAGGCTGAATACATTGCGGCTTCGGAAGCCACGAAAGAGGCCGTATGGATTAAAAAGTTCATTAGTGAGTGGGTGTGGTTTGAGTGCTTCTGTCCAATGGATCTCTATTGTGATAATAGTGGAGCCATTGCACAAGCTAAGGAGCCTAGATCGCATCAAAGTCCAAGCACATACTTGGCGATACCACATTATTCGTGAGATCGTTGAGAGAGGTGATGTGAAAATATGCAAAGTGCACACGGTTTGAATATTGCTGATCTGTTGACAAAGCCTCTCCATAACCTAAGCATGAGGCGCACACAAGAGCTATGGGTATTCGATACCTATCGATTAACTCTAGTGCAAGTGGGAGATTGTTGGTGATATGCCTAGAGGCAATCATGGAGATGATTGTATCACATCTATGTTTATGAGTTCTTGAATAAATGTTATTACTGTTCCTTGAATGAATCATTAGTTACGAAGATCAACGAGTATGTGACTTGTTGGTGAAACACTTGACTTATATGATGTCGTTCTAAAAGTATCCACGTCGAATGTCATTGATCGGAACACCAAGTAACTCTCGACCGGTACATGTATTGATTGATGATCATGTTTCACGGTCATGGATATGGGGATATCAAATCAATAATGTAAACACATGTTAGAGAACATGGGGTTGGAATGACCCATCTTGAGACACTATAGAGATTGTTATGATTCTATGTGTCATTAGTTGGTCTCAAGCAATGATGATGTATAATCCTTAGACTGAGATCGACATGGTTCCCTACATGTGTAATAGCACTCTTATGGGTTGCCAAACGCTACTCAGAATCGGGTAGTTATAAAGGTAGCTTTGGGTATGCTATGAAACATGCGGAGAGATGTGGCTGGTCGGATATGGGATTTGCCCTCCTAACATAACGGAGAGATGTCTGGGCCTCAGTAGTCGGATAAAGAAAGTGCATGGTCGTGCCACTAGTGGTCAAAGAGTTCGACCACGTAAGGTTATTCGACAACTCGATCGAGAAAGTATTGAGCAGTCCATGGATGACACACTATCTCACCCGGAGTTCAAACCGGATATCGTGAGGCAAAGGAGAATCTTGGAGTAAGTCGCTTGGTTCGATCAGATCCGGACAAGTCGTATGGTGATACGAGCAAGTCGTAGACCGATCGAGCGAAATCACGAGTGGTGAAACACAGTCGTAAGGGTTTCTGAACTGGTCGTGACCGAGTCTGAACTGGTCGTATAAAGATAAGACACGGTGGTAAGTGATGAGGACCTAGTCATAGATCATATTGCATTAAGGTTCGTCAGATATAATTTGTGTGTATTCGAGAATCGTTATGTCTGCTAGGGACCGCTCGACTCGTGATCGGAAAGGTTTTCCGAGTCACAACCGATTACACATAAACCTAACGGGTCACACACTTAATGGGATGGAACAAACCGAGCGAATACGATTCGTTAAAAGTGTCGGATAGGATCCGACACAGGGCACTATATAAGGAGATGCTTGAGGCTAGTTTTGGGAAAAGAGAGACACATGAGTTGTTTCACTAAAACCCTAAACCGCCATCTTCTTGAGAGAGCCTTCCGTGCGACTTGGTGCTAGCACACGGCGTCACGGTTGTTCCTTCTCGGGCGTGTGGATACCGTAGAGGCGCTGCTGCGATCGCCATTGCGGCGAGGACGATCCGTGATCTTCACAAGGAACTGTGGAAGGCTGCCGGAGGAGGCGATCGACTCACGACAACGTTGGGCGATCATCTCGACCACTACATCGGCGCGTTCATCGTCGGACTAGGCTACTCGACTCTACTTCACGCGCTGCGCGCTAGTGGTAATGATCTGTGATCATATATCTTGCTTGGCATCCTGGTTTACATGGTAGAAATTTTGATTTGTGGCTAGCGTAGCCTACCCGTATCCCAACACTAGAAACTTTATTCCAAACATCACTACCTTGAGCCTCAATATAAGCTTATATACGACACTTCCAAAAAGCGAAATCAGTACCATCTAGCATGGGGGATGATTCACATACCTCTCTGATGCCATATCAACCTTGCTTCGATACCACTTGTAGGATTGTTAATGACAATTAGAGGATGGGTGAATGATTGTGGAAAAATTTTCGCACCCTAACTATACGTACAGATCGGTTCAAGGGACAGGTTGAAATCAACTTCATGCTAGCAGTAATTAGAAAATAAATAATGCTTGATTACACCAATGGTTAGCAACAGCCACACAAGACAACCGCTACAAGCACCTCGCGTCGGCCAAAAAACTCACATACACATGCAGCGAGTAGCAGCGATGCTAGCACAAAAGCAAAAACACCACAACGCTAGCACACATGCGCGTCCAGAAAAATCAAGCTGCTAGCAACTCACATACAGAAAAAAGGACAAGCTATCACTAGCAACACACGTATAGAAAACAATCAAGCTAGCACAAGCAACTCACCATGCCCAAAAACATCTCATGTGATGCCTCTGAAAAACAGTCTAGCCGCTAGCACATCAATACGTTCAAAATAATCTCCTACAGAGATCACAAGCATAGTAGCCACAAGCTTCCAGCGAGCAGAAGCCTCTCGCCACGTCGTTTGTTTTCTTTCTGGAGATAGTCTTGCACGCCAACAGAACAAAACACACGCCTATTACATTACTGAGAGTACTTATACCAACCCTAATTGTCACAGCCCCAACTATTAAAATGGATTATAAAGAATCTCACTAACATGCATTATCAAATTCAAATCATTCCATAATATATTGTACTTGGAAAATCTCATTTCATATAAACATACACTTCAAATTTCGGTTTTCTTTTAGCATCTGTAATAAAAAGTTGTGATCATCATCTGGAATCAATTTATTTAAATACTAAATTAATTCTCATGAATAAATATAATTTTTCCAAAATTTTTGGGACTAGTTTGAACCTAATTAAAATTCAAACAACATTCATAGATATACAACATGTTTGAATTTAAATGTCACAAAGTTTTATATGAACAGTGGGGTTTCATAATTTTTATGGGAACTATATCTTCCCAGGAACCCCCCACAAATTATTTCATGATTTTATGAAATTTATTTCTATTTATAAAAGCACCAGTCAAAGTAGAATCAGTTTGAATTAAGTCAGTCAAACCCTAGTACTATTCCTCGGGCCTGAGCCAAACCTAGACTCGAGTCCGACTCGGCGAGACGACTCAGCCCGATCATCTAAACGCACCTCTCAAGGGTCGTCCGATGGGAACTCAGCGGCTGAGATCACGTACCGCTTCGCCCCCGCCCTTTCCCCTCGTCTTCGAACCTTAGCCCTTGGATCTAGATCGGCGGCGGCGTTGGACCACGTTTCCACTCACGCGCGAGCGAGAGAGACGACACGTGGGGTCGTCTTTGTCGACATCGTCGTCTTCCTCCCGTCGCGTCTGCTCAGAGCACGCTCGCCACGCGGCTTCGCCTCTCTGCTTCCGCCCGTTGAAGCTCCGTCAGCGCCGTGAGCTGCCGCCCCATGCAACCACTCCGGAGCATTCTCCACTTCACGCCGCCTCCAATGCCGTCATCATCCCAGCATAACACCCCTCGCAGCCCCCTCCTTCTCCTCGGTTGACAGAGGGGAGGGAAGCCAGCTTGAGCTCGTCTCTAGGGTAAGCTCCGACCGCATAGTTCCTCCTTTCTTCTTGTTCGATGCCATTTCCATTTTTTTTTGCTTATGCAAGCTCTTGACTTTCTTTGTAGCGCCGGGACCAGCCTCGTGCTCACTGAAGCTCCAGAGCACGCTCCAGTGGACACTCCTGTGTCATCTTCGTCTCTGGTGAGATTTTCCCCACTTCTTGCGCGTCATTTCGTGTGCTAGGATCTAAGGAGTAAAACCCCTCATCTAATTGAACCAATGGCTTACCAGGATTTGTCGAAGTTGAAGTTTTACGTTTCCGGCCAACTTTGCCCCTTTTCGTCCCCATCTCCGGCCGGGTGAGATTTCTTCTGAATTCCTTCCTATGTGAGCATCTTATGGGCACCAGCAACCTAGTCTGACCACCCATCGTGTGAATCTTTGCTCAGGTTGTCGTGTCATCAAGAGCCTCTCATTGCCGCCTTTCGGTCGCACGCCGCCGGCGAGTTCCCGTGCCTCTCCGGTCCTCTTGTCAACTCAGGTAGCTTCCTCTTGCCCCCTAGGAGCTTAAGCATGCGCTCGTTTGCTCGGAGCATCTTCAAATCGGCGTAGCTACTTTTGCCGTATTTGGTACCGCCGCTCAACTCCGGCTAGCCGCCGTTCTGGGCCGGCTCAGCCGTCGAGACTGCTCCCATTGTGAGCGCAGCGCTTTTGTGCACCTATGCTTACTCTTGGTTCACGCCGCCGGGGTCGGAATCGCCGGCGAGCCGCCGTGCAACCGCGCGGGGCAAAATTGCCGTTGTCGTACGCCGACCGCTACTGTAGCATGTCATTAAACGTTAACTCCAATCATTAGTTATAAATGTTGTCTTAGCCGTAGTAATAAGTCGCGTACAGGTGGGCCTCTTGCATAGAAATCCGTAGGTTTAAATGATTTGCGACAGCCGCTGACAGGTGGGACCAGCTGCGTAAGCACCGTGCACCGCGCAAAGCGCACGATGGGCGAGTCCATTGGGCCAGTGCCACCGACGACCAGCCCACGTGTCAGAATGGATTTTAAAATCTGAGATAAAATGGAATACGCCCTGTTCCCGGTCCCGCACGTCAGTCACTGTGGCTAGCACGTGGCTCGGTGAGAAAAGATGAAAACATTTTATAAAATCCAGAAATGAATTATTGATACACTAAAAAATATGAATAACTTCTAAAATACATAACTAATTGATTTTAACTCCAAATCACATGAAACCACTTCTGGAAATTTTCACTTTTAGTAAAATTTATATTAAAATTGGTTTCAAACATGTCTCTGTAGCAGAGAGTATTAATTGGAGATTAATCCATTAAAACCATTATTGTTGCAATAGGAAAAGGACTGATAACTTCAAAAATGCATAAGTAATTATTGGAAACTCCAAAAACAGTGAGACAACTTTTGATAATTTTCATTTTCAGTGAAATTAATTCTAAAAATGGTCTCCATATTACCTCTATCACAGAAACTATTTTTGGGGAGAATATAATCTTTAACACCATTATTTTTATAGTATAAAAGGCTGATAACTTTGAAAATCAATAACTAAATCATAAGAACTCCAAATGGGACAAAGTCAACTATTCTGAACTTGTATTAATATTACCTATTTATCTATGTAATCCTCTTCCCCACCGCTGTTCTACAAATTTTGGCCAAATAATTAAATTACATGACTTAAGGTTTAATGAAACCTGAAATTCAAAATAGCATAACTTCCAATTCATAACTCCAAATGGAATAATTCTTTTACCTAAATCCATCTAAAATCATAACCTAACTACTGTAGAAAAATCATGCATTTTTGAGTATTTTGGTTTTTGAGTTGTTTTCTCGGTATTTATTTGATGTTATAATTATAATTATATAGATCCCGAGCATATTGATATCGACACTTACGCTACCGAGAGTGAGCAGCTACTGTACCAGCAAGGCAAGCATCATTTGAACTTTCTTTTGCATCATATTTGATCCCAGTTTTGGTTAAGTTAGTGCAATGATAATTGCTTGCATGCTATTTTAATTATGTGAATATTTTTGTGATGTGTAGTTTAGTTATGTCCTATGCTTGAGGTTAATCTTGAATTATGCCAGTACCTACATGCTTAAGATAGGATGTGATGATTATTGAATATGGGTTGCTTAGTCATGCAAGTCTAGATACGGTAGTTTGATTGCCGGGGCTAACCCGACAATTATGGGATAAACATAACTCTCATTGTATACTTTTGTTTCAGATCCTTGTATCTATTTTATGAGATAAATTTTGTCATTTTAAATGAACTTTTTGGTCTAGACAAGTGTTGGTTAGTGATGGTGCTTTGTGCACGAGCATTGGGAAAGTGGAAGGACTTGTCTGGACAATTGAGGACCGAACTTTGGTAACGTCGTTAATTCAAGTACACTCGTGCTGCCACACGCGGGTTGGAAGCCGTATGGTTAAGTAGGGGGAGGGTTTTATTGTGTTAAGTCCCATGGTGGTGTAAGGGCATAGCGACCGTGAAATCCTATGTTCCTTAGGAGCCGATGTAATCCTTTATAGTGTGCAAGGGAGCACCAATTTTACTTGTTTTGATTGCATCGGTATGTCCAATATAACTTGTGAGCCCCTAGCAAGTGCTATCGATGCTTGTACTAGGCAAGGAACCATCTCACAAGGGGACTTAGCTCAATAGGGCTTTCTTCTTGAAAATGATCGTATCTTGATTTACAGTAGGCATACCATAGGAAGTATGCTATTTGAGAGGCCTCTGGAGGCTTACGGGCTAATCAAGTTGTGTGGGTAAGTAGTACACCTGCAGGTATCAATCTATTCGAATAGCCGTGTCCACGGTTATGGACAACCGCTTGAGTTCGGGAGTTACTATTGTCAGACTTTTAATTAAAAATGGTGGTTGAACTTGGTATTCGTCATGAGCGGGATGTTCATGTGTTTAGTACATCAAAGTGGGCTGCCACTTTGGTCGTTGTATGATTCAATTGTTTATTACTGAAATGCTTTACTATATGTTTTACTTCTACTTCAAAGCTGATTTTAAATGGGCACATGAAAAACTAGTATGTGTAGGATGTTAATCGTTGCATCTCTTTCGCAAAACTAAACCAATATGAGCCATCCTTTGAATGACCCTTATGCATAACTATTTTTATTTGTGTAAGACTTGCGAGTACACTTGTACTCAGCCAGATGTTTGCTGGCCTTTTCAGGTGAGGAAGATTATGAGTTTGACGATCTTGTTAGTGTTGACTTGGGTGACACTAACGAGTAGTGTGCTATCATTTAACCCCCAGTCGGTTGCCGATGGGTGATGGGCATACCACTACTGGTCTTTTACTTTATTTATTTGCTTCCGCTACTTGATACTTTACTTTGAATTTGGCGGTCGGCGTATGTAATAAGTTGTAGACTTTGACTATTATGCGGTATGTCTTTTGATCTCTTGTTGTATCGTTGTATGGATGTAATCAACGTTGGATGAGGGTATGAGTATATTGGTCGTTGATCTTGGGAGCCAATATAAGTCATACTCGTTGTTGATAATTCCCATTTAACTCACTAAGTATAGTGCTTGAATCGAAGAGAATCGACAATCATGTAGCGCTCGCAAAGGAGCAGCGTGGCGCATGATCGTTGAGGCTCTAGTATTCGGCTAAGCCTCTCACTTGGATAGAGTTAAATTGGAATTCATTTACGAGACCGTGATTATGTCCCTAAGACCTTGTCTAATCTCGGTCTTATGGAGATAATTACCGGGGTCCCCACACTAATGCCTTCCAACGTTGGCATCTAAACCCTACGTACGACCCAATAGTCCTAAGACCCAATATGTGGGTTTTTACAACAGATTACACAACAAATTTTAAACACCCCAAAATTGTCACATGTTGTAGCCTCCGGACCGCACCTCCGTAGCTCCAACACGCATCATCCATCTTTGATCTCCACGCGCCCTAACTCGAGCCCGACTGTCTCCTCCAGTATTCTCGACCCTCTGGATCATGACTTCGCACCAAGCCATCTCTCGATCACCTCCGTAGATAACGATCACCTCCGAGTTACCCTGCACATGCAAAGACCCAAACACCATCTTTTTATGGCACAAGTTCTTTCCAACTTGACCGATATTAGTTCACACACGCCACACGCCTCAAATAACATTAGTAAGTAACATTGTCAATTATTCATCAACTAAAATATCATAGACCTAGCCACATGGCCTAACAATAATATATGTAGATACCAGAAGTTATGTTGAATCAGCATGTAACGTCCTAAGTCGCGCCACGCAGTCTCGCACAAGGTACCACACCACGCTCCGCCACTCGCGCCTCGCATCCGAGCCCAGCCCACAGCGTGTCGGCACTCGGTAGTTGCCCAAGCCCATTGCCAGAATGGGCGAATCAGCGAATGGCCCAACCGTCCAATCAATCCCACGGACGCACGCGCACCCAACTCCCAAGGCCCAAGCGACTAAAGACCATTTCTTCAAAACACTCCAATGACTCAAACCCTAAACGACTAAATCCCTAATCTCTGCAACCAGCAGGCAGCAAAGAGCAGTTCATCCCCATTCTCCAATCTCCATCCTCATCCATGACTCCTTGTGCGGCTCCACACTGAGCACAGCGGGTGCGGCCGTGCGTGATAGCGGTGTCACGCCGTCGTGGACATGAACTCGCGGAGTGAACCGGAGAAGGGGTCAAGGGGTGGACTGATGTGAGGACCCCCGAGATCGGATCCGTATCAAGCTAAGTGATTACGTCGTAAACGCAACACTTAACGTGAGACGAACACGATTCCGAGTGACCCGGATATGTGTCACATGCTAGCTCCCAAGGATCAGTGGCTATCATGCACATATCCTAGTACACAACATTGCAATCACATCCATACACAATGCACAAGAATAAAAGAATCAAATACGACATCATTTAAATAGAACCTTATAGTACAAGGTTGCTGCTGCAACATTCTGAGGGCAGGTATTCGCATAGTGGCCCTTGTTGTGGTAGCGGAAACAAGTGACATCGGCAGCCAGATTGCGAAGGCCACCCTGCTGCTGGATTACAGTGCACGTGGCTGAAACACGGCCTGTGGGGGACGGGGAGCTGGTGCCAGTGGCCTCGGCGCTGGTGGAGCAAAAGAACGGGCCCCTGGTGCTGGCCCAACCCGAGGACGAGTGAGGCTGGCGTGAGTAGACTGATGGGCCTCCCATTTGCGCTTGCGGGACTCGCCCAGCGCCTTTGCCTTATGCTCTGCAACAATGGTCTTATCCACTAAGGCCTGAAAGTCGAGAAGTCCACAATAGATAGCTTGTCCTGCAGCTCCTCGGACAAGCCATCCATAAACTTCTCCTGCTTAGCCTCATCAGAGGCCACCTCCCCCGGAGCATAACGAGCCAAATGATTAAACTCGTAGAGGTACTCCGTCACAGATTTGCGCCCCTGTTTGAGCGCGAGAAACTCTTTCTTCTTTAGCTTCATCAGGCCATCAGGGATGTGGGCCCGACGAAAAGCAGACCTGAACTCCTCCCACGAGACCACATGGCCCGCGGGCTGCATGGCGAGGTAGTTCTCCCACCATGAGAGTGCTGCGCCCTCAAGCTGGTGGGACGCGAAGAGTGCCTTCTCCTGGGCCTGGCACTGAGCGATGTTGAGCTTCCGCTCAACCATGTGCAGCCAATCATCCGCATGAGGAGGGTCCTCAGAGCGGGAAAAAGTCGGTGGCTGCGTACGGAGGAACTCTGCAAGTCCCCCGCGAGTCGGATGCCCGCCACCACCAGATCCGGAGGCACCGGAAGGAGTGGAGGTATTCCTAGCAATAACCTCCAAAATGCGCGTCTGGTCCATGCGGTTTCGCTCGATCTGAGCGAGAACCTCAGCCATGGTCGGAGGAGGGGGAAGCTCCTCATCCCTGCCAGCTGACTGACTACCACTCGTTCTCCCGGCCATCCTGTTTCACTAAGACAAGTTAGCAACAAGCCTAAGAGCAAGAAAGCCAATACTCCCTAAAAACAGTCCAAAAAAAACACAAAGCAAGTATAAGAGTTTGAGCTACAAGATCAATCTCCGAAGCGACCAACCCGTATTGGCAGAACGAGCAATCGCTAAGGAAGGTAAATGTAACATCCCAATTTTGGGCTTGTGTTTCAAATGTAAGAAAATCAGTAGAAATTAAAACTTTTTCTTACATCATGTATTTCCTGTGGTGCCAAGAAATTCTTGTACAAGGAAGTGTGGAAATACATTGTCACAAGTCTTGTTGATCCAAATCTTGCTATTCCAAAAACAATCTTGTCAAATCTTATGATCACCCTCTGAAAATATTTTTCCTAAGTCTCTGTGATGGTAAGTGACCCTCTGAAAAATTTCACAATTTTTAGAAATTGTTTGAATATTTTTAGAAGCGATCAAACCTGTTTGACTCTCGGTCAAATATTAAAACAGAGCCTTGTAGAATTTTGGAAATTTATTCACAGCATAAAAACCTCTGAAAATTTTACACAAGGTTAATATCTGAGTTAGCAAACTTACGTAAAATTTTCATAATTTCTGGAGTTATTTTGCTACCTCAAATAAATCTTTCAAAGTCTCTGTTCTTTTCAAAGTCAAACTTGGTTTCTTGTTACTTGGGTTCGAGTCGGACTCGGGCTCGAGTCAATCGATTTGATCGAATCAACTAAGCGCACGAGCCTCCTTTTAAAGCGGCGCATTCTCAACCGTTAGATCTAAATCGCACGGCCCGCGCGCGTGTCGTTTGGACCTTCCGGTTGCAAGATTGATTGTCAACCGTTAGATCGCAATCCAACCGCCGAGATTTCCGAACCCTTCGGACCCTCCGGTTGCGATTTTGAATCGAACCGTTGGATTAAAATCCAGCGCTCGCGTACTTTCGTTGTAATTTGAGTTTGCAGCGTGGAGCTATCTGAGCCATCCATTTCTAATCGAAGGCTCGCAATCTTCCGTTGTGTTATAAACACGGTAGGCGTGGCACTATCTCGGCCGTTCGCGTTTCATCCAACGGTGTGAATCGCCCAGAGCTTTGCGCTGGTCATCTTCAACCTCCGCCGTGCAGCGGTGCAAGGCATGGTGAGGTCATTTCTTGCTCCTAAGCCACCCTAGCCGGCGTGTAGGAGTATGGGAGGTACACTGAGCTAGGCCATGCCCTAATGCACGTCTTCACCTCTTTTCCTTGTCGGCGTGCGTGGTGCTTTGTGTTTTGCCGCCGAGAGAGGAGGGTGCAAACCCTAACACTTTCGTGGCTTTATAAGCACCCTCATTGCTTCCTAGTATCTCTTTAGACCACCACCAAGCTTCACTCACGGCATTGGAGCTTAATACCTCAAAAATGGCAAATCGCCATTGTTGACCCGTGGAGCTCCATTGATGTTCTTGGTGTTCGGTGGTCCTCCTTCATGTTTCTTTGCCCTAACCTTGTTCATTTACTTCCTTGAACATTTCCCCTCACTTAATTTTGGATTTGATTCTCGAAATTGTCCAATTTGGGGTTTGTTCAAATTCGGCGAATTGGTCATCTTCTTCCTCACTCGGTGAGTGCTCCATTTTCCAATTCTTTGCTCTTATAGCTTATGGATCATAATGAAGCTATTTTGATACTTTGGTATCACTCATTTGGCTCGGTGTCAATTTGAACCTTCTTCTTCAAGTCGTGAGCTTTCACCTTGATCAAGCATCTCGGCCATCTTGAAGCTTCTAGTCGCTAAGGTAGCTTCTTATTAGTCCTTAGAAGCTCGCACCGCTTCCTTGGACGCGCAAGAGCTTTCGCTATTTTCATGTTCAGCGATAAAGCTCCGTTTTCATTTCCGGCTAGCGGCGTTCGATCCTCACCGCGGCGAGAATGCTACCGTTAGACTCGTTGTGCTATTGCGATTCCATTTTGGTGCTTGGTGGCGCGCGCGCGCGTGATGTCGCCGGCGTTAGCCGTCAAAGACACTCGGGTTTTGCGGCACAAGACACTCCGTTTAAATCATTTGTTTAGGGCACATTAATGGTGATCATTAGTTATTAATTGTGTCTTAATCATTATTCTTTGAGCCATTGACTTGTGGGCGAGGATTAAAATCAAATCTCGTGATCATTAGAGTCCATTTAATGTCAATCATTAGAATCATTAATTTGGTCTTAACCGCCCGCTGCAGTCGTGACTTGTGGGCGGTGCTGTGCGCGTGGGTTAAATCGTTGCGGTGCGTGACTCGTAGTCACCGACATGCGTGCCCCGATGTCGGCATCCCTTTGAACTTCAATCGATAGTCACCGTCGATCCCTTGATCAACGGCCTAGATCTTGTATGCATTCGGACCATCCGGTTCCCCTCATCATCCTGGACCGTCCATCTCGTGATCTGCGGCTGAGATCATGAGTGCAATCGGACCTTCCGGTTAGATATGGATTCTGAGCCGTTCATCCTTAGATCTGCGGTCGTGGTTCACCGAGGCAACCGCATCGTCGGTTGCATACACTCGTGTGAGCCGTTGGATCTTGATCCAACGGTGGGCTTCTAGTGACTTTCGCGCGCGTGCGCTGTTCTCGGCGCGCGTGAGCCGTAGGATTTTCGATCAAGGGTGGAGAATGGTCCACGTCATTTTCTGTTATTAGGGTTGTTCTGTATTTCGGTAAGTAATTGTTTAACAACTGAAAATGATGTAAAAACTTTAGAAACTCATAACTAATTCATTTTAACTGCTTTTTGGTTAATTCCAACTGTAATAAATTATGTTATCACTTTAGTTTATTATAAAAATGGATTTGAGCATGTTCCTGTAGCAGAAAATTGCATAACTAGGAATAACTTGATTTGTCATTTTGAATATTCGGAAAATGAATAAAACTTTAGAAAATGCATATCTTGCTCTGTGTATGTCCAAAATGAATAATTCCAACTTTGATAAATTTGTTATTAACCCAATGTTAATATAAAAATGATGGTAGGTCCAAGATTGTAACAGAAACCTTGGTTAATGATTTAGTACCTATTTTGACATTTAGAAAATTAGGAGACTTATAAAATGCACCAGTAATTCTCTGTAAATGCAAAATATATATGATAAATTCTAGAGAACCCTCTGTTGGTATACTTCACTGTAAAATTAGCTTTGAACATATTTATGCTCTGGAAAGTGCATTATGCCAATTTTGCATCTTAGAAAAATCATAACTAAATCACTTTAACTCCAAATGACCTGAAATTTTATATGGGTTATTTCAATACCAGTAGGTAGCTACCATAAAAATTTCAGCTTCAAAATCTTTCTAGAAAATATTTTTGCTACAGTGTTAATTATGGCAGAAATTGTATGTTTAGGCAAAATCTTTTGCACCACAAATCCAAATTAGGTTTTTCAGTTTCTATGTCTAGGTATGTTCGTATTCTACCTTATGTGTAAATTTAAATCGCATTTGGTTAAGTTTTGCTTGCTCTTTTGTTTATTTGTGGTTCGTCTTATTGGTTGTTCTTGGTTCTTTTGACTTTCGCTTAGGATTAGACATTTGCGGTAATCCAGAGAACGATCCTCCATAACCAATTGAGCAGCAGCAAGAAGGCAAGCAGTTTGATCATGTTAATCCCAGTATTTTAAGTATTTATGTTGATTACAAATTCTATGTATGCATTGCTACTTTGTTTTAATAGCTGGCCTAGTAGATGCATTTCCTTAGCAAATGATTATCCTCTACTACCATGAGCCTAGGTTACTTGCTGTGATTAAGAGTTCGTGGAGGGCTCTTGTCACTTAGTAGTTCGAATTAATTGCTTAGCCATGCTTAGCCGGTAGAAATGGGCGGTTATCGACTTGTCGATAACCTTGATCACACAAAACTTATTATGAGTTATGATTTCCACCTTGTGCCATGTCTACTTATGAAAACTAAAACTAAAAGCAAAATGATTTAGACTTGGGCACAATGGTATGTTGGTGTGATTCTCGGTGTGGTGGAATGGTGCCTAAGTCAACAAGGACCGAACATCTTGTTACACTAAACCAAGCATTTTAGCGTGCTAACCACACTAGAGGGTATGGGACCTCTCTTGACTTAGTACTTTGGCGTGTATTGGCTCCGGTCGCGGGAGGTCGCGGGAGGGATGGTGTTGGGAGCATTGTAGTGTCAGAAAGACTTCACCGGGATGGGATTTGTTGTCTTTCGGCTTGCAATGTAGCGTATGGTGTTTCTACCCATACGAGCGGCTCGTAGCTAATACACAATATTGGAAGCGTCTCGTAGGACTTAGCCGTGCGGCATACCTACGGAAGTGTGCTTTGGCTTAAAGCGATGCGAAGTGTGGGTACATTGGTACACCTGCGGGTTAAAACTATTCGAATAGCCTCGTCTAGGTTATGGACACGCTTGGGGAGGTCTTTCAAGAGTTAGACTACAACCTTTTAAATTAAAACTTGATGGGTGAGTGCGAATCGGGATTAGTGCTATGTTAATGGTGGCTATTGGGATAGTCACTTCCAGTGGTTACTTGTATGTATCTTTATTATTGTTATTTCAACATTAAAAACAGATTTGCAAACTTGCTTTTAAATGTATTACATTATTGCAAATAAAGTTGGCTTCATGCAAAATGAGACATACAACCTCCACCTAAACAAGCTTGCATGTAGTTATGAATAGGTGCGCTATTCCACACGTCGATCTTGCGGGTACAAAGACAATCTTTGTGCTCGGATGCTATGCTTAATTGTTTTGTTGCGAGAGGAAGGAGGTGAGCTGAGGGCCTCACTTTGCGGCTGTGTTGTGGTAGTTTGCGGGCGACTAGCTTGGCGGCCCGATCGGTTGCCTTGTGGGTGTATGGCTAACAGGTCGACTTTTGTTCTAGCCATCTTATGGCACTTTTGCTTCCGCTGTCATTCTTGTATATTGTTATATTTGGCCGGTCGGCTCTCTTTTGTAATAACTTTACTTTATGTTGTTATTGAACTTAGTGATATCGTTGTATGGAAATGATGTGTAATTTTGTGATGATGCGCATATGTTGCAATTCTGGGAAACATATGCCCATCGAGGCTTAGAATGTTTAATTAGTAATGCTAGAACCATTTGGAGGTTAAGTGTTACTAGTTAAATATTCCGGGTCCTCACAGTAAAGTTCAATCACTGGGTTAATTCAGCCAAAAAGCAAGGTACAATCCAACCAACAAAATTAGACACATAACTAACTCATTTTACACCTTACCCTATTATCCCCACAAGTTTTAGTTGGATTAATCTTCAAGGTTCTCCCAAAGCTAATTCTACCCGATGCGTAACTATCTTTTTGAAAGGAAAGAGAGAAACCAGGTTTTTAAAACTCAAATTGGAGTAAGATGAGGGTAGAAGGCTAAGATAGGTAAGGAGTAAAATCTGAGAATCTTCCTAGGTTTTCATAAACCTTTTTTATAGTTTGCGAATAAGTTTTTCCAAAATATCCTAAAGACGATTATGCTTGGGTTACTACGGTCAGGATGGCTCTGATACCAACTTTGTGAGGACCCCAATTTATTTGGCTTGTAATGCTTAACCAACCACCTGGCCCTAGCATCACAAATCAAATAAACCGTGCCTCGAGATATGTACACTTCCCAGGAAGCAGTATACACACCTCGCCATAAAATTATGCATCAACTCCATTCCAAACATAGAGTCCAAACATCACACTACTAAGCGTAACAACAAATGATGATTATTACGGACCGGGGCGACCGCCAAAAGATACACTAATAACAGAAGAAAGACAGCGGAAGCAAAAGTGCCATAAGATGGCTATGAACAAAGCCAATCAGCGTGCCTTCAACCCACAAGGCATCTGACTGGACCGCCAAGCCTAGTCGTCACACACGAAGCGGCAGCACAACTCACAGAAGTGAGGCCCTTGGGGCTCACCTTCTTCCTCTGCAACAAAAACATTAAGCAAAGCAGCTGAGTACAAAAATTGTTTTTGTACTCGCAAGACTGACATGTGAACTAGCAGACCTATTCATATGCTACATGCAGGCTTGTTTGGTGGAGGCCATATGTTTCATTTGCTCAAAGCCAACTTTATTTACAATAATGTAATACAGTTTGAAGGCAAGTTTGCAATTCATTTTTAATGTTGAAATAACAGTAAGGATAATAATACAAAGATTAAAGATAAAACAACCTAGAAGTGACTATCCCAATAGTCACCACAACAATAGCACGAATCCCAGATTCGTACCACCCATCAAGTTTTAATTTAAAAGGTTGTAGTCTAGTTCTTACGGGGCGTATCCGAGCGTGTCCATAACCTAGGACGAGGCTATTCGAATAGTTTTAACCTGCAGGTGTACCAATGTACCCACACTTGAGACCGCTTTAAGCCAAAACACACTTAGAAGGTATGCCGCACAGACTAAGTCCTACGAGACTTTTTCCAATATTGTGTATTAACTACGAGCCGCTCGTATGGATAGAAATCCATACGCTTACATGGTAAAGCCGAAAAGACAACTACCTTTGCGGGGTAAAGCTTTTCGGACAACTACCATGCTCCCAACACCATCCCTCCTGCGACCTACTGCGACCCGGAGCCAATACATGACAAAGTACTAGGTCAAGAGAGGTCCCATATACTCTAGTGTGGTTAGCACGCAAAATGCTCAGTACGGTGGCGCAAGTAACTCGGTCCTTAACTGACTCGGGCACCATTCCAGTCACACCCAAAGATCACACCAATCATACCGTTGTGCCCAAGTCTAAATCATTTTTGTTTTCATTTTTAGTCTTGTAAGTAACATAGCCCAAGTTGATACATAAGAACAATAATAATTTCATGTGATCAAGATCATCGACTAAGTCGATGATCGCCCAAATCTACCGGTAGCTAAGCATGGCTAAGCAACTAAACTCGTAAACTACTAAGTGACGAGAGTTCATCCAGCGAACTCTAATCACAGCAAATAACCTAGGCTCAGGTAGTAGAGATCAATATTTCACCTACAGGATATGCAGCTACGGATTTAACTAATCCAGTTAACACAAATTAAGCAATGCATACATACAGCTGAAACAAAATATTAGACTTTAAAATACTGGGATTTAACATGATCAAATCGCTTTGCTGTTCTTGCTTTGCTCGAAAGATCAACTTTGTTGCGAGAGGTTCACTCTCAAACGCACCGGAATCGTCGCAATCTATCGATCGAGCAACAACCACGAATAAGAACAAATAACGCCGACAACAACCAAAATTTCAATAATATGCAAAGATCAACAACACCGAAAAATAGATCATTCAAAAAAACAATTTAACCGATAGATAGGATTTCTCGGTTAATCTTCTTACTTACTTTCCATGATAACCATACAGTCAAAATCAATCCTCTTATATGTTCTAATCTTTCGGCAGACTTTGATGGTGATTGTGTGCACATCTATTAACTAAGCAGCAAATTACCACATTTAAATTAACTAGCTATTCTATGCAACCTTTACTGTTATGAATTCATTTGGACCTACAATTTTGCTTATTGGAATACTGGCTAGCTCATAAGCGAACTAATAATTGATAAACAGGTTCTTAACCAACTTTGGCCTTATGACTAAAGAGAGACTCTTAACTACTAGATTTAGCAAAAACATAACCTATTGCCATTATTATTAGCTTCAGATTACTGGTTATACACCTGTGAAAACAATACTTCTCTTTAGGCAGAAATGTTACAACTAACTTCCTTGTAACTCAATTACAGAATGGCTAACTAGAGTAATTTAATGGACAATACACCCAATATGCTAGAATGAAAATGGTTGGGCTAGAAGAAAGGTTTACTGACATTTCAATATTGACTCCAAACCATTTTGCTCTTCCCTGCTCAACACTTATTCTAAAAACTATACTACCTTTACAACTAAATGTCAAACATTCATTTGATTAACCAATTACCAAACATGCTTGGGTGATTCTAATAGCTAATCAAATGATCCAATTTGCAATTCACTCATATCAGTTTACTAACAACAGAGAAAAATGACAACAGAGAAAAACCACAGAGAACTAGTGACTAACTTTCTTTCAAACCTCAAATTTCAACTAAGCTAAAGCATGAGAGTGAACTAAAAGGCATTCCTAAGATTAATTAGCAGCTAGATACTTGGCTTAAGGGAGTGGGCCCCACTGTCAGTGAAACAGAGGAAAACATAGCCAAAGAACAGAGGGGGCTCGGGCTGGCTCTGGACCTGGCTCATCGCCGGCGAAGGAGTGGTGGCGCGGTAGAGGTGACGGCCAAAATGGGTTGCTTGTGGACCACTGAAGCTAAAGGTGGTCACGAGGAAGTCGGAGATGCACCGTGGCGGCGTGGCGACAGCTCGCGGCGGCCGGCCGTGGAGGTGACAAGGGCGACTACGACAGAGAAGAAGAAGGTGTAAACTAGCGCGCGCATGAGCATCAGTGGGACTCAAGGAACTCACCGGGGTGGTCGCCGATGACGGAGAGGCACCGGAGTGGCCCGGCGACGAGAGCCTGCGGCGGCGCGAGGTGGTCACCGTCGGCAAGGACCTGAGGTGAAGGAGAGAGCGTGTGAGTGATCGGGGAAGGAAGATGGAGTCCAGGCGATGCTCACCGAGTTGAGCTGGAGCTCGCCGGAGAAGACGTGGCGGCGGTGGAGGCGGATTCGGCCGAAGTTGGAGAAGAAAGCCCGTGCGCAGCTCCTCGGTGATGGAAACTCCGAATTGATGGAGGGGTTGAGCTCCACGTGGTGCAAGGCACGCCGTGACGCGGTCGGCGACGGTCGGAGATCACCGGAGTAGCCGGGCGCTCGAGGCGGCGGCGGCGGTCGGCTCTCGGCTCGAGCTGGAGGAGAAGAAAGGCGGAGGAGAAAGAAACCGGGTAGGTGGAGCCCTCGGCGGCTTAAGAAGAGGAGGCGAGGCGCGAGGTGGAGGCGGTAGGGCGGCGAGGTGACCGGCGTGGCGACGTGGCGGCACGCATGCGCCGGGGCGGTGAAGAGCGGTGCGCGGAAGAGAGGGTGCGCGGGAGAGTCGCGGCGCGAACGCGCGCGCGCGTGGAGGAGAGAACTGCGATTGGGGCGAGATGACAGCGAGAGGGAGAGAGCGGCTCGGCGACGTGGTTCGGTCGGACCAGAAGTGAAAAGGGTCCGGTCGGAGTTTGACTCGGGTCCGACTCGCGTTTGGACTCGGCTGAGGCGATTGGTTCCAGCCGAGACGAGTGGTTCGGTCGGAGTTTAAGTCGGGCTCGGGTTCGAGCCCGATGAATAGTGATTTCAGATTTGAAATAAAGAGGGCAGAGAAGGTTTGGAAAATTTTTAGAGGTAGCTCCAGAGCTCCAAAATTTCCAAAATTTTTGTGGTAGCTACTTTGGACAGAGAACAACCTTGCATAAAGTTCCCAGAAATTTTTATGCACAGAATTGTTCCCAAGAAAAATCACAAGCTGCAGTGCTAGGGTTTGACCAGATTTCAAACATGATTTGACTTGCTCTTTTGAAATAGCAAATAAAATCTAAAAAATTTGAAATTTTTCAGAGAGGTAACTAGGATGGTCAAGATGATAGGAAAAATATTCCCAGTGGATGATCACAAGTTTAAGGTTTAGAATTTTGTTGACAACAACTTCCATTCACAAGAATTTAATTCTAGAAAATGGAAATTGCTAAGGGAAAATTTAGAAAACTTCCAAATGATTTCATGAGGCATCAAAAGTTTTTATTTCTCCTCATAATTTTACATTTGAAACACAAACCCTAACTTAGGGCTGTTACACAATATAAGTCATACTCGTTGTTGATGAATTCCCATTTAACTCACTAAGTATAGTGATAGGGATCAACCTCGAGATGAGATTTAATCCGTGAGTTGTCCGACTTTTCACGGTACTAAAACCAGCAGCAAAGTAAGATCTCTCTCACGCGAATAGAACACAGACAATATGCGCCTCCAATCAGCAAGCGAACAGCAGCTTTCTAGCGGCTTCGTCTGTAACAGAGAAACAACTCGGCTTCTTGCTTCTAGTCTCGCTGCAATCAGGAAACAGCAGCAGCAATAGATGGTTTTTCTCCAATCCAAGCAATAACGCAGCAGTAAAGTAGATGAATCTCTCAGGTATGCCCAAAGGAAAAAGTAGCAGCACCAAGTAATTAATACACCTAGGGAGATCTCACGATGGAATAGTAGGCAATAAAGAATTCGATTTTTTAATCAATGAGATTAGTTAAACCGAATAAAATATTCACCCACATCCATAAAGAACTAATTGATTCCGCTGCGTGAATTGAACCAGCAGCAATCAAGATAGATGGGATTCGGTGGACAGAGAAAAACTGCCCCGGTTCCCTGACGCGTCCTTCCGCCCGCACGCACAGCAGCTCGCGAACAAGAAGATGGATCAATCGATCAGCACGTGAAGAGAATTCCCAAGGAATCAATCCCACGTAGCAAGGATGAATTCTCGAAAGGATTCACCAGAACACAGATACGACCTTGGCCGCCAACATGGCGTTTTTTTCTCTGGAGTATATTACTCGATCAAACCAAAAAACCCCTCCTCGACGCTTGCCCTGGCTTTATATGCCGACACATGCACTGATTGGACTCGGGCTGAATACACATATAGTTGGACTCGGAACCAAACTAAACAAGACTTGCACACGCACCTAATGTCCGACATGCATGGACACATTCAAAGATTAAATCTCTAATAAAAGCTAGACTCCTATTTAGATTAAAAGGAAAACTATCTTTAATAAACATCAAGAATCGACTCAATTAATTGGAATGATATGAGAACCCACGTAGAAATAATTCTTTTTAGCTCGTGACTTGGCTCGCCTCGGACATCCTTGTGCACGTGCACAACAACTGCATAAAAGTTGGAGTAGCACTTGGGGCCATATCATCCCCTCCCCCTTGAAGCAAAGCCGTCCTCGGCTTTGGGGTAATCTTCAAAACCTTCTTCTTCTTTGCTGAAATTTTCGCTACTTTGATTGCACTCTCCATCATTGGTTTAAGCACATGTCGCTTCCCGTGATGCACAAAAGAATAGGTGTTAGACCGTCCATTATGTGTAGCATTGTGATCATATTGCCACGGCCTACCCAATAGCAATCCACATGCATCCATTGGTACGACATCACAATCCACCTTGTCAACATAATCACCAACGACGAATGGAACACGCACCTTATGAGTTATTTTCAACCTCCCGGAGTTATACAATCACTCCACGTAGTGCGGTTGCGGATGCCTCCATGTGGACAGCCCCAAAGCGTACACCAAATCTTTGCTAATTACATTGGTAAAACTCCCACCGTCAATGATCAGCTTGCACGCTTTCTCCTTGATTTTGCACTCTGTTTGGAAAACACTCCACCGTTGCCCTTTAACTTCAATTTCAGTACTTGGCACCTTGCGAACTAGCATGTTCAAACCACTTTGAAAGGGCAAAGCATCAATGGATATTCCTTTTTCGGGAGAACAAATGACGGCCTCTATTTTTTCTAACTCATCGTGTTCAGACTCGCTACTAGAGCTCTCTGTGACATAACCTTCCCCAGTGAGCAACACTTTTCGTTGATTTGGACAATCACGCATCATGTGTCCTCTTCCTTTGCACTTGAAGCACTCAATGTTACTAGTACGAGCAGAAGAAAAAGCACTAGAATCAGCTTTAGAGGCTTCTTTACCTCCATTACTCGCAGCCTTTGGCGCCTCTGTGGACATAGCCCGGCAATCCGGTGTGATGGTGCCACCTTGGAGCTTGCGCCAATATCATCTCCTTCTTTGTTGTGGGCGTCTCCACGTCTTTGTTGTGCGTAGTCACGCCGCCACGGGCTTGGCGTTGCAAAAGCGTTGTTTAGACCGCACCGCATGATGAACAAGGTCTTGTAAATTGTTGTAGTCTGACGACTCCGTCTTCTCTTGCACATCATCATTCAAACCCTCAAAGAAGCGAGCCATGGTCGCCTCCTCAGGTTCATTCACGCCAGTGCATTTAATCATGAGAATCTCCATCTCCTTGTAGTAGTCATCCACAGACAAAGAACCTTGACGAAGTCGCTGCAACTTCGTGTGCAAGGTTCGAGTGTAGTGTGTCGGCACAAACCGCCGCTTCATGATGTTCTTCATGTGTGAGGACCCGGAATATTTAACTAGTAACACTTAACCTCCAAATGGTTCTAGCATTACTAATTAAACATTCTAAGCCTCGATGGACATATGCTTCCCAGAATTGCAGCATATGCACATCATCACAAAATTATACATCAATTCCATACACATACATCCCTAAGTTCAACAACGACATACATAAAATAAAGTTATTACAAAAGAGAGCCGACCGGCCAAATAACATTATACAAGAATGACAGCGGAAGCAAAAGCGCCATAAGATGGCTAGAACAAAAGTCGACCGGTTAGCCACACACCCACAAGGCAACCGGCCAGGGCCGCAAGCTAGTCGCCCATAAGCTACCACAACACGACTCACAAAAGTGAGGCCCTTGAGCTCACCTCCTTCCTCTGCAACAAAACAATTAAGCATAGCATCGAGCACAAAGATTGTCTTTGTACCCGGCCATCGACGTGTGGAATAGCGGACCTATTCATAAACTACATGCAAGCTTGTTTAGGTGGAGGTTGTATGTCTCATTTGCATGAAGCCAACTTTATTTGCAATAATGTAATACATTTTAAAAGCAAGTTTGCAAATCTGTTTTTAATGTTGAAATATGATAATAAAGATACATACAAGTAACCACTGGAAGTGACTATCCCAATAGTCACCACAACATATACACGAATCCCGATTCGTACCACCCATCAAGTTTTAATTTAAAAGGTTGTAGTCTAACTCTTGAAAGACCTCCCCAAGCGTGTCCATAACCTAGGGCGAGGCTATTCGAATAGTTTTAACCCTGCAGGGTGTACCAATGTACCCACACTTGGATCGCCTTTTGCCACTAGATGAAGCACACTTCCTTTGGTATGCCGCACGGCTAAGTCCTACGAGACGCTTTCCAATGGAAAATGCTAATCAAGAGTCGCACGTATGGGGGTTAACCCTTAGTGATCTGCCGACGAAATATGGATCACAAGGACCCATACGTGGAGTAGGAGACACCGGCCTCGTGGCGCTCCCCTCACAAACATGTCCATGTTGCATATATTCCATATGCAACCCACCACGCGACTCATTAATTAACACCTCCAGTACTTAGTCAAGAGAGGTCCCATACCCTCTAGCGTGGTTAGCACGCAAAAATGCTTGGTTTAGTGTAACAAGATGTTCGGTCCTTGTTGACTCGGGCACCATTCCAGTCACACCCAAAAGATCACACCATCATACCGTTGTGCCCAAGTCCAAATCATTTTGTTTTCAGTTTTAGTTTTCATAAGTAGACATGGCACAAGGAAGAAATCATAATACATAATAAGTTTGTGTGATCAAGGTTATCGACAAGTCGATAACCGCCCATTACTACTAGGAAACTAAGCATGGCTAGCGATAAATTCGCAAACTACTAAGTGACAAGAGTCCCTCCATGAACTCTAAATCACAGCAAGTAACCTAGGCTCATGGTAGTAGAGGATAATCATTTGCTAAGGAAATGCATCTACTAGGCCAACTATTAAAACAAAATAGCAATGCATACATAGAATTTGTAATCAACATAAATACTTAAAATACTGGGATTAACATGATCAAGCGCTTGCCTTCTTGCTGCTGCTCAATTGGTTGCGGAGGATCGTTCTCGGGATTACCGCAAATGTCGAATCCTAAGCGAAAGTCAAAAAGAACCAGAACAACCAATAAGGCGAACCACAAACAAAAGAGCAAGCAAAACTTAACCAAATGCGACCGAAATTTACACATAAGGTAGAATACGAATATACCTAGACATAGAAACTGGAAAAACCTAATTTGGATTTGTGGTGCAAAAGATATTGCCTAAAAACATAACTTCGGCCATAATTAGCACTGTAGCAAAAATATTTTCTAGAGAGACTTTGAAGCTGAAATTTTTATGGTAGCTACCTATTGGTATAGAGGTAACCCATATAAAATTTCAGGTCATTTGGAGTTAAAGTGATTTAGTTATGATTTTTCTAAGATGCAAAATTAGCATAGTGCACTTTCCAGGAGCATAAATATGTTCAAAACTAATTTTACAGTGAATTATACCAACAGAGGGGTTTTCTAGAATTTATCATATATATTTTGCATTTACAGAGAATTACTTGTGCATTTTATAAGTCTCCCAGAACTTTCTAAATGCTAGAAATAGGTACTAAGTCATTAATCAAGGTTTCTGTTACAATCTTGGACCTACCATCATTTTTATATTAACACTGGGTTAATAACAAATTTATCAAAGTTAGAATCATTCATTTTGGACATACACAGAGCAAGATACGCATTTTCTAAAGTTTTATTCATTTTCTGGAATATTCAAAATGACAGAAACCAAGTTATTCCTAGTTATACAATTTTCTGCTACTGGAACATGCTTACATCCATTTTTATAATAAGCTAAAGTGATAACATGATTTATTACAGTTGGAATTAACCAAAAAGCAGTTAAAACGAATTAGTTATGAGTTTCTAAAGTTTTATATCATTTTGGTTGATAAACAAATGCTTACCAAATACGAACAACCCAATAAAAGGAATATGACGTGGACGAACCACAACCCTTGATCTAACATCCTACGGCTCATGCGCGCTGAAAACAGCGCACGCGCGCCGAACCTAATCGGGGTCCACCGTTGGATCAAGATCCAACGGCCCAAACGAGTGTATGCAACCGGACGATGCGGTTGCCTCGGTGAACCACGACCGCAGATCACAAGATGAGCGGCTCGAACCCAAATCTAACCTAAGGTCGAATGCACACATGATCTCGGCCGCGATCGCGAGATGGGCGGTCAAGAATGAGCAAGGCATCCGGAGGGTCCGAATGCACTCACGATCAAGACCGCAGATCTAAAAATGAACGGTGGACAATGAGCGCAGTTCAAAAGGAGATGCTGACGCGTGGGACCGCATGTCAGTGACTTCGAGTCACCCACGCGCTGGTTTAGCCCACGAGCACAGTGCACTGGACCCACTTGTCAGCGACTGAGAGTGGTGGTTAGGACAGAATTAATGTCACTAATGATTGACATTAAATGGACTCTAATGACTGCTGAGATTTGATTTTAATCCCTCGGGCCCACAAGTCAGTGACCCAGAGGAGGTTTCCGACAGCGATTAAATGCCCACTCATTTAATTAAGCAATGATTAGATATTAATGATGTCGGAACAGTGCGGAGTGAACCAGAGGTTGATTAAGAATATTGGGCCCACTGGTCAGTGGCTTAATAATAATGATTAAGACACAATTAACAACTAATGATTGGTAATTAATGTGTCCTAATGAGCTGACGAAAACGGGAGTGCTGTGCCGGCAAAACCCGAGTGTCTTTGACGGCTAACCGCCGGCGACACTGGCCGCGGCGGCGCCCACCAAGCACCAAAATGGAATCGCAATAGCACAACGAGTCTAATGGTAGCATTCTCGCCGGCGGCGAGGGACTAGAACGCCGGCTAGCCGGAAAATGAAAACGGGAGCTTTACTGCCAACATGAAAATAGCGAAAAGCTCCGCTGCAGTCCAAGGAAGCGGGTGCCAGAGCTTCTAAGGACTAATAAGAAGCTACCTTAGCGACCAGAAGCTTCAAAGATGGCCGGAGATGCTTGATCAAGGTGAAAGCTCGCCGGACTTGGAGAAGAAGGTTCGGAAATGACACCCTGAGCCAAATGAGTGATGCCAAAGTATCAAAATAGCTTCATTATGATCCACAGAAGCTATAAGAGCAAAGAATTGGAAAATGGAGCACTCACCTGAGCTGAGGAAGAAGATGACCAAATTCGGCCGAATTTGAACAAACCCCAAATTGGACAATTCCTGAGAATCATATCCAAAATTAAGTGAGGGGAAATGTTCAAGGTGATAAATAGATGAGGTTAGGGTAAAGAAACATGAAGGAGGACCACTGGAACACCAAGAACACCAATGGAGCTTCACGGGTCAACAATGGCGATTTGCCATTTTTGAGGTGTTAAGCTCCAATATTGGGAATGAAGCTTGATGGTGGTCTAAAGAAACTCCAGGAAGGGGTTTGGGTGCTTATAAGGCCATGAAAGTGTTAGGGTTTGCACTACTCCTCTCTCGGGCGGCAAAACACAAAGCACCACGCACGGCCGACAAGGAAAAAGGGGTGAAGACGTGCATTAGGGCATGGCCTAGCTCAGTGTACCTCCCATACTCCTACACGTCGGCTAGGATGGCTTTAGGGAGCAAGAAATGACACTGCCATTACTCCCCTACGTTGCTCGCCGGCGGAGGTTGAAGACGACCGCAAAAGCTCGGGCGATTCTCAACCCTACGATTTATATCGGGCGGCCACAGCGCCACGCCTCCGTGTTTAAAACACAGCGGGAAGATTGCGAGCCTTCGATTAGAAATGGATGGCTCGGTTGCCCCACGTCGCAACCCTTATTTACAACGAAGAGTGCGCGGCGTCGGATTTTAATCCAACGGCTCGATTCAAAATCGCAACGGAGGGTCCGAAGGGTTCGGAAATCTCGGCGGTTGGATTGCGATCTAACGGTTGACAATCAATCTTGCAACCGGAAGGTCCGGCGATCTGTGCGCGGCCGTGCTATTTAGATCTAACGGTTGAGAATGCGCGCGTTTTAAAAGGGAGGCTCGGTGCGATTAGTTGATTCGATCGGTCGATTGACTCGAGCCCAGTCCGACTCGAACCCAAGTAACAGTAAAACCAAGTTTGACTTTGAAAAAGAACAGAGACTTTGAAAGATTTATTTGAGGTAGCAAAATAACTCCAAAAATTATGAAAATTTTACAGGAGCTTGCTAACTCAGACATTAACCTTGTGTAAAATTTTCAGAGGTTTTTATGCTGTGAATAAATTTCCAAAAATTCTACAAGGCTCTGTTTTAATGTTTGACTGAGAGTCAAACAGGTTTGACTGCCTCTAAAAATATTCAAACAATTTCTAAAAATTGTGAAATTTTTCAGAGGGGTCACTTACCATCACAGAGACTTAGGAAAAATATTTTCAGAGGATGATCATAAGATTTGACAAGATTGTTTTTGGAATAGCAAGATTTGGATCACAAGACTTGTGACAATGTATTTCCACACTTCCTTGTACAAGAATTTCTTGGCACCACAGGAAATACATGATGTAAGAAAAAGTTTTAATTTCTACTGATTTTCTTACATTTGAAACACAAGCCCAAAATTTGAGATGTTACAACTCTCCCCCCCTTACAAGAATCTCGACCCGAGATTCTGTTTTACTCGGAGAAGAAGGAAGGGAAATCTGCACGAAGACGATCTTCGCGCTCCCAAGTTGCTTCATCTTCAGAATGGTTTGACCACTGAACTTTAAGGAACTTGATGACACGGTTCCTCGTCCTCCGTTCAGATTCCTCAAGAATCCGAACAGGATGCTCGCGGTAGGTCAAATTTTCTGCACATCGAGAACCTCCAATGGAGCTCCTCGGTCGGGACACGAGGCACCTCTTGGTGTGAAACATGGAACACATCATGCACACCCTCAAGTGCACCGGGTAGCTCCAATCAGATGCGATCGCCCCAACTTTCTCGATGATACGGTGGGCCCAACATATCGAGGAGCCAACTTGCCCTTGATGCCAAAACGCCGATGGCCCTTCAAGGGTGAGACTTTGAGATACACAAAGTCATTGGGCTCAAAGCTCACTCACGGCGACGACGATCGCATAGCTCTTCGCTGGGTCGGGCGTGCGCGGATGCTCGCGGATCAAGCGAACTTGACTTTCGGCCTCATTGATCGAAGTGCGGGCGAAAAGCGCCGCTCACCGCCTCTCGACCAGTTCAATGGGGTTCGCATCTCCTCCCATACAAAGCCTCAAATGGTGCCATGCCAAGATCGGCTCGAAAGCTATTGTTGTAGGAGAACTCAAAGAAATGGTAGGCATTTCTCCCACTTCTTCCCATAGGAGAGAACACAAGCACGAAGCATATCTTCCAACACTTGGTTGACTCGCTCCGTCTGACCATCAGTCTGAGGATGAAAGGCTGTACTGAAATGAAGGCGGGTCCCCATAGCCTCTTGCAGACTATGCCAAAACCGCGAGGTGAAAAGCGCACCACGATCAGAAATAATCGTCTTCGGCACACCGTGAAGACTCACAATCCTCGAGACATAAAGTTCGCCAAAGGCCCCACACGGCCGAGTCTTGACAGAAGGAAATGTGCCACTTTAGTCAACCCGTCGATCACGACCCAAATAGCATCATTCCCTTTTGACGAGCGGGGCAACCCGGTGATGAAGTCCATGCCAACGGAATCCCACTTCCATTCTGGCACTGGCAAAGGCTGAAGAAGACCTGCTGGACGCTGATGCTCGGCCTTCACACGACAGCACACGTCGCACTCGGCAACGAACCTGGCAATCTCGCGCTTCATGCGAGTCCACCAGAATCTCTGACGAAGGTCCTGATACATCTTGGTAGCCCCGGGATGAATAGACAAAGGAGAATCATGGGCTTCGCGGAGAATCAAATCCCGCAATTCCATGACCTTAGGGACCACAAGACGCTGCCCAAACCACACAACGCCATGCCCATCCTCTGAAAAGCACCTGGCTATCCCATCCTTGATGTTTTGCTTGATCTGGCTCACACCAACATCTGTCTGCTGTGCCGCCTTGATTTGGTCCACCAAGGTTGGTTGCACAACCAACGAAGCAAGGGAACCGTGCTCGATCAAACCCAAATTGAGGTGCTGGAACTCAGAAATGAGGGTAGGCTGCTGCTCTTGGAGCATCAACATGTTGCAATACACCTTCCGACTGAGTGCATCCGCAACGACATTGGCCTTGCCCGGATGGTACTGAATGCCCATGTCATAGTCCTTGATCAATTCCAACCATCTTCTTTGCACGAGGTTCGGATCCGCCGGGTGAACAAGTACTTCAAGCTCTTGTGGTGGAATACACCTCACAACGGTTACCAACCGTAATGCCGCCAAATCTTGAGTGCATGGACCACGACTAACTCCAAGTCATGAGTAGGATAGTTGAGTTCATGAGGCCTCAATCGCCGCGATGCATAGGCCACAACCTTGCCCTCCCGCATAAGAACACAACCAAGACCCTGACGAGAAGCATCACAAAAGATATCAAAACTCTTGTGAATATCAGGGAGAACAAGCACTGGGGCTGAGGTCAACCGCTGCTTGAGTTCCTGAAAACTCACATCACAAGCAGTGGACCACTCAAATTTCTTGTCTTTCTTAAGCAATTCGGTCATAGGCTTTGCAATCTTGGAGAAATTCTCGATAAAGCGGCGATAGTAGCCAGCCAAACCAAGAAAACTCCGCACATCCGTGACCGACTTGGGCTGACCCCAAGATAGCACATCACTGACCTTACTAGGATCCACAGCCACACCTCCTGCTGAAAGAACATGGCCTAAGAATGCCACTTCCTTCAACCAGAACTCGCACTTGCTGAATTTGGCATACAGCTGGTGTTCGCGCAGCTTGCCCAACACAAGCTGAAGATGCTCAGCATGCTCTTCTTCACTCTTGGAGTAGATAAGGATATCGTCGATGAATACCACCACAAATCTATCCAAATACTCCATGAATACCGAGTTCATAAGATTCATGAATAAAGCAGGAGCATTAGTCAAACCAAAAGACATGACGGTGTACTCGTAAAGGCCATAACGAGTAGCAAAGGCCGTCTTAGGAATATCCTCGGCCCTGATCCGGACTTGATGATAGCCCAGTCTCAAGTCAATCTTGGAGAAGACTCGTGCTCCGGTCAACTGATCGAAAAGATCATCAATACGGGGCAAAGGATACTTGTTCTTTACCGTCACCTCGTTAAGCGGACGGTAATCAACACACATGCGCAAGGTCTTGTCCTTCTTCTTCACAAAGATAACTGGACAACCCCAAGGAGATGAGCTAGGACGGATAAAACCCTTCTCTTGCAGCTCACCTAGCTGCTTTTCAGCTCCTCCAGCTCATTAGGAGGCATGCGATACGGCCTCTTTGAAATAGGGCGATGCAGGCAGAACTCGATCACAAACTCCGGATCTCGAGCAGGTGGCATGCCAGGCAAGTCTTCGGGAAAGACGTCCATGAACTCACATACTGTGGGAACATCCTGGATCTCCAATGCTGGCTTTGCTTCCAGGGCATAAAGATGGGGCTCTCGTAACTGCGGCGAAAACCCAACCTGTTCACCTGAAGGGCTGGTGAGGTAGACAATCTTCCGGGCACAATCGATTTGCCCCAAGTGTTGGGACAACCAATCCATGCCAAGAATCACATCCAAGCGTGCCGAGTCGAGCAGGATAAGATTCGCCAAGAATCCCACTCCTTCGATGTGGATAGGAACATCCCGGCATACTAGGTCGACTCTCATTTCCGAACCCGAGAGCGAATCGCGATGGAATCCCCAAAGGAACACAAGAAGTCCGCAATCAACGAAAAGACCTCGAAATAAACGAATGCGAAGCTCCAGAGTCAAATAAAACTGTAGCAGGATGTAAATTAACAAGGAGCGTACCCAACACAACGTCGGGCGCCTCCTGTGCCTCCTCAGCCGAGATGTGGTTGACTCGACCACTCCCGACACCCTGGGTCTTCTGGATCACCTTCTGGTCAGGTGTGTGACCATTCCCGCGTCCTCCATTAGGACGAGGGCTGCTCGATCCTCGAGGGCAGCTGCTAGCATAATGGCCCTTCTTGTTGCGGCGGCGGTAACATCGGCGGTGGGTTGCGGGCGCAACTTTCTTCTGGTCGCAGTGCACGTGGCTGAAACACGGCCTGCGGGGAACGAGCAACCGGTGCTGACGGCCTTGGCGGTGGTGAAGCCAAAGCACGAGCCCCTGGTGTGGGCCCAACACGGGGACGAGTGAGGCCAGCCTGTGCAGACCGATGTGCCTCCCACTTGCGCTTGCGGGACTCACCCAGCGCCTTCGCCTTGTGCTCGGCGACGATGGCCTTGTCCACCAAGGTCTGGAAGTCAGCAAAGTCCACTATAGATAGCTTGTCCTGCAGCTCCTCGGACAACCCATCCATGAACTTCTCCTGTTTAGCCTCATCAGAGGCCACCTCTCCCGGAGCATAACGAGCCAAGTGGTTAAACTCGTAAAGATACTCCGAGACAGACTTGCGCCCCTGCTTAAGCGCAAGAAACTCCTTCTTCTTGAGCTTCATCAGGCCATCAGGTATGTGGGCCCGACGAAAGGCAGATCGAAACTCATCCCACGAGACAACGTGGCCTGTGGGCTGCATGGCGAGAAAGTTCTCCCACCAAGATAGTGCCGCACCCTCAGGCGATGGGATGCAAAGAGTGCCCGCTCTCGCTCCCGGCATCGAGCGATATTGAGCTTCGCTCAACAAGATGCACCAATCATCCGCGTCGAGTGGATCCTCCGATCGAGAAAGTGGGTGGTCGTGGTGCGGAGAAACTCCGCAAGCCCACCACGAGACCGGTGGCCACCACCTCCGGATCTGACGGCGGCGGGAGCGGAGGTGTTCCTCGCAATGACCTCCAAGATACGGTGCGGTCCATGCGATTCCGCTCGATCGAGCGAGAACCTCGACCATGGTCGGAGGAGGGGAAGCTCCTCATCGAACCACCACGATGTGATCGTTGCGGTGGTCCTTGTCATCCTGTTCCACAAAATAGGTTAAAACACAACTCCGGAACAGGAGACAAAGGAACTACTAACCACTTAACAAAGCAATCTTTAAAAGCTCAAGTATCAGCATAAAATCGCAGCAGGGTCATAAAGATAACAACCACCTTCCTGTTATGACTAACTCGTATGGAAAAACGAGTAATTATTTGAGAAGACCCAAAATTTCAGCACCAAATTCTAACTCAAAACAGTCCAGAAATCAAGGTATAACCACCTAATATAGTATAGGCATTAGCTAATCTCATATCACTTCTTACCCTTTTGTTCCCACAAGTTTTAGTCGAATTATCCTCTCATTTCCTACCTTAATTACTCATCATTAGCTAGCTGTCCTATTTTCTTTCTCCAAGCTCTCTCATGGTTCTCCCAAAACCCAGTTAATCGATAGAGGCTAATTTTTGAAAGGGAGAGAGGAACAACCTTTTCAAACTTAAGTGAGAGTAAGGCGAGATGAGCAAGCTAAGACAGGTAAGGAATAAAATTAGAGAACTTACTTAAGTTTTCATAAACTATTTGAAAGTAAGTTTTCAAAATATCCTAAGGCGACCAAGCTAGGGGTTTCTACGGTCAAGATGGCTCGATACCAACTTTGTGAGGACCCGGAATATTTAACTAGTAACACTTAACCTCCAAATGGTTCTAGCATTACTAATTAAACATTCTAAGCCTCGATGGACATATGCTTCCCAGAATTGCAGCATATGCACATCATCACAAAATTATACATCAATTCCATACACATACATCCCTAAGTTCAACAACGACATACATAAAATAAAGTTATTACAAAAGAGAGCCGACCGGCCAAATAACATTATACAAGAATGACAATGAAGCAAAAGCGCCATAAGATGGCTAGAACAAAAGTCGACCAGGTTAGCCACACACCCACAAGGCAACCGAGGGCCGCCAAGCTAGTCGCCCATAAGCTACCACAACACACTCACAAAAGTGAGGCCCTTGAGCTCACCTCCTTCCTCTGCAACAAAACAATTAAGCATAGCATCTGAGCACAAAGATTGTCTTTGTACCCGCAAGACTGACGTGTGGAATAGCAGACCTATTCATAAACTACATGCAAGCTTGTTTAGGTGGAGGTTGTATGTCTCATTTTGCATGAAGCCAACTTTATTTGCAATAATGTAATACATTTTAAAAGCAAGTTTGCAAATCTGTTTTTAATGTTGAAATAACAGTAATAAAGATACATACAAGTAACCACCTGGAAGTGACTATCCCAATAGTCACCACAACATAGCACGAATCCCGATTCGTACCACCCATCAAGTTTTAATTTAAAAGGTTGTAGTCTAACTCTTGAAAGACCTCCCCAAGCGTGTCCATAACCTAGGGCGAGGCTATTCGAATAGTTTTAACCTGCAGGTGTACCAATGTACCCACACTTGCATCGCTTTTTGCCACTAGATGAAGCACACTTCCTTTGGTATGCCAAGCGGCTAAGTCCTACGAGACGCTTTCCAATGGAAAATGCTAATCAAGAGTCGCACGATGGGGTTAACCCTTAGTGATCTGCCGACGAAATATGGATCACAAGGACCCATACGTGGAGTAGGAGACACCGGCCTCGGCGGGCGCTCCCCTCCCCACAAACATGTCCATGTTGCATATATTCCATATGCAACCCACCACGCGACTCATTAATTAACACCCTCCAGAGTACTTAGTCAAGAGAGGTCCCATACCCTCTAGCGTGGTTAGCACGCAAAAATGCTTGGTTTAGTGTAACAAGATGTTCGGTCCTTGTTGACTCGGGCACCATTCCAGTCACACCCAAAAGATCACACCATCATACCGTTGTGCCCAAGTCCAAATCATTTTGTTTTCAGTTTTAGTTTTCATAAGTAGACATGGCACAAGGAAGAAATCATAATACATAATAAGTTTGTGTGATCAAGGTTATCGACAAGTCGATAACCGCCCATTACTACCGGAAACTAAGCATGGCTAAGCAGTAAATTCGCAAACTACTAAGTGACAAGAGTCCCTCCATGAACTCTAAATCACAGCAAGTAACCTAGGCTCATGGTAGTAGAGGATAATCATTTGCTAAGGAAATGCATCTACTAGGCCAACTATTAAAACAAAATAGCAATGCATACATAGAATTTGTAATCAACATAAATACTTAAAATACTGGGATTAACATGATCAAACTGCTTGCCTTCTTGCTGCTGCTCAATTGGTTGCGGAGGATCGTTCTCGGGATTACCGCAAATGTCGAATCCTAAGCGAAAGTCAAAAAGAACCAAGAACAACCAATAAGACGAACCACAAACAAAAGAGCAAGCAAAACTTAACCAAATGCGACGAAATTTACACATAAGGTAGAATACGAATATACCTAGACATAGAAACTGGAAAAACCTAATTTGGATTTGTGGTGCAAAAGATATTGCCTAAAAACATAACTTCGGCCATAATTAGCACTGTAGCAAAAATATTTTCTAGAGAGACTTTGAAGCTGAAATTTTTATGGTAGCTACCTATTGGTATAGAGGTAACCCATATAAAATTTCAGGTCATTTGGAGTTAAAGTGATTTAGTTATGATTTTTCTAAGATGCAAAATTAGCATAGTGCACTTTCCAGGAGCATAAATATGTTCAAAACTAATTTTACAGTGAATTATACCAACAGAGGGGTTTTCTAGAATTTATCATATATATTTTGCATTTACAGAGAATTACTTGTGCATTTTATAAGTCTCCCAGAACTTTCTAAATGCTAGAAATAGGTACTAAGTCATTAATCAAGGTTTCTGTTACAATCTTGGACCTACCATCATTTTTATATTAACACTGGGTTAATAACAAATTTATCAAAGTTAGAATCATTCATTTTGGACATACACAGAGCAAGATACGCATTTTCTAAAGTTTTATTCATTTTCTGGAATATTCAAAATGACAGAAACCAAGTTATTCCTAGTTATACAATTTTCTGCTACTGGAACATGCTTACATCCATTTTTATAATAAGCTAAAGTGATAACATGATTTATTACAGTTGGAATTAACCAAAAAGCAGTTAAAACGAATTAGTTATGAGTTTCTAAAGTTTTTATATCATTTTCAGTTGATAAACAAATGCTTACCGAAATACAGAACAACCCAATAAAAGGAATATGACGTGGACGAACCACAACCCTTGATCTAACATCCTACGGCTCATGCGCGCTGAAAACAGCGCACGCGCGCCGAACCTAATCGGGGTCCACCGTTGGATCAAGATCCAACGGCCCAAACGAGTGTATGCAACCGGACGATGCGGTTGCCTCGGTGAACCACGACCGCAGATCACAAGATGAACGGCTCAGAACCCAAATCTAACCGGAAGGTCCGAATGCACACATGATCTCAGCCGCAGATCGCGAGATGGACGGTCAAGAATGAGCAAGGCATCCGGAGGGTCCGAATGCACTCACGATCAAGACCGCAGATCTAAAAATGAACGGTGGACAATGAGCGCAGTTCAAAAGGAGATGCTGACGCGTGGGACCGCATGTCAGTGACTTCGAGTCACCCACGCGCTGGTTTAGCCCACGAGCACAGTGCACTGGACCCACTTGTCAGCGACTGAGAGTGGTGGTTAGGACAGAATTAATGTCACTAATGATTGACATTAAATGGACTCTAATGACTGCTGAGATTTGATTTTAATCCCTCGGGCCCACAAGTCAGTGACCCAGAGGAGGTTTCCGACAGCGATTAAATGCCGACTCATTTAATTAAGCAATGATTAGATATTAATGATGTCGGAACAGTGCGGAGTGAACCAGAGGTTGATTAAGAATATTGGGCCCACTGGTCAGTGGCTTAATAATAATGATTAAGACACAATTAACAACTAATGATTGGTAATTAATGTGTCCTAATGAGCTGACGAAAACGGGAGTGCTGTGCCGGCAAAACCCGAGTGTCTTTGACGGCTAACCGCCGGCGACACTGGCCGCGGCGGCGCCCACCAAGCACCAAAATGGAATCGCAATAGCACAACGAGTCTAATGGTAGCATTCTCGCGTGGAGGACTAGAACGCCGCTAGCGGAAATGAAAACGGAGCTTTATCGCCAACATGAAAATAGCGAAAGCTCCATTGCATCAAGGAAGCGGGTGCCAGAGCTTCTAAGGACTAATAAGAAGCTACCTTAGCGACCAGAAGCTTCAAAGATGGCCGGAGATGCTTGATCAAGGTGAAAGCTCGCCGGACTTGGAGAAGAAGGTTCGGAAATGACACCCTGAGCCAAATGAGTGATGCCAAAGTATCAAAATAGCTTCATTATGATCCACAGAAGCTATAAGAGCAAAGAATTGGAAAATGGAGCACTCACCTGAGCTGAGGAAGAAGATGACCAAATTCGGCCGAATTTGAACAAACCCCAAATTGGACAATTCCTGAGAATCATATCCAAAATTAAGTGAGGGGAAATGTTCAAGGTGATAAATAGATGAGGTTAGGGTAAAGAAACATGAAGGAGGACCACTGGAACACCAAGAACACCAATGGAGCTTCACGGGTCAACAATGGCGATTTGCCATTTTGAGGTGTTAAGCTCCAATATTGGGAATGAAGCTTGATGGTGGTCTAAAGAAACTCGAGAAGGGTTTGGGTGCTTATAAGGCCATGAAAGTGTTAGGGTTTGCACTACTCTCTCTCTCAAGCAAAACACAAAGCACCACGCACGCGACAAGGAAAAAGGGGTGAAGACGCGCATTAGGGCATGGCCTAGCTCAGTGTACCTCCCATACTCCTACACGTCGGCTAGGATGGCTTTAGGGAGCAAGAAATGACACTGCCATTACTCCCCCTACAGTGCTCGCACGGCCGGAGGTTGAAGACGACCCGCAAAAAGCTCGGGCGATTCTCAACCCTACGATTTAAATCGGGCGGCCACGAAAGCGCCACGCCTCCCAGGTTTAAAACACAACGGGAAGATTGCGAGCCTTCAGATTAGAAATGGATGGCTCAGATTGCCCCACGTCGCAACCCTTATTTACAACGAAGGGGTACGCGAGCGTCGGATTTTAATCCAACGGCTCCGATTCAAAACTGCAACCGGAGGGTCCGAAGGGTTCGGGAAATCTCAGCGGTTGGATTGCGATCTAACGGTTGACAATCAATCTTGCAACCGGAAGGTCCGAAGCGATACGCGCGCGCGGGCCGTGCGATTTAGATCTAACGGTTGAGAATGCGCGCGCGTTTTAAAAGGGAGGCTCGGTGCAGTTAGTTGATTCGATCAGATCGATTGACTCGAGCCCGAGTCTGACTCGAACCCAAGTAACAGTAAAACCAAGTTTGACTTTGAAAAAGAACAGAGACTTTGAAAGATTTATTTGAGGTAGCAAAATAACTCCAAAAATTATGAAAATTTTACAGGAGCTTGCTAACTCAGACATTAACCTTGTGTAAAATTTTCAGAGGTTTTTATGCTGTGAATAAATTTCCAAAAATTCTACAAGGCTCTGTTTTAATGTTTGACTGAGAGTCAAACAGGTTTGACTGCCTCTAAAAATATTCAAACAATTTATAAAAATTGTGAAATTTTTCAGAGGGGTCACTTACCATCACAGAGACTTAGGAAAAATATTTTCAGAGGATGATCATAAGATTTGACAAGATTGTTTTTGGAATAGCAAGATTTGGATCACAAGACTTGTGACAATGTATTTCCACACTTCCTTGTACAAGAATTTCTTGGCACCACAGGAAATACATGATGTAAGAAAAAGTTTTAATTTCTACTGATTTTCTTACATTTGAAACACAAGCCCAAAATTTGAGATGTTACATCATGTGTTCCCATGTGTCGGGTCGTCCTCCGGCACGGCATAGTTGGTTCCACCAAACAAGAGCATATTCAGTGAACTCAATTGATGCAGGGCGTACCTTCTTCTCCTCAGTGAAATTGTGGCTATCAAAAATTTGATCCACCCGCATTTCCCACTCTAGGTACACATCTGGATCTGTACGCCCATTGAACGTTGGCATGGAAATTTTTAGTCTCCCAATGCCATCGTCGTCGCGGTTGCGACCTGCACCTCCGCCATTGTGCTCAAAAAAATTGGGCGCACGACCAACAGCACGACGATTGTTGTAGCCACGTCTTGGTTCCTGGTTGTAGTAGTTTCCACCAAAAGCACCATCTGAACGGACCTCATCAAAATTGTCATTGAATAACTCACCCCGATATGATGATTGTCGTGGCGCCGATGATGTGGTGGCGGTTGCACAGGGCAGCACCACCACCTCCGGTCCTAAGGCTCGCTCCAAGCGTTGTAGTGAGTCGGTTATAGCAGCGAACCGAATATCATTGGCCTGCCTTTGTTCAATGAACTGCACATTAATGTGATTCTCCACCCGATCAATGCGCTCCACCAACTCGACACGCATGTTGTCAATACTTTCTTGTAGCGCGTTACACCTTCCCGTAAAGTGTCGATTGGTTGCCTCAAGGTTCGTGCGGACAGCAGCTTGCATCTCCCCCTCGACGTGCAACACCTCCTCATAAGCACCATGATGTGATCCATGCACACTACCAGCCGAATTCATCATCTTGAATAACAAGCAAAAACAGCACCGTGAACAACTTGGCGCTCTAATACCACCTGATAGGGATCAACCTCGAGATGAGATTTAATCCGTGAGTTGTCCGACTTTTCACGGTACTAAAACCAGCACCAAAGTAAGATCTCTCTCACGCGAATAGAAGACAGACAATATGCGCCTCCAATCAGCAAGCGAACAGCAGCTTTCTAGCGGCTTCGTCTGTAACAGAGAAACAACTCGGCTTCTTGCTTCTAGTCTCGCTGCAATCAGGAAACAGCAGCAGCAATAGATGGTTTTTCTCCAATCCAAGCAATAACGCAGCAGTAAAGTAGATGAATCTCTCAGGTATGCCCAAAGGAAAAAGTAGCAGCACCAAGTAATTAATACACCTAGGGAGATCTCACGATGGAATAGTAGGCAATAAAGAATTCGATTTTTTAATCAATGAGATTAGTTAAACCGAATAAAATATTCACCCACATCCATAAAGAACTAATTGATTCCGCTGCGTGAATTGAACCAGCAGCAATCAAGATAGATGGGATTCGGTGGACAGAGAAAAACTGCCCCCGGTTCCCTGACGCGTCCTTCCGCCCGCACGCACAGCAGCTCGCGAACAAGAAGATGGATCAATCGATCAGCACGTGAAGAGAATTCCCAAGGAATCAATCCCACGTAGCAAGGATGAATTCTCGAAGGGATTCACCAGAACACAGATACGACATTGGCCGCCAACATGGCGTTTTTTTCTCTGGAGTATATTACTCGATCAAACCAAAAAAACCCCTCCTACGACGCTTCGGCCCTGGCTTTATATGCCAGACACATGCACAGTTGGACTCGGAACTGAATACACATATAGTTGGACTCGGAACCAAACTAAACAAGACTTGCACACGCACCTAATGTCCGACATGCATGGACACATTCAAAGATTAAATCTCTAATAAAAGCTAGACTCCTATTTAGATTAAAAGGAAAACTATCTTTAATAAACATCAAGAATCTGACTCAATTAATTGGAATGATATGAGAACCCACGTAGAAATAATTCTTTTTAGCTCTGTGACTTGGCTCGCCTCGGACATCCTTGTGCACGTGCACAACACTGCGCAAAGTTGGAGTAGCACTTGGGGCCATATCATCCCCTCCCCCTTGAAGCAAAGCCGTCCTCGGCTTTGGGGTAATCTTCAAAACCTTCTTCTTCTTTGCTGAAATTTTCGCTACTTTGATTGCACTCTCCATCATTGGTTTAAGCACATGTCGCTTCCCGTGATGCACAAAAGAATAGGTGTTAGACCGTCCATTATGTGTAGCATTGTGATCATATTGCCACGGCCTACCCAATAGCAGCCCACATGCATCCATTGGTGCGACATCGCAATCCACCCTGTCAACATAATCACCAACGATGAATGGAACACGCACCTTATGAGTTATTTTCAACCTCCCGGAGTTATACAACCACTCCACGTAGTGCGGTTGCGGATGCCTCCATGTGGATAGCCCCAAAGCATACACCAAATCTTTGCTAATCACATTAGTAAAACTCCCACCGTCAATGAGCAGCTTGCATGCTTTCTCCTTGATTTTGCACTCCGTTTGGAAAACACTCCACCGTTGCCCTTTAGCTTCAATTTCAGCACTTGGCACCTTGCGAACTAGCATGTTCAAACCACTTTGAAAAGGCAAAACATCAATGGATATTCCTTTTTCAGGAGAACAAACAACGGTCTCTATTTTTTCTGATTCGTCGTGTTCAGACTCGCTACTAGAACTCTCCGTGACATAACCTTCCCCAGTGAGCAACACCTTTCGCTGATTTGGACAATCACGCATCATGTGTCCTCTTCCTTTGCACTTGAAGCACTCAATGTTACTAGTACGAGCAGAAGAAAATGTACTAGAATCAGCTTTAGAGGCTTCTTTACCTCCATTACTCGCAGCCTTTGACGCCTCTGTGGACATAGTCCCGGCAATCCGGTGTGATGGTGCCACCTTGGAGCTTGCGCCAATATCATCTCCTTGCTGTTGTGGACGTCTCCACGTACTGTTGTGCGTAGTGCGACTGCCACGGGCTTGGCGTTGCAAAAGACGTTGTTTAGACCGCACCGCATGATGAACAAGGTCTTGTAAATTGTTGTAGTCCGACGACTCCGTCTTCTCTTGCACATCATCATTCAAACCCTCAAAGAAGCGAGCCATGGTCGCCTCCTCAGGTTCATTCACGCCGGTACGAATCATGAGAATCTCCATCTCCTTGTAGTAGTCATCCACAGACAAAGAACCTTGACGAAGTCGCTGCAACTTCGTGTGCAAGGTTCGAGTGTAGTGTGTCGGCACAAACCGCCGCTTCATGATGTTCTTCATGTGTTCCCATGTGTCGGGTCATCCTCCGGCACGGCATAGTTGGTTCCACCAAACAAGAGCATATTCAGTGAACTCAATTGATGCAGGCGTACCTTCTTCTCCTCAGTGAAATTGTGGCTATCAAAAATTTGATCCACCCGCATTTCCCACTCTAGGTACACATCTGGATCTGTACGCCCATTGAACGTTGGCATGGAAATTTTTAGTCTCCCAATGCCATCGTCGTCGCGGTTGCGACCTGCACCTCCGCCATTGTGCTCAAAAAAATTGGGCGCACGACCAACAGCACGACGATTGTTGTAGCCACGTCTTGGTTCCTGGTTGTAGTAGTTTCCACCAAAAGCACCATCTGAACGGACCTCATCAAAATTGTCATTGAATAACTCACCCCCGATATGATGATTGTCGTGGCGCCGATGATGTGGTGGCGGTTGCACAGGGGCAGCACCACCACCTCCTGGTCCTAAGGCTCGCTCCAAACGTTGTAGTGAGTCGGTTATAGCAGCGAACCGAATATCATTGGCCTGCCTTTGTTCAATGAACTGCACATTAATGTGATTCTCCACCCGATCAATGCGCTCCACCAACTCGACACGCATGTTGTCAATACTTTCTTGTAGCGCGTTACACCTTCCCGTAAAGTGTCGATTGGTTGCCTCAAGGTTCGTGCGGACAGCAGCTTGCATCTCCCCCTCGACGTGCAACACCTCCTCATAAGCACCATGATGTGATCCATGCACACTACCAGCCGAATTCATCATCTTGAATAACAAGCAAAAACAGCACCGTGAACAACTTGGCGCTCTAATACCACCTGATAGGGATCAACCTCGAGATGAGATTTAATCCGTGAGTTGTCCGACTTTTCACGGTACTAAAACCAGCACCAAAGTAAGATCTCTCTCACGCGAATAGAAGACAGACAATATGCGCCTCCAATCAGCAAGCGAACAGCAGCTTTCTAGCGGCTTCGTCTGTAACAGAGAAACAACTCGGCTTCTTGCTTCTAGTCTCGCTGCAATCAGGAAACAGCAGCAGCAATAGATGGTTTTTCTCCAATCCAAGCAATAACGCAGCAGTAAAGTAGATGAATCTCTCAGGTATGCCCAAAGGAAAAAGTAGCAGCACCAAGTAATTAATACACCTAGGGAGATCTCACGATGGAATAGTAGGCAATAAAGAATTCGATTTTTTAATCAATGAGATTAGTTAAACCGAATAAAATATTCACCCACATCCATAAAGAACTAATTGATTCCGCTGCGTGAATTGAACCAGCAGCAATCATGATAGATGGGATTCGGTGGACAGAGAAAAACTGCCCCGGTTCCCTGACGCGTCCTTCCGCCCGCACGCACAGCAGCTCGCGAACAAGAAGATGGATCAATCGATCAGCACGTGAAGAGAATTCCCAAGGAATCAATCCCACGTAGCAAGGATGAATTCTCGAAGGGATTCACCAGAACACAGATACGACCTTGGCCGCCAACATGGCGTTTTTTTCTCTGGAGTATATTACTCGATCAAACCAAAAACCCCTCCTACGACGCTTCGGCCCTGGCTTTATATGCCAGACACATGCACAGTTGGACTCGGAACTGAATACATATATAGTTGGACTCGGAACCAAACTAAACAAGACTTGCACACGCACCTAATGTCCGACATGCATGGACACATTCAAAGATTAAATCTCTAATAAAAGCTAGACTCCTATTTAGATTAAAAGGAAAACTATCTTTAATAAACATCAAGAATCTGACTCAATTAATTGGAATGATATGAGAACCCACGTAGAAATAATTCTTTTTAGCTCTGTGACTTGGCTCGCCTCGGACATCCTTGTGCACGTGCACAACACTGCGCAAAGTTGGAGTAGCACTTGGGGCCATATCATCCCCTCCCCCTTGAAGCAAAGCCGTCCTCGGCTTTGGGGTAATCTTCAAAACCTTCTTCTTCTTTGCTGAAATTTTCGCTACTTTGATTGCACTCTCCATCATTGGTTTAAGCACATGTCGCTTCCCGTGCTGCACAAAAGAATAGGTGTTAGACCGTCCATTATGTGTAGCATTGTGATCATATTTCCACGGCCTACCCAATAGCAGCCCACATGCATCCATTGGTGCGACATCGCAATCCACCCTGTCAACATAATCACCAACGATGAATGGAACACACACCTTATGAGTTATTTTCAACCTCCCGGAGTTATACAACCACTCCACGTAGTGCGGTTGCGGATGCCTCCATGTGGATAGCCCCAAAGCATACACCAAATCTTTGCTAATCACATTAGTAAAACTCCCACCGTCAATGAGCAGCTTGCATGCTTTCTCCTTGATTTTGCACTCCGTTTGGAAAACACTCCACCGTTGCCCTTTAGCTTCAATTTCAGCACTTGGCACCTTGCGAACTAGCATGTTCAAACCACTTTGAAAAGGCAAAACATCAATGGATATTCCTTTTTCAGGAGAACAAACAACGGTCTCTATTTTTTCTGATTCGTCGTGTTCAGACTCGCTACTAGAACTCTTATGGAGATAATTACCGGGGTCCCCACAGCGTTGGTATCAGAGCCATACTGACTGTAGGTTAGAGGTAGCACTGGCGTTAAGTTAGTAAGTCCCTTGGTCAAATTATTTTGCAAATTATCAAAGTATTTTCAGAAAGTTTAAGTTAAGAATATCTTTTATTCCTTATCCATCTTAGTATCTTTTCTCTCCTGATCCTGTTTTGGTTGATGAAACTAACTTACCTTGCCTTCTTGCCTTTAGATGAACCCTCAGTACCTTGTCCGGGAAACTCAAGCTGAAGGAGTGGATGGATACCCAGCGTTGCTACGAGACATGATGTGGAGGGCGATTTCACATATCAGCCCACTTATTCCATCTACCGCCGTGATCGAGGACCTGGAATGGAGGAATTTATGGCAGTGATAGATATCGTTGGTAGACAAGTCACGGGGAGCATACCTTACCGCTTCCAGGCACGTGGTACTTCTGAGGCCATGGCGTTACAAGAAGTGGCCTTGGTGGCTATGAGTCGTCTTCGCTACGACCTGATAGAGTTAGCCCAGCCCCCATATGATCACTTTCCGATGCGCGCACGCGCTAGGGATGTGAACTCGTTTGCTAGGATCCAGTTTGGGGAGGACTGATGAACCCGAAGGTCTGTTTGTTGGCCCGATCTTTCGATGAGAACGATAAGTTCGGTAGGCGTCGCTCAACTCTCACGATCCTGGCTACGAACACGCAAGGCCCGAAACCACGTAATTGCTGAACTGATTGACAAGTCGTTATCAACCGTGCACGAATACCTGGATGACCTGACCACGAAGGTCGATTCCTGCATACACCGAAGAAGCACGCAAGAAAAAGATAAAGCAATCTGAAATTGCAAATAGGAATTGAAATATTGAATTGAGTTGGGATTTTGAAGTGGTATTATGGTTGGTCTAGTCAACACAAGCCAATACACGAAGTTGCAACAAGGCTAACTTTTAACTAAACAAAATCCAAGAAAACTAGAGGGGGTGCGGCCTCCTTAAATAGGGGATGAGGAGCCACACAACTAATAGAACTAGCGGGGAGGGATTAAACTCGCGGGGTACTGTTCATGTGAACAGTAAACACACCCCCAAGTGGCCCGATGGCAGATGGGCCAAGTTCAGTATGATTACAAAGCCCAGATTGGCCCAAACAATTGATATGATGTCTTCTTTTAATGATTGCGATCAGTCTAGAAGGAATTTGAAGATGAGGCCGGATCCGTTGGAAAGAGAACGAAATAAGCTTTCAATCAAGTACTTGTGGACCTCAAACGGACACCGTATGAGAAAGTTATGCATGTTTTAAGTTGATGCTGTCAGGCTGATTCTAGAGGTCGAATTGGATTCCAAAACAGGTCCAGCTCGAACTGCTTGCTTCTCTTGGACCAAAAGTGACATGGTGCTGCACATATATATATTTTATCATTAGGTAGCATCATATAGTTCATATAATATAAAGACACTCCTAAAAACGAGCTCACCTTATAATTTAAGTGAAGCGTACGAGCTCTTATACTTAGAACATTAAACATAGCAAATATGGTTGTATCCATAGAGGTCATGTCCTCATCATCCTCCCTTTCTTGAAAACAAAGCCGTCCTCCGTTTTTGATAAGCTGAAAATAGGGTAACAAAGAAGCCAAAGTGTATGCATGATATATGTATATGTCATCTGTTTTAACAGTTCTTCGTTGTTGCACCATTAATGTTAGAAGACAACAACAATCATATATGTGAATGATCAAAACAAAAGTTCTCACACAACAATTATTGCAACTAGTTTTGCAAATGTAAGTGAAGCGTTTATGCAATTCAAATCTCTGAAGTTGTAAACTTGCAGTGGTAGCATATATGGGCAAATCTACAACTTTTGGAATCAAACAAAATTCACCCATATAATCATATGTCAGACGAGCAATAGCAAATTCATTTAGCAATGGTGAAAAGATTTGTAAGTTCTTCCATAATTCAACATCTGCATTCAGATTGTCCTTACTAGATGGTGCCATAAAAGGTGAACACATAGGCATGGGATGAGCACTAAATTTTATTTGACTCTCATATTGAACAAGATTCAGCACACAAGAATTGTTGTTCGAAACAACATGCTTCAATTCATCGATGTGATCACAAGTTATGCATATTCGATATACAAGAAATTGATTGTCTACACCATAATCTCCAATCAAATTAAACTTATATCCAGGGGTGTAGGTGCTAAACAAGAATTTCGAACATGCAATTACAGAAACTTTTTCCAAGGCATGTGACAATTTCATAGGTGGATCCAACATAATATAAAATAAAGAATCAGCAGGAGAAATTCTAGTCAAAACGTCTTTATGTCTAACCAATTCCACATGATCATTGTATGCGATTAAATCATCACATGAATCATTCAAAACAATGAGCAATTCAATTATTTCAGACATGGTGCACTTAAGTCAACAGTAAATCAACAAGTTTATCACATGGTGCACTCAACTCAGTTGGCAAATCAATCAAATTATCACAGGATTCATCAAAATTCTTAATAATATCAGATTCTGTAGTTAGGAAATTAATTTCTATCTTCTCAGCACTAGATTCATCCACCACATATGATGCAGTGGTTTCTACTACATTCTGATTTTCCCTTTGCTCAATGATACTAGGCATGAAATCATGGTTATTGTTCTTGGGTTGAGTGTTCAAATCAGTACCTTTGGTATTACCTTGTAGGCTCGACTCAGATGATGTTGGTACTGAAGTTGGTGAGTAGTGAGAAGCTTTTCCTTCTTCTTCTTGCTCCAGCTCAATTAACAATGAGCGAGCCAAGGGTGCAAGACAACGAGACAGAGTAACGCCCACAGCAGCAGGGGCGGCAATTATGGTAGATGCAGCAGCAGGAGAAGCAACCGAAGATGATCTTGATGCAGAGGTTTGTACCGTGTGCTTATTTGTTTCATGTACACGTGAAGGTGTAGTGGAGAAGTAGACGAAAAAGCACGAACGGTCTTGGATTATCGTCCCTGTACTTCTTTTTCAACTTGGCAAGCAAGACGAAACAAACGAGTGACAGTGGGAGGTTTATAAACAAGTTTATTCCGAATTTGATGGTTTAATCCTCCTAGAAATCTAGTTATCTTTGCATCTTCAGTTTCTTCTAAACCACAACGAGACAAAATAGTTTGCAAATCTTGATAATAATCCTCTACAGAACCACTACCTTGTCTTAAGCGTTGCAATTTATTAAGCAATTCACGAGAATAATATGAAGGTACAAATCTATGTCTCATTGCTCTCTTCAAATCATTCCATGTTCTAGGTATATTCTGATTAGTACAACAATATTCACTCCACCAAATAGATGCAAAATCATAAAACTCACGGGTAATAGCCCTAACTTTTAGATGATCAGGAAATTCATGGCATGCAAATAATTGTTGTACATCTAATTCCCATGTGAGATAAGCATCAGGATCATAATTCCCAGCAAACGAGGGTACCGTGAAGTTAATTTTATGAGACATACTATCACTATCATATACCTCCCGTGGTGAAAAAACTTGTCTCAAGTGTGCATCTTCCTCGTTCACTATCTTGCACTCCCGTCCAACAGTTCGAAGAAGAGGTGGATATATCTTGCAATCTTTCCGTGAACCTGCCATAGTTAGTAGAAAACAAGGAAACAAATCACAAGTATATGTCCCTATCAACTACTAGGTTCTGGAGGCTCAACCAAGTCACTCACACTCAAGCTTATACCCAGTTCTTACAAGTTCTTACCAATGCTGCAAGGAAGTGGTACAACCGGTGGCTGGTTCGTGATACTCTCACTTGCGATCAGCCCAACGATTGCGAGGAACGACACCTGCTAAGTTAGTAGGAAGTGGAGCTTGGAAGGCTTCAATATAGTAGCAAGGATCAGCAATAATCAAAACAGTTAATGCAAGTTGAAAGATTGTTCAAAGTACTAGCCAATATTGCTGATCCTAGCCTAATCAAAGCTAGCTAATCAAATCCCTATGCAAAGAAGTGTATGTACGCATACGCAACGATCAATGTGACTTGATGCAAGCAAGGGAAAGCCTCACAACAAGTGCTAGGAGAGACGCTAGCCAATTACTCAAACTTCTTTCTAAGGGCACAAGATTGTTCGCGTGATGTAGAGCACAAAAACAGCAATATCGATGCACGCAAACAGCCCTCTAGATTGAGCAGAAACAATAGCTAGTCTCAAACGATGAAAAAAAACAAAGTTTTATATGGCTTGTATATGCTTTTCTGAAAGTTTTCGACGAGATCTACAACTTTTCAGTTGAGGCGAACTCCAAATTCTGAAAGGAAGATCGAAGGAAACGGCAAAAACAGAAACTGAAATCTTGCGACGCGAAAACGGGCCCGAAGATGGCCAATTTTGGGGCACCTGGATGGTGTAACATCCCCATTTTGGCTTGTGTTTCAAATGTAACAAATTGAGGGTAAATTAAAACTTTTCCTACATCCTTGTGCTTTTGAACTTTCCTGAAAATTCTTGTAAAAGAGTTTTGGAAAAATTCAAAATCAAAACCCTCAATTATCAAGTCAACAACCTCCTTGGTCAAATCTTTTGTCAAACCCTCGGAAATAATTTTCCCTGGTTCTAAGGTTGCTTGGTAACACCTCTGAATTATTTCAAAATTTTTGGAAATTATTTGAAATATTTTAGAAGCAAGTCAAACCTTGGTCAAACCTCTGTTTTAACCTTCTGGAATTTCTGGGGAAAATTCCAGTGCACAAAAATCTCTGGAAATTTTATGAAAGGTTAACCCTAAGGTCAGGAACCTCCAGTTAAAATTTCATAAATTTTGGAGATGATTTGATACCACAATTAAATCCCCAAAGTTTCAGGTTTAAAATCAAACCCTAACTGGTTTGTACTGTTCGTTGGACTCGAGTCAGGCTCGGGCTCGAGTCACTTGACTCGACCGAGCCAACTAACTGCACCTAGCCCGGTCGAGCGAGCGCGCGCGTTATCAGCCGTTGGATCTCAATCGGACGGCTCGCGTTCGTGTATGCATTCGGACAACTCCGGTTGCCCTTGGATTCGCAGCCGTTGGATTTCAATCGGGCGGTCGGCATTCGCCGATGCCGTTTCAGCGCGATCGTGCCCTCACCCTTGGATGCGAATCGGACGGCTGTGCGTCGTCGTCCTCCTCTCGCTCGCGCGGCGCAGCGCCATGGCGTAGCCGTGAAGCGGCGCGCAGCGCCTGTCCCATCCGCGATCTCGCAACGGGTGTCTGCAGCGCATTAAATGCCCGCTACTCCACCGCCCGCTTAGTCGCCGTCTCAATCGCTCCCGCCGCCATGGCGACCGCAGCGCAGTGAGAACCGAGGTGGAGCAACGGCGTTTTCTTGCGTCTCGAGCCTACTTAAGCCCCATTGTCCTTCCGTATCTTCCTTTACTCACTCGTGAGCTCTCCTTGCACCCATGCATTCGTGGAGCTCCCAAACGCCCGCTCTCTCGCCGCCATTGTTGCCCGCGGGCTCCTCGGTGAAGGCCGTGCTCCGGTGGTTCCTGGCTCCTCCTTGCTCCTGTTGCTTCCCCTCACCTCGGTGGTGCTTAACCCCACTCCATTTCAAAGTTGCTTCAACGGAGCGCCGAGATTTTGATTTCCCAAATCGCCGCGGCGCCTCTCTTCGCCTCGGTCTGCGGTGAGTGCTCCTTTTCTAATTCCTTTCTCGGGGAGCTTCTCTGTGCTCTCGAACCCATCGTGATGACGCGTGTGGTTGGTTTTGCTCGTGCCTTCCGCCCCACGCCGTCTTCCTCGGTCCGTCGCAGAGCTTCGTCGCGAGTCGCCCGACCACCTCTGCACCTCCGCGTCGGTCGGTAGCTCTGGTAGCCCCTAGATGCTCGGGCACCGCTGAATGAACCGCCGCGAGCTCCTTGTCGCTTGTCGTCGTTGCCATCTTTTACCGCCGCCGCCGCCGCCGCGCGCGCTCGTCCACCACCGTCGGTGTGGGTGGTACCAGAGGGTGCGCAACGCTATTGCGTACCCATTTCTGGCATTCACTCACGCCGCCGTGCTTTTGGTCGCCGGCGTTTTGCCGGTGAAGCCATCGGGCTCGTTGCCGGACGCGCCAGGCGCGTGCGCAACGTGGCCCGTTGTGCGCCATCCATCCCTAGATCTGCGGCCGGGATTTTCGTTAGATCTGTGCGGTGTCCTGTGTCGCGTTGCTTGTGAGCCGTCCATCTTGAGATCGACGGTCCACAGCCTCTGTTCCGCCTCACGCGCGCGTTTTCAAACGCGTTAGCGTGGTTCAACCGGGAACGTTCGATCTGAGATCGATGGTTCTGGTTCGTCCACGTCTCTGGGTGTTAGTGAAATCCCGAGAGTGCCAAGTCCAGAAATCAGTATCACATTAGGGTCTTGTTATTTTCATATCTTTGTCATCTTAGATCCAAATTAGATGATTCCGGTTTTGTTAGCTTCCTTATAACTTGCACTTAAATAGAAAAATAATTGTAGACCATGATCAAATCCGGAAAACCATTTTCAAAAATAATAAACAAGTGAACTTAATACTGTTTTCAGAACTTTTAGCAAACTTGTAAAATGCATAACTTTTAATCTATAGATGATTTTTGTATGAATCCTATTGGATTAGCTTCCACTGATAGTGTATTTGCTAGGAAAATTGGTTTCACAAATTTCAATGTTTTTGAAAATCATAAGGATCATGTTTTAGTTTAATACCCTAAACAAATTAAACAAATCATAACTCTTTCAATATAACTCCAAATGACCTGAAATTTTATATGGGTTATCACTATACCAGTAGGTAGCTACCATAAAAATTTCAGCTTCAAAATCTTCCTAGAAAATATTTTTGCTACAGTGCTAATTATGGCCGAAAATAGGTTTTTAGAGAATATCTTTTGCACCACAAATCCAAATTAAGTTTTTCCAGTTCCTATGTCTAGGTATATTTGTATTCTACCTTGTGTATAAATTTCATCGCATTTGGATAATTTTTGCTTGCTCTTTTGTTTAAGTGTTGCTCGTCTTATTGGTTGTTTTCGCTCTTTCGCTTAGGATTCGATATTTGCGGTAACCCCGAGAACGACCCTCCGCAACAAGTTGAGCAACAACAAGCAGGCAAGCAGTTTGATCATTTCCCACCTAATCCCATTACTTTTAAAGTCTAATATTTTGTTTAACTTCTATGTATGCATTGCTATTTGTTATTAAATTGATTAGTTAGACCTCTAGTTGCATAACCTGTAGGTAAATGGTTATCCTCTACTACCTGAGCCTAGGTTATTTGCTGTGGTTAGAGTTCGATGGATGAACTCTTATCACTTAGTAGATTACGAATGAATATTGCTTAGCCATGCCTAGTTATCGGTAGTATTGGGCGATCATCGACTTAGTCGATGATCTTGATCACACAAATACTTATACTACTCCATTATGTCCAACCCTTGTGTTTTATTGATTTACAAATCAAAAACTGAAAACAAAACTATATCTTGACTTGGGCACAATGGTATGTTGATGTGATCTGTTGGGTGTGTGGAATGGTGCCTAAGTCCCCAAGGACCGAGTTACTTGTGTCACCAAGCCAAGCGCTTATTGCGTGCTAACCACACGAGGGGGATATGGAACCTCTCTTGACTAAGTACTTTGGGAGGTGTTAATTATGAGCTGGTCGGTGGGTGTGTGCGTGTGTGTGTTTGTGGTGTTGGAGGGGAGCATTAGCAGACCGGTTAGGCTGTCTAATGTGTCTTTCTCCCGTGGGTTGCGGCTCTTAATTAGCATCGTCCATTGGAAAGCGTCTTGTTAGACTTAGCCATGCCTGCATACCAAAGGAAGTGTGCTAACCGTGGCTGGTGGAAAGGCGGTCTATCGTGTGGGTACATTGGTACACCCCTGCAGGGTTAAAACTATTCGAATAGCCTCGTCCTAGGTTATGGACATGCTTGGTAAGGTCGTGCAAGAACTAGACTACAACCTTTTAAAAACTTAAACTTGACATGGGTGGTATGAAGGGGTACTTCATGCTATTGTTGTGGTGACTATGGGTTAGTCACTTCTAGGTTGGTGTTGTTCTCTATCTATGTTATTATTGTCTCTCTTTTATTTGAACAATAAAAGTTAATTGCAAACTTGCTTTGAATCTATTACCTTATTGCAAATGAAAACTTGCTTTATGTCTGAAAATAAGTCCAAAGCCTCATCCACTTAAATAAAGCTTGCATGTAGTTAATTATAGTTCATTATCTCACACGTCAGTCTTGCAGTACAAAAACAAGTTTTGTACTCATCCGCTTGCTTAATATTAATTGTTGCAGAGGAAGAAGGTGAGCCCCAAGGGCCTCACTTTTGTGAGCTATGTTGCGCACTGCTTGGGACGATTAGCTTGGCGGTCCGGTTGGTTGCCTTGTGGGTAAAGGCACACCGATTGGCTTTTGTTTATCGCCATCTTATGGCCATTTTGCTTCATTGTGTATTTACTTATCTTTATGAATTTTGGCCGGTCGGCCTCTCTTTTTGTAATAACTCTCTTTATATTATCTATGTCTTTCGCTATTGCCTTTGCTTGGCTCTATGTGTATGAATGGAATTGATGCATGATTTTGTAGCGGGGTGTGTATCTGCATTTGGGAAGTATACATATCTCGAGGCTTGGTTTATTTGATTTGTACTTTGTTAGGACCAAGTGGATGGTTAAACAAAGACAAGCCGAATAAACCGGGTCCTCACAAAGTTGGTATCGAGCCATTCGACCGTAGTAACCCAAGCTTGATCGTCTTTAGGATATTTTGGAAAACTTAATTTCAAAGTATCAAATGATTTATGAAAGCTTAAGTAAGTTCTCGATTTTATTCCTTACCTATCCTAGCTTTCTATCTCATCTTGCTCTGATTTGAGTTTAAAAGTTGTTTTCCTCTCCTTCCCTCTAAAGATAGTCGTTATCGATTAATTGGGTTTTGGGACCACTGAGCTTGGCAAATTGAAATGTTAGCCGCCCTCTACAAGGTTTTGAAGCTTCCGAAGTTGGAGATTTCAATTAGGAGGCTTGGATGCGAAATCTGGACAGCGATCATTCAATTTCCGGACAGCAGGCTCAAAGGTTCTAACTAGGGTAGAGAACGAGAGGATAATCAACTAAAATTGGTGGGAATAAAGGGGTAAGATGTGATACTAGTTAGCTAAGTATCTAACAATTATTTCGCTAATTTAATTTTGCTCTCGAGTAATGTTAGACTTGAGGTAGCGTGCTGAAATTTTCTCTTCTCAAACCATTGCTCGTTCTTTCAATACGGGTTAATGGCATTGAGGAGTTGAGGTTTGGTTTGATATTTTCCTTGCGGTTTTGGAGCTTCTTTGGAAACATTTAAGTTGTTACTTGCTGATTTTGGCTTTCGGTTAGGATGATGTCTCATTCCCCTAATCGTTAGCTTTTCGCTTTCATCAACTTCTAATATTAATGTTTTGGTTTCTAACCTAAAGTTCTTGAACCAGGATGGCTGGAGGTACTCGTAGCGGCCGTGGTCAGCAGCCTGGTTTGGGTGAGGAGCTTCCGCCTCCTCCAACCATGGCTGAGGTCCTTCTTTAGATCGAGCGCAACCGTTCAGAGGACAGGAGGGTCCTGCTGGATGTTATTGCACGCAACACCTCCGCCCTTTTCGGTGCCTCAGGATCCGGGCAGGGGGGCGGAAATCAGTCTCGTGGGGGCCTTGCTGAGTTTCTTCGCACTCAGCCCCCCACGTTCTCCAGGTCCGAGGACCCTTTGGACGCAGATGACTGGCTGCGTCGGGTTGAGCGTAAGCTCGACGTTGCTCGGTGCTGACCAGACAGGCACTCTTTGCCTCCCATCGGCTTGAGGGGCACTCTCTGGTGGGAGAACTTCTTGGCCATGCAGCCCGCCGCCACACCGCTCTCTTGGGATGAGTTCCGACGGCGTTCGTCGAGCTCACATCCCCGCCGCTTGATGAAGTCAAGAAGAAGGAGTTTCGCGCTCGAGCAAGGGCGTAAGTCGGTGATGGAGTACATGCACGAGTTCAACCACTTGGCTCGTTATGCTCCATCCGAGGTGGCCACCGATGAGGCCAAGCGAGAGAAGTTCATGGAGGGCTTGTCTCGAGGAGCCGCAAGACAGGCTCTCCATTGTGGACTTTGTCGACTTCGTGCCTTGGTGGACAAGGCCATTGTTGCTGAGCACAAGGCGAAGGCGCTGGCGAGTCCCGCATAGCGCAAGTGGGAGGCCCGGTGCCGTCCGCACAGCCGGCCTCTCGCCCCGTGTCGGGCCTACTCCGAGGCCCGTTCGTGGCTTCACTACCACCGAGGCCGCCAAAGACCAGCTCCCGCCCTCCGCAGCCGTGCACCGATCCACGTGCGCTGCGAACCAGCAGGTGGCCCCGCAATCCGGCCGCCGGGTCACTTGCTTTTCGTGCAACCGAAGGGCATTATGCCAATGCTTGCCCTAACAGATCGAGCGGCCTCGTCCTAATGGAGGACGCGGCGGGAGGTGGTTCTTCTCGAGATCGAAAGGTTGTCCCCGCTACCCAAGGCGTGGGTAGTGGCGCGTCAACCTCATCTCCGCGAGGAGGCACAGAGGCACCGACGTCGTGTTGGGTACCCTTTCGTTAACTCTTTCCTCGCTACGATTTTGTTTGATTCAGCGCATCTCATTCTTTTGTTTCAGTCTTTTCTTTGCTGTGGAGGTCTTCTTTTACTCCATTGTTGGTCCCGCTGCTCATTCGCTCTCCCGGTTCGGAGTTGAGAGCTGAGTCTGAGTGTAGGGATGTCCCTGTTGAGATAGAAGGGGTAGGATTCTTGGCAAACCTTATCCTCCTTCGATCGGCGAGCTTAGATGTAATCCTAGGCATGGATTGGTTGTCTCAGCACATGGGACAAATTGATTGCGCTAGGAGGCTCATCTATCTCACCAGTCCTTCTGGCGAGCAGGTTCGCTTTTCGCCGAAGCTGCAGGGTCCGCATCTCTTCGCGCTTGAAGCGAAGCCAGCTCTAGATATTAGTGAAGTCCCAGTGGTATGTGACTTCGTTGATGTCTTCCCCGACGATCTTCCAGGGATGCCACCAGTTCGAGACCTCGAGTTTGTCATTGAGTTGGTTCCCGGTACCGCCCCGATCTCGAAGAGGCCTTACCGGATGGACCCAATTGAGTTGGTGGAGTTGAAGAAGCAGTTGGGTGAGCTTCAAGAGAAGGGTTTCATCCACCCTAGCTCATCTCCTTGGGGATGCTCAGCAATCTTTGTCCCGAAAAAGGACAAGACGCTGCGCATGTGCGTTGATTACCGTCCACTTAATGAAGTAACGGTAAAGAACAAGTACCCTTTGCCCGTGATCGATGACCTCTTCGATCAATTAACCGGGCTCGAGTTTTCTCAAGATTGATCGAGTGGGGTATCATCAGTTCGGATTCGACACGAGGATATTCCAAAGACGGCTTTCTACTCGTTATGGCTTGTACGAGTATACCGTCATGTCATTCGCTTGACCAATGCTCGCCTTGTTCATGAACCTCATGAATTCGGTGTTCATGGAGTATTTGGACAGGTTCGTTGTGGTCTTCATCGATGATATCCTTATCTACTCCAAGAGCGATGAGGAACACACCGAGCATTTGAGGCTTGTGTTGGGCAAGCCGCGAGCACAAGTCGTATGCGAGTTCGCAAGTGCGCGTTACGGTTGAAGGAAGTAGCCTTCTTAGGCCATATTCTTTCGGCAGGGCGGCGAGTGTGGATCCTAGCAAGATCAGCGATGTGCTTTCCTGGAGTCAGCCTACTTCGGTCACCGAAGTTCGGAGTTTTCTTGGTTTAGCGAGATATTATCGTCGCTTTATCGAGAACTTCTCCAAGATAGCGAAGCCGATGACGGAGTTGCTCAAGAAGGACAAGAAGTTCTCGTGGTCCGCTGATTGCGAGGAAAGTTTCCAAGTACTTAAGGAGCGATTAACCACCGCTCCCGTTCTTGTTCTCCCCGATGTCCGTCGAAGCTTCGATATCTTTTGTGACGCTTCTCGTCGAGGCCTCGGTTGTGTCCTTATGCAAGAAGGCAAGGTAGTGGCCTATGCATCAAGGCAATTGAGGCCTCATGAACTCAACTATCCTACCCATGACTTGGAGTTGGCCGCTGTGATTCATGCACTTAAGATCTGGCGACATTACCTAATCGGTAATCGTTGTGAAGTGTATTCGGATCACAAAAGCTTAAAGTATTTGTTCACCCAACCAGATCTGAACCTCAGGCAAAGGAGATGGTTGGAGTTGATCAAGGACTATGACATGGGTATTCACTACCATCCGGGCAAGGCCAATGTCGTTGCGGATGCGCTTAGTCGCAAAGCGCATTGCAATGCCTTGTTACTCCAAGAGCCTCAGCCCCCTCTTCTGGAGGAGTTCCAGCGTCTCAACTTGGGTTTGGTTGAGCATGGTTCCCTCGCTGCCTTGGTTGTACAGCCAACCTTGGTGGATCGGATCAAGTCTGCTCAGCAGTCAGATGTGGGAGTGAACCGCATCAAGGAAAATGTCAAGAATGGAACAGCCAAGTGCTTCTCTGTAGATGAGCTTGGTGTCGTGAGGTTCGGGCAACGCCTCGTGGTTCCAAAGGACATGGAGTTGCGGGATTTGATCCTCCGCGAAGCCCATGATTCTCCCTTGTCCATTCACCCCGGGGCCACGAAGATGTATCAGGATCTCCGACAGAGATTTTGGTGGACCCGAATGAAGAGGGAGATCGCAAGGTTCGTTCTTGAGTCGGCGTGTGTCGTCGTGTCAAGGCGAGCATCGGCCACGGTGGGCGCCGACCCTTGCCCATTCCGGAGTGGAAGTGGGATTCGATCGGCATGGACTTTATCACTGGTCTACCTCGGTCTCCAAAGAAGAATGATGCCATCTGGGTCGTCATCGATCGATTGACTAAGGTGGCTCATTTTCTTCCTGTCAAGACTGACCTTCGAGTAGGTCTTCTGGCGGATCTCTACATAGCCCGCATCGTGAGTTTGCATGGTGTACCAAGGACGATTGTATCAGATCGTGGTTCGCTGTTCACTTCGCGATTTTGGCATAGCTTGCAAGAGGCTATGGGAACTCACCTTTCTTTCAGCTCAGCTTATCACCCCCAAACAGATGGTCAGACCGAGAGGGTCAACCAGGTTTTGGAGGACATGCTTCGAGCTTGTGTCCTTTCCTATGGGAAGCATTGGGAGAAATGCTTGCCATTCGCCGAGTTTTCTTACAACAACAGCTTCCAAGCCAGTCTCGGCATGGCACCATTCGAGGCCTTATACGGGAGAAAGTGTAGAACCCCGTTGTATTGGTCGGAGACCGGCGAGAGGCCTTTCTTTGGCCCAGACTCGATCAATGAAGCCGAGAGTCAAGTTCAGCTTGTTCGTGATCGTTTGCGCACAGCTCAATCCAGGCAAAAGAGCTATGCGGATCGCCGTCGTCGTGAGTTGAGCTTTGAGCCCAATGACTTCGTTTACCTCAAGGTTTCTCCTCTGAAAGGTCACCAACGTTTTGGTGTCAAGGGCAAGTTAGCTCCTCGATATGTCGGTCCATACCGTGTCATCGAAAAGAAGGGAGCTGTTGCCTACAAGTTGGAGTTGCCTGCTGCACTTGCGGGGGTACATGACGTGTTCCATGTGTCCCAGCTTAAGAAGTGCCTCCGTGTTCCAAGCGAGGAAGCTCGTTGGAAACTTTCGATGTTCGGGAGGATTTGACCTATCGCGAGCACCTGTTCGCGTGCTCGAGGAGGCGAGCGAAGAACAAGGAACAAGACCATCAAGTTCCTTAAAGTTCGGTGGTCAAACCATTCCGAGGATGAGGCTACAGGAGCGGGAAGATCGTCTCGTGCACTACTACCCTCTTTCTTTTCCGAGTGAACCAAATCTCGGGACGAGATTTTTGTAAGGGGGGGAGGTTTGTAACATCCCCATTTTGGCTTGTGTTTCAAATGTAACAAATTGAGGGTAAATTAAAACTTTTCCTACATCCTTGTGCTTTTGAACTTTCCTGAAAATTCTTGTAAAAGAGTTTTGGAAAAATTCAAAATCAAAACCCTCAATTATCAAGTCAACAACCTCCTTGGTCAAATCTTTTGTCAAACCCTCGGAAATAATTTTCCCTGGTTCTATGGTTGCTTGGTAACACCTCTGAATTATTTCAAAATTTTTGGAAATTATTTGAAATATTTTAGAAGCAAGTCAAACCTTGGTCAAACCTCTGTTTTAACATTCTGGAATTTCTGGGGAAAATTCCAGTGCACAAAAATCTCTGGAAATTTTATGAAAGGTTAACCCTAAGGTCAGGAACCTCCAGTTAAAATTTCATAAATTTTGGAGATGATTTGATACCACAATTAAATCCCCAAAGTTTCAGGTTTAAAATCAAACCCTAACTGGTTTGTACTGTTCGTTGGACTCGAGTCAGGCTCGGGCTCGAGTCACTTGACTCGACCGAGCCAACTAATCGCACTGGCCGGCCGGCGAGCGCGCGCGTTATCAGCCGTTGGATCTCAATCGGACGGCTCGCGTTCGTGTATGCATTCGGACAACTCCGTTGCCCTTGGATTCGCGGCCGTTGGATTTCAATCGGCGGTCGGCATTCGCGATGCCGTTTCAGCGATCGTGCCCTCACCCTTGGATGCGAATCGGACGGTGTGCGTCGTCGTCGTCCTCCTCGCGCGCGCGCGCAGCGCCATGGCGTAGGCGTGGCGTGCGCGCCGCTTTGTCCCATCCGGCGATCTCGCAACGGGTGTCTGCAGCGCATTAAATGCCCGTCACTCCACCGCCCCGTTTAGTCGTCGTCTCAACTGCTCCCGTCGCTCACGGCGACCGCAGCGGCAGTGAGAACCCGAGGTGGAGCAACGGCGTTTTCTTGCGTCTCAGGCCTACTTAAGCCCCCATTGTCCTTCCGTATCTTCCTTTACTCACTCGTGAGCTCTCCCTTGCACCCACTGCATTCTTGGAGCTCCCAAACGCCCTGCTTTCTCTCGCCGCCATTGTTGCCCGCGGAGCTCCTCGGTGAAGGCCGTGCTCCAGTGGTTCCCTGGCTCCCTCCTTGCTCCTGTTGCTTCCCCTCACCTCGGTGGTGCTTAACCCCCACTCCATTTCAGGTTGCTTCAACGGGAGCGCCGAGATTTTGGATTTCCCCCAAATCGGCCGCGAGCGCCTCTCTTCGCCTCCAGTGCCGGTGAGTGCTCCTTTTTCTAATTCCTTTCTCAGGGAGCTTCTCTGTGCTCTCTGGAACCCATCGTGATGACGCGGTGTGGTTGGTTTTGCTCAGGCCTTCCGCCCCACGTCGTCTTCCTCGGGTCCGTCGCAGAGCCGTCGCGGGTCGCTCCGACCACCTCTGCACCTCGCGTCGGTCGGTAGCTCTCGGTAGCCCCTAGATGCTCGGGCACCGCTTGAATGAACTGCTGCGGAGCTCCTTGTCGCTTGTCGTCGTTGCCATCTTTTACCGTGCCGCCCCTCGCCGTCGCGCCGCCGCTCTGGTCCACCACCGTCGGTGTGGGTGGTACCAGAGGGTGCGCAACGCTATTGCGTACCCATTTCTGGCATTAACTCGCCGTGCTTTTGGTCGCCGGCGTTTTGCCGGTGAAGCCATCGGGCTCGTTGCCGGACGCGCCAGGCGCGTGCGCAACGTGGCCCGTTGTGCGCCATCCATCCCTAGATCTGCGGCTGGGATTTTCGTTAGATCTGTGCGGTGTCCTGTGTCGCGTTGCTTGTGAGCCGTCCATCTTGAGATCGACGGTCCACAGCCTCTGTTCCGCCTCACGCGCGCGTTTTCAAACGCGTTAGCGTGGTTCAACCGGGAACATTCGATCTGAGATCGATGGTTCTGGTTCGTCCACGTCTCTGGGTGTTAGTGAAATCCCGAGAGTGCCAAGTCCAGAAATCAGTATCACATTAGGGTCTTGTTATTTTCATATCTTTGTCATCTTAGATCCAAATTAGATGATTCCGGTTTTGTTAGCTTCCTTATAACTTGCACTTAAATAGAAAAATAATTGTAGACCATGATCAAATCTGGAAAACCATTTTCAAAAATAATAAACAAGTGAACTTAATACTGTTTTCAGAACTTTTAGCAAACTTGTAAAATGCATAACTTTTAATCTATAGATGATTTTTGTATGAATCCTATTGGATTAGCTTCCACTGATAGTGTATTTGCTAGGAAAATTGGTTTCACAAATTTCAATGTTTTTGAAAATCATAAGGATCATGTTTTAGTTTAATACCCTAAACAAATTAAACAAATCATAACTCTTTCAATATAACTCCAAATGACCTGAAATTTTATATGGGTTATCACTATACCAGTAGGTAGCTACCATAAAAATTTCAGCTTCAAAATCTTCCTAGAAAATATTTTTGCTACAGTGCTAATTATGGCCGAAAATAGGTTTTTAGAGAATATCTTTTGCACCACAAATCCAAATTAAGTTTTTCCAGTTCCTATGTCTAGGTATATTTGTATTCTACCTTGTGTATAAATTTCATCGCATTTGGATAATTTTTGCTTGCTCTTTTGTTTAAGTGTTGCTCGTCTTATTGGTTGTTTTCGCTCTTTCGCTTAGGATTCGATATTTGCGGTAACCCCGAGAACGACCCTCCGCAACAAGTTGAGCAACAACAAGCGAGCAAGCAGTTTGATCATTTCCCACCTAATCCCATTACTTTTAAAGTCTAATATTTTGTTTAACTTCTATGTATGCATTGCTATTTGTTATTAAATTGATTAGTTAGACCTCTAGTTGCATAACTTTGTAGGTAAATGGTTATCCTCTACTACCGAGCCTAGGTTATTTGCTGTGGTTAGAGTTCGATGGATGAACTCTTATCACTTAGTAGATTACTGAATGAATATTGCTTAGCCATGCCTAGTTATCGGTAGTATTGGGCGATCATCGACTTAGTCGATGATCTTGATCACACAAATACTTATACTACTCCATTATGTCCAACCCTTGTGTTTTATTGATTTACAAATCAAAAACTGAAAACAAAACTATATCTTGACTTGGGCACAATGGTATGTTGATGTGATCTGTTGGGTGTGTGGAATGGTGCCTAAGTCCCCAAGGACCGAGTTACTTGTGTCACCAAGCCAGCGCTTATTGCGTGCTAACCACACGAGGGGATATGGAACCTCTCTTGACTAAGTACTTTGGGAGGTGTTAATTATGAGCTGGTCGGTGGGTGTGTGCGTGTGTGTGTTTGTGGTGTTGGAGGAGCATTAGCGAGACCGGTTAGGGCATCTAATGTGTCTTTCTCCGTGGGTTGCGGCTCTTAATTAGCATCGTCCATTGGAAAGCGTCTTGTTAGACTTAGCCATGCCTGCATACCAAAGGAAGTGTGCTAACCGTGGTGGTGGAAAGGCGGTCTATCGTGTGGGTACATTGGTACACCTGCAGGTTAAAACTATTCGAATAGCCTCGTCCTAGGTTATGGACATGCTTGGTAAGGTCGTGCAAGAACTAGACTACAACCTTTTAAAAACTTAAACTTGACATGGGTGGTATGAAGGGTACTTCATGCTATTGTTGTGGTGACTATGGGTTAGTCACTTCTAGGTTGGTGTTGTTCTCTATCTATGTTATTATTGTCTCTCTTTTATTTGAACAATAAAAGTTAATTGCAAACTTGCTTTGAATCTATTACCTTATTGCAAATGAAAACTTGCTTTATCTTTGAAAATAAGTCCAAAGCCTCATCCACTTAAATAAAGCTTGCATGTAGTTAATTATAGTTCTGTTATCTCACACGTCAGTCTTGCAGTACAAAAACAAGTTTTGTACTCATCCGCTTGCTTAATATTAATTGTTGCAGAGGAAGAAGGTGAGCCCCAAGGGCCTCACTTTTGTGAGCTATGTTCTTGTGCTGTTTGGGACGATTAGCTTGGCGGTCGGTTGGTTGCCTTGTGGGTAAAGGCACACCGATTGGCTTTGTTTATCGCCATCTTATGGCCATTTTGCTTCATTGTGTATTTACTTATCTTTATGAATTTTGGCAGTCGGCCTCTCTTTTGTAATAACTCTCTTTATATTATCTATGTCTTTCATTTATTGCCTTTGCTTGGCTCTATGTGTATGAATGGAATTGATGCATGATTTTGTAGCGGGTGTGTATATCTGCATTTTGGAAGTATACATATCTCGAGGCTTGGTTTATTTGATTTGTACTGTTAGGACCAAGTGGATGGTTAAACAGTACAAGCCGAATAAACCGGGGTCCTCACAGATGGCGACTAGTGGCTTACATGGAAAAGATGCGCCTCGTCATTAGCTTCGAAACGAGCGCAAGAACGTCAAAAACGGACACCGTATGCAAAAGTTATGCCCGTTTTACTGAAGGTGTCTCGGATACGAAATCCTACTCGGACTCAAAACCGTCTCGGGTTTAAATTTGAAATTGTTATATCTATCAAACAGGTGGGCCAAACTTGCTGAAATTTTTTGTGGAAGCTTTTGGTTATATGTAGAAGGTCTCCACCAATTTTCATGCACTTTTCTTTTCTCGTTTTTTTTCCTACCGCGGCTTTTGTTTTTGCGGTTGCCTTTTTCTCCTTCTACTATTTAGCCGACCCTAGGATTTACCTCAAGTCGCAAATAACATCAACTCTCCCAAAAGATCACAGCAATCCTCTCTTTTTTTTTGGATAAACAACAATACGAATTTTCTATTTTTGGTGCGGATTAGAGGAGTTCTAACCCGCGAATTTCTATTTTAGATGCATAAACTAAGAACCCTGAAAGAGCGATCAAGCGACGCGAAGGAAAACACGAGATGCAAACTAGACAATGACGAACTAGACTCTAACTAAACTAGCAATCAACAACTTGAACACGACAATGCAACCAATGATTTAACGAACAAAAACTGAAAGAAAAATTGCAATGGCTCAGATTGGTTCGGTATGGATGATAGATCGAAATTTTTGGGGCAATTTTCGGACTCTAGGTATGAAAAACAAATCTACTACTAAAGTACTGATTTCTCACGAAGAAGCGTAGCTCGATACCACCGATGAACCCGAAGGTCTGTTTGTTGGCCCGATCTTTCGATGAGAATGATAAGTTCGGTAGGCGTCGCTCAACTCTCACGATCCTGGCTACGAACACGCAAGGCCTGAAACCACGTAATCGCTGAACTGATTCACAAGTCGTTATCAACCGTGCACGAATACCCGGATGACCTGACCACGAAGGTCGATTCCTGCATACACCGAAGAAGCACGCAAGAAAAAGATAAAGCAATCTGAAATTGCAAATAGGAATTGAAATATTGAATTGAGTTGGGATTTTGAAGCGGTATTATGGTTGGTCTAGTCGACACAAGCCAATACACGAAGTTGCAACAAGGCTAACTTTTAACTAAACAAAATCCAAGAAAACTAGAGGGGGTGCGGCCTCCTTAAATAGGGGATGAGGAGCCAGACAACTAATAGAACTAGCGGGGTGGGATTAAACTCGCGGGTTACTGTTCATGTGAACAGTACACACACCCCCAAGTGGCCCGATGGCACATGGGCCAAGTTCAGTATGATTACAAAGCCCAGATTGGCCCAAACAATTGATATGACGTCTTCTTTTAATGATTGTGATCAGTCCAGAAGGAATTTGAAGATGAGGCTGGATCCGTTGAAAAGAGGACGAAATAAGCTTTCAATCAAGTACTTGTGGACCTCTAACGGACACCGTATGAGAAAGTTATGCATGTTTTAAGTTGATGCTGTCAGGCTGATTCTGGAGGTCGAATTGTATTCCAAAACAGGTCCAGCTCGAACTGCTTGCTTCTCTTGGACCAAAAGTGACATGGTGCTGCACATATATATATTTTATCATTAGGTAGCATCATATAGTTCATATAATATAAAGACACTCCTAAAAACGAGCTCACCTTATAATTTAAGTGAAGCGTACGAGCTCTTATACTTAGAACATTAAACATAGCAAATATGGTTGTATCCATAGAGGTCATGTCCTCATCAAGGACCCCCAAGTCAGGCAATTGGCGAGATTGGTTCACGTAATGGACCAAATGCATCGCTGCATAGTGCATGAGTTATGGGAGACGCGTCGTCGTCTCATTATAGCTCAGGAGGGCTTGCTGAGTTTCAGCGGACCAACCCTCCGACGTTTGCAGGCGGCAAGGACCCGATGGAGGCAGAGGACTAGCTGCACAACATAGAGAAGAAGTGAACATTGCGCGATGTACGGAGTTGAGAGAGTCTTGTTTGCACGCTATCGGTTGGCGGAGCGCGGCGGCGCTGGTGGGATAGTTATTCGCCATGCGGCCGGCGCCACGTCCGACTTGGGACGAGTTCGAGGACGCGTTAGAGGCCCATATACTGGAGGGAGTGCCGCTTATCAAGCGGCGGCGATTCTGCCTTGAGGCGAGGATGGAGGGCGATCGCGAATACCGCATGATTTGAACTACTTGGCGGTATGCTCGGGACGGCGTCTCGACAGACGCTCGTCGCGAACGAGTTCTTCCATGGGTTTGTCAAGCGAGTTGCGGCTTGTTTTAGCCGCACATGATTTCGGAGTTTCGGCATCGGCCAACAAGGCGATAGTGGTGGAGCATGAGAGCATGGCGGTGGATGAGTCGAGGAAGAGGAGGAGGGCTTCTGACGGCGATGGCGGTGGCGATTTTCGAGCGCGCCCCAGACTACCTCCGGCACCTCGTGCCCCAGCTTCAGCACCACCGAGGTCTCCTGTGGCACCTCCACGACCTTATCCACCGGCAGCTCAGCAGCACAGTGGGGGCCAAAGACCACAGACTGGCGGGGCATACAAGCCCGGCGTTACTTGTTTCCACTCTGGCCGTCAGGGCCACTATGCTTCGTAGTGCCTCGCCAAGCAGCGAGGGATGCCCCGGACGCACTCTGCTCCAGCGCCACCAGCCCCAGCTCCAGCGAGGCCACTGCCACCACCACAGAGGGCAGCACCTACTCCACCCCAGCATGCACGTGGTCGCGTCAACCACGTCTTAGCAGAGGAGGCGACCGACGCACTTGAGGTCGTGCTAGGTACACTACTTGTTAATTCGTGTCCTGCATCGGTTTTATTTGATTCTGGAGCATCTCATTCATTTATTAAAAACGAGTATGCTGCAGTTAACCAATTCAAGATACATACACTTCACCCGCCTTATCATATTCACTCCCGAGGGTCGGTTTTCTACACCGATCAAGTCTGTAGGGACGTAAAAATTGAAATACAAAATGTTAACTTTTCAGCAAGCTTAATAGTGATAAGTTCAGTGGGCATTGATGTTATCTTAGGGATGGATTGGTTATCTAAGAATCGAGGAAGATTGATTGTGCCCAATGGTCTATTTGATGACTAGCGAGGGCAGACATCGGATCGTCTTTGCACCTTTAGTGGGTAGTTCTTACCTTTATGCTTTAAAGGCGAGTACCTCTCTCGAGCTAGAGAAGGTACCAATAGTGAGTGAGTATCCTGATGTGTTCCCTGAGGAACTTCGGTATGCCCCGACCGAGAGGTAGAGTTTGTCATTGAGCTTGCACTGTACGCGCCCATCTCAAAAGGCCGTATCGGATGCCGCCCAATGAGCTAGCGAGTGAAAGAACAACAAGGAGTTGCAAGACAAGGGTTTCATCAGGCTTAGCTCCTCGCCTTGGGGATGCCCGGCTCTCTTTGTCAAGAAGAAAGACAAGAGTCTACGGATGTGTGTTGACTACCGTCCGTTAAATGAGGTCACCGTCAAGAACAAGTATCCGCTTCCGCGGATCGATGACCTTTTTGACCAGCTTAGTGGAGCTCAGGTGTTCTCCAAAATTGACTTGAGGTTAGGCTACCATCAGATTAAAGTTAGAATCGAGGACATTCGAAGACCGCCTTCTCTACTCGTTACGGTTTATGCAGTACACAGTCATGTCCTTTGGTTTGACCAATGCTGACCTATTTCATGAACCTCATGAATTCGGTGTTCATAGAATACTTGGATCGGTTTGTAGTGGTTTTCATTGATGATATCCGTATCTACTCCAAGTCTGATCTTGAGCACGAGCAACATTTGAGACTTGTGTTAGAAAAGCTTCGCCACCATCAGCTGTACGCCAAATTCAGCAAATGTGAGTTTTGGCTTCGAGAGGTTAGTTTCTTGGGACATATCATATCTAAGGGCGGTGTCGCTGTTGATCCTAGTAAGGTACAAGATGTCCTTGAGTGGAAGCAACCCAAGAGCGTCACTGACATTCGTAGTTTTCTTGGACTTGCGGGATACTACCGTAGGTTCATCAAGAATTTCTCAAAAATTGCAAAGCCTATGACCCAACTTCTAAAGAAAGAAAAGAAATTTGAGTGGGCAGTGAGAATCGAGCAAAGCTTCCAAACCACGAAAGAATGCAGATGAAGCTCCGTGCTTGTTCTACTGCATCGTGAGGACCCCGAAATCGGATCCGTATCAAGCTAAGTAATTACGCCAGAACGCAAATACTTAACGTGAGACGCACGATTCAGTGACCGGATATGTGTCACATGCTAGCTCCCAAGGATCGGTGACTAACATGCACATATCCTAGTACACAACATTGCAATCACTTCCATACACAATGTACAAGAATACAAGAATCAAATACAACATCATTTAAATAGAACCTTGTAGTGCAAGGTTGCAAAAGAGGCCGATCGGCCAAATCTAATTAACACAAATAAATTGCAGCGGAAGGTAACTTAAAAACAAAAGGGAATAACCGAGTTGGTATGCCCACAATCCCACAAGCAACCAAGCTGGAGTTAAAGCCGTTGCACCGTCGTTCTCACTGAATAAATAGACATCATTAGAGTACAAAGTTGTACTCATGAGACTTTCAAAAGAAATAAGGATGCATGTAAGTATCAAAGGAAGGCTACTACACTAGTCAATTTTTTAGCATAAGGCAAGTTTTGTATATAGATAAACAATAAAGATTTTAACTAGCCATTTGCAAAATATTTAGAAAACATTTTACAGCAGTAAGTAATGATCATCAATGGTATAATCTCCAATTATAAACAACACACGAACATCCCATTCGTGGCAACATAAGATCTAAACAAAACTAGCATAAAGATATAACATACCCAACCATAACCCAAACTTAAGTTCCCAAAAGCTAACTGTGCCTGCTTTCCCACAAGTGTTGTCCATAACCTAGGACGAGGCTATTCTAATAGATTTAGTTACTCTGCAGAGTTGTACAGCTTTACCCACACGATATGCATTCCTCATAATGTCGGCCAATGCACTCTTCCGTAGGAGTGTGGTGAGGTAGCATAACGAGGCCGTTACAATGTTATGTCCTAACTATCAAACCACCCGAGGAACAATCCCATAGCAGACTAAGCGCCTCGCACCACAGGTGAACCTCGTTGTGTAAGTAAGTCCCTATCCAACAAGAGACCCTTAAGAGCAAGTAAGGTTAACGCTTAACATGCCCCCACGAGATTGACAAAAGAACAATCAAATACATAACAATAACAATTGTCAATCCCATTGTGTTTTGATAGCTAACACACAACAAATTATTAAGCCAAGCCTTCGCCATTATCCCGGCGTGTGGTTGCACGTAAGACTTGGTTCATCACACCACAGACGGTCCTTAAACACTCGAGACGGGCTACACAATTCCATAATAACAACAACAATAGTAATTCATCATCAACCTACACCCGTCCAAGTTAAGAACACAAAACCATTCCCAACATGACCACAAACCACGATCACGAAGATCTGGGTATATTCCTCAAATCCAACATAATCCAATCCATAAAATCCTCAAATTTTCATAAAGATTCAATTCAATCCACCGTGATGGACTAGCTCCATCAACGCTTTCGGCTACACTACTAGCATGGCTAAGCATCGTTCTACAAACTAGTAAACAATCCCATATAACATATAACCTTAGTCATTCAAGGCAAAAAGGGAAATCAACATTCAAAGGAGGGCTAATGCAGCAATTAGGAGATTAACTACTTCTACCCATAAACATACATTTCAACATAGCATGCAATTGCGATAATAAACTCACACAAAACTTTTAAAAACCACTGAGCAATATGATCAAGAGGAGGGTGCTCGCACCTTTGCTGTATCACTTGTTCAATATCAGGTTATACTCATAATAATCTCACGAATATATCATTATAAATCGATAACCTAATGAAAGGCGATATACGATAAATATCAAATAAAACCAGAAATTCAACATGCTAAAAAATGTATGAAATTTATACAGTAGGTAGGTCATGATTTTAGATTTATTTAGGTGAAATAATCATTCCATTTTGATTTAGTATAAGAAAGTTACGGTTGTTTGAATTTCAAATTTCAATATGCCTTAATTCATGTAATTTAATTATGAGATGAAAATTTGTAGAGCAGTGGTGAGTACATGGATTACATGGATAAATAGGCAATATTATTACAAGTTCAAAACAGTTGAGTTTGCCTCAATTGGAGTTTTTATGAATTAGTTATGAATTTATAAAGTTATCAGCATTTTATAATGTAAAAATAATTCATTTTGGGATCAATTTCCACAAAATATATCTTCTGTGCCAGAGGTGAGGCTAAACCCATTTTTAGAAATAAGTTCATTTAAAATTAAAATTATCAAAAGTGGATTCACTGTTTTTGGAGTTAAAATGAGTTAGTTATGTATTTTCAAATTTAAGAGCGATTTCATGTGGTAAAACAATTTACTTTGGAATTTCAGAATTAATGAATTACTTTTTATATCAAGGTGATCCTAGCCACGGTCTATGACAGGTGAGGCCTACATGTCACACATACTAAGAAATTAAATAAGTGCTAAAGACGGGATTATCACCTATGTGCGTCGGGCCGACGCGACGGGGCTCTCCGTAGTTGTTACCGAACTCGACCGCATCCGCGTCCGCTCGGCCTCTCGCTCGCGTCCACTACTCCACTCTCATAACAGTGGATACAAAGGAGCCTTCACTAGAATCAATAACATCATCAAGTTATAAACTTGGCATCATCAACAACAACAACCACATTTGGCAAGAGGTAGCTAAAATCAGCTAAAACAGAAAAGTATAGTTACTGTCCACCTCGGTCTTTAGTGCATAATTTCCAAACCACTAACTCAAACTGCACGAAACTTGGCAGGGATGTAGTTCAATGAGTCCTCAACATGCTGTCCAAATTTCGGCCCAATCCGACACGAAATGACCCCCAAAATGGATCAAGCACCAAGGTTGCGCACCTCTGATTACACTGCAAACAGAACGAACTAAACCACTCTCAAATTCGGTGCTCAAGTAAACCAAACCTCAAACCAACTGACTACAATGAAGTGTTCTATGTGTAGAACTAACTCACCAAGTTTGGAGCCTATCCAACGAAGTTTGAGCCTCCGACCATGAGCTTGAAACAGATCGGGCAAGAGCCACCAAACTCTGAACGAAGAATGACAATTTTCAGAGAAATGCACACACACTCCAGGCTGCTAACAACCAGTCCGGACTCTTAGCCATTAGCTTAAGACTTGGCCACGATTCTTATAACTCGGATCATGGACCGACAATACTTAATCGTGACAGCTTTCAGTTACAGAACTGAATTTCTACACCAACTTTGAACTCCACTAACACAGTTTTGAATTTCAGACTTATGGTTATCCTGACAACACAAAACCGAATAGACTCGAGCACAACAAGATTAACACCTACAAGGGCTGCAGCATGGACTCGGCCATATCCCCCACCACTCGGATCATGGACCGAAACTCACTAAACTGCAAGCAAACTGAAAAGTCTAAACTTCTGGAGTTTTGAGTTTCAATATGCTTGCTGAAATCTAAACTCTGACAGAGGATCAACTCAAACACTAAAATAGCTTCCAACAAAAGGGGACAAAAGAAACTGACTGACCCTAGCAAAAACGAGCAAGATTAACTTCATGACATGCATGCATGTTGCCGAGTGACCGCATGCTGGCTGCTGCTTGATGCCACTGCTATTCCTTCCACCCAAACAGCCACTACTTATCTTCTCTCCTAAATACTCAAATGGCCATGCATGCAAAAACTTCTTAGATGTATGAGAAGCTTGTGTGATGAGCAACAAGATGGTATAGCATGCAGGGGCGATTCTCAGTTTTTTTGGTTGGGATTTAGAGGAGAGAAGGGATGAACATGAGCTCAAGAAAGAAAGAATGGGGGGCTGCTTGCTGGAGGAAGAAGAAGGCTGCTTGCTGTTTTGAAGTAAAGTGACAGTGGGTGAAAAGGCTGGTTCGGCAGGGGCATAAAGAAATGGGCATTTCGGTTGGGAAGGGGAAAAGAATGGGAAAAGGGGCAGTGGAGAGTGGTGTGTGGTGTTCAGCTGTGAGCAACAAAAATTTCGAATGAACAGTGTTGAGTTTGGTGTTGGGAATAGAAGATGGCAGAGAGATGTGTGTTCAGCTGGGCAAATAAAAAAAAATTAGTGAGAGGTTGAATGGCTATGGTGGCTTTGACTACTTGCTTAAAGTAGTAAATAAAATCTAAAAATTCTGAAATTTTTTGTGTGGCTTCTATGTTAAGTCTAGTTTCCATTTTTCAAGGCCCCATACATGGATCACTTTGCATTTGAGAGCAGTAATTAAATTTCTATCCAGCCTTTGAGATGTGTTTGGAATTTTTATAGCGTTAACAATGCTCCTAAAAATTTATTAAAATTCATATTTATTCATGATAAATACTATAGTATTTAAATAAATTATTTTCATATGATGATCATAAGTTTTTATTTCTATTTTTTTTTGGAGTTAGAATTTTGAAGTGTATGTTTGATATTTGATTTAAATTTTCCAATTGCAATAATTTATGCAAATGATTCCAAAATGTCAAGCATGCTGATAGGATGCATACTAAATCCCATTAATTAATTTGGGGATGTTACAAACCTCCCCCCCTTACAAAAGATCTCGACCCCGAGATCTGGGTAAGTCGGAAATGGAAAAAGAAGAAGATACAACATCCGTTGTCTTGATTTCCTTCAAAGATAGTGCTAAGATATCTTTCAAAGGTAAAACTAAGATATCCCAACAAGGTTACAAGGAATTTCTATTAAATTTTCCTTCCCATTGCTTTGTTTAACCTTTCCTTACTAGATTTGAAAGACACTTCATAAAGAAGGAAAAAGATCTGGATACTCTTCTCGCATCCGGTCTTCACGCTCCCATGTTGCTTCATCTTCAGTATGGTTACTCCATTGAACCTTCAAGAACTTGATGTTGCGATTCCTTGTCTTGCACTCCATCTCTTCAAGAAGGCGAATCGGGTGCTCCCGATAAGAGAGATCGGGTTGTAAATCAAGGTCTTCCAAGTTGGTTTCTTCAGTAGGGACGCGAAGACACTTCTTCAGTTGAGATACATGGAATACATTGTGCACATCTGAAAGTGATGGTGGTAGCTCCAACTGATAGGCTACCGATCCTCGCTTTGCTAGAATTCGGAAAGGACCGATGTAGCGAGGCGCCAATTTGCCTTTGACATTGAAGCGATGTATCCCTTTCATAGGAGAGACCTTAAGATAGACATGATCATCTACCTCGAAACTTAACTCGCGACGACGACGGTCGGCATAAGATTTTTGACGGGATTGCGCCGTCCGAAGTCGCTCACGAATGACACGAACTCGTTCTTGACATCCTTCACGGTGGTTGGACCATAAAATGGCCTCTCCGACTTGAACCGATTTAAGGCGTCCTACAAGCTCTTCCGTACAATGCTTCGAATGGTGACATCTGAATGCTGGATTGAAAGCTATTGTTGTAAGAGAATTCAGCAAACGGTAAGCATTTTTCCCAATTCTTGCTATAAGACAAAACGCATGCTCGGAGAAGATCTTCCAAGACCTGATTTACACGCTCGGTTTGTCCATCCGTTTGCGGGTGATAAGCGGAGCTAAAGGATAGATTAGTACCCATGGCTTGATGCAAGCACTTCCAGAAGTGAGATGTGAACTGGGGACCTCTATCCGAAACGATTACCTTCGGTACACCGTGAAGGCAAACAATCCTTGCAATGTATAGCTCTGCTAGCTTGACTCCGGTGTAGGTGGTCTTGACAGGAATGAAATGGGCAACCTTGGTCAGACGATCCACGATCACCCAAATAGAATCGGATCAGTTGTGTTCTAGGAGGCGGTGATAAAATCCATGCCAACTTCTTCCCATTTCCACTCGGGAATGGGCAGGGGATCTAGAGTACCGGCTGGTTTTAGATGCTCAGCCTTGACTCTTTGACATACATCACACTCGGCCACAAAGCGTGCAATCTCCCGCTTCATCCTAGTCCACCATATTCTTTGCTTCAAGCCTTGATACATTTTTGTGCTTCCCGGATGAATAGAGAAAAGAGAATTATGGGCTTCATGAAGGATTAATTCCTTAAGCTTCGCATCATTCGGCACCACTAAACGCTTTCCGAACCACAAAACACCTTGGTGGTCCTCGATAAAACACTTGGCTTTGCCGGCCTTCATTTTCTGCTTAATTCTTTCCATACCCTTGTCATTCTTCTGAGCCATCTTGATCTGGTCCTCAAGGGTAGGTTTCACTTCTAAGGCAGCGAGAAAACCTTTGCTAACCATCTCCAAGTTGAGCCGTTGGAATTCATTGCAAAGAGCTTCCGTTTCAGGTCGAACCGAGATACAGTTGCATTGGGATTTTCGGCTCAATGCATCGGCAACGACATTAGCTTTCCCTGGGTGATAATGAACTCCCATATCATAGTCCTTGATCAATTCAAGCCATCTTCTTTGCCTTAGGTTCAGATCGGCTTGAGTGAAGATATACTTCAAACTCTTGTGATCAGTATAGACTTCGCAGCGATTGCCGATAAGAAAATGTCGCCATATCTTCAAAGCATGAACCACTACTGCAAGCTCAAGGTCATGAGTGGGATAATTCACCTCATGAGGCCTCAATTGCCTCGATGCATACGCCACAACACGGCCCTCTTGCATAAGAACACAACCAAGACCAAGGCGAGATGCATCACAATAGATGTCGAAGTTTTTGTGGATATCCGGCAGAACTAACACCGGAGCAGAAGTTAGACGATCCTTCAACATCTGAAAGCTTGCTTCACAATCTGCTGACCATTCATACTTCTTTTCTTTCTTCAACAATTGGGTCATTGGTCTTGCTATTTTTGAGAAATTCTCGATAAAGCGGCGATAATAGCCTGCAAGACCGAGGAAACTGCGGACATCGGAGACGGATTTGGGCTGTCTCCAATTAAGCACATCTTGGACTTTGCTAGGATCCACAGCAATACCTCCTTCAGATAGCATATGACCTAAAAAGGCGACCTCTTTTAGCCAAAACTCACATTTACTGAATTTTGCGTAGAGTCGATGGTCACAGAGCTTGTCCAACACAAGACGAAGGTGTTCTTCATGCTCACTTTCAGATTTGGAGTATATGAGAATGTCATCAATAAATACGACCACAAATTTATCTAAGTACTCCATAAACACGGAGTTCACGAGATTCATGAACAAGGATGGTGCATTAGTCAAACCGAAGGACATAACAGTGTACTCGTATAAGCCATAACGAGTTGAGAAAGCCGTCTTAGGAATGTCTTCAGATCTGATCCTAACTTGATGATAACCCAATCTCAAATCAATCTTGGAGAATATGCGGGCACCGTTCATCTGGTCGAACAAATCATCAATCCGTGGAAGCGGATATTTGTTCTTGATGGTGACCTCATTCAACGGACGATAGTCAACACACATCCGCAGACTGTGGTCCTTCTTCTTCACAAATAAAGTGGGGCATCCCCAAGGTGAGGAGCTTGGCCTAATGAAACCCTTCTCTTGAAGTTCTGTGAGTTGCTTCTTCAATTCCACCAACTCATTTGGCGGCATTCGATAAGGCCGTTTTGATATTGGGCGATTCGGGCTGCGGCTCAATCACGAATTCAACTTCTCGTGAGGGTGGCATGCCTGGTAGTTCCTCAGGGAAAACATCCGGGTACTCACATACCACTGGAACTTTACTCAAATCTGGCAATTCTTTGCTGCTAAGGGCATAGAGATGTGGATGTTCCAATTTCGGCACTATTCTAACTTGAAAGCCAAGAGGACTAGTAAGAGTGATAACTTTGCGGGCACAATCAATTTGACCATGGTTCTTGGACAGCCAATTCATCCCAAGAATAACATCAAGACCCGCTAAATTTATCACAATAAGATCGGCCAAAAACTTCACCCCTTTAATCTCAATTTCAACTTCACGACATTCATGAATGCTTCTCATTTCTGAACCCGGTGAGTGAATCATCATAGGTGCAGGCATCAAGCTGAGTGAGAGGTTGTGAAGTGTAGCAAAACCTCTGGACATGAAAGAATGAGAGGCCCCTGAGTCAAACAACACAGTCGCAGGAGTCGAATTGACTAGAAAAGTGCCCAACACCACGTCGGGTGCTTCTTGCGCCTCCTCGGCGGTGACATGGTTAACATGAGCACGACTGGTGATCTGAAAAACGGTATCAGACCGCTGGCCAAGGGATGTGCCAAGGTCTTGGCACTGAACGGGATCGGCTTGGTGCCTTTCTGGACAATAGTCCGCAAAGTGGCCCTGATTGCCACAAGTGAAACATCCAGATAACAGGCTTCGTCTGTGCCGGCTTCTCAGCCTCTTTCCGGGTTGCCCTAGATGGATATCTTGCTGAGGGGGATGAGACACTATCATAGGAGGTACTGGTGATGCTGTGTCTTGGAATTCAGGAGGGACGGGCTGCCAAGCACACGGCTCCTGAGAACTGCAGTTTGCTGAAATTTGTGCAACCCTCTTGCGTTTTCGCGATTCTTCAACCACTTGCATCATATTCTCTACCGTAATAGCCTTATTAACCAGCTGTTGGAAATCTGGGAAATCATGGGCGGCGAGTGCCAGCTGCATCTCTTCCGATAGACCAATCAAGAATCGTTCTTGTCTTCTTGCGTCGGTGGGGACACAATCGAAGCGTAACGAGCTAAGTGATTGAACTCGTAGAGATACTTCATTCTGACTTGTCTTCTTGCTTCAACGCGAGAATTCACGCCTCTTGAAACTAACAATGCTAGAGGAACATGCGCCTCACGGAAAGTCGCTGAAACTCGTCCCATGACGGGCGTGGTCGCCGGCTGCATGGTGTAAACCGATCCCACCATGCACCGGTGCTCCTTCTAGTTGGTTGGAGGCGTAGAGGACCTTCTCATGGTCGGTGCACTGAGCAATGATCAACTTCCGCTCGATGCTCCTAAGCCAATCGTCGGCATCGAGAGGGTCTTCCGAACACGAGAACACAGGAGGCTTCGTGTTTAGAAAATCATCGAATCGGGAGCCATAAGGATCGGCTCCTTCTGCTGCCATTTGAGCACCTTGGCATTGGCAGTGTTTTGAGCAATTTGCTGCAACATCAGAGTTTGGTCTTGCTGATTCTGTTCCATCAGGGCTAACACATCGGCCATAGACGGGTGAGGTGGAGTCGCTTCAACATGTCGACCCCCGTGCTGAAATTGCGGGTCGGGGTCACCTGGATTGTGCCGTTGAGGAATCGGGGGCTGATCACTAGAGACTAGAGAAGCTACGGGCTGAGAGTCTTCCATTACTTCCAAAGTCAAGCGGGTCTTCTGTCCTGACATCCTGTTGTCATACACCTGGTTAGCAACCGGCAAAAGAAGAGAGGTAAAGGCAGAGAACGAGCAATCGCTAGCAGAGGCAACTTAACCTAGCATGTATGCAAGATAAAAACCATTTATGCATCACAAAAATGAGGGCTAAAGTCGGTGGACAGCACAAGATACAATTGAAAACCCTAATCGCTCATATGCGATGCACGACTACTGGAAGCAAAAGAGAGCAAATACCCTTCACAAAATCCAGCGTCTACAAGCTAAGTAATATCCTTACGGGGTATAATATCTAAGGATAAATCCTAGTTTATTCCTAAAATCGCAGCAAGGTGTCGTCTTTTTGTTTCTTCCATTATTGCTCTTTACCGATGACTATTTAACGTTTCTAGTGTTGGAAGAGAGACGAGCATTGGAGAAAACGATTTTGCACAATTCAAAAGAATATTGAGGAAAGAAATTAGATGCTAGGATGGGTAAGAAACAAAGGAATTATATTACTAACATTTTTGCCAAACTTTTGATACTTTGAAAAATATTTTAACTCAAAATTCTAATAACGTCCATTGATACGGCTTTATCCTACAGTCAGTATGGCTCTGATACCAACGCTGTGAGGACCCCCGAAATCGGATCCGTATCAAGCTAAGTAATTACGCCGTAAACGCAATACTTAACGTGAGACGCACACGATTCCGAGTGACCCGGATATGTGTCACATGCTAGCTCCCAAGGATCAGTGACTAACATGCACATATCCTAGTACACAACATTGCAATCACTTCCATACACAATGTACAAGAATACAAGAATCAAATACAACATCATTTAAATAGAACCTTGTAGTGCAAGGTTGCAAAAGAGGGCCGATCGGCCAAATCTAATTAACACAAATAAATTGCAGCGGAAGGTAACTTAAAAACAAAAAGGGAATAACCGAGTTGGTATGCCCACAATCCCACAAGCAACCAACTGGAGTTAAAGCCGTTGCACCCGTCGTTCTCACCTGAATAAATAGACACTGTTAGAGTACAAAGTTGTACTCGCGAGACTTTCAAAAGAAATAAGGATGCATGTAAGTATCAAAGGAAGGCTACTACACTAGTCAATTTTTTAGCATAAGGCAAGTTTTGTATATAGATAAACAATAAAGATTTTAACTAGCCATTTGCAAAATATTTAGAAAACATTTTACAGCAGTAAGTAATGATCATCAATGGTATAATCTCCAATTATAAACAACACACGAACATCCCATTCGTGGCAACATAAGATCTAAACAAAACTAGCATAAAGATATAACATACCCAACCATAACCCAAACTTAAGTTCCCAAAAGCTAACTGTGCCTGCTTTCCCACAAGTGTTGTCCATAACCTAGGACGAGGCTATTCTAATAGATTTAGTTACTCTGCAGAGTTGTACAGCTTTACCCACACGATATGCATTCCTCATAATGTCGGCCAATGCACTCTTCCGTAGGAGTGTGACTGAGGTAGCATAACGAGGCCGTTACAATGTTATGTCCTAACTATCAAACCACCCGAGGAACAGAATCCCATAGCAGACTAAGCGCCTCGCACCACAGGTGAACCTCGTTGTGTAAGTAAGTCCCTATCCAACAAGAGACCCTTAAGAGCAAGTAAGGTTAACGCTTAACATGCCCCCACGAGATTGACAAAAGAACAATCAAATACATAACAATAACAATTGTCAATCCCATTGTGTTTTGATAGCTAACACACAACAAATTATTAAGCCAAGCCTTCGCCATTATCCCGGCGTGTGGTTGCACGTAAGACTTGGTTCATCACACCACAGACCGGTCCTTAAACACTCAGACGGGGCTACACAATTCCATAATAACAACAACAATAGTAATTCATCATCAACCTACACCCGTCCAAGTTAAGAACACAAAAACCATTCCCAACATGACCACAAACCACAGATGCGAAGATCTGGGTATATTCCTCAAATCCAACATAATCCAATCCATAAAATCCTCAAATTTTCATAAAGATTCAATTCAATCCACCGGCCGATGGACTAGCTCCATCAACCGCTTTCGGCTACACTACTAGCATGGCTAAGCATCGTTCTACAAACTAGTAAACAATCCCATATAACATATAACCTTAGTCATTCAAGGCAAAAAGGGAAATCAACATTCAAAGGAGGGCTAATGCAGCAATTAGGAGATTAACTACTTCTACCCATAAACATACATTTCAACATAGCATGCAATTGCGATAATAAACTCACACAAAACTTTTAAAAACCACTGGGAGCAATATGATCAAGAGGAGGGTGCTCGCACCTTTGCTGTATCACTTGTTCAATATCAGGTTATACTCATAATAATCTCACGAATATATCATTATCGTCGATAACCTAATGAAAGGCGATATACGATAAATATCAAATAAAACCAGAAATTCAACATGCTAAAAAATGTATGAAATTTATACAGTAGGTAGGTCATGATTTTAGATTTATTTAGGTGAAATAATCATTCCATTTTGATTTAGTATAAGAAAGTTACGGTTGTTTGAATTTCAAATTTCAATATGCCTTAATTCATGTAATTTAATTATGAGATGAAAATTTGTAGAGCAGTGGTGAGTACATGGATTACATGGATAAATAGGCAATATTATTACAAGTTCAAAACAGTTGAGTTTGCCTCAATTGGAGTTTTTATGAATTAGTTATGAATTTATAAAGTTATCAGCATTTTATAATGTAAAAATAATTCATTTTGGGATCAATTTCCACAAAATATATCTTCTGTGCCAGAGGTGAGGCTAAACCCATTTTTAGAAATAAGTTCATTTAAAATTAAAATTATCAAAAGTGGATTCACTGTTTTTGGAGTTAAAATGAGTTAGTTATGTATTTTCAAATTTAAGAGCGATTTCATGTGGTAAAACAATTTACTTTGGAATTTCAGAATTAATGAATTACTTTTTATATCAAGGTGATCCTAGCCACGGTCTATGACAGGTGAGGCCTACATGTCACACATACTAAGAAATTAAATAAGTGCTAAAGACGGGATTATCACCTATGTGCGTCGGGCCGACGCGACGGGGCTCTCCGTAGTTGTTACCCGAACCGACCGCATCCGCGTCCGCTCGGCCTCTCGCTCGCGTCCACTACTCCACTCTCATAACAGTGGATACAAAGGAGCCTTCACTAGAATCAATAACATCATCAAGTTATAAACTTGGCATCATCAACAACAACAACCACATTTGGCAAGAGGTAGCTAAAATCAGCTAAAACAGAAAAGTATAGTTACTGTCCACCTCGGTCTTTAGTGCATAATTTCCAAACCACTAACTCAAACTGCACGAAACTTGGCAGGGATGTAGTTCAATGAGTCCTCAACATGCTGTCCAAATTTCGGCCCAATCCGACACGAAATGACCCCCAAAATGGATCAAGCACCAAGGTTGCGCACCTCTGATTACACTGCAAACAGAACGAACTAAACCACTCTCAAATTCGGTGCTCAAGTAAACCAAACCTCAAACCAACTGACTACAATGAAGTGTTCTATGTGTAGAACTAACTCACCAAGTTTGGAGCCTATCCAACGAAGTTTGAGCCTCCGACCATGAGCTTGAAACAGATCGGGCAAGAGCCACCAAACTCTGAACGAAGAATGACAATTTTCAGAGAAATGCACACACACTCCAGGCTGCTAACAACCAGTCCGGACTCTTAGCCATTAGCTTAAGACTTGGCCACGATTCTTATAACTCGGATCATGGACCGACAATACTTAATCGTGACAGCTTTCAGTTACAGAACTGAATTTCTACACCAACTTTGAACTCCACTAACACAGTTTTGAATTTCAGACTTATGGTTATCCTGACAACACAAAACCGAATAGACTCAAGCACAACAAGATTAACACCTACAAGGGCTGCAGCATGGACTCGGCCATATCCCCCACCACTCGGATCATGGACCGAAACTCACTAAACTGCAAGCAAACTGAAAAGTCTAAACTTCCGGAGTTTTGAGTTTCAATATGCTTGCTGAAATCTAAACTCTAACAGAGGATCAACTCAAACACTAAAATAGCTTCCAACAAAAGGGGACAAAAGAAACTGACTGACCCTAGCAAAAACGAGCAAGATTAACTTCATGACATGCATGCATGTTGCCGAGTGACCGCATGCTAGCTGCTGCTTGATGCCACTGCTATTCCTTCCACCCAAACAGCCACTACTTAACTTCTCTCCTAAATACTCAAATGGCCATGCATGCAAAAACTTCTTAGATGTATGAGAAGCTTGTGTGATGAGCAACAAGATGGTATAGCATGCAGGGGCGATTCTCAGTTTTTTTTTTGGTTGGGATTTAGAGGAGAGAAGGGATGAACATGAGCTCAAGAAAGAAAGAATGGGGGGCTGCTTGCTGGAGGAAGAAGAAGGCTGCTTGCTGTTTTGAAGTAAAGTGACAGTGGGTGAAAAGGCTGGTTCGGCAGGGGCATAAAGAAATGGGCATTTCGGTTGGGAAGGGGAAAAGAATGGGAAAAGGGGCAGTGGAGAGTGGTGTGTGGTGTTCAGCTGTGAGCAACAAAAATTTCGAATGAACAGTGCTGAGTTTGGTGTTGGGAATAGAAGATGGCAGAGAGATGTGTGTTCAGCTGGGCAAATAAAAAAAAATTAGTGAGAGGTTGAATGGCTATGGTGGCTTTGACTACTTGCTTAAAGTAGTAAATAAAATCTAAAAATTCTGAAAATTTTTGTGTGGCTTCTATGTTAAGTCTAGTTTCCATTTTTCAAGGCCCCATACATGGATCACTTTGCATTTGAGAGCAGTAATTAAATTTCTATCCAGCCTTTGAGATGTGTTTGGAATTTTTATAGCGTTAACAATGCTCCTAAAAATTTATTAAAATTCATATTTATTCATGATAAATACTATAGTATTTAAATAAATTATTTTCATATGATGATCATAAGTTTTTATTTCTATTTTTTTTTGGAGTTAGAATTTTGAAGTGTATGTTTGATATTTGATTTAAATTTTCCAATTGCAATAATTTATGCAAATGATTCCAAAATGTCAAGCATGCTGATAGGATGCATACTAAATCCCATTAATTAATTTGGGGATGTTACACAGACATTCATAAGAGCTTTGATATCTATTGTGATGCATCTCGCCATAGGCTCGGTTGTGTGCTCATGCAGGAGGGCCAAGTAGTGGCCTATGCATCGAGGCAATTGAGGCCCCATGAGGCCAATTATCCCACACATGACCTAGAGCTCGCAGCTGTAGTTCATGCCTTGAAGATTTGGCGACATTACCTCATCGGTAATTGTTGCGAGATCTACACCGACCATAAGAGCCTTAAATATATTTTCACCCAAGCCGACCTGAACTTGAGACAAAGAAGATGGCTTGAGTTGATTAAAGATTACGATATGGGACTCCATTATCATCCAGGGAAGGCTAATGTCGTGGCCGACGCATTGAGCAGAAAATTTCAATGGAACTGTTTGTCGGTAACTCCTTTTTCTGCGGGCTTATGTGTTGCATTGCAAGGCCTACACCTGGAGATAGTTGAAGAAGGTTCGCTTGCAGCCCTCAGTGTGACTTGCACACTTGAGGACCAGATTAGGGAAGCCCAGAAAACTGATTTAGAAGTGGCTCAAATTTTAGAACTAATGAAACAAGGCAAGGCTAAATGTTTTAAGCAAGATGCACAAGGTACTCTATGGTTTGGAAACCGTATGGTGGTACCATTTGATCGCCACTTGAGAGAATTGATTCTCAAGGAGGCTCATAACTCAAAATTCTCTATCCACCCCGGGAGTACGAAAATGTATCAAGATTTGAAAAAGAAACTGTGGTGGAGCCGAATGAAGCGGCACGTTGCACAGTATGTGGCCAAGTGTGATTTATGTCAAAGAGTTAAGGCTGAGCATTTGAAGCCAGTTGGTACTCTAGATCCTCTGCCCATTCCCCAGTGGAAATGGGAAGAAGTTGGCATGGATTTTATCACCGGCCTTCCTAGAACTAAAACTGGATTTGATTCTATATGGGTGATTGTGGATCGTTTAACCAAGGTTGTCCATTTTATCCCTGTCAAGACCACCTACAACGGGGCCAAACTAGCAGAACTTTATATTTCAAGAATTGTTTGTCTCCACGGGTACCCAAAGTGATTGTTTCGCATGAGGTCCCCAATTCACCTCTCATTTCTGGAACTGCTTGCATCAAGCAATGGGGACCAACCTATCCTTTAGCTCCGCTTATCACCCGCAAACGGATGGACAAGTTGAAAGGGTAAATCAAGTTTTGGAAGACCTTCTCCGGGCTTGCGTGTTATCCTACAAATGATAGTTGGGAAAAATGTTTACCGCTTGCCGAGTTCTCATACAATAACGACTTCCAATCCGATTCGATGTCACCATTCAAGCATTGTATGGGAGAGCTTGTAGAACACCTTTGAACTGGTCCGAAGCCGGGGAGAGGCCATTCTATGGCCCAACCTTGGTGGAAGATGCTGAAGAGCAAGTTCGTGTCATTCGCGAACGACTTAGGACGGCTCAATCACGTCAGAAGTCATATGCCGACCGTCGTCGTTGCGAGTTGAGTTTCGAAGTGGACGATCATGTATATCTTAAAGTCTCTCCTATGAAAGGAGTTCGTCGCTTCCAAATCAAAGGTAAATTAGCACCTCGCTATATTGGACCTTTCCGTATTCTAGCTAAGTTGGGATCGGTGGCCTACCAGTTGGAGTTGCCACCCTCACTTTCAGATGTGCATAACGTCTTCCATGTCTCCCAACTCAAGAAATGTCTTCGAGTCCCAACGGAAGCAACCGAGTTGGACGAACTCAACTTGCAACCCGATCTATCTTATCGAGAGAGCCCGATTCGTATCCTCGAAGAAACCGAGCGCAAGACGAGGAATCGTGACATCAAGTTCGTCAAGGTCCAATGGAGCAACCACACGGAAGATGAAGCAACTTGGGAACGTGAAGACCGGATGCGAGCGGCATATCCAGACCTCTTCTCTGCATGAAGTGCCTCAATGTAAAAATTTATTCTCATGGCATAATTATAACATGTCAACACTATCTTTGAAGGAAATCAAGACAACATAAATTATAACTTCTAATGAAAACTTTCTAATTCTTCTCCACCCAGATCTCGGGTTGAGATCTTTTGTAAGGGGGGGAGGTTTGTCACAGCCCCAACTATTAAAATGGATTATAAACAATCTCACTAACATGCATTATCAAATTCAAATCATTCCATAATATATTGTACTTGGAAAATCTCATTTCATATAAACATACACTTCAAATTTCGGTTTTCTTTTAGCATCTGTAATAAAAAGTAGTGATCATCATCTGGAATCAATTTATTTAAATACTAAATTAATTCTCATGAATAAATATAATTTTTCCAAAAATTTTGGGACTAGTTTGAACCTAATTAAAATTCAAACAACATTCATAGATATACAACATGTTTGAATGATCACAACTTGGTATTCGTCATGAGCGGGATGTTCATGTGTTTAGTACATCAAAGTGGGCTGCCACTTTGATCGTTGTATGATTCAATTGTTTATTACTGAAATGCTTTACTATATGTTTTACTTCTACTTCAAAGCTGATTTTAAATGGGCACATGAAAAACTAGTATGTGTAGGATGTTAATCGTTGCGTCTCTTTCGCAAAACTAAACCAATATGAGCCATCCTTTGAATGACCCTTATGCATAACTATTTTTATTTGTGTAAGACTTGCGAGTACACTTGTACTCAGCCAGATGTTTGCTGGCCTTTTCAGGTGAGGAAGATTATGAGTCTGACGATCTTGTTAGTGTTGACTTGGGTGACACTAACGAGTAGTGTGCTATCATTTAACCCCCAGTCGGTTGCCGATGGGTGATGGGCATACCACTACTGGTCTTTTGCTTTATTTATTTGCTTCCGCTGCTACTTGATACTTTACTTTGAATTTGGCCGGTCGGCCGTATGTAATAAGCTGTAGACTTTGACTATTATGCAGTATGTCTTTTGATCTCTTGTTGTATGCGTTGTATGGATGTAATCAACGTTGGATGAGGGTATGAGTATATTGGTCGTTGATCTTGGGAGCCAATATAAGTCATACTCGTTGTTGATGAATTCCCATTTAACTCACTAAGTATAGTGCTTCGAATCGAAAGAGAATCGACAATCATGTAGCGCTCGCAAAGGAGCAGCGCGCATGATCGTTGAGGCTCTAGTATTCGGCTAAGCCTCTCACTTGGATAGAGTTAAATTGGAATTCATTTACCAGAGACCCGTGATTATGTCCCTAAGACCTTGTCTAATCTCGGTCTTATGGAGATAATTACCGGGGTCCCCACACTAATGCCTTCCAACGTTGGCATCTAAACCCTACGTACGACCCAATAGTCCTAAGACCCAATATGTGGGTTTTTACAACAGATTACACAACAAATTTTAAACACCCCAAAATTGTCACATGTCGTAGCCTCCGGACCGCACCTCCGTAGCTCCAACACGCATCATCCATCTTTGATCTCCACGCGCCCTAACTCGAGCCCGACTGTCTCCTCCAGTATTCTCGACCCTCTGGATCATGACTTCGCACCAAGCCATCTCTCGATCACGCCGTAGATCACGATCACCTCCGAGTTACCCTGCACATGCAAAGACCAAAACATCATCTTTTTATGGCACAAGTTCTTTCCAACTTGACCGATATTAGTTCACACACGCCACACGCCTCAAATAACATCAGTAAGTAACATTGTCAATTATTCATCAACTAAAATATCATAGACCTAGCCACATGGCCTAACAATAATATATGTAGATACCAGAAGTTATGTTGAATCAGCATGTAACGTCCTAAGTCGCGCCACGCAGTCTCGCACAAGGTACCACACCACGCTCCGCCACTCGCGCCTCGCATCCGAGCCCAGCCCACAGCGTGTCGGCGCTCGGTAGTTGCCCAAGCCCATTGCCGGAATGGGCGAATCAGCGAATGGCCCAACCGTCCAATCAATCCCACGGACGCACGCGCACCCAACTCCCAAGGCCCAAGCGACTAAAGACCATTTCTTCAAAACTCTCCAATGACTCAAACCCTAAACGACTAAATCCCTAATCTCTGCAACTAGCAGGCAGCAAAGAGCAGTTCATCCCCATTCTCCAATCTCCATCCTCATCCATGACTCCTTGTGCGGCTCCACACTTGTAACAGCCCCAAGTTTATAAACAGTAATAAAATGTTTTATGAACAGTAATGAGGTGTTGTTCATAGCATTACTGTTCATTTCTACAATTTGGGCAGTATGTTCCAAATTAAAAACCTTCCTTTTTAGCCAAAATCCAAAAGAACCATTTAAAGTCTTAAAGGAATACAAGATAAAACTTGTATTATGACTAGGAAGTATTTTTATTAAAGCCTAGATAAATTATCTTGGCTGAAAATATTTTTGTTGCATTTTTAAGAATTATTTTGGCTTAAAGAAAAATATTTGTTTTCAAATAAACACTTTCGGACTAAAATAATTATTTATGTATTTTACCAAGTGATTGTGTGATTTTAAAATTTATCTGGGAAATATATCATCCCAGTAGCCTTCAGCAAAAATTTCATGATTTTACAAATTTATTTGCTATTTTTAAAAGCCCAGTCAAACCTTTTAAGCTTTTGAATAGGTTCTGGTCAACTAAACCGGTTTGAATCCAAACCTGGTACTGTAGCGACTCACACCTTTGTGGTTGGGTCCAACCCTTTAAACCTGGTCCGGCTCTGTCACGCTTGGGCGCGAGCCCGAACTCCACGCGTGATATGAACCGTCGATCTTCAATCGAACGGGCGAGGACGTACTGTCCCTCGAGCTATCCACGTGTATACCTTAATCTCCGCCGTTGGATCTTGATCTAATGAGCGAGATCAGTGTGTGCAATCGGACAACTCCGGAGCCCTTTTCAATCTCCACCGTTCATTTCCAATCCAACAGCGCCGCCCTTTTTGTTTTAAACTTAAAGGCGCGCTTTTATCTGAGCCGTTAGATTCAAATCCTACGGTTTTTCCTTTTTACCGCGTACTAATAAGGCCCGCGCTCCTCTGGGCCGTTGGATCTTCATCGTGTGGTCCAGATTGGTGTATGCATTCGGACGACTCCGGATCCCCTCACGATCTCAACCGTCCATTCTTGATCTAACCGCGCCGCCCTTTTCTTTTGAAACTAAAAGCGCGCGGCTATCTTGGGCCCTTAGATCTAGATCCTACAGTGCGCCTTTTTGACCGTGGGCCTTTAAAGCCCAAAATCGGTGGATCGTTGGATTTTAATCGTAAGGTCCATATGAGTGTATGCAATCGGACCATCCGGTTCAATTTTCCATCTTGACCGTAGAAATCAAATCTAACGGTGCTGTGCTATCGCATCAAAAAGGTGTGACGTGTATCCTTTTAGTTGATCGTTGGATTCCAATCCAACGTCTAGATTTGAAAGTGGATCTTGAGATTCCTTTGGGCCCCGTTTAAATCTCGATCGACCGATTGAGATCGCACGGCCCATATTTTAAGATACCGATTCAAATCTTTTAACCCCTCTATTTATCACAGCCGCCCATTTCCAATCGGACGGCTGATATTCTTTAGAGCCTTTATGAAGCGCGCGCGGCTGAGAATGACAAGGGGACCCACATGTAAGAGTGTTCTTATCTTCTTCCCTCTCTCTCTGCGCGCAAATCTCTCTGTAAACAGAGGAGAGGATTTATCCCAAAGTTTATGGAACTAATTTTTGGGATAATTAGCCCTAAATGGACACCTCACCAACTCTAGATCTTTCCCTCTTGCCCTGTAGCTCAACATCCATATTTAAACCCTAGCTTTTCGTTGCTGTTACCATTGTTGACCACTGGAGCTCATCCTCCATTGTTGTCCAGTGGAGTTTCTTGTTCCTGTTCTTTGCTTGTCCATCCCAAGAACTGGTTTTACCTTGCACTAAGGTTTTGACCTCTTTTGTAGGTTAAAGCCGAAGGGTATCTCTCTGTTGAGCAAAATCAACTTTCTCAACTTTTGGTGTCTTTCCTTTACTGGTAAGCTAAAACCCTAGTTTTTAACATCTTGAGCATCTTAAGGATCTTAGAAGCTGCTGTGAATCATTCTTTTGAGCATCGTGAGCTTTAACTTATTCTAAACGAAAAGTTGATGTTATAACTTTTCGGTTTTCCATGTCATTTTCCAGACCTAGGGTTTCTCCTGTCAACTTGTTATCCTAATTAGGTTTGGACCCAACCCTAGTAGCATAACAAGTTATTCTTTTAATCCTTGTTATCATCTATTTAGGTTGATAACAGAAATTTGTCTCTGTTTCCTTTTGTCGGCTCAACCGACAAAATAGGTTTTACTTTAGCTTTTGAAATCTAATCGATTAGGGTTAGCTTAAGGTTAGCCTGGGATATTAATTGCCCTAAAAGATCATGCTAAGTTTCAGATTATGAACTTTTGCATGTTCTATTTTCCTTTTCCAAAATCAATGCATCTGTTTTGGCTCTTTTAAAATCTGAAAACTGGAACTTTGTACTAAACCTTAGTTTCTGTCTTTTAAAAACAGTAGGTTATAAAATGGGTTATTATCACTATGATGGGTAGTTATAACCTAAGCATACTGCTAATCATGTATTTCCAGATTGATCATGCATATTTCTTCCATTTTGAACTTATTGTCAGTTTTGGTATTTATTGGATTTATTTGCTTCTTATAGAATCTGGTTCATCTGAAGTTTTTGAGTCTGTCTCTGAGCAACCCGAACCTGCAACAGAGGTTTATTATTATCAAGGCAAGCATCCTCTCTGCACCATATTGATCCCAAATTTTATACATTAGATTTTCTAAATCCAGTGACAACTGTGCATGCTATTTTTCTGAAAATACAAAACTGTGATCTGTAGTAGCTAGTTATAACCTAACATGGTGGATTACCTTAATTATAATCATACACTCAACCCTAGCATAGTACTATATATCATAAGGTATATTTCCAGATTTGGCTTAGACATGCAGTCTAGAGACTTTAGAGTTTGACAAGAATACCTTGTCAAACATGGGAATCACAAATGGCTTTTTGTTACTTTAAACTCTTTGTCTAGTTTACTTATTTCAGAAATGAGTTTTATATTTAAATTGATCTGGACAAGAGGAAGCTAGTGATGGTGCTTTTGTGCACGAGATTGGGAATTGTGGTGGACTTGTCCGGGTTAATTAAGGACCGAACTCTGACTATTCAATTCAAGTCCCCCACGTACTTCCACATGCAGTGTATGGGCGCTGTTTGGTTAAGTAAAATGTTAAGACTATTGGGTTGGAAACAGGGGAGTAAGGATATGTGTATTGACCTTGTATGGCATAGATGCTTTGGTCGTATGACTGCGTTTTATGCCATGTGAGCTTGTATGTCAGTATCAGATGTTCTTAGAAGGGTGAGGGCGTATATGTGCTCTGTTGCATGTACGTACCTTAAAGATGCCGATTGCGAACTACTATGGGTAGCGAACCCAGCGCTTTACTTTTGTTTGGGTCGGCATTCCTGACGCAACATGTGTGCCTCGGTTAAGCAGATGTTATCAGTCGTTGTTTAAGCGAGATCAGTTCACATATGGGTATCCAACTCAACAGTGTTAGCTTGTTGAAAAATACCAAATCTTAGTTTCCCCGGTCGGCATACCAAAGGAAGTGTGTCATCATTCGGAGGCATCCGAAGGCAACGGGCTAACTAAGTCATGTGGGTAAAGATGTACACCCCTGCAGGGTATAAACTGTTGGAATAGCCATGTCCACGGTCATGGACGATAACTTGAATTGATGTCACCTGTATAGAAGTTTTGATTTTCAAAATCTGGTTTCGGTTTTTGGCTATGCATGAGGGATTCATGCACTGTACTGTTTACAATTATGTCATTTACTTACTGTTCTAATCCAACTTTGATTTATTAAACTGCTCTATCAAAATTTAGTAGTTGTAGGTTAAGATGTGTTGCTTTATGCAAATTTGAACCTTTATACCTTCCTGTTGTAACCTTATGCATGTAAAAATTCTATTCCTTTGATTAGGTTCTAATAAACACTTAATTTTATTAGTTTGTGTACGACTTGCTGAGTACCTTCCGTACTCAAGGTGCTATCACCTATTGTTGCAGGTGAGGACGGTTTTCTTTATGAAGTACCCGTTAGCGCCGATCAGGGTGACGCTAACGAGTAAAGCTACTTCTTTCCTCCACGCAATTGCCTGCGGGTGGATGAGGCCATTGATGGATTTTAAGTTTTTATTTTGCTTCCGCTGTTGAACATGTTGTAGTGACCAAGTCACTCTATAATGTAGTACTAAAACCGAATGTTGTAAACTTATGTTTAATTATATAAATGAATGACTTGTATGTGTATGATGCAATGTTGTTGAAGGATATATATGCAATGGTCATTGATCCTGGGAACCATTGTGGTATATATATATCCGGGGAATCCTGTTTATTGGAATTGTCACTTGTTAAATTTATACCTTCAGCATGATCTTTAATAAAGGGACAGTATTGTTCCTTCATTAACAATTGTGCTACAGTATGAATTTAATTAAGTACATTTCCAATAATCCGGGGCGCCCACAACACTGAGCACAGCGGGTGCGGCCGTGCGTGTCAGCGGGGTCACGCCGTCGTGGACATGAACTCGCGGAGTGAACCGGAGAAGGGGTCAAGGGGTGGACTGATGTGAGGACCCCCGAGATCGGATCCGTATCAAGCTAAGTGATTACGCCGTAAACGCAACACTTAACGTGAGACGAACACGATTCCGAGTGACCCAGATATGTGTCACATGCTAGCTCCCAAGTATCAGTGGCTATCATGCACATATCCTAGTACACAACATTGCAATCACATCCATACACAATGCACAAGAATAAAAGAATCAAATACAACATCATTTAAATAGAACCTTATAGTACAAGGTTGCTGCTGCAACATTCTGAGGGCAGGTATTCGCATAGTGGCCCTTGTTGTGGCAGCGGAAACAAGTGACATCGGCAGCCGGATTGCGAAGGCCACCCTGCTGCTGGATTACAGGCTCACGTGGCTGAAACACGGCCTGTGGGGGACGGGGAGCTGGTGCCGGTGGCCTCGGCGCTGGTGGAGCAAAAGAACGGGCCCCTGGTGCTGGCCCAACCCGAGGACGAGTGAGGCTGGCGCGAGTAGACTGATGGGCCTCCCATTTGCGCTTGCGGGACTCGCCCAGCGCCTTTTCCTTGAGCTCTGCAACAATGGCCTTATCCACTAAGGCCTGAAAGTCGGAGAAGTCCACAATAGATAGCTTGTCCTGCAGCTCCTCGGACAAGCCATCCATAAACTTCTCCTGCTTAGCCTCATCAGAGGCCACCTCCCCCGGAGCATAACGAGCCAAATGATTAAACTCGTAGAGGTACTCAAATCACGATTTGCGCCTGCTTGAGCGCGAGAAACTCTTTCTTCTTTAGCTTCATCGGGCCATCGTGATGTGGGCCCGACAGCGCACTGAACTCCTCCCACGAGACCACATGGCCGCGGGCTGCATGGCGAGGTAGTTCTCCCACCATGAGAGTGCTGCGCCCTCAAGCTGGTGGGACGCAAAGAGTGCCTTCTCCTGGGCCTGGCACTGAGCGATGTTGAGCTTCCGCTCAACCATGCGCAGCCAATCATCCGCATCAAGAGGGTCCTCAGAGCGGGAATGTGAGGACCCCGGTTTATTCGGCTTGTACTGTTTAACCATCCACTTGGTCCTCACAGTACAAATCAAATAAACCAAGCCTCGAGATATGTATACTTCCAAAATGTATACACACACGCTACAAAATCGTGCATCAATTCCATTCATTCACATAGAACCGAAGCACAACAAATAAACCAAAGACATACATAATATAAGAGAGTTGTTACAAAAGAGAGGCCGACCGGCCAAAAGTCATACAAATAAGTAAATACACAGCGGAAGCAAAATGGCCATAAGATGGCGATAAACAAAAGCCAATCGGTGTGCCTTTCACCCACAAGGCAACCAACCGGACCGCCAAGCTAATCGTCCCAAACAGCACAAGAACACGACTCACAAAAGTGAGGCCCTTGGGGCTCACCTTCTTCCTCTACAACAATTAATATTAAGCAAAGCAGATGAGTACAAAAATTGTTTTTGTACTTGCAAGACTGACGTGTGAGATAACAGAACTATAATTAACTACATGCAAGCTTTATTTAAGTGGATGAGGCTCTGGACTTATTTTCAGCATAAAGCAAGTTTTCATTTGCAATAAAGTAATAGATTCAAAGCAAGTTTGCAATTAACTTTTATTGTTCAAATAAAGAGAGACAATAATAACAATAGGTAGAGAACAACACCAACCTAGAATTGACTAACCCATAGTCACCACAACAATAGCATGAAGTACCCCTTCATACCACCCATGTCAAGTTTAAGTTTTTAAAAGGTTGTAGTCTAGTTCTTGCGGGAAATAACCAAGCGTGTCCATAACCTAGGACGAGGCTATTCGAATAGTTTTAACCCTGCAGGGGTGTACCAATGTACCCACACGATAGACCGCCTTTCCACCAGCCACGGTTAGCACACTTCCTATGGTGTGCAGGCATGGCTAAGTCTAACAAGACGCTTTCCAATGGACGATGCTAATTAAGAGCCGCAACCCACGGGAGAAGGATACATTAAATAGCCTAACCGGCCTGCTAATGCTCCCCTCCAAACACCACAAACACACACACACAGGAACACACCCACCGACCAGCTCATAATTAACACCTCCCAGAGTACTTAGTCAAGAGAGGTTCCATATCCCCCTCGTGTGGTTAGCACGCAATAATTGCTTGGATCAATGGCACAAGTAACTCGGTCCTTAGGGACTTAGGCACCATTCCAATCACACCCAACAGATCACCCAACATACCATTGTGCCCAAGCCAAGATATAATTTTTGTTTTCAGTTTTTGATTTGCAAAATGGTAAAACACAAGGGTTGGACATAATAGAATAATAATAGCATTTGTGTGATCAAGATCACCGACTAAGTCGATGATCGCCCAATACTACCGATACCGTGCATGGCTAAGCAATATTTATCCGAATCTACTAAGTGACAAGAGCTCATCCAAATAACTCTAATCACGAGAAATAACCTAGGCTCGGTAGTAGAGGATAATCGTTTACCTACATATTATGCAACTAGAGGTCTAACTAATCAATTTAACAACAAAATAGCAATGCATACATAGAAGTTAAACAAAATATTAGACTTTAAAAGTAATGGGATCAATGGGAAATGATCAAACTGCTTGCTCGCTTGTCGTTGCTCAAATCAGCATGCGGAGGGTCGTTTTGTTACCGCAAATGTCGAAGCCTAAGCGAAAGAGCGAAAACAACCAATAAGACGAGCAACACTTAAACAAAAGAGCAAGCAAAAATTATCCAAATGCGACAAAATTTATACACAAGGTAGAATAGGAATAAACCTAGACATAGAAACTGGAAAAACCTAATTTGGATTTGTGGTGCAAAAGATATTCCCTAAAAACCTATTTTCGGCCATAATTAGGTACTGTAGCAAAAATATTTTATAGAAAGATTTTGAAGCTGAAACTTTTATGGTAGCTACCTACTGGTATAGTGATAAGCCATATAAAATTTCAGGTCATTTGGAGTTATATTGAAAGAATTATGATTTGTCTCAATTGTTTAGGGTATTTAAACTAAAATATGATCCTTATGATTTTTAAAACAGTACAATTTGTGAAACCAATTTTTCTAGCAAATACACTAGCAGTGGAAGCTAATCCAATTGGATTCATACAAAAAGGATCTATAGATTAAGAGTTATGCATTTTACAAGTTTGCTAAAAGTTCTGAAAAACAGTATTAAGTTCACTTGTTTACTATTTTCGAAAATGGTTTTCCAGGTTTGATCATGGTCTACAATTATTTTTCTATTTAAGTTCAAGGTATAAGGAAACTAACAAAATTGGAATCATCTAATTTGGATCTATAGTTACAGAGATACAAAAATGACAAGACCTTGAAGTTCTTCAATTTTTGGACTTAGCATTTTCGGGGATTTTCCTAACACCCGGAGACGTGGACGATTGAGAGCCGTCGATCTCAGATCGGACGTCCCCGGTTGCATCCGAGCGACACAGGCACTGAGCGCGCAGAAGAGGGCGGCGACGTGGAGAGCTGAGGGCCGTAGATCTCTAGATCGGACGACCACTAATGAGCCACGTCGCCCCCGACCTGGAGCTCCGTCCGACAACAGAGGAGTTCCCGGCCGCGAGCTTGCTCGGCTCGTCGCCGGCGAGAATCGCCATGGCGACGCCGGCCAAGGGCCAAAATGGGACCCTAGCACTATTGCGCACCTAAAGGTAGCCGGGACTTCGCCGGAGGTGGACGGAAGCGGCGATGCGACGCGGCGGAGCGGAGGTGACCGCTACGGGAAACATGGCAACGGCGAAATGGCTATGCCGCGCGCAAATGGGGGGTGCACGAGCACCAGGAAGGCTCTAGGGACTTAGGGGAAAGGCTCAGCGTCACTGAGGTCACCGGAGGTGAGCCGGCGGCAGAGATAGGCGGCGGCGGGGCAAAATGCCCAGATCCTACACCTACGGAGCTACGGCCGCGCATGAAGGAAACTACCGCGTGCTTGAGCTACTACAAGGGTCCAGAAACTCACCCGGATGACGCGGGAGGAAGATGTCGCGGATGATGGCGGCAACATGAGCTTGCGGCGCGCAGAAGAGCTTCACCGCGGAGGGTCAACCAGGCCAAACTAGCAACACCGGTGGTACCATGAGCTTCGCAATACCACGAAGCTCCAAGAGGCGGGATTGGGAAATGGGGTCTTCTCAGACCGAGAAGAAAGGGGCACCGCGGCCGAAAATGGGAGAATCGCAAATTAGCTTCCTCCTGAAAAGGATAAGCCAAAACGGGTGAGGGTCAATGACCAGTGAGGCGAGAGGAAGGGGTTGGAGCAAAAGCCGAGCAGGAGAGCCACTGGAGGGTGAGCTTCACCGAGGAGCTCCGAGCTCGGCAATGGCGGCCGAGGGTGTTTCGAGCGCTCGGGAGCTCCACAAGGGCAGTGGGTGCACGGGAGAGCTCAAGGGGTGTGTAAAGGAGGATAAAGGAGGACAAGGGGGGCTTAAGTAGGCCTGAGGAGCAAGAGAGCACCATTGCTCCGCCTCGGGTTCTCGCTGCCGCTACGGTCGCCGTGAGCGATGGGAGCAGTTGAGACGACGACTAAACGGGGCAGTGGAGTGACGGGCATTTAATGCGCCTGCAGAGAGCCGTTGACGAAGACGGAGGTGACAGGGCACTGCGCACCCCCGCTCGGCTCCGCCATGGCTCAGCGCCGCGCGAGCGAGAGGAGGACGACGATGGCCAGCCGTCCGATTTGCATCCAGCGGCTCCCGTGCGATCGAGTTAAAACACCACAAGACAATCGTCCACCGTCAGATGGAAATCCAACGGTCGAGAAACAGAAGGCAACTGGAGTTGTCCGAATGCTTACACGAATAAGAGCCGGGTGCAGTTAGTTGGTTCGGTCGAGTCAAGTGACTCGAGCCCGAGCCTGACTCGCGCCCGAGGAACAGTGCAAACCAGTTAGGTTTTGAATTTGAAAGGCTGAAACTTTGGGGATTTAATTGAGGTATCCAATCAACTCCAAAATTCATGAAATTTTAACTGGAGCTTGCTTACCTTGCGGTTAACCTTCCATAAAATTTCTAGAGATTTTTGTGCACTGGAATTTTCTCAAGAAATTTCAGAAGGTTAAATCAGAGGTTTGACCAGGGTTTGACTTGCCTCTAAAATATTTCAAATAATTTCCAAAAATTATGAAATAATTCAGGGGTGTCACCAAGCAACCCTAGAACCCAGGAAAAATATTTCCAAAGGTTTGACACAAGATTTGACCAGTAGGTTGTTGACTTTAGATAATTGAGGGTTTTGATTTTGAATTTCCCAAAATTCTTTTACAAGAATTTCAGAAAAGTTCAAAAGCACAAGGATGTAAGAAAAGTTTTAATTTATCCTCATTTTCTTACATTTGAAACACAAGTTGAAAATTGGGATGTTACAAACCTCCCCCCTTACAGAAATCTCGTCCCGAGATTTGGTTCACTCGGGGAAGAAAGAGGGGTAGTCTACACGGAGGCGATCTTCTCGCTCCCAAGTAGCCTCATCCTCGGAATGTTTCGACCACTGAACTTTAAGGAACTTGGTGGTCTTGTTCCTTGTTCTTCGCTCAGCCTCCTCGAGTATGCGAACAGGGTGCTCGCGATAGGTCAAATCTTCCTGAACATCAAGAGTTTCCAACGGAGCTTCCTCTGTTGGAACACGGAGGCACTTCTATAGTTGGGACACATGGAAAACATCATGTACCCCCGCAAGTGCAGCAGGCAACTCCAACTTGTAGGCGACAGCTCCCTTCTTCTCGATAATACGGTATGGACCGACATATCGAGGAGCTAACTTGCCCTTGACACCAAAACGCTGGTGACCCTTCAGAGGAGAAACCTTGAGGTAAACAAAGTCATTAGGCTCAAAGCTCAACTCACGACGACGGCGATCCACATAGCTCTTTTGCCTGGATTGAGCTGTGCGTAAGCGATCACGAATGAGCTGGACTTGACTTTCGGCCTCATTAATCGAGTCCGGGCCAAAGAAAGGTCTTTCACCGGTCTCAGACCAGTTCAACGGGGTCCTACACTTCCTCCCGTATAGGGCCTCAAATGGTGCCATGCCGAGACTGGCTTGGAAGCTGTTGTTATAAGAAAACTCGGCGAATGGCAAGCACTTCTCCCAGTGCTTCCCACAGGAAAGAACACAAGCTCGAAGCATGTCCTCTAATACTTGGTTGACCCTCTCGGTCTGACCATCTGTTTGGGGGTGATATGCTGTGCTGAAAGAAAGACGAGTTCCCATAGCTTCTTGCAAGCTATGCCAGAACTGGGAAGTGAAGATGGAACCACGATCAGAAATGATCGTCTTCGGCACCCCATGCAAGCTCACTATCCTGGCGATATAGAGCTCCGCAAGGTGACCGGTACGAATCTTGGTCTTGACTGGAAGAAAATGTGCCACCTTCGTCAACCGGTCAATGATAACCCAAATGGCATCATTGCCCCTCGGTGACCTAGGTAGGCTAGTGACAAAATCCATCCCGACCGAATCCCACTTCCACTCCGGAATGGGTAAGGGCTGAAGTAGTCCTGCCGGACGCTGATGTTCGGCCTTGACACGACTACACACATCGCACTCGGCAACGAACTTGGCGACTTCCCTCTTCATTCGGGTCCACCAAAATCTCTAGCGGAGGTCATGATACATCTTTGTGGCCCCGGGATGAATGGACAGAGGAGAATCGTGGGCTACTTCTAACCTATAGGCAATGTATGCTCTGATACCAACGCTGTGAGGACCCCCGGTTATTGGAAATGTTACTAATTAAATTCATACTGTAGCACAATTGTTAATGAAGGAACAGTACTGCCCCTTTATTAAAAACCATGCTAAAGATATAAATTTAACAAGTGATGATCCAATGAAACAGATTCGGATATATATGATTCACAATGGTTCCCAGGATCAACGACCATTGCATATATATCCTTCATCAACATTGCATCAAACACATACAAGTCATACATTGATATAATTAAACATAAGTTTACATCATTCTGTTAGCACTAAAATATTAAGTGACTTGGTCACTTTAACAGTATACAGCGGAAGCAAAATAAACGGAAAATATCCACCAATGGCCTCATCCACCCGCAGGCAATTGCGTGGAGGCAAGAAGTAGTGTCACTCGTTAGCGTCACCTTGATCGGCGCTAACGGGTACTTCATAAAGAAAACCATCCTCACCTGCAACAATAGGTGGTAGCACCTTGAGTACAAAAGGTACTCAGCAAGTCTTACACAAACTAATAAAAGAAAGTGGTGATTAGAGCCTAATCAAAGGAGTAGAGTTGTTACATGCATAAGGTTACAAAAGGAAGGTATAAAGGTTCAAATTTGCATAAAGCGATACATCTTAACCTACAAAGGCTAACTTTTGATAAAGCAATTTAATAAATCAAAAATAAAGTAAAACAGTAAGTAAATACATTAAATGTAAACAGTACAGTGCATGATTCCCTCATGCAAACCGAAAATAAACCGAAACCAGGTTTTTGACAATCAAAACTTCTATACAGGTGACATCAATTCAAGTTATCGTCCATGACCGTGGACACGGCTATTCGAATAGTTTATACCTGCGCAGGGTGTACATCTTTACCCACATGACTTAGCTAGCCCGTTGCCTTCGGATGCCTCCGAATGATGACATACTTCCTTTGGTATGCCGACCGGGGAAACTAAGATTTGGTATTTTTCAACAAGTTGACACTATTGAGCTGGACCCCCATGTGTGAACTGATCCCGCTTAAACAGCGACTGATAGCATCTGCTCAACCGGGGCACACATGTTGCATCAGTAATGCCGATCCAAACAATTTAAAGCGAATTGGGCTCCCCACCCATAGTAGAATGCTATCGGCACCATTAAGGTATCGTATATGCGACGAGGCACATATACGCCCTCACCCTCCTAAGAACATCTGATACTGACATACAAAGCTCACATGGCATAAAACGCAGTCCTCAGACAAAAGCATCTATGCCATACAAGGTCAATACACATATCCTTACTCTCCTGTTTCCAACTCAATAGTCTCAACATTTTACTTAACCAAACAAATACCATACACCGCATGTGGAAGTACGTGGGGACTTGAATTGAATAATCAGAGTTCGGTCCTTAATTAACCCGGACAAGTCCACCACAAAACCCAATCTCGTGCACAAAAGCACCATCACTAGCTTCCTCTTGTCTAGATCAATTTGAATTTCAAATACAAGGCTGATTTAAAGAAACTGGACAAAGAGTTTAAAATGACAATAGTTCAGTGGGGATTCCCATGTTTGACAAGATATGCTTGTCAAACTCTAAAATCTCTAGACTGCATATCTAAGCCAAATCTGAAAATAGACCATATAGTATACAGTACTACACTATAGTTGAGTGTATGGTCATGATTAAGGTAATCCACCATGTCAGGTTATAGCTAGCTATTACAAGTCACATTTTGTATTTTCAGACAAATAGCATGCACAGATATCACTGGATTTGTAAAAGCTATTGTACAAAATCTGGGTTCAATATGGTGCAAAGAGGATGCTTGCCTTGGTAATAATAAACTTCTGTTGCAGGTTCTGGTTGCTCAGAAAAAGATTCAATTGCTTCAACAGAACCAGATTCTAAAAGAAACAATAAGATCCAATAAATACCAAATCTGACAATAAGTCCTAAATGGAAGAAATATGCATGATCAATCTAGAAATGCATGATTACAGTATGCTTAAGCCATAACTACCCATAATAATGATAATAACCCATTATATAGCTCACTGTTTTCAAAAGACAGAAATTAGGTTTTAGTGCAAAGTTCCAGTTTTCAGATTTTAAAAGAGCTGAAAACAGGATAGATTGCAATTTTTGGAAAAAGAAGTATAGATCATGCAAAAGTTCATAAATGAAACTTAGCATGATCTTTTAGGGTAATTAATATCCCAAACCAATCTTAGTCTAACCCCAACTAGTTAGATCACATCAACTAAGAAGGAATTCATTTTTGCCTGCTAAACCGACAAAAGAAACATAGACAAAGTTCAGTTAGAAGTTAAAATAGATGATGACAAGGATTGAAAGATCAACTTGTCATGCTGCTAGGGTTTAGTCAAAACCTAAATAAGATGATAAGTTGACAGGAAGAACCCTAGGTCTTGAAAATGACATGAAAAACCGAAAAGGCATAATATCAACTTTTCAGTTTGAAGCAAGATCAAGCTACTGATGCTTAAAAGAATGGTTCACAGCAGCTTCTAAGGTTCTTAAGATGCTCAAGATGTCGAAACTAGGGTTTTATCTTACTAGAGGAAGGAAGACACCCAAGTTTCTAAAATCTGGATGTTGATCAACAGAGAGATGGACGATGGTTCAACCTACAAAAGATGTCAAATCTTTATTGTAAGGTGGAACCAGTGCTTAAAGTGGATAAGCAATGAACAAGAAGCAAGAAACTCCACTGGTCAGCAAGAAAAGGATGAGCTTCTTCGGTCAACAATGGCAACAGCAAGGAAAGCTAGGGTTTATATATGGGAGTTGAGCTACAGAGCAAGAAAGAAAGATCTAGAGTTGATGAGGTGTCCATTTAGCTAAACATCCCAAAAATTAGTGTATAATCTTTGGATAACTCCCCTCCCCTGCTCACAAAAATGGCTGCGCGCAGAGATAAGGAAGAAGAGAGGCAAAATATGACATGTGGGTCCCGCTGGCAGTCACAGCCGCGCGCGTCTCCTAAAACGCGAAAAGACACCAACCGTCCGATTGGAAATGGGTGGCTGCGATAAATAGAGAGGTTAAATGATTTGAATCGGTACCAGTTAATATGGACCGCACGATCCAGATCGGATGATCGAGACCTAATCGAAATCCCGAAGGGCTGCGGGGCTCCGCTTTCAAAGATAGACGTTGGATCAAGATCCAATGATCAATTAAAAGATATACACGTCACTCTTTTTTAAATGCGATGGCTCAGCACCGTTGGATTTAATTTCTACGGTTAGGATGTAAAATGGAACCGGATGGTCCGATTGCATACACCCATGTGGTCCGCACGATTAAAATCCAACGATCCACCGATTTTGGGCTTTAAAGGCCCACGGTCAAAAAGGAGTGCCGTAGGATTGAAATCCAAAGGCCCACATTAACGCGCACCTCTGATTTCAAATTGAAATAAGCGATACCGCTAGATCAAGGATGGACGGCCACGATTGTGCGGGGATCCGGAGTCGTCCGAATGCATACACTAATCTAGGCCACACGATGAAGATCCAACGGTCCAGAGGAGTACGGGCTTTAAAACACGCGGGAAAAAGGGAAAAGCCGTAGGATTTGAATCTAACGGCTGAAATAAAAGTGCGCCTTTAGGTTTAAAACGAAAAGAGCGAGCTGTTGGATCGAGAACGAACGGTGGAGATCAAACATGGATCCGGAGTTGTCCGATTGCACACAACGATCACGCTCGTTGGATCAAGATCCAACGGTGGAAGTTGATCTCGTACACGTGGACAGCTCAGGTGATATCGTGAGCTCGCCCGTTCGATTGAAGATCGACGGCTCGCATCACGCATGCGTTTTGGGCTTGCGCCCGATCGTGACCGAGCCAGACCAAGACGATTGGGTTGGACCAAACCACGTGGTCCGAGTCGCTACAGTAATTAGGTTTGGTTTTAGACCGGATTATTTGACCAGAACCTTTTTAAATGTTTAAAAGGTTTGACTGGGCTTTTAAAAATAGTAAATAAATTTGTAAAATCATGAAATTTTTACTGTAAGCTACTGGGATGATATATTTCCCAAATAAATTTCATAAACCACATTTTCACTTTATAAAATACATAAATATTTATTTCAGGCCGAAAATATTTATTTAAAGACAATAAATTTTTCTTTAAGCCCAAATAATTTCTAAAAATGCAACAAAAATATTTTTAGCCAAGATAATTTATCTAGGCTTTAATAAAAATGCTTCCCAGTCATCATACAAGTTTTATCTTGTATCCTTTTAAGAATTTTAAATGGTTCTTTAGGATGTTGACTAAAAAGGAAGGTTTTAATTTGTAGCATACTTGCCCAAAGTGTAAACATGAATGTGAATGCTATGAACAACACCTCATTCACTGCTCATAAAGCATTTTATTATCATTTATAAACTTGGGGCTGTTACAAACCTACCCCCCTTAAGAAAATCTCGTCCCCGAGATTTGGAACAAGTTAAGATCAGGAAGAAGTGAAATGGAAATGAATTACGAGGAAATTCAACATCTGTTGTTTTGATTTCCTTCAAAGATAACAAAGAAGAATCTTACATAACAACATAGTGTTATTATTACATCTTTGTTTACATTGCTTTGTTTAAACTTTCCTTTCTTGATTCAAAGAAAAGTTCTAAACAACAAAAAGATGGGGGTGCTCGATCTGCATCAGATCTTCGCGCTCCCAAGTGGCTTCATCTTCAGAATGATTAGCCCATTGAATTTTCAAGAACTTGACAGTACGATTTCTTGTCCTGCGTTCCATTGTGTCGAGGATACGTACTGGTTGCTCTTGATATGATAGATCAGGTTGGAGATTAAGATGCTCGTAAGCAGTTGCCTCAATAGGAACACGAAGACATTTCTTTAGTTGAGACACATGAAAAGTATCATGCACTGCTGAGAGTGATTCAGGTAATTCCAATTGATAGGCTACAGCTCCTCGCTTGGCAATGATTCGGAAGGGTCCGATATAACGAGGTGCGAGCTTTCCTTTTACCTGAAAACGATGAGTACCCTTCATGGGTGACACTTTAAGATAGACATGGTCATCCACCTCAAAGCTCAACTCACGACGGCAATGATCAGCATAGCTCTTCTGACGAGACTGTGCAGTTTTCAAACAATCTTGAATCAGTCGAACTTGCTCTTCTGCTTCCTTTACTAAGTCTGGACCATAGAATGATCTTTCACGGCACTCGCACCAATTCAATGGAGTCTACAAGCTCTCCCATACAAGGCTTCAAAAGGTGACATTTGAATACTTGCTTGGTAGCTATTATTGTAGGAAAATTCCACATATGGTAAAGATTTCTCCCAGTCTTTGCTATAAGATAGCACATAGGCTCGAAGAAGATCTTCCATTACTTGGTTCACTCTTTCAGTTTGACCATCGGTTTGAGGATGGTAAGCGATCGAAAGAAAGTTCAGTCCCCATAGCCTGATGAAGGCTATTCCAAAAATGGGAAGTGATCTGAGGACCACGGTCAGAAACAATGACTTTAGGAACACCATGAAGACAAACAATTCTAGCAATATAAAGCTCGCTAATTGCTTGCCATTGAAATCGATCTGATCGAATAAAATGAGCCACTTTGGTTAAACGATCGATGATCACCCAAATGGCATCGATCCTTGGAAGTTTTGGGAAGACCGATGAACTAAATCCATACCGATCTCTTCCCACTTCCATTGTGGAATAGGCAAAGGTGAAGGGTACCACCGGCTTCGGATGTTGACTTTAACCCTTTGGCAAATATCACATTCAAAGAACATCTTGAGCAATTTGCCTCTTCATTTGGCTCCACCAAAATATTTTCTTCAAATCTGGTACATCTTGGTACTCCCGGGATGCAAAGAAAACTTGGAATCATGAGCCTCTCTAAGAATTAGACTTCTTAGATGAGGATCAGCAGGTACTACCAAACGATTGCGATACCGAATCATACCGCGATCATCTTCAGAAAACTCATTGGCTTTACCTGCTTTCATGTTTTCCTTAATTTCGCTACCTCGGCATCGGTTATGCGGGCCTCCGAATCTGAGATTCTAATGTTGGCTCCACATGTAATGCAATGAGGAAACTGCTCCTACAAATTCAAGGCTTAGCGCGAAATCAAGACACAAGTCTTTTTCTAGTAGAAAAGATATGCTGATTGCATTGTGACTTTCTGCGCTAAAGCATCGGCCACAACATTGGCTTTACCAGATGATAATGAATACCCATATCGTAGTCCTTGATCGCCAAGCCATCTTCTTTGTCTCATATTCAAATCAGATTGAGTGAATATGTATTTGTGCTTTATGATCGGTGTAGATCTCACAACGATTACCTAGAAGGTAATGTCGCCAAATCTTCAATGCATGGACCACGGCACCAATTCCAAATCATGAGTAGGATAATTAACTTCATGAGGGCGCAATCGCCGGATGCATATGCCACAACTCGGCCTTCTTGCATAAGCACACAACCAAGTCCATGGCGAGATGCATCGCAATAAATGTCGAAGCTCTTAAGAACATCCTAAGAGTAAGAATGGAGCTTTAGTCAAGAGAGTTCTCAAAAGCCGAAAACTCTCTTCACACTTAGCTGACCATTCAAATTTCTTCCCTTTCTGCAAGAGCTGAGTCAAAGGTCTAGCAATCTTGGAGAAATTTTCAATGAACCTACGGTAATAACCCGCAAGTCCAAGAAAACTCCGAATCTCTGGGACATTCTTGGGAGGCTTCCAATTTAGTACATCTTGTACCTTGCTTGGATCGACAGCGATACCTCCTTCAGACAACACATGCCCCAAAAATGCAACCTCTCTGAGCCAGAAAGCACATTTGCTGAACTTAGCATATAGTCGATGCCGACGAAGTGTTTCTAGCACAAGTCGCAAATGTTGTTCATGCTCTTCATCAGACTTAGAATAAATAAGAATGTCGTCAATAAACACGACAACAAACTAATCCAAGAATTCCATGAACACTGAATTCATAAGATTCATGAAATATGCTGGAGCATTGGTCAGACCAAAGGACATAACAGTATACTCGTATAAACCATAACGAGTAGAGAAAGCTGTCTTAGGAATGTCCTCAGCTCTAACCTTGATCTGATGATAGCCCGATCGCAAATCAATCTTTGAAAAGACGCGGGCACAACCAACTGATCAAAAAGATCATCAATTCGAGGTAGAGGATATTTGTTCTCGATAGTGACCTCATTTAACGGACGGTAATCCGCACACATCCGTAAAGTGTTGTCTTTCTTCTTAACAAAGATTGTCGGGCATCCCCAAGGTGAGGAACTCGGTCGAATGAAACCTTTGTCAAGCAATTCTCCGAGTTGCTTCTTCAATTCAACCAACTCGTTGACAGGCATTCGATAAGGACTCCTGGATATTGGAGCAGTTCCAGGAACGAGTTCAATAACAAACTCCACTTCCCGATCTGGTGGTAAACCAGGAAGGTCTTCAGGAAAAACATCAGCATACTCACAGACAATTGGTACTGACTCCAAAGAAGGAGTGGTATCAACTTGGTGAGCACAAAGATGAGAGCCAATTGTTTTGGAATGGTAAACAACTTGAATGCCGCTCGCATTGGTCATAGAAATAGACCGTTGGGAACAATTGATTTGACCACGGTTCTTGGACAGCCAATCCATACCCAAAATGACGTCCAACCCTTTAGAGTCAATCACAATTAGATTTGCTAAAAACTTCACCCCAAGGATTGTTATGTTGACCTCACAACAAATTTGATCGGTTTTAAAGACCGACCCAGGTAATTGAATAATAAAAGATGGTTGGAGGGTATGCATGTCTAACTGGTGTTGAACAACAAAATGATTGCTAATAAAAGAATGAGATGCTCCAGTCAAATAAAACGATGAGTGGACTGAAATTAACTAGGAGCATACCCATAACAACCAGTGTATCGGTAGCCTCTTCAAGCAGTTGATCGGTTCACATGCCCACTGACCGAGCGGATCGGCTTTGATAGGGGCCTCTGCGAAGGGCTGGCCGCACAGCACTTTGGATATGGTCGAACAGAGGCAATCCTTGCCGCTTTGCCACACACTTGTTGGCATAATGCCCGGACGACCACAATGAAAGCAGATAACCCCAGGTTAACATTGTTAACAGGACGGGCTGATTTCCACTTGGCCCCGATCGATTGGTGGGAGGAGATGGACGAGGAGCAAACACCGCCGCCTTGGTGAAAATGGAGCTGGTGCTCGTGGTGGTCTAGACAACCACATACGAGGCCTTGGTGAGCCGCCACCGGAACAAATCGAGAAGTTCGCCGTCGCCATGCGTGACTCCTCCAACGCCTTGCTCTTACTCTCGCCACAATGGCTTTATTGACCAAATGAGAGAAATTTACGAAATCATGCAAAGCCACCGCCATCTGCAGTTCCTCGATAGCCCATTCAAGAACCGGTTTAACGGCGAAGGTCGGTCGAAACATCATCGAGCATATCCGCCGAAGTTGAACTCATGTAGATATTCAGTCACCGATTTTCGCCCTTGCTTCAGAGCGAGAAATTCTTGCTGCTTGATCATCATCACTCCCTCAGGAATATGAGCTTCGCGAAAAGCTTCCACGAACTCATCCCAAGTAGGGACATGTCCAGCAGGCTGAATGGCAAGAAGATTATCCCACCATATGCTGGTTGGCCCATCGAGCTAATAACTGGCAAAGAGAACCTTTTCCCTTTCGGAGCATTGAGCAATCGAAGCTTCTTCTCAATGGTTGAAGCCAATCCTCGCCTTCCATGGGATCTCGAGAATCGAGAACACCGGCGGGTTAGTCCGTTGAAAGTCGCAAGATCGCCACGCACATGGTGGCCTCTGCTCGACGGTGATGCAACAGAGAGGAGGTGTTGCGCGCACCGCTCCAAGATGCGCGTCTGGTCCATCCGGTTGCGCTCAATTTGCATGAGCACATCGGCCATCGAAGGTGGTGGAGGAAGCTCCTCTTCTGACGACCACCTTGCGTGCCCCAGAACTGGAGGGTTGATCGGCCCTCCACGAGAATGAGGCACGGAGTCGACATGCCCTCCCTTGTTGCGCTTGCGCGACGAGTAGTAGGTCTGTCATCCTGTTACCACACCAAGGTTAACAACACAACAAGGACGTGCTTCGCAAACACAAACAAGTTTGCAATTAGGAAAGAGCAAATCAGATATACAATGCAGCATGTTATGTTATGCATTCAAGTTAACACCAACCAGAAATTTCACATATATATACAACAAAACTTGGTTCGGTCTTACATTATAGTCGCCATAATGTCGACATACAAGCCAAAGTTAAACTTACATGCTTTATACAAAATACTACTGCCCTATTACATTTATTTATTGATGGACAACTACTAGATTGAAAGACACTCAACCACGAGGGTTCATCGTCGAGGTACTAGCATAAAGATCCCGATTAAAGTTCACCGGAAACTCATTCAGAAGATGAGCTCCAGGGGAACCTGTGTCAACCGGATCCAAAGGACTAATGAGACGCCTCGGAGAACCCAACAATGGCTGATGACCTCCAGGAGGTGCAGTCCGCAGAGTGCGAGGAAAGCCTGCAGTCATCCGGGCTTGGCGCACTTGTCCATAAACAGGTACGCACCCGGCCACTTCTGGAAGTCGGTAAAGAGGTGGTGCAGCAGTAGCAGGGGAGATCTCGTTGTCACCATAAAGCACGTTGCGAGAACGCGTTCATGTTGACTCCAAGAAGCAGGTACTCCTGGGCCTCATTAAGGCGATGCCTAGTTTCCCATAGCTCCCTCACAAGACAGCGATGGACTTGGTCCATGATGCGGACCATCCTCGCCAACTGTCGCACCTGAGGGTCTTCGCCAAATCGATCTCGTGAACGTGCTCACTTGGAGGTAGGACCTTGATTCGGAAGTGGTCATAGGGTGGTTGAGACAATTCCATCAAATCATGACGAAGAAGGCTCATCATCCTACTCGCAGCTTCCTGAACCGCCATGGCCTCAGAGGTGGCAAGTGCTTGGACACAGTAAGGAACACTGCCGGCCACGTGCCTAGCGATGACATTGATGAAGGCACGGTACTCCTCCATCCCTGGTCCTCGATCTCGTCGATAAATGGCATACTCCGGCTGGTAAGTAAAATTGGAGCGCCACATCATATCCCGAAGTAATGCTGGAAACCCATCAACATCTTCGGCTCGAGTCTCTTTGACCAAGTACCAACCACTCATCTATAGACAAAAGGAAAAGGTAAGACACAATTCACTTTTAAATAAACCAACAGAAAGTTGGACAAGAAGTGACATTAAGAAAGATAAGAAATAAAAGATGTCATACTTAAACTTTCGAAAATACATTACTGTTTGAAAATAGTTTGATCAGAAGACTCTCTAATAACTTCAGCAAGGCTACTTCTAACCTATAGGCAATGTATGCTCTGATACCAACGCTGTGAGGACCCCCAGTTATTGGAAATGTTACTAATTAAATTCATACTGTAGCACAATTGTTAATGAAGGAACAATACTGCCCCTTTATTAAAAACCATGCTAAAGATATAAATTTAACAAGTGATGATCCAAAGAAAGATTCGGATATATATGATTCACAATGGTTCCGTGATCAACGACCATTGCATATATATCCTTCATCAACATTGCATCAAACACATACAAGTCATACATTGATATAATTAAAGATAAGTTTACATCATTCTGTTAGCACTAAAATATTAACTGACTTGGTCACTTTAACGAAGATATCTGTGGAAGCAAAATAAACGGAAAATATCCACCAATGGCCTCATCCACCCGCAGGCAATTGCGTGGAGGCAAGAAGTAGCGTCACTCGTTAGCGTCACCTTGATCGGCGCTAACGGGTACTTCATAAAGAAAACCATCCTCACCTGCAACAATAGGTGGTAGCACCTTGAGTACAAAAGGTACTCAGCAAGTCTTACACAAACTAATAAAAGAAAGTGGTGATTAGAGCCTAATCAAAGGAGTAGAGTTGTTACATGCATAAGGTTACAAAAGGAAGGTATAAAGGTTCAAATTTGCATAAAGCGATACATCTTAACCTACAAAGGCTAACTTTTGATAAAGCAATTTAATAAATCAAAAATAAAGTAAAACAGTAAGTAAATACATTAAATGTAACAGATGCGATGCATGATTCCCTCATGCAAACCGAAAATAAACCAAAACCAGGTTTTTGAAAATCAAAACTTCTATACAGGTGACATCAATTCAAGTTATCGTCCATGACCGTGGACACGGCTATTCGAACAGTTTATACTCTGCAGGGGTGTACATCTTTACCCACATGACTTAGCTAGCCCGTTGCCTTCGGATGCCTCCGAATGATGACATACTTCCTTTGGTATGCCGACCGGGGAAACTAAGATTTGGTATTTTTCAACAAGTTGACACTATTGAGTGGACCCCCATGTGTGAACTGATCCCGCTTAAACAGCGACTGATAGCATCTGCTCAACCGGGGCACACATGTTGCGTCAGTAATGCCGATCCAAACAATTTAAAGCGAATTGGGCTCCCCACCCATAGTAGAATGCTATCGGCACCATTAAGGTATCGTATATGCGACGAGGCACATATACGCCCTCACCCTCCTAAGAACATCTGATACTGACATACAAAGCTCACATGGCATAAAACGCAGTCCTCAGACCAAAGCATCTATGCCATACAAGGTCAATACACATATCCTTACTCTCCTATTTCCAACTCAATAGTCTCAACATTTTACTTAACCAAGCAAATACCCATACACCGCATGTGGAAGTACGTGGGGACTTGAATTGAATAATCGAGTTCGGTCCTTAATTAACCTGACAAGTCCACCACAAAACCCAATCTCGTGCACAAAAGCACCATCACTAGCTTCCTCTTGTCCGGATCAATTTGAATTTCAAATACAAGGCTGATTTAAAGAAACTGGACAAAGAGTTTAAAATGACAATAGTTCGATGGGGGATTCCCATGTTTGACAAGATATGCTTGTCAAACTCTAAAATCTCTAGATCGCATATCTAAGCCAAATCAAAATAGACCATATAGTATACAAGATACTACACTATAGTTGAGTGTATGGTCATGATTAAGGTAATCCACCATGTCAGTTATAGCTAGCTATTACAAGTCACATTTTGTATTTTCAGACAAATAGCATGCACAGATATCACTGGATTTGTAAAAGCTATTGTACAAAATCTGGGTTCAATATGGTGCAAAGAGGATGCTTGCCTTGGTAATAATAAACTTCTGTTGCAGGTTCTGGTTGCTCAGAAAAAGATTCAATTGCTTCAACAGAACCAGATTCTAAAAGAAACAATAAGATCCAATAAATACCAAATCTGACAATAAGTCCTAAATGGAAGAAATATGCATGATCAATCTAGAAATGCATGATTACAGTATGCTTAAGCCATAACTACCCATAATAATGATAATAACCCATTATATAGCTCACTGTTTTCAAAAGATAGAAATTAGGTTTTAGTGCAAAGTTCCAGTTTTCAGATTTTAAAAGAGCTGAAAACAGGACAGATTGCAATTTTTGGAAAAAGAAGTATAGATCATGCAAAAGTTCATAAATGAAACTTAGCATGATCTTTTAGGGTAATTAATATCCCAAACCAATCTTAGTCTAACCCCAACTAGTTAGATCACATCAACTAAGAAGGAATTCATTTTTGTCGGTTAAACCGACAAAAAGAAACATAGACAAAGTTCAGTTAGAAGTTAAAATAGATGATGACAAGGATTGAAAGATCAACTTGTCATGCTGCTAGGGTTTAGTCAAAACCTAAATAAGATGATAAGTTGACAGGAAGAACCCTAGGTCTTGAAAATGACATGAAAAACCGAAAAGGCATAATATCAACTTTTCAGTTTGAAGCAAGATCAAGCTACTGATGCTTAAAAGAATGGTTCACAGCAGCTTCTAAGGTTCTTAAGATGCTCAAGATGTCGAAACTAGGGTTTTATCTTACTAGAGGAAGGAAGACACCCAAGTTTCTAAAATCTGGATGTTGATCAACAGAGAGATGGACGATGGTTCAACCTACAAAAGATGTCAAATCTTTATTGTAAGGTGGAACCAGTGCTTAAAGTGGATAAGCAATGAACAAGAAGCAAGAAACTCCACTGGTCAGCAAGAAAAGGATGAGCTTCTTCGGTCAACAATGGCAACAGCAAGGAAAGCTAGGGTTTATATATGGGAGTTGAGCTACAGAGCAAGAAAGAAAGATCTAGAGTTGATGAGGTGTCCATTTAGCTAAACATCCCAAAAATTAGTGTATAATCTTTGGATAACTCCCCTCCCCTGCTCACAAAAATGGCTGCGCGCAGAGATAAGGAAAAAGAGAGGCAAAATATGACATGTGGGTCCACTGGCGATCACGACGCATGCGTCTCCTAAAACGCGAAAAGACACCAACCGTCCGATTGGAAATGGGTGGCTGCGATAAATAGAGAGGTTAAATGATTTGAATCGATACCAGTTAATATGGACCGCACGATCTAGATCGGATGATCGAGACCTAATCGAAATCCCGAAGGGCTGCGGGGCTCCGCTTTCAAAGATAGAGGTTGGATCAAGATCCAACGATCAATTAAAAGATATACACGTCACTCTTTTTTAAATGCGATGGCTCAGCACCGTTGGATTTAATTTCTACGGTCAGGATGTAAAATGGAACCGGATGGTCCGATTGCATACACCCATGTGGTCCGCACGATTAAAATCCAACGATCCACCGATTTTGGGCTTTAAAGGCCCACGGTCAAAAAGGAGTGCCGTAGGATTGAAATCCAAAGGCCCACATTAACGCGCGCCTCTGATTTCAAATTGAAATAAGCGATACCGCTAGATCAAGGATGGATGGCCACGATTGTGCGGGGATCCGGAGTCGTCTGAATGCATACACTAATCTAGGCCACACGATGAAGATCCAACGGTCCAGAGGAGTGCGGGCTTTAAAACACGCGGAAAAAAGGGAAAAGCCGTAGGATTTGAATCTAACGGCTGAAATAAAAGTGCGCCTTTAGGTTTAAAACGAAAAGAGTGCGCTGTTGGATCGAGAACGAACGGTGGAGATCAAACATGGATCCGGAGTTGTCCGATTGCACACAACGATCACGCTCGTTGGATCAAGATCCAACGGTGGAAGTTGATCTCGTACACGTGGACAGCTCAGGTGATATCGTGAGCTCGCCCGTTCGATTGAAGATCGACGGCTCGCATCACGCATGCGTTTTGGGCTTACGCCCGATCGTGACCGAGCCAGACCAAGACGATTGGGTTGGACCAAACCACGTGGTCCGAGTCGCTACAGTAATTAGGTTTGGTTTTAGACCGGATTATTTGACCAGAACCTTTTTAAATGTTTAAAAGGTTTGACTGGGCTTTTAAAAATAGTAAATAAATTTGTAAAATCATGAAATTTTTACTGTAAGCTACTGGGATGATATATTTCCCAGATAAATTTCATAAACCACATTTTCACTTTATAAAATACATAAATATTTATTTCAGGTTAAAATATTTATTTAAAGACAATAAATTTTTCTTTAAGCCCAAATAATTTCTAAAAATGCAACAAAAATATTTTTAGCCAAGATAATTTATCTAGGCTTTAATAAAAATGCTTCCCAGTCATCATACAAGTTTTATCTTGTATCCTTTTAAGAATTTTAAATGGTTCTTTAGGATGTTGATGTAACAGCCCTAACTTAGGGTTTGTATTTCAAATGTAAAATTTTGAGGAGAAATAAAAACTTTTGTTGTCTCATCAAATCATTTGGAAGTTTCCAAATTTTCCCTAGCAATTTCTATTTTCTAGAATTGAATTCTTGTGAATGGAAATTGTTGTCAGCAAATTCTTAGCTTTCAAACTTGAGATCATCCTCTGAAATTATTTTTCCTATCATCTTGATCATCCTATCTACCTCCCTGAATTATTCCACAATTTTTAGATTTTATTTGCTATTTCAAATGGCCAAGTCAAACTAGTTTGAAATCTGGTCAAACCCTAGGCCAGCATGCTTGTGAATTTTCTCCAGAACAATGCAGTGCATAAAAAGTTCTGGAAAATTTATGAGGTGTTGTTCTCTGTCTCAAGTAGCTACCATAAAAATTTCGAAATTTTTGGATCTCGGGGTCTGTCTCTAAAAATTCCCTAAACTCTCTCAGCTTTTAAAATCAAAAATCAGAAAACACTGTTTGTCGGGCTCGAACCCGAGCCCGACTCAAGTCCGACTCGCACACTTGACTCGGTCGCGTCAACTAGCTGCACCGCGCGCGAGTCCAATCGATCGTGACCGTCCGATGCAAATCGAACGATCCACGTGCGCGCATGCAACCGACCTGTCCGAATGCATACACCAATCTCAGCCGTCCATTTCAGATCCAACGGTCGGAGCGATTTAGATCGAGCCAAACCACCGTTTCGCACCATCTCGCCAGTCGCTGACAGGGCGGTCCCACCTGCAGGCTATTTCCGCCACGTCGTTTCGACCGCTCCAGCAACGCTCGCCCGCGCGCTCTCGCCGGCTCGCCGCCTGCATGCACGCTGCCACCTCGCCTCACCGGTCTTTTCACCGCCCACCGCCTCACCTCGCTGCCTCCGCCAGCTCCTACAAAAGCCAGCGAGGGTCTTCCCTACCTCGTTTTCATCCCCATTGCCTTTCTTCTCCACTGAGCTCCAGGAGCCGTGAGCGTCGCTGTGACGCCTCCGAGCGTTTTAGCCGCTCCGGTGAGCTCCGGTCATCGCCGACCGCGTCACGGTGTGTTCCAACTCCCTGGGAAGTAAACCCCTCAAGTAATTACGGATTTCATTGTCTGTGAAGCCGCGCGTGGGTTTTCTTCTCCAAGTCCGGCCGAAACCGCCTTTTCCGCCGCCGTATCTTCTCCGGTGAGCTCCAACCCGATTCCTTGCCCGGTGAGCATCACCTGGACTCCACCTTTCTGCTCCACTCTCTCACTCGTCCTCTCGTTCACCCCAGGCTCCTGTCACCATTGATCGCCTTGCGCCGCCGCGGGCTCTCGTCGCCGAGCCACTCCGGTGCCTCTCCGTCGTCGCCAAGCACACCGGTGAGTTCCTAGAGCCTCACTGCTGCTCATGCGCGCGCTAAATTTCATTGTCTTCCTCTCTGGTGCAGCCGCACCTTGTCACCCCCACTGCCGGCCGCCGTGCTCCGTCGCCGCGCCACCTCCGTGCTTCTCCGGCGAACCCGCGACCACCCTTAGCTTCAGCAACCTCTGGGCGACCCATTTTGACCGTCGCACAGCTCGCGCCGCCACTCTTCCTCCGGCGTCGAATCCAGGTCCAGAGCCTCCCTGTTCTTCTGTTATGCCCCTCTCTGTCTGTCTGACAGTGGGGCCCACTCTTTCAAAACCAATTAGTTAGCTGCTAATCATGATTATGATTGTTCTTTAGTTCACTTTCATGCTTGATCAATATTGGTATTAGAGGTTTGAAAGCATTTTAGTTCTAGTTCTCTGTATATTTCCCTGTTGTCGTTTTCTGTTGTCAGTAAACTGAAAAGTTGGTTTCATGCTTGCTATTTAGGTCTTGTTAGACTTGATGAATTCCTTAGGAAATAGTGGTTGGTAAGGAATTATGTCAGTTAGTGATTCTGGATTTTTAAACCCTTGTTGGCATGAGTGATCTAAAGAAGCTGTTAATGAATCTAGTGGTTTGTCTCTGTAATTGTCTTTCCTACTGTTACCAGTGTAGTAAGGTCTTGTAGTGATAGCATGTCAGAATTGTTAACCTTCCCATATGTTGGTGTAATGCTTAGGTGTGTTACTACCTGAAATTTTATTAAGGCCCAACCTTAATTAGAATTTTGTTTAGCACCTCATAGTTGGATAATTGACTAGTTAGTATTGTCAATAGCTTTTGTAGGTTCTGTAATATCAGCTTGTAATGGTTGAGTTAGAGAAACCAGCTGTTGTTGATTTATTAACTTGATGATTGAATAATAGATGTGCACACAATCACCATCAAAGTCTGTCCAAAAGTTTAAATCATTTAAGAGGTTGTTTTTGTAGTTAACCTGACAAATAGGTAAAAGGATAGATCAGTCACTTAAAAGCATGTATTTTTGAGCATCTCTGTAGCAGCTTTGTCATTCTTCTTGTGATAGTATAGCCTTTGTGTGAAATTTGGTATTTGGGTTTAATTGCTGATTTTTGTCGGGGTTATTCGTTCTTATTTGCTGTTTTGTTCAATCGTTAGGATTCGATATTTGCGGCAACCCTGAGGACGATCCTCCGCACCATATTGAGCAACAGCAGCCAGGCAAGCAGTTTGATCATTCCTATCCCAGTATTTTAAAGTCTAATATTTTGTTTCAGCTGTATGTATGCATTGCTTAATTTGTGTTAAATTGATTAGTTAAATCCGTAGATGCATATCCTGTAGGCAAAATATTGATCTCTACTACCTGAGCCTAGGTTATTTGCTGTGATTAGAGCTCGCTGGATGATCTCTTTTCACTTAGTAGAATCCGGGTCAACTTGCTTAGACATGCTTAGCTATCGGTAGAACTGGGCGGTTATCGACCTTAGTCGGTAACCTTGATCACACAAAATTTACTACAACTTTATGTTTCAGCATTTCTGCTATGTTTAATTACAAAACTAAAAATGAAAACAAAAATGATTTAGACTTGGGCACAATGGTAAGACTGGTGTGATCTGTTGGGTGTGACTGGAAGGTGCCCAAGTCAGTTAAGGACCGAGTTACTTGCGCCACCGTACTGAGCATTTTGCGTGCTAACCACACTAGAGTATATGGGACCTCTCTTGACCTAGTACTTTGGCGTGTATTGGCTCCGGGTCGCAGGAGGTCGCATGTGAGGACCCCAATTTATTTGGCTTGTAATGCTTAACCAACCACCTGGTCCTAGCATCACAAATCAAATAAACTGAGTCTCGAGATATGTATACTTCCCAGAAGCAGTATACACACCTCACAACAAAAGTATGCATCAACTCCATCCCAAACATAGAGTCCAAACATCACACTACAAACGGAAGATAAACAAATAGTAACAATATTACAGACATAGGCCGACAGGCCACAAGATACACAAATAGACAACAACGATGTGAGAGCAAAGTGCCATAAGATGTCTATAAACAAAGCCAATCGCGTGCCTTCAACCCACAAGGCATCCGACCGACCGCCAAGACTAGTCGTCCACGAAACGGCAACACTGACTCACGTATGAGGACCCCGAGGCTCACCTTCTTCCTGCAACAAAAACATTAAGCAAAGCACCTGAGTACAAAGATTGTCTTTGTACCCGCAAGACTGACGTGTGAACTAACAGACCTGTTAATATGCTACATGCAGGCTTGTTTGGTGGAAGTCATATGTCTCATTTGCATAAAGCCAATTTTCATTTGCAATAATATAATACAGTTTTAAAGGCAAGTTTGCAATTCATTTTTAAGATTGAAATAACAGTGAAATAAAGATAGATACAAGTAACCACCTAGAAGTGACTATCCCAATAGTCACCACAATATAGCGCGAATCCCCAGATTCGTACCACCCATCAAATTTTAATTTAAATGTTGTAGTCTAGTTCTTGGGGCGATCCGAGCGTGTCCATAACCTAGGGCGAGGCTATTCGAATAGTTTTAACCTCGCAGGTGTACCAATGTACCCACACTTGCATCGCTTTAAGCGAAGCACACTTCAAGGTATGCGACACGGCTAAGTCCTACGAGACTGTTTCCAATATTGTGTATTAACTACGAGCCGCTCGTATGGATAGAAACCCATACGCTTACATGGTAAAGCCGAAAAGACAACTACCCACTCAGGATAAAGCTTTTCGGACAACTACCATGCTCCCACCTCCGTCCCTCCTGCGACCTCCTGCGACCCGGAGCCAATACACGCCAAAGTACTAGGTCAAGAGAGGTCCCATATACTCTAGTGTGGTTAGCACGCAAAATGCTCAGTACGGTGGCGCAAGTAACTCGGTCCTTAACTGACTTGGGCACCTTTCCAGTCACACCCAACAGATCACACCAGTCTTACCATTGTGCCCAAGTCTAAATCATTTTTGTTTTCATTTTTAGTTTTGCAATTAAACATAGCAGAAATGCTGAAACAAAAAGTTATAATAGATTTTGTGTGATCAAGGTTACCGACTAAAGTCGATAACCGCCCAGTTCTACCGATAGCTAAGCATGTCTAAGCAAGTTGACACCGTATCTACTAAGCGACAAGAGATCATCCAGCGATCTCTAATCACAGCAAATAACCTAGGCTCAGGTAGTAGAGATCAATATTTTGCCTACAGGATATGCATCTACAGGATTTAGCTAACCATTTTAACACAAATTAAGCGATGCATACATACAGCTGAAAAAATATTAAACTTTAAAATACTGGGATTAATCATGATCAAACTGCTTGCCTGGATGCTGTTGCTCAACAAGGTGCGGAGGATCGTCCTCAGGGTTGCCGCAAATATCGAAGCCTAACGATCGAACATAACAGCAAATAAGAACGAATAACACAGACAAGACTCAAACATACAACAACATCAAAACAAGCCAAAACTCACACATCAGCCTAAGCATGAAATAACAAAATTTTAGAAACAGAGAACAAAGCATTCTGAGTTATTAGCAATTTTCTATGAATTTTCTAAGCTAAAAGCACAACAAGCACTAGTTAATTACTTAACAAATTTTCATGAGCAGAAACAGTGTGCAAAACCTATTCTAATAGTTAGTATACTGAAAATGAAATTTTACAGAATTGGGTTCATTGAATTTGGACAATTATTGGAAGAGATATGCATTTTCTAATTTAGAAGATACATAAGGCATCATTTTATTAATTAACAGATTTTTGCTACAGAGACAAGGATGAAACTAATTTTAGTAAATAATACATTTAAAAAGAAAATTAACAGCACTGGTTTCATGCAATTTGGATAAAAATTGAATTAGTTATGTATTTTCTAAGTTTAATTGAATTAACAGTGCAACAGAAAAGCATTCCAGAAATACTAAAGCATCAAATCCTGTTTCTACCGCCAGCTAGTAAGCCCCAGCCACTGACAGCGGGCCCGCGCGAACGCTGACCAGAACAGCGCACCCGCCTAAAGTGACGTCGAAGGCGTATTCAAAGAATACGTCTTCGGCTCACTAAGGTGCAAACCTAAAACACTCTCACAGAGAAAATACGCTTCCAAACAGAGAAAACGCATTAAGAAAACTACACAACTCCAACCGACATCATGGGCCCACAAGAGACTCAAGGTGAAATATAGCGGTTGGATTAAACGATTTCTAAACGTGATTAGCCAGGGCCCACAAGTCGAGACTCAAACTAAGCAAGATTGAGTTAAGCCGATTATCACCGGCGGTTCACCGGCGAAAGACGGCACGCAATGCGCTGCAAGCGCTGCGATTTTGCAAACTAGGAGGTTTCGGGCAAAGAGTGGTACCTTCGGGTTCGCAAGGACCTCGCGAACTTCGATAGCGGTGATGCGGAGCCCAATGGTCGCCGGGCGAGCCGGCGGCGAACGAGGCGGAGAAGAAGACACGGCGCTCGCGGAGAAGACGCTGCGAGCTTCTAGAAGACTCCGGAAGGTGCGCTTAAGCTTCGCCTCAACACCAGGAACAAGAAGCACACGATAACTCCGACGAAGAAAGCCTGAGATGGCCGGAATTTCCACGGCGGCGGAAGACCGAGCTTGGAGAAGAATGGGTCGCGCGCCCGCAATGATGCACAAAAGCGGCTAAACAAGCCCACCGTTAGACTCGATTGCATCGCGATCCTAAAGGACCAAGTGACGAGGTTAGAGGCTCACCAGAACGCAAACGAGCTTGCGGGGCCGCTCCAACCGGAGTTGGAGACGACGAACACGTTCCCGGCGATACACTGGACACCGAGGGCTCGGGATGGGCAAAACGGAGGCGGCGTCGAGCGTGGATCACAGCGGTGCGGTCGCGGGCTCGAGGGCGGCGCTAACACGGCGGCGCTGCTCTCGGGTTCAACTCCGGCCGAGACAAAGAAACGGGCGGAGAAAGCACGAGGAAGCAAGGGAGAAAAAGTGGGTGAGCTCAGGGGCTTTATGGAGTCACGGCGATGCCTCCTAGCCGGACACGAGGGCATAAAGGTGGCAGCGACGAGGTACGTGGCAAACATGCGTGATCGCCGGTGTGCTCCGGTGAGACGCGGAGAAGACGAGGACGAAACTGACAAGTGGGGCCCACATGTCAGCGACGGTGACGAAGCGGTGCGAACCGGAGGTTTGGCTCAATTCAGAACGCACCGACCGTTGGATCTGAAATGGACGGCTGAGATTGGTGTATGCATTCGGACAGGTCGGTTGCGCACGCGACGTGGATCGTTCGATTTGCATCGGACGGTCACGATCGATTGGACTCGAGCGCGGTGCAGCTAGGCGGTGCGACCGAGTCGTTTAGGCGCGGTCGGACTCGAGTCTGAGTTGGGTCCGAGCCAGAGGAACAGTGATTCCATATTTGAATTAGAAAGACAGAGAAGGTTTGGGGAATTTTTAGAGGTGGCTCCTGAGCTCCAAAAATTTCGAAATTTTTATGGTAGCTACTTGAGACAGAGAACAACACCTCATAAATTTTCCAGAACTTTTTATGCACTGCATTGTTCTGGAGAAAATTCACAAGCATGCTGACCTAGGGTTTGACCAGATTTCAAACTAGTTTGACTTGGCCATTTGAAATAGCAAATAAAATCTAAAAATTGTGGAATAATTCAGGGAGGTAGATAAGATGATCAAGATGATAGGAAAAATATTTGCAGAGGATGATCTCAAGTTTAAAAGCTAAGAATCTGATAACAACAATTTCCAATCACAAGAATTAAATCCTAAAAATTGGAAATTGCTAGGGAAAATTTGGAAAACTTCCAAATGATTTGAAGAGACAACAAAAGTTTTTATTTCTCCTCAAAATTTTACACTGGAAATACAAACCTAAGTTAGGGTGTTACAAATCTCCCCCTTACAGAATCTCGCCCGAGATTACGATCACCGAGAAGAAGGATGGGTAATCTGCTCGAAGGCGATCTTCGCGCTCCCAAGTGGCTTCATCCTCGGAGTGGTTTGACCACTGAACTTTAAGGAACTTGATCACACGGTTCCTCGTTCTGCGTTCAGTTTCTTCGAGGATACGAACGGGACGCTCACGATAAGACAGATCTTCCTGCACATCGATATTTTCCAATGGTGTTTCCTCAACTGGAATACGGAGGCACTTCTTCAATTGTGACACATGGAAAACATCGTGCACCCCTTCGAGTGTAGCTGGCAACTCCAACTGGTATGCAACGGCTCCCACTTTCTTGATGATGCGGTAGGGCCCGACATACCGAGGAGCCAGTTTGCCCTTGACACCGAAACGACGATGTCCCTTCAGAGGCGAGACTTTGAGATACACAAAGTCATTGGGCTGGAAACTCAACTCGCGGCGACGCCGATCTGCATAGCTCTTCTGCCTGGACTGAGCCACGCGCAAGTGCTCACGAATCAACTGCACTTGACTTTCAGCCTCATTGATGGAATCTGGGCCAAAGAACTGCCTTTCACCAGTTTCTGACCAGTTCAACGGTGTTCTGCAGCGCCGACCATACAAAGCCTCAAATGGTGCCATACCGAGACTAGCCTGGAAGCTGTTGTTGTAGGAGAACTCGGCAAGCGGTAGACACTTCTCCCAATTCTTTCCATAGGAGAGAACACAAGCACGGAGCATGTCTTCTAGAACTTGGTTGACTCGCTCCGTCTGACCATCAGTCTGAGGATGATAGGCAGAACTGAAAGTAAGACGAGTCCCCATGGCTTCCTGCAGACTATGCCAAAACCGAGAGGTGAACAGAGAACCACGATCTGACACAATTGTTCGTGGCACACCATGCAGACTCACAATGCGGGATATGTAAAGGTCCGCTAGCTGATTCACATCAATCTTTGATCGCACTGGAAGGAAATGAGCCACCTTCGTCAATCGATCGATGATAACCCATAATGCATCCTTCCCTGCAGGAGTACGGGGCAGACCAGTGATAAAATCCATGCCTACAGAATCCCACTTCCATTCTGGCACTGGCAAAGGCTGAAGGAGACCTGCTGGACGCTGATGCTCGGCCTTGACGCGACAACACACGTCGCATCGGGCAACGAACCTGGCAATCTCGCGCTTCATGCGAGTCCACCAGAATCTCTGACGCAGATCTTGGTACATTTTAGTGGCCCCGGGATGGATAGACAAAGGCGAATCATGGGCCTCCTGGAGAATCAGATCCCGCAACTCTGGGACCTTTGGGACCACAAGACGTTGCCCAAACCATACAACACCGTGCTCATCTTCTGTGAAACACTTAGCTGATCCATCCTTGATATTCTGCTTGATTTTACCCACACCATCATCTGACTGCTGTGCTGTCTTGATTTGATCCACCAAGGTTGGTTGCACAACCAAAGCAGCAAGGGAACCATGCTCAACCAAACCCAAGTTGAGACGCTGAAATTCTGCAAGAAGCGCAGGTTGCTGCTCTTGGATCATCAGAGTATTGCAATACACCTTCCGGCTAAGTGCATCGGCAACCACATTGGCCTTGCCAGGATGATACTGAATACCCATGTCATAATCTTTGATTAATTCTAGCCATCTCCTCTGTCTGAGGTTCAGATCTGGCTGAGTGAATAAGTATTTCAAACTCTTGTGATCGAATACACCTCACAGATTTCAGATCAAGTAATGCCGCCAAATCTTGAGTGCATGAACTCTCGCAGCAAGCTCTAAATCATGGGTGGGATAGTTGAGCTCATGAGGCCTCAATGCCTAGATGCATAGGCAACCGCCTTGCCTTCTGCATAAGAACACACCGAGTCCCCGGCGAGAGGCATCGCAATAAATATCGAAGCTCTTGTGGATATCAGGAAGAGTAAGGACTGGAGCTGAAGTCAACCGCCGCTTGAGCTCCCAAAGCTCTCATCACAAGCGAGGACCACACAAACTTCTTGTCCTTCTTGAGCAATTCAGTCATCGGCTTTGCGATTTTGGAGAAGTTCTCGATAAAGCGACGGTAGTAGCCCGCTAAACCAAGAAAACTCCGCACGTCGCTGGTCGACTTGGCCGGCCCCAAGATAGAACATCGCCGACCTTCTTTGGGATCCACACTATGCCTCCACTGAAAGAACATGGCCCAAGAATGCCACTTCCTTCAACCGAACTCACATTTGCTTGAACTTTGCATACAAATGATGCTCCATAACTTGCCCAAAACAATCTTGGATGCTCGATGCTCGCTTGATCTTGGAATAGATAAGAATATCATCAATAAAGACCACCACAAATTTATCCAAATACTCCATGAATACTGAATTCATAAGGTTCATGAACAAAGCTGGAGCATTGGTTAGGCCGAAAGACATGACGGTGTACTCGTACAGGCCATAACGAGTAGTGAAAGCCGTCTTTGCAATATCCTCAGCCCTGATCCGGACTTGATGATAGCCCGACCTCAGATCAATCTTGGAGAACACTTGGGCTCCAGTCAACTGATCGAACAGATCATCGATGCGGGGCAGAGGGTATTTGTTCTTCACCGTCACCTCATTGAGAGGACGGTAATCAACACACATGCGCAGAGTCTTGTCCTTCTTTTTCACAAAGATCACCGGACAACCCCAAGGAGATGAACTGGGACGGATGAAACCTTTTGCTTGGAGCTCACCAAGCTGCTTCTTCAATTCTTCTAGCTCATTGGGAGGCATCCGATACGGCGCCTTCGAAATCGGAGCGCATGCGGCAGCAACTCGATGACAAACTCGGATCTCGAACCGAGGCATCCTGTAAATCTTCGGAAAGACATCCCCAAAGTCGATACTATGGGAACATCCTGAATCGCAAGGTCGGCTTCGCTTCTATTGCACATAGATGCGCCCACGAAGCCGCGCGAAAATCCGACTGTTACTTTGAAGGGTGGTAAGATAGACGATCTTCTGGCACAATCAATCGCCCCAAGTCTTTGGGACAACCAATCCATGCCAAGAATCACATCCGCACTTCTTTGAACAGAGCGAGAATAAGATTTGCTAAAAATCCCACTCCTTCGACTATGATAGGAACATCCCGACATCAGAATCGGCTCTCATTTCCGACCCCGAGAGCGGATGAGCAAAGGAACCCCAATGGAACACAAGAAGACCACTAGCGAGCAAATGATCTTGAAATAAATGAATGCGATGCTCCGAATCAAATAATACCGCAGCGGGATGAGAATTAACAAGAAGTGTACCAATCACGACATCCGCGCCTCGAGCCTCCTCACCAAAGGTGGTTGACTCGACCATTGCTCGCGCTCAGGTCTTCTGGATCACCTTACGTCGTGGGTGACCACTCCCGCCCGTCCTCCATTAGGACGAGGGGCTGCTGCAACACTCGAGGCGAGCATTCGCATAATGGCCCTTGTTGTGGCGGCGAAAACAAGTAACCTCGGCCGCCGGATTGCGGAGGCCGCTCTGTCTGCCGAATCGCAGCGCACGTGGTCTCACGCCTGCGGTGGGCGAGGAGCTGGTGCGAGATGGCCTCGCGCCGGTGGAGCAAAGGCACGGGCCATCGGTATCGCCCGGCCGAGGACGAACGAGGCCGGTGTGCGTGACCGATGAGCCTCCCATTTGCGCTTGCGGACTCGCCGCCTTTGCCTTATGCTCGCAACAATGGCCTTATCTACCAAGGCACGAAAGTCGAGAAGTCCACAATAGATAGCTTGTCCTGCGGCTCCTCGGACAAGCCATCCATAAACTTCTCTGCTAGCCTCATCGAGGCCACCTCTCCCGAGCATAACGAGCGGATGATTGAACTCGTATAAGTACTCCGTCCACGGACTTGCGCCCTTGCTTGAGCGCGAGAATTCCTTCTTCTTGACTTCATCGGGCCATCGTGGATGTGGGCCCGACGGAAAGCGATCCGAACTCCTCCCACGCGACCACATGGCCCGCGGCTGCATGGCGGTAGTTCTCCCACCATGAGAGTCTTTGCGCCCTCAAGCCGGTGGGACGCGAAGAGTGCCTTATCCTCGCGCTGCATCGAGCTATGTTGAGCTTCCGCTCAACCATGCGCAGCCAATCATCTGCATCGAGAGGGTCCTCGGAGCGGGAGAAAGTCGGCGGCTGTGTACGGAGGAACTCTGCAAGTCCCCCGCGAGTCTGGTGGCCGCCACCACCGGCAGGAGTGGAGGTATTCCTAGCGATAACCTCCAAGATGCGTGTCTGGTCCATGCGGTTTCGCTCGATCTGAACGAGAACCTCAGCCATGGTTGGAGGAGGGGGAAGCTCCTCATCATGACCAGCTGGCTGATTCCGACCACTACGGGTTCCGCCAGCCATCCTGTTCCACTAAGACAAGTTAGCAACAAATTTAAAAGCAAGAAAGCCCGAAATTCACTTGGCAAGCGAGAAAACAAACACAAGGCGGGATAAAGTTCACTCAAGAAAATCAGACACATAACTACTCACTTTACATCTTACCCTATTACCCCCACAAGTTTTAGTTGGATTAAACTTCATGGTTCTCCCTAGACCAATCCCACCGGTAGTAACTATCTTTTGAAAGGCAAAGAGAGAAACCAAGTTTCAAATCTTAAATGAGAGTAAGATGAGAGTAGAAAGCTAGGATAGGTGAGGAGTAAAATCTGAGAATCTGCCTAGGTTTTTATAAACCTTTTTATAATTTGAAAATAAGACTTTCAAAATATCCTAAGGACGACTATGCTTGTTACTACGGTCGAGAATGGCTCGATACTAACTTTGTGAGGACCCCAATTTATTTGGCTTGTAATGCTTAACCAACCACCTGGTCCTAGCATCACAAATCAAATAAACTGAGTCTCGAGATATGTATACTTCCCAGAAGCAGTATACACACCTCACAACAAAAGTATGCATCAACTCCATCCCAAACATAGAGTCCAAACATCACACTACAAACGGAAGATAAACAAATAGTAACAATATTACAGACATAGGCCGACAGGCCACAAGATACACAAATAGACAACAACGACAGCAGAAGCAAAAGTGCCATAAGATGGCTATAAACAAAGCCAATCAGCGTGCCTTCAACCCACAAGGCATCTGACCGGACCGCCAAGACTAGTCGTCCACGAAACGGCAACACAGCTCACAGAAGTGAGGACCCTGAGGCTCACCTTCTTCCTCTGCAACAAAAACATTAAGCAAAGCACCTGAGTACAAAGATTGTCTTTGTACCCGCAAGACTGACGTGTGAACTAACAGACCTGTTAATATGCTACATGCAGGCTTGTTTGGTGGAAGTCATATGTCTCATTTGCATAAAGCCAATTTTCATTTGCAATAATATAATACAGTTTTAAAGGCAAGTTTGCAATTCATTTTTAAGATTGAAATAACAGCGAAATAAAGATAGATACAAGTAACCACCTAGAAGTGACTATCCCAATAGTCACCACAATATAGCGCGAATCCCCAGATTCGTACCACCCATCAAATTTTAATTTAAATGTTGTAGTCTAGTTCTTGGGGGGCGTATCCGAGCGTGTCCATAACCTAGGACGAGGCTATTCGAATAGTTTTAACCTGCAGGTGTACCAATGTACCCACACTTCGCATCGCTTTTGCGAAGCACACTTCCGAAGGTATGCCGGCACGGCTAAGTCCTACGAGACTGTTTCCAATATTGTGTATTAACTACGAGCCGCTCGTATGGATAGAAACCCATACGCTTACATGGTAAAGCCGAAAAGACAACTACCCACTCAGGATAAAGCTTTTCGGACAACTACCATGCTCCCACCTCCGTCCCTCCTGCGACCTCCTGCGACCCGGAGCCAATACACGCCAAAGTACTAGGTCAAGAGAGGTCCCATATACTCTAGTGTGGTTAGCACGCAAAATGCTCAGTACGGTGGCGCAAGTAACTCGGTCCTTAACTGACTTGGGCACCTTTCCAGTCACACCCAACAGATCACACCAGTCTTACCATTGTGCCCAAGTCTAAATCATTTTTGTTTTCATTTTTAGTTTTGCAATTAAACATAGCAGAAATGCTGAAACAAAAAGTTATAATAGATTTTGTGTGATCAAGGTTACCGACTAAAGTCGATAACCGCTTGATTCTACCGATAGCTAAGCATGTCTAAGCAAGTTGACACCGTATCTACTAAGCGACAAGAGATCATCCAGCGATCTCTAATCACAGCAAATAACCTAGGCTCAGGTAGTAGAGATCAATATTTTGCCTACAGGATATGCATCTACAGGATTTAGCTAACCATTTAACACAAATTAAGCGATGCATACATACAGCTGAAACAAAATATTAAACTTTAAAATATTGGGATTAATCATGATCAAACTGCTTGCCTGGATGCTGTTGCTCAACAAGGTGCGGAGGATCGTCCTCAGGGTTGCCGCAAATATCGAAGCCTAACGATCGAACATAACAGCAAATAAGAACGAATAACACAGACAAGACTCAAACATACAACAACATCAAAACAAGCCAAAACTCACACATCAGCCTAAGCATGAAATAACAAAATTTTAGAAACAGAGAACAAAGCATTCTGAGTTATTAGCAATTTTCTATGAATTTTCTAAGCTAAAAGCACAACAAGCACTAGTTAATTACTTAACAAATTTTCATGAGCAGAAACAGTGTGCAAAACCTATTCTAATAGTTAGTATACTGAAAATGAAATTTTACAGAATTGGGTTCATTGAATTTGGACAATTATTGGAAGAGATATGCATTTTCTAATTTAGAAGATACATAAGGCATCATTTTATTAATTAACAGATTTTTGCTACAGAGACAAGGATGAAACTAATTTTAGTAAATAATACATTTAAAAAGAAAATTAACAGCACTGGTTTCATGCAATTTGGATAAAAATTGAATTAGTTATGTATTTTCTAAGTTTAATTGAATTAACAGTGCAACAGAAAAGCATTCCAGAAATACTAAAGCATCAAATCCTGTTTCTACCGCCAGCTAGTAAGCCCCACCATCGACAATGGGCCCGCGTGACGCCGACTGCGAGCAGCGCACCGCCTAAAGTGACGTCGAAGGCGTATTCAAAGAATACGTCTTCGGCTCACTAAGGTGCAAACCTAAAACACTCTCACAGAGAAAATACGCTTCCAAACAGAGAAAACGCATTAAGAAAACTACACAACTCCAACTGACATCATGGGCCCACAAGCAGAGACTCAAGGTGAAATATAACGGTTGGATTAAACGATTTCTAAACGTGATTAGCCAACAGGGCCCACAAGTCAGAGACTCAAACTAAGCAAGATTGGAGTTAAACTGATTATCACCGGCGGTTCACCGGCGAGCACGGGCACGGCGGCGCTGCCGCGCAACTGATTTTGCAAACTAGGAGGTTTCTGGGCAAAAGAGTGGTACCTTCGGGTTCGCAAGGACCTCGCGAACTCGATGACGGTGATGCGGAGCCCAATGGTCGCCGGAGGCGAAGGCGGCGCGAACTGAGGCGGAGAAGAAGACACGGCGCCGCGGAGAAGACGCCGCGAGCTTCTAGAAGACTCGGAAGGTGCGCTTAAGCCGCCTCAACACCGGGAACAAGAAGCACACGATAACTCCGACGAAGAAAGCTCGAGATGGCGGAATTTCACCGGCGCGAAGACCGAGCTTGAGAAGAATGGGTCGACGCCAGCCGATGCACAAAAGGCGTAAACAAGCCCACCGTTAGACTCGGTGCATCGCGATCCTAAAGGACCAAGTGACGAGGTTAGAGGCTCACCGAACGCAAACGAAGCAGCGGGCCGCTCCAACCGGAGTTGGAGACGACGAACACGCTCCCGGCGATACTGCATCGACACCGAGGGCTCGGGATGGGCAAAAGCGGAGGCGGCGTCGGCGTGGATCACAGCCGTGCGATCGCGGGCTCGAGGGCGGCGCTAACACGGCGCGCTCTCGGGTTCAACTCCGGCCGAGACAAAGAAACGGGCGGAGAAAGCACGAGGAAGCAAGGGAGAAAAAGTGGGTGAGCTCAGGGGCTTTATGGAGTCACGGCGATGCCTCCCAGCCGACACGAGGGCATAAAGGTGGCGGCGGCGCAGTGCGTGGCAAACATGCGTGATCGCGGTGTGCTCGGTGAGACGCGGAGAAGACGAGGACGAAACTGACAAGTGGGGCCCACATGTCAGCGACGGTGACGAAGCGGTGCGAACCGGAGGTTTGGCTCAATTCAGAACGCACCGACCGTTGGATCTGAAATGGACGGCTGAGATTGGTGTATGCATTCGGACAGGTCGGTTGCGCACGCGACGTGGATCGTTCGATTTGCATCGGACGGTCACGATCGATTGGACTCGAGCGCGGTGCAGCTAGGCGGTGCGACCGAGTCGTTTAGGCGCGGTCGGACTCGAGTCTGAGTTGGGTCCGAGCCAGAGGAACAGTGATTCCATATTTGAATTAGAAAGACAGAGAAGGTTTGGGGAATTTTTAGAGGTGGCTCCTGAGCTCCAAAAATTTCGAAATTTTTATGGTAGCTACTTGAGACAGAGAACAACACCTCATAAATTTTCCAGAACTTTTTATGCAATGCATTGTTCTGGAGAAAATTCACAAGCATGCTGACCTAGGGTTTGACCAGATTTCAAACTAGTTTGACTTGGCCATTTGAAATAGCAAATAAAATCTAAAAATTGTGGAATAATTCAGGGAGGTAGATAAGATGATCAAGATGATAGGAAAAATATTTGCAGAGGATGATCTCAAGTTTAAAAGCTAAGAATCTGATAACAACAATTTCCAATCACAAGAATTAAATCCTAAAAATTGGAAATTGCTAGGGAAAATTTGGAAAACTTCCAAATGATTTGAAGAGACAACAAAAGTTTTTATTTCTCCTCAAAATTTTACACTGGAAATAAAAACCCTAAGTTAGGGCTGTTACATCGCAGGAGGGACGGAGGTGGGAGCATGGTAGTTGTCCGAAAAGCTTTATCCTGAGTGGGTAGTTGTCTTTTCGGCTTTACCATGTAAGCGTATGGATTTCTATCCATACGAGCGGCTCGTAGTTAATACACAATATTGGAAACAGTCTCATAGGACTTAGCCGTGCCGGCATACCTTCGAAGTGTGCTTCGCTTAAAGGCGATGCGAAGTGTGGGTACATTGGTACACCTGCGTGGTTAAAACTATTCGAATAGCCTCGTCCTAGGTTATGGACACGCCTGATCGCCCCAAGAACTAGACTACAACATTTAAATTAAAATTTGATGGGTGGTACGAATCTGGGGATTCGTGCTATATTGTGGTGACTATTGGGATAGTCACTTCTAGGTGGTTACTTGTATCTATCTTTATTTCGCAGTTATTTCAGCAGTAAAAAAAAATGAATTGCAAACTTGCCTTTAAATTATATTACCTTATTGCAAATGAAAATTGGCTTTATGCAAATGAAACATATGGCCTCCACTAACCAAGCTTTGCATGTAGCATATTAATGTGTGCGCTAGTTTACACGTCGATCTTGCGGTACAAAGACAATCTTTGTACTCGTGTGCTTTGCTTGATGTTTTGTTGCGAGAGGAAGAAGGTGAGCCTCGGGGCCTCACTTACGTGAGTCGGTTGCCGCTTCGTGGGCGACTAGTCTTGGCGGTCCGGTCAGATGCCTTGTGGGTTGGAGGCACACTGATTGGCTTTGTTTATAGCCATCTTATGGCACTTTTGCTTCCGCTGTCGTTGTTGTCTATTTGTGTACCTTGTGGCCTGTCGGCCTTTGTCTGTAATAACTCTACTATTTGTTTATCTTCCGTTTGTAGTGTGATGTTTGGACTCTATGTTTGGAATGGAGTTGATGCATACTTTTGTTGTGAGGTGTGTATACTGCTTCTGGGAAGTATACATATCTCGAGACTCAGTTTATTTGACTTGTGATGCTAGGACCAGGTGGTTGGTTAAGCATTACAAGCCGAATAAACTGGGGTCCTCACAAAGTTGGTATCAGAGCCATTCTGACCGTAGTAACCCAAGCATAGTCGTCCTTAGGATATTTTGAAAGTCTTATTTTCAAATTATAAAAAGGTTTATAAAAACCTAGGCAGATTCTCAGATTTTACTCCTTACCTATCTTAGCTTTCTACTCTCATCTTACTCTCATTTAAGATTTGAAACTTGGTTTCTCTCTTTACCTTTCAAAAGATAGTTACTACCGGTGGAATTGGTCTAGGGAGAACCATGAAGTTTAATCCAACTAAAACTTGTGGGGATAATAGGGTAAGATGTAAAGTGAGTAGTTATGTGTCTGATTTTTGCTGGTCGAACTTTATCCTGCCTTGTGTTTGTTTCTGGACTGCTTTCAGTGAATTTCGGGCTTTCTTGCTTTTAAATTTGCTGCTAACTTGTCTTAGTGGAACAGGATGGCTGGCGGAACCCGTAGTGGTCGGAATCAGCCAGCTGGTCATGATGAGGAGCTTCCTCCTCCTCGACCATGGTGAGGTTCTCGCCGACGAGCGAAACCGCATGGACGACGCGCATCTTGGAGGTTATTGCTAGGAATACCTCCACTCGCCGGGTGGCGCCACCGACTCGCGGGACTTGCGAGTTCCTCCGCACACACCAGCCGACTTTCTCCCGCTCCGAGGACCCTCGATGCAGATGATTGGTCGCGCATGGTTGAGCGGAAGCTCAACATAGCTCGATGCCAGCGCAGATAAGGCACTCTTCGCGCCCCACCACCTTGAGGGTGCAAGACTCTCATGGTGGGAGAACTACCTCGCCATGCGGCCGCGCCATGTGGTCGCGTGGGAGGAGTTCGATCGCCTTTCCGTCGCCCACATCCTCGATGGCCTGATGAAGTCAAGAAGAAGGAATTCCTCGCGCGCTCAAGCAAGGGCGCACTCGTGACGAGTACATGCACGAGTTCAATCATCCGCTCGTTATGCTCGGGAGAGGTGGCCTCGGATGAGGCTAAGCAGAGAAGTTTATGGATGGCTTGTCCGAGGAGCCGCAGGACAAGCTATCTATTGTGGACTTCTCGACTTTCGTGCCTTGGTAGATAAGGCCATTGTTGCGAGCATAAGGCAAAGGCGCTGGCGAGTCCCGCAAGCGCAAATGGGAGGCACATCGCCTACTCACACCACCTCGTTCGTCCTCGGCCGGGCGATACAGCGATGGCCTGCCTTTGCTCCACCGGCGCCGAGGCCATCTCGCAGCTCTCGCCCACCGCAGCCGTGTTTCAGCCACGTGCGCTGCGATTCAAGAGCGAGCGCTCCGCAATCCGGCGGCCGAGGTTACTTGTTTTCGCCGCCACAACAAGGGCCATTATGCGAATGCTCGCCTCGAGTGTTGCAGCAGCCCCTCGTCCTAATGGAGGACGCGGGCAGGGGAGTGGTCACCCACCTGACCAGAAGGTGATCCAGAAGACCCAGGGCGCGAGCAGCGGTCGAGTCAACCACCTTTCAGCTGAGGAGGCTCAGGAGGCGCCAGATGTCGTGATTGGTACACTTCTTGTTAATTCTCGCCCCGCTGCGGTTGTTATTTGATTACGAGCATCGCATTCATTTATTTCAAGATCATTTGCTACTGCTAGTGGTCTTCACTGTGTTCCTTTGGGAGTTCCTTTGCTCATCCGCTCTCCGGGGTCGGAAATGAGAGCTGATTTACAGTGTCGGGATTTTCCTATCATAGTCAAAGGAGTGGGATTTTTAGCAAATCTTATTCTGCTCAGTTCAGCAAGTCTGGATGTGATTCTTGGCATGGATTGGTTGTCCCAACACTTGGGGCAAATCGATTGTGCCAGGAAGATTGTCTATCTTACCAAACCCTTCAGCGGCGCAGTTGGGTTTTCGCCACGCGGCCGTGGTCTGCATCTATGTGCATTAGAAGCAAAGCCACCTTGCGATTCGTGGATGTTCCCATAGTATCGACTTTGGGGATGTCTTTCCAAGATTTGCACAGGATGCCTCGGTTCGAGATCCGGAGTTTGTCATCGAGTTCTTGCCCGTATCGCCCGATTTCAAGGCGCGTGACGGATGCCTCCCAATGAGCTAGAAGAATTGAAGAAGCGACTTGGTGAGCTCCAAGCAAAGGGTTTTATCCGTCCCAGCCATCTCCTTGGGGTTGTCCGTGATCTTTGTGAAGAAGAAGGACAAGACTTTGCGCATGTGTGTTGATTACCGCCCTCTCAATGAGGTGACGGTGAAGAACAAATACCCTCGCCTCGCATCGATGATCTGCTCGATCGCTGATCGAGCCCAAGTGTTCTCAAAGATTGATTTGAGAATGGGGTATCATCGTGTCAGGATCGGATCGTGAGGATATTCGAAGACGGCTTTCACTACTCGTTATGGGTCATGCGAGTACACCGCCATGTCTTCGGTCTAACCAATGCTCGACTTTGTTCATGAACCTTATGAATTCGGTATTCATGGAGTTTTTGGATAAATTTGTGGTGGTCTTTATTGATGACATTCTTATCTATTCCAAGATCAAGCAGGCGAGCATCTTGAGCATCCAAGATTGTTTTGGGCAAGTTGCGGAGCATCACCGTATGCAAAGTTCAACAAATGTGAGTTCTCGTTGAAGGAAGTGGCATTCTTGGGCCATGTTCTTTCAGTGGAGGCATAGCCGTGGATCCCGGCAAGGTCGGCGATGTTCTATCTTGGGGCGGCCTCAAGTCGATCAGCGATGTCGGAGTTTTCTTGGTCTAGCGGGCTACTACCGCCGCTTTATCGAGAACTTCTCCAAGATCGCAAAGCCAATGACCGAATTGCTCAAGAAGGACAAGAAGTTTGTGTGGTCCTCTCTTGTGATGAGAGCTTTCGAGCTCAAACAGCGATTGACTTCAGCTCCATCCTTACTCTTCCCGATATCCACAAGAGCTTGATATTTATTGCGATGCCTCTCGTCGGGACTCTGGGTGTGTTCTTATGCGGAAGGCAAGGCGCTTGCCTATGCATCTAGGCACTGAGGCCTCATGAGCTCAACTATCCCACCCATGATTTAGAGCTTTGCTGCGAGTTCATGCACTCAAGATTTGGCGGCATTATTTGATCGAAACCGCGTGGTGTATTCGATCATAAGAGTCTGAAATACTTGTTCACTCGGCGGATCTGAACCTCGAGCAGAGAGATGGTGGAATTGATCAAAGATTATGACATGGGTATTCGATATCACCGCAAGGCCAATGTAGTTCTTTGATGCACTTAGCCGAAAGGTGTATTGCAATACTCGATGATCCAAGAGCGACAACTGCGCTTCTTGCGAAATTTCAGCGTCTCAACTTGGGTTTGGTTGAGCATGGTTCCTTTCTCGCCTTGGTTGTGCAACCAACCTTGGTAGATCAGATCCAACAAGACGAAGAATAAGATGTTGGTGTGGGTAAAATCAAGCAGAATATCAAGGATGGTTCAGCCAAGTGTTTCACAGAGGATGAGCACGGTGTTGTATGGTTTGGGCGTCTTGTGGTCCCAAAGGTCCCGAGTTGCGGATCTCGATTCTTCAGAGGCCCATGATTCGCCTTTGTCTATCCATCCCGGGGCCACTAAAATGTACCAAGATCTGCGTCAGAGATTCTGGTGGACTCGCATGAAGCGCGAGATTGCCGGGTTCGTGGCCAGATGTGACACATGTTGTCGTGTCAAGGCCGAGCATCAGCGTCGGCGAGTCTCCTTCGGCCTTTGCGGTGCGAGAATGGAAGTGGGATTACGCAGGCATGGACTTCATCACCGGTCTACCCTACTCTGCGGGAAGGATGCATTATGGGTTATCATCGATCGATTGACGAAGGTGGCTCATTTCCTTCGGTGGCGATCAAAGATTGATGTGAATCACTGGCGGACCTTTACATATCCCGCATTGGTGAGTCTGCATGGTGTGCCACGAACAATTGTGTCGATCGTGGTTCTCTGCTCACCTCTCGGTTTTGGCATAGTCCGCAGGAAGCCATGGGGACTCGTCTTACTTTCAAAGACGGCCTATCATCCTCGGTGATGGTCGACGGGCGCGTCAATCAGTGCTTGAAGACATGTCGTGCTTGTGTTCTCTCCTATGGAAAGAATTGGGAGAAGTGTCTACCGCTTGCTTCGAAGTTCTCCTACAACAACACCTTCGAGGCTAGTCTCGGTATGGCACCCTTCGAGGCCTTGTATGGTGTGCACAGCAAACACCATTGAACCGGTCCGAACCGGGAGAGACGGTTCTTTGGCCCGAATTCCATCAATGAGGTCAAAGTCAAGTGCGATTGATTCGTGAGCACTTGCGCGTGGCTCGATCCGAGCAAGAGCTATGCGAGACGGCGTCGCCGTGAGTTGAGTTTCGGCCCAATGACTTTGTGTATCTCAAAGTCTCACCTCTGAAGGACATCGTCGTTTCGTGTCAAGGGCAACCGCTCCTGGTATGTCGGGCCCTACCGCATCATCAAGAAAGTGGAGCCGTTGCATACGATTGAGTTGCACCGCACTCGAAGGGTGCATGATGTTTTCCATGTGTCACAATTAAAGAAGTGCCTTCGTGTTCTGTGGAGAAACACCATTGGAAAATATCGATGTGCGGAAGATCTGTCTTATCGTGGCGTCCCCGTTCGTATCCTCGAAGAAGTCGAACGCAACAAGGAACCGTGTGATCAAGTTCCTTAAAGTTCGATGGTCGAACCACTCAGAGGATGAAGCCACTTGGGAACGGGAAGACCGTCTCCAGCAGTGCAGCCCTTCTTCTCCCGGTGATCGAATCTCGGCGAGATTCCTGTAAGGGGGAGATTTGTAACAGCCCTAACTTAGGGTTTGTATTTCAAATGTAAAATTTTGAGGAGAAATAAAACTTTTGTTGTCTCATCAAATCATTTGGAAGTTTCAAATTTTCCTAGCAATTTCTATTTTCTAGAATTGAATTCTTGTGAATGGAAATTGTTGTCAGCAAATTCTTAGCTTTCAAACTTGAGATCATCCTCTGAAATTATTTTTCCTATCATCTTGATCATCCTATCTACCTCCCTGAATTATTCCACAATTTTTAGATTTTATTTGCTATTTCAAATGGCCAAGTCAAACTAGTTTGAAATCTGGTCAAACCCTAGGCCAGCATGCTTGTGAATTTTCTCCAGAACAATGCAGTGCATAAAAAGTTCTGGAAAATTTATGAGGTGTTGTTCTCTGTCTCAAGTAGCTACCATAAAAATTTCGAAATTTTTGGATCTCGGGGTCTGTCTCTAAAAATTCCCTAAACTCTCTCAGCTTTTAAAATCAAAAATCAGAAAACACTTGTTTGTCGGGCTCGAACCGAGCCCGACTCAAGTCCGACTCGCACACTTGACTCGGTCGCGTCAACTAGCTGCACAGCGCGAAGTCCAATCGATCGTGACCGTCCGATGCAAATCGAGCGATCCACGTCTTGCGCATGCAACCGACCTGTCCGAATGCATACACCAATCTCAGCCGTCCATTTCAGATCCAACGGTCGGAGCGATTTAGATCGAGCCAAACCACCGTTTCGCACCATCTCGCCGATCGGCGAGGCGGTCCCACTGCGAGCTATTTCGCCACGTCGTTCGACCGCTCGAAAGCAGCGCTTCGCCGCCGCTCGGCTCGCGCTCTGCATGCACGCTGCCACCTCGCCTCACCGGTCTTTTCACCGCCCACCGCCTCACCTCGCTGCCTCCGCCAGCTCCTACAAAAGCAAGCGAGGGTCTTCCCTACCTCGTTTTCATCCCCATTGCCTTTCTTCTCCACTGAGCTCCGGGCCGTGGCGTCGCTATAGCGCCTCGGCGTTTTAAGCCGCTCCGGTGAGCTCCGGTCATCGCCGATCAGCGTCCGCGTGTGTTCCAACTCCCTGGGAAGTAAACCCCTCAAGGAATTACGGATTTCATCGTCTGTGAAGCCGCGCGTGGGTTTTCTTCTCCAAGTCCGGCCGAACCTGCCTTTTCCGCCACCGTATCTTCTCCGGTGAGCTCCAACCCGATTCCTTGCCCGGTGAGCATCACCTGGACTCCACCTTTCTGCTCCACTCTCTCACTCGTCCTCTCGTTCACCCCAGGCTCCTGTCACCATTGATCGCCTTGCGCCGCCGCGGGCTCTCGTCGCCGAGCCACTCCGGTGCCTCTCCGTCGTCGCCAAGCACACCGGTGAGTTCCTAGAGCCTCACTGCTGCTCATGCGCGCGCTAAATTTCATTGTCTTCCTCTCGGTGCGGCCGCACTGTTGTCACCCCCATCGCCGCCGCGTGCTCGTCGCCGCGCCACCTCCGTGCTTCTCCGGCGAACCCGCGACCACCCTTAGCTTCAGCAACCTCTGGGCGACCCATTTTGACCGTCGCACAGCTCGCGCCGCCACTCTTCCTCCGGCGTCGAATCCAGTCCAGAGCCTCCCTGTTCTTCTGTTATGCCCCTCTCTGCATCGCCCGCGGTGGGGCCTCTTTCAAAACCAATTAGTTAGCTGCTAATCATGATTATGATTGTTCTTTAGTTCACTTTCATGCTTGATCAATATTGGTATTAGAGGTTTGAAAGCATTTTAGTTCTAGTTCTCTGTATATTTCCCTGTTGTCGTTTTCTGTTGTCAGTAAACTGAAAAGTTGGTTTCATGCTTGCTATTTAGGTCTTGTTAGACTTGATGAATTCCTTAGGAAATAGTGGTTGGTAAGGAATTATGTCAGTTAGTGATTCTGGATTTTTAAACCCTTGTTGGCATGAGTGATCTAAAGAAGCTGTTAATGAATCTAGTGGTTTGTCTCTGTAATTGTCTTTCCTACTGTTACCAGTGTAGTAAGGTCTTGTAGTGATAGCATGCTGTAATTGTTAACCTTCCCATATGTTGGTGTAATGCTTAGGTGTGTTACTACCTGAAATTTTATTAAGGCCCAACCTTAATTAGAATTTTGTTTAGCACCTCATAGTTGGATAATTGACTAGTTAGTATTGTCAATAGCTTTTGTAGGTTACGTAACATCGACTTGTAATGGTTGAGTTAGAGAAACCACATTGTTGATTTATTAACTTGATGATTGAATAATAGATGTGCACACAATCACCATCAAAGTCTGTCCAAAAGTTTAAATCATTTAAGAGGTTGTTTTTGTAGTTAACCTGACAAATAGGTAAAAGGATAGATCAGTCACTTAAAAGCATGTCTTTTTGAGCATCTCTGTAGCAGCTTTGTCATTCTTCTTGTGATAGTATAGCCTTTGTGTGAAATTTGGTATTTGGGTTTAATTGCTGATTTTTGTCGGGGTTATTCGTTCTTATTTGCTGTTTTGTTCAATCGTTAGGATTCGATATTTGCGGCAACCACGAGGACGATCCTCGCACCATATTGAGCAACGGCCTGAACAAGCAGTTTGATCATTCCTATCCCAGTATTTTAAAGTCTAATATTTTGTTTCAGCTGTATGTATGCATTGCTTAATTTGTGTTAAATTGATTAGTTAAATCCGTAGATGCATATCCTGTAGGCAAAATATTGATCTCTACTACCTGAGCCTAGGTTATTTGCTGTGATTAGAGCTCGCTGGATGATCTCTTTTCACTTAGTAGAATCCGGGTCAACTTGCTTAGACATGCTTAGCTATCGGTAGAACTGGGCGGTTATCGACCTTAGTCGGTAACCTTGATCACACAAAATTTACTACAACTTTATGTTTCAGCATTTCTGCTATGTTTAATTACAAAACTAAAAATGAAAACAAAAATGATTTAGACTTGGGCACAATGGTAAGACCGTGTGATCTGTTGGGTGTGTGGAAAGGTGCCCAAGTCGATTAAGGACCGAGTTACTTGCGCCACCGTCTTGAGCATTTTGCGTGCTAACCACACTAGAGTATATGGACCTCTCTTGACCTAGTACTTTGGCGTGTATTGGCTCAAGTCGCAGGAGGTCGCGGGAGAGGGACGGAGGTGGGAGCATGGTAGTTGTCCAAAAGCTTTATCTGAGTGGGTAGTTGTCTTTTCGGCTTTACCATGTAAGCGTATGGATTTCTATCCATACGACGGCTCGTAGTTAATACACAATATTGGAAACAGTCTCGTAGGACTTAGCCGTGCATACATACCGGAAGTGTGCTTCGGCAAAAGCGATGCGAAGTGTGGGTACATTGGTACACCCTGCGAGGTTAAAACTATTCGAATAGCCTCGTCCCAGGTTACGGACACGCTCGGATCGCCCCCAAGAACTAGACTACAACATTTAAATTAAAATTTGATGGGTGAGTACGAATGCGGGATTCGTGCTATATTGTGGTGACTATTGGGATAGTCACTTCTAGGTGGTTACTTGTATCTATCTTTATTTATGATTATTTCAGCAGATAAAAATGAATTGCAAACTTGCCTTTAAATTATATTACCTTATTGCAAATGAAAATTGGCTTTATGCAAATGAAACATATGGCCTCCACTAACCAAGCTGCATGTAGCATATTAGCAGTGCGCTAGTTTACACGTCAGTCTTGCGGGTACAAAGACAATCTTTGTACTCAGGTGCTTTGCTTGATGTTTTTGTTGCGGAGGAAGAAGGTGAGCCTCGGGGCCTCACTTCGTGAGTGTGTTGCCGCTTTCGTGGGCGACTAGTCTTGGCGGTCCGTCGGATGCCTTGTGGGTTGGAGGCACAGATTGGCGATTGGCTTTGTTTATAGCCATCTTATGGCACTTTTGCTTCCTCTGTCGTTGTTGTCTATTTGTGTACCTTGTGGCCTGTCGGCCTTTGTCTGTAATAACTCTACTATTTGTTTATCTTCCGTTTGTAGTGTGATGTTTGGACTCTATGTTTGGAATGGAGTTGATGCATACTTTTGTTGTGAGGTGTGTATAGTCGCTTCAGAAGTATACATATCTCGAGACTCATTTATTTGATTTGTGATGCTAGGACCAGGTGGTTGGTTAAGCATTACAAGCGAATAAGCTGGGGTCCTCTGATTGACGAGAGCCCCTAAATCGGTGACTTCAAAGAAGACATGATTAGAGTTAAACTAATCTTCACTGGCGGTTCACTGCCGCGACAACGCTGCAAGCGGTGCGGCCGCGCGAGTGATCTAGCAAACGATGAGTTTCAAGGCGGTGTGAGTGGTACGCCGGGTTCGCAAGGACCTCGCGAACTTCGATAGCGGTGGCCGCAGTCACGGGAATGCTGCGGCGGCGGCGGCGAGCGAGCGGAGAAAGAAGATCACGGTGCTCGCGGAGAAGGCGCTCACGGGCTTGAAGACTCGAGAAGGTGCGCCACGGCTCGCCTTGATCCCGGAACAATAAGCACAAGATGATGGCGGCGAAGGAGGTTGAGCCCGAGGAATCACTGCGGCGAGCTGCGAGCTCGGAGAAAAATCGATCGCCACGGCTTCACGATGCACCAAGGAAGCAGACGCGTGAGCATCGGTGGAGCATTGCGATCAAGTGGAACCAGCGGCGAGGCTTGAGACTCACGAGCGCTATGGCTCGCGGGTAGAGATCGCCGGAGGCGAGCGGACTAAAAAGGAAGGTTTTAATTTGTAGCATACGCCCAAAGTGTAAACATGAACAGTAATGCTATGAACAAAGACTCATTATTGTTCATAAAGCATTTTATTACTGTTTATAAACTTGGGGCTGTTACAAATATCTAGAGTCGGCTTCGCTTCGAGCGAAGAGATGCGGATCCTGCAGCCTTCGCGAAAGCTAACCCGCCGCTGTAGGGATCGTGAGGTAGATGAGCCTCCTAGCGCAATCAATTTGTCCCATGTGCCGAGACAACCAATCCATGCCTAGGATTACATCTAAGCTCGCGATCGAAGGAGGATAAGGTTTGCCAAGAATCCTACCCTTCTATCTCAACGAGGACATCCCTACACTCGGACTCGACTCTCAACTCCGAACGGGAGAGCGAATGAGCGATGGGACCAACAATGGAGTAAACGAAGACTCCCATAGCAAAGAAAAGACTCGAAACAAACGAATGAGATGCGCTGAATCAAACAAAATCAGAGCGGTGGAAAGAGTTAACCGAAAGGGTACCCAACACGACGCCGGGTGCCTCTCCGTGCCTCCTCCGCGGAGATGAGGTTGACGCGCCACTACCCACGCCTTAGGTAGCGGGACAACCTTACGATCACGGAAGGACCACCTCCTTGCCCGTCCTCCATTAGGACGAGGGGCTGCTCCATCCGGTTAGGGCAAGTATTTGCATAATGCCCTTCGGTTGCATGAAAAGCAAGTGACCCGTGAGCCGGATTGCGGGGCCACCTGGCCGTTCGCAGCGCCGCGTGATCGGGCACGGCCCGAGGAGAGCGAGGAGCCGGTGCCGCGGCCTCGGTGGGAGTGAAGCCGCGCAACGGGCCCCGGGTAGGCCCAACACGGGCGGGAGAGGCCGACTGCGCGCATCGCCGGGCCTCCCACTTGCGCTGCGGGACTCGCCAGCCGCCTTAGCCTTGTGCTCAAGCAACAATGGCCTTGTCCACCAAGGCACGAAAGTCAGCAAAGTCCACAATGGAGAGCTTGTCTTGCAGCTCCTCAGACAAACCCTCCATGAACTTCTCCTGCTTGGCCTCATCAGTGGCCACCTCAGATGGAGCATAACGAGCCAAGTGGTTGAACTTGTACAGGTACTCCATCACTGACTTACGCCCTTGCTTGAGCGCGAGAAACTCCTTCTTCTTCAGCTTCATCAAGCCGGCAGGGATGTGAGCTCGACGGAACGCCGTCCGGAACTCATCCCAAGAGAAAGTGTGGCCGGCGGGCTGCATGGCCAAGAAGTTCTCCCACCAGGAGAGTGCTGCCCCCTGCAGCTGATGGGAGGCAAAGAGTGCCCTGGTCCAGGAACTGAGCAACGTCAAGCTTACGCTCAACCTGACGCAGCCAGTCGTCCGCGTCCAATGGGTCCTCAGACCTGGAGAACGTGGGGGGCTGAGTGCGAAGAAACTCCGCCAAACCCCCACGAGACTGATGTCCGCCCCCTTGCCCGGATCCTGAGGCACCGGAAAGGGCGGAGGTGTTGCGCGCAATAACATCCAGCAGGACCCTCCTGTCCTCTGAACGGTTGCGCTCGATCTGAAAAAGAACCTCAGCCATGGTCGGAGGAGGCAGGAGCTCCTCATCCAAACCAGGCTGCTGACCACGGCCGCTACGAGTACCTCCAGCCATCCTGGTTCAAGGAAATTAGGTTAGCAACCAAAACACTAAGACTAGAAGTTGATGAAAGCGAAAAGCTAACGATTAGGGGAATGAGATATCACCCTAACCGAAAGCCAAAAACAGCAAGTAAACAAACTTTAAAGGTTTCCAAAGAGGCTCCAAAACAGCAAAGGAAACATCAAACCAAAGTTCAACTTCTCACCGCCATCAACCCGTATTGAATGAACGAGCAATGGTTTGAGAAGATAAAATTTCAGCACACTACCTCAAGTCTAACATTACTCAAGAGCAATGTTAAGGCGATAAAAATAACGTTAGATACTTAGCTAACTAGTATCACATCCTACCCTTTTATTTCCACAAGTTTTAGTTGATTATCCTCTCATTTTCTACCCTATTTAGAACCTTTGAGTTTGCTGTTCGGAAATTGAACGATCGCTGTCCAAATTTTGCATCCAAGCCTCCTAGCCGAAATCTTCAACCTCGGAAGCTTCAAAATCTTGTAGAGGGTAGCTAACACTTCAATTTGCCATACTCATTGGTTCCCAAAACCCAATTTAAATGATAACACTATCTTTTGAAAGAAGGAAAGGAAAACAACTTTTAAACTCAATTAGAGCAAGGTGAGATAGAAAGCTAAGATAGGTAAGGAGTAAAAGCTGAGAACTTACTTAAGCTTTCATAAATCATTTGATACTTTGAAATTAAGGTTTTCAAAATATCCTAAGGACGACCAAGCTTGGGTTACTACGGTCGGAATGGCTCTGATACCAACTTTGTGAGGACCCCGGTTTATTCGGCTTGTACTGTTTAACCATCCACTTGGTCCTAACAGTACAAATCAAATAAACCAAGCCTCGAGATATGTATACTTCCCAGAAATGCAGTATACACACCTCGCTACAAAATCGTGCATCAATTCCATTCATTCACATAGAACCGAAGCACAACAAATAAACCAAAGACATACATAATATAAGAGAGTTGTTACAAAAGAGAGGCCGACCGGCCAAAAGTCATACAAATAAGTAAATACACAGCGGAAGCAAAATGGCCATAAGATGGCGATAAACAAAAGCCAATCGGTGTGCCTTTCACCCACAAGGCAACCAACCGGACCGCCAAGCTAATCGTCCCAAACAGCGCCGCAACACAGCTCACAAAAGTGAGGCCCTTAGGGCTCACCTTCTTCCTCTGCAACAATTAATATTAAGCAAAGCAGATGAGTACAAAAATTATTTTTGTACTGCAAGACGACGTGTGAGATAACAGAACTATAATTAACTACATGCAAGCTTTATTTAAGTGGATGAGGCTCGACTTATTTTCAAATAAAGCAAGTTTTCATTTGCAATAAAGTAATAGATTCAAAGCAAGTTTGCAATTAACTTTTATTGTTCAAATAAAGAGAGACAATAATAACAATAGGTAGAGAACAACACCAACCTAGAAGTGACTAACCCATAGTCACCACAACAATAGCATGAAGTACCCTTCATACCACCCATGTCAAGTTTAAGTTTTTAAAAGGTTGTAGTCTAGTTCTTGCGGAAATAACCAAGCGTGTCCATAACCTAGGACGAGGCTATTCGAATAGTTTTAACCTGCGGGGTGTACCAATGTACCCACACGATAGACCGCTTTCCACTACCCACGGTTAGCACACTTCCTATGGTGTGCGTGCATGGCTAAGTCTAACAAGACGCTTTCCAATGGACGATGCTAATTAAGAGCCGAACCCACGGGAGAAGGATACATTAAACACCCTAACCGGCTGCTAATGCTCCTCCAAACACCACAAACACACACACACAGAACACACCCACCAACCAGCTCATAATTAACACCTCCCAGTACTTAGTCAAGAGAGGTTTCATATCCCCTCGTGTGGTTAGCACGCACAATTGCTTGGATCAATGGCACAAGTAACTCGGTCCTTAGGGACTTAGGCACCATTCGAATCACACCCAACAGATCACCCAACATACCATTGTGCCCAAGCCAAGATATAATTTTTGTTTTCAGTTTTTGATTTGCAAAATGGTAAAACACAAGGGTTGGACATAATAGAATAATAATAGCATTTGTGTGATCAAGATCACCGACTAAGTCGATGATCGCCCAATACTACCGATACTAGGCATGGCTAAGCAATATTTATCCGAATCTACTATGTGACAAGAGCTCATCCAATAACTCTAATCACAAACAAATAACCTAGGCTCGGGTAGTAGAGGATAATCATTTACCTACAGATTATGCAACTAGAGGTCTAACTAATCAATTTAACAACAAAATAGCAATGCATACATAGAAGTTAAACAAAATATTAGACTTTAAAAGTAATGGGATCAATGGGAAATGATCAAATCGCTTGCCCGCTTGTCGTTGCTCAAATCATATGAGGGTCGTTTTGTGGTTACCGCAAATGTCGAAGCCTAAGCGAAAGAGCGAAAACAACCAATAAGACGAGCAACACTTAAACAAAAGAGCAAGCAAAAATTATCCAAATGCGACGAAATTTATACACAAGGTAGAATAGGAATAAACCTAGACATAGAAACTGGAAAAACCTAATTTGGATTTGTGGTGCAAAAGATATTCCCTAAAAACCTATTTTCGGCCATAATTAGGTACTGTAGCAAAAATATTTTCTAGAAAGATTTTGAAGCTGAAACTTTTATGGTAGCTACCTACTGGTATAGTGATAAGCCATATAAAATTTCAGGTCATTTGGAGTTATATTGAAAGAATTATGATTTGTCTCAATTGTTTAGGGTATTTAAACTAAAATATGATCCTTATGATTTTTAAAACAGTACAATTTGTGAAACCAATTTTTCTAGCAAATACACTAGCAGTGGAAGCTAATGCAATTGGATTCATACAAAAAGGATCTATAGATTAAGAGTTATGCATTTTACAAGTTTGCTAAAAGTTCTGAAAAACAGTATTAAGTTCACTTGTTTACTATTTTCGAAAATGGTTTTCCAGGTTTGATCATGGTCTACAATTATTTTTCTATTTAAGTTCAAGGTATAAGGAAACTAACAAAATTGGAATCATCTAATTTGGATCTATAGTTACAGAGATACAAAAATGACAAGACCTTGAAGTTCTTCAGTTTTTGGACTTAGCATTTTCGGGGATTTTCCTAACACCCGGAGACGTGGACGATTGAGAGCCGTCGATCTCAGATCGGACGTCCCCGGTTGAATCCGAGCGACACAGGCATTGAGCGCGCAGAAGAGGGCGGCGACGTGGAGAGCTGAGGGTCGTAGATCTCTAGATCGGACGACCACTAATGAGCCACGTCGCCCCCGACCTGGAGCTCCGTCCGACAACAGAGGAGTTCCCGGCCGCGAGCTTGCTCGGCTCGTCGCCGGCGAGAATCGCCATGGCGACGCCGGCCAAGGGCCAAAATGGGACCCTAGCACTATTGCGCACCTAAAGGTAGCCGGGACTTCGCCAGAGGTGGACGGAAGCGGCGATGCGACGCGGCGGAGCGGAGGTGACCGCTACGGGAAACATGGCAACGGCGAAATGGCTATGCCGCGCAAATGGGGGTGCACGAGCACCGTGAAGGCTCTAGGGACTTAGGGAAAGGCTCACACACCGAGGTCACCGGAGGTGAGCCGGCGGCGAGATAGGCGGCGGCGGGGCAAAATGCCCAGATCCTACAACTACGGAGCTACGGCCGCGCATGAAGGAAACTACCGCATGCTTGAGCTACTACAAGGGTCCAGAAACTCACCCGGATGACGCGGGGAGGAAGATGTTTGAGGATGAGTGGGCGTGCGAGCTTGCGCGCGCAGAAGAGCTTCACCGCGGAGGGGTCAACCTGGGCCAAACTAGCAACACCGGGTGGTACCATGAGCTTCGCAATACCACAGAGAAGCTCCAGGAGACAGGGATTGGGAAATGGGGGTCTTACCGGCACCGGAGAAGAAAGGGGGTACTGGCGGCCGAAAATGGGAGAATCCCAAATTAGCTTCCTCCTGAAAAGGATAAGCCAAAACGGGTGAGGGTCAATGACCAGTGAGGCGAGAGGAAGGGGTTGGAGCAAAAGCCGAGCAGGAGAGCCACTGGAGGGTGAGCTTCACCGAGGATCTCCGAGCTCGGCAATGGCGACCGAGGGTGTTTCGAGCGCTCGGGAGCTTCACAAGGGCAGTGGGTGCACGGGAGAGCTCAAGGGGTGTGTAAAGGAGGATAAAGGAGGACAAGGGGGGCTTAAGTAGGCCTAAGGAGCAAGAGAGCACCGTTGCTCCGCCTCGGGTTCTCGCTGCCGCTACGGTCGCCGTGAGCGACGGGAGCAGTTGAGACGACGACTAAACGGGGCGGTGGAGTGACGGGCATTTAATGCGCCTGCAGAGAGCCGTTGACGAAGACGGAGGTGACGAACATGCGCACTTCGCTTCGGCTCGCCATGGCTCGGCGCGAGCGAGAGGAGGACGACGATGGCCAGCCGTCCGATTTGCATCCAGCGGCTCCCATGCGATCGAGTTAAAACAGCCGCGCACAATCGTCCACCGTCAGATGGAAATCCAACGGTCGAGAAACAGAAGGCAACCGGAGTTGTCCGAATGCTTACACGAATAAGAGCCGTTCGATGGAGATCCAACGGCTGACGACGCGCGTGCCCGCTCGACCGCGCCGGGTGCAGTTAGTTGGCTCGGTCGAGTCAAGTGACTCGAGCCCGAGCCTGACTCGCGCCCGAGGAACAGTGCAAACCAGTTAGGTTTTTAATTTGAAAGGCTGAAACTTTGGGGATTTAATTGAGGTATCAAATCAACTCCAAAATTCATGAAATTTTAACTGGAGCTTGCTTACCTTGGGGTTAACCTTCCATACAATTTCTAGAGATTTTTGTGCACTGGAACTTTCTCAAGAAATTTCAGAATGTTAAATCAGAGGTTTGACCAGGGTTTGACTTGCCTCTAAAATATGTCAAATAATTTCCAAAAATTATGAAATAATTCAGGGGTGTCACCAAGCAACCCTAGAACCCAGGAAAAATATTTCCAAAGGTTTGACACAAGATTTGACCAGGAGGTTGTTGACTTTAGATAATTGATGGTTTTGATTTTGAATTTCCCAAAATTCTTTTACAAGAATTTCAGAAAAGTTCAAAAGCACAAGGATGTAAGAAAAGTTTTAATTTATCCTCATTTTCTTACATTTGAAACACAAGTTGAAAATTGGGATGTTACAGGGAAAAAGTCGGCGGCTGCGTACGGAGGAACTCTGCAAGTCCCCTGCGAGTCGGATGCCCGCCACCACCAGATCCGGAGGCACCGGAAGGAGTGGAGGTATTCCTAGCAATAACCTCCAAAATGCGCGTCTGGTCATGCGGTTTCGCTCGATCTGAGCGAGAACCTCAGCCATGGTCGGAGGAGGGGGAACCTCCTCATCCCTGCCAGCTGACTGACTACCACATGTTCTCCCGGCCATCCTGTTTCACTAAGACAAGTTAGCAACAAGCCTAAGAGCAAGAAAGCCAATACTCCCTAAAAACAGTCCAAAAACAAACTAGCAACAAACCCATATAACATATAACCTTAGTCGTTCAAGGTAAAAGGGTAATCAACATTCAAAGGAGGGCTAATGCAACAATTTAGGAATTTAACTACTTCTACCCATAAACATACATTTCAAAATACCATGCAATTGCGATAACGAAACTCACACAAAACATTTAAAAACCACTGGGAGCAATATGATCAAGAGGAGGGTGCTCGCACCTTTGCTGGTATCACATGATCGATCTCAGGTTATACTCATAATACTCTCATGAATATATCGTTATCGTCGAAAACCTAAAGAAAGGCGATATTGCAATAAATATCAAATAAAACCAGAAATACAACATGCTCAAAAGTGCATGAAATTTATGCAGTCGGTAGGTCATGATTTTAGATTAATTTAGGTGAAAGAATTATTCCATTTGGACTTAGTATGTGAAAGTTATGGTGTTTTGAATTTCAGATTTTAACACACCTTCATTCATGCAATTTAATTATGAGGTGAAAATTTGTAGACCATTGGTGCGTACAAAGATTACATGGATAGATAGGTAATATTATTACAAGTTCAAAACAGTTGAGTTTGCTTCAATTGGAGTTTTCATTATTTAGTTATAGATTTCTAAAGTTATCAGCAGTTTATAATGTAAAAGTAATTCATTTTGGGATATATTTCCACAAAATATACCTTCTGGGACAGTGACATGCTGGAAACTAATTTTAAAATAAGGTTCATTTAAAATGAAAATTAACACAACTGGTTTCACTCATTTTGGAGCTAGAATGAAATAGTTATGCATTTTTGAAGATAACAACATTTTTCTATTGTATAAATAATAGAGTTAAGGATCATTTTTCCAAAACTATGCTCTCTTCTACAGAGAAACATTTGAAATCAATTTTAATATAAATTTCATTAAAAATAAAAATTACCAGAAGTGGTTTCATTTAATTTGGAGTTGATTTGAATTAGGTATGGATTTCATAAGTTAATGCATATTTTCAGTGTACAAATAAATCTTTTTCTGGATTTCTAAAGTAACTAAATCCTTTTTATACACAGGTTTGGCTAGCCATGGTGGCTGACTGGTGGGGTCGGGGTCATGGGTTTGACCCAGTCAAAAATTGACTCGGTCTCGGCCGCAACAACTGAAAGCGTACTTACAAGAGTACGACTTCTACTACAAGAACGTGTAAAATCATTCTAAGCATAATAGGAATACGCTTTTACTCTAACAAAACATACTTGAGAAATTACACTTCCAATTACCTGCCCTAGGGCCCACATGCAATAGAGACACTACTGCCTTAAGACAACTACTTAATACCCTAAGCAATCATTTGCGCTAATTAAACCGGGATTTCGTTAATTAACTAGCTACTGTTTTCGGACGGAGAGTACGACAACAGAACCGCGCTCCCACGAGCTTTGCCGGTGGCTCGCCGGCGCGGTGGTCCCCGACGGCGCTGGCCAAGGCTATGAATAGGTGCCTAATAGTCGTGCGATCCTAGGGGTGCCCTCATTCGAAGCTGGGACGGCCGGTAGCGGCGGCGCAACGCCGACGAGCGGAGGCGGCCATACGGCAAACGAGGCTAAGACAAACCGAAGATGCACTGAGCAAAAGAGCGCGCGCATAAGCACTTACGAGGTCCGGTGAGCTCACCAAGAGACGCGGTGGTCGGAGATCGCCGAAGGTGGTCGCGGCGAAGACCGAGGCGGCGCGGTGGTTCCTCGAGGAGAGCTCGCCGTAGAGGAAGAAAAGCTTCGGCGACACTTGGGGAAGCCCTGAGGTCCTGTCGGGATGCTTCTTGCGCCGGGGATTGGGTCGAGCCTCGTCACATCGGAGACGAAGAAGAAGAAGGAGCTTGCGGCCGAAAAAGAGAAATCCCAAAATACACGGGCTCCTGTAAAGCATTCGACAAATTGATTGAGGGGTTGTCGATCTTAGGTAAAGAGGCACCTGGTGACGCACTTAAGCGAGGACCATACTCACCGAGGACAAAGGTTCCACAGTGGTGGCCTTCGGGTGCGCTCCGGGGATTCCGCGGGCACGAACTTAGTTTGGAGTCTACAAAGCGAGGGAGAAGCTCGGGTTAGACAAAATGGGGACGGCAACGAAGGAGAAAGAGAAGGGAGCGGTTGCGGTTGAAGCTTACCGAGAGGAGGTGAAGAGCTCGCCTCCTTTCCCTCGGCCACCGAGAGGGAAAGTGAGGAACCGAGAGAGGGAGAGGGCGAGTTATAGCGCGGCAACGGTCGGACAAGCAACGGCGTGAGAAGCGAGCTCGGTGGATCGGCGCCGAGGCGGTGGAGAAAACGCCGTGAACAGAGGCGCTCAGAGCTCGCGTGGCGGGTGGCGCGCGGCGTCTGCGCGCGAGTCAGCGAGAGGAAGGAGAAGAATCCGACAGGCGGGCCCAGTATCGGCCAGCACAAGCGTCGAAGTCGGAGTTTGGCTCGGTCGGTGCGATTAGTTGATCGGGCTCGACGCCCGGCGTCCGTTCGATCTTAATCGGAGGGTTCGCAAGAAAAGGTGTGGTTAGGCGGTTTGGCTGGACCGAGAGGGTTTGGGTTCGGTGCGGTCGGAACAGAGGTGGGCTCGAGCCCAAGCTATAGTGCTAAGTTATTAGAAATCCAGATTTGACCAATTAGACAACAGGTTTGACTGAGGCTTTAAATACAGCAAATAAAATCTATAAATTCTGAAAATATTTGGAGGGGTTCCTAGGAATATCTCGTACCCATATAAAATATTAAACCTTATTGTTCAAGATATAATTTGAAATATATAAATTCAAACTTAGTGAAGGTCTTTGAATTGTGTTCGAATTTTCTAAGGGTGCAATTGAGTTCCAAAAATTTGGTAAAAATTATATTTATTTATGATAATTATTATAGTATTTAAATAAATTGTTTCCAGAAGATGATCAAAGGTTTTTGTTCCTATTTTTATTTGGAGTTTTAAATTTGAAGGGTATGTTTTATTTATTTGACAAATTTCCAAATACAAAATATTATGCAAATGCTTCCAAAAAGTCATGCATGCTGATAATATGCATACTAACTACCATAATTAAGTTGGGGATGTTACAAACCTCCCCCCCCCCTTACAAAAGATCTCGACCCCGAGATCGATAGGGTGGAAGTTGGATAGGAAAGTTCTTAAAAGAAAACATTACATCTGTTGTCTTGATTTCCTTCAAAGATAGTGCTAAGATATCTTTCAAGGGTAGAACTAATATATCCTAACAAGGTTACAAAGAATTTCTATTACATTTTCCTTCCCATTGCTTTGTTTAAACTTTCCTTTCTTGATTCGAAGACACTTGAAGTAGAAGGAAAAAGTTCTGGATACTCGGCTCGCATCCGGTCTTCACGCTCCCATGTTGCTTCATCTTCAGTATGGTTGCTCCACTGAACCTTCAAGAATTTGATGTTGCGATTCCTTGTCTTGCGCTTCATTTCTTCAAGAACGCTAATCGGGTGTTCCCGATAAGAGAGATCGGGTTGCAAATCAAGGTCTTCTAAATTGGTCGCTTCAGTAGGGACTCGAAGACATCTCTTCAGTTGAGATACATGGAATACATTGTGTGTGAGGACCCCAATTTATTTGGCTTGTAATGCTTAACCAACCACCTGGTCCTAGCATCACAAATCAAATAAACCGAAACCCCGAGATATGTATACTTCCCAGAAGCAGTATACACACCTCCCACAAAAGTATGCATCAACTCCATTCCAAACATAGAGTCCAAACATCACACTACCAAACGGAAGATAAACAAATAGAAGAGTTATTACAGACACAGGCCGACAGGCCCAAAAGATACACAAATAAACAAGAACGACAGCGGAAGCAAAAGCGCCATAAGATGGCTATAAACAAAACCAATCAGCGTGCCTTCACCCACAAGGCATCTGACCGGACCGCCAAGCCTAGTCGTCACACACGAAGCGACAGCACAACTCACATAAGTGAGGCCCTTGGGGCCCACCTTCTTCCTCTGCAACAAAAACATTAAGCAAAGCAGCTGAGTACAAAAATTTTTTGTACTCGCAAGACTGACGTGTGAACTAGCAGACCTATTCATATGCTACATGCAGGCTTATCTGGTGGATGCCATTTGTTTCATTTGCATAAAGCCAATTTTCATTTGCAATAATGTAATACAGTTTGAAGGCAAGTTTGCAATTCATTTTTAGTGTTGAAATAACAGTAAGGATAATATTAACAAGAGTAAAGGTGAAACAACCTGGAAGTGACTAACCCAATAGTCACCACAACAATAGCACAAATCCCAGATTCATACCACCCATCAAGTTTTAATTTAAATGTTGTAGTCTAGTTCTCACGGGGCGTATCCGAGCGTGTCCATAACCTAGGACGAGGCTATTCGAATAGTTTTAACCCTGCAGGGGTGTACCAATGTACCCACACTTCATACCGCCTTTAAGCCAAAGCACACTTCCAAGGTATGTTGTACGGCTAAGTCCTACGAGACTTTTTCCAATATTGTGTATTAACTACGAGCCGCTCGTATGGATAAAAATCCATACGCTTACATGGTAAAGCCGAAAAGACAACTACCCACTCAGGATAAAGCTTTTCGGACAACTACTATGCTCCCACCTCCATCCCTCCTGCGACCTCCTGCGACCCGGAGCCAATACACGCCAAAGTACTAGGTCAAGAGAGGTCCCATATACTCTAGTGTGGTTAGCACGCAAAATGTTCAGTACGGTGGCGCAAGTAACTCGGTCCTTAACTGACTCGGGCACCATTCCAGTCACACCCAACATATCACACCAATCATACCGTTGTGCCCAAGTCCAAATCATTTTGTTTTCATTTTTAGTTTTCACAAGTAACATAGCAAAATGCTGAACTATAAAGCTTTTATAATTTTTGTGTGATCAAGGCTACCGACAAAAGTCGATAACCGCCCAGTTCTACCGATAGCTAAGCATGTCTAAGCAAACTAACCCGGATCTACTAAGTGACAAGAGATCATCCAGCGATCTCTAATCACAGCAAATCACCTAGGCTCAGGTAGTAGAGGAATATCATTTGCCTACAGGTTATGCATCTAAAGGATTAACTAACCAATTTAACACAAATTAAGCGATGCATACATACAGTTGAAACAAAATATTAGACTTTAAAATACTGGGATTAACATGATCAAACTGCTTGCCTTCTAGCTGTTGCTCAATTTGTTGCGGAGGGTCGTTCTCAGGGTTACCGCAAATGTCGAAGCCTAACGATTGAACAAATAACAGCGAATAAGAACGAATAACACCGACAAAACTCAAACATACACAACATCGAAACATTCCAAGCTTTACACAGCAGCTTAAACATGAACTAACACATTTTTAGAAACAGAGAAATAATCTATTTAAAATGGTGATGCATTTTTTAGCAATTTTCTAAGATAACATACACATTAAAGCACTAGTTAAATACTCAACAAATTTTCATGAACGGAAACAGTATTTAAAACCTAACCTGATAATTAGTATACTAAAAATGAAAATTTTCAAAGTTGGATTCACTGGATTTGGACAATTATTGAGAAAGATATGAATTTTCTGATTTGGAATATACAATAATACACCATTTAATCAATAACCAGATTTTTGCTAACAGAGACATGGGTGAAAACAATTTTAGTAAATAATACATTTAAAATGAAAGACAACGGCACTGGATTCATGCGATTTGGATAAAAATTGAATTAGTTATGAATTTTCTAAGTTAAATTGAATTATTAGTGCAACCGAAAACACATTTCAGAAAAACTAAAGCATCTAATACTTTTTCTACCGGCGCACAGCTAGCCACAGCCACAGACATGTGGACCCGCGCGAGAAACGGCGACCAGGTCAAACTTGACCCAACCGCGCCCACGGCGACGTCGAAGGCGTATTTTAAGAATACGTCTCCCGCTTATCAAAATGCAATCCTAACAAATACGCACAGAGGAATACGTTTCCCAATAGAGAAAACGTATCACCAGAGTTACACAACCACTAACTGACAGCATGGGCCCATAAGACAGCGATTCAGAGAATTAAAACGATTAGATTTGAATCCTCAAACAAGCTTAATGCAGGGAGGGCCCACATGCCAGAGATACAAACTAAAAGATGATTAGAACTTAAGAAGGGGGTTAGACCTTAACCACCGGCGGCTCGACGGAGTTCCCGCGCGTGGCCGCGACGGCGAGGTGGGGGATCTGGAGAATGGTTCTGGCTCTGAGCTCGGGGATGGCACGTACGGGTGCACCGCAGCTCCACGAACTGGACGATGATGACGCGGAGCCCAATGGTCGTCGGAGTCGAGCTCGCGACGGCCGGAGGCGGAGAAGAAGCTACGGCTCTCGCGGAGAAGACGCTACGGACTTCGAGAAGCCCCGGGAAGGTGCGCCACGGAATCGCCTCGGCCCCAGGAGCAATAAGCACAAGATAACGTCGACGAAGAAGGTCCGAGGCGGCCGGAATCAGCGCGGCGACGGAAAACCGAGATCGGAGAAGAAACAGCCGCACACCCTCCACGATGCACCAAAACGAAAATGAACCCACCGTGAGTATCAGTGAAGCATTGCGATCAAGTGGGACCAAACGCTGAGGCTTGAGACTCACCAGAACGCCTACACGACTTCGAGGGCGAAGCTGCCGGAGGCGGAGACGATGAAGTCGCTCCAGGCGATACAGTGCACGCTAATGATCCGGGCTAGCAAAATGGAGGTGGCGAGGTGAGAGGAGCACAACGGCGGGATCGCTGGCTCGAGGGCGGCACTAGCACGGCGGCGCTAGCTTCGTTCCCTTCTCCGGCCGAAATAGAGAAACGGGCGGAGAAAGCGAGAGAGCGAAGGAAACGACGAATGGGTGAGCTCAAAGGCTTTAAGGAGTCACGGCGATGCTTCTCAGACTGACACGAGGACAGAAAGGTGGCAGCGACGAGGGACGTGGCGAGCATGCGCGAGCGGCCGCGAGCTCCGGTGAGACGCGGAGAAGGCGAGGAAGAACCTGACAAGGAGGGCCCACTTGTCAGCGACGGCGACGAAGCGGTGCGAGTCGGACTAAGTGTGGTTCAACGATTTGGTCTGACTCGATCAAGAAGATGTCAACCGCTCGATCTAGAATGGACGGCGAGATCAATGTATGCATTCTGGACAGTCGACGAGACAAGCAATGTGGACCGTGCGATCTCCATCGGACGGCTGATAGCCATCGGGCTCGCGCGGTGCAGCTAGGCGGTGTGACCGAGTCACTTAGGTGCGGTCGGACTCGAGCCCAAGTGGGGTTTCACCAGGAACGCTTATTTCGCTTTTGAATTAAAAGGCTGAGCAGATTTGGGGAATTTTTAGAGGTAGCTCCCGAGCTCCAAAAATTCTGAAATTTTTATGGAAGCTTACTGGAACAGAGAACAACATTGTGGAATGTTTCCAGGAATTTTCATGCACTAGATTTCTCCCAAGAAAATTAAGAAGCTGTTGTCCAGAGGTTTGACCAGATTTCCAAACTGGTTTGACTTGGCCATTTGAAATAGCAACCAAAATCTAAAAATTGTGAAATTTTTCAGAGAGGTAGCTAGGATGGTCAAGATGATAGGAAAAATACTTGCAGAGGATGATCACAAGTTTAAGGTCAAAAATTGGTTGGCAACAATTTCCATTCACAAGAATTAAACCTCAGAAAATGGAAATTGTTTAGGGAAAATTTGGAAAACTTCCAAATAACTTCATGAGATAACAAAAGTTTTTATTTCCCCTCAAAATTTTACATTTGAAATACAAACCCAGACTTTGGGCTGTTACAAATCTCCCCCCCTTACAGGAATCTCGCCCCGAGATTCTGATCACTGGGAGAAGAAGGACGGGTAGTCTGCACGGAGGTGATCTTCCCGCTCACAAGTGGCTTCGTCCTCAGAGTGATTCGACCACTGAACTTTGAGGAACTTGATCACACGATTCCTAGTCCTCCGTTCAGATTCTTCAAGAATGCGCACCGGACGCTCACGGTAGGACAGATCCTCCTACACATCGATATTCTCCAAAGGTGTTTCCTCAACTGGAACACGGAGGCACTTCTTCAATTGCGATACATGGAAAACATCGTGCACTCCTTCGAGTGTAGCTGGCAATTCTAGCTTGTAAGCAACTGCTCCCACTCGATCGATGATGCGATACGGCCCGACATATTGAGGAGCCAGTTTGCCCTTGACACCGAAACGACGATGACCCTTCAGAGGTGAGACTTTGAGATACACAAAGTCATTGGGCTGCAAACTCAGCTCACGACGACGCCGACCGCATAGCTCTTCGCTCGATCGAGCTACGCGCAAGTGCTCACGAATCAACTACACTTGACTTTCAGCCTCATTAATGGAATCTGGGTCAAAGAACTGTCTTTCCCCAGTTTCTGACCAGTTCAGTGGTGTCCTGCATCGCCTCCCATACAAGGCCTCAAATGGTACCATACCGAGACTAGCCTGAAAACTGTTGTTGTAGGAGAACTCGGCAAGCGGTAGGCACTTCTCCCAATTCTTCCCATAGGAAAGAACACAAGCACGGAGCATATCTTCAAGCACCTGATTGACGCGCTCCGTCTGACCATCAGTCTGAGGATGGTAGGCTGTGCTGAAAGTAAGACGGGTCCCCATAGCTTCTTGCAAACTGTGCCAAAATCGCGAAGTGAACAAGGAACCGCGATCTGACCCAATGGTTCGGGGCACACCATGCAAGCTCACAATGCGGGATATGTAAAGATCCGCTAGCTGATTCACATCAATCTTCGACCGCACCGGAAGGAAATGGGCCACCTTCGTCAATCGATCAATGATAACCCATAATGCATCCTTCCCCGAAGGAGTACGGGGTAGCCCAGTGATGAAATCCATGCCTACAGAATCCCACTTCCACTCTGGCACTGGTAGAGGCTGAAGAAGACCTGCCGGACGTTGATGCTCGGCCTTGACACGACAACATATGTCGCACCTGGCAACGAACCTGGCAATCTCGCGCTTCATGCGAGTCCACCAGAATCTCTGACGTAGATCTTGGTACATCTTAGTAGCCCCGGGATGAATAGACAAAGGAGAATCATGGGCTTCATGAAGAATCAAATCCCGCAACTCTGGGACCTTAGGAACAACAAGCCGCTGTCCAAACCACACGACCCCGTGCTCATCCTCTGTGAAACACTTGGCTGATCTAGCCTTGATATTCTGCTTGATTTTACTCACCCCAGCATCTGATTGCTATGCTGCCTTGATTTGATCCACCAAGGTTGGCTGCACAACCAAAGCAGCGAGTGAGCCATGCTCAACCAAACCCAAGTTGAGGCGCTGAAATTCTGCAAGAAGTGTCGGTTGCTGCTCTTGAATCATCAAAGTATTGCAATACACTTTTCGGCTAAGTGCATCAGCAACCACATTGTCCTTGCCAGGATGATAATGAATACCCATGTCATAATCTTTGATCAATTCCAACCATCTCCTCTGCCTGAGGTTCAGATCTGGCTGGGTGAACAAATATTTCAAGCTCTTGTGATCGGAATACACCTCACGATTCTACGATCGATAATGCCGCCAAATCTTGAGTGCATGAACAACAAAGCAAAGAAGCTCTAAATCATGGGTGGGATAGTTGAGCTCATGAGGTCTCAATCGCCTAGATGCATAGGCTCTGACCTTGCCTTCCTGCATAAGAACACACCCGAGTCCCTGACGAGAGGCATCGCAATAAATATCGAAGCTCTTGTGGACATCGGGAAGAGTAAGAACTGGAGCCGAAGTCAAACGCCGTTTGAGCTCCCGAAAGCTCTCATCACAAGCAGAGGACCACACAAACTTCTTATCCTTCTTGAGCAATTCAGTCATTGGCTTTGCGATCTTGGAGAAATTCTCGATAAAGCGGCGGTAGTAGCCCGCTAAACCAAGAAAACTCCGCACATCAGTGACTGACTTGGGCTGACCCCAAGATAGAACATCGCTAACTTTGCTGGGATCCACAGCTACGCCTCCAGCTGAAAGAACATGGCCCAAGAATGCTACTTCCTTCAACTAGAACTCGCATTTGCTGAACTTCGCATATAGCTGGTGTTCCCGCAATTTGCCCAAAACAATCTTCAGATGCTCAGCATGCTCTGCTTCAGTCTTGGAATAGATAAGAATATCATCAATGAAAACCACCACGAACTTATCCAAATATTCCATGAATATCGAGTTCATGAGGTTCATGAAATATGCTGGAGCATTGGTTAAGCCGAAAGACATGACGGTATACTCGTACAGACCATAACGAGTAGTGAAAGCCGTCTTCGGAATATTCTCAGCCCTGATCCGGACTTGATGATATCCCAATCTCAGTTCAATCTTGGAGAATACCTGAGCTCCCGACAACTGGTCGAAAAGATCATCAATGCGGGGCAAGGGATATTTGTTCTTCACTGTCACCTCATTGAGCTGACGGTAATCAACACACATGCGCAAGGTCTTGTCCTTCTTCTTCACAAAGATCACCGGACAACCCCAAGGAGATGAACTGGGACGGATGAAACCCTTTGCTTGGAGTTCACCAAGCTGCTTCTTCAATTCTTCTAGCTCATTGGGAGGCATCCGATATGGCTCCTTCGAGATAGGGGCGGTACCGGGAAGCAACTCAATGACAAACTCCAGATCTCGAACCGGAGGCATCCTGTAAATCATCGGAAAACATCCTCAAAATCACAAACAGTAGGAACCTCCTGAATCTTCAAAGCTGGCTTTGCTACAAGTGCACCAAGGTGGGACCCTTGCAGCTGCGGGGAAAAGTCAACCTGTTCACCGGAAAGGTTGGTGAGGAAAACCATCTTCTTGGCACAATCGATCTGCCCCAAGTGTTGGGACAACCAATCCATGCCAAGAATTACATCTAGGCTCGCTGAGTTGAGCAGGATGAGATTTGCCAAGAATCCCACTCCTTTGACTTCGATAGGAACATCCCGACATTGTAAATCAGCTCTCATTTTCGACCCCGGAGAGCGAATGAGCAAAGGAACTCCCAAAGAAACACAGTGAAGACCACTAGCAGCAGCAAATGATCTCGAAATAAAAGAATGCAATGCTCCAGAATCAAAAAAATCCTGCAGCAGGACGATAATTGACAAGAAGTGTACCCATCACGACATCTGGCGCCTCTTGAGCCTCCTCAGCTGAAAGATGGTTGACTCGACCGCTGCTCACACCCTGGGTCTTCTGGATGATCTTCTGGTCAGGTGGGTGACCACTCCCCTGCCCGCGTCCTCCATTAGGACGAGGGGCTGCTGCAACAATCTAAGGGCAGGCATTCGCATAATGGCCCTTGTTGTGGCAGCGAAAACAAGTAACCTCGGTCGCCGGATTGCAGAGGCCACCCTGCTGCTGGACCACAGGTGTAACATCCCCAACTTTATAAACAGTAATTAAATGCTTTATGAGCAGTAATGAGGTGCTGTTCATAGCATTACTGTTCATTTCTACAATTAGGGCAGCATGTTACAAATTAAAAACATTCCTTTTAGCCAAAATCCTAAAGAACCACTTAAAGTCTTAAAGGAATACAAGATGAAACTTGTATTATGACTGGGGAGTATTTTTATTAAAGCCTAGATAAATTATCTTGGATAAAAATAATTTTTGTTGTATTTTTAGAAATTATATTGACTTAAAGAAAAATAATTGTCTTCAAATGAATATTTTCGGGCTAAATAAATATTTATGTATTTTACAAAGTGATCTTGTGATTTTAAAAATTTATCTGGGAAATATATCATTCCAGTAGCTTCCAGTAAAAATTTCATGATTTTACAACTTTATTTGCTATTTTTAAAAGCCCACCAAACCTTAAAGCTTTTGAATAGGTTCGGTCAACTAAACCGGTTTGAATCCAAACCCTAGCAATCAGAGCGACTCGAGCCATGTGGTTGGGTCCAACCTCGTGCAAAGGGTCCGCTCTGCACACGCTCGAGCGCAAGCCCAAATCTCCTTGCGCGATATGAGCCGTTGATCTTCAATCGAACGCGGCCGCAACGCCTTATGCGTCCGCCCACGTGTGCACTTTAGTCTCCGCCGCTGGATCTTGATCTAACGAGCGAGATCGATGTGTGCACCGGACAACTCCGAGCCTTCTCAATCTCCACCGCTCATTCTCGATCCAACAACGATCCCTTTCGCTTTAAACTTAAAGACGCGCTTTTATCCGAGCCGCCGATTCAAATCCTACGCTTTTCCTTTTACGCGTGCTATTAAGGCCCGCGCTCCTGGGCCGCTTGATCTTCATCATGTGGTCCAGACAGGTATGCATTCGGACGACTCGGATCCCTCACGATCTCACCGTCCATTCTTGATCTAACCGCGTCGCTCATTTCATTTTGAAATCAAAGGCGCGCGTTATCCGGGCCCTTGATTTAAATCCTACGGCGCTCCTTTTTGACCGTGGGCCTTAAAGCCCAAATTCGGTGGATCGTTGGATTTCAATCGTAAGGTCCATATGAGTGTATGCAATCGGACCATCCGGTTCAATTTTCCATCCTGACCGTAGAAATCAAATCCAACGGTGTTGTGCCATCGCATCTAAAAGGGGTGACGTGTATTCTTTTAGCTGATCGTTGGATTCCAATCCAACGTCCAGATTTGAAAGTGGATCTCGAGATTCCTTTGAGCTCCGTTTTAATCTCGATCGGTCGATCTAGATCGCATGGTCCATATTAAAAGATGCCGATTAAAACCTTTTAACCTCTCTATTTATCGCAACCGCCATTTCCAATCGGACAGCTGATATTCTTTTGAGCTTTTAGGAAGCGCGCACGGCTGAGAATGACAAGGGGACCCACATGTAAGAGTGCTCTTATCTTCTTCCCTCTCTCTCTGCACGCAAATCTCTCTGTAAACAGAGGAGAGGATTTATCCCAAAGTTTTTGCAACTAATTTTGGGATAATTAGCCTAAATGGACACCTCATCAACTCTAGATCTTTCTCTCTTGCCCCGTAGCTCAACATCCATATTTAAACCCTAGCTTTTCTGTCTTTGTTACCATTGTTGACCACCAAGCTCATCCTCCATTGTTGTCCAAAGGAGTTTCTTGCTCTGTTCTTTGCTTGTCCATCCCAAGAATTGGTTTTACCTTGCACTAAGGTTTTGACCTCTTTTGTAGGTTAAAACCGAGGGTATCTCTCTGTTGAGCAAAATCAATTTTCTCAACTTTTGGTGTCTTTCCTTTCTCGTAAGCTAAAACCCTAGTTTTTAACATCTTGAGCATCTTAAGGACCTTGGAAGTCTGCTGAATCATTCTTTTGAGCATCGTAGCTTTAACTTGCTCAAACCGAAAAGTTGATGTTATAACTTTCTGGTTTTCCATATCATTTTCCGCACCTAGGGTTTCTCCTGTCAACTTGTTATCCTAATTAGGTTTGAACCAAACCCTAGTAGCATAACAAGTTGTTCTTTTAATCCTTGTTATCATCTATTTAGGTTGATAACAGAAAATTGTCTCTGTTCTCTTTTGTCGGCTCAACCGACAAAATAGGTTTTACTTTAGCTTTTGAAATCTAATTGATTAGGGTTAGCTTAAGGTTAGCTTGGGATATTAATTGCCCTAAAATATCATGCTAAGTTTCATTTATGAACTTTTGCATGTTCTATTTTCTTTTTTCCGAAAACTGCAATCTGTCCTGTTTTCAGCTCTTTTAAAATCTAAAAACTGGAACTTTGCACTAAACCCTAGTTTCTGTCTTTTGAAAACAGTAGGTTATAAAATGGGTTATTATCACTATTATGGGTAGTTATAGCTTAAGCATATTGTCAATCATGCATTTCCAGATTGATCATGCATATTTCTTCGATTTTGTACTTATTGTCGTTTTTGGCACTTATTGGATTTAATTGCTTCTTATAGAATCTGGTTCATCTGAAGTTTTTGAATATGTCTTTGAGCAACCCGAACCTGCAACAGAGGTTTACTATTATCAAGGCAAGCATCCTCTCTGCACCATATTGATCCAAAATTTTATACATTAGATTTTCTAAATCCAATGACAACTGTGCATGCTATTTTTCTGAAAGTACAAACTGTAATTTGTTAGTAGTTAGTTATAACCTAACTTGATGGATTACCTCAATTGTCACCATACACTTAACCCTAGCTCAGTACTGTATATTATAGCATATATTTTCAGATTTGGCTTAGATATGCAGTCTAGAGACTTTAGAGTTTGACAAGCATATCTTGTCAAACATGGGAATCACAACTGAACTCTTGTTATTTTAAAACTCTTTGTCCAGTTTCTTTAAATCAGACTTGTATTTTAAATTTAAATTGATCTGGACAAGAGGAAGCTAGTGATGGTGCTTTTGTGCACGAGATTGGGTTTTGTGGTGGACTTGTCCGGGTTAATTAAGGACCGAACTCTGATTATTCAATTCAAGTCCCCACGTTTCCACATGCGGTGTATGGGCACCGCTTTGGTTAAGTAAAATGTTAAGACTATTGGGTTGGAAACAGAGAGTAAGAATATGTGTATTGACCTTGTATGGCATAGATGCTTTGGTCTTATGATCTGCGTTGTATGCCATGTGAGCTTGTATGTCAAGATCGGATGTTCTCGAAGGGTGAGGCGTATATGTGCTCCGTAGCATATACGATACCTTAATGGTGCCGATTGCATCCTAATATGGGTAGTGAGCCCAGTTCGCATTTAATTGTTTGGATCGGCATTACTGTAACGTCCCAAAATTTGGCTTTTCAAAAATCTTTTGAGTAGTTTAGGTCCCTGAAAAATTTCACCAATTTTATTTGAATTAATAAAGCTTAATTGGGAATTTTCTAAATTAAAAATATTTAATTTGACTAATATAAATGTTAATTAAATAAAAACCTGTGTTATTTGGCTTCCTTGTGTTTCAAGGAATTTTTGGGTATTTTCTGAGATTTTTTCGGATTTGTTTGCTATTTTATTTGACCTCCTTGATTTTTGGGATTTCTTTTAATTCCGAAAATCCAGATTTTCTCTCTCCTGCCGATGCTACAGTACCTCGCGAAACACTGTTCATCTTCAAGCTCAGAACCGAACGTGAGTCCAGTACGTGCACGTCTCCAACTAAAAATTTCAAAATTCCATATCTTCCTCTACGGTGCATATAAAAGCGAGCCGTTTGCGCTCACGCGTCCGTGTTGATCCCCTCTTCCAATCCCCTGAATTGGTTTTCTCCAAACCGATCTATTTTCGTCGCAATCTCCAGAAAACCGAGCTCCAACCAAAAGTCTTCTCCGGCGAACTGCGCCTTCGTCCGACGTCCGTTGGCCGAACCGTCTGCGGCGTTGGCTTCGCATCGTCGCGTTCTACGTCATGGTTCCTTCCTCTTCGCCCGAAGATCACCAGAGCACCGTCGGCCATGTCAAGCCCTAAAGCCGAAACGTGTTCATCGCGTTCCTCGCTTCCTCGGTGAGTTTCTCCAAAATCCGATCGCGTCATCTTGTGCCCCTCGTCAATACCTATTTTTCCCCTCTTGTAGCTTCAAGTTTCATCCACCGTGCGGCGAGAATTTGACGTTCTCTCGCCTCTTGTTCGTCGTCCTTCTCCGGTCAATTACTCCGCAACCGTTGATCCCCTGCCTTCAACTCCACCACCGTTGAGTTCGCGTCGCCGCGTTCTACGCGGTGCTCACCTTCCTTTTCGCAGATTGTCGCCGGAAGTGTTACGCGCCCGTGAGGCCACCGTCGTCGGCGTTCTTCGCGTCGCTGCCGTCGCATGGAGCAAAATCTTGATGTCCGGACCGCGTCATCATCTCCGGCTCGTCGTTTCCTTTCCGTTTTGCCCCTTCGCCAATGTTGGTTCGCCTCCGTTCGTCGTCACCACCTTGAGCAAGAATCAGCCTAATCTCTGTTTACTATTCATACCGTTGTCCAGTACGTGAGTAGTGCCCAGTTCTGTTCCTTCTCTGGTTTCCTTTCTTGTTTTCTTTCACATCTATGATATGTGGTCAGGCTTGGTTAATCCCTTGTGTTAATCCTTGTTATTAATTCTTTTCTCTAATCCTTGCTTTCCATCTCAGTGCCAAAATTCATACCACTATGCCAGGAGGAGCCGCACCTTCTCTGTTCATGTCTGTTGATGCTTCCATGTGTCTAGTACATGTATTCTCAGTTGATCTATTATCTGTGTTAATTCTTTGTCTATGTTGATTTGGCCCACTTGGCATTCAATCAATCCAAACCAAATATCTATTTATCACTTACATGCGACCCCACATGTCATCCTCCTAATTAAAATCCTAATTATTTATTTACCTCTCTTACATGCGGGTCCCGCATGTCAGTCAACCTTGGTCAAACCTTGTTCATGAGCTTGGTCCACCGTGGACTAGCATATCTCCGTGGACCTGGTCCATAGACCAGTGGCCCACATGTCAACCCCTAATTCTATTTTCAGGAATTAATTTAATTCTTGAAAATCCTTTTATCTTATTGGTCCCGCTTGTCACTCTCTCTACTTTATTTCTGGAATTATTTTAATTCTAGAAATCCATAAATACCAGTCGGTCCCACCTATCATACACTTATTCTTTTTCTAATATTTTCGGAATAGAATATTCTGGGAATATTCCGTAGAGCTTTTTCATCATTTCATGTGAATTCCAATCTTCCAAAAGCCATATCTTCTTCATCCGAATTCCGATTGAACTCATTCAAGTTTCTAAATTCATCTAAATTCAATATCTACCTTCCAGTACCATTCAATTTCAATTTGGAGTTTATTTGATTTGTCTTTTTGAATTTAGTTTGTTTTGCGCTTTCTTTCTCGTTAGACAGAAGTCCCAATCGTCAGAAGGAGTCAAGATCAAGCAAGTAGAAGATTGAAGATAAAATAAGATCATCATTGCTATAGCAAGGCAAGTTATACCTTTGATCATATTGAATCCCAGTTTTTAAAATTACTTTGATTTAAATTATTGCATTTACTTTAAGTAATTATTTAAATGCTTTTGGGTTTAGCTATTAATCCAATTTGTTATATCCACTTTGTCTATTGTATGTCATAATCTTTTGTCACTCTAGATTGGTTCATATTTAGTTGGTGCTATGGTATTACCAACGTGGGTTGGTTAGTACGAGTAGATTGCTTAGCCATGCAACGAGTCATCATCATAACTCGAGTTGCAATTATAAATTTGACTATGTGATTATGGAACTTTGTGTAAAATCGTGTGCTATGTGTTATTACTTCGTGATGGCATGTGTTGCACTAAAACCAACTGGGTGGTAAAGGATTTGGGTGAGGCAAGTGGTGGATCTTGTGTGAATCGTGGCTTTGTGATTGGGATTTATCTGTGTGGTTTAGTTAGAAAAGCTGGAAGTCTTGCCTTGGTCAATTAAGGACTTAACTTTGTGCGCCATTGAATCGAGCTATCTTGTCGACCACATGTCAGTGAGGCCTAACTTAGTAGGTTACGGAGTTTCAACATTGGGGTTCGGTGGATAGGTTAAGCTTTGTGATATGGGATCGTGTGAATAAGAACGTCAATGTTGAGACGAAGTTGCCGAATGTTTTGTTATGATCGGTGCGGCCACACCGTTATATCGTGTGGGCAAAGTGTACAACCTCTGCAGAGTGTTAAACAATCTATTCGAATAGCGCGTCATGATCATGGACATGCTCGGGGATTTCACACGAGGGGTAGATTTTCGTAAAACTATTGGGAAGGGACAGCTGTGTGATTTAAGTCATATGGCTGTGTGAAAGAATTTGATTAGGCTGTGTGTCTTTGTGAAAACAACTGTTAAATTAATATTGTCTATTTGTTTTGAATTATGCTTTCAATCTATTATTCATATTCAATTGCAAATGTTGCATTTCTGCAAAATAACCACAGAAGCCATTTCCTTTGGAATAAGCCTGCATCCATAAATTGCATTCTGTGGTATGACTTGCGAGTACGGTTGTGTACTCACGCTTGTTGTAAAACTTGCGCCCAAACCTACAGAGTGAAGGAATCGTCGGTCAACAAGGTCTACTTCAAGGATCGAGAAGAACTAGGTCGCTTTTGACCATTGCTGTGGGCATATGGATGGGCTTCACCGAGTTATTCCGTTTCGTTCATTGCGACTTCATTGAGCTATTAAGCCTTCGAGGCATTAATTGTAAGCTTTGACCTTAAGGTTTTTACTCTGATATTTATTGTTATTTGCCTATTTATTAGTCATCTTTGCATATGGAAATGATATTTCATCGATGTTGCCACTGTGTGCACTAGCGTGATCCTGGACTAGTGCGGTATACACGAGGGTCGAGTGTAATTTTGGGTCCCGGCGGAGGTGGTATCGAGCCATATCGACTGTAGGTCGTGACCTTAGTTAGAATTGTCGTTGTAAGGAAAAGTTCAAAACTTATTTTACAAATGGAAAATCTTAATGATGTGCTATTCTTATCTTGTCTAGCTTCTATACTCTTCCATTCTATTCCTTTCTCATCTATATTCGTCCTCACCATTTTGAGTATTAAATTGGACTCTCTCCTCTCATAACTTCTATAGTCATCGTTATCCATGTCAAATGTCTTGGTGGATGTCCAAGAGCTGTTTTGAGCAACTGTTTGAAGACCATGCAACAAACAACAACGTATCAACATCTCCCCAAGTGTTCAAGACAAGCTCGTCGCAAGAATTCAAGACCAAGAAGAAGTTGTACGTCGCCTCCATCTTTCTTCAAGCTTCGCCTCTAAGGATCGCAAGCAGTCAATGTTTGATGAAGACCGTGACCGGCCTCGAGTTTTCTTGGACCAACCATATAGGATAAATCAGTGTAGGTTCCTCCCGTGTGTTGAGCCAAGTCGCCCTGTTAAGTTAGATTTTAATCGACTAGACGATTAGATCTTTGTTTCCCTTCTTCGGTGTAGTTTGGCTGTGAGTTTTGTGCTTCTTAATAGCTTTCCGGCTATTTGTGTGTTCCTTGGTGTTCTTTGGGTTAAACCCGCTCCCCTTAGTAGATTCTCTTCCCTTACCTTGTGCTTTTCCCTCGCATCTATTAGCCCAGTCACCAGCGGATGGAGAACCCGATGAAGCCACTTTATCGGTAATCTTGAGACGATTTGTGCGGCTCGGTGTTGTCAACCCCAAAGTGGGCGATTGTCGATGCAGGAGTAGCAGATCCAGTCATGGAACAATTCTTGGTAGCTCAGACTCAATCCATGAACGTGATGATGCAGAACATGAACAACAGGATGACCCAGCAGAATCAGACCACCGCTACCTTAGTCAATCTGATGAATCAGAATAATCAAGCAAGTTATCGTACCGTCGCCAGTGTCAGTACCAGAGCATACGATGACCAACAACAATCTCCAGTGCCAGTAGTGACACATCAGGACCCGAGCCAGTTTCCTGCCACCCAGAATCAACTCATGCCAGCAACAATGCGATCGTCGGACATTAGTAATGTTTGCAATGGTGCACAACTCGTTGCCATCCCGAAGACACACCTTCAGTTCAAGTTTGCAAAGTTCTTAAGGACCAAGGCGCCAGTCTTTGAAGGATCAACCGCACTCAAGGATGCAGAATCTTGGATTCGCACAATAGAAGAAAAGCTAGTTGTTGTGCAATGCAATGATAATGAAAAAGTTTTCTATGCTACTCATCATTTAGAAGGAGTTGCATTAGATTGGTGGGAAAAATTTCGTACCGCCCATCAGGACGAGCACACCATCACTTGGGCAGAGTTCACCATCGTTCTGTGCCAACAACATGCGATATCAAGCATAAGTGATCAAGAGAAACCTGCTATTTCGATATCCTACACCAAATCTAGCCATTGTCAGTTGAAGTGCTGCTAACCAGATAAGTCAGAAGATTGTGCATGTACCCACTGCGGAGAAATAGGCCATAGTGTCGCTGAGCACAATATCAATTGTTCTAGTTGCGAAGGAAACCATTCTGTTGGAAAATGTCCTATGAGTAAGATCACATGTTTCTTGTGTGAAAGCGATGATCATTGTCAGAGCGATTGCCCTATGTATTCCGTGTTGACTTCTGCAACGCAACGTCAATGAGAAAATTTTTGAGCTACTGTCAGAACATTAGCAAGAGAAGGCAAACCATTGTCAGTACAAGATATGTCAGCTAAAGAATCACAAAAGCAGAATATTGACCTCAGCAGCCCACCTCAAAAGAGAAACAAGCCAGTCTCGTCACTAGTGTGTTTCAAGTGTGGTAAGCAAGGCCACTATGCCAAGAGATGTCCTACAAAGTGACTATCCTTCTTGAAGGTTGAAGAACACCAAAATAATTGTTCTGCCTTGACCTCTTCAGAAAAAGTCACAAGGTTCGACATGTCTATACTACAACAATCATGGAAAAGGTCACTACATCAGCTAGTGTCCTCAGTGGAACCAGTGACTCACTCCAGATACAAGAATGCCGGAAGATATATCAGTCCAGATCATAACTCCCAGAGTAGGTGGTAACGCAGCAAGATCCGTTTGCCCAACGAAGTAGTCAAAGAAGAGACGTAAGAACGGTGATGTTACCAAGAAAGTCAAAGAATCAATGTAACTTTTCCTTTGTTAGAAAGCAAAAATGTGGACATCTTTGCATACAAGTTACGGAGAAAAAGAAATTATTGGATATTAAATCATTGGATACCTTTCCAAGAGTCTGCCTTTGCAAGTTGAGTAATCAAGCGTTAAGTCATGATGATTGAAGGCTGTAGAGCCGTAACTATGGAATGTGATGTTGAATTCCAACTCATCATTTTGCATAGCAGTGAGACAATAGTAAATGATTGAAGAAGCTAATCATTGGAATAATGTCCGTATCATCAAGAGAATATGCAGTCGTCATTGCAAGTGATCTATGCAGCATGCAACCATATTCAAAGTCAAGTTCGTCTCTGACTTGGTACCCAGGATTTGCCAATTCCAGAAGGAATTACGTCACAGATGAACTATGACAAAAGTTGCCAACGAGTTTGCCAGAGGTGATAGAGTAGATCGATGACTTTATCGGATAAAGCGTTGTCAAATCAAACCCATCGGCTTAGCAATGTTCGTTGAATAGCGATGAAGCGATGCGTTTGAGACGGTGTTAGTTGAAGATAAATGAGACGATCGTTTCAAGTTAGCCAAGACCCTCACCGGTTGCAAGAAGAAGTTCGCGGTGCCGCTAGAAGTGAACCGTGTTTGTAAGAATTTGAGAAGAGATTAATCACAACTCCAATGTTTGTATTGTCAGTTACCAGAAAGAACCTTGATAGCCTTTATCAGGGAGCATCCAAGAATTGGTGTGTTGAGAAGTTTCAGGTGGTGAATTATCTTAGTCATAATTCGAAGTTGCTACCGTGGAGCAGCAAAGATGGTTATTGGATTGAGAACCATGAGGTTGGAATCCGTTCCCTCATACTGCACGATCAAATGATGATACTTTGAAGCGTAAGAGCTACCACAAGGATCTGTTGATCAGTCAGCTAAAGTTACCTGTGAAATTCAGAGTTTGGATCTTGAGTCAGTTGCAAGGATATCTGTTGAACCCCAAAGTTCGGACCGATGCTAGAAATCAGTGAGGTGACAGTAACGTTAAGTGATCCGTCCTCACGTGAAGCCAAGGAAAGAGTGAGAACCCACTGAAGGCAAACAGAATGATCCATGGATCAACGAGTATATTTGCATATCTAATGAGAAGGAACTCCGAGGTTGATGCTCAAACCAACATTTGAGTGTAAGCATTCTACTTTTCTTCGAAAGTACCAAGGTGTACAAAGATCTCAAAGTGGCATTGTGATGATCCAAAATAAAGTGAAATATCGCAGAATGGGTTACCATGTGTTTGACATGTCAGAAAATCAGCCAAAATGTTGGGGGCTAGTCAGAGTACTTCTATCCTCGAGAATTCGGATATGGGATCTCCTAGGACCCAATCGGGATATAATTTCTTGAAGGGTGATTGTTGATCATTTGACGAAATTTGTCGCTTCATTCTGTCCAATATCACCTAGTTTGGAGATCGCCTAGCGAGTGGTATACGGCGAGAGGTTGTATCGGCGATGATATGGTATTCGTCAGCATGGGTGCAGTGTTAGATCTACAGAGATGATCAAATTGCACGACGTGTTAGAGAAGTTAGTGTCAGACCAAGGATCCCAGCTTATCTTGTGTTAGCGACAGAGCCGCATGATGCTTGGGTGGTCATTGCAGTTCAGCATGGTGTATCGCCCGAATCAACGGACAGATTGAAAGAAACAGTGAGTTGTGCCTTAACTCAGAGTACCAAGTCGCGCAAGTAAGTGTTATGTGCAGAGTTTTCCTGCGACTCAGATGTCAGCCAGTCGCAATTGTCACCATCTGAAATTCGCAGTGGTTGATCGTGTAAGTCATCGCTCAGCTAGGAGCAGATCAAATTACAAAGTATGTGGATGTTGCATTAATCATGAAGCAGAAGACCAAAGGTCCTTAATCCTAAATGGAATTTAAGTAGCAGGGTTCAAAAAGGAAAGCTACACAGACTATACAGATTTTCACCCTCGCAGCCATGTCTATCTTCAGAATACCTGTTGAGGTTCTATGCTAAGAATTGTATGACAGAAGTGACAGAAATGTGTCAGTTAGTTCAGATTCCAAAGCGCAGAAGAAGAGATAGTTTGCCAACCTGTGTAGCCAATCAGCAGCAAGATTTCCTCCACTCCAGAAGTGCCTTCAAGCACCGATCAAGCAGCCCCGGTAGAAGCAATCAAGTTTCAAGATGCCTTCCAGCCAAAAGCCAGTTCGTCAAGTTTTCAGTGGAGCGAGAAGTTTAGCAAGAAGCAAGGTGTTGTTCTGTAAGTGGTCAGAAGAGCGATTCTGTCAAAGTCAAAGCGATTTGAAAGCAAGAAGTGAACCCGAAGGCGGAGTTCCTTATCCTATTCTATAGCCAGCCTGAATCTCGGGGACGAGATTCCTTTAAGGGGGGAGGTTTGTAACGTCCCAAAATTTGGCTTTTCAAAAATCTTTTGAGTAGTTTAGGTCCCTGAAAAATTTCACCAATTTTATTTGAATTAATAAAGCTTAATTGGGAATTTTCTAAATTAAAAATATTTAATTTGACTAATATAAACGTTAATTAAATAAAAACCTGTGTTATTTGGCTTCCTTGTGTTTCAAGGAATTTTTGGGTATTTTCTGAGATTTTTTCGGATTTGTTTGCTATTTTATTTGACCTCCTTGATTTTTGGGATTTCTTTTAATTCCGAAAATCCAGATTTTCTCTCTCCTGCCGATGCTACAGTACCTCGCGAAACACTGTTCATCTTCAAGCTCAGAACCGAACGTGAGTCCAGTACGTGCACGTCTCCAACTAAAAATTTCAAAATTCCATATCTTCCTCTACGGTGCATATAAAAGCGAGCCGTTTGCGCTCACGCGTCCGTGTTGATCCCCTCTTCCAATCCCCTGAATTGGTTTTCTCCAAACCGATCTATTTTCGTCGCAATCTCCAGAAAACCGAGCTCCAACCAAAAGTCTTCTCCGGCGAACTGCGCCTTCGTCCGACGTCCGTTGGCCGAACCGTCTGCGGCGTTGGCTTCGCATCGTCGCGTTCTACGTCATGGTTCCTTCCTCTTCGCCCGAAGATCACCAGAGCACCGTCGGCCATGTCAAGCCCTAAAGCCGAAACGTGTTCATCGCGTTCCTCGCTTCCTCGGTGAGTTTCTCCAAAATCCGATCGCGTCATCTTGTGCCCCTCGTCAATACCTATTTTTCCCCTCTTGTAGCTTCAAGTTTCATCCACCGTGCGGCGAGAATTTGACGTTCTCTCGCCTCTTGTTCGTCGTCTTTCTCCGGTCAATTACTCCGCAACCGTTGATCCCCGCCTTCAACTCCACCACCGTTGAGTTCGCGTCGCCGCGTTCTCGCGGTGCTCACCTTCCTTTTCGCAGATTGTCGCCGGAAGTGTTACGCGCCCGTGAGGCCACCGTCGTCGGCGTTCTTCGCGTCGCTGCCGTCGCATGGAGCAAAATCTTGATGTCGGACGCGTCATCATCTCCGGCTCGTCGTTTCCTTTCCGTTTTGCCCTTCGCCAATGTTGGTTCGCCTCCGTTCGTCGTCACCACCTTGAGCAAGAATCAGCCTAATCTCTGTTTACTATTCATACCGTTGTCCAGTCGTGAGTAGTGCCCAGTTCTGTTCCTTCTCTGGTTTCCTTTCTTGTTTTCTTTCACATCTATGATATGTGGTCAGGCTTGGTTAATCCCTTGTGTTAATCCCCGTTATTAATTCTTTTCTCTAATCCTTGCTTTCCATCTTAGTGCCAAAATTCATACCACTATGCCAGGAGGAGCCGCACCTTCTCTGTTCATGTCTGTTGATGCTTCCATGTGTCTAGTACATGTATTCTCAGTTGATCTATTATCTGTGTTAATTCTTTGTCTATGTTGATTTGGCCCACTTGGCATTCAATCAATCCAAACCAAATATCTATTTATCACTTACATGCGACCCCACATATCATCCTCCTAATTAAAATCCTAATTATTTATCTCTCTTACATGCGGGTCCCGCATGTCAGTCAACTCTTGGTCAACCCTTGTTCATGAGCTTGGTCCACCGTGGACTAGCATATCTCCGTGGACCTGGTCCATAGACCAGTGGCCCACATGTCAATCCCTAATTCTATTTTCAGGAATTAATTTAATTCTTGGAAAATCCTTTTATCTTATTGGTCCCACTTGTCACTCTCTCCACCTTATTTCTGGAATTATTTTAATTCTAGAAATCCATAAATCTGATCGGTCCCACCTATCATACACTTATTCTTTTTCTAATATTTTCGGAATAGAATATTCTGGGAATATTCCGTAGAGCTTTTCATCATTTCATGTGAATTCCAATCTTCCAAAAGCCATATCTTCTTCATCCAATTCGATTGAACTCATTCAAGTTTCTAAATTCATCTAAATTCAATATCTACCTTCCAGTACCATTCAATTTCAATTTGGAGTTTATTTGATTTGTCTTTTTGAATTTAGTTTGTTTTGCGCTTTCTTTCTCGTTAGACAGAAGTCCCTAATCGTCAGAAGGAGCCAAGATCAAGCAAGTAGAAGATTGAAGATAAAATAAGATCATCATTGCTATAGCAAGGCAAGTTATACCTTTGATCATATTGAATCCCGTTTTAAAATTACTTTGATTTAAATTATTGCATTTACTTTAAGTAATTATTTAAATGCTTTTGGGTTTAGCTATTAATCCAATTTGTTATATCCACTTTGTCTATTGTATGTCATAATCTTTTGTCACTCTAGATTGGTTCATATTTAGTTGGTGCTATGGTATTACCAACGTGGGTTGGTTAGTCTGAGTAGATTGCTTAGCCATGCAACGAGTCATCATCATAACTGAGTTGCAATTATAAATTTGACTATGTGATTATGGAACTTTGTGTAAAGCTGTGTGCTATGTGTTATTACTTCGTGATGGCATGTGTTGCACTAAAACCAAGCTGGGTGGTAAAGGATTTGGGTGAGGCAAGTGGTGGATCTTGTGTGAACCGGTGGCTTTGTGATTGGGATTTATCTGTGTGGTTTAGTTAGAAAAAGCGGAAGTCTTGCCTTGGTCAATTAAGGACTTAACTTTGTGCGCCATTGAACTGAGCTATCTTTGTCGACCACATGTCCGTGACAGGCCTAACTTAGTAGGTTACGGAGTTTCAACATTGGGGTTCGTGGATAGGTTAAGCTTTGTGATATGGGATGTGTGAATAAGAACGTCAATGTTGAGGCGAAGTTGCCGAACTGTTTTGTTATGATCGGTGCGCCACACCGTTATATCGTGTGGGCAAAGTGTACAACCTCTGCAGAGTGTTAAACAATCTATTCGAATAACGCGTCATGATCATGGACATGCTCGGGATTTCACACGAGGGTAGATTTTCATAAAACTATTGGGAAGGGACAATTGTGTGATTTAAGTCATATGGTGTGTGAAAGAATTTGATTAGGCTATGTGTCTTTGTGAAAACAAGCTGTTAAATTAATATTGTCTATTTGTTTTGAATTATGCTTTCAATCTATTATTCATATTCAATTGCAAATGTTGCATTTATGCAAAATAACCACATAAGCCATTTCCTTTGGAATAAGCTGCATCCATAAATTGCATTACGTGGTATGACTTGCGAGTGCGGTTGTGTACTCACGCTTGTTGTAAAACTTGCGCCAAACCTCAGAGTGAAGGAATCGTCGGTCAACAAGGTCTACTTCAAGGATCGAGAAGAACTAGGTCGCGCTTTGACCGATTGCTGTGGGCATATGGATGGGCTTCACCGAGTTATTCCGTTTCGTTCATTGCGACTTCATTGAGCTATTAAGCCTTACGAGGCATTAATTGTAAGCTTTGACCTTAAGGTTTTTACTCGATATTTATTGTTATTTGCCTATTTATTAGTCATCTTTGCATATGGAAATGATATTTCATCGATGTTGCCACTGTGTGTGTGGGGACCCCGGTAATTATCTCCGTAAGACCGAGATTAGACAAGGTCTTAGGGACATAATTACGGTCTCGATAATGAATTCAATTTAACCCTATCCAAGTGAGAGGCTTAGCGAATATTAGAGCCTCAACGATCATGCGCGCTGCTCCCTTGCGAGCGCTACATGATTGTCGATTCTCCCTCGATTCAAGCACTACACTTGGTGAGTTAAATGGGACTTCATTAACAACGAGCATGACATATATTGGCTCCCAAGATCAACGACCAATATACTCATACCCTTATCCAACGTTGATTACATCCATACAACGCACACAACAAGAGATAAAAGACATACTTGCATAATAGTTAAGGTCTGACTTATTACAAACGGCCGACCGCCAAATTTAAAGTAGAGTATCAAGTAGCAATGAATGAAATAGATAAAGCAAAAGACCAGCGATGGTATGCCCAACACCCATCGACAACCGATGGGAGTTAAATGGTAGCACACTACTCATTAGTGTCACCCAAGTCAACACTAGCGAGATCATCATAATCATAACCTTCCTCACCGAAAAGGCCAAAGAAACATCCGGTGAGTACAAGTGTACTCGCAAGTCTTACACAAATAAAAATAGTTATGCATAAGGGTCATTCAAAGGATGGCTCATATTGGTTTAGTTTTGCGAAAGAGACGCAACAATTTAACATCCTACACATGCTAGTTTTTCATGTGCCCATTTAAAATCAGATTTGAAGTAGAAGTAAAACATGTAGTAAAACATTTCGTAATAAACAATTGAATCATACTAAGACCAAAGTGGCAGCCCACTTTGATATACTAAACACATGAACAACCCGCTCATGACGAATACCAAGTTCAACCACAATTTTAATTAAAAGTCTAACAATAGTAACTCCAGAACTCAAGCGGTTGTCCATAACCGTGACACGGCTATTCGAATAGATTGATACCTGCAGGGTGTACTACTTACCCACACGACTTGATTAGCCCGTAAGCCTCCGGATGCCTCCAAAATAGCATACTTCCTATGGTATGCCGTACTGTAAATCAAGATATAGTCATTTTCAAGAAGAAAGCCCTATTGGGCTAAGTCCCCTTGTGAGATGGTTCCTTGCCTAGTACAAGCGTCGATAGCACTTGCTAGGGGCTCACAAGTTATATTGGAAATACCGATGCAATCAAAACAAAAGAATTGGTGCTCCTTGCACACTATAAAGGATTACATCGGCTCCTCAAAGAACATAGGATTTCACTACGCTATGCCCTTACACCACCAAGGACTTAACACAATAAAACCCTCCCCTACTTAACCATACGGCTCCCAACCCGCGTGGCAAAGACGAGTGTACTTGAATTAACGACGTTACAAAGTTCGGTCCTCAATTGTCCAGACAAGTCCTTCCACAAACCCAATTCTCGTGCACAAAGACACCATCACTAACCAACACTTGTCCGGACCAAATCTCATTTAAAAAAAAATGACAAAGTTTAACTCATAACACAGCTACAAAGATCTGAAGTAAAAACATAAAGTAAGAGTTATGTGTATCCCAAAACCGCCGGGTTATTCCCGACGATCGAACTACCGTATCTAGACTTGCATGGCTAAGCAACTCTATAACCATAATTCACACATCCTGTCTTAAGCATATAGGAGTTGGCATAATTCAAGATTAACCTCAAGCATAGGATATAACTAAACTACACATCACAAAAATATCGACATAATCAAAATAGCATGCAAGCAATTATCATTGCACTAACTTAACCAAAGCGGGATCAAATATGATGCAAAAGAAAGTTCAAATGATGCTTGCCTTGCTGGTACAGTAGCTGCTCACTCTCAGTTGCGTAAGTGTCGATATCAATATGCTCGGGATCTAAATAATTATAACATCCAATAAATACCAGAAAACAACTCAAAATCAAAATGCTCAAAAATGCATGATTTTTCTACAGTAGTTAGATCATGATTTTTGATGAATTTAGGTAAAAGAATCATTCCAATTGGAGTTATGAATCGGAAGTTATGCCATTTTGAATTTCAGTGTTTCGATATGCTCGTTTTGAGTAATTTAATTATGAGGTGAAAATTTGTAGGGCAGTGGTGAGTACATGGATTACATAGATAAATAGGTAATATTATTATCGGTTAAAAACAGTTGAGTTTGTCCTTTTGGAGTTTATATGATTTAGTTATGTATTTTCAAAGTTATCAGCCTTTTATAGTGTAACAATAATAGAGTTAAAGATTACATTCTCCCAAAAATAGTTTCTGTGACAGAAGTAATATGGAGACCATTTTTAGAATTAAGTTCACTGAAAATGAAAATTATCAAAAGTGGTCTCACTGTTTTGGAGTTTCAATAATTACTTATGCATTTTGAAATTATCACTCATTTTTCTATTGTACAAATAATGGTTTTAATGGATTAATTTCCAATTAATACTCTCTGCTACAGAGACATGTATGAAACCAATTTTTATAGGAAGTCCATTAAGAATGTAAATTTTCAAAAGTGGTTTCACTCATTTTGGAGTTAAAATGAATTAGTTATGTATTTCCAAAGTTATACATATTTTTCAATGTGCGCGATTAACGATTTCGAATTTCATAAAGCATTTACTACTTTTCCTACGAGGCCTCACGCTAGCCGCAGATCATCGCCAGCGGGCCCGCCGTCGCCGCCCACGACGGCACGCGCCACGTGTAACCTAGGGTTGCGATTGTGAGTCGTTGGATCAAGATCCAACGGTCCACGATCGAAGTGCAATAGGACGGTCCGAATGTCTCACAAATCCAACCCGTCCCTTTCGTGATCCGGCGGTCCGTTGATTCCAGTTCATTTGGTTTTCTTAGCACGTGTTTTAATGCCCCGGGTCCACACGTCGCTGGACTTAACCGATCATTTCGACATCAATTAAAGCTAAAGATTACGATTAATCGCTAATGACGTGCTACGATGCTCGCCGGCGCGGCACGGCAAACGCGCGCTGCGCCGCTTGCGGCTCGCTCGCGGCGCTTACGCGCCACTACGCGAGCTCGCCGGTGGTCGCGTTAGCTCGGCAATAGCTTTGCGCAGCCTAGGGAGGTGGTCACGAGTTGGGGTGGTCTCAGGCTTGCGCTTGTCGAGACGAGCGGCGGGTTATACGGCAAATGCACAACGCGAAGGTAAAGCTCCGCAGCCCATACAAGCATGTGCCCAAATCCTAAAGGCTACAAGGAGGTCACCGAGCTAGGAGAGCTTGAGGAAACTTGGGGCACTGAGACTTGGTCGTGCACGAGAAGAAGAGGATGACGGCGCGGTTTTGCGAGTAGAGGAGCCCCGAGCAAAACCAACTCAAGTGAGTGCTCGGGATAGCTTGAAGGTCATACTAGGAAGTGTAAGAGCAAGGGATTGAGGAAGGCTCACCGGAGCAAGGTGGGAGAGGAAGAGTTGCTCAAGGTCCGAAATGATCCAATCTCCTAATACACGCACACCGCTGGCATTGTTCAAATAAAGTGAGGGTTTTGGTTAAAAGGCAAGGCATGCACGGTGACGCGGTGGAGGGAGGATAATTACCTCTCGGACACGAAGAAGACACGAGGGTGTCCTTCTGAGCGTGCTCGCACCGAGCTGAAGCACGACGATGGGGCGATGCTACAAACAAAAGCAAGAGTTCGATTGAGCAACAATGGAAATGCCAACGAACATGGAACGGAGGAGCACCACCGGTGGAAGCTTACCTAGCGTAAACCGAGAAAGCCTCCTCCTCTCACAACCGAGGAGAAGTGAGGGGAAAGGAGGGGTGCCGAGGGGTGTTATCTTTGGGAGGATGACGGGATCGGAGGCGCGTGAAGTGAGGAGCTCGAGAATGGCTGCATGCGGCGGTGGCTAACGGGGTGACGGAGCGCAACCGCGAAGCGGCGGCGCGCGCGTGGCGCCGTGTTCGAGCGACGCGACGGGAGGGAGACGACGGATCGACAATACGGTCCCACCGGCCGGCCCCTCGCTTGCTTGCGAGCCGAGATGAGGTCCAATCTTTGGTCGTCGCCGATCTGGATCCAAGGGCCGAGGTTCAAGGAGGTTAAGTGGCGCGGGGCGAAGGGGTACGCAATCTCACCACGAGCTCCCATCGGACGGCTCAAATGAGGTGCGTTTAGGAGGTTGGGCTGAGTCCGCTTGCCGAGTCGGACTCAGTCCGAGGAATAGTACTAGGTCGTGGTTTAGGTTTAGAGTTGATGAAATTAAAGAATCGACTTCTACTTTGACCAGTGCTTAAAAATGGAAATAAATTTCGTAAAATCATGAAATAATTTGTGGGGGTTCCTGGGATAACCTAGTGTCTATAAAAATTATTGAACCCTACTGTTCATGATATATTTTGTGATATATAAATTCAAACATGTTGTATGTCCATGAATGTTGTTTGAATTTTAGTTAGGTTCAAAATAGTCCCAAAAATTCTGGAAAAATTATATTAATTCATGAAAATTAATGTAGTATTTAAATAAATTGGTTCCAGATCATGATCACAAACTTTTATCACTGTTTTGAATTGAAGCGTGAATTTTGATGTGTATGTCCACCTCAAATTAGATTTTCCAAGTACAATATATTATGAAATGATTTGAATTTGATAATGCATGTCGTTGAAATACATATTAATCCAATTTAATTAGTTGGGGCTGTGACAAACCTCCCCTTACGAAAGATCTCGACCGAGATCCGTAGAGAAGAATTAGAAGATTTTCATTGGAAGTTATAATTCATGTTGTCTTGATTTCCTTCAAAGATAGTGCTGACAAGTTATAATTTACATTAATATGTTTTACCTTTCCTTTCTTGATACGAAGGCACTTCATGTAGAGAAGAGTTCTGGATATGCCTCTCGCATCCGGTCTTCACGTTCCCAAGTTGCTTCGTCTTCCGTGTGGTTGCTCCATTGGACCTTGACGAACTTGATGTTACGATTCCTAGTCTTACGCTCGGTTTCCTCAAGGATACGAATCGGGCCCTCCTGATAAGATAGATCGGGTTGCAAGTCGAGTTTATCCAACTCGGTTGCTTCCGTTGGGACTCAAGACATTTCTTGAGTTGGGAGACATGGAAGGCGTTATGCACGCTCAGAGTGATGGTGGCAACTCCAACTGGTATGCCACCGATCCCAACTTAGCTAGAATACGGAAAGGTCCAATATAGCGAGGTGCTAATTTGCCTTTGATTTGGAAACGACGAACTCCTTTCATAGGAGAGACTTTAAGATATACATGATCGCCCACTTGAAACTTAACTCGCGACGGCGGCGGTCGGCATAAGACTTCGACGTGATTGAGCCGTCCTAAGTCGCTCGCGAATGACACGGACTTGTTCTTGAAAGATCTTCCACTGTTGGTCGGGCCATAGAATGGCCTCTCCCCGGCTTCGGACCAGTTCAAAGGCGTTCTACAAGCTCTCCCATACAACGCTTCGAAAGGCGACATTTGAATGCTTGATTGGAAACTATTGTTGTAGGAGAACTCCGCAAACGGTAAACATTTTTCCCAACTATCAGTAGGATAACACACAAGCCGGAGAAGGTCTTCCAAAACTTGGTTTACCCTCTCGGTTTGTCCATCCGCTTATGGGTGATAAGCGGAGCTAAAGGATAGGTTGGTTCCCATTGCTTGATGCAAGCAGTTCCAGAAATGAGAGGTGAATTGGGGACCTCTATCTGAAACAATCACCTTCGGTACACCATGGAGACAAACAATTCTGGAAATATAAAGTTCTGCTAGTTTAGCCCTGTAAGTGGTCTTGACAGAATAAAATGGGCAACCTTGGTTAAACGATCCACAATCACCCATATAGAATCGAATCCACTTTAGTTCTAGGAAGGCTTGATAAAATCCATGCCAACTTCTTCCCATTTCCACCGGGAATGGGGGGATCTAGAGTGCCACGGCTTCAAATGCTCGACCTTGACTCTTTGACATAGATCGCACTTCCACCACATCGTGCAACGTGTCGCTTCATTCGGCTCCACCACGTTTCTTTTTCAAATCTTGATACATTTTTGTACTCCCGGGTGGATAGAGAATTTGGAGTTATGAGCCTCCTTGAGAATCAATTCCCTCAAGTGGCGATCAAATGGTACCACCATACGGTTTCCAAACCATAGAGTACCTTGTGCATCTTGCCTAAAACATTTTGCCTTGCCTTGTTTCATCGGTTCTAAGATTTGAGCCACTTCCGCATCGCTTTTCAGGGCTTCTCTAATCTGGTCCTCAAGTGTGCAAGTCACACTGAGGGCTGCAAGCGAACCTTCTTCAACTATCTCCAGGTGTAGGCCTTGCAATGCAGCACATAAGCCCGCAGAAAAGGGTTACCGACAAGCGACCGAGATTTTTACGCTCAACGCGTCGGCCACGACATTAGCCTTCCCCGGATGATAATGGAGTCCCAAATCATAATCTTTAATCAACTCAAGCCATCTTCTTTGTCTCAAGTTCAGTCGGCTTGGGTGAAAATATATTTAAGGCTCTTATGATCGGTGTAGATCTCGCAACGACACCGGCGAGGTAATGTCGCCAAATCTTCAAGGCATGCACTACACCGCGAGCTCTGGGTCGTGTGTGGGATAATTGGCCTCATGGGGCCTCAATTGCCTTGACGCGTAGGCCACCACTTGGCCGCCTTGCATAAGCACACAACCGAGCCCATGGCGAGATGCATCACAAGAGATATCAAAGTTCTTATGAATGTCCGAGAACAAGCACGGAGCTTCACAGCATTCTTTCGTGGTTTGGAAACTTTGCTCGCGTTCTCGCCCACTCAATTTCTTTTCTTTCTTTAGAAGTTGGGTCATAGGCTTCACGATTTTTGAGAAATTCTTGATGAACCTACGGTAGTATCCCGCAAGTCCAAGAAAACTCACAATGTCGGTGACACTCTTAGGTTGCTTCCATTCAAGGACATCTCGCACTTACTAGGATCAACAATGACACCACCTTTAGATAGGATATGTCCCAAGAAACTAACCTCTCAAGCCAAAATTCACATTTGTTTGAATTTGGCGTCTGGTGGTAATTAGCGCTTTTCTAACACTAGTCTCGGATGTTGCTCATGCTCAAGATCGGACTTAGAGTAGATAAGGATATCGTCAATGAAAACCACTACAAACCGATCCAAGTATTCCATGAACACCGAATTCATGAGGTTCATGAAATAAGTCGGGCATTGGTCAAACCGAAGGACATGACCGTACTCATAAACCGTAACGAGTAGAGAAGGCGGTCTTGAATATCCTCGGTTCTAACTTTAACTGATGGTAGCCTAACCTCAAGTCAATTTTGGAGAACACCGAGCTCCACTAAGTCGATCAAATAGGTCATCGATCCGCGGGAGCGATACTTGTTCTTGATAGTGACCTCATTCAACGGACGATAGTCAACACACATCCGTAGACTCTTGTCTTTCTTCTTGACAAAGAGAGCCTGCATCCCCAAGGCGAGGAGCTAGGCCTGATGAAACCCTTGTCTTGCAACTCCTTAAGTTGTTCTTTTAATTCAGCTAGCTCATTGGGCGGCATCCGATACGGTCTTTTGAGATGGGCGCGGACGGTGCAAGCTCAATGACAAACTCTACCTCTCGGTCGGGGCATGCAGAAGTTCTTCAGGAACACATCGGGATACTCACTCACTATCGGTACCTCCTCTAACTTGAGGAGGTACTGCCTCAAAGCATATAGGTGAGAACTACTCGCTAAAGGTGCAAAGACGACTGGATGCCGTCTTCGCTAGTCAACGAGATAGACCATGGGCACAATCAATCTTCCTCGATTCTTAGATAACCAATCCATCCCTAAGATAACATCAATGCCCACCGAACTTATCACTATTAAGTTTCTTTGAAAAGTTAACATTTTGTATTCAATTTTTACGTCCCTCAGCACTTGATCGGCGAGAAAACCGACCACGGGACCGAATATGATAAGGTGGGTGTAGTGTATGTATCTTGAATTGGTTAATTTCAGCATACTCGTTTTTAATAAAAGAATGTGATGCTCCAGAATCAAATAGAACTGATGCAGGACATGAATTAACAAGGAGTGTACCTAGCACGACGTCAGGCGCGTCGGTCGCCTCCTCTGCTGAGACGTGGTTGACGCGACCACGTGCATGCTGGGGTGGAGTAGGTGCTACTCTCTGTGGTGGTGGCGGTGGCCTCGTTGGAGCTGGGGCTGGTGGTGCTGGAGCAGAGTACGTCCGGGGCATCCCTCGCTGCTTGGCGAGGCACTGTGAAGCATAGTGGCCCTGACGGCCACAGTGGAAACAGATGACGCCGGGCTTGTATGCCCCGCCAGTCTGTGGTCGCTGGCCCCCGCTGTGCTGCTGAGCTGCCGGTGGAGAAGGTCGTGGAGGTGCCACAGGAGACCTCGATGGTGCTTGAGCCGGGCACGAGGTGCCCGAGGTAGTCTGGCGTGGCACAGAAAATCGCCACTCGCCATCTGCTGCCCGAAAGCCTTCCTCCTCTTCTCGACTCATCCACCGTCGCTCTCATGCTCCACCACGATTGCCTTGTTGACCGGATCCGGAAACTCCTCAAATCATGTGCGGCTAGAACAAGCCGCAACTCCTCGATAGCCCATGGAAGAACTCGTTCGGCGACGAGCGCCCGCCGAGACGTCGTCCGAGCATACCGCCAAGTAGTTGAAGTCATGCAGTACTCGCGACGGTCCTCCGCCCGCCTCAAAGCAGGAACCGCTGCGCTTGATAAGCGACACTCCTCTGGTATATGGGCTTCTCGGGCGCTGTCCACGAACTCGTCCCAAGTCGGGACGTGACCAGCGAGTTGCATGGCGGAATAACTATCCCACCACGCTGCTGCGCACTCCGCCAATCGGTAGCCGGCAAACAAGACTCTCTCGACTCGACACCGGGCAATGTTCACTTCTTCTCAATGTTGTGTAACCAATCCTCTGCCTCCATCGGGTCCTTGCCGCCCGCAAACGTCGGAGGGTTGGTCCGCTGGAACTCAGCGAGACCTCCGGACGCTCGGGGTGGGGCGGCTCCTCCTGTCGGAGCGGGTGCTGGCGCGGTATTGCGCACGATCGCCTCAAGCATCCGGGTCTGGTCCATCCGGTTGCGCTCAATCATCATCATGAACTCGACCATGGATGGCGGCGGAGGGAGCACCTCCTCAGGCGGTCCACCTGCTGGGGCGGCCGAGAGGGTCTCCATGCCCGCACGGCTTTCCGGGATGACTGCCCCGATCGTAGAAATCGCTCAGAGGTGCTAGACGCGGTGCCCTAGATGGGGATGGGGGGCCTCTGCCGCGCAGGGCTCCTGATCGCGTAGTCGGTCCTGTCATCCTGTATTGGACAAGGATGGTTAGCAATTACGATAAAAGCCACTACTTGGCCATACATGCATAATCAATATCAAAAAGCAAGAAAATTGTAACATCGAATAGAACACCAAACAATAAGCAACATAAACCAAATTCGACACAATTCAGTACATAAGCGCCTCGCAGCAAGGTTACATTAAAATAGGAGTGTTTGCAAATAAAACATAACATTCGACATTTACTACAAACTACCCTATTACATAAACCTAAGGATACAAGCTCAAACATAGAGCTCTCTCGCCTCTAACGACCTAGATATTATTCCTGGTCAAAGTTCACCGGAAATTCGTCGAAAGATGTGCCCGGGGATCCAGATCATCGGGGTCCCTAGATTAGGAAGACGCAAGGGTGATCCTATGGCGTTAATATGACCTTCTACCACGGGTGGCGATATTCTCGCCGGCGCAGAAAGATAAGGGAGATCATATTAGTGCCATATAGCACACTAGGATGAATGAGCCTCATGTCATGCATGAGCCTTAAGTGCTCTGAGCTTCAATGAGACGCCGTCGCGCTTCCCACAACTCATGCACCATACAATGATGCATTTGGTCCATTACGTGGACCAATCTTGCTAATCGCTCGACTTGGGGTCCTCCCAAATTGGATCCTAGCAAATGAGTTCACGTCCCTAGCGCGTGCGCGCATCGGAAAGTGATCATACGGGGGCTGGGCTAACTCTGTCAGGTCATAGCGAAGACGACTCATGGCCACCAAAGCTACTTCTTGTAACGCCATGGCCTCAGAAGTACCGCGCCTGAAGCGTAAGGTATGCTCCGTGACTTGTCTAGCAATGATATCTATCACCGCCATAAACTCCTCCATTCTGGTCCTCGATCACGGTAGATGGAATAAGTGGGCTGATATGTGAAGTTCGCCCTCCACATCATGTCTCGTAGCAACGTCGGTATCCATCCACTCTTGACTTGAGTTTCCTGACAAGGTGCGAGGGTTCATCTAAAGGCAAGAAGGCAAGGTAAGTTAGTTTCATAAACCAAAACAGGATTAGGAGAGAAAAGATACTAAGATGGATAAGGAATAAAAGATATTCTTAACTTAAATTTTCTGAAAGTAACTTGATAATTCCAAAATATTTTGACTCGTAGGCTCACTAACTCTAACGCGCATGCTACCTCTAACCTATCGGTATGGCTCGATACCAACGTGGGGACCGGTAATTATCTCCGTAAGACCGAGATTAGACAAGGTCTTAGGGACATAATTACGGTCTCGATAAATGAATTCCAATTTAACCCTATCCAAGTGAGAGGCTTAGCGAATATTAGAGCCTCAACGATCATGCGCGCTGCTCCCTTGCGAGCGCTACATGATTGTCGATTCTCCCTCGATTCAAGCACTACACTTGGTGAGTTAAATGGGACTTCATTAACAACGAGCATGACATATATTGGCTCCCAAGATCAACGACCAATATACTCATACCCTTATCCAACGTTGATTACATCCATACAACGCACACAACAAGAGATAAAAGACATACTGCATAATAGTTAAGGTCTACAGCTTATTACAAACGGCCGACCGGCCAAATTTAAAGTAGAGTATCAAGTAGCGTGAATGAAATAGATAAAGCAAAAGACCAGCGATGGTATGCCCAACACCCATCGACAACCGATGGGAGTTAAATGGTAGCACACTACTCATTAGTGTCACCCAAGTCAACACTAGCGAGATCATCATAATCATAACCTTCCTCACCGAAAAGGCCAAAGAAACATCCGGTCGAGTACAAGTGTACTCGCAAGTCTTACACAAATAAAAATAGTTATGCATAAGGGTCATTCAAAGGATGGCTCATATTGGTTTAGTTTTACGAAAGAGACGCAACAATTTAACATCCTACACATGCTAGTTTTCATGTGCCCATTTAAAATCAGATTTGAAGTAGAAGTAAAACATGTAGTAAAACATTTGGTAATAAACAATTGAATCATACCAAGACCAAAGTGGCAGCCCACTTTGATATACTAAACACATGAACAACCCGTTCATGGCGAATACCAAGTTCAACCACAATTTTAATTAAAAGTCTAACAATAGTAACTCCCGAACTCAAGCGGTTGTCCATAACAGTGGACACGGCTATTCGAATAGATTGATACCTGCAGGGTGTACTACTTTACCCACACGACTTGATTAGCCCGTAAGCCTCCGGATGCCTCAGAAAATAGCATACTTCCTATGGTATGCGGCGGGTAAATCAAGATATAGTCATTTTCAGCAAGAAAGCCCTATTGGGCTAAGTCCCCTTGTGAGATGGTTCCTTGCCTAGTACAAGCGTCGATAGCACTTGCTAGGGGCTCACAAGTTATATTGGAAATACTGATGCAATCAAAACAAAAGAATTGGTGCTCCTTGCACACTATAAAGGATTACATCGGCTCCTCAAAGAACATAGGATTTCACGGTCGCTATGCCCCTTACACCACCAAGGACTTAACACAATAAAACCCTCCCCCTACTTAACCATACGGCTCCCAACCCGCGTGTGGCAGCACGAGTGTACTTGAATTAACGACGTTACCAAAGTTCGGTCCTCAATTGTCCAGACAAGTCCTTCCACAAACCCAATTCGTGCACAAAGACACCATCACTAACCAACACTTGTCGGACCAAATCTCATTTTAAAAAAAATGACAAAGTTTAACTCATAACACAGCTACAAAGATCTGAAGTAAAAACATAAAGTAAGAGTTATGTGTATCCCAAAACCGCCGGGTTATTCCCGACGATCGAACTACCGTATCTAGACTTGCATGGCTAAGCAACTCTATAACCATAATTCACACATCCTGTCTTAAGCATATAGGAGTTGGCATAATTCAAGATTAACCTCAAGCATAGGATATAACTAAACTACACATCACAAAAATATCGACATAATCAAAATAGCATGCAAGCAATTATCATTGCACTAACTTAACCAAAACTGGGATCAAATATGATGCAAAAGAAAGTTCAAATGATGCTTGCCTTGCTGGTACAGTAGCTGCTCACTCTCAGTTGCGTAAGTGTCGATATCAATATGCTCGGATCTAAATAATTATAACATCCAATAAATCACAGAAAACAACTCAAAATCAAAATGCTCAAAAATGCATGATTTTTCTACAGTAGTTAGATCATGATTTTTGATGAATTTAGGTAAAAGAATCATTCCAATTGGAGTTATGAATCGGAAGTTATGCCATTTTGAATTTCAGGTTTCGATATGCTCGTTTTGAGTAATTTAATTATGAGGTGAAAATTTGTAGGGCAGTGGTGAGTACATGGATTACATAGATAAATAGGTAATATTATTATCGGTTAAAAACAGTTGAGTTTGTCCTTTTGGAGTTTATATGATTTAGTTATGTATTTTCAAAGTTATCAGCCTTTTATAGTGTAACAATAATAGAGTTAAAGATTACATTCTCCCAAAAATAGTTTCTGTGACAGAAGTAATATGGAGACCATTTTTAGAATTAAGTTCACTGAAAATGAAAATTATCAAAAGTGGTCTCACTGTTTTGGAGTTTCAATAATTACTTATGCATTTTTGAAATTATCAGTCATTTTTCTATTGTACAAATAATGGTTTTAATGGATTAATTTCCAATTAATACTCTCTGCTACAGAGACATGTATGAAACCAATTTTTATAGGAAGTCCATTAAGAATGTAAATTTTCAAAAGTGGTTTCACTCATTTTGGAGTTAAAATGAATTAGTTATGTATTTCCAAAGTTATACATATTTTTCAGTGTGCAGATTAACTGATTTCGAATTTCATAAAGCATTTACTACTTTTCCTACGAGGCCTCGCTAGCGCGATCAGCGGCCAGCGGGCCGCCCGTCGCCCGACCAGTGAGCGCAGCGCACGTGTAACCTAGGGTTGCGATTGTGAGTCGTTGGATCAAGATCCAACGGTCCACGATCGAGTGCAATAGGGCGGTCGAATGTCTCACAAATCCAACCCGTCCCTTTCGCATCGGCGGTCCGAGTTGATTCCAGTTCATTTGGTTTTCTTAGCACGTGTTTTAATGCCACAGGTCCACGTCGGTGGACTTAACCGATCATTTCGACATCAATTAAAGCTAAAGATTACGATTAATCGCTAATGGCGTGCTCGATGCACGCCGGCGTGCGGCGCGGCAAGCGCGTTGCCGCCGCTTGCGGCGGCTCGCGGCGCTTCGCGCCACGGCGAGCTTGCCGATGGTCGCGTTAGCTCGGCAATAACTTTGCGCGACTAGGGAGGTGGTCACGAGTTGGGGTGGTGCAGTGCGGCTTGTCGAGAGGGCGGCGGCGGGTTATCTGACAAATGCACAACGCGAAAGGTAAAGCTCCGCAGCCCATACAAGCATGTGCCCAAATCCTAAAGGCTACAAGGAGGTCACCGAGCTAGGAGAGCTTGAGGAAACTTGGGGCGGTGGAGACTTGGTGTGCAGGAGAAGAAGAGGATGACGGCGCGTTTTGCGAGTAGAGGCCCCCGAGCAAAACCAACTCAAGTGAGTGCTCGGGATAGCTTGAAGGTCATACTAGGAAGGCTGTAAGAGCAAGGGATTGAGGAAGGGCTCACCGGAGCAAGGTGGGAGAGGAAGAGTTGCTCAAGGTCCAGAAATGATCCAATCTCCTAATACACGCACACCTGTCAGGCATTGTTCAAATAAAGTGAGGGTTTTGGTTAAAAGGCAAGGCATGCACGGTGGCGCGGTGGAGGAGGATAATTACCTCTCGGACACGAAGAAGACACGAGGTGTCCTTCGGAGCGTGCTCAGTGCCGAGCTGAGAGCACGGCGATGGGGCGATGCTACAAACAAAAGCAAGAGTTCGATTGAGCAACAATGGAAATGCCAACGAACATGGAGCGGAGGAGCACCACCCGTGGAAGCTTACCTAAACGAGCAGAGAAAGCCTCCTCCCCTCTCACAACCGAGGAGAAGTGAGGGGAAAGGAGGGTGCCGAGGGGTGTTATCTTTGGGAGGATGGCGGGATCGGGCGGCGTGAAGTGAGGAGCTCGGGAATGGTGCATGCGGCGGTGGCTAACGGGGTGACGGAGCTGCAGCGGCGGAGCGGCGGCGCGGCGCGTGGCGCTGTGTTCGGCGAGCGACGCGGGAGGGAGGCAGCGGATCGACAATACGGTCCCACCGGGGCGTCCCCTCGTTTGCGCGCGAGCCGAGATGAGGTCCAATCTTTGGTCGTCGAATCTGGATCAAAGGGTGAGGTTCAAGGAGGTTAAGTGGCGCGGGGCGAAGAAGTGCGCAATCTCGGCACGAGCTCCCATCGGACGGCTCAAATGAGGTGCGTTTAGGAGGTTGGGCTGAGTCCGGTTGCCGAGTCGGACTCGAGTCTGAGGAATAGTACTAGGTCAGGGTTTAGGTTTAGAGTTGACTGAAATTAAAGAATCAGACTTCTACTTTGACCAGTGCTTAAAAATGGAAATAAATTTCGTAAAATCATGAAATAATTTGTGGGGGTTCCTGGGATAACCTAGTGTCTATAAAAATTATTGAACCCTACTGTTCATGATATATTTTGTGATATATAAATTCAAACATGTTGTATGTCCATGAATGTTGTTTGAATTTTAGTTAGGTTCAAAATAGTCCCAAAAATTCTGGAAAAATTATATTAATTCATGAAAATTAATGTAGTATTTAAATAAATTGGTTCCAGATCATGATCACAAACTTTTATCACTGTTTTGAATTGAAGCGTGAATTTTGATGTGTATGTCCACCTCAAATTAGATTTTCCAAGTACAATATATTATGAAATGATTTGAATTTGATAATGCATGTCAGTGAAATACATATTAATCCAATTTAATTAGTTGGGGCTGTGACAGTGTGCACTAGCGTGATCCTGGACTAGTGCAGTATACACAGAGGGTCCAGAATTGTAATTTTGGGTCCCGACAATTACTGACGCAACATGTGTGCCTCGGTTAAGCAGATGCTATCAGTCGTTGTTTAAGCGAGATCAGTTCACACATGGGGGTCCAACTCAATAGTGTTAGCTTGTTGAAAAATACCAAATCTTAGTTTCCCCGGTCGGCATACCAAAGGAAGTATGTCATCATTCGGAGGCATCCGAAGGCAACGGGCTAGCTAAGTCATGTGGGTAAAGATGTACACCCCTGCAGGGTATAAACTGTTTGAATAGCCGTGTCCACGGTCATGGACGATAACTTGAATTGATGTCACCTGTATAGAAGTTTTGGTTTACAAAACTGGTTTCGGTTTTTATGGTTTTGCATGATGGATTCATGCAATGTACTGTTTACAATTATATCATTTACTTACTGTTCTAACTGAACTTTGATTTACTAAATTGGTTTGTCAAAATTTAGTAGATGTAGGTTAAGAGGTATCGCTTTATGCAAATTTGAACCTTTATACCTTCCTGTTGCAACCTTATGCATATATAAATTCTACTCCTTTGTGTAGACTCTAATCAACACTTTCTTTTATTAGTTTGTGTAAGACTTGCTGAGTACCTTCCGTACTCAAGGTGCTATCACCTATTGTTGCAGGTGAGGACGGTTTTCTTTATGAAGTACCCGTTAGCGCCGATCAGGGTGACGCTAACGAGTAAAGCTACTTCTTTCCTCCACGCAATAGCCTGCGGGTGGATGAGGCCATTGGTGGACTTTAAGTTTTTATTTTGCTTCCGCTGTTGAACATGTTGTAGTGAACAAGTCACTCTATATTGTGGTACTAAAACCGAATGATGTAAACTTATGTTTAAATTATGCAAATGTATGACTTGTATGTGTATGATGCAATGTTGTTGAAGGATATATATATAGGCAATGGTCGTTGATCCTGGGAACCATTGTGAGATATATATATATATCCGGGGATCCTGTTTATTGGAATTGTTACTTGTTAAATTTATACCTTTAGCATGATCTTTAATTAAGGGACAATACTGTTCCTTCATTAATAATTGTGCTGCAGTATGAATTTAATTAAGTACATTCCCAATAATCTGGGGCGCCCACAGCGTTGGTATCAGAGCATACGTTGCCTGTAGGTTAGAAGTAGCATGGCCGAGGTTATTAGAGAGTCTTCTGATAAAACTATTTTCAAGCAGTAATGTATTTTCGAAATTTTAAGTATGACATTTTTATTTCTTATCTTCCTTAATGTCAATCCTTGCCCAACTTTCTGTTGGTTTATTTAAAAGTGAATTGTTTCTTACCTTGTCCTTTTGTCCATAGATGAGTGGGTGGTATTTGGTCAAGGAGACTCGACCTGAGGATGTTGATGGATTCCCAGCTTTGCTGCGGGATATGATGTGGCGAGCCAATTTCACCTATCAGTCTGAGTATGCCATCTATCGACGAGACCGAGGACCAGGCATGGAGGAGTATCGTGCCTTCATCAACGTTATCGCTAGGCATGTAGCTGGCAGTGTCCCCTACTGTGTCCAAGCACTTGCCACCTCTGAGGCTATGGCGGTTCAGGAAGCTGCAAGTAGGATGATGAGCCTTCTTCGTCATGATTTGACGGAATTGTCTCAACCACCCTATGACCACTTCCCGAATCAAGGTCCTACCTCCGAAGTGAGCATGTTCGATGAGATACAGTTTGGCGAAGATCCCCAGGTGCGACAGTTGGCGAGGATGGTCCGCATCATGGACCAAATCCATCGCTGTCTTGTGAGAGAGTTGTGGGAAACTCGGCATCGCCTTAATGAGGCCCAGGAGTACCTGCTTCTTGGAGTCAACATGAACCGCGTTCCTCGCAACGTGCTTTATGGTGACAACGAGACCTCTCCTGCTGCTGCTGCACCACCTCTTTATCGACTTCCAGAAGTGGCCGGATGCGTGCCTGTTTATGGACAAGTGCGCCAAGCTCGGATGACTGCAGGTTTTCCTCGCACCCTGCGGACTGCACCTCCTGGAGGCCACCAGCCACTGTTGGATTCCCCGAGGCGTCTCATTAGCCCGTTGGATCCTGTTGATACTGGTTCCCCTGGAGCTCATCTTTTGAATGAGTTTCCGGTGAACTTTAACCGGGATCTTTATGCGAGTACCTCGACAATGAACCCTCGTGGTTGAGTGTCTGTCGGTTTAGTAGTTGTCCTTAAATAAATTGTATGTAATAGGGCAGTAGTATTTTGTACAAAGTATGTAAGTTTAACTTTTGGTTTTGTAACCTGACCTTTGTGGCCGACTATGCTGTTAAGACTGGAACCAAACCTTTTGTTGTTTATATGAAGTTTCTGGTTTTGGGATGTATTTAAGTGCATGTCATAACATGATGCATTATATGTATAGTGTTTGTTTCTTTTCTAATCTCAATCTTGTTTGTGTTTGCCGAGTATATCCTTGTTATGTTGTTAACCATGGTGTGGTAACAGGATGACAGGACCTACTACTCGTGCGCAAACGCAACAAGGGAAGGGCATGTCGACTCCCGTGCCTCATTCTCAGGGAGGGCCGACTGAACCTTCCAGTTCTCAGGGTCCGCAAGGTGGTCCCCAGGAAGAGGAGCTTCCTCCACCACCTTCGATGGCCGATGTGCTCATGCAAATTGAGCGTAATCGAATGGACCAGACGCGCATTTTGGAGCAGATTGCGTGCAATACCTCTTCTCCTGTTGCACCAGCTGTCAGAGCAGGAGGTCACCATGTGCAGGGCAGTCTTGCTGACTTTCAGCGGACTAACCCGCCGGTGTTCTCCAGTTCTCAGGATCCCATGGAAGCTGAAGATTGGCTTCGAACCATTGAGAAGAAGTTACTAATTGCTCAGTGCTTCGAGAGGGAAAAGGTTCTTTTCGCCAGTTATCAGCTTGATGGGCCAGCTAGCATATGGTGGGATAATCTCCTTGCCATTCATCCTGCTGGACATGTCCCTACTTGGGATGAGTTCGTGGAAGCTTTTCGTGAAGCTCATATTCCTGAGGGAGTGATGATGATCAAGCAACAGGAATTTCTCGCTCTCAAGCAAGGGCGAAAGTCAGTGACCGAATATCTGCATGAATTCAATTTTCTTGCCAGATATGCCCCTGATGATGTTTCGACTGACCTTCGTCGTCGAAGCCGGTTCTTGAATGGGCTATCTGAAGAACCGCAGATGGCTGTAGCTTTGCATGACTTCCGGAATTTCTCCCATTTGGTCAACAAAGCAATTGTGGCCGAGAGCAAGGGCAAGGCATTGGAGGAGTCACGCAAGCGACAGCGGACTTCTCAGTTTGTTCCTGGTGGTAGTTCACCAAGACCTCGCATGTGGGTGTCCAGACCACCAAGAGCACCAGCTCCATTTGTACCAAGGCCTGTAGTGTTTGCCCCTCGCCCATCCTCTTCCACTAATCAACCAAGGCCTAGTGGAAGCCGACCACCAGCGGTTGTGCCTATCAGGCCAGGGGTTATCTGCTACCATTGTGGGCGCCCAGGGCATTTTGCCAATCAGTGTTATGCCAGGGCTCAGGGGATACCACCTATTTCACCTTCCCCAGCCAATGTGCGTCCTGCACCACCTTCCCCGACTGTGGTCAAGCCTGACCCTGTTCCGGTTCGAGGGCGGGTGAACCAGATTACTGCTGAGGAAGCAGCTGTCACTCCTGAAGTTGTTCTTGGTATGCTCCTAGTTAATTTCAGCACTGCAACTGTTTTATTTGATTCTGGAGCATCCCATTCATTTGTTAGTAGGCAGTTTGCTACTCAACATCATTTACTGGTGTATCGTCTTCATCCACCTCATATCATCCATTCACCTGGGTCAGCCTTTATGACTAATCAAGTCTGCCGTAATGTCAATATAAATATTGAAGGGGTAGACTTTTGGGCTGATTTGATTGTGATAGATTCTAAAGGGATGGATGTTATCCTGGGAATGGATTGGTTATCCAAGCACCTTGGCAAATTAATTGTGCTCACAAATCCATTTCTTTAACCAATGAAAGCGGCACTTCAGTCATTTTTCAATCCAGGACAATGGGTTCTCACCTTTGTGCTCACCAAGTTGATACTACTCCTTCTTTGGAGTCGGTACCAATTGTCTGTGAGTATGTTGATGTCTTTCCTGAAGACCTTCCCGGTTTGCCACCAGATCGGGAAGTGGAATTTGTTATTGAACTCGTTCCTGGAACTGCTCCTATATCCAGGAGTCCTTATCGAATGCTCGTCAACGAGTTTTTTGAATTGAAGAAGCAACTCGAGAATTGCTTGACAAAGGATTTATTCGACCAAGCTCCTCACCTTGGGGATGCCCGGCAATCTTTGTCAAGAAGAAAGACAACACTTTGCGGATGTGTGTGGACTACCGTCCGTTAAATGAGGTCACTATCAAGAATAAGTATCCTTTGCCTCGTATTGATGATCTTTTTGATCAGTTGGTTGGTGCCCGAGTCTTTTCAAAGATTGATTTGCGATCGGGCTATCATCAAATCAAGGTTAGAGCTGAGGACATTCCCAAAACAGCTTTCTCTACTCGTTATGGTTTATACGAGTATACTGTCATGTCCTTTGGTCTGACCAATGCTCCAGCTTATTTCATGAACCTTATGAATTCGGTGTTCATGGATTTCTTGGATAAGTTTGTTGTCGTGTTCATTGACGACATCCTTATTTATTCCAAGACTGATAAGGATCATGAACAACATTTGCGACTTGTGCTAGAAACACTTCGTCGGCATCGACTGTATGCTAAGTTTAGCAAGTGTGCTTTCTGGCTCAGAGAAGTTGCATTTCTGGGGCATGTGTTATCTGAAGGAGGTATTGCTGTTGATCCAAGCAAGGTACAAGATGTACTAAATTGGAAGCCTCCCAAGAGTGTCCCTGAGATCCGAAGTTTTCTTGGACTTGCGGGTTATTACCGCAGATTCATTGAAAATTTCTCCAAGATTGCTAGACCTTTGACTCAGCTTTTGCAAAAAGAGAAGAAGTTTGAATGGTCAGCTAAATGTGAGGAGAGTTTTCGGCTTTTGAGAACTCTCTTGACTAAAGCTCCTGTAACACCCCAACTCTCAATGAGCCTGGAATGCTACTGGAATTAAACTAATCTAGCACAAACTACAAATTTTCGGCAGAGTCTTCTTTGTTTAATCAGCTATACCGAGAGTTCAACAATAAATCATGGCATTTAACAAAATTCTCATAATCAAGTTTACTCAATCATGCATGTTAATCAAATGAACAAACCAAGACTGGCAATCTCATTATTACAAATAGACAGATACTCAAACCAAAACCATCTATGGGTGATAATCAAACAGTTTATTTATTTCTAAATTGAAGCTAAGTGGCAAACGCCTTAAGAGTGTGAGGTAGTGAGTGCATCCAACAACTACTCTCTCCCATGCATGTCGTTCCTGCCATTGGTACCTAAAACACATTAAAGCAAGAGTGAGCCCAAAGACTCAGCAAGTATCAACAAGGCTATAAACAAGAACACAAACATAGCATCGATAATCCACAATAACATCACACTAAACATAGCCTTTTAACTTATGAAATGCGACCAATGCAATGCTCCTTTGAACTTTATCTCTTTTCGCACTTTACCGGTAATGCGGGGTATACAACCGTCGTTGTATACCCTTGCCTGTGCCCTCTGGCACAGGGACCAAGAGCCTATACACCACATGTATAGGGACCTTTGCCCATCATCTTAGTGATGGGGACCTCTTTGCTCATAGCCCACATTTCACGAATGTGGGGACCTCAAGCCCGTCATTGCATGACGGGGACCTCAACGATAAAAACTTGGTTACCACATAACCAAGACTCAACATGCTCAGCATGCATATTCACCATGACAACATCTTTCATATGCAGGAATTCAACGTATTCACATTAACATGTAAGCATTAACAACATGTGAAAGAATCTTTAACCATAACTAGCAGTCATCAAGATAAACGGTAACTCATCTCATAAACAGGTATGCATGGCAATACGATCAAGACACATCACAATCACATTATGCAAACATAAATGTGCTATAGCCCGAATACTTGCCTCAACCGTGCGAGGCGATGGGCGCAAAGAGGTGCTGCCCCTGAACCACGCTCCCACCTGAATATAAAGATACCCCAATCTAAGACCAACATACTAAATCAAGAGCATAAGAACAACACAATTGAACTTGCTAAACCCCCAAGTGTTTCCCAACTTCCAATTTCTAGCGATCGATTTGGCGCACAGTGTGGACAGTCAACTTCTAAAATCCAGAACTTTTTGATCCGAGATCCAAATGACGCGTTCTTAGACTTTCTGGAAAGCTTATCAAATACCTCACCTAAACCTATTTGTTGAGTTTTCCAGATTTGGCCATCTTCTACCCTTACCAAATTGATTAATAGAACGGCTAATTCCTGTCAGGGGTTCTGGACAGCGACATTAAAATCATCGTATCTTTCAGTAAAGTTATCCAAATTTTGTGATCTTTAGCTTTCTAGAAAGCTAATCAAAATATCTACAATTAACTAGTAGATGACATTTCCAAAATTCGCCATTAAGGTACCCGAATAAATCGTACAACAGAACATCAGACTAAACAGATCTACTGTTCGATTTCTCCCCGACTAGAAACATGCTAATATTTTTCCTTTACTGTTCCAACAAAACATGTTAACTCCTCACTCTCCTTTATTAACCAAGTTAAACGCATATATAGGAAAACATGCAGCACTAACTAGCTAGTGTATTCTCACTTTTACTATTCAAGCTGCATGCATGTATACCATGCAACATTGCCACCACTAATTAACTACTATGCTACAGATGCATGCATACAAATAAATCTTGCACTACTAGTTCATCTCTCTCCCGTACTAGCCCAATTAATGAAAAGTGCATGCGTATTAGTAGTATTCATCCCTCTCCTTTGAAACAACAATGACTTTCATGCATACACTGCAAGTGGACAAAACTAATTAACAACTAATGTTGCCCTTACCTAACGCGAGTAACAGCAATCGTAGCACTATTAGCAAAGGCTTCCACGCGCTGCAACCTGATTGGATTGGAGTTAATGCATGCGCATGCAGATGGCGCTGGCACCAAACGGCAACACGGCAACACAGGCGTTGGCGGGTGGCGCCCCAGCGTTGGGCGGGCGCACACACGCGCAGGGCCTCACGCATGGCAAAGATCGAGTGGCGGCAAGGATCGAGTGGCGGTGGCTATGAGTGGCGGGGAGATTGGCCGACGCGGCAGCGGTGGCTAGGTGCGGCTTGCAGACATGCGCATGCTGCAGGGAAGAAAAACGGCGCCGACGATAGGGAGACGGCGGCGCACGGTGGGAAAAAAGAAAGAACTGCTAGGGTTTTTAGAATCCACTTTTTCTACAATTTTTTAATCTCGGTATGAACCAACTCTTCTCTAAAACTCTAAAATATTCTGTTTTTACGTATCCCCTTTTATCTAATTATGCATAGACCCTCAAGGATTATTTTCGGGATATTACAGCTCCAGTTCTCACTCTTCCGGATACTCGTAAGAGCTTTGACATCTACTGTGATGCGTCTCGCCATGGACTTGGTTGTGTGCTTATGCAAGAAGGCCGAGTTGTGGCATATGCATCTCAGCAGTTGCGCCCTCATGAAGTTAATTATCCTACTCATGATTTGGAATTGGCTGCCGTGGTCCATGCATTGAAGATTTGGCGACATTACCTTCTTGGTAATCGTTGTGAGATCTATACTGAGATCATAAAGCACAAGTACATATTCACTCAATCGATTTGAATATGAGACAAAGAAGATGGCTTGAACTGATCAAGGACTACGACATGGGTATTCATTATCACCTGGTAAAGCCAATGTTGTGGCCGGCGCTTTAAGCCAGAAAGTCACAGTGCAGAATCGCACATTTTCCTACCGCACCAAGGACTTGTGTGCTGATTTTCAGTAACAAGTCTTGACTTGGTGGAAAAGGTTTTCTTGCTGCATTACAAGTGGAGCCTACCTTAGAATCTCAGATTCGTGTGGCCCAGAAAACTGATGCCGAGGTAGCCGAAATTAAGGAGAACTTGAAAGCGGATAAAGCCAATGAGTTTTCTGAAGATGATCGCGGTATGGTTCGATATCGCAATCGTTTGGTGGTACCTGCTGATCCTCATCTCAGAAGTCTAATTCTTAGAGAGGCTCATAATTCTAAGTTTTCTACATCCCGAAGTACCAAGATGTATCGAGATTTAAAGAAAACATTTTGGTGGAGCCAAATGAAAAGCGATTGCTCGAGATGTTCTTTGAATGTGATATTTGCCAAAGGGTTAAAGCTGAACATCTGAAACCAGCTGGTACCCTTCAACCTTTGCCTATTCCACAGTGGAAGTGGGAAGAGATCGGTATGGATTTTGTTACTGGTCTTCCCAAGACTTCCAATGGGTCTGATGCCATTTGGGTAATTATCGACCGTTTGACAAAAGTGGCTCATTTCATTCCGGTCAAAACCATCTTTAGTGGCAAGCAGCTAGCAGAGCTTTATATTGCTAGAATTGTTTGTCTTCATGGTGTTCCCAAGGTCATTGTTTCTGACCGTGGCCCTCAATTTACTTCCCACTTTTGGAATTGTCTTCATCAGGCTATGGGGACTGAACTCTCTTTTAGTACTGCTTATCATCCTCAAACTAGTGGTCAAACTGAAAGAGTGAACCAAGTGATGGAAGATCTTCTTCGGTCCTATGTGCTATCTTATAGCAAGGACTGGGATAAATCTTTGTCATATGTGGAATTTTCCTACAATAATAGCTACCAAGCAAGTATTCAAATGTCACCTTTTGAAGCCTTGTATGGGAGAGCTTGTAGGACTCCATTGAATTGGTCCGAGTCTGGTGAAAGATCATTCTTTGGTCCAGACTTGGGAAAAGAAGCCGAAGAGCAAGTTCGTCTGATTCGAGATTGCTTGAGAACTGCACAGTCTCGTCAGAAGAGCTATGCTGACCATCGTCGTCGTGAATTAAGCTTTGAGGTAAATGATCATGTCTATCTTAAAGTGTCACCCATGAAGGTTACTCATCGTTTTCAGGTAAAAGGGAAGCTCGCACCTCGTTATATCGGACCCTTCCGAATCATTGCAAAACGAGGAGCTGTAGCTTATCAATTGGAACTACCTGACTCCCTCTCAGCAGTGCATGATACTTTTCATGTGTCTCAATTGAAGAAATGTCTTCGTATTCCTATTGAGGCAACTGCTTATGAACAGCTTGATCTCCAACCTGATCTTTCCTATCAAGAACAACCAGTACGTATCCTCGACACAATGGAGCGCAGACAAGAAATCGTCTTGTCAAGTTCTTGAAAATTCAGTGGGCTAATCATTCCGAGGATGAAGCCACTTGGGAGCGCGAAGATCTGATGCAGATTGAGCACCTCCATCTTTTTGTTGTTTAGAACTTTCCTTTGAATCAAGAAAGGAAAGTTTAAACAAAGCAATGTAAACAAAGATGTAATAATAACACTATGTTGTTATGTAAATTTCTTCTTTGTTATCTTTGAAGGAAATCAAGACAACAGATGTTGAATTTATTTATCAATCAGTTCCAGTTCACTTCTTCCTAATCTTTAACCTATTCCAAATCTCGGGGACGAGATTTTCTTAAGGGGGGTAGGTTTGTAACATCCCCAACTTTATAAATAGTAATTAAATGCTTTATGAGCAGTAATGAGGTGCTGTTCATAGCATTACTGTTCATTTCTACAATTAGGGCAGCATGTTACAAATTAAAAACCTTCCTTTTAGCCAAAATCCTAAAGAACCATTTAAAGTCTTAAAGGAATACAAGATGAAACTTGTATTATGACTGGGGAGTATTTTTATTAAAGCCTAGATAAATTATCTTGGATAAAAATAATTTTTGTTGTATTTTTAGAAATTATATTGACTTAAAGAAAAATAATTGTCTTCAAATGAATATTTCCGGGCTAAATAAATATTTATGTATTTTACAAAGTGATCTTGTGATTTTAAAAATTTATCTGGGAAATATATCATTCCAGTAGCTTCCAGTAAAAATTTCATGATTTTACAAATTTATTTGCTATTTTTAAAAGCCCAGTCAAACCTTAAAGCTTTTGAATAGGTTCTGGTCAACTAAACCGGTTTGAATCCAAACCCTAGCACTGTAGCGACTCGAGCCATGTGGTTGGGTCCAACCTAGTGCAAAGGGTCCGGCTCTGTCACGTTCGAGCGCAAGCCCAAATCTCCTTGCGCGATATGAGTCGTTGATCTTCAATCGAACGGGCGAAGCCGCAACGTCTTATGCGTTGTCCATGTGTGCACTTTAATCTCCGCCGTTGGATCTTGAGCTAACGAGCGAGATCAGTGTGTGCAATCGGACAACTCCGGAGCCTTCTCAATCTCCACCGTTCATTCTCGATACAACAGCGCATCCCTTTTCGTTTTAAACTTAAAGGCGCGCTTTTATCTGAGCCGTCAGATTCAAATCCTACGGCTTTTCCTTTTTACCGCGTGCTATTAAGGCCCGCGCTCCTCTGGGCCGTTGGATCTTCATCGTGTGGTCCAGATTGGTATATGCATTCGGACGACTCCGGATCCCCTCACGATCTCAGCCGTCCATTCTTGATCTAACCGCGTCGCTCATTTCATTTTGAAATCAAAGGCGCGCATTTATCTGGGCCCTTGGATTTAAATCCTACGGCGCTCCTTTTTGACCGTGGGCCTTTAAAGCCCAAATTCGGTGGATCGTTGGATTTCAATCGTAAGGTCCATATGAGTGTATGCAATCGGACCATCCGGTTCAATTTTCCATCCTGACCGTAGAAATCAAATCCAACGGTGTTGTGCCATCGCATCTAAAAGGGGTGACGTGTATTCTTTTAGCTGATCGTTGGATTCCAATCCAACGTCCAGATTTGAAAGTGGATCTCGAGATTCCTTTGAGCTCCGTTTTAATCTCGATCGGTCGATCTAGATCGCATGGTCCATATTAAAAGATGCCGATTAAAACCTTTTAACCTCTCTATTTATCGCAGCCACCCATTTCCAATCGGACGGCTGATATTCTTTTGAGCTTTTAGGAAGCGCGCGCGGCTGAGAATGACAAGGGGACCCACATGTAAGAGTGCTCTTATCTTCTTCCCTCTCTCTCTGCGCGCAAATCTCTCTGTAAACAGAGGAGAGGATTTATCCCAAAGTTTTTGCAACTAATTTTTGGGATAATTAGCCCTAAATGGACACCTCATCAACTCTAGATCTTTCTCTCTTGCCCTGTAGCTCAACATCCATATTTAAACCCTAGCTTTTCGTTGCTGTTACCATTGTTGACCACTGAAGCTCATCCTCCATTGTTGTCCAGTGGAGTTTCTTGCTCCTGTTCTTTGCTTGTCCATCCCAAGAATTGGTTTTACCTTGCACTAAGGTTTTGACCTCTTTTGTAGGTTAAAACCGAAGGGTATCTCTCTGTTGAGCAAAATCAATTTTCTCAACTTTTGGTGTCTTTCCTTTACTGGTAAGCTAAAACCCTAGTTTTTAACATCTTGAGCATCTTACGGACCTTGGAAGCTGTTGTGAATCATTCTTTTGAGCATCAGTAGCTTTAACTTGCTCAAAACTGAAAAGTTGATGTTATAACTTTTCGGTTTTCCATATCATTTTCCAGACCTAGGGTTTCTCCTGTCAACTTGTTATCCTAATTAGGTTTGAACCAAACCCTAGTAGCATAACAAGTTGTTCTTTTAATCCTTGTTATCATCTATTTAGGTTGATAACAGAAATTTGTCTCTGTTCTCTTTTGTCGGCTCAACCGACAAAATAGGTTTTACTTTTGCTTTTGAAATCTAATTGATTAGGGTTAGCTTAAGGTTAGCTTGGGATATTAATTGCCCTAAAAGATCATGCTAAGTTTCATTTATGAACTTTTGCATGTTCTATTTTCTTTTTCCAAAATCAATCATCTGTTTTTGACTCTTTTAAATCTCAAAGCGGAACTTTGCACTAAACCCTAGTTTCTGTCTTTTGAAAACAGTAGGTTATAAAATGGGTTATTATCACTATTATGGGTAGTTATAGCTTAAGCATATTGTCAATCATGCATTTCCAGATTGATCATGCATATTTCTTCCATTTTGTACTTATTGTCGTTTTTGGCACTTATTGGATTTAATTGCTTCTTATAGAATCTGGTTCATCTGAAGTTTTTGAATCTGTCTTTGAGCAACCCGAACCTGCAACAGAGGTTTACTATTATCAAGGCAAGCATCCTCTCTGCACCATATTGATCCCAAATTTTATACATTAGATTTTCTAAATCCGGTGACAATCAGTGCATGCTATTTTTAGAAAGTACAAATCGTAATCTGTTAGTAGTTAGTTATAACCTAACATGATGGATTACCTCAATTGTCACCATACACTTAACCCTAGCTCAAGATCTTGTATATTATAGCATATATTTTCAGATTTGGCTTAGATATGCAGTCTAGAGACTTTAGAGTTTGACAAGCATATCTTGTCAAACATGGGAATCACAACTGAACTCTTGTTATTTTAAAACTCTTTGTCCAGTTTCTTTAAATCAGACTTGTATTTTAAATTTAAATTGATCTGGACAAGAGGAAGCTAGTGATGGTGCTTTTGTGCACGAGATTGGGTTTTGTGGTGGACTTGTCCGGTTAATTAAGGACCGAACTCGATTATTCAATTCAAGTCCCCACGTACTTCCACATGCGGTGTATGGGCGCTGTTTGGTTAAGTAAAATGTTAAGACTATTGGGTTGGAAACAGAGAGTAAGAATATGTGTATTGACCTTGTATGGCATAGATGCTTTGGTCTTATGATTGCGTTGTATGCCATGTGAGCTTGTATGTCGATGTCGATGTTCTTAGAAGGGTGAGGCGTATATGTGCTCCGTAGCATATACAATACCTTAATGGTGCCGATTGCATCCTAATATGGGTAGTGAGCCCATTCGCATTTAATTGTTTGGATCGGCATTATCGACGCAACATGTGTGCCTCGGTTAGCGGATGCTATCAGTCGTTGTTTAAGCGAGATCAGTTCACACATGGGGGTCCAACTCAATAGTGTTAGCTTGTTGAAAAATACCAAATCTTAGTTTCCCCGGTCGGCATACCAAAGGAAGTATGTCATCATTCGGAGGCATCCGAAGGCAACGGGCTAGCTAAGTCATGTGGGTAAAGATGTACACCCCTGCAGGGTATAAACTGTTCGAATAGCCGTGTCCACGGTCATGGACGATAACTTGAATTGATGTCACCTGTATAGAAGTTTTGGTTTACAAAACTGGTTTCGGTTTTTATGGTTTTGCATGATGGATTCATGCAATGTACTGTTTACAATTATGTCATTTACTTACTGTTCTAACTGAACTTTGATTTACTAAATTGCTTTGTCAAAATTTAGTAGATGTAGGTTAAGAGGTATCGCTTTATGCAAATTTGAACCTTTATACCTTCCTGTTGCAACCTTATGCATATATAAATTCTACTCCTTTGTGTAGACTCTAATCAACACTTTCTTTTATTAGTTTGTGTAAGACTTGCTGAGTACCTTCCGTACTCAAGGTGCTATCACCTATTGTTGCAGGTGAGGACGGTTTTCTTTATGAAGTACCCGTTAGCGCCGATCAGGGTGACGCTAACGAGGAAAGCTACTTCTTTCCTCCACGCAATAGCCTGCGGGTGGATGAGGCCATTGGTGGACTTTAAGTTTTTATTTTGCTTCCGCTGTTGAACATGTTGTAGTGACCAAGTCACTCTATATTGTGGTACTAAAACCGAATGATGTAAACTTATGTTTAAATTATGCAAATGTATGACTTGTATGTGTATGATGCAATGTTGTTGAAGGATATATATATAGGCAATGGTCGTTCATCCTGGGAACCATTGTGAGATATATATATATCCGGGGATCCTGTTTATTGGAATTGTTACTTGTTAAATTTATACCTTTAGCATGATCTTTAATTAAGGGACAGTACTGTTCCTTCATTAATAATTGTGCTACAGTATGAATTTAATTAAGTACATTCCCAATAATTTGGGGCACCCACAACAGGCGCACGTGGCTGAAACACGGCCTGCGGTGGACGAGGAGCTGGTGCAGACGGCCTCGGTGCTAGTGGAGCAAAAGAACGGGCCCCTGGTGCTAGCCCAGCCCGGGGACGAGTGAGGCTGGTGTGAGTAGACTGATGTGCCTCCCATTTGCGCTTGCGGGACTCGCCCAGCGCCTTTGCCTTATGCTCAGCAACAATGGCCTTATCCACTAAGGCCTGAAAGTCAGAGAAGTCCACAATAGATAGCTTGTCCTGCAGCTCCTCGGACAAGCCATCCATAAACTTCTCCTGCTTAGCCTCATCAGAGGCCACCTCTCCTGGAGCATAACGAGTCAAGTGATTAAACTCGTAGAGGTACTCCGTCACAGATTTGCGCCCTTGCTTGAGCGCGAGGAACTCTTTCTTCTTCAGCTTCATCAGGCCATCTGGGATGTGGGCTCGACGAAAAGCTGACCTGAACTCCTCCCACGCGACCACATGGCCCGCGGGCTGCATGGCGAGATAGTTATCCCACCATGAGAGTGCTGCGCCCTCGAGCTGGTGGGACGCGAAGAGTGCCTTATCCTGTGCCTGGCACTGAGCTATGTTGAGCTTTTCGCTCAACCATGCGCAGCCAATCATCTGCATCGAGAGGGTCCTCAGAGCGGGAGAAAGTCGGCGGCTGCGTACGGAGGAACTCTGCAAGTCCCCCGCGAGTCTGATGTCCGCCACCCCCGGCAGGAGTGGAGGTATTCCTAGCAATAACCTCCAAAATGCGCGTCTGGTCCATGCGGTTTCGCTCGATCTGAGCGAAAACCTCAGCCATAGTCGGAGGAGGGGGAAGCTCCTCATCAGAACCAGCTGGCTGATTCCGACCACTACGGGTTCCACCAGCCATCCTGCTCCACCAAGCAAGTTAACAATAATAATTTTAGTACAGAAAACATAGATAGCATGCATCCATTCTACAAAATAAACTCTAATAATTCATAACAACAAGGCAAAGTTGTAACTCATAAAATCAACTTCCAATTGTGACTAACTCGTATGGAAGAACGATCAATCAGTTTTTGGAAGACAGATTCAAAATGCAGCTAGAAAGCAGAATAAAAGAAAACTATCCAAGGCATTTAGTTAACTCATTTACATTCTACCCTTATATCCACACAATTTTTAGTTAGATTAATCTTCCATGGTTCTCCCAAAACTAATTCAACCTGGTAAATAACTATCTTTTGAAAGGAAAGAGAGAAATCAAGTTTTAAAACTCAAATTAGAGTAAGATGAGAGTAGAAGGCTAAGATAGATAAGGAGTAAAACCTGAGAATCTGCCTAGGTTTTCATAAACCCTTTTTAGACTTTGAAATTAAGCTTTTCCAAAATATCCTAAGGACGACTATGCTTGGGTTACTACGGTCAGAATGGCTCTGATACCAACTTTGTGAGGACCCCAATTTATTTGGCTTGTAATGCTTAACCAACCACCTGGTCCTAGCATCACAAATCAAATAAACCGAAACCCCGAGATATGTATACTTCCCAGAAGCAGTATACACACCTCCCACAAAAGTATGCATCAACTCCATTCCAAACATAGAGTCCAAACATCACACTACCAAACGGAAGATAAACAAATAGAAGAGTTATTACAGACACAGGCCGACAGGCCCAAAAGATACACAAATAAACAAGAACGACAGCAGAAGCAAAAGCGCCATAAGATGGCTATAAACAAAACCAATCAGCGTGCCTTCACCCACAAGGCATCTGACCGGACCGCCAAGCCTAGTCGTCACACACGAAGCGACAGCACAGCTCACAGAAGTGAGGCCCTTGGGGCCCACCTTCTTCCTTTACAACAAAAACATTAAGCAAAGCAGCTGAGTACAAAAAATTTTTGTACTCGCAAGACTGACGTGTGAACTAGCAGACCTATTCATATGCTACATGCAGGCTTATCTGGTGGATGCCATTTGTTTCATTTGCATAAAGCCAATTTTCATTTGCAATAATGTAATACAGTTTGAAGGCAAGTTTGCAATTCATTTTTAGTGTTGAAATAACAGTAAGGATAATATTAACAAGAGTAAAGGTAAAACAACCTGGAAGTGACTAACCCAATAGTCACCACAACAATAGCACGAATCCCAGATTCGTACCACCCATCAAGTTTTAATTTAAATGTTGTAGTCTAGTTCTCACGGGCGTATCAGAGCGTGTCCATAACCTAGGGCGAGGCTATTCGAATAGTTTTAACCTGCAGGGTGTACCAATGTACCCACACTTGAGACCGCCTTTAAGCCAAAGCACACTTCCGAAGGTATCTTTGTACGGCTAAGTCCTACGAGACTTTTTCCAATATTGTGTATTAACTACGAGCCGCTCGTATGGATAGAAATCCATACGCTTACATGGTAAAGCCGAAAAGACAACTACCCACTCGGGATAAAGCTTTTGGACAACTACCATGCTCCCACCTCCATCCCTCCTGCGACCTCCTGCGACCGGAGCCAATACACGCCAAAGTACTAGGTCAAGAGAGGTCCCATATACTCTAGTGTGGTTAGCACGCAAAATGTTCGATGCGGTGGCGCAAGTAACTCGGTCCTTAATCGACTGGGCACCATTCGATCACACCCAACAGATCACACCAATCATACCGTTGTGCCCAAGTCCAAATCATTTTGTTTTCATTTTTAGTTTTCACAAGTAACATAGCAAAATGCTGAACTATAAAGCTTTAATAATTTTTGTGTGATCAAGGCTACCGACAAAAGTCGATAACCGCCCAGTTCTACCGATAGCTAAGCATGTCTAAGCAAACTGACCCGGATCTACTAAGTGACAAGAGATCATCCAGCGATCTCTAATCACAGCAAATCACCTAGGCTCAGGTAGTAGAGGAATATCATTTGCCTACAGGTTATTCATCTAAAGGATTAACTAACCAATTTAACACAAATTAAGCGATGCATACATACAGTTGAAACAAAATATTAGACTTTAAAATACTGGGATTAACATGATCAAACTGCTTGCCTTCTAGTTGTTGCTCAATTTGTTGCGGAGGGTCGTTCTCAGGGTTACCGCAAATGTCGAAGCCTAACGATTGAACAAATAACAGCGAATAAGAACGAATAACACCGACAAAACTCAAACATACACAACATCAAAATATTCCAAGCTTTACACAGCAGCCTAAACATGAACTAACACATTTTTAGAAACATAGAAATAATCTATTTAAAATGGTGATGCATTTTTTTAGCAATTTTCTAAGCTAACATACACATTAAAGCACTAGTTAAATACTCAACAAATTTTCATGAACGGAAACAGTATTTAAAACCTAACCTGATAATTAGTATACTAAAAATGAAAATTTTCAAAGTTGGATTCACTGGATTTGGACAATTATTGAGAAAGATATGAATTTTCTGATTTGGAATATACAATAATACACCATTTAATCAATAACCAGATTTTTGCTAACAGAGACATGGGTGAAAACAATTTTAGTAAATAATACATTTAAAATGAAAGACAACGACACTTTGGATTCATGCGATTTGGATAAACATTGAATTAGTTATGAATTTTCTAAGTTAAATTGAATTATTAGTGCAACCGAAACACATTTCGAAAAACTAAAGCATCTAATACTTTTCTACCGTAGCACTAGCCACGACCACGAACATGTGGACCCGCGAGAAACGACGACTGGTCAAACTTGACCCAACCGCGCCCACGGCGGCGTCGGCGTATTTTAAGAATACGTCTCCCGCTTATCAAAATGCAATCCTAACAAATACGCACAGAGGAATACGTTTCCCAATAGAGAAAACGTATCACCAGAGTTACACAACCACTAACTGACAGCATGGGCCCACAAGACAGCGATTCAGAGAATTAAAACGATTAGATTTGAATCCTAAAACATGCTTAATGCAGGGAGGGCCCACATGCCAGAGATACAAACTAAAAGATGATTAGAACTTAAGAAGGGGGTTAGACCTTAACCACCGGCGGCTCGACGGAGTTCCCGCGCGTGGCCGCGACGGCGAGGTGGGGGATCTGGAGAATGGTTGAGGCTCTGAGCTCGGGGATGGCACGTACGGGTGCACCGCAGCTCCACGAACTGGACGATGATGACGCGGAGCCCAATGGTCGCCGGAGTCGAGCTCGCGACGGCCGGAGGCGGAGAAGAAGCTACGGCTCTCGCGGAGAAGACGCTACGGACTTCGAGTAGCCCCGGGAAGGTGCGCCACGGAATCGCCTCAGCCCCAGGAGCAATAAGCACAAGATAACGTCGACGAAGAAGGTCCGAGGCGGCCGGAATCAGCGTGGCGACGGAAAACCGAGCTCAGAGAAGAAACAGCCGCACACCCTCCACGATGCACCAAAACGAAAATGAACCCACCGTGAGTATCAGTGAAGCATTGCGATCAAGTGGGACCAAACGCTGAGGCTTGAGACTCACCAGAACGCCTACACGACTTCGAGGGCGAAGCTGCCGGAGGCGGAGACCATGAAGTCGCTCCAGGCGATACAGTGCACGCTAATGATCCGGGCTAGCAAAATGGAGGCAGCGAGGTGAGAGGAGCACAACAGCGGGATCGCTGGCTCGAGGGCGGCGCTAGCACGGCGGCGCTAGCTTCGTTCCCTTCTCCGGCCGAAATAGAGAAACGGGCGGAGAAAGCGAGAGAGCGAAGGAAACGACGAATGGGTGAGCTCAAAGGCTTTAAGAAGTCACGACGATGCTTCTCAGACTGACACGAGGACAGAAAGGTGGCAGCGACGAGGGACGTGGCGAGCATGCGCGAGCGGCCGCGAGCTCCGGTGAGACGCGGAGAAGGCGAGGAAGAACCTGACAAGGAGGGCCCACTTGTCAGCGACGGCGACGAATCGGTGCGAGTCGGACTAAGTGTGGTTCAACGATTTGGTCTGACTCGATCAAGAAGATGTCAACCGTTCGATCTAGAATGGACGGCCGAGATCAATGTATGCATTCGGACAGGTCGACGAGACAAGCAATGTGGACCGTGCGATCTCCATCGGACGGCTGATAGCCATCGGGCTCGCGCGGTGCAGCTAGGCGGTGTGACCGAGTCACTTAGGTGTGGTCGAACTCAAGCCCAAGTGGGGTTTGAGCCCGAGGAACAGTGATTTCAGTTTTGAATTAAAAGGCTGAGCAGATTTGGGGAATTTTTAGAGGTAGCTCCCGAGCTCCAAAAATTCTGAAATTTTTATGGAAGCTTACTGGAACAGAGAACAACATTGTGGAATTTTTCCAGGAATTTTAATGCACTAGATTTCTCCCAAGAAAATTAACAAGCTGTTGTCCAGAGGTTTGACCAGATTTCCAAACTGGTTTGACTTGGCCATTTGAAATAGCAACCAAAATCTAAAAATTGTGAAAATTTTCAGAGAGGTAGCTAGGATGGTCAAGATGATAGGAAAAATACTTTCAGAGGATGATCACAAGTTTAAGGTCAAAAATTGGTTGGCAACAATTTCCATTCACAAGAATTAAACCTCAGAAAATGGAAATTGTTTAGGGAAAATTTGGAAAACTTCCAAATAACTTCATGAGATAACAAAAGTTTTTATTTCCCCTCAAAATTTTACATTTGAAATACAAACCCAGACTTTGGGCTGTTACATTGTGTACATCGGAAAGTGACGGTGGTAGCTCCAACTGATAAGCTACCGATCCTCGCTTCGCTAGAATGCGGAAGGGACCGATGTAGCGAGGTGCCAACTTGCCTTTGACTTGAAAGCGTTGCATTCCTTTCATTGGGGAGACCTTAAGGTAAACATGATCGTCCACCTCAAAGCTCAAATCACGACGACGACGGTCAGCATAAGACTTTTGACGACATTGAGCCGTCCGTAGTCTCTCCCGAATCATACGAACTTGCTCTTCGGCTTCATTTATCAAGTTCGGCCCAAAGAATTGTCTCTCAGCGGACTCGGACCAGTTGAGAGGTGTCCTACACCTTCTCCCATAAAGCACTTCAAAAGGTGGCATTTTGAGGCTTGCTTGAAAGCTATTGTTATAAGAGAATTCCGCGAACGGCAAGCATTTATCCCATTTCTTGCCATAGGACAGCACACATGCTCTCAACATATCCTCCAAAATTTGATTCACCCTTTCGGTTTGACCGTCGGTTTGTGGGTGGTAAGCAGTGCTAAAGGATAGTTGAGTTCCCATTGCTTCATGGAGGCAATCCCAGAAATGCGAGGTGAATTGTGTACCTTGATCTGAAATAATTCTCTTAGGCACACCATGGAGGCATACAATTCTGGAGATGTACAACTCCGCCAATTGATTTCCTGAATAAGTGGTCTTGACTGGAATGAAATGAACAACTTTCGACAACCGGTCAACAATCACCCATATGGAGTCATAACCCTGTTGAGTCTTTGGAAGTCCGGTGATGAAATCCATCCCATTTCCACTCGGGAATGGGGAGGGGTTGAAGCATACCCGCTGGCCGTTGGTGCTCGGCCTTCACCCGCTGACATACATCACACTCGGCAACAAAGCGTGCAATCTCCCGTTTCATCCGAGTCCACCACAATTTTTGCTTCAAGTCTTGATACATTTTTGTGCTCCTCGGATGGATGGAGAAAAGAGAATCATGAGCTTCACGAAGAATTAACTCCTTAAGCTTCGTGTCATTCGGCACAACCAATCGCTTTCCGAACCACAAAACACCTTGGTTGTCTTCGGAGAAACACTTGGCTTTGCCGAGCCTCATTTTCTTCTTAACCTTTCCCATACCCTTGTCGTTTTTCTGGGCCATCTTGATCTGGTCCTCTAGGGTAGGTTTCACTTCCAAGGTAGCGAGAAAACCTTCGCTAACCATCTCCAAGTTGAGCCGTTGAAATTCATTGCAAAGAGCTTCCGTTTCAGGTCGAACCGAAATACAGTTGCATTGAGATTTTCGGCTCAAAGCATCGGCAACGACATTGGCTTTCCCTGGATGATAATGAACTCCCATATCATAGTCCTTGATCAATTCAAGCCATCTTCTTTGCCTTAGGTTCAGATCGGCTTGAGTGAAGATATACTTCAAACTCTTGTGATCAGTGTAGACTTCGCAGCGATTGCCGATAAGAAAATATCGCCATATCTTCAAGGCATGAACCACTGCTGCAAGCTCAAGGTCATGAGTGGGATAATTCACCTCATGAGGCCTCAATTGCCTCGATGCATACGCCACAACTCGGCCCTCTTGCATAAGAACACAACCAAGGCCAAGGCGAGATGCATCGCAACAGATGTCGAAGCTTTTGTGGATATCCGGCAGAACTAACACTGGAGCAGAAGTTAGACGGTCCTTCAACATCTAAAAACTCGCTTCACATTCCGCTGACCATTCATATTTCTTTTCTTTCTTCAACAATTGGGTCATCGGTCTTGCTATTTTTGAAAAATTCTCGATGAAGCGGCGGTAATAGCCCGCAAGACCGAGGAAACTGCGGCCTTCGGAAATGGACTTGGGCTGTTTCCAATTAAGCACATCTTGGACTTTGCTTGGATCCACAGCAACTCCTCCTTCGGATAGCACATGACCCAAAAAGGCGACTTCTTTTAGCCAAAATTCACATTTGCTGAATTTTGCATAGAGTCGGTGTTCTCGAAGCTTGCCCAACACAAGACGGAGGTGTTCTTCATGCTCACTTTCAGATTTGGAGTATATGAGAATGTCATCAATGAATACGACCACAAATTTATCCAAATACTCCATAAACACTGAGTTCATGAGATTCATGAACAAGGCCGGTGCATTCGTCAAACCGAAGGACATGACGATGTACTCATACAAGCCATAACGAGTTGAGAAAGCCGTCTTGGGAATGTCTTCAGATCTGATCCTAACTTGATGATAGCCCAATCTCAAGTCAATTTTGGAGAATATACGAGCACCGTTCATTTGGTCGAACAAATCATCAATCCGAGGAAGTGGATACTTGTTCTTGATGGTGACCTCATTCAACGGACGGTAGTCAACACACATCCGCAGACTGTGGTCCTTCTACTTCACAAATATAGCCGGGCATCCCCAAGGTGAGGAGCTCGGCCTAATGAAACCCTTCTCTTGAAGTTCAGCGAGTTGCTTCTTCAATTCAACCAACTCATTCGGCGGCATTCGATAAGGACGTTTTGATATAGGAGCAGTTCCAAGCTGGAGCTCAATCACAAACTCAACTTCTCGTGAAGGTGGCATGCCAGGTAATTCCTCAGAGAATACATCCGGGTACTCACATACCACTGGAACTTCACTCAATTCTGGCAATTCTTTACTGCTAAGGGCATAGAGATGAGGAGGCTCCAATTTTGGCACCATTTCAACTTGAAAACCAAGAGGACTTGTAAGAGTGATAACCTTGCGAGCACAATCAATTTGACCATGGTTCTTGGACAGCCAATTCATCCCAAGAATAACATCAAGGCCCGCTGAATTTATCACTATAAGATCAGCCGAAAATTTCACCCCTTTAATCTCAATTTCAACTTCACGACATTCATGAATGCTTCTCATTTCCGAACCCGGTGATTGAATCATCATAGGTATAGGCATCAAGCTGAGTGAGAGGTTGTGGAGTGAAGCAAAACCTCTGGACATGAAGGAATGAGAGGCTCCAGAATCAAACAACACGGTCGCAGGAGTTGAATTGACTAGAAAAGTGCCCAACACGACGTCGGGTGCTTCCTGTGCCTCCTTGGCGGTGACATGGTTGACATGAGCACGACCAAGGTTCTGAAAGGTGACATCAGACCGCTGAACAAGGGAGTTTTCAAGGTCTTGGCATTGATCAGAAATGACTTGGTGCTTCACCGGACAACGATCCGCAAAATGCCCTCGATTACCGCAATTGAAACATACTACTAACATACATTGCTTGTGTCGGTTTCTTTGCTTCTTTCTAGGTTGCCCTTGCTGAATATCTTTCTGAGGTGGATGAGAGACTTGCAAATGAGCTCTCGGAGGTGCTGGGACTTGGAAATCAGAAGGAGTGGGCTGCCAAGTACACGGTTCATGAAAACCGCAGCTTGCTGAAATTTGTGCAACCTTCTTGCGCTTTCGCGACTCAACAACCGCTTGCATTTTGTTTTCCACCACAATAGCCTTATCAACCAATTGCTGGAAGTCACAAAAGTCATGTATGGCGAGTGCAAGTTGCATCACTTCTGTTAGCCCATTCAAGAACTGGTCTTGCTTCCTTGCATCGGTGGAGACATCGTCTGGAGCATAACGAGCCAAACGATTAAACTCGCGGAGATACTCCAATACGGACTTGTTGTCTTGCTTCAGCGTGAGGAATTCATGCCTCTTGATACTCATGATGCTTGAAGGAACATGTGCCTCACGGAAAGCTATCCAGAACTCGTCCCATGATGGAACAGAACTGGCGGGCTGCATGGCGCAAAAATTGTCCCACCATGCAGAAGCGGCCCCTTCGAGTTGATTGGAGGCGTATAAGACCTTCTCATGGTCAGCACACTGAGCAATGATCAACTTTCGTTCAATACTCCGAAGCCAATCATCAGCATCGAGAGGATCCTCAGAACAAGAGAACACATGAGGCTTTGTGCTCAGAAAATCAGTAAATCGGGAGCCATAAAGATCGGCTCCTTCCGCTGCCATTTGAGCACCTTGAACACTAGCGGTGTTTTGAGAAATTTGCTGCAAGATGAGAGTCTGGTCTTGCTGACTCCGTTCCATCTGGATCAACACATTGGCCACAGATGGCTGAGGTGGAGTCACTTCTTCATGCTGACCCACATGCTGAAATTGCGGGTCGGGGTGCTCCAGATTGTGCCATTGAGGAATCGGGGGCTGATCATCGGTGATTTGAGAATCCACATACTGTGAGTCCTTCATTACTTCCGACGTCAAACGAGTTTTAGGTCCCGACATCCTGTTGCCATACAACTTGTTAGCAACCGGCAAAAAGGGAATGGGGAAAAACATAAGATAAGCAATTGATAGCAGGGGGTAACTTAGCCTAGAATGAATGCACGATAAAAGCCATTTATGCATCATGAAAAACGGGTGCTAAAGTCCATGTGGACAGCACAAGATACAAACAAAACGCGATTAGTTTTCCGACGTAGTTGCGGTACAAACCGCTCGTAGGCGATGCACAACTATCTGGAACAAAAAGAGAGCAACTGATCCCCACAAAATCCAGCGTCTACAAGCTACATAGTATCCTTAGGGGTACATAATCTAAGAATAAACCCTAGTTTATTCCTAAAATCGCAGCAAGGCGTTGTCTTATCATTCTTCCACCAATTCTCTTTACCGATGACTACTTAACGTGTCTAATGTTGGAAAAGAGATGAACATCGGAGAAAATGATTTTGTACAAATCAAAAGATTAGTGAGGTAAGCAATGAGATGCTAGGATGGGTAAGAAAGAAAGGAATTATATTACTAACATTTTTGCAAAACTTTTGATACTTTGAAAATATTCTTTGTAAATCAAAATCCTAATAACGTCCATTGCTACGGCTTTAACCTCTGATCAAGATGGCTCGATACCAACGCTGTGAGGACCCCCGAGATCGGATCCGTATCAAGCTAAGTGATTACGCCGTAAACGCAACACTTAACGTGAGACGAACACGATTCCGAGTGACCCAGATATGTGTCACATGCTAGCTCCCAAGGATCAGTGGCTATCATGCACATATCCTAGTACACAACATTGCAATCACATCCATACACAATGCACAAGAATAAAAGAATCAAATACAACATCATTTAAATAGAACCTTATAGTACAAGGTTGCAAAAGAGGGCCGATCGGCCAAATCTAATTAACACAAATAAATTGCAGCGGAAGATAACTTAAAAATAAAAAGGGAATAACCGAGTTGGTATGCCCACAATCCCACAAGCAACCAACTGGAGTTAAAGCCGTTGCACCCGTCGTTCTCACCTGAACAAATAGACACTGTTAGAGTACAAAGTTGTACTCGTGAGACTTTCAAAAGAAATAAGGATGCATGTAAATATCAAAGAAAGGCTACTACACTAGTTTACATTTTTGCAGCATAAGGCAAGTTTTGCATAAAGATAAACAATATAGATTCAACTAGCTATTTGTAAAACATTTAGAAACCATTTTAAGATAGTAAGTAATGATCAACAATGGTATAATCTCCAAATATAATCAACACACGAACATCCCGTTCGTGGCACAATTATTTCCTCATCAAAAGTTGACGCGCGAACAATGCGTTCATGATAACATTTCAGATTTGAACAAAACTATCATAAAGACATAACATTCCCAACCATAACCCAAACTTAAATTTCCAAAAGCTAACTGTGCCTGCTTTCCCACAAGTGTTGTCCATAACCTAGGACGAGGCTATTCGAATAGATTTAGTTACTCTGCAGAGTTGTACAGCTTTACCCACACGATATGCATTCCTCTTAATGTCGGCCAATGCACTCTTCCGTAGGAGTGTGACTGAGGTAGCATAACGAGGCCGTTACAATGTCATGTCCTAACTATCAAATCACCCGAGGCTCAGAAATCCATGGCAGGCTATCGTACGCGCTAGAACCACGGTGAAACCTCGTTACGTAAGTAAGTCCCAATCAAACAAGAGACCCTTAAGGACAAGTAAGGCGACCCTTAACATGCCCCCGCGAGATTGACAAAAGAACAATTAAATACATAATAATAACAATTGTCAATCCCATTGTGTTTTGATAGCTAACACACAACAAATTATTAAGCCAAGCCTTCGCCATTATCCCGGCGTGTGGTTGCACGTAAGACTTGGTTCATCACACCACAGACCGGTCCTTAATCACTCAGACGGGGCTACACAATTCCATAACATCAATAATAATTCATCATCAACCTACACCCGTCCAAGTTAAGAACATAAAAAGCTCAACATGTCCACAAACCCCATATACGAAGATCTGGATACAACCCTTAAACCCAACAAAATCCAATCCATAAAATCCTCAAATTTCATTAGGATTCAATTCAATTCATTGGCCGATGGACTAGCTCCATCAACCGCTCTCGGCTAAGACTACTAGTATGGCTAAGCATTGTTCTACAAACTAGCAACAAACCCATATAACATATAACCTTAGTCGTTCAAGGTAAAAGGGTAATCAACATTCAAAGGAGGGCTAATGCAACAATTTAGGAATTTAACTACTTCTACCCATAAACATACATTTCAAAATAGCATGCAATTGCAATAATGAAACTCACACAAAACATTTAAAAACCACTGGGAGCAATATGATCAAGAGGAGGGTGCTCGCACCTTTGCTGTTATCACATGATCGATCTCAGGTTATACTCATAATACTCTCATGAATATATCGTTATCGTCGAAAACCTAAAGAAAGGCGATATTGCAATAAATATCAAATAAAACCAGAAATACAACATGCTCAAAAATGCATGAAATTTATGTAGTAGGTAGGTCATGATTTTAGATTAATTTAGGTGAAAGAATTATTCCATTTGGACTTAGTATGTGAAAGTTATGGTATTTTGAATTTCAGATTTTAACACACCTTCATTCATGTAATTTAATTATGAGGTGAAAATTTGTAGAGCATTGGTGCGTACAAAGATTACATGGATAGATAGGTAATATTATTACAAGTTCAAAATAGTTGAGTTTGCTTCAATTGGAGTTTTCATGATTTAGTTATAGATTTCTAAAGTTATCAGCAGTTTATAATGTAAAAGTAATTCATTTTGGGATATATTTCCACAAAATATACCTTCTGGGACAGTGACATGCTGGAAACTAATTTTAAAATAAGGTTCATTTAAAATGAAAATTAACACAACTGGTTTCACTCATTTTGGAGCTAGAATGAAATAGTTATGCATTTTTGAAGATAACAACATTTTTCTATTGTATAAATAATAGAGTTAAGGATCATTTTTCCAAAACTATGCTCTCTTCTACAGAGAAACATTTGAAATCAATTTTAATATAAAGTTCATTAAAAATAAAAATTACCAGAAGTGGTTTCATTTAATTTGGAGTTGATTTGAATTAGGTATGGATTTCATAAGTTAATGCATATTTTCAGTGTACAAATAAATCTTTTTCTGGATTTCTAAAGTAACTAAATCCTTTTTATACACAGGTTTGGCTAGCCATGGTGGCTGACTGGTGGGGCGGGGTCATGGGTTTGACCCAGTCAAAAATTGACTCGGTCTCGGCCGCAACAACTGAAAGCGTACTTACAAGAGTACGACTTCTACTACAAGAACGTGTAAAATCATTCTAAGCATAATAGGAAAACGCTTTTACTCTAACAAAACATACTTGAGAAATTACACTTCCACTTACCGGCCCTAGGGCCCACATGTAATAGAGACACTACTGCCTTAAGACAACTACTTAATACCCTAAGCAATCATTTGCGCTAATTAAACCGGGATTTCGTTAATTAACTGGCTACTGTTTTCGGACGAGGAGTACGACAACAGAACCGCGCTCCCGCGAGCTTTGCCGGTGGCTCGCCGGCGCGGTGGTCCCCGACGGCGCTGGCCAAGGCTATGAATAGGTGCCTAATAGCCGTGCGATCCTAGGGGTGCCCTCATTCGAAGTTGGGACGGCCGGTAGCGGCGGCGCAACGCCGACGAGCGGAGGCGGCCATACGACAAACGAGGCTAAGACAAACCGAAGATGCACTGAACAAAAGAGCGCGCGCATAAGCACTTACGAGGTCCAGTGAGCTCACCGAAGAGACGCGGGTGGTCGGAGATCGCCGGAAGGTGGCTGGCGACGAAGACCGAGGCGGCGGCGAAGTGGTTCCTCGAGGAGAGCTCGCCGTAGAGGAAGAAAAGCTTCGGCGACACTTGGGGAAGCCCTAAGGTCCTCTTAGGATGCTTCTTGCGCCAGGGATTGGGTCGAGCCTCGTCACATCGGAGACGAAGAAGAAGAAGGAGCTTGCGGCCGAAAAAGAGAAATCCAAAAATACACGGGCTCCTGTAAAGCATTCGACAAATTGATTGAGGGGTTGTCGATCTTAGGTAAAGAGGCACCTGGTGACGCACTTAAGCGAGGACCATACTCACCGAGGACAAAGGTTCCACAGTGGTGGCCTTCGGGTGCGCTCCGGGGATTCCGCGGGCACGAACTTAGTTTGGAGTCTACAAAGCGAGGGAGAAGCTCGGGTTAGACAAAATGGGGACGGCAACGAAGGAGAAAGAGAAGGGAGCGGTTGCGGTTGAAGCTTACCGAGAGGAGGTGAAGAGCTCGCCTCCTTTCCCTCGGCCACCGAGAGGGAAAGTGAGGAACCGAGAGAGGGAGAGGGCGAGTTATAGCGCGGCAACGGTCGGACAAGCAACGGCGTGAGAAGGCGGAGCTCGGTGACTGGCTGCCGAGGGCGGTGGAGAAAACGCCGTGAACGGAGGCGCTCAGAGCTCGCGTGGCGCGTGGCGCGCGGTGTCTGCGCGCGAGTCAGCGAGAGGAAGGAGAAGAATCCGACAGGCGGGCCCAGGCTGTCAGCGGCACAAGCGTGCGAGTCGGAGTTTGGCTCGGTCGGTGCGATTAGTTGATCGGGCTCGATCAGTTCCGAAGCGTCCGTTCGATCTTAATCGGAGGGTTCGCAAGAAAAGGTGTGGTTAGGCGGTTTGGCTGGACCGAGAGGGTTTGGGTTCGGTGCGGTCGGAACAGAGGTGGGCTCGAGCCCAAGCTACAGTGCTAAGTTATTAGAAATCCAGATTTGACCAATTAGACAACAGGTTTGACTGAGGCTTTAAATACAACAAATAAAATCTATAAATTCTGAAAATATTTGGAGGGGTTCCTAGGAATATCTAGTACCCATATAAAATATTAAACCTTATTGTTCAAGATATAATTTGAAATATATAAATTCAAACTTAGTGAAGGTCTTTGAATTGTGTTCGAATTTTCTGAGGGTGCAATTGAGTTCCAAAAATTTGGTAAAAATTATATTTATTCATGATAATTATTATAGTATTTAAATAAATTGTTTCCAGAAGATGATCAAAGGTTTTTGTTCCTGTTTTTATTTGGAGTTTTAAATTTGAAGGGTATGTTTTATTTATTTGACAAATTTCCAAATACAAAATATTATGCAAATGCTTCCAAAAAGTCATGCATGCTGATAATATGCATACTAACTACCATAATTAAGTTGGGGATGTTACAACTGAGGAGGCAAAGGCGAGGACCGGAGGCGGAGGGGCGCTACGCGGCGGCGGCGGTGGCTTGCTCGCCAGCCTACTCCAAGGCTTCGAGTGACTGGGCCGTCGGTGACCCCCAAGGATCCGTCTCCGTGTCACCTGTCGCTCCGACCGACGGTCCGACCCCGACCGCCGCATTGGCCGACTGGCAAAGTGGCGAGTGGCGACTTGTGACCGGTGACCCCATCGTCCCCGAGAGGCCGAGACCGGAGACCCCGACCGACTCCCCGTCTCGGCATCTTGCCATCTCCCCGAGCCAGAGCCAGACTGACAGAGTGAGAGCGAGGCAATCCCAAATTCCCAATTCCCAATTTGGCAAATCCTTATGGGCAGTGGGCTATGACAGTGAGCCTATGAATGAATTAAAGTGAATTGTCGTCTTGAATATTCAATCTTGTATGTAAGCGAATTGAGAATTGAAACCATCCACCTCAACGCCATAAAATTGAGAAGAAGTCTGTCAATTTGAAATCTTTGTGAGAGAGAGCCGGAAAGAGAGAGAAGAAACCATCCACCTCGACGCCATAACGTTAACCTATTTTGTAATTTATTTAAATTATTTGAGAATTGATCAATTAATGTTATCTTCAATACAAACATCATGCATGTTCGATCTGCACTGCACACGCACACATGCATATGTTCGTGTCGCCTATAAAGACTGGCCACTTGCCAGGAGAGTCGGTGTTCGTGTCGCGTTCCAAGACATATCATGAGCACGTATCGGTACGTTATTGTGCAATGCAAGGTGCGTGTACATAGAATTGATCCAAAACGGATACATATTCGGTTAATGCGAGCTAGCCACAACATGTGTTGCACTTTGCTTAACCGTGTCGCAACGGCGGGAAAGAAACGTACGCATAGTATATGTAATATAGATATCTTATACTCCCTCCGTTTTTAAATACATGACGTTTGACCAAATATGCAGTCAAACTTATATAACTTTGACCATTACTTTTTATATGATTTTGTTAGTAAAAAATTACAAAATTATTATATGAAAAACCCACTCTCTCAGTCAATTACTACTGAGATCATGAAAAACAAGGTCAACATATCAAGGAAGTATATAATAATATCTGCCCTTGTTATTCGCAGATATAACAAGGGCAGATACCACCGATGTGATCAATCTACTTATCAAGGAAGTAGTAATTTTTCATATAAATATAGTATATATCTGCGAATATTGTCCAGCATAACAATGGAGTCAATTACTACTGAAATCAACCCAGATGCTATAGTCCACTCTCTCAGTCCCCCAAAACTCCCTTGCTTCTTCTTCTTGTCCCAATTCATAAGACCACAGGTTCGCGCCAAAGGCGTCACCGCCCTTCACCACAATGGTATCTGCCCATCGCGACTTCGGCACGAAGGCATAGTCTCCATCGCGAAGAACAAGGTCAACATGGACAGTCTCAGGCCAACCGTAGAACCTCGGGAGGAAGATCTTGTTCTGCATCCACTTAACGCCCGTCTTCTTCATCAACGTTGTGAGCGTGCCGGTCAACAACGCTCGCCCCTGCAAGCTCTCCACCTTGTCCCACTCCATCGTCTGCTCGTTGAGCTTGACGACGCGGACCGTCCTCCCGCGGCGGCCGATGAGGACGGCCATCAGCTCGCCTTGGTCGGACTCGACCAGGTAGCTATCCTCGCATTCGAACCCGAAGCTCTTGGGCTTCTCGAGAATCTCAAATCCTTCGTCGTGCCTACACTCGTCGTACACTGCCAACCTCCCGTCTTCCCCCAGCACGTAGAGCAAGTCGCCGTGGAGGACCGGGTTGGAGACCGGCGACGTCCGAAGCTGTGGTCTGTTGGGGTCAAACTCCGTCATGTCCCAGCCCTGCCACTCACCGGCACTGTTTTGGATGGAACGGGCGATTTCCAGCCAGATAATCGTGTCGACGCCGAACATCCTCCGCGCACCGTCATAGACAACGAAGTTGAAATTTATATGATCCATCGGTGGCAGCTCGTGGATGGCGCCGCTCAGGAGTTCAGCGTGGAGGATCTGGCTCGGCAGGCACAACGTCAGGTGCTGTCCGGTGGCGCAGCAGATCTTGGCGCCGGGAACCTCCATCGTGTCGTCGATCTCGAAGTTCTTGTGGAAGTAGGGGCTGTAGTACCGGATTTTGGTGGTGCCAAAGTCGGCGGCGTTGAGCAGGAGGGGGGTGATCCACGCCGGGTAGAAGGGCGACACGGCGGAGCGCCATTGCCGGCACACTAAGGCGAAGCTCGGGTGGCTCGACCACCGCAGACGCTCCAGGATCAGGACGAGCATGTCCACCGGCAGAGACGACCAGTCCCATTCTTGCGACGTAGACGCTGCCTCCATCCCGTTCTCGCCGTAACTCGCGCAGCGCATGTCGATTTAGAACCAATAGCAGAATCAACGAGAAAACAGAAAACAGAGAACGATGAAATTTGAGGTGAATTTGATGTGCCAAACTGCGCACCCTTTTCAATATTGTCTCCTCAATTTATACTTAAGATTACATCTGGGATAGTAACTATAGCTACTGAAAACAACTAGAAATCGAACCTCAATCGGTTCGGTATTAGAATCTGAATACAACTCGGATTCAGAGTCCGATACTAACTCTGAAACCGACTCGGCTAACAGACATCTTCTACAACTCCAACATAACTCTAAAAAACTGATTACACAGCAGGATTGATTACACAGCAGGATTAACTCCAACAGCGCATTCAGGAGAGACTCAGAGACGTACGTTGGTACGTGGTGTCTGCATGTAGAGTTTTATGCTACTTCCTCTTAGTGTTTCCTTCATACCCGGTACGTACTCTGATATATTTTTGGAACGCGATACGAATTCAACCGCGACAATACTAGTTCTTGGCAAATCGGTCGTTGCTACTTCGTGTTCCCGTCTGACTCAATTATGGTTGGTGATTGCTGTCCGAGAAGAATTTGTTGGACCGAAAAGACGACTAGAGGGGTGAATAGGAGCATAAACTATTTTTCTTCCAAATCAAATTCAATACAAATCTCACTCCAATAGCTATAAAAGCTATGAAGATCAATCAATCAAGCACAGCGGAAGATTTGTATAGAATTCAATCAAAATCTTGAAGCAAAAGCAACAAAAACTTAAGAATCAGCCAAATGAACAGTATCAGTGGTCAGACCGGTGAACAGTACATTCAGATAGATGAATAGTAAACAGCCTGAAAACGAAAACAAAAATTGATGTAACTTTTGATCCGTAACTCCAAACTTCACGAAACTTGGAACACACCTTCCTAAGGATATTAGGAACATATTCCATGTGACGATCGTGAAGATCCTTGCCAAAATTCTTATCTTTTTTAGTTTGAACGGAGTGTGCTCTAAAACTGAGCCAAAATCGAAATATGATCTAGAGACTTGCTTGTGGGTGATTAATGATCAAGATGACCCTAGATGGGTTCCCACATGTTGCAGCAAGTTAGATCACAACAAGAAATCAACCAAAAACTCACGGATCAAAAAAAAACTCAAAATCACCAAATAGAGAGAAAGAAAGCAAATGAACTCATCTTTGAGAGAACTTTCTTTGGATTAATTTGATATGGTATTGGTTTACAGCCACTCCATCAATGGAGGACAAAGACTCAATACATGAGCACGAAATCAAATCCAACTCTCTAAAACCCTAACCTCCACTAATCCTCTCCCTAAGCAAACTAGGGTTTCAAACACAATAAAAGGGTTGAGGGGGTGCAGCCACCTCCCTCCTCTATTTATAGTGGAAGCTTAGACCTTTTAGAAGAGTTTCCCTAATGGGCTCCCGTTAAGGCCCAACACAAACGGGTCACACACGCACGTATTTTAAAGCGTCGTCTTCATCTCCTCTTGACCTAATCCGCTTCTCTATGCACCGTCTTACGCTGCGGGTTGGCAAAAGGTAACCAAGGCAGTATTTGGTAAGATCACCAAAATACCCCTTCTCGCTCCTTCTTCAAAGACCGAGTCCAATCTTCGCGAAGTAGTCGCATGCTCCGCCACGTGTAGGTTGATCCAACGGCTCTCATCATGTCGGCAAGTCTCTCCCATCCGGCTCCCACCGAAACCACCATGGCACTTGCACCGACCCCCGCGCCGCTTGATCCAACCAGTCGCACCGAACTGCCCGTTCGGTCACCTTTGTCCATCTTACACCATGCTTGAGTCCAATGACTTCACTCGGCATCGTCGATCGTTCTGAACCTCAGCTCTCCAAGCCTGGTCCCGATCATCCTCGCCGTTGACCGTCGTTGACCACCAAGCAACCTGCACAACAATAGACAAGCAAATCGAATCCGTGAACAAGTTCTTCACAACTTGACCCACGTTAGTCAAAGCATGCATCACGCGACACATATGCACTGAAACCCATGAGATTGACCTAACAACCAATACATCGCTGCCTAGAAGGCCAGCGACTTAAGTCAAAACCAGTCAGACCGCCAGCATGGCCAGTCGGACCGCTCTGACCGGTCTAACCGCCAACCATTGGCCGGTCTGATCGTCAGTCCTTACGCCAAAAAACAAATCGGTCGAACCGCCAGAGGTGGCCGGTCTGACCGCCACCCTGGCCGGTCTGACCGCCTGAAGCCTGACAACAACTGAACTTTGCCGAAAACGTGTATTTCCGCAAACCTTCAACGTCATTGCCAATTATCACATCATCCTAAGATCATGAGTATATCCCAATGATATCCACAATCTCCCCCTTGATGAACACATTGGTAATTTTCAACAAAAGCAAATTTTGAGGTTTGAAAAGTAAAAACTCGACGTTTTCGCGCAAAGGCACAACTTGGACCATATGCAAGAGAAAGCAATGGAAATGATCAAGCTGACTTCAGAATAGTATAGGCAAGTGAGATAAGGCAAAAGGAAGCATGAAACTTCAAATTCCAGAGAATCGACAAAAATCTCACTTAAGGTCCATATGAAAGAACAATTGTTCGATATGACCTTTGATTATCGTGAGGATCAAGAATTGCAATTCAAGTTCAGAAATGGCAATAAGATCAAATGAATGCAAATATGAAACTCCCCCTCACTATGATCCTCAAATTTTAGAAAATTTCAAATTCTCCAATTTTCTCCTTTTTTTAACACTTTTAAATCTTCTCCCCTTTACACATCTCGAAATATCTTCTCCCCCTTTGACAATGGAGTCATCAAGGAATCACGCCTTCCTCTCGTCCAGAGATAACAAATGCAGAATAAGGAAAATTATAAGAAGGAGTATGCATGAAATGTAATGGAGTGGCTTCATATTTTTGTATTTTTCAATTTTTGATCACAAGAAGCTTTGGAGATTACCCAAAAAGAGCAAGCTAGCATTTATAATCTTACTCAATACATATCAAGCCTATCAGCGCTAGCAAGATCATGTTAAGACATATATATCAAAGCCAAGCAAGAAGGCTCAAAAGTAAAGCGATGAATTGTAATATATTAAGCAAAGCTTCAAAATTAACAAGTTCATCAACAGGGATCCTAAGGTGATAATGGCCTTGTCAGAATATCAATGTGAGATCCAGAAATAATAAAGATCACTTAAGAGACAAAAAGTCCAGAATTGAATCATTTTGCTCAAATTGTCTCAATCGTCCATTTTTTTCAATATTTTTTTATTTGCAATGAATATTGAAGTTGATAAAAGGCCTATCTTAGTGAAGAAGATCCTATCTAGCCGACAGCCCACAAAATCAGAATCAGAAAACTCCCGAATGGACAAAGACGAAGAGCAGGAATACCAAATGCCATACTGAAGGGTAGAATGTAAATACTTGAAGATGCGCTTAACGGCTTGGCGATGGGAAGTCATCGGAGACGCCTGAAATCTCGCACACAGGCAGACCGCAAAGTGGATGTCCGGTCTTAAGGCCGTTAGGTACAAGAGGGAGCTGATCATGCTGCGGTACTCGCGTTGATCCATGGCTTCTCCTTCCTCATCTGGATCCAAAACAGTCGAAGTGACCATGGGAGTGGCGATCGGCTTGCAGTCACCCATCTCGAAGCGCTTGAGCAGATCCTTGGTGTACTTCGTCTGATGAATGAAGATCCCTTCCTTGCATTGCTTGATTTGAAGCCCCAGAAAGTAGTTGAGTTCTCCCATCATACTCATCTCAAATTCCCTCGACATGGTCTCAGAAAAACTAGAAACAAGAGCATGAGAAGAACCACCAAAGATAATATCATCTACATAAATCTGAGCAAGTAGGAAGTCATTGCCACGCCTAAGAATGAACAGGGTCTTGTCTGCCTTTCTCATCTCAAAGTCATTCTTAAGCAGAAAGGTCTTAAGTCTATCATACCAGGCTCTAGGAGTTTGCTTAAGACCATACAAGGCTTTGGATAGCTTAAAAACATGATGTGAATGTTTGGGATTCTCAAAGCCTAGGGGTTGTCTAACATACACTTCCTCCTCTATAAAACCATTCAAAAAGACACTCTTAACATCCATCTGATATAGTCTAAAGCCCTTAGAAGCAGCAAATGCAAGCAGAATGCGAATGACTTCTAGTCTAGCAACAGGAGCAAAGGTCTCATCAAAATCTAACCCCTAATTGCAACAGGAAGCATTTGTGTCATTAGCACATGACAATCATGAGACTTCATACCAATTAATTTCAAATCTTGCATAGAAACAAGTTTTTTAATGTTAGCGGAGTAACCAGACGGGACTTTGACACCATGCAAGCTTTGGCACAATTCATTTCTCTCGACCTTGGACATAGTGTAGCAAGCTAGTGGAAGGTATGTTCGTCCTTTATCGGTCTCTTTCGGTACTAACTCGGTCCTTATGTTCATATCAACCAAGTCACATCGTGCGTTAACACCATCCTTTGTTTTGCCACTAATGTTCAGTAAGAGATCAATCAAGCTTTCACATACATTCTTCTCCACGTGCATGACGTCGATGCAGTGACGAACTTCTAAGTGCTCCCAATAAGGCAAGTCCCAAAAAATTGACCGCTTCTTCCAGATGTTCTTCTGATGGGTTTTTAATTTACGTCCCTTCCAAAGCACAACATCGATATCCTTAACCATATCATAGACATCTTTCCCTCTAAAAGCCCTTGGAGATGAACTTGCACAAGACCAAAGAGAAAGGGTGCGCTGATGGAATCACCGTCAGATACACGGAGGACTATTTCCTCTACGAGCCGGCCCCCTTCGTCGTGGGCTTCGACGACTTATTCGACCTATTCAACCTCAAAGCTCTCGATGCCTCACTTCTATGATGCTGGACACTGTAAGTGTGTACAATCAAGTTCTACATTCACGTAATACCGAATATAACAATTCATTGCTTATGTATAGATACATGATTAAAAATGCCCGGCGATTGAAAGAACCAGTAGGTTTCCTCGACCCACACGTGGTCTCTGAGCAAACCATCTTGGCAGACGCATCCTACGTCCAGAAATACATAACGACAGGATTACTTGCTCAAAACGACAAGGACTACATAATGGTGCCCTACAACCAGAAGTAAGTGCTTCACTACTTGCTATACAAATTTTATTTGTACTTTATACGCAGCACGAACATAGGTTTAATGACTAAAGCGACATACATGAGTAGGCACCACTGGATCCTTTTAGTCATTATACCAAAGAGGAACCAGGTACTATACCTTGATTCCCTAGTCAAAAAAAGCCACGACTTCACCCTTGTGCAAGGAGTACTCGACAGGTGTGCTCATTTCCTCCATACATAACTCTATTGTAGTCTTCCTTCGTTTGAAATGGCCGAGGTTAACTTTTTGGAAACATGTAGGTCGTTCATCTCCTATATTGCCGAGGGAGGGCTATACAAGGGAACGAACGCCACATTTAATCACAGGACGCGATTTTCGGTACGTGCTACAACACAATAATCCTATATCATACTTCGTAATAATGCGTCTCGAACTGACTATACCTATATATATGTAATTCTATTTTTTCAATGCCGCCAGCAAAAAGCAGAAAAATATGCATTCTACGTTTGCCATCATATGCAGATTCTCATGAGTGCTAAGTTGAAGGATCCCGAGGTTGGTCAATCTCGCAATAATTATTTCCTAATTATAAATTTAAATATATATGCTTACTACTTTACTCTTGCTAGCTACAAGGCTTGAATATAGATTTAGATTCACTCGTTCAGAGATAGATCTCGGATGTTCGAGGGAAGCTCTGCACCTTCATCATGACGGATATCATCCGTGCCGACGGAGAGTTTCACTACTCCAACACCGCTGAACGACCTTGACTGATTCATTAATTGTAATTCACTTTGAATAGTTGTAATTCAATTGTAACTCTAGCGACAATATTTGATACATATTCGTTTCTAATTGATTTTGAGTTATAAATGATCACTTTGAGTGTCAACGATTGATTCATCTGTAATGTATCTATTTTCTGCCTGCTTATTTTCAGAGGGCATGGCTAACAATTCCTGAGGCTAGCCGAAAATAAAAAATAAATTAGTTAGGCTGAAAGAGCTATCACAGACGGTTCTAATTAACAACCATCTGTGATATCCATATATCATAGACGGTGATAATTATGAACCGTCTGTGATATGTGGATATCACAGACGGTTGTTAATTAGAACCGTCTGTGTTGTGACTTATCACAGACGGTTTTTTAACCGTCTGTGATAACCGCCAGTTATCACAGACGTACAAAAACACAGACGGTTCCGAACCGTCTGTGATGACGGTTCCGAACCATCTGTGATAACGTTTTCTGTAGTAGTGTGTATTAGTAGTATATGATAGCAGTATAAATCAGATTTGATCATTGATTTATTAAGGACGTAATAGATTTTTCTTTGTATTTATAATTTTTTTCCTAAAGGTATTATAAATTTAGTTGTGCAAACGGCCGATGCCAAACTATCTCGCCAGGCCGACGGTTCGGAACCGTTTGTGATAACGTTTTCTGTAGTAGTGTGTATTAGTAGTATATGATAGCAGTATAAATCAGATTTGATCATTGATTCGTTAAGGACGTAATAGATTTTTCTTTGTATTTATAATTTTTTTTCCTAAAGGTATTATAAATTTAGTTGTGCAAAACGGCCGATGCCAAGCTATCTCGCCAGGCCACCGCCATGCAGAATGAGAACGTAATTAGGTGCGGTGTCAATCACCCTAGGACACGTGTCCACTAACCCCAATAATTCAGCGGAGGATTTAGCTACCTTCCCTTCTCCATGTCCCTGTAGAGTTTCTCTGCTATCTTCTTCCCGCATGTAGATAATACAATCTGCCATTGTTATCAATTCCTCTTACCTCGCGTAAAAAAAATCCTCTACCTACTGCCTAGAGCATTGCAAGGATCAAAGGCTCATTGCATCACCGATGTTTGAACGAGCACAATATGTATGTCTTGCGAAACTTTTTTTTTTTTTGGCTTAAATTAGCATGCGACATAGATAAAAGGTTTGGCGACCATGGCAGCGGGCTAGCACCGAGTTTGGAGAAGAACAAGAGAGGGTAAGTTGTGATTGGAAGTTTTTTGTGTGTTAACCCACTTGTTCTGCTAATGACTTTGTTTGATTGGACATGTTACAATTTTGCCCCTAAGCGAACTCTACTTCCTTATACTTCACGGGGAAGTATAATCAATTTTAACTAATTCAATCCATTAGATTGAAAGGAATGAACAGTCCACAGATATTCGTAGGTACCGTAAAAGAGCTCCTAACTTAAGGGTAAAATACTAGTATAAATATTCCAAAGGGTACATACACATGCGGCCAAATCGTCTTCGTCCTCGTCATCGTTACCGGCAATATCCAATGGCAGCAATCCGAGACGGCCATGAATTTGGCAGCCCAAAAAACAACGTGCAACCCCTCACACAGCTACGATCGCTCGGCCTCGGCATGTGCGGCTCGGTCCCTCAACTCAATCCATGGCACATGGCTTTCTTAGATCGATTCTCGTTAATTCCCAACCCTTTTCCTCCCCTGTGCATGTTCCTGGCCATGTTGTTATCACTTTATTAATTGGGACCAGATGATATGGAATTAAGTTTGATTGTGTTTCTCGACGGATGATGAACGATGCTTTGTTGTTGGGCTTGGGCGGCGCTTAAGGGAACAAGTGATCGATGTTACTTACGGATAATTTAGGGTTACACCAAACAATCCATGTTGTTGAATGATAGAAGTTTTTTAAAAAAGTTCATAATGCCCCTAAGAAATGAATGCCCACGTTTGATTTCTACTACCACCTTTAGAGCATATGCATCCCTATGTGCTAAGGCAATGTTAGAGATGAGAGAAATTTTTTAGCACGGATGCCAACGGATGGAGGAGTGCTAAGCCTGGATTGCATGACAATGAAGCAAACCTTGGTAGATGTTGCAAAGGTCAAAAGTTGAACATTTCTTTTGCTAAATATTTGATTTTAGCACCTATATATAGATAGTGCCAAGGGTTGGAATAAAAATAGCTAACAATGGTCTTATGGAGAGAGGGAGAGAGAGGTGATGTGTTCATCTTAGCACCTACTTTAGATGCTAAGGGAAGTACATGCTCTTACTATCAGTAGAATGTATTGTAAAAATTCTCTAAATCTAACTAGTTCCAACGTTGATGCTATGCATTCGGGTCTTAGCAACCATTAAACAAGGCTACAACCTGTAGCATTGATGCTAACTAGATTCTCTCACCTCTAGTATTGTCTTGGCACCTGGGATTTACGTGTTCTTAACCTTCTCTCTCCACTTAGGATTTTGGTGGCGTGGCCTGATAGAGACAGATGAGATGGCCACAATTGTACACGCCTTTAAGAAGTGAAGTATGAAAAGTTCGTACCAAGATCATATACCGCCTTAAAACCAAGATCATATACCGTCAGAAAACACGATTCTAGTACACCTATTCAACCATTGCTAGCCTTTTCTAATCAAACAAGAAGGTGATGCCAAAGCGAGATAATAATAGTGCAGAATTTTAATGACTTTGTGACACCATAACTATTAGAATGGGAAAATTCCTTCCATGCCACTGAAAGTTGTCCCATTTCCCTTTGTGCTAGTAAAAAAGATTTCTCATCTACGTGCCACCGAGATTCTATTTTGGACCCCCTCTATACTATTTCCATCACCTTCTCTGTCAACTACGCAAAAAGACTATTTGGCCCTTCATCTTCCTCCACTCCCTCCTTCTCCATCCTCATCTCTGTTCCTCTTATTCCTCTCTTCTTCAACCTCATGTTCCTCTCTATCCTCTATCTCTCCTTATCACCGCCGCCCCACCTCCAACTGCCGGCCTCCTCCCCTCCTTCCGTCGTCGATGCGGTCCCCTCCCTTCCTCCCGCAGCTGGCCCCCTCCCTACCTCCCACCGTCGTTGGCCTGCTCCCCTTCTCCCATCGTTGGCCCCTTCCCTACCTCCCACCGCCGACGTCGGCCTCGCTCCACCTTGGTAGTGGGTGGGTTGGATGTGCTCGCCTCCGACGGACCTCGCGGCGACTTCTTCCCTCCGACACCGTCGACGACACCCGCTAGCGTTGGTGGAACGACGTCCTCCCCCACCACCATCGCCGCCGATGTTTCCAACACCCCAAAGCTCGGGAACATGGGATGATTTGGGCACATCCAACGGAGGAAGCAGCGGGAACTAGTTCTCTTTTATGTTCAATACTGCAAAGCAAAAGGCATCCACTCTGAGATGGTCACAGCCTGATTTTACAACAAAAGATGATAGTAGCGAGAAGTCAGCGTCCTCTGCAGCACCAGAATCATCGCAAGGTGGTGGACAAGGTGCATCAACACCTTCAGATGCAGAAAGGGATGAGCTGCCCGTTTCAAGCTGATTGCTAGAAAATACAGCTACCATGAAGCAGAGCTTGTCTGCTAGTGATATCCCCAACATGGTGGAGACTTACAATAAGTTCAAAGAAGAACAAGAACTCAAACTGCAAGAGTGGCTTAGAGCATCTGAAGAAGTTGAAGATAATAAAGAGTGAGATGGTTCTAAGTTCTGATTGCTTTAGCTTTGTGCCCAATTCTATTCGACCGCATCTGCACGTCGTGCCTGTGTATTTTGTTTGATTTTGTGGACGAAGAAGAATTGTACGAATTCAACCGTGACAATACTAGTTCTTGGCAAATCGGCCGTTTCATGCTACTCCGTCGTGGTGTTCGTGTTCCCGTCTGACTCAATTATGGGCATGTGGTGCGTCGGCCCATTTGCAAACATAATAGTAGCAAAAAACAAAATAGAGAGGGTATATATTATGTACGTTTTTGTAGGTTTTTCTTCTCCCATTTGATTAAGTCAAACAGAATTGTACGTAGTAACAAGTGTTTAAATCAACCTTTATTCGCTATAAGTAAATTTTCGGGTAATATGGAACAAGTAGTGCTCGTATTGTACAAATGTCATAAAAAGTTATAGAGAACATAGGTTCACCTATCTCTTAAAAGTCTAAGGTCTAAGTTTAAACCGGAGGCATAATAAATTCAGGTGCAATAGAATCTTGAAGACTTGGTCCAGGATTGAGCATAGTAGTAGTTCCTCGTCCCATGTCATACACGTACAACGCCTTGTCATCATATGTCACAAAATATATGCAGTTCCCCTTTAAATCAAGTTCACGTGCATCAAACGATGCTCCGTAGCCGCGCCCAATATCGATGAAAAACACCATATCACCAAGTGTGTCCACTTTCACCAAAGCTCCTCTCGAGAAATCCATCTTGTGCACAGCGATTTGCACAATATTTTGGTAAGAGGCTAGCGGATGGCAAAAGTATAGGCCAAACAACTCCCCGCAGCATTCTACGATGTGAAAATTCACCATGTTATAGTCTATCGGAAAGTTACAATATTCATCCAACGGGTCTATCTTGAATGTTGGGTTTGGTGAGAACTCCAGTCCGACAAATTGTTCATTCATGTATGCATAGAACTTTCCACCAACCATTGTAAGATTTTCCATCAAGTAAACAACCTCGCCATGACTTAGATGCGTCTCAAGCTGGTACTCATGCTTAAACCATTGGTTTCCTCCTGGATGGCAATAGTAGATCACTGTATCCGTAAGGTCTAGTACTAGCACGATACAGTCTGGATCCGTCGGCTTCTGCGATAGCAGGCACCTGCTTTCGGTACCTTGAAGAAGATTCTCTTGGTCAAGGGGCAGGCTAATTCTCTGAAGAGTAAACGGATTCCACAGGAAGGTGGTGTGCGAGTCAAGATGCAGCATGAGCACCCATCCTTGCGGTGTTGTCCAGGAACGGTGGCCTCTGAAATCGTCGGCTCTCCTGGCCAGCAGCTGCCTCTTGGGTATACTGTAGAAGAACACAGTGTCGTCGTCGCTTGCCTCCCCAGGCGCCCCATCACGGTAGTCAAACAGTAGCAGCGGAGCAAGGCTTGGATCCAGAGACGACGACAACGACGAGTCTTGGTCGCCCTCCGCCTCCCCGGGCCCGTGCTCGATGGCGTCGCCGCAGGCCTCGCAGACCACGACGGTGCGGCCCTTGTCGTCCGCCCGCGCACAGCCGTGGTCCCGGTACGTCCGGTGCTCCGCGCAGAACACCTTGCAGCAGCCGTCGCAGTCGAACGGCAGGAGGTCGAGCTGGTTGCAGTCCTCCTTATCGCAGTGCGCGCCCAGGTCCGGGAACGCCTCCGTGCCTCGCCGCGCCATCTCGCCGCTCCTTCCTTCCCTGCGCGCTTGTGCGAGCTTTCTTTGCGTTGCGTACGTCGCCGGGCGTTTGCTGTCCGGAAGCTGGCGATACTGTGAAAATTATTGGTGCGTCTTGGCGAGGTGGTGGTGCTGGACATATATAGCTTGCGCTGCCGTTGCAGACGCGGTTTGATTTTCGTTTCTTATCGTGCAAGAAGGCGGATTCGGAGAGGAGACGGTGATGGCGCGCGCTGTTCCGGATTAGTCTGGTCTCCTCTGGAGGCGCCTTTTCTTAGCCGAGTTGGTTTGGTTCTCGTTTGTTGAATTAGGAGAGCGCCCGCGTCTGCCGTGACGTGGTGGATTCTCTGGTTGGGGATGCATGGGTGGACCAGGTCGTTTTGGATGGCCCAAGACTGACTGGTGGGTCCCGGTGTCAGTGTGCGTAGGCTGTAGATACTGCCCGGTGTTGGTGATGGTACTGAGTTCTCGGAGGAGCGCGTAGAGGCCCAACTGAGTCTTACGATACGGCCCAATTCTATTCGACCGCGTGTGCACGTCGTGCCTGTGTATTTTGTTTGATTTTGTGGACGAAGAAGAATCGTACAAATTCAACCGCGACAATACAGTTCTTGGCTACGAACTCAATTATGGGCATGTGGTACGTCAATACGTCAAGTGACTTCTTCGGCCCATTTGCAAATCCGTAAATCCGTAATCACTACGAATTCGCAATGAAGTCCCGATCTATCTCACGTACGAACCATCGGTTACTTTGCCACTTGCCAGAGTTGGTGTTCACATCGCGTTCCAAGGCGCATATATACCAGAGTCCGTAGTGTTATGGAGTGCAGGCTCGAAAAATTAGTATGGGAAACGTTTTCGTGCTGACGTCCGGAACGTGGGCCTAGGCTGCGGGCAATCCTGCAAATATTCACCTGTATCCCACCGACGCTCGCTTCTCTCTCGCTCGCTTCTCCCCGTGTTCACACATTTGGTCTTGCGTTCGTTCTATGCTACTTGCATCATCACTAGAAGAGAAGGATGTCCAGGCTAGGAGCCGCTGTGCACGCCACGTGAAAACATCAAGTAAAGGAGCATGAGACCTTGTTCTATCGGGAAGACCAAGGGGAGACGTTGCTCCAGACCCATCACGTCGAGACAGAAGGGCAGCGGGTCGTCACGTCGAGACAAAAGGGCAGTGGGTCCCACAGCTAAAGCGATTGCATTTCAAGGTTTCTAGAACGTGTGCGAGACAGTGCAAGGAAGCAAGGAGAATTTTCATGTCGTGGTCCGTTGAAAATAATGTTGCGGTTTGTTAAAAATAATGTTGTATAAACTATTCTTTAGAATGTTGTATCTGTAGAAAAAAAATGTTACATACTGTTCACGACGATGTTGTAATTTTTTTCAACGCGTTTTTTTCTCTAGATGCTTTGTTTTTTGATTTGTGATATTGTAACCGTTGTTCGGGGATGTTGCAACTATTGTACAAGGATATTGCAACCATTGTCCGGGGATGTTGCAAGTATTGTATTTGTAGAAAAAAAATGTTACATCTGTAGAAAAAATGTTGCATACTGTTCACGGCGATGTTACAATTTTTTTCAACGCGTTTTTTTCTTCCAAATGCTTTGTTTTTTGATTTGTGATGTTGCAACCGTTGTCCGGGGATGTTGCAACCGTTGTCCGGAGATGTTGCAACCATTGTCCTAGGATGTTGCAACTGTTGTTCGGAGATGTTGCAACCATTGTTCTGGGATGTTGCAACCGTTGTCCGGAGATATTGCAACCATTGTTCGAAGGATGTTGCATGCAACACTTCTGCTAGCAAGTAGCAACATCACGTGAAGACAAGGCTCGCAATGGGTTACATCAACGGGTCCCATGGGTGGGATTATTTCACGAGAAGACAACCAAGTGAAGAATCGAACGGTTCTTTCGCCAACACGAGAACTTCTGACGTCCGATTCTAGCCCCCAAATAAACGTCCAGTGCTAGTATCACCCTTCTTTAAGACATAGGTCCCACTGTCCTGACTTGATGCACTTTGTGCATTTGCTTTTGGGAAATCATCCCACACATACGTCCGATTAGGACGTTTGTATCGTATGGTCAAACCAACGCATCATGGTGCAACAATCGCTTAGACGCCCCGTAGCCTACGTCAGCCACGTAGCTATATCGATCAGTTTACGCCGACAAGACATCATGGCGCCCAGTGTAACTTGATCAAACTCACCTTTTCACTGCTGATTACAGAGAAGCGAGGATCAAAGTATCAAAATACCTTTCAGCTTAGCGAACATCATCCGAAGAAACCGATCCAATCGATCGCATCCAATTCTTATGCAGAATAAAGGCAACAATATATCTACATCGGGGCATACGGTTCACGGCGATGTTGTAATTTTTTTCAACGTGTTTTTTTCAGATGCTTTTTTTTTATTTGTGATGTTGCAACCGTTGTCCGGAGATGTTGCAACCATTGTCCTAGGATGTTGCAAGTGTTGCATCTGTAGAAAAAAATGTTGCATCTATAGAAAAAAATGTTGCATACTGTTCACGGCGATGTTGCAATTTTTCACAACGTGTTTTTCCCAGATGCTTTGTTTTGATTTGTGATGTTGCAACTATTATTCGGAGATGTTGCAGCCGTTGTCCGAGGATGTTGCAGCCATTGTCCGGTAATGTTGCAGCCGTTGTCCGGTGATGTTGCAGCTGTTGTCCGGGGATGTGTCGGGACCCGAAAATACATCTCAGGAACCCTCTGTGTATTCTGAACTAGTCCCAGATCAGTAGCTAGCTCACACAGGGAAACAGTGATGAAATACCATCCATTTATTCAATTTAACTAAAAAGATCTCAGAGTATCAAATAATAATAATAACTGGACCTTATGGTCAATGTTTACTTAACTTGCCACGCAGGGCTAAAGAAACAAATAAACTCTTGCAGCGGAACGAAACTCTTCAAAAGGCCAATCAACATGCCCACAGGCAATCGAGTGGAGAAACGCATCCTAATCCGCAAAACCTTCATGATCTTCCTGGGCGAAGAACTCTTTGGCAGCCTGGTATTCTCCCTCTACTGCTGATTAAACAGAGGGTGCAAAGCCATGAGTACTTTGAATGTACTCAGCAAGCCGTGGGGAAATGTATGCAAATAATATTCATGCAAGGCTTGAACAAAGATTAGCTGTATGGCTTTTTTGCAGAAAACAGCATTTACAATAAATACAATAAATAGATTGAAATGCGTAATTGAAACCAAATAATAAGTAAATAAACAATTTCTTTGAAACAACTAGTGAACTTCCCATTCACTCCCAACCAAACCAAAGATAAGTGAATTCCCCATTCACCAATCGACGCAAACCACCAAGTGAATGACCTATTCACCAAACGAACATTATATTCATCAAGTGAACTTCCCATCCACACTCCGACACATTTTAAAGAAACTCTATCTCCCATGTGAAATCCCCAGGCACGTCCATAACCGCGGACACGGCTACTCGAATAGTTTTACACTCGCAGAGGTTGTACACTTGACCCACAAGAGATAGATCAACTTATAATGTCCGCTTAACACACTTCCGAGGTGTGCGACTAAGTGATCATCACAAGGCTTTTACAACGCTCCTTCTTAACCCGGCTTACCCGCTAAGGTTTCAACATCAATGTCTTTCCGACTGCAGACAGGCCCCTCTTGCGCCACCGTGAGAATACGTTTCCGTAACCACGCTTCACATGACAGAACCAAATTAAGACATTGCTAATTAATCACCAGTCCGTCCCATACCGCACATGTGGTTGTACGCGTTAAGGCCCAGCTCAATGGCGCACAAGATTAAGTCCTTGACAAGTTACTCAAAGCGAGACTACCACAAACCCACAACATGTTCCATCCACATCCTCCCTATCCACCAACCACTCGCTGAGCGAAAACCATTTTGTTTAACCAACACCCATGACTAACCCCATCATGGTACACAAGTTTTTATCAAAAGTGGCTCACCACCACGATTCCATAAATCATTAAGTCAAAATTAATTATTAAGACACATGTGATGACAACCCCATCAGAACTAAGCAAGACTAAGCATAAGTACGATACCCATGTTGGCAATACAATTATGTCCAACTAAAATTACCCATGCTAAGGTGACAAAGGATTCATGGCATTCAAATTATCAATGGAGGCATAATGACAATAGGTAATAACTAACCCCAAAGCAGTTTATATAAATATAGCATGCAATTTGTATAAAACAATATACTTTTGAAATCATGGGTTCAATATGATCAAAGGACCACGACTTGCCTGGGAATAAATCCAGTGATTGATCTTGATCTTGGTATGCTACTCCTTGCTCGAAGCTTCCCGAAGTATTGACGTCTATTCGCAAAACAAGCAAATAAACCAAATAAATAAATAACAGAGAAAAAAACAAACTCCAAAAATTAAATAAAAATCTCAGATAAATAGATCTTGAATTTAGACAGATTTAGAAATTTGAATGGACTCAATCGGAGTTCGGATGCAAAAGATATGAGCTCTGTAAGATTGAAATCACATAAAATGCTAAAAATCAGAATTTATGGATTTACTGAATTATCTTTCTGAAGAAAAAGAGGATTATGACGTCAGCATGACATCAGCGGGGACGATCGGACGGGATGAAAACTATCCTGACAAGCGGGCCCCACTTGGCAGAGAGTAGGTGTTTGGTGGACTGGGTTCAAGGACTTCTGGCTCGGGTGGAATTTCGGGCGTGCCACACGGGCTGCTGACCGGGTGCTGACTGGATTGCCACATGTGCTGCGGAGCTGAAGTGGCGCAAAGGTGGAGCTGACATGGCTGCCACATCAGCCGAGAGAGGAAAACCGAGAGGAAGAAGGAAGCTCTGGCCGGCGACATTGACGACGGTATCGACGCGAACGCGGCGCGAGGTAGGTCCAAAGAAGCAAAACGGGATCCCACGGCCACGCGGCTCAAGGAGGTGGTGGCTTGGCGAGTCCGGCGACGAGACGACGGCGGCGACGACATTGGCGGCGGCGAGGTCCTCGGGTGCGGTGACAACAGAGAAGGAGGGGCGCCCGAAGAGGTTGGAGGTGAGCACCACATCGGCAAGGGAGCAAGGATCTCGGAAAGAGGCTCGGAAGGTCCGGAGGTTGTCCATGCCGGCGGCGATCCAAGGATGACCGGAGACAAGGAAGATGAGCGGCGGCAGCATCTCGGCGAAGGAGGAGCAACAAGAAGGTAGGGGATAGAACGAGAATAGCAAGGAGCACATGCTGACGCGCTCAAAAGGGCTAGGAGCTCACCGGCGGCGTAGATCGACAAAAGAGGCGGCGGCCGGTTTTGATGACGAAGGCGACAACAGCGATTGGATGGCCCTCCGGCGAAGATGGTGGAAGCACGACTAAGCTGGCGCTATTACGATCACAACGGAGGAAGAATCACGGGCGGAGAAGTTTTGTGGACGAAGAATTCCGACGGCGAAGAGGCTTCAAAGGTGCTCGGTTCTTCGGCGATTGCGGCGTGAAGAAGAGATCCCCGAAGGAGATGTTAGGGTTTCAAGAGGGGCTTGAGGCGAAGCTTTGACGCGAGGCTCGGTTTAAATATCACGGAGGGAGGAGTTCACGAGGAGCACGCGCGGCGCGCCCGGACACGGACACTGGCGAGGAGTTCGGAGGAGGACGACGACTGCGTGGCGCCCACCGGCGAGAGATGCGGGCACAAGGCACTGGGTCGCAGCTGGGGGAGAAAAGGCCACGGGCGGGCCGAGCGGGGAAAGAAGGTGGGCCAACGGGAGATTGGCCTGAAGCAAAATCGAGATTTTAATACCTTTTCTTTTAGAAAATAGCGAAAATCCAAATAGCAATTAGAAAATAGCAAATGCACTCGGAAAAATTCTAGAAAATTCTAGAAAATATATCCAAGCACATAGAACCCAAATAAAATAATTTTGAATATAGTTGATGTTGACATTAATCCTGTTAATTTGTTTTTGAACTCTGAAAATTCATATTAAGCTTTTTAATTTAGCAGAAAAATCCAAATGGTTATTTTTCTTTTAAAACTTTAAAATAGACCAAATTTTTGGGATGTTACAAACCTACCCCCCTTAAAAGGGAATCTCGTCCCCGAGATTCGGGCTGACTAAAGAATAGGTTCTGACGCAGGTCTAACCTGAGAACTTACCAGAGGCGACAGTCTGAACTGCTTGTGCTCCTTCTGCAGTGACATGGTTCAGTCTTCCTCTTGAGGCAGTTGCTGGAGTCCTGGTAGCTTGATTTGGAGTCTGAGGCATCCCTCCTCCTGCTCCTGGCAAAGAAGTCCTGGCTGGTGTAGGTCCCAAATTGAAAGGAACTGGTGTCAAACCTCGCTTCTGCGGACACTTGTTTGCATAGTGACCTGTCTGGTGGCAATTGAAACATTGAACTCCCGCAGCATAATTGGGGTTTCCCTGAGATTGATTATTGCTGCTGTTGTTGACATTGGGTATCCCCGTTTCTGCATGAGACACCGTATCGGGGTCCTGAATCCAACAGATGAATTATTGGGACGAAAAGGTCAGCGAGCATTGGTTCTGCTCTCGAGCTGATTTTGATGAACTCCGTGTTGTATCATCTTCCTTTTGCGAGATTCGTCTAACTCACGACGAGAATCTTCTATGAGTACGGCTTTATCCACCATATGCTTGAAAATCCACATAATCATTTCCAACCACTTGCGCTTTCAAACGGGGTTGAGTCCACGCTGAATCGCTTCTGACGTGCATTATCTGTAGCAACATCTTCTGGAGCATAGCGAGAAAGTTGAGTGAACTTGTTGAGATATTCACCCAAAGACATGTTTCCTTGCTGTAGTTCACGAAATTCATTCTTCTTCATTTCCACTACACCATCAGGGACATGAGCTTGACGAAAAGCTGTTGAAAATTCCTCCCAAGTGATAGCATGAGAATTTCCATGAGCTGCGGTGTAGTTCTCCCACCATTCTGCGGCTGTACCTTCCAATTGATGTGAAGCATAAAGAACTTTCTCACGATCATTGCATTGAGCAATGGTGAGCTTTTTCTCTACTGAACGAAGCCAATCTTCTGCGTCCAAAGGTTCTGACGAAAGAGAAAACGTAGGTGGACGAGTCCTCATAAATTCTGATAGCTTGGAATGATGATGAATCAGCGCGAAGCATTTCCGCTTGATTATTCTCGACCATTATCGATCGCTTTGGTTCAACAAGTTGACTATTGCAGCGCGCGGTCCGACTTTGTTTGTGGTCATCATGGCGTTCATGTTCTGCATCATTGCACTCATGAATTGGGTCTGAGCTGCTAGAAGTTGTGCCATGTTGGGCTCTGCGGCTCCAGGGGCTGGTGACTGGTCACTTGCATTGACATTGGCATTGGCATTAGCATCCTCTGACTGAGTACGGCTCGAAGTATTGCGAGTATCAACCATCTGCGATAATCTTCCACAGGTTTAATAGGTAAGATAGAAAAGCAATGTAGACGAGAGGGAATAGCACAATAGATGAGATAGACAAGATAGAGTAGATGGAAACAACCTATTTAGGGGAAACAGATTATACCCAAAGGCAAAGACAAGAAGACGTAGCTGAAACGCTATGAAAGCACAAATAACTTTCAAATTAAAGCCTCGGTGTAGGATCAACATAATGCTTGACAAAGAAATCAGCAGCTCCCACTTGCACACAACCCAAATAAAGACCTATTGCAACAACGATCTAAAAGCGCTACTAAACTCTAATAGGATGGCTTCTAATCTGAACTGGACAACGAAGACTTCTTCAAGAGCAACTGGAACGAAGCGACAAGATACTCTTGACAAAAGCTTTTCTTCTAGACGAGAGAAATTAATGAGGCGAGGAAGTCAATTTAAGATTATAAAACAACATTCAGCAAGGGCAAGAGACAAGATCTCTGGCACAAGATGAGTAGAATAGAATAGGATAAGAATAGAATAGACTGAGATGAGAATAGAACAGAGTAGATGAGAAAAGAACAACTACTCAAGTCAAGTTAAGTTGATTTGATTTAGAAAATAAATTTTGAAGCTTTTAGCTAAAACGACCATGCTAACTAAGGTTGCGTTCTACAGTCGATATGGCTCTGATACCACCTCTGTCGGGACCCGAAAATACATCTCAGGAACCCTCTGTGTATTCTGAACTAGTCCCAGATCAGTAGCTAGCTCACACAGGGATCAGTGTTTAAATCAACCTTTATTCGCTATAAGTAAATTTTCGGGTAATATGGAACAAGTAGTGCTCGTATTGTACAAATGTCATAAAAAGTTATAGAGAACATAGGTTCACCTATCTCTTAAAAGTCTAAGGTCTAAGTTTAAACCGGAGGCATAATAAATTCAGGTGCAATAGAATCTTGAAGACTTGGTCCAGGATTGAGCATAGTAGTAGTTCCTCGTCCCATGTCATACACGTACAACGCCTTGTCATCATATGTCACAAAATATATGCAGTTCCTTTAAATCAAGTTCACGTGCATCAAACGATGCTCCGTAGCCGCGCCCAATATCGATGAAAAACACCATATCACCAAGTGTGTCCACTTTCACCAAAGCTCCTCTCGAGAAATCCATCTTGTGCACAGCGATTTGCACAATATTTTGGTAAGAGGCTAGCGGATGGCAAAAGTATAGGCCAAACAACTCCCCGCAGCATTCTACGATGTGAAAATTCACCATGTTATAGTCTATCGGAAAGTTACAATATTCATCCAACGGGTCTATCTTGAATGTTGGGTTTGGTGAGAACTCCAGTCCGACAAATTGTTCATTCATGTATGCATAGAACTTTCCACCAACCATTGTAAGATTTTCCATCAAGTAAACAACCTCGCCATGACTTAGATGCGTCTCAAGCTGGTACTCATGCTTAAACCATTGGTTTCCTCCTGGATGGCAATAGTAGATCACTGTATCCGTAAGGTCTAGTACTAGCACGATACAGTCTGGATCCGTCGGCTTCTGCGATAGCAGGCACCTGCTTTCGGTACCTTGAAGAAGATTCTCTTGGTCAAGGGGCAGGCTAATTCTCTGAAGAGTAAACGGATTCCACAGGAAGGTGGTGTGCGAGTCAAGATGCAGCATGAGCACCCATCCTTGCGGTGTTGTCCAGGAACGGTGGCCTCTGAAATCGTCGGCTCTCCTGGCCAGCAGCTGCCTCTTGGGTATACTGTAGAAGAACACAGTGTCGTCGTCGCTTGCCTCCCCAGGCGCCCCATCACGGTAGTCAAACAGTAGCAGCGGAGCAAGGCTTGGATCCAGAGACGACGACAACGACGAGTCTTGGTCGCCCTCCGCCTCCCCGGGCCCGTGCTCGATGGCGTCGCCGCAGGCCTCGCAGACCACGACGGTGCGGCCCTTGTCGTCCGCCCGCGCACAGCCGTGGTCCTGGTACGTCCGGTGCTCCGCGCAGAACACCTTGCAGCAGCCGTCGCAGTCGAACGGCAGGAGGTCGAGCTGGTTGCAGTCCTCCTTATCGCAGTGCGCGCCCAGGTCCGGGAACGCCTCCGTGCCTCGCCGCGCCATCTCGCCGCTCCTTCCTTCCCTGCGCGCTTGTGCGAGCTTTCTTTGCGTTGCGTACGTCGCCGGGCGTTTGCTGTCCGGAAGCTGGCGATACTGTGAAAATTATTGGTGCGTCTTGGCGAGGTGGTGGTGCTGGACATATATAGCTTGCGCTGCCGTTGCAGACGCGGTTTGATTTTCGTTTCTTATCGTGCAAGAAGGCGGATTCGGAGAGGAGACGGTGATGGCGCGCGCTGTTCCGGATTAGTCTGGTCTCCTCTGGAGGCGCCTTTTCTTAGCCGAGTTGGTTTGGTTCTCGTTTGTTGAATTAGGAGAGCGCCCGCGTCTGCCGTGACGTGGTGGATTCTCTGGTTGGGGATGCATGGGTGGACCAGGTCGTTTTGGATGGCCCAAGACTGACTGGTGGGTCCCGGTGTCAGTGTGCGTAGGCTGTAGATACTGCCCGGTGTTGGTGATGGTACTGAGTTCTCGGAGGGAGCGCGTAGAGGCCCAACTGAGTCTTACGATACGGCCCAATTCTATTCGACCGCGTGTGCACGTCGTGCCTGTGTATTTTGTTTGATTTTGTGGACGAAGAAGAATCGTACAAATTCAACCGCGACAATACAGTTCTTGGCTACGAACTCAATTATGGGCATGTGGTACGTCAATACGTCAAGTGACTTCTTCGGCCCATTTGCAAATCCGTAAATCCGTAATCACTACGAATTCGCAATGAAGTCCCCGATCTATCTCACGTACGAACCATCGGTTACTTTGCCACTTGCCAGAGTTGGTGTTCACATCGCGTTCCAAGGCGCATATATACCAGAGTCCGTAGTGTTATGGAGTGCAGGCTCGAAAAATTAGTATGGGAAACGTTTTCGTGCTGACGTCCGGAACGTGGGCCTAGGCTGCGAGCAATCCTGCAAATATTCACCTGTATCCCACCGACGTTCTGCTTCTCTCCTCGTCTGCTTCTCCCTGTGTTCACACATTTGGTCTTGCGTTCGTTCTATGCTACTTGCATCATCACTAGAAGAGAAGGATGTCCAGGGCTAGGAGCTGCTGTGCACGTCACGTGAAAACATCAAGTAAAGGAGCATGAGACCTTGTTCTATCGGGAAGACCAAGGGGAGACGTTGCTCCAGACCCATCACGTCGAGACAGAAGGGCAGCGGGTCGTCACGTCGAGACAAAAGGGCAGTGGGTCCCACAGCTAAAGCGATTGCATTTCTGAAGGTTTCTCTAGAACGTGTGCAGAGACAGTGCAAGGAAGCAAGGAGAATTTTCATGTCGTGGTCCGTTGAAAATAATGTTGCGGTTTGTTAAAAATAATGTTGTATAAACTATTCTTTAGAATGTTGTATCTGTAGAAAAAAATGTTACATACTGTTCACGACGATGTTGTAATTTTTTTCAACGCGTTTTTTTCTCTAGATGCTTTGTTTTTTGATTTGTGATATTGTAACCGTTGTTCGGGGATGTTGCAACTATTGTACAAGGATATTGCAACCATTGTCCGGGGATGTTGCAAGTATTGTATTTGTAGAAAAAAAATGTTACATCTGTAGAAAAAATGTTGCATACTGTTCACGGCGATGTTACAATTTTTTTCAACGCGTTTTTTTCTTCCAAATGCTTTGTTTTTTGATTTGTGATGTTGCAACCGTTGTCCGGGGATGTTGCAACCGTTGTCCGGAGATGTTGCAACCATTGTCCTAGGATGTTGCAACTGTTGTTCGGAGATGTTGCAACCATTGTTCTGGGATGTTGCAACCGTTGTCCGGAGATATTGCAACCATTGTTCGAAGGATGTTGCATGCAACACTTCTGCTAGCAAGTAGCAACATCACGTGAAGACAAGGCTCTGCAGCGAAGTTACATCAACGGGTCCCATGGGTGGGATTATTTCACGAGAAGACAACCGAAGTGAAGAATCGAAACGGGTTCTTTCAGTTCAGCGCGGCAGAACTCGGACGTCCGATTCTAGCCCCCAAATAAACGTCCAGTGCTAGTATCACCCTTCTTTAAGACATAGGTCCCACTGTCCTGACTTGATGCACTTTGTGCATTTGCTTTTGGGAAATCATCCCACACATACGTCCGATTAGGACGTTTGTATCGTATGGTCAAACCAACGCATCATGGTGCAACAATCGCTTAGACGCCCCGTAGCCTACGTCAGCCACGTAGCTATATCGATCAGTTTACGCCGACAAGACATCATGGCGCCCAGTGTAACTTGATCAAACTCACCTTTTCACTGCGATTACGAGAAGCGAGGATCAAAGTATCAAAATACCTTTCACTTAGCGAACATCATCCAAGAAACCGATCCAATCGATCGCATCCAATTCTTATGCGAATAAAGGCAACAATATATCTACATCGGGCATACGGTTCCACAGCGATGTTGTAATTTTTTCAACGTGTTTTTGGATGCTTTTTTTATTTGTGATGTTGCAACCGTTGTCCGAGATGTTGCAACCATTGTCCTAGGATGTTGCAAGTGTTGCATCCAGAGAAAAAATGTTGCATCTATAGAAAAAATGTTGCATCTTGTTCACGGCGATGTTGCAATTTTTCACAACGTGTTTTTCCTGATGCTTTGTTTTGATTTGTGATGTTGCAACTATTATTCGGAGATGTTGCGCCGTTGTCCGAGGATGTTGCGGCCATTGTCCAGAATGTTGCGCCGTTGTCCTGATGTTGCAATTGTTGTCCGGGATGTGTCGGACCAAAATACATCTCGTGAACCCTCGTGTATTCGAACTAGTCCCGCATCGGTAGCTAGCTCACACAGGAAACAAAGATGATGAAATACCATCCATTTATTCAATTTAACTAAAAGATCTCGAGTATCAAATAATAATAATAATGGACCTTATGGTCAATGTTTACTTAACTTGCCACGCAGGCTAAAGAAACAAATAAACTCTTGCAATGAACGAAACTCTTCAAAAGGCCAATCAACATGCCCACAGCAATCGAGTGGAGAAACGCATCCTAATCCGCAAAACCTTCATGATCTTCCCGGCGAAGAACTCTTTGGCGACCTGGTATTCTCCTCATCACTGATTAAACAGAGGGTGCAAAGCCATGAGTACTTTGAATGTACTCGAAGAAGCGTGGGGAAATGTATGCAAATAATATTCATGCAAGGCTTGAACAAAGATTAGTCAGATGGCTTTTTGCGTAAAAACAAGATTTACAATAAATACAATAAATAGATTGAAATGCGTAATTGAAACCAAATAATAAGTAAATAAACAATTTCTTTGAAACAACTAGTGAACTTCCCATTCACTCCCAACCAAACCAAAGATAAGTGAATTCCCCATTCACCAATCGACGCAAACCACCAAGTGAATGACCTATTCACCAAACGAACATTATATTCATCAAGTGAACTTCCCATCCACACTCCGACACATTTTAAAGAAACTCTATCTCCCATGTGAAATCCCCAGGCACGTCCATAACCGCGGACACGGCTACTCGAATAGTTTTACACTCTGCAGAGGTTGTACAGCTTGACCCACAAGAGATAGATCAACTTATAATGTCCGTTTAACACACTTCCGAGGTGTGCGACTAAGTGATCATCACAAGGCTTTTACAACGCTCCTTCTTAACCCAGTTCTGCCCGCTAAGGTTTCAACATCAATGTCTTTCCACTGCATGGGCCCCTCTTGCGCCACCGTGAGAATCGTTTCCGTAACCACGCTTCACATGACAGAACGAAATTAAGACATTGCTAATTAATCACCAGTCCGTCCCATACCGGACATGTGGTTGTACTGTTAAGGCCCGTTCAATGGCGCACAAGATTAAGTCCTTGACAAGTTACTCAAAGCGAGACTACCACAAACCCACAACATGTTCCATCCACATCCTCCCTATCCACCAACCACTCGCCTGAGCGAAAACCATTTTGTTTAACCAACACCCATGACTAACCCCATCATGGTACACAAGTTTTTATCAAAAGTGGCTCACCACCACGATTCCATAAATCATTAAGTCAAAATTAATTATTAAGACACATGTGATGACAACCCCATCGTAACTAAGCAAGACTAAGCATAAGTACGATACCCATGTTGGCAATACAATTATGTCCAACTAAAATTACCCATGCTAAGGTGACAAAGGATTCATGGCATTCAAATTATCAATGGAGGCATAATGACAATAGGTAATAACTAACCCCAAAGCAGTTTATATAAATATAGCATGCAATTTGTATAAAACAATATACTTTTGAAATCATGGGTTCAATATGATCAAAGGACCACGACTTGCCTGGGAATAAATCCAGTGATTGATCTTGATCTTGGTATGCTACTCCTTGCTCGAAGCTTCCCGAAGTATTGACGTCTATTCGCAAAACAAGCAAATAAACCAAATAAATAAATAACAGAGAAAAAAACAAACTCCAAAAATTAAATAAAAATCTCAGATAAATAGATCTTGAATTTAGACAGATTTAGAAATTTGAATGGACTCAATCGGAGTTCGGATGCAAAAGATATGAGCTCTGTAAGATTGAAATCACATAAAATGCTAAAAATCAGAATTTATGGATTTACTGAATTATCTTTCTGAAGAAAAAGAGGATTATGACGTCAGCATGACATCAGCGGGGACGATCGGACGGGATGAAAACTATCCTGACAAGCGGCCCCACTTGGCGAGTAGGTGTTTGGTGGACTGGTTCAGGACTTCGGCTCGGTGGAATTTCGGGCGTGCCACACGCCGGCCAGGTCTTGATCGGATTGCCACATGTCTTTGCGGAGTGAAGTGGCGCAAAGGTGGAGCTGACATGGCTGCCACATCAGCCGAGAGAGGAAAACCGAGAGGAAGAAGGAAGCTCTGGCCGGCGACATTGGCGACGGTATCGGCGGCAGCGGCGCGTAGGTAGGTCCAAAGAAGCGCAAACGGGATCCCACGGTCACGCGGCTCAAGGAGGTGGTGGCTTGGCGGTCCGCGACGAGACGACGGCGGCGACGACATTGGCGGCGGCGAGGTCCTCGGTGCGGTGACAACAGAGAAGGAGGGGCGCTCAAGAGGTTGGAGGTGAGCACCACATCGGCAAGGGAGCAAGGATCTCGGAAAGAGGCTCGGAAGGTCCGGAGGTTGTCCATGCCGCGCGATCCAAGGATGACCGAGACAAGGAAGATGAGCGGCAAACATCTCGCGAAGGAGGAGCAACAAGAAGGTAGGGGATAGAACGAGAATAGCAAGGAGCACATGCCGACGCTCAAAGGGCTAGAGCTCACCGTGGCGTGAGATCGACAAAAGAGGCGGCGGCTTTTTTGATGAAGGCGACACAACGATTGGATGGCCCTCCGCGAAGATGGTGGAAGCACGACTAAGTCGGCGCTATTACGATCACAACGGAGGAAGAATCACGGGCGGAGAAGTTTTGTGGGCGAAGAATTCGACGGCGAAGAGGCTTCAAAGGTGCTCGGTTCTTGGCGATGCGGCGTGAAGAAGAGGATCCTCGGAAGGAGATGTTAGGTTTCTAAGAGGGCTTGAGGCGGCTTTGACGCGAGGCTCGGTTTAAATCTGCTCACGGAGGGAGGAGTTCACGAGAGCACGGCGGCGTCCGGACACGGACACTCGAAGGAGGAGTTACGGAGGAGGGCGACGACTCGTGGCGAGCCCCACCGCGAGAGATCTGAGCGCTTGCATGCGCGGGCTGCGGCGGGAGAAAAGGCCGCTAAGGGCCGGCGGCGGGAAAGAAGGTGGGCAGCGGAGATTGGCACTGGAAGCAAAATCGAGATTTTAATACCTTTTCTTTTTAGAAAATAGCGAGAAAATCCAAATAGCAATTAGAAAATAGCAAATGCACTCGGAAAAATTCTAGAAAATTCTAGAAAATATATCCAAGCACATAGAACCCAAATAAAATAATTTTGAATATAGTTGATGTTGACATTAATCCTGTTAATTTGTTTTTGAACTCTGAAAATTCATATTAAGCTTTTTAATTTAGCAGAAAAATCCAAATGGTTATTTTTCTTTTAAAACTTTAAAATAGACCAAATTTTTGGGATGTTACAAACCTACCCCCCTTAAAAGGGAATCTCGTCCCCGAGATTCGGTGACTAAAGAATAGGTTCGACGCAGTCTAACTCGAGAACTTACGAGGCGACAATCAATCGCTTGTGCTCATTCTGCAGTGACATGGTTCGCCTTCCTCTTGAGGCGCTTCTTTGAGTCTGGTAGCTTGATTTGGAGTCTGAGGCATCCCTCCTCCTGCTCCTGGCAAAGAAGTCCTGGCTGGTGTAGGTCCCAAATTGAAAGGAACTGGTGTCAAACCTCGCTTCTGCGGACACTTGTTTGCATAGTGACCTGTCTGGTGGCAATTGAAACATTGAACTCCCGCAGCATAATTGGGGTTTCCCTGAGATTGATTATTGCTGCTGTTGTTGACATTGGGTATCCCTGTGTTTCCTGCATGAGACACTGGTACTGGGGTCCTGAATCCAACAGATGAATTATTGGGACGAAAAGGCTGCTGAGCATTGGTTCTGGCTCTCTGGAGCTGATTTTGATGAACTCCGTGTTGTATCATCTTCCTTTTGCGAGATTCGTCTAACTCACGACGAGAATCTTCTATGAGTACGGCTTTATCCACCATATGCTGAAAATCCACATAATCATTTCCAACCACTTGCAGTTTCAAACTGGGGTTGAGTCCACGCTTGAATCGCTTCTGACGTGCATTATCTGTAGCAACATCTTCTGGAGCATAGCGAGAAAGTTGAGTGAACTTGTTGAGATATTCACCCAAAGACATGTTTCCTTGCTGTAGTTCACGAAATTCATTCTTCTTCATTTCCACTACACCATCAGGGACATGAGCTTGACGAAAAAGTCATGAAAATTCCTCCCAAGTGATAGCATGAGAATTTCCATGAGTCATGTGTAGTTCTCCCACCATTCTCGTTTGTAGACTTCCAATTGATGTGAAGCATAAAGAACTTTCTCACGATCATTGCATTGAGCAATGGTGAGCTTTTCTCTCTTGAACGAAGCCAATCTTCTCAGCGTCAAAGGTTCCGACGAAAGAGAAAACGTAGGTGGGCGAGTCCTCATAAATTCGATAGCTTGGAATGATGATGAATCAAGGCGAATACATTGCCGCTTGATTATTCGACCATTATCGCTTTTGGTTCAACAAGTTGACTATTGCAACGGCGGTCCGACTTTCTTTGTGTCATCATGGCGCTCATGTTACGCATCATTGCACTCATGAATTGGGTCTGAGCTGCTAGAAGTTGTGCCATGTTGGGCTCTGCGGCTCCAGGGGCTGGTGACTGGTCACTTGCATTGACATTGGCATTGGCATTAGCATCCTCCGACCGAGCTCGAATTATGCAGTATCAACCATCTGCGATAATCTTCCACAGTTTAATAGGTAAGATAGAAAAGCAATGTAGACGAGAGGGAATAGCACAATAGATGAGATAGACAAGATAGAGTAGATGGAAACAACCTATTTAGGGGAAACAGATTATACCCAAAGGCAAAGACAAGAAGACGTAGCTGAAACGCTATGAAAGCACAAATAACTTTCAAATTAAAGCCTCAGTGTGACTGCAACATAATGCTTGACAGCAAAACTGCAGCTCCCACTTGCACACAACCCAAATAAAGACCTATTGCAACAACGATCTAAAAGCGCTACTAAACTCTAATAGGATGGCTTCTAATCAATCGACAACGAAGACTTCTTCAAGAGCAATCTGAACGGGCGACAAGATACTCTTGACAAAAGCTTTTCTTCTAGACGAGAGAAATTAATGAGGCGAGGAAGTCAATTTAAGATTATAAAACAACATTCAGCAAGGGCAAGAGACAAGATCTCTGGCACAAGATGAGTAGAATAGAATAGGATAAGAATAGAATAGACTGAGATGAGAATAGAACAGAGTAGATGAGAAAAGAACAACTACTCAAGTCAAGTTAAGTTGATTTGATTTAGAAAATAAATTTTGAAGCTTTTAGCTAAAACGACCATGCTAACTAAGGTTGCGTTCTACAGTCGATATGGCTCTGATACCACCTCTGTCGGGACCCGAAAATACATCTCAGGAACCCTCTGTGTATTCTGAACTAGTCCCAGATCAGTAGCTAGCTCACACAGGGAAACAGTGATGAAATACCATCCATTTATTCAATTTAACTAAAAAGATCTCAGAGTATCAAATAATAATAATAACTGGACCTTATGGTCAATGTTTACTTAACTTGCCACGCAGGGCTAAAGAAACAAATAAACTCTTGCAGCGGAACGAAACTCTTCAAAAGGCCAATCAACATGCCCACAGGCAATCGAGTGGAGAAACGATCCTAATCCATAAAACCTTCATGATCTTCCCGGCGAAGAACTCTTTGGCACTGGTATTCTCCCTCTCTGCGATTAAGCAGAGGGTGCAAAGCCATGAGTACTTTGAATGTACTCAAGAAGTCATGGGGAAATGTATGCAAATAATATTCATGCAAGGCTTGAACAAAGATTAGCTGTATGGCTTTTTTGCAGAAAACAGCATTTACAATAAATACAATAAATAGATTGAAATGCGTAATTGAAACCAAATAATAAGTAAATAAACAATTTCTTTGAAACAACTAGTGAACTTCCCATTCACTCCCAACCAAACCAAAGATAAGTGAATTCCCCATTCACCAATCGACGCAAACCACCAAGTGAATGACCTATTCACCAAACGAACATTATATTCATCAAGTGAACTTCCCATCCACACTCCGACACATTTTAAAGAAACTCTATCTCCCATGTGAAATCCCCAGGCACGTCCATAACCGCGGACACGGCTACTCGAATAGTTTTACACTCTGCAGAGGTTGTACAGCTTGACCCACAAGAGATAGATCAACTTATAATGTCCGTTTAACACACTTCCGAGGTGTGCGACTAAGTGATCATCACAAGGCTTTTACAACGCTCCTTCTTAACCCAGTTCTGCCCGCTAAGGTTTCAACACTGAATGTCTTTCCGACTGCATGGGGCCCCTCTGCGCCACCGTGAGAATCGTTTCCGTAACCACGCTTCACATGACAGAACCGAAATTAAGACATTGCTAATTAATCAGCCAGGTCCGTCCCATACCAGACATGTGGTTGTACGGTTAAGGCCCAGTTCAATGGCGCACAAGATTAAGTCCTTGACAAGTTACTCAGGCGAGACTACCACAAACCCACAACATGTTCCATCCACATCCTCCCTATCCACCAACCACTCGCCCGAGCGAAAACCATTTTGTTTAACCAACACCCATGACTAACCCCATCATGGTACACAAGTTTTTATCAAAAGTGGCTCACCACCACGATTCCATAAATCATTAAGTCAAAATTAATTATTAAGACACATGTGATGACAACCCCATCGTAACTAAGCAAGACTAAGCATAAGTACGATACCCATGTTGGCAATACAATTATGTCCAACTAAAATTACCCATGCTAAGGTGACAAAGGATTCATGGCATTCAAATTATCAATGGAGGCATAATGACAATAGGTAATAACTAACCCCAAAGCAGTTTATATAAATATAGCATGCAATTTGTATAAAACAATATACTTTTGAAATCATGGGTTCAATATGATCAAAGGACCACGACTTGCCTGGGAATAAATCCAGTGATTGATCTTGATCTTGGTATGCTACTCCTTGCTCAAGCTTCCAAGTATTGACGTCTATTCGCAAAACAAGCAAATAAACCAAATAAATAAATAACAGAGAAAAAAACAAACTCCAAAAATTAAATAAAAATCTCAGATAAATAGATCTTGAATTTAGACAGATTTAGAAATTTGAATGGACTCAATCGGAGTTCGGATGCAAAAGATATGAGCTCTGTAAGATTGAAATCACATAAAATGCTAAAAATCGAATTTATGGATTTATCTTGAATTATCTTTCGAAGAAAAGAGGATTATGACGTCAGCATGACATCAGCGGGACGATCGGACGGGATGAAAACTATCCGACAAGCGGGCCCCACTTGGCAGAGTAGGTGTTTGGTGGGTGGGTTCAGGACTTACGGCTCGGGTGGAATTTCGGCGTGCCACACGTTTCTTGGCCGGTCTTGATCGGATTGCCACATGTGCTGCGGAGCTGAAGTGGCGCAAAGGTGGAGCTGACATGGCTGCCACATCAGCCGAGAGAGGAAAACCGAGAGGAAGAAGGAAGCTCTGGCCGGCGACATTGACGACGGTATCGACGGCGAACGGCGGCGAGGTAGGTCCAAAGAAGCGGCAAAACGGGATCCCACGGTCACGGCGAAGCTCAAGGAGGTGGTGGCTTGGCGAGTCCGGCGACGAGACGACGGCGGCGACGACATTGGCGGCGGCGAGGTCCTCGGGTGCGGTGACAACAGAGAAGGAGGGGCGCCCGAAGAGGTTGGAGGTGAGCACCACATCGGCAAGGGAGCAAGGATCTCGGAAAGAGGCTCGGAAGGTCCGGAGGTTGTCCATGCCGGCGGCGATCCAAGGATGACCGGAGACAAGGAAGATGAGCGGCGGCAGCATCTCGGCGAAGGAGGAGCAACAAGAAGGTAGGGGATAGAACGAGAATAGCAAGGAGCACATGCTGACGCGCTCAAAAGGGCTAGGAGCTCACCGGCGGCGTAGATCGACAAAAGAGGCGGCGGCCGGTTTTGATGACGGCGACAACAATATTGGATGGCCCTCCGCGAAGATGGTGGAAGCACGGCGAAGTCGGGCGCTATTACGATCACAACGGAGGAAGAATCACGGGCGGAGAAGTTTTGTGGACGAAGAATTCCGACGGCGAAGAGGCTTCAAAGGTGCTCGGTTCTTCGGCGATTGCGGCGTGAAGAAGAGGATCCTCGAAGGAGATGTTAGGGTTTCGGAAGAGGGCTTGAGGCGGCTTTGACGCGAGGCTCGGTTTAAATCTCACGGAGGAGGAGTTCACGAGGAGCACGGCGCGGCGGCGTCCCGGACACGGACACTCGAAGGAGGAGTTCTGGAGGAGGACGACGACTCGTGGGCGGGCCCACCTGGCAGAGAGATGCGGAGGCGCGCGCGCGGCTGGGCTGCAGCGGGAGAAAAGGCCAGCGGCTGGGCCGAGCGGCGGGAAAGAAGGTGGGCCGGCGCGGGAGATTGGCCTGGAAGCAAAATCTGAGATTTTAATACCTTTTTCTTTTTAGAAAATAGCAGAAAATCCAAATAGCAATTAGAAAATAGCAAATGCACTCGGAAAAATTCTAGAAAATTCTAGAAAATATATCCAAGCACATAGAACCCAAATAAAATAATTTTGAATATAGTTGATGTTGACATTAATCCTGTTAATTTGTTTTTGAACTCTGAAAATTCATATTAAGCTTTTTAATTTAGCAGAAAAATCCAAATGGTTATTTTTCTTTTAAAACTTTAAAATAGACCAAATTTTTGGGATGTTACAGGATGTTGCAACCGTTGTCCTGAGATGTTGCAACCGTTGTCCGGAGATGTTACAACCATTGTTCGAAGGATGTTGCATGCAACACTTCTGCTAGCAAGTAGCAACATCACGTGAAGACAAGGCTCTGCAGCAAAGTTAAATCAGCGGGTCCCATGGGTGGGATTATTTCACGAGAAGACAACCGAAGTGAAGAATCGAACAGGTTCTTTCGGTTCAAGAAGACACGCGAACTCGGACGTCCGATTCTAGCCCCCAAATCAAACGTCCAGTGCTAGTATCACCCTTCTTTAAGACATAGGTCCCACTGTCCTGACTTGATGCACTTTGTGCATTTGCTTTTTCCATGTGAGCTTTACGGCTGAGTCTTCATGTGAACATTTAATGCAAGGGAGGCATGCTCAGGAGCCATGTCGTGGGAATCCAAGGCAAGGAGCCTTCCTTTCTTTCTTTCTCTCAGTTCTTCTTCTCCATGGAGCCTGCACTCCACCGAAATCTCCCCATGGCGCTTGTTCCTCCCAGCGCCGCCTTGGCTCCCTGCATGCCTAGCTCGGCCCTTCCTGGGGCCGCCGCCGGCGGCGTCTCCCTGCGCTGCGTCCGGCTCCCTCTTGTCCTCCATGGCGGTCCGGTCTTTCTGCGGCCGTGCGCACGTCTCTGGCTGGCTCGGGCTTCTTGCGCCTGGCTGCCGGCTTGGATCGGTCCCGGCCACGCCTCGCCTCGGCTCGCTCTCGGCTCCCAGCGACTTCGCGACCTCGCCACTGCGCGCTTCGCACGGCTCGCCGCTTTCTGCTCGTCTTGGCGCCAGCTCCCCCTAGTGGCCCGGCGCCTCCGACCCGTCTAAGAAAAATGAGGGCGTACGCTGGAATAGTTTAATCGGACGTACGTCCCCTAGTTGCTCCCAATTAGTATTCATAATGTACTCAACTGGATATGCAAACGGATTCGGTCGACGGCTCAGCGGCTGCAGTAGACCAGTAGCTGCGCATCCGCTACTTGAGCACGCCTCAAGCCACATCGGGCATCGGGCAGAGCCAGGTTGTCGTTTGTCACAAGGCAGGGGCGGATCCACCTAGGTTCATGGGTGTTTAGCTGAACACCTAAAATTTTTGGGCAAAAATTCTATATATATAAGATATAATACATGTATATACCGAAAGTTAAGTTGAATCAGCGTGTAACATCCTCAGTCGCGCCTCGCAGTCTCACACAGGGCACCACACCACGCTCCGCCGCTACCAGAGCTAGAGCGAGAGCTAGACAGAGGCAGCCAGAGCCAGACTACCAGAGTGAGAGCTAGGTAATCCCAAATTACCAATTCCCAATTTGGCAAATCCTTATGGGCAGTGGGCTGTGACAGTAAGCCTATGAATGAATTAAAGTGAATTGTGGTCCTGAATCTTCAATCTTGTATGTATGAGTATTGTAGATATTAGAGCTTTAAAAAATAGGAAAGAAGACTGTCAATTTGAAATTTTTATGGAAGAGAGCCGGAAAGAGACAGAAGAAATCATCCACTCGACGGCAGAACTGAAACCTATTTTTTAATTTCTTTGAATTATTTAAGAACATGCATGTTCGATCTGCACTGCACGCACACACATGCATGTTCATGTCGCCTATAAAGACCGGCCACTTGCCAGGAGATTCAGTGTTCGTGTCGCGTTCCAAGATATATCATGAGCACGTATCGGTACCTTATTGTGCAATGCAAGGTGCGTGTACATTGAAAGTGCAAAACGGAGCCGATACGGTCGGATATCGCTCATCTCGTATCATTTTTCATATTTTTTTTCTCAGATTTGGAATCAGACACGGACAATGCCGGATACGAATACAAATGCGATAGTCTCGGACATGAATACGGAGCGAATACATGCCGAACCGAATACGGATTGTCTCGGTCACGGATACTTATTTGGATATTGCGCAAAAACAGAAACCATATATGTCGCACAAATAAAGATCAATCAACCATACTACATATCCAAAATGCAACTAGATTAGTAGTTTAACAAGCAAATTTAAATACATCACACGATAACAAAGGGTGGTTAACTAGTTAAGCAAGTTATCATGCATATATCAGAATAAATTGGTGCTGATAGAGCATGGAACAAAGGAGATGAATATGGAGATAATTTTATAAGAGAACTTCAATTATTCTTCCAGTTTGGTACACAATTATATAACGTTGATGCGAATTTTTCATGTACATTCATTAAAGATAGTTCTTCAAGAGTAACTCTTTGCAAGTCCTATCATTCACTGTCAGATTTTTATGTAAACTACACAACATTTAATTAAGAGTTGTGCTTCGTCCTTATATGAGAAAATAATTGACTGCAAATAAGTAAAAAGAAAAAAGAAAGCTCGCATTAACAAACCTCTTCCGGTGCCAACATTGTAAATGCCAACTTTACTAGGCTCTGCCTTGTTGAGTGCTTTCACATGAGCATCAAGCCATCAACTAGATCTTTGATATCAATGTAGTCTCTTATGCATGTTCCATCAGCTGCAGGATAATCTGTTCTTTTAACCTACAATTGATTCATAAAAATCCATCAACTTCACCCCTAAAATATCTTTCACACTAAAGATGTAGGCATACTACTTAAATTTTTTAAGAAGAGAATCAATATTAATAACCAACCATGCACAACTTGTTACGTTATAGTGCACCATGGATTAATTACAAAAGCTGTTTTTGAAAACCTTAAGTACATATTCCCATCAATTTTTGGAGAACCTTTAATTACAGCCAATCTATGCATAATATCCCACAAAATTTCCTAAGCTCCAAGGGTAACATATCCAAGCTTCAACACACACAGGAAAATGTATGTATGTATCTCAACTTATATATGATTCTACAGAACAAAGTCAATGTGCTTTGTTTTACCTGCATTTAGCAACAGTCCCTAATGAAGTAAAACTCGACAATCACAAACAACATCAGTCACATAATTAAGCAAGAAGCTCACCTGTAGCGTAACTGCAGATCGAAACATCAATGTGTTTTGCCTAGAGATTTTAGCAATATCTAGTATGTCCCTCCGAGCAGTAGTGTTTACAAAAACCTTAATAAGAATAAGTTCTCTTTCAACAAACAGTAAGTGAGTCAAGTCATGAACCTAGGGTAGTCACATGATTTGCATTAACACAATGTATTTGCTACCACAGATGATTGCACTAAAAAATTGTGTGCCACTTACCTCATGTACATCAATAAGCTTGTAAAGCTGCTGAACTAACTTCTCGATGGATTCATCGGTTCAGGAACAACTGTTGTAATTCGTGAAATGCCATCCTTTTCACCACCAACAAAGAAGGCTCGCCGATGGGATGGTCTCATTAACAACTAGTCTAGCACTACATAACAACAAGAAGCGGAACTTTTCGATTAAGAAAACCTGTATATTGTAGCCTCTACGAGCAAAGACCCCTGTTACAATGTTGAGGACACCAGGACAATCATTCACAAGGATGGACAGAGTGTGCGAGCGAAGTCCACTTGACTGTAACAAACAAAGTTATTGTTAGATTAGCAGCTGCACCATTACTACATTAACATGCAGATTGAGCATTGTGACTATTGCTTAAAGTTACAAAGGCCTTTGTTTATATTTGACCGGTTGCAAAGATTATGAAGATGGAAAATGAGAACTCACTGCAGACTTGCAATCACGTTGGAACTGGATTCAGTATTGAATAGACATAGCATACAGTCTATATAGAACTTAATTACACCAACCAAATGATGAATCCGAAGGTCCTATTGTTGGCCCGATCTTTTGATGAGAACGATAAATTCAGCAGGTGTCGCTCAACTCTCACGATCTTGGCTACGAACACGTAAGGCTCGAAACCACGCAATCGCTGAACTGCTCGACAAGTCGTTATCAACCGTGTACGATTACTCGGTTGACCTGATCACGAAGATCGATTCCTACATACACCGAAGAAGCACGCAAGAACAAGGTAAATAAGTAATCTGAAATTGCGAATAGGAATTGAATGTATTGATAGGTGGGGTTCCGAAGAACAATGTCGCTGTTGATCTCGCCGACCAAGAGAATAAAGTAGAAAGTAGCAAAGCTAAACTTTAATCAACAAAACCCGCCGAACAAAAGGGGCGGCAGCCACTATCTATAGGAGGAAGAGGGAGGGGGCGGTGGTACTGTTCATGTGTGAATAGTACCATATGAACAGTAGCACAAAACCCTAGGGGCAGCTATATGGGCCATATGGGCCAATGTGACCAAAACAGCCCATTCGTTACATAATCTATGGGCCAACAATTGGTGACGCAGCACCATGACATGTAAACATAGCCGACACGTATGAGTAGGAGCAGTAGATGTAGTCCGGAATATATGTGTAGAGGCAGCTCGGTCCAATTGGAAAATATGGCAATGCAGTCGTCGAAAGTCCGATCGAAGATGTGGATGTAGCGTAGCGAGTCGAAGCAGTGGGTGCAGTCGAAGCAGGGGATGCAGTCGAAGCAATGGATGCATCCTTAGGGTTGATGTCCTCGTCACCAAATTATATTCCTGTCGCAAAATTAGAAATCTTTGAACTTGCATCTTCATCATCAAGAACACCCCAATGGCCAATGGGCATCAAGTACTTGGTTCATTGATAAACTCGGATGTTAAAAGTGAACAAGATCATACCTGATCATTCCACCAGTTACAGTCCCACTCTAAGCAACAACAAGCTAAATTAGCAATTAAAATACATCACAAGCAGCAGCTATTAGAACCAAATCCATAAAAACAACATAGAAAAGGAAGAGCATAGAAAGAACAAACAACCTGCATCCAGAGAACCTTTTCAGGAGATCACAAGCAGAACAACAAAATCCTGCATTGCATGCCAAGATACAAGAATCATCTCTGTATACTTCAGCATGCAGGGAAAATCCAGCATCTCATAATTAACCACACGTGACGAATTAAATGACTACGAACTAGTGAACTACACAGAGCAAAATCCACAAAAATACTAGTACCATATGGTTCTTTTTTTTCTACGCCAAGGGGGAGCAACACAAGAGGCAGCAGCACTGTGGGGGCCAAACGCCGGCGGCCGGAGGCCACGCCGGCCTAGTGCAGCGCTGGGGCCGACGGGCTAGAGGCGGCGCTGGGCTAGGGGAGGTGGGCCGAGAGGGAGCCGGCGGTAGAGAGAAGATGCCGGGGAGGAGCCAGAGACGGCGCTAGCGGCGGGTGCAACCGGCGGCGGTCCAGATGAGCGACGGTGGCGGCACTAGGGGCCGGACCAGCTGGGTGGAGGGGAGAGCCGAGGCACAAGCTCCCTGGAGAAGCAATGGGGGGGAGAAGTAGAGAAATAGATGGGGGAAAGAGAAGTTATACTGAGCAGCTCTTCTGTGAGACGTACTGTGAGACCCCGGTTTATTAAACTTGTTATACTTAACCTTCCACTGGTTCTAGTACCACAAATAGAATAATCCGCGTCTCGATGCACATGTGCCTCCCAGAACAAGCAACACACATACATCAAATTCAAGCATGCATCATTTCCATACAACAGAATATAACAGGTCTACCAAAAGACATACATAATATAAGTTATTACAACACAGCCGACCGGCCAAATGACATAAGTACCAAATAAGTAACAGCGGAAGCAAAAGTTGCCATAAGATGGCTTAAACCAAAAGACGAACGGTTAGCCACATAACACCACAGTAGCAACCGACCGCCGCCAAGCTAAACGCCCTTAGATCGCCACAAAGACAACTCACAAAAGTGAGGTCCATCGGACTCACTATCATCCTCTGCACAACACAAGCAATGCAGGTGAGTACAAAAATGTACTCGCAAGACTTACGAGTAGCAAGCCTATACATAGCTACATGAAAGCTGTATTCAAAGGAATGTGGTTATATGGTTCTTTGGACGCACAAAGCAAGTTTCATTTGCAATATTGTAATAAGTTGAACAACAGTTTGTAAAATCTGTTTTTAAGCATTTAAATAACAGCGAGTAATCATAAGTAACAAGTATCCACCTAGAAGTGACTTCCCCAAAAGCCACCACAACATAGCATGAATCCCTGATTCATACCACCCATCAAGTTTTAGTTTTAAAATGGTTGTAGTCTAACTCTTGAAAAGCTTATCCAAGCGTGTCCATAACCTAGGACGAGGCTATTCGAATAGTTTTAATCCCTGCAGGGGTGTACCAATGTACCCACACTTCGACGCCTTTTGCCAAGCTATTAAGCACACTTCCTTTGGTATGCCAACACGCTAAGTCCTACGAACCCTTTCCAATGGAACATGCTAATCAAGAGACGCACGTATGGGGGTTAATCCTTAGTGATCTGCCGACGAAATATGGATCACAAGGACCCATACGTGGAGCAAGATACACCGGCCTCGGCAGGTGTTCCCCTCCCTACAAACGTGTCCATGTTGCATATAATCAAATATGCAACCCACCACGCGACTCATTAATTAACACAGCCCAAAGTACTCGGCTAAGAGAGGTCCCATATCCCTCTAGTGTGGTTAGCACGCACTGTAATGCTCGGATAACAGATACTCACAAGTAGTTCGGTCCTTAATTGACCCGGGCACCATTCCAATCACACCCGAAAGATCACACCATCTTACCATTGTGCCCAAGTCTAAATTGTTTTCATTTTCAGTTTTAGTTTTGCAATTTAGACAAAGCACAATGCTGAAATATACATATCATAACAGTTTGTGTGATCAAGGTTATCGACAAGTCGATAACCTCCCATTTCTACCGATAGCTAAGCATGGCTAAGCATAATGACACGTAAACTACTAAGTGACAAGGGTCCATCCAGCGAACCAAAATCACAGCAAGTAACCTAGGCTTCAGTAGTAGAGGAATAAACATTTCCTACTGATAATGCATCTAGTAGGCCAGCTATCGACAATAGTTTAAAACAACATAGCAATGCATACATAGAATTTGCAAACAATATACTAGAATTTGAAAATAGTAGGAACAATATGATCAAATGAATGCTACATCCGCTTGCCTTCTTTGAGTGCAGAATCGATGGTCTTTGTGGCTCAATATCAAGATTAATAATATTGTCTTCGGAACCTAACGCGAAAAGGCGATAAGCAAATAAGAACGAAGAACACCAAATGAAACTCCAACAGCAAAACACATCCAAAACTAATAAAATTTACACTACAGCTAGGGAATGATCTAAGACAATGACAGGAACAAGAATTTTGCAATTTGGACTTAACATGCAAAAGATATGAACAAAATTCTCTTTCTCAGCCTTAAAACAACCTAATTAATAATTAGCACTGTTCATGGCGAAATTTTCTAGAATGATCTAGGGTCTGAAATTTTTATAGTAGGTAGATTATGACATCCTAATAACAGCAAAGTTGGATTTACTAATTTTGGAGTTATACACATTTACTTATGATTTTTCTAAGTTGTAAATCTAATGCAAGCCATTTTACTGAACTATGAACATGCTCAATTCTTATTTTATATGGAAGTATACTAACAGGCGAATTTAACAAAATTGATTTTGCACAATTTGGATTTATACAGAAAAAGATATGCAATTTCCAAGGTTAAAACTATTTCTGGAATATTCAAAATGACAGAAATCAAGTTATTCCTAGTTACACAATTTTCTACTACTACAACATGCTTAATTCCATTTTTATAATAAACTAAAGTGACAACATAATTTATTACGGTTGGAATTATCTAAAAAGCAGTTAAAATGAATTAGTTATGAGTTTCTAAAGTTTTATATCATTTTGGTTGTTAAACAAATACTTACCAAATACGCACAAACTCCAATAAAAGAATAAGACGTGGACAACTCCCAACCCTTGATTTAAAATCCCGGCTCACGCTCCTGCGAAAACAAATAAGCCGCCGCGAACTTATCGAGCCCACCGTTGGATCAAGATCCAACGGTGCACCCGAGTGTATGCATTCGGACGGTGCGGTTGCATACACGATCTCAGCCGTTGATCGAAAGATCGACGGTCGAGAACGATCAAGGCATCCGGAGGGTCCGAACGCACACAAAGATCAGGGCCGCAGATCTAAAAATGAACGGTAGCTATTTAACGCAGTTCAAAAAGAGGTGCTGACATGTGGGACCGCATGTCAGTGACCTAGAGTCACGACTGCGAGCGTTTAACCCACGTGCACAGTGCACTGGGCCCACTTGTCAGCGACTGAAAGTGGCGGTTAAGACCAAATTAATGCCATTAATGATTAACATTAAGTAAACACTAATGACTTCTGAAATTTGATTTTAACCCCTCGGGCCCACAAGTCAGCGACCCAGAGGTGATTTCCGACAGGGATTAAATGCCGACAAATTAATTAATCAACGATTAAACATTAATGATGTCGGAGCAGTGCGGAGTTGCACCAGAGGATGATTCAAGGATGTTGGGCCCACTGGTCAGTGGCTCAACGACAATGATTAAGACACAATTAATTAACTAATGATTGGTAATTAATGTGTCCTAATTAAGTGACGAAAACGGGAGCTCCTGTGCCGGCAAAACCCGAGCGATTTCCACGGCGAATCGCCGGTGACACTGGCCGCGGCGGCGCCCACCAAGTACTAAAATGGATTCGCAATATCACTACGAATCTAATGGTAGCATTCTCGCCGGCGGTGAGGGACTAGAACGCCGGCTAGCCGGAAAACGAAAATGGGAGCCTTTACTGCTAAGTGCGAAAATAGCGAAAAGCTCAGCTGTGGTCCAAGGAAGCGGGTGCCAAAGCTTCTAAGGACTAATAAGAAGCTACCTCAGTGACAAGAAGCTTCAAAGATGGCCGGAGATGCTTGATCACAGAGGAAGCTCGCCGGACTTGGAGAAGAAAGATTGAAAATGACACCCTGAGCCAAATGAGTGATACCAAAGCATCAAAATAGCTTCATTAAGGTCCACAGAAGCTACATGAGCAAGTAATTAGAAAATGGAGCACTCACCTGAGTTGAGGAAGAAGATGACCAATTTCGGCCGAATTTGAACAAACCCCAAATTGGACAATTCCTGAGAATCAAATCCAAAATTAAGTGAGGGAAATGTTCAAGGAAGTAAATAGATAAGGTTAGGGCAAAGAAACGTGAAGGAGAACCATGGAACACCAAGAACACCAATGGAGCTCTTGGTCAACAATGGCGATCGCCATTCTTGAGGTGTTAAGCTCCAATATTGAGAATGAAGCTTGATGGTGGTCTAAAGAAATACCGGAAGGGATTTGGGTGCTTATAAGGCCTTGAGGCATTAGGGTTTGCACCACAAATCATTCGGGCAAGAAACACAGAGCACAAGGTGCGCTGATAAGGAAAAAGATAATAGATGGTGCAATAGGGTATGGCACTGCTCGAGTACCTCCCATACCCCTAAACGTCGGCTAGGGTGACTCTAGGAGCAAGAAATGACATCGTCATTACTCCCCTACCGTGCTCGCACGGCCGAGGTAGAAGATGACCAGCGCAAAGGCTCGGTGATTCTCACCGTTGGATGAGACACGGACGGCCGCGATAGCGCCACGCCTCGGCTTCAACACACAACGAAAGGTTCCAGCCCTAGGATTAGAAATAAACGGCTCCGATTGCTCCACGCCGCAAACTCAATTTACAACGAAGGAACACGCGGGCGTTGGATCTTAATCCAACGGCTCTGATTCAAACCAACAACCGGAGGGTCCGAAGTTTTTGGAGGATCTCGACGGTTGGATGGAGATCTAACAGTTGAAATCCTTGCAAGCAACCTAAGGTCCAAGATTTACACGCGCTGCGCCGTGCGATTCAGATCCAACGGTTGAGATCCAACGCGCGTTTTAAAGAGAGGCTCGGTGCAGTTAGTTGACTGGACCGAGTCAATTGGCTCGAGCCCGAGTCTGACTCGGACCCAAGTAACAGTAAAACCAGGTTTGACTTTGAAATAAGAACAGAGACTTTGAAGGATTTGTTTGAGGTAGCAAATTAACTCCAAAAATTATGAAATTTTTACAGGAGCTTGCTAACCCAGATATTGACCTTGTGTAAAATTTTCAGAGGTTTTTATTCTGCGAATAAATCTCCAAAAATTCTGCAAGGCTCCGTTTTAATGTTTGACTGAGAGTCAAACAGGTTTGACTGCCTCTAAAAATATTCAAACAATTCCCAAAAATTGTGAAATTTTTCAGAGGGGTCACATACCATCACAGAGACTTAGGAAAAATATTTCCAGAGGATGATCATAAGATTTGACAAGATTGTTTTAGGAATACCAAGATTTGGATCAACTAGACTTGTGACAGTGTATTTCCATAATCCCTTGTACAAGAATTGATTGGCACAACAGGAAATACATGATGTAAGAAAAAGTTTTAATTTCTACTGATTTTCTTACATTTGAAACACAAGCCCAAGATTGGGATGTTACAAAACCTCCCCCCCTTACAAGAATCTCGCCCGAGATTCTCATTTACTCGAGAAGAAGGACGGGTAATCTGCACGAAGACGGTCTTCGCGCTCCCAAGTTGCCTCATCTTCAGAATGGTTGGACCACTGAACCTTAAGGAACTTGATGACACGGTTCCTTGTCCTTCGTTCAGATTCTTCGAGAATACGAACAGGATGCTCATGATAGGTCAAATTTTCTAGCACATCGAGATTTTCCAACGGAGTTTCCTCAACTGGAACACGGAGGCACTTCTTTAAGTGTGACACATGGAACACGTCGTGCACACCCTCCAGTGAAGCTGGCAACTCCAATCTGTATGCAACAGCTCCAATCCTCTCGATGATGCGATAAGGCCCAACATATCGAGGAGCTAACTTGCCCTTGATGCCAAAACGCTGATGGCCCTTCAAGGGTGAGACCTTGAGGTAGACAAAGTCATTGGGCTCAAAGCTCAACTCTCGACGACGACGATCCGCATAGCTCTTTTGCCTGGATTGGGCCACGCGCAAATGCTCACGAATCAGCTGGACCTGACTTTCGGCCTCATTGATGGAATCTGGCCCGAAGAACTGACGCTCACCAGTTTCCGACCAGTTCAATGGGGTTCTACACTTCCTCCCATACAAAGCCTCAAACGGTGCCATGCCAAGACTAGCTTGGAAACTGTTGTTGTAGGAGAATTCTGCAAACGGCAAGCACTTCTCCCACTTCTTCCCATAGGAAAGAACACAGGCACGGAGCATATCTTCCAACACTTGGTTGACTCTCTCCGTCTGACCATCAGTTTGAAGATGAAAAGCTGAACTGAAGGAAAGACGTGTACCCATAGCCTCTTGCAGACTATGCCAAAAGCGAGAGGTGAAAAGAGAACCACGATCCGACACAATTGTTCGTGGCACCCCATGCAAACATACAATGCGAGACACATAGAGATCCGCCAGCTGACTAACACTGAGATTGGTACGTACTGGCAGAAAATGTGCTACCTTTGTCGATCGATCAATGACAACCCAGATAGCATCCTTCCCAGAAGAAGTACGGGGCAGACCGGTGATGAAATCCATACCAACGGAATCCCACTTCCATTCCGCATCGGCAAAGGTGAAGAAGGCTGCTGCCATTGATGTTCGCCTTGACACGACAAAGACACGCCGCACTCAAGAACGAACACGCAATCTCGCTTCATGCGAGTCCACGTAATCTCGTCGGGTCTTGGTACATCTTGGTAGCTCCAGGATGGATAGACAAAAGGAGTCATGGGCCTCGCGAGAATCAAATCCCGCAATTCTATGACCTTCCGAACCACCAAGCGCCGTCCAAACCACACAACACCGTGCTCATCCTCGAAAAAGCACTTAGCTATCCCATTCTTGATGTTAGCTGATTTGGATCACACCAACATCTCTGTCACTGGCAGCCTTGATTTGCTCCACCAAAGTCGGTTGCACAACCAAGGTAGCAAGAGAACCATGCTCAATCAATCCCAAATTAAGCCGCTGAAATTCTTCGAGAAGGGTAGGTTGTTGCTCTTGAAGTGACAAGGTATTGCAATACACCTTGCGATCGAGTGCATCAAAGAACAACATTGGCCTTGCCCGGTGATACCGAATGCCCATATCATAATCTTTGATCAATTCCAACCATCTCCTCTCGCTCGAGGTTCAGATCCGTTGGGTGAACAAATATTTCAAGCTCTTGTGATCAGAATACACCTCACAACGGTTACCAATGAGGTAATGCCGCCAAATCTTGAGTGCATGAACCACTGCCGCTAACTCCAAATCATGGGTAGGATAATTGAGTTCATGAGGCCTCAACTGCCTCGATGCATAGGCCACAACCTTGCCTTCTTGCATAAGAACACAACCAAGTCCCTGCCGAGAGGCATCACAATAAATATCGAAGCTCTTATGCACATCAGGGAGAACAAGCACTGGTGCTGAAGTCAATCGCCTTTTGAGTTCTTGAAAACTCAAATCACAAGCAGATGACCACACAAACTTCTTCTCTTTCTTGAGCAATTCGGTCATGGGCTTAGCAATTTTGGAGAAGTTCTCGATGAAGCGGCGGTAGTAGCCCGCTAAACCAAGAAAACTCCTCACATCGGTGACTGACTTGGGCTGCCCCCAAGATAGAACATCGCTGACCTTGCTAGGATCTCTCATGACACCACTGCTGAAAGAACATGGCCCAAGAATGCCACTTCCTTCAACCGAACTCGCACTTGCCGAACTTGGCATACAATGATGCTCACGCAGCTTTCCCAATACAATCTGCAGTGCTCAAAGATGCTCTTCTTCACTCTTGGAGTAGATAAGAATGTCATCAATGAAAACCACAACAAACTTATCCAAATACTCCATGAACACCGAGTTCATAAGGATCATGAACAAAGCCGAGCATTGGTCAAACCGAAGACATGACGGTGTACTCGTAAAGGCCATAACGAGTAGTGAATGCCGTCTTTGGAATATCCTCGCCGATCCGACTTGATGGTACCCCAATCTCAAGTCAATCTTGAGAACACACAAGCCCTACCAATCGGTCAAAGAGATCATCAATACGAGGCAAAGGATACTTGTTTTTCACCGTCACTTCATTAAGCGGACGGTAATCAACACACATACGCAGGGTCTTGTCCTTCTTCTTCACAAAAATAACCGGACAACCCCAAGGAGATGAGCTAGGACGGATGAAGCCTTTTGCTTGAAGCTCACCCAACTGCTTCTTCAGCTCCTCCAACTCATTAGGAGGCATTCGGTACGGCGCCTTAGAAATTGGAGCGGTACCGGGCAGCAACTCAATCACAAACTCCAAGTCCGAATCGAGGCATACTGCAAATCTTGGTGGAAGACATCCACAAAGTCACAGACTGTGGGCACATCCTGAATCTCCACGGCTGGCTTAGCTTCAAGGGCACAAAGGTGTGGCCCCTGCAGCTGCGGTGAAATCCCAATTTGCTCGCCTGAGGGACTAGTGAGGAAAACCATCTTCCTGGCACAATCGATTTGCCCCAAGTGTCGGGACAACCAATCCATACCAAGAATCACATCCAGACGCGCCGAGTCAAGTAAGATGAGATTCGCCAAGAATTCCACTCCTTCAATATTAATGGGAACACCCCGGCATTCTTGATCAGCTCTCATTTCTGCTCCCGGAGAGCGAATAAGCAAAGGAATCCCCAAAGGAACAAAGTGAAGGTCACAATCAGCAGCAAACGATCTCGAAATAAAGGAATGCGATGCTCCAGAGTCAAACAAGACTGCAGCAGGACGATAACTAACAAGGAACGTACCCAACACAACGTCGGGTGCCTCCTGAGCCTCCTCAGCCGAGATGTGGTTGACTCGACCACTCCCGACACTCTGGTCTTCGGATCACCTTACGTCGTGTGTGACCATTCCGCGTCCTCCATTAGGACGAGGGCTGCTCGATCCTCGAGGGCAATCGCAGCATAGTGGCCCTTCTTGTTGCAGCGGCGGTAACATCGGCAATCGTTACGAGCGCAACTCTTCTGCTGAGTCGCAGTGCACGGGCTGGCTCACGCTGCGGGGACGAGCAATCGCGCCGACGGCCTCGGCGGTGGTGAAGCCAAAGCACGAGCCTCGTGTGGGCCCAACACGGGGGCAGTGAGGTCGACTGCGCGCACCGATGGGCCTCCCACTTGCGCTATGGGACTCACCCAACGCCGCTTTGTGCTCGGCGACGATGGCCTTGTCAACCAAGGCACGGAAGTCGACAAAGTCCACTATAGATAGCTCGCCCCGTAGCTCCTCGGACAAACCATCCATGAACTTCTCTGCTTAGCCTCATCGAGGCCACCTCTCCCGAGCATAACGAGCCAAGTGGTTAAACTCGTAAAGATACTCCGAGATAGACTTGCGCCCCTGCAAGCGCAAGAAACTCCTTCTTCTTGAGCTTCATCAGCCATCGGTATGTGGGCCCGACGGAAGCGGCATCAAACTCATCCCACGAGACAACGTGGCTGCGCGGGCTGCATGGCGAAAATTCTCCCACCAAGAGAGTGCCGCACCTCAGGCGATGGGATGCAAAGAGTGCCCGCCTGCTCCCGGCATCGAGCGCTATTGAGCTTTCGCTCAACAAGACGCAGCCAATCATCCGCGTCGAGTGGATCCTCGGATCGAGAAAGTGGCGGCTGCGTGCGGAGAAACTCCGCAAGCCCACCACGAGGCCGGTGGCCACCACCTCCGCATCCTCGGCGGCGGGAGCGGAGGTGTTCCTCGCAATGACCTCCAAGATCCGGTCCGTCCATGCGATTCCGCCGATCGAGCCGTAACCTCACCATGGTCTGAGGAGGGGAAGCTCCTCATCGTAACCAGCCGGTGATCACATTGCGAGTGGTTCTTGTCATCCTGCTCCACAAAAATAGGTTAAACACAACTCCGGAACAGGAGACAAAGAAAACAACTAACCACTAAACAAAACAACCTTTAAAAGCTCAAGTAACAACATAAAATTACAGCAAGATCATAAAGATAACAACCATCTTCCTATTATGACTAACTCGTATGGAAAAACGAGTAATCAATTTTCAGGAAGACAAATTTCAGAATATTAACTTCTGTTCGAAACAGCTAGGAAATAGGGTGGGAAATTTACTAAGGAAAGGTTAAGCACTTAGCTATCTCATATCACTTCTTACCCTTTTATCCCCACAAATTTAGTTGACTTAACTTCTTATTTTCAGCACTTTTACTACCTAAATGCTAGCTGTCCAGAAATTTCTGCTTGCTGTCCAGATTTTCCTTTTTCACACCTCTGGCCGAAATTTGCAGCTTCAGCAGCTCCCGATCTTCTCAAGACAGCCAACACTTTCATTTTATAACTCTCATGATTTACCCAAAACCAATCTACTCGGTAAACAACTATTTTTCGAAGGAAGATGAGAGGAAAACTCAGCTTTCAAATTCAGTTCAGAATAGGGTGAGGTAAGCAAGCTAAGATAGATAAGAAGTAAAATCTGAGAACTTACTTAAGATTTTCAGGAAAGCACTTGGTATAAGGAAAGTAAGTTTTTCAAAATATCCTAGGGACGACCAAGCTAGGGGTTTCTACGGTCAGTATGGCTCTGATACCAAGCTCTGTGAGACCCCGGTTTATTAAACTTGTTATACTTAACCTTCCACTGGTTCTAGTACCACAAATAGAATAATCCGCGTCTCGATGCACATGTGCCTCCCAGAACAAGCAGCACACATACATCAAATTCAAGCATGCATCATTTCCATACAACAGAATATAACAGGTCTACCAAAAGACATACATAATATAAGTTATTACAACACAGCCGACCGACTAAATGACATAAGTACCAAATAAGTAACAGCGGAAGCAAAAGTTGCCATAAGATGGCTTAAACCAAAAGACGACCGGTTAGCCACATAACACCACAGGGCAACCGACCGGCCGCCAAGCTAAACGCCCTTAGATCGCCACAAAGACAACTCACAAAAGTGAGGTCCATCGGACTCACTATCATCCTCTCGCACAACACAAGCAATGCGGTGAGTACAAAAATGTACTCGCAAGACTTACGAGTAGCAAGCCTATACATAGCTACATGAAAGTCAGATTCAAAGGAATGTGGTTATATGGTTCTTTGACGCACAAAGCAAGTTTCATTTGCAATATTGTAATAAGTTGAACAGCAGTTTGTAAAATCTGTTTTTAAGCATTTAAATAACAGCGAGTAATCATAAGTAACAAGTATCCACCTAGAAGTGACTTCCCCAAAAGCCACCACAACATAGCATGAATCCCTGATTCATACCACCCATCAAGTTTTAGTTTTAAAATGGTTGTAGTCTAACTCTTGAAAAGCTTATCCAAGCGTGTCCATAACCTAGGACGAGGCTATTCGAATAGTTTTAATCCCTGCAGGTGTACCAATGTACCCACACTTCGATCGCCTTTTGCCAAGCTATTAAGCACACTTCCTTTGGTATGCAAGCACGGCTAAGTCCTACGAACCCTTTCCAATGGAACATGCTAATCAAGAGACGCACGTATGGGGTTAATCCTTAGTGATCTGCCGACGAAATATGGATCACAAGGACCCATACGTGGAGCAAGATACACCGCCTTGGCGGTGTTCCCCTCCTAAACGTGTCCATGTTGCATATAATCAAATATGCAACCCACCACGCGACTCATTAATTAACACACCCAAAGTACTCGGCTAAGAGAGGTCCCATATCCCTCTAGTGTGGTTAGCACGCCTTTGTAATGCTCGGATAAGATACTCACAAGTAGTTCGGTCCTTAATTGACCCGCACCATTCCAATCACACCCGAAAGATCACACCATCTTACCATTGTGCCCAAGTCTAAATTGTTTTCATTTTCAGTTTTAGTTTTGCAATTTAGACAAAGCACAATGCTGAAATATACATATCATAACAGTTTGTGTGATCAAGGTTATCGACAAGTCGATAACCTCCCATTTCTACCGATAGCTAAGCATGGCTAAGCATAATGACACGTAAACTACTAAGTGACAAGGGTCCATCCAGCGAACCAAAATCACAGCAAGTAACCTAGGCTTCAGTAGTAGAGGAATAAACATTTCCTACTGATAATGCATCTAGTAGGCCAACTATCGACAATAGTTTAAAACAACATAGCAATGCATACATAGAATTTGCAAACAATATACTAGAATTTGAAAATAGTAGGAACAATATGATCAAATGAATGCTACATCTGCTTGCCTTGCTGGAGTGCAGAATCTGATGGCTGCTGTGGCTCAATATCAAGATTAATAATATTGTCTTCGGAACCTAACGCGAAAAGGCGATAAGCAAATAAGAACGAAGAACACCAAATGAAACTCCAACAGCAAAACACATCCAAAACTAATAAAATTTACACTACAGCTAGGGAATGATCTAAGACAATGACAGGAACAAGAATTTTGCAATTTGGACTTAACATGCAAAAGATATGAACAAAATGCTCTTTCTCAGCCTTAAAACAACCTAATTAATAATTAGCACTGTTCATGGCGAAATTTTCTAGAATGATCTAGGGTTTGAAATTTTTATAGTAGGTAGATTATGACATCCTAATAACAGCAAAGTTGGATTTACTAATTTTGGAGTTATACACATTTACTTATGATTTTTCTAAGTTGTAAATCTAATGCAAGCCATTTTACTGAACTATGAACATGCTCAATTCTTATTTTATATGGAAGTATACTAATAGACGAATTTAACAAAATTGATTTTGCACAATTTGGATTTATACAGAAAAAGATATGCATTTTCCAAGGTTAAAACTATTTCTGGAATATTCAAAATGACAGAAATCAAGTTATTCCTAGTTACACAATTTTCTGCTACTACAACATGCTTAATTCCATTTTTATAATAAACTAAAGTGACAACATAATTTATTACCGTTGGAATTATCTAAAAAGCAGTTAAAATGAATTAGTTATGAGTTTCTAAAGTTTTTATATCATTTTTAGTTGTTAAACAAATACTTACCGAAATACAGACAAACTCCAATAAAAGAATAAGACGTGGACAACTCCCAACCCTTGATTTAAAATCCTACGGCTCACGCGCGCCGAAAACAGCGCACGCGCGCGAACTTAATCGGAGCCCACCGTTGGATCAAGATCCAACGGCGCACCCGAGTGTATGCATTCGGACGGTGCGGTTGCATACACGATCTCAGCCGTTGATCGAAAGATCGACGGTCGAGAACGATCAAGGCATCCAGAGGGTCCGAACGCACACAAAGATCAGGGCCGCAGATCTAAAAATGAACGGTAGCTATTTAACGCAGTTCAAAAAGAGGTGCTGACATGTGGGACCGCATGTCAGTGACCTAGAGTCACGATCGCGAAGCGTTTAACCCACGCACGCATTGCACCGCCCACTTGTCGGCCCGAAAGTGGCGGTTAAGACCAAATTAATGCCATTAATGATTAACATTAAGTAAACACTAATGACTTCTGAAATTTGATTTTAACCCCTCGGGCCCACAAGTCGTACCCGCAGGTGATTTCAGCGGGGATTAAATGCCGACAAATTAATTAATCAACGATTAAACATTAATGATGTCGGAACAGTGCGGAGTTGCACCAGAGGATGATTCAAGGATGTTGGGCCCACTGGTCAGTGGCTCAACGACAATGATTAAGACACAATTAATTAACTAATGATTGGTAATTAATGTGTCCTAATTAAGTGACGAAAACGGGAGCTCTGTCGGCAAAACCCCGAGCGATTTCCGGCGAATCGCGGCGACACCATACGCGGCGGCGCCCACCAAGTACTAAAATGGATTCGCAATATCCCTACGAATCTAATGGTAGCATTCTCGCCGGCGTTGAGGGACTAGAACGCCGGCTAGCCGGAAAACGAAAATGGGAGCCTTTATCGCTAAGTGCGAAAATAGCGAAAAGCTCACCATGTCCAAGGAAGCGGGTGCCAAAGCTTCTAAGGACTAATAAGAAGCTACCTCGGTGTGAGAAGCTTCAAAGATGGCCGGAGATGCTTGATCACAGAGGAAGCTCGCCGGACTTGGAGAAGAAAGATTGAAAATGACACCCTGAGCCAAATGAGTGATACCAAAGCATCAAAATAGCTTCATTAAGGTCCACAGAAGCTACATGAGCAAGTAATTAGAAAATGGAGCACTCACCTGAGTTGAGGAAGAAGATGACCAATTTCGGCCGAATTTGAACAAACCCCAAATTGGACAATTCCTGAGAATCAAATCCAAAATTAAGTGAGGGGAAATGTTCAAGGAAGTAAATAGATAAGGTTAGGGCAAAGAAACGTGAAGGAGAACCACTGGAACACCAAGAACACCAATGGAGCTCTTCGGGTCAACAATGGCGACTGGCCATTCTTGAGGTGTTAAGCTCCAATATTGAGAATGAAGCTTGATGGTGGTCTAAAGAAATACCAGGAAGGGATTTGGGTGCTTATAAGGCCTTGGAGGCATTAGGATTTGCACCACAAATCATTCGGGCGGCAAAACACAGAGCACAAGGTGCGGCCGACAAGGAAAAAGATAATAGATGGTGCAATAGGGTATGGCCTGGCTCAGAGTACCTCCCATACCCCTAAACGTCGGCTAGGGTGACTCTAGGGAGCAAGAAATGACACTGCCATTACTCCCCCTACTGTGCTCGCACGGCCGGAGGTAGAAGATGACCAGCGCAAAAGGCTCGGTGATTCTCAGCCGTTGGATGAGACACGGACGGCTGACGATAGCGCCACGCCTCCTGGCTTCAACACACAACGAAAAGGTTCCGAGCCCTAGGATTAGAAATAAACGGCTCCGATTGCTCCACGTCGCAAACTCAATTTACAACGAAGGAACACGCGGGCGTTGGATCTTAATCCAACGGCTCTGATTCAAACCAACAACCGGAGGGTCCGAAGGTTTTGGAGGATCTCGACGGTTGGATGGAGATCTAACGGTTGAAATCCTTGCAAGCAACCGGAAGGTCCGAAGATTTACACGCGCGCGGGCCGTGCGATTCAGATCCAACGGTTGAGATCCAACGCGCGTTTTAAAGAGAGGCTCGGTGCAGTTAGTTGACTGGACCGAGTCAATTGGCTCGAGCCCGAGTCTGACTCGGACCCAAGTAACAGTAAAACCAGGTTTAACTTTGAAATAAGAACAGAGACTTTGAAGGATTTGTTTGAGGTAGCAAATTAACTCCAAAAATTATGAAATTTTTACAGGAGCTTGCTAACCCAGATATTGACCTTGTGTAAAATTTTTAGAGGTTTTTATTCTGCGAATAAATCTCCAAAAATTCTGCAAGGCTCCGTTTTAATGTTTGACTGAGAGTCAAACAGGTTTGACTGCCTCTAAAAATATTCAAACAATTTCCAAAAATTGTGAAATTTTTCAGAGGGGTCACATACCATCACAGAGACTTAGGAAAAATATTTCCAGAGGATGATCATAAGATTTGACAAGATTGTTTTAGGAATACCAAGATTTGGATCAACTAGACTTGTGACAGTGTATTTCCATAATCCCTTGTACAAGAATTGATTGGCACAACAGGAAATACATGATGTAAGAAAAAGTTTTAATTTCTACTGATTTTCTTACATTTGAAACACAAGCCCAAGATTGGGATGTTACACGTACTTGCCGGCGGTGCGGACCTTGTACTTGAAGCAGATCCAGTGCTTCTCGGTGGTGTTCTCTTTGAACTAGTTGTAGTACTCCTTGGCGACCTCCAGGAGGGGGAGGGGGAAGGCGCGGGTGGGGGGAGAGGTAGATGAGGATTGAGGAGTGAGGAGGAGGGACCGCCGGACAGCGGGAGGGGAGGGGAGGCAGCAGCGGTGAGGGGAAGGGAGGCGGCGGCGAGGGAGGGGAAGGGAGGCAGCAGCGGTGAGGGTTAGGGTTAGCTGGGCGCGGGAGGGAGGAGTGCGGGAGCACTGAGTGGGAATGTGGGATGAATGGGAGCGATTTGGGGGCTGGGGTGGGACGGCGGGAGATGCGAGCGTCAGCTCTGTGCGGGAGCGGGATAAATCGGATAGCACACGGATAGTATCCGATTTTAATCCCGAATAGGCCCGGAAAGCCCGGATACCTACTTACCCGAATCCGGATCTAGAAACAGTACCCAGATATCTGGAAAGAAAAACATATTTTAGCCATATTTATTCGATCGGTCAGAAACTATCCGCTTCGTTTGCACCTTGTTTAACCGTGTCGCAACGGCGGGAAAGAAACATACGCATACTATATGTAGTATAGATATATTTTTGTGTTGTCCGGCCGGAGGGTTGCATGCACATTGATCGAACACGTACGACGACGCCGGGGCATGTACGGATTCTAATAGCGCTCGTGCCCGGCCGTGCCGTGGGTTCCGATCGATCGAGCGCATGCGTTCTTCCGAGTGACCGAGTCCTCGTCTATGGCTTATGTTAAACTTCAAGCTGTGACCAATCGAGCGCATGCGTTCCTCGCTCGCAATAAGGTCTTGGAACGCTGTGACTTTAAGCTGCACGAGGGTAAAAAATGATGACGACAACTCAGTTCAGGTTGTACAGACTTTTATCTGCTTGTACACCTAACCTTCGCTGCGAGTAATACTTGCCGATATCGCCCGCTTTGAGCACGATTATGTGTGGATATTTTACCTACACAAAGGCCCATCAGGAACTGTTGGTCCAGAAGACCTATTAGTTAGTTTTGTTATATATTTCTTATTCATACATAAAAAGAGACCTCATCCTCCTATATAAAGGGGCGCAGGGGCTCTCATTGTACACACAAGTGTACGGGCAAAGAGATCAATAAAAAGAGAAGGCTGGGACTACACGACGTTCATTGGCAACGCGACCTAGATTATACAACTCGTTATCAGCACGGTAACTGTAACACCCCGGTGTTTTGAGCCTTTTTGAAATTTTCGAAATAAAAAGAACCATTTAGTTTTGATGAGAATTCAAAACTTAACCTAAAAATTTCAGAATTTGAAGTGTTTAAAATGACTAAAACAAACTTTAACTAATACAAAGTTTGGTTCTTTTGGATGTTGTTCAAGCTCCCCGGAGCTATCTCTTCCTTCCTTTGTAGGATCTACTTTTCCCTCGCCTAGCTCTTGTGCCCAGATCTCTCTTCCTCCATCCTATTTGGACATACCTTTATGTCCCGACTTTCCTGGAGCTTAGACCTCTCCGGTTTCTCTATGGGGTAAATCTCCCCTAGGGACCAGACCTTCTTTTTGGTATTGACCTCCCTTTGGGTCACAACCACCTTGAGGCATTCCCAAACTTAAGGCTTGTATTCCAAACATCCCTGATCTTTGAGATTCAATCTTGGGTTGAATTTCCTCTTTTGGATCTCTCTTGCTCAACCCTCTTTCCCTCTTTGTTCATTTGAACCTCTTCGGGTTCATTCGAATACTGCCTTGATCATTTGAACCTCCTCAGGTTCATATAGAAGCCCTTGGTGCTCTCTTGAACCTTCATTCAGCTCATCTGGACCTCCTCGTGCCCACTTGAACCTCCCAATGTCCAATTGGATCTTCTTTGTATTCAATTGAACCACCTCTGTGCTCAATTGGACCTCCTGTGATCTTCATCCAAGGGTCCAGACCTCCTTAGGTCTAGACCTCTAAGTGTTTGGACCTCCTCCGGTCCAGACCTCCTTCTTTAGTTCTTCTCTGGCCTAGACCTCCCCAGGTCTAAACCTTCCTCATGTTCATTTGAGCTCATCCTATGCTCGCTTGGACCTCCCTCGCGTCCGTTCAATTGAAATTCAACTACTCCCGCTCCTCTTGCTTCCTATCTCGCTATCACTCACCTCCCCTTGCGAGATCTTAGCCGTCAGGACCTCCCCTTGCTTTAATCTTGACCGCCAGGACCTCCCTTTGCGAGATCTTAGCCGTCAGGACCTCCCCTTGCTTTAATCTTGACCACCAGGACCTCCCTTTGCGAGATCTTAGCCATCAGGGCCTCCCCTTGCTTTAATCTTGACCGCCAGGACCTCCCCTTGCGAGATCTTAGCCGTCAGGACCTTCCTTTGTTAGATCTTGACCGTCAAAGATCTCCTGTGTGTTTGGACCTTCCCTAGGGTTCAAACTCCCTTTGTGTTTGGACTTCCCTCTTGGTCTGAACACCTCCAATCCTTTCGCACCCTCCGATTGTATCGGATGTGCCCGCTCGTTGCGCTAGCCCACTCTAGCACGCTCGCGCCTTCAACCCTTGTAAACCGTCCGATCCAATTCGAACGGCTCTGCCTCGCCGCGCCTTTTTCCTTAGCCTTAGGACCTCCTCCACGCGCCTTTGTGGTCTTTTGCCAAGACCACCATTTGCGGTCTTTTTGCAAAGACCACCTTTGCGGGTCAGACCCCCTTTGTGGTCAGGACCTCTGGTTTTTTTACAAAGACCACCTTAGTGGGTCAAGTCTCCCTTGACCTCCGTACCTCTCACCCATGCTTGACTAGTCTCATCTGTCAGGTTCTGCTCACCTTTTTCCTCCTTCTGTGTATCCTTGCTACCATGGAAGTCTTCACGCATTTAATACGGGTTGCGTCGCATTAAATGCTACCATCCTTTTTGGCAGCACCCGTGCTATCTTTTGTCACTTCTTGTACCTGCTCCGATCTCTTTTTTCACCTGCTCTTAACATGTGTACCATGGAACTCTCAACAGCTCCAGCCTTACACGCTTGAGCCAACCTCTATATTTGCCTTTGCCTCATTTCTAGCTCTCGGGCTCTTTCGGCTTGTTCTCTGGACCTCCCTCAAGCTTTCAGACCTCCTCCAATCCGTTGGATCTCCTCCAACCACCAACCCTTCTGTGGTTCTTAATTAGTGTTTATTTGGAGTTCTTTGAATCTTTTTTTGGTCTCTGTTTGATCTTGAGTTGCTTTTAATGTGTAGACTCCGACATCTTTGGTGTCCCCGAGCTTTGTGAAGAAGTGAACCAGTGAAGCTTTTCAAGCAGGAGGCAAGTTACACCCTTGATCATATTGTACCCCTTATTTCAACATATTATGTTTCATTTCAAATGCTTATGCATGCTTACTTTACTAAGTATTTCAATGCCTGCTTTCAAGATAGTAGCTATGCCTAAAATCCTTGTATAGCCACAGTTGATCTTGAACCGAACTTACTTGCCACCTTAGGTAAAACTTGTTTAGACACAATAGTGTAAACCATGACATTTTGAAAAGAAATGCTTAGTTAAGCTTAGACCAAGAATTCTGTTTTGGGAAGTTTGGCCAAAAATATCTCTTGATTAAATAATTTTTGCCATGACATTGGTGTGTCCTGGAGGTTGCAACCATGGCATTGGTGTGCCATGGGGGTTTCAACCATGGCATTGGTGTATCATGGAGGTTTTTCAAATATCTCGGCAAGCAAAGAATAATGGAAAATGGTTTGGACTTGGGCGGAGTTGGTTGTTTGGTTGGTGCATGTCCATGCACGGGATCGTGCCTTTTATGGTTGATCGATGCCCTTGGGTTTGTTGTTAGCCGCCCAGGTCGATTAAGGATCGGTCTGCGAGTGTATTTTGCTATGCCCTTTGATGAGAGTGTTGGCCCGATCTTCCGAAAGGTACTGATAAGTCGATTGTGGAGAACACGACGTTGATGATCCAAAGGCTCCGACCGAAACAGATCGAACCCCTCGCAATCACTACACCACTGCTTCGTTGGTTATCAACCGTGTCGAACGCGGTTGACCTCGCCAAGAAGGCTATCTCCTGCAAGCGAATCGAGAACACAAGCAAGAGAGTAAAAGATACAATCTGAAATTGTATTGCGGATAAATGTTTAAGCTCACAAAGTTGGGGTTCCTCAAACCGATAAACGGTGAAACTGCTACGCAGAATATTCTCTAAGAAAAACCCAAAGAACTAAAGGGGCGACGACCACTATGTATAGGGGGGGCAGCCGCGGGTACTGTTCACGCGTGAACAATGTCGCATGAACAGTACCGAGGAGAAACCCTAGGGTGTTGGCCATATGGGCCACATGGGCCAAATCATCCCATTCATGATATAAGTCAGCCCATTCATCCCATTCATTACATAGCCCATGGGCCAACAAGAGATGACGCAGCACCAGGGCGTGTAGACATAGCACCATGGCATGTAGACGCAGCTTGGCTCGTATGAGTAGACGTAGCTCGGTCCAACTGGGAAATATGGAAGCGCAGTAGCCGAAAGTCCTATCGCAGAAGTAGAGGATGCAGGGTAGCTGGTCAAAGCAGTGGTTGCATCCTTAGGGTTGATGTCCTCATCATCCTCCCTTTCTTAAATTTGAGTCGTCCTCGACTCAATCGTTGTCTCCAAATTATCATTTTCCTGCAAAAGGTTGTGACAGCAGACGACAAAGAGCTAGATGTATCATCAAAAGAAAATAAAGCATCTTTGCATTCCAAAGCATCGCATGGAATATCATTATCAAAATTTTCAGCAAGATCAGGTTTGGTTGCAAGCATGACACAACTCTTTAATTTAATTCCCTCAGTTCTAGAACTAGGTACCAACTTCTTTGTTTTAGGTGGAAAATTGTTCTTCGCTACTTGCTGATTTTCAGATTCATGTTCACGTTCTTTCCTCTTATTTTCATCTATCTCTTTATCACATTGCACAATTTCAGCAGGTGTTAAAGGTAGCAAAATTATTTTCTTCTCTTTGTGCACAAGAGAGTACTTATTACTTCTACCATGATGAATTGCATCGGTATCAAATTCCCACAGACGTCCTAATAAAAGTGAGCAGGCTTGCATAGGAACTACGTCGAAATCAGCAACATCATGATATGAACCAAGGGAAAAATGCACTCTCGCTGATTGTGTTACCTTCATCTAACCGCTGTTGTTGAACCACCGAATGTGGTACGGGTGAGGATGCGCACGTGTGGTCCAGCTAAGCTTCTTGACCAAACTTGAATTCACCAAGTTATTACAGCTCCCGCCATCAATTATGACACGAACATGGCAATCTCTGACGATGAGGAACATCTGAAATAAATTATGGCGTTGTAGCTTCTTCGCTTGCTCCATTTGAGTGCTCAATACTCGCTGCACAATTAGGGTCCTATAATTCTTTGTAGCATTGGCACCCAAAATTTCCTCACCATCGCTATCTGTCTCATGATTATCATCATTACCTGCAAGGTTAGCTGCAAGAACATATTCATCCTCAACATCACTAGCGCTTATATAACCACCGTCGTCTGTCGCAATGTACGCTCACTGACTTGGGCAATCTCTCATGAAGTGGCCCATCCCTTTGCAACGGTGGCACACAATTCCCGTCGTGCGACCCGTGGAAGCAACTGATGAAGAGCTCTGAGCTGGTGCCTGCACACTAGTAGATTTACTTGCCTCGGGTGCGCGTGGCGGTGGTGGCAGTGCTGCTGAATGCGCCCTACTCACGGAGGGGGCAGCAGACTGAGCAACAGGAGGTGGGGTTGTGTTGGCTTGTCTTGGCGTCGATCTCGATGTGGACATACTTTCAAAGTTGCTCCTAATCCTTTGTTGTCTTCCCTGCAATTTTTTTTCTGCCAAACAAGCAAACTGGAACAACCTATTGATATCATTATACTCTTTGTAATCAACTATGTCCTGACTTTCACGCCTTAAGACACCATAAAAACGAGTCATTTTATCCTCCTCATCCTCAACAACATTACAACACAACATGCATATTTGTAGTTCTTGATAATATTCCTCGACAGATTTATTACTTTGGTCTAAGCATTGCAATTTCTTACGCATATCACGTTTAAAAGCAGGAGGAACAAATCTAGCACGCATAGCTTCCTTCAATCTATCCCATGTATCAAGTGCTAAGCCAGAATTAACTACTTGGTTCCACCAAATGATAGCAAAATCTTTAAATTCACTAGTGGTCTGTCTCACTCTATGCACTTCAGGAACTAGATGGGCATTAATTTTTTGTTCAACTGTCATCTCTCAATCTAAATAAATTTTAGCATCATAAACACCCGCAAAAGATGGTATGGTAAATTTAACTTTAGCAAATGGGTCATCATTAACACGAGCATTGTGGTGCGGAAAATGATTACCTCCCATACCGTGACGGTTGCGATGTAGACGGTGTCGTTGACGTGCATCTTGGGCAGCGTCGGCGTCGCGGTATTGCCTCTCATTATCATATCCCTCCGCAAGATCTTGGGCTTCATTGTGATCATACTCACGTCCATTGTTCGGTGGCCGATTCACCATTCTTTCAAGACGTGTAGTAAGCGCTGCAATATTATCGTTGATGGAGTGCTGCAATGTAGCCGTAGTAGCTTGAAGCTTCCTGTCGATGTCCTTATTAATGGTTGTGAGTTGTTCATCCAAAAGCGTCATGAGTTCTCCCTTTAGCACACACTCTTTCTCAGTAGACGAGTCACCTGCCATGGTTAGTAGAAAACAAAAGACAACACAAAGGTATTATCCCTATCAACTACTAGGTGATGGAAGGTGGAATCACACACTCTCAAGCGTCTTACCACACTCTTACAAGTGTTCTTACCAGGGCTTGCAGGAGGTGGTATAGCCAGTGGCTGGTTCGTGATACCGTGTCGAGCGTGGGTACGATTGCAAGAGGGGACCTGTTCTTATCAAGAGTAGGTGGAGCTCGGAAGGCACAATATGTAGCAAAAGATCAGTAATAATCAAATCAGTTAATGCAAGTTGAAAGATTGTTCAAAGTACTCGTCAAGTTGCTGATCCTAGCCTAATCCAAGCTAGCGAATCACTGCCCTGTGCAGAGAAGTGTATGTACGCACACGCAACGATCAATGTGACTTGATATAAGCAATGGAAAGCCTCACAACATGTACTAGGAGAGACGCTAGCCAACTACTCAAACTTCTTTCTAAGGGCACAAGATCGTTCACGCGATGTAGAGCACAAAAACGGAGAAAATGTGCAACGTAGACGGCCCTCTAGATTGAGCAGATACAACAACTAGTCTCAAATGATGAACAACAAAGTTTTAGGTGGTTTATATATACTCGTTTGAAAGGTTTCGATGAGATCTACAACTTTTTCAACTGGACGGACCCCAAATCCCGAAAGGAAGACTGAAAGAAAAGCCAAACACAAAAAATCGAAAACTTGCAACGCGATTTTGGGGGTCTTGGAAGACGACAAGTACTTTGCTTATCAGATTTTCAGATACACGTCGTCGATAGCTTCGAAACGAGCACAAGAACGTCGAATTTCGACTTCGTATGCAAAAATTATGCCTGTTTTACTGAAAGGGTGTCGGAAACAGACTCAAATTCGTTTCGGTTTCAACTTCAAACTGCTATATGTTTTGATCCCGTAGGCCAAACGTGCCCAATTGTTTTGTGGTACCTGGGGGATATATCAGGAAGGGCTCCACCATTTTTCACTGATTTTCGTGCAAGTTTGATGCACTTTCCAAATTTCGGACAGAGAGACACTCTTTTCTGTTTTTCTTCTCTCTTTTGCTGTTTATTTTTTCTTCTCTGTTTTTCTCTCTCTCTCTCTCTTTTTTTGGATCCCGAAACCAACTCATCCCCTCTTTGGCCAACCAACCGAGATCTGCTTTCCTTCTCTGACTAAACCGAAATAAACTCTTTCCTTATCTTTTGAGAAACCGAATCATACTCTTTCTCTTTTTCTTCTTCACACCGAAACTAGGTAAGGCTTTCCACCAGGGATCAAACAGTTTTGCAAACTTCCAACCGAATCCACTGATTTGGTAGCCGCAGCAAGGAGACACAAAGCCACGGCAGGGCTGTGACCGCTGCTGCGAAGGGCTGCAGCAGGGTTGGTGGCCACGGCGGCAAAAACCAAGGGCTGCGGTAGGGTTTGTTGTCACCGCGGTAGAGGCCAGGGGCTTGCGGCTGGGGCTGGTGGTAGAGGCCAAGGAGGCTGGGCTCTTTGGTTGCTGCGACCGGAAAATGAGGGAGACGCGGCAGGGAATTGGTGGTGGTGCAACGCGGCAGCGATCTGTAGTGGTGGTGCTAGGGGATGGTGGCTGCCGCGGCTGATATTGGTGGACGTGGCTGGGGAGGGTGGCTGCCGCGGTAGGGGGAATACACAAGATGCGAAATAAACAAAGATGAAGCTACGCAAACGAACAAGAGATGCAATTAGGCAATGACGAACTAGACTCTTAACTAAACTAGAAATCAGTAACTGACACAACGATGCAATCAATAATTCAACAAGCAATACTGAAAAGAAAAATTGCAATGGCACAAGGGGTGATGGGACAGCGGAAGACACGACGAACAAATTATTTTTGTGGGGCTTATTTTCTGGATTTTTAGGACGATGAACATAAACTAATCTAAAAGGGACGAATTACCTAGCGGACAACCTTTTGTCTGATACCACCTGATGAGAGTGTTGGCCCGATCTTCCGAAAGGTACTGATAAGTCGATTGTGGAGAACATGACGTTGATGATCCAAAGGCTCCGACCGAAACAGATCGAACCCCTCGCAATCACTACACCACTGCTCCATTGGTTATCAAATGTGCCGAATGCGGTTGACCTTGCCAAGAAGGCTATCTCCTGCAAGCGAATCGAGAACACAAGCAAGAGAGTAGAAGATGCAATCTGAAATTGTATTGCAGATAAATGTTTAAACTCACAAAGTTAGGGTTCCTCAAACCGATAAACGGCGAAACTGCTACGCAGAATATTCTCTAAGAAAAACCCAAAGAACTAAAGGGGTGGCGGCCACTATGTATAGGGGGGCAGTCGCGGGTACTGTTCATGCGTGAACAGTGTCGCATGAACAATACTGAGGAGAAACCCTAGGGTGTTGGCCATATGGGCCACATGGGCCAAATCAACCTATTCATGATATAAGTCAGCCCATTCATCCCATTCATTACATAGCCCATGGGCCAACAAGAGATGACGCAGCACCAGGGCGTGTAGACATAGCACCATGGCGTGTAGATGCAGCTCGGCTCGTATGAGTAGACGTAGCTCGGTCCAACTGGGAAATATGGAAGCGCAGTAGCCGAAAGTCCTATCGCAGAAGTAGAGGATGTAGGGCAGCTGGTCCAAGCAGTGGTTGCATCCTTAGGGTTGATGTCCTCATCACCCTTTTCGTGCAACCACATGTCCTGTATGGGCGGGACTTGGCCGACTAATTTGCAAAGTTTCATCGCGGTTGATCCGGCTGGTGTGTGGGTGGTCTTTTATGGCCTGTCGTTCATGACTATGTAATTCCCACAAGGCTCAAGAGGGGGCCCTCGATGTCTATGGGTTTCTATCTGTAGGGTGGGGTGAAACCTTATAGTAGGGTGGATCGCGGTGGAACAATGCATTGTAAAGGTCTTGTGGTGATCCCTTAGTCGCACACCTTCGGAAGTGTGTGAGTAGATAGTATAAGTGGATTACCTCTTGTGGGTAAAGCTGCACACCTCTGCAGAGTGTCAAACTATTTGAATGGCCGCGTCCATGGTTATGGACATGCTAGCAAAGCTGCTCAAAGTTAGATCTTTGCTTTATTTTCAAAGGACTTGTGAAAATTGGTTTTGGTTTCTGTCCAAATGGGTTTGGGCAGGGAGCCTTGTGACAGGAGGGTATTCTTCACTCTTGTGATGCATGATTATCCAACTGAAAACTGAGTTTACAAAAATGAACTTTAATTATTGTAATTGCTTTAAAATTACTACTTGTAATTAAAATAAACTTGGCTTTATGCAAACTAACCATATCAACATGCCTTTGATATATCTATTATGCATGTCATTCTGTTATTCCACGGGTGTGACTTGCGAGCACAGTAGTAGTGCTCACTCTTGCTTGAATTAATCTTTTGAGCAGGAATGGAAGCTTGTGAAGATCTGTGCAGTGGACCTTGTGGTCCTGGACGTCTAGGATGCGCTCTCCAGCCGATTGCCTGTGGTGTATCGGGTGGCCTATTATTTGTCTTCCGCTGTATTTTGGTTCGTGGCTTGTATGCCTTCTTTGTAAACAACTCTATTGATATTAATAAAGTTTGTGTTGATGTGTGTTACCACTTTTTATATGCTGTGTGAGCTAGTTGTTGATCCTCGGGACTAGCTCGGTTTGCATAGGGAGACATGGAGTAATCCCAGCCCTCCACGACCACCCTCGGGTCTTGTCGTGGGAGGTCTTGGGGTTGCTCCTTGGCTCCACGACCTCCTCGGGAGAGGACTCCAGTACCTCCGGGTGGTCCTGCCGGACCTCCTAGGTGGTCCTGGAGGTCCTCACGGGTGGTCCTGTGGGACTTCCTGGGAGGTCCTGGTGGACTTTTCAGGAGGTCTTGGAAGACCTCTCGAGTGTCCCAGGTCGGGTCGTCACAGTAACACTCTAAGATAAGACTTCCTGAAACGGTGTTTTGATCTAAGTTTTTAGTTCTAGCAATAATATTCTTTTAGTAAATTATTTTTTATTCTACTATTCATTCCGTCGATCCCGTTGGTCGGTAGGGCGCACACCCCCACGTGTGCGCCCACGGCGCCTGCCCCCGGCTGCACCGATCATATGCCTCCGTGTACGCGCTGGCGCGCTGGCACCATAGCCGATCGGGCACGGCCTCCACGGCGTGGCGCTGAGCGATCGAGCCGACTGACCAACCATGTGCCTCGCTGTACGAGCTGCTATACTCCACCAAGATTGGTTCAGGTACGCCTCCGCGTACCTTTGGCAATCGCTATTGACGGGCCGTCTGATCGTGCGCCTTTGCGTATGCGCCTCTGGCAACCACTGTCTAGGAAACGATAGCACGCCTCTGCATGCATGCCGCCACCATGAACTGAGCATTGGGCGCCGCCTCTGCATGCATGCATCAAGACCTTCTATGTATGCCGAACTAGTCTCATAATCAGTAGCTAGCTCACACAGTATATTTATCAGTGAATATCAAAATCATACATGCATCAGGATTGAGCGAACTCAACAACACCGTTCTAGTAGTTGTACCAGGACAACTCTGTCGAATGCCAGTCGTTCGAATGACTCTCCTCATAGAGAATGACAAGACAACAGGTCTGATCGGTCTCCTAATCACGACTCTAATTGGAGAAGAGTCACACGAACAACCGATAATCGACAAACTCCTAGGGGAGGTAGTCGCTCACCCCTTCTTCCAAGAAATCTGCAACAACAGATGGAGACAAGGAGTATTACCCTTGTAGGGCTGAAACCTATGATATGTGAGATCCACCTACCATTTGGTATTGTCGACTACGATCACCTGGTCATGATATTATTACCGGATGTCAGGCATTTTTACCTAACCTTCGAGCAGTTCGCTGTCTGCCGCGGTTTCGACTAATGAACATGGAGAAGTTTGATGGTTTACAAAATCCCATCGAGTTTCTTCAAATCTACACCACTGCTGTTCGAGCAGTAGGAGGGTAGCATGTCATGGCCAACTACCTTACTACTGTGCTCGAAAGATCTACTCGGTCATGGTTGTTAAATCAGCAACAAGAGTCGTTCTTCTCGCAGCATCACCTCTGTGATCTAGTACTAGCCAACTTCCAAGGCACCTATAATCGTTCCAAAAAGGGGATGACCTGCACAGAGTGCGACAAAATTTTCATGAGATATTGTGCCAGTTTATCAGGTGCTTCAGTCAGGTTCGCAACTCAATTTTTGAAGTTTCTGGCTCTTCTGTCATCATAGTATTTAAGCAGGGAGTCCATAGTAGAAGGATGTCGGGACCCAAATTTATACATCTGAAACCCTCTGTATATTCTGAACTAGTCTCAGATCAGTAGCTAACTCACATAGGAAACATCAATGAAATACCATCTGACAAGGATCTAATAATCCTCATTTTACTATTTATTCGTTATTGTGTATTATCGGTAAATATGACGTCACACAGTTATTAAGTATACCCCTTAGAGTGTTAAGGGAGAGGACAATCAGGTGGTCGTCAGTCCTTCTATGACCACTCCCATAGTCGTAAGTCTTCCTACGACTACCACGTAATCGTAAGTTCTTCTACGATTACCTCCGGTCGTAAGTCTTTCTATGACTACCTCCTAGTCGTGAGTCCTTCCACGACTAGTCCTGCCACAACTTCTCCATAGATAACTGGGTCCACTCGTCAGTAGCCCCCATTAACTGTGAGATCTGAGCAGTCAAGGTACGTAGTTATTCTCTGGAATAACTACAGTTAACTCACCATTATCTCTGATTGATAACCGTCAGGCAACGTGGGGAGGTTACTACTCCAGTGATTACTCTCATTATTACGAAATAATGGGGCGCCTCCTGACCTTAAACGACGACCTCTCCACGTACTATAAAAGGGCTTCTTTCAGAGATAAAAGAGAGAGGATCTTTTTGAGAGGGAATGGGTAGCAAGATTAGCGCAAGTCTTTTCCACTTATTGTAACCAGGATACCCAATACAATACACACAGGAGTAGGGTTGTTATTCTCCCTGAAGAAGGCTTGAACCTGTATAAAACTCCCCGTGTCTTTTCTGTCTGCGTGATAAATTGTGGAGACCCCCCGAATCAAATAATCTTTACGTAACAATGGTTCTAAAACATCGACAGTTGGCGCCGTCCGTGGGGATCTTTTGGTAATTCCTTGTCAACAGTTCTTTCTTTTCTCTTTGATGCTTCCATGGCAGGAGAGTGGAACGAGGAGAAGTGGTTCGACTTGGCCGATTATGTAGATGTCGACATGGATGCCAGTTTCGACTACGAACCGAGTATCGAATCATCTGACGGTATTGCCACCTCTGGAGATCTTCTATCAGATCTCGGAGACCGCACCACTACCGGAGTTGAGGAGGGGTCCTTATCCCCCATAATAATACGCCCAACTGAGGGACCAGTTTTCTCAGAGGGCAAGGGTCAACACGACCGCAAACAGGGAAGCCCTAAGACAGACTCACAACACAACGAGACTTTTTTCTCCGAGTGTTCGAGTCCCCTTAAGGCAGTATGACCTGGCGAGACAAGTTTTGGAAGCCATCATTCTAGAGCTTCATTGGCACTTGATGGTCCTTTCTCTCTGGATAATCCCGCAGAGAAGGGAATCAAACATGCTTTTCCTACAAGTATGACTATCCCATCGCAGGACACACTTGCAGACGGAGACGGTTATAACCCAGAGTTCCCCTTCCTAGAGGGGTTTACTCCAAGTTGGCAGATGGTGTCTCTCAACTACTCCTCAAGCGAGGAGGCCTCGAGCGCAAGTGGAAGTCATTAACAGGAGGTCTTCGTCATTCCCTCTGATAAGAATCATTCTCCCAGAGGCAGGGCTGACGATGCTCCATGACGGACACACACTATGTCCCCTCGTGGCAATAGCAAGGGCACCGCCGCTGGCGAACGAGACGAACACTTTGATGAACGTGCGGGACATCCTCAACATTCTCGCACTTCATTGAAACTAACTTAAGGGTCCGAAATGGGTGATTCTGAGGCAACTCGATGAAGAAAAATAGTGCCTCAGAAAAATCTCCCTGGCGCGCTTATTTCCAGTTGGAAGAGGCTCAGGAGCTCCATCACATCAACGACTTGCTTGAGAATCCAACCCAAGAGCTCGCTCGAGCACCAGGCTACGATCTCTTTGCTAAAGAGATCGCACGAAGGCTTCGTAACACGATGGCAAGGCTCGAGCGTCCTCGTCGACATCAACCCGGAAGTCGTAGCAGTACGACTCCATTTTCTGCTAGCCATTCGAACGACTCGTCGCATGGAGGTCGACATGATCATCGATCACGTCGCTCTCCTGACTTGAGGAAGGCTCGTCGAACATCTGGATATCGACAAGCCCCTAGAGGAGGTGATCTTTCACCACTTCAGGGACGAAATCTGCAGCAGCAACCGGAATACGAGGAGTATTTCTCTCGTAAAACTGAGACCTACCATAGGTCCAACCCACCTGTGACTGGGCATCGTAGAGTATGATCACCCGGTGACATTAACCTTTCTTTCTTGCAAATATGGCACCAAAAAGTTATCTCAGGGTGTCGGGCGTTTTCACCCGAATCTCCGAGCAGTTCGCTAGCCACCTCGTTTTCAACCAGCGAACATGGAGAAATTCGATGGAACCCAAAATCCCATAGAGTTCCTCTAGATCTACTGTAACATCCCAAGTTTTGGACTTGTGTTTCAAATGTAAGAAAATGAGTAGAAATTAAAACCTTTTCTTACATCATGTATTTCCTATATGTTCTAAACAATTCTTGTACAAGAATTATGGAAATGCAAAGTCACAAGTCATTTGATCCAAATCTTGACCTTTCAAAAATATTCTTGTCAAATCTTATGATCATCTCCTGGAAACATTTTTCCTAAGTTCTAGGGTTAGTGTGTGACCCCTCTGAAAAAAATTCACAATTTTTAAAAATTGTTTGAATGTTTTGGAGGGCAGTCAAACCTGTTTGACTTTCGGTCAAAACCCTATTCCAGAACCTTGCATAATTTTTGGAGAAAAATGCACTACATAAAAACCTCTGGAAATTTTACAAAAAGTCAATATCCTAGTTAGCAAGCTCCTGTAAACATTTTAGAATTTCTGGAGTTGTTTTGCTACCTTAAATAAATCCCCAAAGTCCAGCTGTTATTTTAAAACCCTAAGTCAAAAGTGTGTTGGGCTCGAGTCAGACCCGAGCCCAACTGTCTTCACTCGGTCGAGCCAGACCCCCTAGCTGCACCTCGTTTCTGAGCCGTTGGATTAAAATCCAACGCTCATGGTCTCCTCTTTTGTATTAAACCTCAGGAGCTTTGGAGCAAATCTAACTGTCCATTTTTAATCGGACCGCCCACGACCACCCTAGCTTTTTCTGGTCGTCTTCTTCCTCGCGCCGTGCGTGAACAGTGCACGGCATGTCTTGGTCATGTCTTGCTTCCTCGTCAACGTCTCTCTGGTCGGGGCCTTAATACGCGCCGGCTTGCTTTCGGCCACGATCATGCTCTTTTCCTGCCTCCCCATTATTTCTTCTTGGTCCACGGCTGTACCGTGAGCCAAGCTCACCTTGGAGCTCACCCGAGGATTTCTTTTTGGCCAAACCCTAGTCCTCCATCTATATGAGCTCCCTAAACCCCTCCTTGAGCTCCTTTGCAGCACCCCTTAGCTCCCCATTGCTTGTGGAGCTCAAAACACTAGAAAACACCAAAACCACCATTTTCGGCCGTGGAGCTTCATTGTGTATTTTGGTGCTCCAGTGGTTTTTCCTCCCTTCTTTTTGTACCCTTTTGAGCCCCTTAATATCCTAATCATTTCCCCTAACTCAATTTTGGGTTTCATTCACAGGAATTGACCAATTTTGAGTTTGGATCCTTTCGGCCGAATTCACCCCCTTTCTTCCTCAGCTCCGGTAAGTGATTCTTTTGGCAATTAATCGCTCATGGACCTTCGGTGGGCCTTAATGCAGCTATTTTGACCACCAGTGGTGTTCATTCTTACTCAGGCCGTGTTTTCTTCATCATCTTCCTCGGCTCCGGCGAGCTCCTCCACCGTCAAAGCTTCTCCGGCCAACGTTGAAGCTCTTATTGGCTAAGATAGCTTCTTAGTAGTCCCTATAAGCCGTGGCACTCGCTTTCTTGCCCTATTGCGGAGCTTTTCGCCATTTTCGTTTTTGGCAGTAAATGTCCCCACCATTCATCTCTGGCTCGCCGGCGTTCTAGGCCGTCGCCGCCGTCGAGGATACCTCCAGTGGGTGCGCAACGTTATTGCGAACCCATTTTGGCCTTTAGGTTGCGCCGCCGTGGCCAGAGCCGCCGCCGACGAGCTATTCTTTGCGCTCGGTTTTTGCCGGACAAACGCCTCTCTCTGTGCCATTATCGTTAAGACACCATTAATGGCTAATCATTGTTTAATCATTGTTAATCATGGTTTAGTAATAAATGGTTGTCTTAATGTTGCTGGTGTGCCACTGACTGGTGGGCCCAATCACTTAACCCCCCCCGCTGGCACTTTGCCATGTCGTTAAGACATCACTAATGCTAATCATCATTAATCATTGTTTAGCAATAAATGCTTGTCCTAACCGACATTTGCGGTCACTGCCATGTGGGCCTGTAGGCCTAAATCGCAGTAACGGAGTCATTAGGACAAAGATTGGATTCATTAATTGTTAAATCATTATTAGCAATTAATGGTTGTCCGAATTGGCTTGATGTGCCACTGCCATGTGGGCCCCCGCCCACTTGAACCCTCTCTGTGTGATATATTTAGAACACCATTAATGCTAATCATCACTAATCATTGGATTTAGTATTTAATAGCTGTCCTAAATAGCCCTGCGTGTCACTTACATGTGGGCCCGCACATTTAAACCTCTCTGCGCACTTAAAATCCACATGTGTTATATGCGCAGATCGTGGACCGTCGATCTTGTGATCAACGGCCCAGATCTTCGGGAACTCTCGGACCCCCGAACGTTCCAAGTCACTAGGAGCCGTCCATCTCGCGATCAGCGGCCGAGATTGATGTGCTGTTCGGGTCGCCCGCACCGCACGTTGATCTGGGCCCTCCATCTCTAGATCTGCGGCTCAGATCGTGGAGACGTTCGGACCACCGAAGATTACTGCACTCTGAGCCCTCCATCTTAAGATCTGCGGTCACGGATGATCGGAGCTTTCGGGTCACCTGAACGGCCCAATCCACGCGGACGGTTGGATTTTGATCCAACGGTGGGTCCCGTGGGCCTCCTCGCGCGCGTGCGTTGTGGTGCGCGTGGGCCGTTGGATCCAGAATCAAAGGCCCACATTTGTCCACGTCCTTTTCTATTAATTTGAGTCTTTTATTTCGGTAAGCCTTTATTTGTCAACTGAAAATTATATTAAAACTTTAAAAACTCATAACTAATTCGTTTTAAATCCTTTTTAGATGATTCCAACTGTGTTAAATTCATGTTTCACTAAAGTTTAATCTAAAAATGCATTTAGACTTGGTTCTACACTAGAAAATTTTATAAACAATATTAAATTGTTTCTGCCATTATTTAATATTCCAGAAATTCAAGTAAAACTTGTAAAATGCATAACGTTTTTTGTACAACTCCAATCTAAGCAAACTCAAGCTTGTAAAATTCCTCTGTTAGTATACTTTAATATAAAATAGGTTTTAATCATGGTTATTGTAACAGCCCTAACTTAGGGTTTGTATTTCAAATGTAAAATTTTGAGGAGAAATAAAAACTTTTGTTGTCTCTTCAAATCATTTGGAAGTTTTCCAAATTTTCCCTAGCAATTTCCAATTTTTAGAATTTAATTCTTGTGATTGGAAATTGTTGTTATCAGATTCTTAGCTTTCAAACTTGTGATCATCCTCTGCAAATATTTTTCCTATCATCTTGATCATCCTATCTACCTCCCTGAATTATTTCACAATTTTTAGATTTTATTTGCTATTTCAAATGGCCAAGTCAACCTAGTTTGAAATCTGGTCAAACTTCTGCTCAGCAGCTTGTGAATTTTAGTGGAAAAATCTAGTGCATGAAAACCCTGGAAAAATTTCACAAGGTTGTCCTCTGTCCCTAGTAGCTACCATAAAATTTCTGAAATTTTTGGAGCTCAGAGTCACCTCTAAAATTCTCCAAACCTTCTCACTTTTAAAACTTCAAATCGTTGTTCATCGTTGGTCGGGCTCGAGCCCGAGCCCGACTCAAGTCCGACTTCGCACACTTGACTCGGTCGCGTCAACTAGCTGCACCGCGAAGTCCAATCGATCGTGACCGTCCGATGCAAATCGAACGATCCACGTGCGCGCATGCAACCGACCGTCCGAATGCATACATCAATCTCGACCGCCCATCTCGATCCAACGGCCGGAGCGATGAATCGAGCCAAACCTCCGGTTCGCACCGCCATTGCTGCCGCCGACAAAGCGGCCCCACATGTCGTCGTCACCTACCTTGCGCCAGAGCTGAGTGCCGCGGTGGCGCGCGATGAACGCCACCTCGCCTTCATGCTCCGCCACCGCTTCCGGTTTTGGGCGCGCATCACCTCGACCGCATCTTCCGCCGAGAGGCCATGCCTCGCGCAAGATTAATCGCCCACCGCCTTTCACAAGCTTGTCGGCACCGCTCTTGAGCTCCTCGGTGCCGAAAGCGCCGCTGCTTTCCTCCGCCTCATCCCTACTTAAGCCCACCCAAAGCTCCTCTTCCTTCTTTAGACACCATTAAGCAATCCCTATCAACCATTGCTCCTTCCGAGCTCAATTCATAGTTGTGCTCGAGCTCGCAAGACGCATCGTGCCGCCACCGCCGTGTCAACACCACAACCAATGAAGCTCATCTTCTCCTTTTCGCGTCGGATCGTGTTCCGACTCCTATCATGTCTTCCTCAACTAATTTGAAGTTTTATTCACAGGGGCCGTTGAATTTTGGTGTCCCTCTTCTTGGCAAAGTTGGGTCCTTTGTCCTCTTCTCCGGTGAGTTAGTTCCTAGAGCAATTGCTCGCGCTTAGCACCATCTAGTGCACTCACTCAAGCTATCTCCGTCTCTCTTTTCCCTATTTTTGCTCAAAGTTGTTCCTCCTCGGTGACCCCTTGATCGCCGCCGCCGTTCTCGCCGCCGCCATCTCCGGCACCTCGTGAGCTCCGCGTCATTCCGGTGAGTTCCTGTAACTCATCGATGCCCATGCGCGCGCTAATTCTTGTTGTTCGCCTCTCGTGCAGCCGCACCTTATCACCTCCATCGCCGCCGCCGCGCGCGCGCGCGCCACTTCGCATCTCCGCCGCCGCACGACCACCCTTAGCTTCGTAACCTCTCGAGCGACCCATTTTGGCCGCCGCGACACCGCGCGCCACTTCTCGCCGCGGCAAGTTCAGTCCATAGCAGCCCGAGCCTCTGCTTTTCTCGTTATGCTCCTCTGCATGCGTCGACGGTGGGGCCTCTCTTCAAACCAATTATTTAGTCGCTAATCTTGATTAAGAAATGTTCCTTGGTTTACTCTCATGCATGATCAAAGTCAGAATTGAGGTTTGAGAGTATTTTAGTCCAAGTTCCTCCGTATCTTTCTCTCGTTGTCGCTTTTAGCTGTTGTCAGTAATATGAAAATTGGTTTCATGCTTGATAAATTAGGTCTTGTTAGACTTGAAGAATTCCTTAGGAAAATAGTGGTTGGTAAGGAATTATGTCAGTTAGTGATTCTGGATTTTTAAACCCTTGTTGGCATGAGTGATCTAAAGAAGCTGTTAATGAATCTAGTGGTTTGTCTCTGTAATTGTCTTTCCTACTGTTACCAGTGTAGTAAGGTCTTGTAGTGATAGCATGCTGTAATTGTTAACCTTCCCATATGTTGGTGTAATGCTTAGGTGTGTTACTACCTGAAATTTTATTAAGGCCCAACCTTAATTAGAATTTTGTTTAGCACCTCATAGTTGGATAATTGACTAGTTAGTATTGTCAATAGCTTTTGTAGGTTCTGTAATATCAGCTTGTAATGGTTGAGTTAGAGAAACCAGCTGTTGTTGATTTATTAACTTGATGATTGAATAATAGATGTGCACACAATCACCATCAAAGTCTGTCCAAAGTTTAAGGCATGTAAGAGGTTTGATTTTGTGGTTAAACTAACAAATAAGTGAGTAGGTCTCTGTAGCAGTTGTTTGTCATTCTTTTTGTGATAGTCTAGCCCCTGTGTATATTTTGGAGTTGGTTTGGGATCTTTGATTTTTGCCGGTGTTATTCGTTCTTATTCGCTGTTTTGTTCAATCGTTAGGATTCGATATTTGCGGCAACCCTGAGAACGATCCTCCGCAACATATTGAGCAACAAAGAATGTGCAAGCAGCTTGATCATGATTAATCCTGTATTTTAAAGTTTAATATTTTGTTTCAATTGTATGTATGCATCGCTAATTTGTGTTAAAATGGTTAGCTAAATCAGAGATGCATATCCTGTAGGCAAAATATTGGTCTCTACTACCTGAGCCTAGGTTATTTGCTGTGATTAGAGATCGCTGGATGATCTCTTGTCGCTTAGTAGATACGATGTCAACTTGCTTAGACATGCTTAGCTATCGGTAGAATCTGGCGGTTATCGACCTTAGTCGGTAACCTTGATCACACAAAATTTACTACAACTTTTGTTTCAAATTTTTGCTATGTTTAATTGCAAAACTAAAAATGAAAACAAAAAAATGATTTAGACTTGGGCACAATGGTAAGACGGTGTGATCTGTTGTGTGACCGAAAGGTGCCCAAGTCGCTTAAGGACCGAGTTACTTGCGCCACCGCATCGAGCATTTTGCGTGCTAACCACATTAGAGTATATGGGACCTCTCTTGACCTAGTACTTTGGCGTGTATTGGCTCCAGTCGCAGGAGGTCGCAGAGGGACGGAGGTGGGAGCATGGTAGTTGTCCAAAAGCTTTATCTCGAGTGGGTAGTTGTCTTTTCGGCTTTACCATGTAGCGTGGATTTCTATCCATACGAGCGGCTCGTAGTTAATACAAAATATTGGAAAAAGTCTCGTAGGACTTAGCCGTGCAAAGATACCTTCGAAGTGTGTTTTGGCTTAAAGCATGTCTCAAGTGTGGGTACATTGGTACACCCTGCAGGTTAAAACTATTCGAATAGCCTCGCCCCAGGTTATGGACACGCTGATACGCCCGTAAGAACTAGACTACAACATTTAAATTAAAACTTGATGGGTGGTACTAACTGGGATTCGTATATATTGTGGTGACTATTGGGATAGTCACTTCTAGGTGGTTACTTGTATCTATCTTTATTTCGCTGTTATTTCAATCTTAAAAATGAATTGCAAACTTGCCTTTAAACTGTATTACCTTATTGCAAATGAAAATTGGCTTTATGCAAATGAAACATACGGCCTCCACCAAACAAGCCTGCATGTAGCATATTAACAGGTCTGCTAGTTCACACGTCAGTCTTGCGGGTACAAAGACAATCTTTGTACTCAGGTGCTTTGCTTAATGTTTTTGTTGCAGAGGAAGAAGGTGAGCCTCAGGGGTCTCACTTCTGTGAGCTGTGTTGCCGTTTCGTGGACGACTAGTCTTGTCGGTCCGGTCAGATGCCTTGTGGGTTGGAGGCACGCTGATTGGCTTTGTTTATAGCCATCTTATGGCACTTTTGCTTCCGCTGTCGTTCTTGTCTATTTGTGTATCTTGTGGCCTGTCGGCCTATGTCTGTAATAACTTTACTATTTGTTTATCTTCCGTTTGTAGTGTGATGTTTGGACTCTATGTTTGGAATGGAGTTGATGCATACTTTTGTTGTGAGGTGTGTATACCGCTCGAAGTATACATATCTCGAGACTCAGTTTATTTGATTTGTGATGCTAGGACCAGGTGGTTGGTTAAGCATTACAAGCCGAATAAACTGGGGTCCTCACAGTTATTGTGAGACCCCGGTTTATTAAGCTTATAATACTTAACCTTCCTCTGACTCTAGTATCACAAACAGAATAACCCGTGCCTCGATGGACATGTGCTTCCCAGAAAATGCAGCACACAAACATCAACCAAAGCATGCATCGATTCCATACGACATAATATAATAAGTCTAGCAAAAGACATACAATATATAAGTTATTACAGAACAACCGACCGGCCAAATGACAAGAAAATAGAAAGTAACAGCGGAAGCAAAAGTTGCCATAAGACGGCTTAAACCAAAAGACGACCGGTTAGCCACATAACACCACAGGGCAACCGACCGGGCCGCCAAGCTAATCGCCCCACACACTGCCACAACACAACTCACAAAAGTGAGGCCCATCGGGCTCACCTTCTTCCTCTACACACAATAAGCAATGCAGGTGAGTACAATAATGTACTCGCAACACTTACGAGTAACAAGCCTATACATAGCTACATGAAAGCTGTATCAAAGGGAGGTTGGTTATATGGTTATTTGGACGCATAAAGCAAGTTTCATTTGCAATAATGTAGTAGATTGAAAGCAATTTGACAAATCAGTTTTTAAGCATTGAAATAACAGCAAGTAACAATAATTATCAAGTAACCACCTAGAAGTGACTAACCCATTAGCCACCACACATAGCATGAATCCCTGATTCATACCACCCATCAAGTTTTAATTTAAAAGGTTGTAGTCTAACTCTTGAAAAGCTTACCCAAGCGTGTCCATAACCTAGGACGAGGCTATTCGAATAGTTTTAAACCCTGCAGGGGTGTACCAATGTACCCACACTTCAGACCGCCTTAAAGCCACATGATTTAGCACACTTCATTTGGTATGCCGGCACGGCTGAGTCCTACGAGACATTTCCAATATTGTGAATCAACTACGAGCCGCTCGTATGGATAGAAACCCATACGCTTACATTGTAAAGCCAAAAAGACAACTACCCCTCGGGGTAAAGCTTTTTGGACAACTACAATGCTCCCATACACATCCATCTCATTTTACCACAACACAACACACACACGCCCTCCTGCGACTCGTAGCCAACTCACTCCAAAGTACTAAGTCAAGAGAGGTCCCATTCCCTCTGGTGTGGTTAGCACGCACAAATTGCCTGGATAACAGGTACTCACAAGAAGTTCGGTCCTTAATTGACCCGGGCACCATTCCAATCACACCCAAAAGATCACACCATCTTACCATTGTGCCCAAGTCCAAATTGTTTTGCTTTTCAGTTTTAGTTTTGCAATTTAGACAGAGCACAAGGCTGAAATATATAGATTATAACAGTTTGTGTGATCAAGATTATCGACAAGTCGATAACCGCCTATTTCTACCGATAACTAAGTATGGCTAAGCAACAAACTCGTAAACTACTAAGTTGTTTGCATGAGGAATCGAAGCAAATCCTGAAAAGATAAAGTCCATCATGCAGATGCGCCCTCCGACCACGAAAAAAGAAGTTCAGAAACTCACGGGGTGCATGGCGGCTTTAAGTTGTTTCATCGCACGCCTGGGAGAGAAAGGATTGCCTTTTTCAAACTTCTAAGGAAGCACGAGGGTTTTGAGTGGTCAGAAGAGGCTAACGCAACCTTTGATGTCAAGAAATATCTTACGAGTGCTCCTGTTCTGGTTTCTCCGAAACCAGGAGAGACGCTCTTAATTTATCTAGTTGTCACGCCACAGGCAGTGAGCGCAGTACTGGTCGTAGAACATGAAAACAAACAACGACTAGTTTATTACGTTAGCGAAGTTTTACACGGGCCTAAGGAGCGTTACCCTCAGGTTTCAAAACTTCTATATGCCCTCCTTATATCTTCGAGGAAACTAAGGCATTATTTTCAGGCGCACAAACTAGCTGTGACGTCTGAGTTTTCCTTGGGAGCGATCCTCTAGAATAGGGAAACAGCGGGACGCATGGCAAAATGGTTAGTCGAACTTGGGGAGTTTGACATCCATTTCGTGTCTCGAACGGCAATTAAATCCTGAACCTGTTCAGGATCCCCAGTACGATTTCCACGACCAGTGGATGATGTACATTGACGGGTCACTTACTATAAGTGGCTCGGGGGCTAGGGTAGTCCTAGAATCTCCTACCGGAGAGACCTTAAAGTATACCATACAATTAAACTTTCAGGCCACTAACAACGTGGCAGAATACGAAGGTTTGCTAGCTGGCATATGAGCCACGAACGCGCTCTCGATTCGTCGACTACTCGTAAGAGGAGACTCTCAGCTAGTCATGAATCAAGTCGGAAAAGAGTACCAGTGCTCTAATCCAACTATGTCTCGGTACTTATCGAAAGTTCGAAAGTTAGAAAAGTATTTTCTAGGCTTTGAGGTACAATTTATACCTCGAAAGGATAACTTCCTCGCAGACTAACTTGCTCGTATAGCTTCTTCCTGATCCGTAGTACCGAAAGGAGTTTTTCTAGAGCAACTCCAGAAACCGTCACTAGTCGAAGAACTAGAGACACCTCCTATTGAAACAGCCTCTCTAGAGTACGAGAATACCTGGATGATTCCCATCTACGAGTATCTTCAGATGGGTTTCGTACTCGACAATGATCTCGAGGCAGATCGATTATCCCAAAAGGCCAAAATGTATACTTTGGTCGAAGGTGTCATCTACAAAATAGGCACTCAAGGGGTGCTCATGCGATGCATTCCGCAGAGAGAAGGATTAAAACTCCTTCACAACATACATGGAGGCATCTGTGGGACTCATGCTTTCTACAGAACGCTGGTCGGTAAAGCCTTTCGACAAGGTTTCTATTGGCCAACGGCCCTCTATGATGCCAAGGAGTTGGTTAAAAAATGTGTACAATGCTAGTTTCATAGCAGGCAAATACACCAACCAGCTCAGACGTTACAAACAATCCCTCTATCTTGGCCTTGTGCGACCTGGGGTCTCGATATCCTAGGACTGTTACCTAGAGCTCCAGGTGGATTCGAATTCCTTTCTGTGGCTATTGACACGTTCACAAAATGGATAGAAGCCGAACCTGTAACTGGGATAACAATGAAAGCAGCTAAAAGGTTCATAATGAGATGCGTGATAACTCGATTTGGGGTACCTAGTCGAATCATCACAGATAATGGCAAGCAATTTTCGAGCGCAAAATTTCAGGAATTTAGCGACGAGTTGGGTACCAAGTTGTGTTACGCTTCTGTTGCCCACCCTCAAAGCAATGGGGCGGTCGAAAGAGCGAATGGCCAAATAATGAAGGGGATCAAAACTCGAGTCTTCGACCAGCTTGTCAAGCGCTCGGGGGCTTGGATACAAGAATTACCCTCAGTATTATGGGCCATCCGTACGACTGCTAGTCGGGCTACAGGGGACACACCTTTCTTTCTAGTTTTTGGTATAGAAGCCATGCTTCTGCCAGAACTAAAGATCAGGTCAGCACGAGTCAAAAATTTTAACGACTCCGCCCATGAACAACTTCGAGCGGACGACATCAACCTATTTGAAGAAAAGAGGAACCAGACATTAATCTGTTCAGCGGTCTACCAATAAGCCCTGCGCAGATACTACGATCGTAAGGTCCAACCTCGCAGCCTTGCTGTAGGTGACTTAGTATTGAGGTTTATCCAATCCCAGTCCAATCGGAATAAACTTCCCCTAAGTGGGAATGTCCTTACACCGTGGTCGAAGTTACGCGTCCTGGTTCAGTACGACTAGCAATGAAGGATGGCCGCATTTTCTCAAACTCTTGGAACATCGACCAGTTAGGCAAATTTTATGTGTAACAAACCTCCACGACAATAAAGTATCAGGTTCTTTCTATCTTTGTTGTCCTTCTTTGAATTTTGCTTTTATAATTTTTCGACCATTTTTCATACGCTCATTTTCTCTTTACATGGGTCGGAGAAAGGACACAACAACTAGTCGAAGTCTCTCCTCTCTGCATGTGGTCTTGCCCGCTAGAAGAAGCTTCCTAGAATCGCCATGTTCCTAACTTTTGCCGCCAATACAAAGTTTTTTGGGCTCAGAAGCATGGTCGAAAAGTTTTTAAGCAAAATTCATATCACCTTAGTTTATTTATTGATTTTGAAAAATACTCTAAGAAGAGCGCACTTTTGAGATTTGTTCGACAACTTTTGGTAAACTTGATCGGTTCTAACTGGTCGGAGGAAGAAACACACCTAGTTAAAGCATCTCCTTTCTGCACGTGGTACTGCCCACTAGAAGGAACTTCCTAGCGTCGTCTCGTTTCCTATTTTTGCTACCAGGACAAACTTATCGGGTACATTGAAAAAGGTCGAACGAATTTGCTAAGGTCCTCTAGATGTCTTTTTTACTCAAGTTATCGTTATTGATTTGATTAATCTGGTTGGAGATGGTAACATCACCTTGTCGAAGCCTTTCCTTTCTGCACGAGGTCCTGCCCACTAGAGGGAACTTCCTAGTGTCGATCCATTTCCACTCTTTCGACTAGTGCAGGATAATCGAGAATCGAAAGCTATAAGTCGAACAAACCTCTCTGTTTTCAGAAACCCTTTCTTTACTATTTCCTTAGTTTATTCAAATAAACTAAGCAAATAGTCTGGGGCTAGGATAAAGTTATAAACATGACTTCAATTCTTAGTCTTCGTTTCTTTTTCCGATTTATTATCTTACAAGTTACTAACTACTCTACAAGATGATTTGCAGGAAAAAGGAAAGAGGAAGGAAGGATCACAGATATCTGGTCTAATTATTATTCCCTTCATTATCTTAGGAGTTACTAACCACTCTACGAGATGATTTGCATGAAAAGGAAAAGATCATATATTTATACATTACCAAAAAGCTTGTCTTTACAGGTTCCTATTACAGACTACTCTGACGAAGGAGATTCTATTTGCATCTCCTCTGCGACCTTCTCGCCAACGATCGATATCCTCGACAACCATTCTCGCTTGGCTTGTGGCGGTCAAGTCGGCTTCAACTGAATGAGGATTAAGGTCGGGGTCACGGGCTTTAAGCTTTGCTAAAACAAAGCTTACAACTACTTTGACCGCTTCCTTTATTGAGCAATTCTAGTTGGTCTTCAGAATAGTCACCAACTCTTGCAAGGTACCAACTTGCTCCCCAATGGCACTCGTATAAGCGGCTATCGTATCGTCACGAGGTGTGACATTTTCAGCATGTAGCTGTGGGGACCCAAAATTACGATTCTGGAACCCTCTGTGTATAATGCACTAGTCCAGGATCACGCTAGTGCACACAGTGTCAACACAGGTGAATATCAATCCACATAAGTGATAAATAAAGTAAACGATTAGTTTGAATAACAAATAAGGGTTTTGACCTTATGGTCGAGTTTACACTTATTGAGCCACGCAGGGCTAACAGAGAATAAAACAAAGACAGTAATGTAAATAACTTCAGCGAGATCCCATCAATTCACCACAGCAACCGATCGATCCGACCTTAACGATCAACAACCTTCAACGAACTCCTCCTCGAAAGCGGCGTGACTCCTCCTCTTCAGAGGTTTGGGCGCAAGTTTTACAACAAGCGTGAGTACACAACCGTACTCGCAAATCATACCACAGAATGCAATTTATAGATGCAGGCTTATTCCAAAAGAAAAGGCTTATGTGGTTCTTTTGCATAAAAGCAATATTTGCAATGGAATACGATAATAGGTTGAAAACATAATTCAAAACAAATAGACAATATTAATTTAACAGTTATTTCCACAAAGACACAAAGCTAAACAGATTATTTCACATAGCCATATGACTTAGATCACATAGCTCCCATCCCAAACATTTTATGAAAACTACCCCTTGTGTGAAATCCCTGAGCATGTCCATGACCGCGGATGCGGCTATTCGAATAGATTGATTTAAGAGTCTGCAGAGGTTGTACACTTTACCCACACGATACAACTAGTGTTGCAAGCACTAATCATAACAAAACGGTTCAGAAACTTCATCTTAACATTGACACTCCCGATGTGCTTACAAACCGCTATGCCAACCCAAATGAAGCGCTTTGGCATAACACACACCGTTGGACAAGGACACGGCGAACCGCCCTGTGATGCGACTACCTTGTAGTACACACCTCCACCCATAGCCTAACCTACCACCTGAGTAATCAATGCCAAGAATCCATAACCTACTAAGTTAGGCTCGTTCCATCAGGCATGTGGTCGTACAATAAGGCTCAATTCAATGGCGCACAAAGTTAAGTCCTTAATTGACCAAGGCAAGACTTCCATTCTCTAACTATGCCACAAAGATTATCATTCCAATTCACAAAGTCCACCATATCACACAGTATCCACCACTTGCCTCAGTCTAAATCCTTTACCACCCAGTTGGTTTTAGTGCAACATATGCCATACACAAAGTAATAGCACATAGTACACACAGTTTTACACAAAGTTCCATAGTCACTTAGTCAGATTTAATATTTGCAACTCCAATGAGATGTGAGATGTAACATCCCAATTTTGGACTTGTGTTTCAAATGTAAGAAAATGAGTAGAAATTAAAACTTTTTCTTACATCATGTATTTCCTGTATGAGCTAAACAAATCCTGTACAAGAATTATGGAAATGCAAAGTCACAAGTCTTTTGATCCAAAACCTTGTCTTCCAAAAACAATCTTGTTAAAATTTGCGATCATCATTTGAAAATATTTTTCCCAAGTTCTAGGGATGGTATGTGACCCCTCTGAAAAATTTCACAATTTTTAGAAATTGTTTGAATATTTTTAGAGGGCAGTCAAACCTGTTTGACTTTTAGTCAAACCTTAAACCAGAACCTTGCAGAATTTTGGAGAACAATGAATTGCATAAAAACCTCTAAAAATTTTACACAAGGTTAATGTCTAAGTTAGCAAGCTCCTATAAAAATTTTAGAATTTTTGGAGTTCATTTGCTATCCCCACAAATTCCTCAAAGCCCCAGCTCAAATTTAAAACCCAAAACCTGATTTCACTGTTCCTCGGGTTCGAGTCAGACTCGGGCTCGAGCCACTTGTTTTGGTCCAGTCAACTAACTGCACCAGGCCTCCTTTTATAACGCGCTATCGATCTTAGCCGTTAGATTTAAATCGAACAGCCCGCATTGATTAGGTCATTCGGAACTCGCGAAGCGCCCACTCAATTTTGGCCGTTGGATCAAGATCTGAGCGTCCAGATTAAGTGTGCCGTTCGGGTCACTCGGAGGACACATTAAATCATGACCATTCGTTTTTGATCCAACGCTTGTGATCTCCCCTTTTGTTTTGAACCTCAGAAACGTGGAGCGATCTGAGCCGTTCATTCTTAATCCAACGACTCACGATCACCCTAGTGTTTTCTGGTCATCTTCTTCCTCGCGCCGTGCGTGAACAGAGAGAGAGAGGCATGGCCTTGTCCTTTCGTGCTCCCTCGTCGATGCCTACTTGTCGAGGCAATCAGTGGGCACAGGTGCTTTCGGCCAGGCCCATGCCCTATTCCTGCACCCCATCACTTCTTTTTCGGGCTATGGCAGCCCTATGGACCAAACACCCGAAAAACTCATTTTGTTGCCAAACCCTAATCCTCTAGCTTTATAAGCTCCCCAAAACCCTCCTTCTGTTCTTTTAAACCACCCCTAGCTATTTCTTTGCTTAAGGAGCTCAAAACACCAAGAACACCAAAACCACCATTGTTGACCCGTGGAGCTCAAATGTGGATCATGAAGCTCCAGTGGTTCTTCTTCAAATATTCTTGTACCCTTTTCAACTCCTTAATACCCTAATCAGTTCCCCTCACTCAATGTTGAGTTTCATTCACAAGAATTGACCAATTTTGAGTTTGGATCATTTCGGCTGAAATCATCCCCTTTCTTCTCTAGCTCCGGTAAGTGGTTCTTTTTGCAATTAATTGCTTATGGACCTTCTATGAGCTATAATGAAGCTATTATGACCACCCGGTGATGTTCATTTTGCTCAGATTGTCATTTTTATATCATCTTCTTCAACTCCGGCGGGTTCTTTCTCTGTCAAAATTCTCTGGCTATCTTTTGAAGCCCTACTCGGTTGAGGTAGCTTCTATTTAGTCCCTAGATGCTTGGCACATGCTTCTTTGGACTGCTGCGGAGCTTTTTTCTGTATTTTCGCTTTCGGCCGATTAGTGTCACTATCTTGTTTACCGGCTAGCCGGCGTTCTAGACCTTCGCCGCCGGCGAGGTCACTACCATCGGGATCGCAAGGCTATTGCGAACCCATTTTAGTCTTAAGGTTGCGCCGCCGTGGCCAGAGCAGCCGGCGACAAGCCATCCTTTTCGCTCGGGTTTTTGTAATATCCTAAAATTAACCCTTGAGGGCTTATTTGTAATTAGACGAAAGGGGATAGGTAAAAACAGAATTCTTCTTTTAGAGTTTTCAGGGAGGAGCTAGTCTGCCGTTTAAAAGGATCGTGGGAAGCGAATTTTAGAAACCCTACCAGTTCTTTTGTTTTCCCCGTGCGCCGCCGTTCTCCTGAGAGCCGCGCGTAGCCACCTTATGACCGCTCACGGCATTTGCTCGCCCATCGCTCGCCGCGCTTGGTGCCGGCGCGTGAAGCCCTACCGCGCGTGACGCCACCTGCCTGGGCCAACGCACACCCGGCCGTGTGGAGCCGCTGCAGTCCTGCTGCGTTGGTCAGTTTGTCAATTCCCGTAGCTTGTTTACCTGGATTGCTACGGCAAGAGATTTGACATGCATTCAGTGCTTTGATTATTTTAATTGGAGATACATGTAGAGCTTTGATTATTTTAATTGAAGATGCATGTAGAGATTTGATTATTTTAATTGGAGATGCATGCACACGTTGCGAGTGCTAGGATTTTTTTCTAGTAGCAAGATATTTAGTGCTGGTTGTGTTATTTAATTGGGATTGTTAGGAAGAGAGATTAATTTAATATTGAATTAGTGTTGGCATGCATCAACTATGAATATTTAATTGTAGTAGGGGAGAGATAGTTTATTGGTTTTGTCCACCAAATTAGCTGCTACTGCATGCGTTTCATTAGTTGGATTGGATTATTAAAAGAGTTAGTTGACTACTAGTATGCATGCATCGGCTAATCTTGTGGCTGGGCAAACTGTTGATGTACTAGTTTGATTATTTATTTGAGATGAACAGGGATGTATTGCTGATTTTGACCGCATGGGGATATCTTTTTGTTATGCGGGCACTGCAAGTGTGGAAATGTAACATCCCCATTTTGGCTTGTGTTTCAAATGTAAGAAATTGAGGGTAAATTAAAACTTTTCTTACATCCTTGTGCTTTTGAACTTTTCTGAAAATTCTTGTAAAAGGATTTTGGGAAATTCAAAATCAAAACCCTCAATTATCTAAAGTCAACAACCTCCTTGGTCAAATCTTGTGTCAAACCCTTGGAAATAATTTTTCCTTGGTTCTAAGGTTGCTTGGTAACACCTCTGAATTATTTCATAATTTTTGGAAATTATTTGAAATATTTTAGAGGCAAGTCAAACCTTGGTCAAACCTCTGAAATAACCTTCTGGAATTTCTTGAGAAAATCCCAGTGCACAAAAATCTCTGAAAATTTTATGGAAGGTTAACCCCAAGGTAAGCAAGCTCCAGTTAAAATTTCATGAATTTTGGAGTTGATTTGATACCTCAATTAAATCCCCAAGGTCTCAGCCTTTAAAATTCAAAACCTAATTGGTTTGCACTGTTCCTCGGGTGCGAGTCGACTCGGCTCGAGCCAACCGACTCGCCGAAGTCAACTAATCGCACCGCCGCGTCGAGCGGCGCGTGCGCCATCACCGTTGGATCTCCATCGAACGACTCTCATTCGTAAGCATTCGGACAACTCCGGTTGCCTCTCGCCGACCGCTGGATTTACCCGACGGTGGACGACAGCGTGGCGCTTCGACGCGATCGCGTGTTAGCCCTTGGATGCAAATCGGATGGTTGGCCGTCGCCGCCTTCCTCGCGCATGCGCGCCGCGCCATGGCGGAGCCGAGCGTGGTGCACGCGCCTCGCCACCTCCGCTTCGCCAACGGCTCTGCAGCGCATTAAATGCCCGCTACCCACCGCCCGCTTAGTCGCCGCCTCAATCGCTCCCGCCGCCACGGCAACCGCAGCGGCAGCGGAACCCGAGGCGAGCAACGGTGCTTCTCGCTCTTCCCGACTACTTAAGCCCCATTGTCGTGCTTTATCCTCCTTTACACACCCTTGAGCTCTCCCGCACCCATCGCCTTGTGGAGCTCCCGAGCGCCAAATCTCCTCGCCGCCATTGTTGCCCGCGAGCTTCTGAAGGCCGTGCTCCGGTGGTTCCTGGCTCCTCCTTGCTCCTCGCACCTTCCTCTCACCTCGGTGGTGCTTAACAACCGCTCCATTTCAGTTGCTTCAACGGAGCACCGGATTTTGATTTCCCCAAATCGCCGCGAGCGCTCTTTCGCTCTCCGCTGCGGTGAGGCCTTCTCCTCTAATTCCTCTCCTTGGTAGCATCGGTGGGTGGTATGCAACCTATCTTGATCACGCTGGCTCGTTGTTTTGGCTCGTGATCCTCCTCGTTGGCGCCATTGTTGCCGCCACGAGCTTCATCGCCGAGTCGCCACCATCCTCTGCACCTCCGCATCACTCAGGTAGCATCGCAGTAGTCCCTAGATGCTCGGGCACCGCTTAAATGAACTACTGCGGAGTTCCTTGTTGCTTGTCGACGTTGCCGTCTTTACCGCGCCGCCTCTAGTCGTCGCGCCGCCGCTCTGGTCCACCACCGTCGGTGTGGGTGATACCAGAGGGTGCGCGATGCTATTGCGCATCCATTTCTGGCATTCACTCGCGCCGCCGTGCCTTTGGTCACCGGCGTTTTGCCGGTGAAGCCTTCGGCCGCGTTGTCGGACGACAACGCTGCGGGAGCGACGTGGTCGGTCTTCTACGTTGATCCGCAGATCAACGACCTCGAGCCTCCACGCCGCCCTCCGTTCGCGCGTGAGGAGTGTGTTGGCCTGGTTCAATGTCGCCCATTGATCTCGAGATCCGCGCTATGGGTTAGCCACGCCGCTTCTTTCTCGACCGCCGGTTTCTAAGTCCGTAAATCCGCTTCACATTAAGGTCTTCTCATTTTCATATCTTTGTCATCTTAGCTCCAAATTAGATGATTCCAGTTTTGTTAGCTCCCTTATACCTTGAACTTAAATAGAAAAATAATTGTAGACCATGATCAAACCTGGAAAACCTTTTTCAAAAATAGTAAACAAGTGAGCTTAATACTGTTTTTCAGAACTTTTAGCAAGCTTGTAAAATGCATATCTTTTAATCTATATGTCCTTTTTGAATGAATCCAATTGGATTAGCTCCCACTGCTAGTGTATTTGCTAGGAAAATTGGTTTCACAAATTTTACTGTTTTTAAAAATCATAAGGATCATATTTTAGTTTAATACCATAAACAATTTAGACAAATCATAACTCTTTCAATATAACTCCAAATGACCTGAAATTTATATGGCTTATCACTATACCAGTAGGTAGCTACCATAAAAGTTCCAGCTCCAAAATCTTTCTAGAAAATATTTTTGCTACAGTACTTAATTATGGCCGAAAATAGGTTTTTAGGGAATATCTTTTGCACCACAAATCCAAATTAGGTTTTTCCAGTTTCTATGTCTAGGTTTATTCCTATTCTACCGTGTGTATAAAGTTCGTCGCATTTGGATAATTTTTGCTTGCTCTTTCGCTTAAGCGCTGCTCGCCTTATTGGTTGTTTTCGCTCTTTCGCTTAGGCTTCGACATTTGCGGTAACCCCAGAACGACCCTCCGCAACAATTTGAACAACAACAAGCGTGCAAGCGCTTGATCATTTCCATTGATCCCATTCCTTTAAAAGTCTAATATTTTGTTTAACTTCTATGTATGCATTGCTATTTTGTTGTTAAATTGATTAGTTAGACCTCTAGTTGCATAATCTGTAGGTAAATAATTATCCTCTACTACCGAGCCTAGGTTATTTGTCGTGATTAGAGTTCGTTGATGAGCTCTGTCACTTAGTAGATTGCGGATAAATATTGCTTAGCCATGCCTAGTATCGGTAGTATTGGGCGATCATCGACTTAGTCGGTGATCTTGATCACGCAAATGCTATTATTATTCCATTATGTCCAACCCTTGTTTTTTACCATTTTGCAAATCAAAAATCGAAAACAAAAATTATATCTTGGCTTGGGCACAATGGTATGTTGGGTGATCTGTTGGGTGTGATTGAATGGTGCCTAAGTCCCTAAGGACCGAAAGTTACTTGTGCCATTGATCCAAGCAATTGTTGCGTACAACCACACGAGGGGATATGGAACCTCTCTTGACTAAGTACTTTGGAAGGTGTTAATTATGAGCTGGTCGGTGGGTGTGTTCCCGTGTGTGTGTTGTGGTGTTGAGAGGAGCATTAGCGCACCTGTTAGGCTGCCTAATGTGTCTTTCTCCCGTGGTTGCGGCTCTTAATTAGCATCGCCCATTGGAAAGCGCCTTGTTAGGCTTAGCCATGCCCGCATACCAAAGGAAGTGTGCTAACCGTGGTCGTGGAAAGGCGGTCTATCGTGTGGGTACATTGGTACACCCCGCAGGTTAAAACTATTCGAATAGCCTCGCCCCAGGTTATGGACACGCTTGGTTATTTACCACAAGAACTAGACTACAACCTTTTAAAAAAACTTAAACTTGACATGGGTGGTATGAAGGGGACTTCATGTTATTGTTGTGGTGACTATGGGTTAGTCACTTCTAGGTTGGTGTTGTCCTCATCTATTGTTGTTATTGTCTCTCGTTATTTGAACAATAAAAGTTAATTGCAAACTTGCTTTGAATCTATTACATTATTGCAAATGAAAACTTGCTTTATGTGAAAATAAGTCCAGAGCCTCATCCACTTAAATAAAGCTTGCATGTAGTTAATTATAGTTCTGTTATCTCACACGTCAGCCTTGCGAGTACAAAAACAAGTTTTGTACTCATCCGCTTTGCTTAATATTAATTGTTGCAGAGGAAGAAGGTGAGCCCCAAGGGCCTCACTTTTGTGAGTCAGTGTTGCGACATGCTTGGGACGATTAGCTTGGCGGTCCGGTTGGTTGCCTTGTGGGTAAAGGCACACCGATTGGCTTTTGTTTATCGCCATCTTATGGCCATTTTGCTTCCGCTGTTTAAATTAGTTACTTATGTGTTATTTGGCCGGTCGGTCTCTCTTTTGTAATAACTCTCTTTATATTATCTATGTCTTTTAGTTGTTGCTTTTGCTTCGGCTCTATGTGTATGAATGGAATTGATGCATCATTTTGTAGCGGGGTGTGTATACTGCAATTCTGGGAAGTATACATATCTCGAGGCTTGGTTTATTTGATTTGTACTGTTAGGACCAAGTGGATGGTTAAACAAAGATGTCTAATAAACTGGGGTCCTCACAAAGTTGGTATCAGAGCCATTCCGACCGTAGTAACCCAAGCTTGGTCGTCCTTAGGATATTTTGGAAAACTTAATTTCAAAGTATCAAATGATTTATGAAAGCTTAATTAAGTTCTCAGATTTTATTTCTTACCTATCTTAGCTTTCTATCTCATCTTGCTCTAATTTGAGTTTTCAAAGTTGTTCTCCTTTCCTTCCCTCCAAAGATAGTTGTTATCGATTAATTGGGTTTTGGGAACCAATGAGTTTGGCAAATTGAAGTGTTAGCTGCCCTCTACAAGGTTTTGAAGCTTCCGAGGTTGAAGATTTCGGCTAGGATGCTTGGATGCAAAATCTGGACAGCGATCATTCAGTTTCCGGACAGCAAGCTCAAAGGTTTCTAAATAGGGTAGAAAATGAGAGGTTAATCAACTAAAATTGTGGGCATAAAAGGGGTAAGAAGTGATACTAGTTAGCTAAGTATCTAACACTTATTTCGCTAGTTTAACTTTGCTCTCGAGTAATGTTAGACTTAAGGTAGTGTGCTGAAATTTTATGTTCTCAAACCATTGCTCGTTCATTCAATACGGGTTGATGGCAGTGAGAAGTTGAACTTTGGGTTGAGGTTTCCTTTGCTGATTGGAGCCTTTTTGGAATCATTTAAAGTTGTTTATTTGCTGTTTTTGGCTTTCGGTTAGGGTGATATCTCATTCCCCTAATCGTTAGCTTTTCGCTTTCATCAACTTCTAGTATTAGTGCTTGGTTTCTAACCTAAATTTCTTGAACCAGGATGGCTGGAGGTACTCGTAGCGGCCGTGGTCAGCAGCCTGGTTTGGATGAGGAGCTTCCGCCTCCTCCGACCATGGCGAGGTCCTTCTTCGATCGAGCGCAACCGCTCGGAGGACAGAGGGTCTGCTGCCGATGTTATTGCGCGCAACACCTCCGCCTCGACCGGTGCCTCGTGATCCGGCAGGTGGCGACATCGCCTCGTGGGGTTTGGTGAGTTTCTTCGCACTCACTTCACGTTCTCCGTGTCCGAGGACCCATTGGGCGCGGATGACTGGCTGCGTCGGTTGAGCGTAAGCTCGACGTTGCTCGGTGCTCGACCAGATAGGCACTCTTTGCCTCCCATCACCGCAGGGCAAGACTCTCCCGGTGGGAGAACTTCTTGGCCATGCAGCCCGCGGCCACACCGTCTCTTGGGATGAGTTCGGACGGCGTTCGCCGAGCTCACATCCTCGCCGCTTGATGAAGTCAAGAAGAAGGAGTTTCGCGCTCAAGCAAGGGCGTAAGTCGCTGATGGAGTACTGCACGAGTTCAACCACTTGACTCGTTATGCTCCATCCGAGGTGGCCACTGATGAGGCCAAGCAGGAGAAGTTCATGGAAGGCTTGTCTGAGGAGCTGGAAGACAGGCTCTCCATTGTGGACTTTGCTGACTTTCAGGCTTTGGTGGACAAGGCCATTGTTGCTGAGCACAAGGCGAAGGTGTTTGGCGAGTCCCGCAAGCGCAAGTGGGAGGCCCAATGTCCGCACAGCCGCCGGCCTCTCGCCCCGTGTCGGGCCTACCCGTGGGCTCGCTCGTGGCTTCACTACCACCGAGGCCGCCAAGCACCAGCTCTCGCCCTCCGCAGCCGTGCCCCACCACGTGCGCTGCGAACCAGCAGGTGGCCCCGCAATCCGGCCGCCGGGTCATTTGCTTTTCGTGCAACCGTAAGGGCATTATGCCAATAGTTGCCCTAACAGATCGAGCGCCCTCGCCCTAATGGAGGACGCGCAGCGAGGAGGTGGTCCTCCCAAGATCGAAGGTTGTCCCCGCTACCCAAGGCGTGGGTAGTGGCGCGTCAACCTCATCTCCGCGGAGGAGGCACAGAGGCACCCGACGCCGTGTTGGGTACCCTTCGGCTAACTCTTTCCCTACTACGCTTTTGTTTGATTCAAAGCATCTCATTCGCTTGTTTCGAGTCTTTTCTTCTTGTGGGGTCTTCGCTTACCCCATTGTTGGTCCCGCCGCTCATTCGCTCTCCCGCTCGGAGTTGAGAGCCGAGTCCGAGTGTAGGGATGTCCTCGTTGAGATAGAGGGGTAGGATTCTTAGCAAACCTTATCCTCCTTCGATCGGCGAGCTTAGATGTAATCCTAGACATGGATTGGTTGTCTCAGCACATGGGACAAATTGATTGCGCTAGGAGGCTCATCTACCTCACCAGTCCTTCTGGCGAGCATGTTCGCTTTCGCGCCGCAGATCCGCATCTCTTCGCGCTTGAAGCGAAGCCAGCTCTAGATATTAGTGAAGTCCCAGTGGTATGTGACTTTGTTGATGTCTTCCCCAACGACCTTCCAGGGATGCCACCATTTCGAGACCTCGAGTTTGTCATTGAGTTGGTTCCTGCATCGCCCGATTTCGAAGAGGCCTTACCGGATGGACCCAATCGAGTTGGTGGAGTTGAAGAAGCAACGGGTGAGCTTCAAGAGAAGGGTTTCATCCGCCCTAGCTCATCTCCTTGGGGATGCTCAGCAATCTTTGTCCCTAAAGGACAAGACGCTGCGATGTGCGCTGATTACCGCCCACTTAATGAAGTAACGGTAAAGAACAAGTACCTTTGCCCCGTATCGACGATCTCTTCGATCAATTAACTGGAGCTCGAGTTTTCTCCAAGATTGATCTGAGAGTGGGATATCATCAGGTTCGGATTCGACCGGAGGATATTCCAAAGACGGCTTTTTCTACTCGTTATGGCTTGTACGAGTATACCGTCATGTCATTCGGCTTAACCAATTGTGAGACCCCGGTTTATTAAACTTGTAATACTTAACCTTCCACTGGTTCTAGTATCACAAATAGAATAATCCATGCCTCGATGAATATGTGCCTCCTGAACAAGCAAAGACACATACATCATATCCAAGCATGCATCAATTCCATACAATGATTATAACAAGTCTACCAAAAGACATACATAATATAAGTTATTACAACACACCCTGACCGCCAAATGACATAAGTACCAAAAGTAACAATGAAGCAAAGTTGCCATAAGATGGCTTAAACTAAAAGACGACCGGTTAGCCACATAACACCACAGGGCAACCGACCGCCGCCAAGCTAATCGCCCTTAGATCGCCACAAAGACAACTCACAAAAGTGAGGTCCATCGGACTCACTATCATCCTCTCGCACAACACAAGCAATGCAGTGAGTACAAAAATGTACTCGCAAGACTTACAGTAGCAAGCCTATACATAGCTACATGAAGGTCAGATTCAAAGGAATGTGGTTATATGGTTCTTTGGACGATAAAGCAAGTTTCGCTTTGCAATATTGTAATAGATTGAACAAATAGTTTGTAAAATCTGTTTTAAGCATTTAAATAACAAATGAGTAAACATAAGTAACAAGTATCCACCTAGAAGTGACTTCCCAAAAGCCACCACAACATAGCATGAATCCTCGATTCATACCACCCATCAAGTTTTAATTTTAAAATGGTTGTAGTCTAACTCTTGAAAAGCTTATCCAAGCGTGTCCATAACCTAGACGAGGCTATTCGAATAGTTTTAGTCCTGCAGGTGTACCAATGTACCCACACTTCGATCGCTTTTTGCCAAGCTATTAAGCACACTTCCTTTGGTATGCCTAGCACGCTAAGTCCTACGAACCCTTTCCAATGGAATATGCTAATCAAGAGACGCACGATGGGGTTAACCCTTAGTGATCTCGCTGACTAAATATGGATCACAAGGACCCATACGTGGAGCAAGATACACCGCCTCGGCGGGTGTTCTCCTCCCTACAACGTGTCCATGTTGCATATAATCAAATATGCAACCCACCACGCGACTCATTAATTAACACACCCAAAGTACTCAGCTAAGAGAGGTCCCATATCCTCTAGTGTGGTTAGCACGCACGTAATGCTCTGATAATGATACTCACAAGTAGTTCGGTCCTTAATTGACCCGGCACCATTCCAATCACACCCAAAAGATCACACCATCTTACCATTGTGCCCAAGTCTAAATTGTTTTCATTTTCAGTTTTAGTTTTGCAATTTAGACAAAGCACAAGGCTGAAATATACATACTATAACAGCTAGGATCAAGGTTATCGACAAGTCGATAACCGCCATTTCTACCGATAGCTAAGCATGGCTAAGCATAATGACACGTAAACTACTAAGTGGCAAGGGTCCATCCAATAACCCAAAATCACGCAAGTAACCTAGGCTTCAGAGTAGAGGAATAAACATTTCCTACCGATAATGCATCTAGTAGGCCAACTACCGACAATAGTTTAAAACAACATAGCAATGCATACATAGAATTTGCAAACAATATATTAGAATTTGAAAATAGTAGGAACAATATGATCAAATGAATGCTACATCTGCTTGCTTCGGTCAAGTGCAGGATCGATGGTCATTGTGGCTCAATATCAAGATTAATAATATTATCTTCGGAACCTAACGCGAAAAGGCGATAAGCAAATAAGAACGAAGAACACCAAATAAATTTCAACAGCAAAACACATCCAAATCTAATAAAATCTACACAACAGCTAGGGAATGGTCTAAGACAATGACAGGAACAAGAATTATGCAATTTGAACTAAGCATGCAAAAGATATGAGCAAAATGCTCTCTCTCAGCCTATATAGCAATCTAATCAATAATTAATACTATTCATGGCGAAATTTTCCAGAATGATCTAAGGTCTGAAATTTTTATAGCAGGTAGATTATGACATCCTAATAACAGCAAAGTTGGATTTACTAAATTTGGAGTTATACACATTTACTTATGATTTTTCTAAGTTGTAAATCTAATGCAAATCATTTTACAAAATTATGAACATGCTCAAATCCTATTTTACATGAAAGTATACTAACAGACGAATTTAACAAAATTGATTTTGCACAAAAAGGATTTATACAGAAAAAGATATGCATTTTTCAAGATTAAATCTATTTCTGGAATATTCAAAATGACAGAAATCAAGTTATTTCTAGTTACATAATTTTCTGCTACTGGAATATGCTTAAATCCATTTTTATAATAAACTAGAGTGACAGCATAATTTATTACCGTTGGAATTATCTAAAAAGCAGTTAAAATGAATTAGTTATGAGTTTCTAAAGTTTTTATATCATTTTCATTGTTAAATAAATACTTACCAAATACGCATAAACTCCAATAAAGAAAACGACGGACAACTCCCAACCCTTGATCTAAAATCCTACGGCTCACGCGCGCGCGAAACAAATAAGCGCGCCTGTGCGAAATCTAATCGGAGCCCACCGTTGGATCAAGATCCAACGGCGCACACGGGTGTATGCATTCGGACGGTGCGGTTGCATACACGATCTCAGCCGTTGATCGAAAGATCGACGGTCGAGAACGATCAAGGCATCCGGAGGGTCCGAATGCACTCACGATCAAGGCCGTTGATCAAGGGATCGACGGTGACCAAAGATTGAAGTTCAAAAAGAGATGCTGACACGTGGGGCACGCATGTCAGTGACCTTGAGTCACAACCGCGAACGATTAACCCACGTGCACAGTGCACTGGGCCCACATGTCAACGACTAAGAGTGGCGGTTAGGACAGAATTAATGCTTCTAATGATTATCATTAAATAGACACTAATGACTTCTGGAATTTGATTTTAAACCCTCGGGCCCACAAGTCAGCGACCCAGAGGTGATTTCCGACAGGAATTAAATGCCGACACATTAATTAAGCAATGATTAAGCATTAATGATGTCGGAACAGTGCGGGGTTGCACCAGAGGGCGATTTAAGGATGTTGGCCCCACTAGTCAGTGGCTCAACGACAATGATTAAGACACAATTAATTAACTAATGATTGGTAATTAATGTGTCCTAATTAAGTGACGAAACGGGAGCTCCTGCGCCGGCAAAACCCGAGCGGCTTGCACGGCTAATCGCCGGCGACACTGGCCGTGGCGGCGCCGAACAAGACCCAAAATGGAATCGCAATAGCACTGCGAACCCAATGGTGGCATTCTCGCCGCGTGAGGACTAGAACGCCGCTAGCGGAAACGAAAATGGAAGCTTTTACTGCTAAACATGAAAATAGCGAAAAGCTCCGCGGCGGTCCAAGGAAGCGGGTGCCAAAGCTTCTAAGGACTAATAAGAAGCTACCTCAGGGACTAGAAGCTTCAAAGATGGCCGGAGATGCTTGATCACAGAGGAAGCTCGCCGGACTTGGAGAAGAAAGTTTGAAAATGACCCCCTGAGCCAAATGAGTGATACCAAAGCATCAAAATAGCTTCATTAAGGTCCACAGAAGCTACATGAGCGAGTAATTAGAAAATGGAGCACTCACCTGAGCTGAGGAAGATGACCAATTTCGGCCGAATTTGAACAAACCCCAAATTGGACAATTCCTGAGAATCAAATCCAAAATTAAGTGAGGGGAAATGTTCAAGGAAGTAAACAGATAAGGTTAGGGCAAAGAAACGTGAAGGAGGACCACTGGAACACCAAGAACACCAGAGAAGCTTCACGGGTCAACAATGGCGATTCGCCATTTTTGAGGTGTTAAGCTCCAATATCGTGAATGAAGCTTGATGGTGGTCTAAAGAAATGCCAGGAGGCATTGAGAGTGCTTATAAAGCCATGAAAGCATTAGGGTTTGCACCACACCTCTTTCGGGTGGCAAAACACAGAGCACAATGCGCGGCCGACATGGAAAAGATAATAGCTGGTGCAATAGGGCATGGCATGGCCGAATGTGTCTCCCACGACCCATAATGTCGACTAGGGCAGCCGTAGGGAGCATGAAATGACATCTCCATGCCTTGCAATCGCTTTCGCACGGCGGAGGTTGAAGATGACCAACAAAAAGCTCGGGCGATTCAGAGCCCCACGATCTAAATCGACGGCCACGAAGCGCCATGCCTCCGGGCTTTAAACACAACGGAAAGGTTCCGAGCCCTAGGATCATAAACGAACGGCTCAGATTGCTCCACGTCGTAAACGCGATTTACAACGGAGGGACAAGCGGGCGTTGGATCTTAATCCAACGGCTCTGATTCAAGAATGCAACCGAGGGTCCGGCGGTTTCGAGAATCTCAACGGTTGGATGGAGATCTAACGGTCGACAAACAAACTTGCAACCGGAAGGTCCGAAAGGTTAAACGCACGCGGGCCGTGCGATTTAGATCCAACGGTGGAGATCCAACGCGCGTTTTGAAGAGAGGCTCGGTGCAGTTAGTTGACTGGACCGAATCAATTGGCTCGAGCCCGAGTCTGACTCGAACCCAAGTAACAGTAAAACCAAGTTTGACTTTGAAATAAGAACAGAGACTTTGAAGGATTTATTTGAGGTAGCAAATTAACTCCAAAAATTATGAAATTTTTACAGGAGCTTGCTAACTCAGATATTAACCTTGTGTAAAATTTTCAGAGGTTTTTATGCTGCGAATAAATCTCCAAAAATTCTGCAAGGCTCTGTTTTAATGTTTGACTGAGAGTCAAACAGGTTTGACTACCTCTAAAAATATTCAAACAATTTCTAAAAATTGTGAAATTTTTCAGAGGGGTCACATACCATCACAGAGACTTAGGAAAAATATTTCCAGAGGATGATCATAAGATTTGACAAGATTGTTTTTGGAATATCAAGATCTGGAACAACTAGACTTGTGACAATGTATTTCCATAATCCCTTGTACAAGAATTGTTTGGCACAATAGGAAATACATGATGTGAGAAAAAGTTTTAATTTCTACTGATTTTCTTACATTTGAAACACAAGCCTAAGATTGGGATGTTACAAAACCTCCCCCCCTTACAAGAATCTCGCCCCGAGATTCTATTTACTCGGAGAAGAAGGATGGGTAATCTGCACGAAGACGATCCTCGCGCTCCCAAGTTGCCTCATCTTCAGAATGGTTTGACCATCAACCTTAAGGAACTTGATGACACGGTTCCTTGTCCTTCGCTCGCATTCTTCGAGAATACGAACAGATGCTCATGATAGGTCAAATTTTCTTGCACATCGAGATTTTCCAACGGAGTTTCCTCAATCGAACACGGAGGCACTTCTTCAAGTGTGACACATGGAACACGCCGTGCACACCTCAAGTGAAGCCGGCAACCTAATCAGATGCAACAGCTCCAATCCTCTCGATGATGCGATAAGGCCCAACATATCGAGGAGCTAACTTGCCCTTGATGCCAAAACGCTGATGGCCCTTCAAGAGTGAGACCTTGAGATAAACAAAGTCATTGGGCTCAAAGCTCAACTCCCGACGACGACGATCCGCATAGCTCTTTTGCTGGATCGCCACGCGCAAATGCTCACGAATCACCGACTCGACTTTCGCCTCATTGATGGAATCGCCCAAGAACCGACGCCACCGCCGACCAGTTCAATGGGGTTCTACACCGCTCCCATACAAAGCCTCAAACGGTGCCATGCCAAGACTAGCTTGGAAACTGTTGTTGTAGGAGAACTCTGCAAACGGCAAGCACTTCTCCCACTTCTTTCCATAGGAAAGAACACAGGCACGGAGCATATCTTCCAACACTTGGTTGACTCTCTCCGTCCCACCATCGCTTGAGGATGATAAGTCAATCGAAGAAAGACGTGTACCCATCGCTTTGCGATTATGCCAAAAGCGAGAGGTGAAAAGAGAACCACGATCCGACACAATCGTTCGTGGAACACCATGCAAACATACAATGCGAGACACATAGAGATCCGCCACCGACTAACACCGAGATTGGTACGCGACCGGCGTAAAATGTGCTACCTTCACAATCGATCAATGACAACCTGGATAGCATCCTTCCCGAAGAAGTACGGCGCACCGGTGATGAAATCCATACCAACGGAATCCCACTTCCATTCTCGCATCGCAATGGTCAAGAAGGCTCGCTGACGCCGATGTTCGCCTTGACGCGACAAAGATACGCCGCACTCGGCAACAAACTCGCGATCTCGCTTCATGCGAGTCCACCGTAATCTCTCGTCAAGATCTTGATACATCTTGGTAGCTCCAGGATGGATAGACAAAGGGGAGTCATGGGCCTCGCGGAGAATCAATTCCCGCAATTCCATGACCTTCGGAACCACCAAGCGCCGTCCAAACCACACAACACCGTGCTCATCCTCAGAAAAGCACTTAGCTGTCCCGTTCTTGATGTTCTCGCTTGATTTGGATCACACCAACATCTGTCAGCTGGGCAGCCTTGATTTGTTCCACCAAAGTCGGTTGCACAACCAAGGTAGCAAGAGAACCATGCTCAATCAATCCCAAATTAAGCCGCTGAAATTCTTCGAGAAGGGTAGGTTGTTGCTCTTGAAGTGACAAGGTATTGCAATACACCTTGCGTCGAGTGCATCAAGAATAACATTAGCCTTGTCCGGATGATACTTGAATGCCCATATCATAATCCTTGATCAATTCCAACCATCTCCTCTCGCTCGAGGTTCAGATCCGGCTGGGTGAACAAATACTTCAAGCTCTTGTGATCAGAATACACCTCACAACGGTTACCAATAAGGTAATGCCGCCAAATCTTGAGTGCATGAACCACTGCAGCTAACTCCAAATCATGGGTAGGGTAGTTGAGTTCATGAGGCCTCAACTGCCTCGATGCATAGGCCACTACCTTGCCTTCTTGCATAAGAACACAACCAAGTCCTTGCCGAGAGGCATCACAATAAATGTCAAAGCTCTTATACACATCAGGGAGAACAAGCACTGGTGCTGACGTCAATCGCCTTTTGAGTTCTTGAAAACTCAAATCACAAGCAGATGACCATACGAATTTCTTTTCTTTCTTGAGCAATTCGGTCATGGGCTTAGCAATTTTGGAGAAGTTCTCGATAAAGCGGCGGTAGTAGCCCGCTAGACCAAGGAAACTCCTCACATCGGTGGATCGACTTGGCTGCCCCAAGATAGAACATCGCCGACCTTGCTAGGATCTATCATGACACCACTGCTGAAAGAACATGGCCCAAGAATGCCACTTCCTTCAACCGTAACTCGCACTTGTCGAACTTAGCATACAAACGATGCTCACGCAGACTTTCCCAATACAACTGCAGATGCTCAAGATGCTCTTCTTCACTCTTGGAGTAGATAAGAATGTCATCGATGAAAACCACAACAAACTTATCCAAATACTCCATGAACACCGAGTTCATAAGATTCATGAACAAAGCCGAGCATTGGTCAAACCGAAGACATGACGGTGTACTCGTAAAGGCCATAACGAGTAGTGAATGCCGTCTTTGAATATCTCACTCGATCCGGACTTGATGGTACCCCAATCTCAAGTCGATCTTGAGAACACACAAGCTCCACCAAGCGGTCAAAGAGATCATCAATACGAGGCAAAGGATATTTGTTTTTCACCGCACTTCATTCAATGGACGGTAATCAACACACATACGCAGTGGTCTTGTCCTTCTTCTTCACAAAAATAACTGACAACCCCAAGGAGATGAGCTAGGACGGATGAAGCCTTTTGCTTGAAGTTCACCCAACTGCTTCTTCAGCTCCTCCAACTCATTAGGAGGCATTCGGTACGGCGCCTTAGAAATTGGAGCGGTACCGGGCAACAACTCGATCACAAACTCCAAGTCTCGAACGGGAGGCATACCAGGCAAATCTTCAGGAAAGACATCCACAAAGTCACAGACTGTGGGCACCTCCTGAATCTCCATGGCTGGCTTAGCTTCAAGGGCACAAAGGTGTGGCTCCTGCAGCTGCGGTGAAATCCCAACTTGCTCGCCTGAGGGACTAGTGAGGAAAACCATCTTCCTAGCACAATCGATTTGCCCCAAGTGTTGGGACAACCAATCCATACCAAGAATCACATCCAGACGCGCCGAGTCAAGTAAGATGAGATTCGCCAAGAATTCCACTCCTTCAATATTAATAGGAACGCCCCGACATTCTTGATCAGCTCTCATTTCCTCTCCCGGAGGGCGAATAAACAAAGGAATCCCCAAAGGAGCAAAGTGAAGGTCACAATCAACAGCAAATGATCTCGAAATAAAGGAATGTGAAGCTCCAGAGTCAAACAAGACTGCAGCAGGACGATAACTAACAAGGAACGTACCCAACACAACGTCAGGTGCCTCCTGAGCCTCCTCAGCCGAGATGTGGTTGACTCGACCACTCCCGACACCCTGAGTCTTCTGGATCACCTTCTGGTCAGGTGTGTGACCATTCCCGCGTCCTCCATTAGGACGAGGGCTGCTCGATCCTCGAGGGCAATCGCAGCATAGTGGCCCTTCTTGTTGCAGCGGCGGTAACGCCGGCACTGGGTTGCGGGCGCAACTCGCCGCCAGTCGCAGTGCACGTGGTGAAACACGGCCGCGGGGACGAGCAATCGGCGCCGACGGCCTCGGCGGTGGTGAAGCCAAAGCACGAGCCATCGTGCGGCCCAACACGGACGAGTGAGGCGGCCTGCGCGCACCGATGGGCCTCCCACTTGCGCTATGGGACTCACCCGCCGCTTTTGCCTTGTGCTCGGCGGCGATGGCCTTGTCAACCAAGGCCCGAAGTCAACAAAGTCCACTATAGATAGCTTGTCCTGCAGCTCTCGGACAAGCCATCCATGAACCTCTCTGCTTAGCCTCATCGAGGCCACCTCACCCGAGCATAACGAGCCAAGTGGTTAAACTCGTAAAGATACTCCGAGACAGCCTTGCGCCCGCTAAGCGCAAGAAACTCCTTCTTCTTGAGCTTCATCAGCCATCGTATGTGGGCCCGACGAAAGCGGATCGAAACTCATCCCACGAGACAACGTGGCTGCGGGCTGCATGGCGAAAGTTCTCCCACCAAGAGAGTGCCGCACCGAGCCGGTGGGATGCAAAGAGTGCCCGCCTCGCTCCCGGCATCGAGCGATATTGAGCTTTCGCCAACAAGACGCAGCCAATCATCCGCGTCGAGTGGATCCTCTGACGAGAGAAAGTGGGTGGCTGCGACGGAGGAACTCCGCAAGCCCACCACGAGATCGTGGCCACCACCTCCGCATCTCCGGCGGCGGGAGCGGAGGTGTTCTCGCAATGACCTCCAAGATCCGGTCCGGTCCATGCGATTCCGCCGATCTTAGCGTAACCTCACCGTGGTCTGAGGAGGGGAAGCTCTCATCTGAACCAAATGTACGATCATTATTGGGTGGTTCTTGTCATCCTGTTCCACAAAAATAGGTTAAACACAACTCCGGAACAGGAGACAAAGAAAACAACTAACCACTAAACAAAACAACCTTTAAAAGCTCAAGTAACAACATAAAATTACAGCAAGATCATAAGGACAACAATCATCTTCCTATTATGACTAACTCGTATGGAAAAACGAGTAATCAATTTTTCAGGAAGACAAATTTCAGAATAATAACTTCTGTCCGAAACAGCTAGGAAATAGGGTGGAAATCATACTAAAGGAGGGTTAGACACTGAGCCAACTCATATCACTTCTTACCCTTTCATTCCCACAAATTTTAGTGGAATTAACCTCTCATTTTCAGTACTCTTACTACCTAAATGCTAGCTGTCCAGAAATTATCTTGCTTGCTGTCCAGATTAAACGCACGCGGGCCGTGCGATTTAGATCCAACGGTGGAGATCCAACGCGCGTTTTAAAGAGAGGCTCGGTGCAGTTAGTTGACTGGACCGAATCAATTGGCTCGAGCCCGAGTCTGACTCGAACCCAAGTAACAGTAAAATCAAGTTTGACTTTGAAATAAGAACAGAGACTTTGAAGGATTTATTTGAGGTAGCAAATTAACTCCAAAAATTATGAAATTTTTACAGGAGCTTGCTAACTCAGATATTAACCTTGTGTAAAATTTTCAGAGGTTTTTATGCTGCGAATAAATCTCCAAAAATTCTGCAAGGCTCTGTTTTAATGTTTGACTGAGAGTCAAACAGTTTGATCGCTCTAAAATATTCAAACAATTTCTAAAAATTGTGAAATTTTTCAGAGGGGTCACATACCATCACAGAGACTTAGGAAAAATATTTCCAGAGGATGATCATAAGATTTGACAAGATTGTTTTTGGAATATCAAGATCTGGAACAACTAGACTTGTGACAATGTATTTCCATAATCCCTTGTACAAGAATTGTTTGGCACAACAGGAAATACATGATGTAAGAAAAAGTTTTAATTTCTACTGATTTTCTTACATTTGAAACACAAGCCCAAGATTGGGATGTTACACCAATGCTCCGGCCTTGTTCATGAACCTCATGAATTCGGTGTTCATGGAATATTTGGACAGGTTCGTTGTGGTCTTCATCGATGATATCCTTATCTACTCCAAGAGCGATGAGGAACACACCGAGCATTTGAGGCTTGTGTTGGGCAAGCTTCACAGCACAAACCGTATGCGGTTCGCAGAAGTGCGCATTCTCGTTGAAGGAAGTAGCCTTCTTAGGCCATATTCTTTCGGCAGAGGCGAGTGTGGATCCTAGCAAGATCGACGTGCTTTCTCGAGTCACCACTTGGCCACCGGTTCGGAGTTTTCTTGGTTTAGCGGGATACTATCGCCGCTTATCGAGAACTTCTCCAAGATAGCGGCCGGCGACGGAGTTGCTCAAGAAGGACAAGAAGTTCTCGTGGTCCGTTGATTGCGAGGAAAGTTTCCAAGAACTTAAGAAGCGATTGACCACCGCTCCCGCTCTTGTTCTCCCGATGTCCGCCAAAGCTTCGATATCTTTGTGACGCTTCGCCGAGGCCTCGGTTGTGTCCTTATGCAAGAAGGCAAGGTAGTGGCCTATGCATCAAGGCAATTGAGACTTCATGAACTCAACTATCCTACCCATGACTTGAGTTGGCCACCGTGATCCTTGCACTTAAGATTTGGCGACATTACCTAATCGTAATCGCTGTGAAGTGTATTCGATCACAAAAGCTTGAAGTATTTGTTCACCCAAGCGCACTGAACCTCGTGCAAAGGAGATGGTTGGAGTTGATCAAGGACTATGACGTGGGTATTCACTACCATCCGGCAAGGCCAATGTCGCTATGGATGCGCTTAGTCGCAGCGCATTGCAATGCATTGTTGCTCCAAGAGCCTCACCCCTCTTTTGGAGGAGTTTCAAATGTCTCAACTTGGGTTTGGTTGAGCATGGTTCCTCGCCGCCTTGGTTGTCCAGCCAACCTTGGTGGATCGGATCAGGTCTGCTCAGCAGTCAGATGTTGGGGTGAACCGCATCAAGGAAAATGTCAAGAATGGAACAGCCAAGTGCTTCTCCGTAGATGAGCTTGGTGTCGTGAGGTTTGGGCAACGCCTCGTGGTTCCAAAGGACATGGAGTTGCGGGATTTGATCCTCCGCGAAGCCCACGATTCTCCGTTATCTATTCATCCCGGGGCCACGAAGATGTACCAGGATCTTCGCGAGATTTTGGTGGACCCGAATGAAGAGGGAGATCGCAAGGTTCGTTGCCGAGTGCGACGTGTGTCGCCGTGTCAAGGCCGAGCATCGCCCACCGATTACTTCAGCCCTTGCCCATTCCGAGTGGAAGTGGATTCGGTCGGGATGGATTTTATCACCGCCTACCTAGATCACCGAGGGGCAATGATGCCATTTGGGTTATCGCTGACCGCTGACGAAAGTGGCGATTTTCTTCCGCCAAGACCAAGATTCGCACGGCCACCTTGCGGAGCTCTATATCGCCAGATAGTGAGCTTGCATGGTGTCAAGACGATCATTTCTGATCGTGGTTCCATCTTCACTTCCCAGTTCTGGCATAGCTTGCAAGAAGCTATGGGAACTCGTCTTTCTTTCAGCATAGCATATCACCCCCAAACAGATGGTAAGACCGAGAGGGTCAACCAAGTTTTGGAGGACATGCTTCGAGCTTGTGTCCTTTCCTTTGGGAAGCATTGGGAGAAGTGCTTGCCATTCGCCGAGTTTTCTTACAACAACAGCTTTCAAGCCGCCTCGATAGCACCATTCGAGGCCTTATACGGGAGAAAGTGTAGAACCCCGTTGAACTTGTGCGAGACCGTGAGAGACCTTTCTTTGGCCGACTCGATTAATGAGGCCGAGTCAAGTCCACCATTCGTGATCGCTACGCACGCTCAATCCAGGCAAAAGAGCTATGCGGATCGCCGTCGTCGTGAGTTGAGCTTTGAGCCCAATGACTTCGTTTACCTCAAGATTTCTCCTCTGAAAGGTCACCAGTGTTTTGGTGTTAAGGGCAAGTTAGCTCCTCGATATGTCGGTCCATACCGTGTTATCGAGAAAAAGGGAGCTGTTGCCTACAAGTTGGAGTTGCCTGCTGCACTTGCGGGGGTACATGATGTGTTCCATGTGTCCCAGCTAAAGAAGTGCCTCCGTGTTCCAACAGAAGAAGCTCCGTTGGAAACCTTGGATGTTCAGGAAGATTTGACCTATCGCGAGCACCCTGTTTGCATACTCGAGGAGGCTGAGCGAAGAACAAGGAACAAGACCATCAAGTTCCTTAAAGTTCAGTGGTCAAACCATCCCGAGGATGAGGCTACTTGGGAGCGAGAAGATCGTCTCCGTGCAGACTACCCCTCTTTCTTTTCCGAGTGAACCAAATCTCGGGACGAGATTTTTGTAAGGGGGGGAGGTTTGTAACATCCCCATTTTGGCTTGTGTTTCAAATGTAAGAAATTGAGGGTAAATTAAAACTTTTCTTACATCCTTGTGCTTTTGAACTTTTCTGAAAATTCTTGTAAAAGGATTTTGGGAAATTCAAAATCAAAACCCTCAATTATCTAAAGTCAACAACCTCCTTGGTCAAATCTTGTGTCAAACCCTTGGAAATAATTTTTCCTTGGTTCTAAGGTTGCTTGGTAACACCTCTGAATTATTTCATAATTTTTGGAAATTATTTGAAATATTTTAGAGGCAAGTCAAACCTTGGTCAAACCTCTGAAATAACCTTCTGGAATTTCTTGAGAAAATCCCATTGCACAAAAATCTCTGAAAATTTTATGGAAGGTTAACCCCAAGGTAAGCAAGCTCCAGTTAAAATTGCATGAATTTTGGAGTTGATTTGATACCTCAATTAAATCCCCAAGGTCTCAGCCTTTAAAGTTCAAAACCTAATTGGTTTGCACTGTTCCTCAGGTGCGGTCAGACTCAGGCTCGAGCCAACTGACTCGGCCGAGTCAACTAATCGCACCGCGCGGCCGAAGCGGCGCGCGTCGCCATCACCATTGGATCTCCATCGAACGGCTCTCATTCGTGTAAGCATTCGGACAACTCCGGTTGCCCTCTGTTTCTTGACCGTTGGATTTCCATCGGACGGTGGACGATTGTGCGCGGCCGTTTCGACGCGATCGCGTGTTAGCCCTTGGATGCAAATCGGATGGTTGGCCGTCGTCGCCTTCCTCTCGCTCACGCGGCGCTGCGCCATGGCGGAGCCGAGCGTGGGTGCGCAGTGCCCTGTCACCTCCGTCTTCGTCAACGGCTCTCTGCAGGCGCATTAAATGCCCGCCACCCACCGCCCGCTTAGTCGTCGTCTCAATCGCTCCGCCGCCACGGCGACCGCAGCGCAGCGGAACCCGAGGTGGAGCAACGGTGCTCTCTCGCTCTTCCCGCTACTTAAGCCCCCATTGTCGTGCTTTATCCTCCTTTACACACCCTTGAGCTCTCCCGTGCACCCCGCCTTGTGGAGCTCTCGGCGCTCAAATCTCCTCACACAGAATGTGACCCAAAGTTAGGGTTTGTATTTCAAATGTAAAATTATGAGGAGAAATAAAAACTTTGGATGCCTCATGAAATCATTTGAAAGTTTACCAAATTTTCCCTAACCAATTTCCATTTTCTAGAATTTGTTCTTGTAAATGGAAGTGGTTGCCAACAAATTCTTAGCCCTAAAACTTGTGATCATCCTCTGCAAATATTTTTCCTATCATCTTGATCATCCTATCTACCTCTCTGAAAAATCTCACAATTTTTAGATTTTATTTGCTATTTCTAATGGCGAAGTCAAGCTAGTTTGAAATCTGGTCAAACTTCTGTACAGCAACTTGTGAATTTTATTGGGAGAAATCTAGTGCATGAAAACTCCTGGAAAAATTACACAAGGTTGTCCTCTGTCCCAGTAAGATTCCATAAAAATTTCAGAGTTTTTGGAGCTCTGGAACTACCTCTAAAGATTCCCCAAATCTTCTCTGTCTTTTTAATTCAAATCTGGAACCACTGTTCCTCGGGCTCGAACCCGAGCCCGACTCAAGTCCGACCGCGCCGCTCGGCGCGATCGCGTCAACTAGCTGCACCGACCCGAGTCCGATAAATCGTGGCCATCTGATGCAGATCGTGCGGCCCTCGTGCGCCGATGCGAACGACCTGTCCGATTGCATCGCGGGATCCCGACCGTCCATCTCAAATCCTACGGTCTACACCATCCTAGTCGAGCCGAACCATCTGATCGCGCCGCACCTGTCTCCGACTCATGCCGCTTCACCGCTGTCACTGACATGTGGGCCATCCTCGCCAAGATCACCTCGCCTTCTCCGCGTCTCACCGAGCTCGCGCCGCGGCCGCATGCTTGCCACGCCTCGTCGCCGCCACGTCGGGGACGCGTGTTCCTCTCGGCTTCCGCGAGCTTTATAACCCGACCGCACTCATCGTCGCCGTTCGCTTCTTCGCCTCTCGCCTCTCCGCTCGTTTCTCTGTTTCGGCCGGAGAAGAGAGCGAAGGTAGCGCTGCCGTGCTAGCGCCGCCCTCGCGCCAGCAACCCCTCCATCGCGATCCACTCTCCTCGCCGCATCCATTTTGCCCGTTCCAAGCTCGTGGCACCCAGTGAATCGTCCGGAGCCACTTCGTCGTCTTCGTCTCCGGTTGCGGCGACTTCGCGAGCTCAATTGCGTTCCGGTGAGTTTCTAGCTTCGCCACCTGGTCCCTTAGGATCGCATCACTGCGTTGAGTCTAACTGTGACCTTGTTTCGTTCTTTGATGCATCACCGAGGCGGTGCGACCCCTTCTTCCCCACGCGAGGTGATTCGTCGCCGCAACGATTCCGGCCACCTCGGTGCTCCGTCGTCATCTTGATCGTGGGCATAACCTTCCCGTGTCAAGGCGGCCGCGCGCACTCGCCGGCTTCCGCCGCTCGTAGCGCCATCGCCACGAGCACCGCACCTTCTTCTCCGCCTCGGCCGCCGTGAGCTCATCTCCGTCGACCATCGGGCTCCGCGTCGTTGCCACTGGGTTCGCGAAGTCTCTGTGAACCCGAAGGTATCACTCACTCGTCTTGAAACTCACTGGTTTGCAAGTTCCGCTGCGCGGCCGCGCCACCGTCCCCGTGCGCGCCGGCGAGCCGCCGGTGTCATCTCTTTAGCGTTAATCTTGTTTAGTGTAGTCACTGGCTTGTGGGCCCTCGGTTTTAATCACGTTTAGATATCGTCTAATCGAACCGTTATATTTCACCTTGAGTCTCTGTCATGTGGGCCCGGAATGTCAGTTAGGGATTGTGTAGTTTCGTTAATACGTTTTCCTTGTCGGGAAGCGTAGATCTCTGTGTTTGTATGTTAGGAATGCGTTTTGCTTAGCCAAAGGCGATTCTCGAAACGCCGACGCCACCTTCGCGGCGGGTGCCCCGTAAGCTTGCGCCGCCCGCTCACAACGCCTAGGCTAGCTGGCTGTGGGTGTAAAATGGGATAAATGCTTTATAGATTTCTGTAATGCTTTTCTGTTGCACTATTAATTCAATTAAACTTAGAAAATGCATAACTAATTCAATTTTTCTCCAAATCGCATGAAACCAGTGCTGATAATTTTCATTTTAAATGTACTAATTACTAAAATCAGTTTCAACCATGTCTCGGTTAGCAAAAATCTGTTAATAAATTAATTGGTGTATTATGTATTTTCCAAATTAGAAAATTCATATCTCTTTCATTAATTGTCCAAATCCAGTAAAACCAATTTTGTAAATTTTCATTTTTAGTGTACTAATTATCAGGATAGGTTTTAGATACTGTTTCTGTTCATGAAAATTTGTTAAGTATATAACTAGTGCTTTAATGTGTATGTTAGCTTAGAAAATTGCTAGAAAATGCATCACCATTTTAAATAAGCTATTTCTCTATTTCTAAAAATGTGTTAGTTCATGCTTAGGCCGCTGTGTGAGTTTTAGTATGTTTTGTTGTTGTTGTATGTTTGAGTTTTGTCGGTGTTATTCGTTCTTATTCGCTGTTATTTGTTCAATCGTTAGGCTTCGACATTTGCGGTAACCCTGAGAGCGACCCTCCGCAACAAATTGAGCAACAGCTAGAAGGCAAGCAGTTTGATCATGTTTATCCCAGTATTTTAAGTCTAATATTTTGTTTCAACTGTATGTATGCATTGCCTAATTTGTGTTAAATTGATTAGTTAAAATCCGTAGCTGCATATCCTGTAGGTGAAATATTGATCTCTACTACCTGAGCCTAGGTTACTTGCTGTGATTAAAGTTCGTTGGATGAACTCTTATCACTTAGTAGATTACGAGTTCAGTTGCTTAGTCATACTTAGATTCCGGTAGATTTGGGCGATCATCGACTTAGTCGATGATTTTGATCACATAAAATTATTATTGCTGTTTTTATGTTAGCTTATGCTCTGTTAATTGCAAAACCTAAAACTGAAAACAAAAAGGATTTAGACGCGGGCACAATGGTAAGATTGGTGTGATCTGTTGGGTGTGACTGGAAAGGTGCCCGGGTCAATTAAGGACCGAACATCTTGTGAGTACACATATCCAGCATTTCGCGCTAACCACACTAGAGTATATGGGACCTCTCTTGACCTAGTACTTTGGCGTGTATTGGCTCCGGGTCGCAGGAGGTCGCAGGAGGGATGGTGTAGGGAGCATGGTAGTTGTCCGAAAAGCTTTACCCCGCAAAGGTAGTTGTCTTTTCGGCTTTACCATGTAAGCGTATGGATTTCTATCCATACGAGCTGCTCGTAGTTAATACACAATATTGGAAACAGTCTCGAGGACTTAGTCTGTGCAAAGATACCTTCTAAGTGTGCTTTGGCTTAAAGGCGATGCAAGTGTGGGTACAGATGGTACACCCTCGCAGGTTAAAAACTATTCGAATAGCCTCGCCCTAGGTGATGGACACGCTTGGGTAAGCTTTTCAAGAGTTAGACTACAACCTTTAAATTAAAACTTGTAGGTGGTACGAACTGGGATTCGTGCTATGTTGTGGTGACTATTGGGATAGTCACTTCTAGGTGGTTACTTGTATCTATCTTTATTTCGCTATTATTTCAATAGTAAAAATGAATTGCAACCTTGCCTTCAAACTGTATTACATTATTGCAAACAAATCTGGCTTTATGCAAATAAAACATATGGCCTCCACCAAATAAGCCTGCATGTAGCATATGTATAGGTCTGCTAGTTCACACGTCAGTCTTGCGAGTACAAAGACAATCTTTGTACTCAGGGTTTGCTTAATGTTTTTGTTGCAGAGGAAGAAGGTGAGCCCCAAGGGCCTCACTTCTGTGAGCTGTGCTGCCGTTTCGTGTTCAACGACTAGGCTTGGCGGTCCGGTCAGATGCCTTGTGGGTGAAGGCACGCTGATTGGCTTTGTTTATAGCCATCTTATGGCACTTTTGCTTCCGCTGTCTGTCTTGTGTATTTGTGTATCTTTTGGCCGGTCGGCCATTGTCTGTAATAACTCTACTGTTGTTACTTTCGGTTTGTAGTGTGATGTTTGGACTCTATGTTTGGAATGGAGTTGATGCGTAATTTTGTGGTGATGTGTGTATACTGCTTGCTGGGAAGTATACATATGTCGAGGCTCAGTTTATTTGATTTGTGATGCTATGACCAGGCGGTTGATTAAGCATTACCAGCCAAATAAATTGGGGTCCTCACAGCCGCCATTGTTGCCCGCGGAGCTTCTCGGTGAAGGTCGTGCTCCAGTGGTTCCCTGGCTCCCTCCTTGCTCCTGCACCTTCCTCTCACCTCGGTGGTGCTTAACAACCGCTCCATTTCAGTTGCTTCAACGGAGCACCGGATTTTGATTTCAAATCGCCGCGGCGCCTCTTTTCGCGTCTCCGGTCGGTGAGGCCTTCTCCCTCTAATTCCTCTCTTTGGTAGCATCGGTGGGTGGTATGCAACCTATCTTGATCACGCGGGCTCGTTGTTTTGGCTCAGGTGATCCTCCCCTCGTTGCCGCCATTGTTGCCGCCATGAGCTTCGTCGCGGAGCTACTCGGTCATCCTCTGCACTCCGCGTCACTCGGGTAGCATCGCAGAGTCCCTAGATGCTCGCACCGCTTAAATGAACCGCCGCGGAGCTCCTTGTTGCTTGTCGACGTTGCCGCCTTTACCGCGCCGCCTCTAGTCGTCGCGCGCGCTCGTCCACCACCGTCGGTGTGGGTGATACCGAGGGTGCGCGATGCTATTGCGCATCCATTTCTCGCATTCACTCGCGCCGCGTTTTTGTCGCCGCGTTTTGCCGGTGAAGCCGCCGCGTTGTCGGACGACAACGCCGCGGAGCGACGTGGCTGGTCTTCGGCCGTTGATCCAGATCAACGACTCGAGCCTCCACGCCGCCCTCTGCTCGCGCACGTGAGGAGTGTGTTGGCCTGGTTCAATGTCGTCCGTTGGATCTGAGATCTGCGGCTGTTGGTTAGCCACGTCGCCTCTTTCTCGATCTGCCGGTTTTCGCTAAGTCCAGAAATCCGTATCACATTAAGGTCTTCTCATTTTCATATCTTTGTAATCTTAGCTCCAAATTAGATGATTCCAGTTTTGTTAGCTCCCTTATACCTTGAACTTAAATAGAAAAATAATTGTAGACCATGATCAAACCTGGAAAACCTTTTTCAAAAATAGTAAACAAATGAGCTTAATACTGTTTTTTAGAACTTTTAGCAAGCTTGTAAAATGCATATCTTTTAATCTATAGGTCCTTTTTGAATGAATCCAATTGGATTAGCTCCCACTGCTAGTGTATTTGCTAGGAAAATTGGTTTCACAAATTTTTGCTTGCTCTTTCGTTTAAGTGTTGCTCGTCTTATTGGTTGTTTTCGCTCTTTCGCTTAGGCTTCGACATTTGCGGTAACCCCGAGAACGACCCTCCGCAACAATTTGAACAACGACAAGCGAGCAAGCGCTTGATCATTTCCATTGATCCCATTACTTTTAAAAGTCCAATATTTTGTTTAACTTCTATGTATGCATTGCTATTTTGTTGTTAAATTGATTAGTTAGACCTCTAGTTGCATAATCTGTAGGTAAATAATTATCCTCTACTACCTGAGCCTAGGTTATTTGTCGTGATTAGAGTTCGTTGGATGAGCTCTGTCACTTAGTAGATTATGGATAAATATTGCTTAGCCATGCCTAGTATCGGTAGTATTGGGCGATCATCGACTTAGTCGGTGATCTTGATCACGCAAATGCTATTATTATTCCATTATGTCCAACCCTTGTGTTTTACCATTTTGCAAATCAAAAATCGAAAACAAAAATTATATCTTGGCTTGGGCACAATGGTATGTTGGGTGATCTGTTGGGTGTGATTGAATGGTGCCTAAGTCCCTAAGGACCGAGTTACTTGTGCCATTGATCCAAGCAATTGTTGCGTACAACCACACGAGGGGATATGGAACCTCTCTGACTAAGTACTTTGGAAGGTGTTAATTATGAGCTGGTCTGGGTGTGTTCTGTGTGTGTGTGTGTTGTGGTGTTGGAGGAGCATTAGCGCACCGGTTAGGCCGTCTAATGTGTCTTTCTCCGTGGGTTGCGGATCTTAATTAACATCGCCCATTGAAAGCGCCTTGTTAGGCTTAGCCATGCCTGCATACCAAAGGAAGTGTGCTAACCGTGGCTGGTGGAAAGGCGGTCTATCGTGTGGGTACATTGGTACACCCCTGCAGGGTTAAAACTATTCGAATAGCCTCGTCCTAGGTTATGGACACGCTTGGTTATTTACCACAAGAACTAGACTACAACCTTTTAAAAAAAACTTAAACTTGACATGGGTGGTATGAAGGGGGACTTCATGCTATTGTTGTGGTGACTATGGGTTAGTCACTTCTAGGTTGGTGTTGTCCTCTATCTATTGTTGTTATTGTCTCTCGTTATTTGAACAATAAAAGTTAATTGCAAACTTGCTTTGAATCTATTACATTATTGCAAATGAAAACTTGCTTTATGTCAAAATAAGTCCGAGCCTCATCCACTTAAATAAAGCTTGCATGTAGTTAATTATAGTTCGTTATCTCACACGTCAGCCTTGCAGTACAAAAACAAGTTTTGTACTCATCCGCTTGCTTAATATTAATTGTTGCAGAGGAAGAAGGTGAGCCCCAAGGGCCTCACTTTTGTGAGTCGTGTTGCGCGCTGTTTGGGACGATTAGCTTGGCGGTCCGGTTGGTTGCCTTGTGGGTAAAGGCACACCGATTGGCTTTTGTTTATCGCCATCTTATGGCTATTTTGCTTCCGCTATTTAAATTAGTTACTTATGTGTTATTTGGCCGGTCGGTCTCTCTTTTGTAATAACTCTCTTTATATTATCTATGGCTTTCAGTTGTTGCTTTTGCTTCGGCTCTATGTGTATGAATGGAATTGATGCATGATTTTGTAGCGGGGTGTGTATACTGCAATTCTGGGAAGTATACATATCTCGAGGCTTGGTTTATTTGATTTGTACTGTTAGGACCAAGTGGATGGTTAAACAGTACAAGCCGAATAAACCGGGGTCCTCACAGGAAACACAGTTGATCTTAGAGTCAACCATACCGGAGCGGGTGCGGGAAGCACAGCAGGATGATCAGTTATTGCAGAGGGTTCGAACGCGGTTGGATATGGGCAAAGAAGGGGACTTCAGTCTAGACGGATCTGGTGCGTTGCGGTTTAAGGGTCGCCTTTGTGTACCACAGAAAGCGGGGGTTAAGGATGATATCTTGAGGGAGGCACATCGCACCCTGTATTCGGTTCATCCGGGCGAGGCGAAGATGTACCGTGACCTGAAGTAGAACTTCTGGTGGAAGAGGATGAAGGTGGACATAGCTAATTATGTAGCCTCTTGTGGTGTTTGTCAGCAGGTGAAGGCGGAACATAAGTGTCCTGCAGGACTGTTGCAGCCATTAGAGGTCCCGAAATGGCCATGGAATGACATCTCCATGGACTTCGTGGTTGCGTTACCTCGATCACCACGAGGTAAGGATGCATTTTGGGTGGTGGTGGATCGTCTCAGCAAATCCGCACATTTTATTCCAATCCGCACGACCAACTCAGCAAGCGACTTAGCTCCAATCTATGTGCGCGAGATTGTAAGATTGCATGGTGTGCCAAAGACCATCATTTCTGACAGAGATGCCAAGTTTGTTTCCAAGTTTTGGGAGAGTTTGCAGAATGCACTAGGCACCCAGCTCCGTTTTAGCACAACATTTCATCCACAGACCGACGGACAGTCGGAGCGCACCATTCAGACTTTGGAGGACATGCTGCGGTCCTGTGTTTTGTCCTGGAAGGGTAGTTGGGAGGATCAGTTGCCTTTGGCGGAATTTGCTTATAATAACAGCTACCATTCAAGTATTAAAGCTGCACCGTTCGAGGTTTTGTATGGGTGCAAATGCAGGTCACCCCTTTGCTGGGAAGCAGTGGGAGAGAAGGCAGTTTTAGGCCCAAATTGGGTCCAAAAGACGGTTGAACGAGTGGCTTTGGTGAGACAGAATCTGTTAGCAGCCCACAGCAGGCAGAAAAGTTATGCAGATATGAGGAGGCGGGATTTGGAATTCGAAGTGGGGGATCAGGTGCTCTTGAGAGTATCACCCACGAAGGGTGTGGTGAGGTTCGGTACCAAAGAGAAGCTTAGCTCGAGGTACATTGGACCTTTCACAATCCTGGCTCGGATTGGGAAGTTGGCATACCGTTTGGACCTTCCAGAGTCTATGCGAGGGGTGCATAACGTATTTCACGTATCTATGTTGAGGAAGTACCTGCGAGACCCAGAGTATCATGTACTGCTAGAGCCTCTAATCATAGAGCAAGATTTAAACTTTGAGTCAAGGCCAATACGAATCCTGGAAAGATCAGAAAAAGTTCCGAGGAACAAAACACTGAAGTATGTTAAGGTGCTTTGGTCACAGTAGTACGAGAGAGAGGTCACCTGGGAATTGGAGTCTTGCATGCGCGAGCAACATCCAGAGTTATTCACAGCAGGTACGTGGTTATTTAGTAAGTCTAGTTATGATTATACTTTGGCGTAAGCATGGTGAGAATTCCGGGTCGAATTCTGCTAAGGGGGTAGAATGTAATATCCTAAAATTAATCCTTGAGGGTTTATGTGTAATTAGACGAAAGGGGATAGGTAAAAACATAATTCTTCTTTTAGAGTTTTCAGGGAGGAGTTAGTCTGCCGTTTAAAAGGATCGTGGGAAGCGAATTTTAGAAACCCTACCAGTTCTTTTGTTTTCCCCGTGCGCCGCCGTTCTCCTGAGAGCCGCGCGTAGCCACCTTGTGACCGCCTCTACGAAGCATTTGCCTGCCCACTGTTCGCCTGCCGCCTTGGTGCCGGCGCGTGAAGCCCTACCCCGCGTGACGCCACCTGCCTGGGCCAACGCACACCCGGCCGCGTGGAGCCGCTGCAGTCCTGCTGCGTTGGTCAGTTTGTCAATTCCCGTAGCTTGTTTACCTGGATTGCTACGGCAAGAGATTTGACATGCATTCAGTGCTTTGATTATTTTAATTGGAGATACATGTAGAGCTTTGATTATTTTAATTGAAGATGCATGTAGAGATTTGATTATTTTAATTGGAGATGCATGCACACGTTGCGAGTGCTAGGATTTTTTTCTAGTAGCAAGATATTTAGTGCTGGTTGTGTTATTTAATTGGGATTGTTAGGGAGAGAGATTAATTTAATATTGAATTAGTGTTGGCATGCATCAACTATGAATATTTAATTGTAGTAGGGGAGAGATAGTTTATTGGTTTTGTCCACCAAATTAGCTGCTACTGCATGCGTTTCATTAGTTGGATTGACGATGACATCAAACCTAAGGATGCAAACACTGCTTCGGCCTGCTGCACTGCATCCTCTACTTCAATAACATCTTCGCCAATAGGACTTTCGGCTAATGCAAGACCATATTACCCAATTGGATCGAGCTATGTCTACATGCCATGGTATTATGTCTACAAGCCATGGTGCTACTGCATGTGCCAAGCTGGATACGTTTTGGTCAGAACAGTTCGGAATCAGCCTGACAACACCAACTTCAAATGGGCATAACTTTCACATACAGAGTCCGTTGGAGGTCCACGAGTACTTGATTGAAACCTTATTTCATCCTCTTTCCAACGGATCCGGCCTCATCTTCAAATTCCTTCTGGACTGATCGCAATCATCAAAAGAAGACGATATATCACTTGTTTGGGCCAATCTGGGCCTTGTAATCTTACTGAACTTGGCCCATCTGCCGGCGGCCCACCTGGGGGGTGTGTTACTGTTCACATGAACAGTAACTCGCAAATATTAGTCCCGCCCTGCTAGTTCCTTTAGATTTGTGGCTCCTTGTTCCCTATTTAAGGAGACCGCACCCCCTCTAGTTTTCTCGGATTTTGTTTAGTTAAAAGTTAGCTTTGTTGCAACTTCGTGTATTGGCTTGTGTCGGCTAGACCAACCATAATACCACTTCAAAATCCCAACTAAATTAAATATTTCAATCCTATTCGCAATTTCAGATTGCTTATTTATCTTGTTCTTGCGTGCTTCTTCTGTATGCGTGAATCGACCTTCGTGGTCGTCATCCGGTATTCGTGCGGTTGATAACGACTTGTCGAAAGCGCTCAACGATTGCGTGGTTTCGAGCCTTGCGTGTTCGTAGCCAGGATCGTGAGAGTTGAGCGACGCCTACCGAACCTATCGTTCTCATCGAAAGATCAGGTCAACAATCGGACCTTCGGGTTCATCAGGTGGTATCAGAGCTACAGTTCATCGGTGAGAATTTTTTTTTTCCTACAGTCCACATAGCCAAAAATAAAAAAATAGGTTTAGTTCATCGACCAAACCAATTTGTGCCTTTGCAATTTCTTCTTTTAGTTTGCGTTGTTGAATTATAGTTGCATCGTCGAGACTTTGTGCTGGCTTCCTGTCTAGATTTGTCTAGTTTAGGGTATCTGCAAATCGTCTAGGTCTGTTCTTCGCAAGAACAAAAGGCGCGCTGTCTGGCATTAGGGCTTGATTTCATACGCACAAAAAAAAAGATAGATCAATCAATTGCTCGTGTGTGCATCGCGCGCGCCAATCATCCGGTCAGCAACAGATCCAATTGAGTTCATCAGGTGGCTTTCATACACAACAAAATTTTAACAGATCCAATCTGCCGACCGCAAAACAGTCAACATCAGCAGCAGCGAGGGACAAGCGCCTTCTCGCCGCCTCATCGCTGCCGAGGCGCACGCCCGGCCGCCATCGCACTCCGCCGCGCACCCCATCTCCGCCGCCGCACGGGCCGAAGCTTGGAGTCACGCTGCCGCCGCCGCTTGAAACCGACCCGTCACCTCCGCGCGCCGCCGCCTCTCCGCCGCCGCCCGCACGCCTTCCGTCCGCCGAGCCGATGCCGCTTTAGGCCGCCAGCCGAGCCGCCGTGCGTTCGCCCACTCGCCGACGCCACCGCTTTGCGCCATCGACCACGCCGCTGGCCGCCGCGACGCGCCGCCACGCTTTGAGCCACCGCCGCCGGGAAGGCAGCCGCTCCTTGTGCACCGCAGCGTCGCCGCCGCTTGAAAAGAGCCGCCGCCGCGCGGGCTCGCACTTCCAGGGGAGGGAGCCGCCGCCACTGCAGGGGCCCTCGCCGGGATCACTGGCCGCCGCCGCCTTGGCTCAAGCCGACGCCGCCGCTGACTCCATCCGGTACCGCCGCTTGGGAAGCCACCGTCGACTCCATCCGGGACCGCGTCACCCGGATCCGCTCCCTCGGGCGAGCAGCGGCAGCAGCCCTTCGCTCCCTCCATGTCGCCAGGCAACCGCGGACGCCTTCTCCGGCCATTTCCTCCCGAGTCGCTTGCCGTCGGCTCCCACTCGCCCCGACGGTGCCGCCGCTGCTTCCACCGGTCCCACGCCGCTGCGCCCGCAGTTCTTGCGCCACCGGATCGCGCCGTTGACGCCGCCGCGACGGGGTCGCCGCCACGCTGCCGTTCGCGCAGCCGAGCCGCTATGCGCGCAGACCGCCGCTCACACGGAGGAGCTCCTGTGAATTTTAGTTTGGGGTCCATCAGAGGGCCAACTCCAGAAGCTTATCGGATAAGCTTCTTGCCCAGTGACTTTTGAAAGAAAAAAAACAAAAAAATTGAGAGAAAAAAATAGCCCGATTTTGGTTACTGTAGCAGAAAAAACAGATTTTTCAGTCCCCAGTAGCTTGCTGAGGTAAAAAAAAAAAGAGAAAGAGCGAAAAAAAAGAAAGAGAAGAAAAAAAAGAGGAGAAAAGAAATAGAAGAAAGGTAAAAAAAAAAGAGAGAAGAAGAAAAAGAAAAACAAATTTCAGAGCTACCTCTTTTTCTTGACATTTATTTCCTTGTTCTGTTGGCCATAGTCATCCTTTGCTTGCTTGCTTTGATAGTTCTTGTGCTAGCCCTCCGTTGTTGCGACAGTTGTTTTTGCGAGTTGCTCTAGCTAGGCTTGGTTTAGACTAGGACCAGCACTTGGACTAGTACTTTGAACAATTTTTCAACTTTGCATACTGAATTGAATAATTGCTATTCCTTTGCTACATACTAGCCTTCCGAGCTCCACTCCCTACTAACTCAGCAGGTGCCGTTCCTCGCAATCGTTGGTCTGATCGCAAGTGAGAGTATCACGAACCAGCCACCGGTTGTACCACTTCCTTGCTGCATTGGTAAGAACTTGTAATAACTGGGTATAAGCTTGAGTGTGAGTGACTTGTGAAACTCCAGAACCTAATAGTCATAGGGACATATACACTGTGATTTGTTCTTTGTTTTCTATTAACAATGGCAGGTTCCGGGTCACAAGGGGAGCATAGCATGCCCAATGTTGAGGAAGATGCACCTCTCACGCCTCGCACGAAAGACATCATGCAGCACTTCTCACGCTTGTTGAGTCAACATTCGGAGCGTATTGAGCGAGTTCTAGATCGCACTAATAACGATCTTGCTGGGATTGCTACACGTGTGGAGCAACTAGGGAGAACTCCCCCTCCTGCTGCCGCCCCCGCTGCTGTTGGCGTTGCACAACCGTGCCGTAATCCATCCGTTGCTTGTGCTCGCTCTTGGGCCGATGAGGTGGAAGAAGAAGAAATGAACAACTACACTGCTGATACAGAAACTGATGGATTCAATGTTCACAATGATCATAACCATCGTCGGCTTCGTCACAATCGTCAAGGTATGGGAAGAAATCAACGTGAGGTATGCGGCCATAATGATGCAATTGGTAAAATTAAATTCACTATGCCATCTTTTGCTGGAAAATATGATCCCGACGCATATCTCACATGGGAGTTAGCTGTAGAACAAAAATTTGCTTGTCATGAATTTCCTGAAGATAAAAAAATTAGGGCTGCTACTAGTGAGTTTTCTGATTTTGCATCTATTTGGTGGAGTGAATATGGTCTTACTCATCAGGACATACCTAGGACATGGAATGCTTTGAAGAGAGCAATGAGACATAGGTTTATACCTTCATATTATTCACGTGATTTGCTTAATAAATTGCAACGCTTAAGACAAGGTAGTAGTTCTGTAGAGGATTATTATCAAGAATTGCAAACTGGTTTATTGCGTTGTGGTTTAGATGAAACTGAAGATGCTAAGATGGCTAGATTTTGGGGGGGGGGGGGTTAAACCGAGAAATTCAGGACATCCTTGATTATAAAGAATACAATTCTATTACTCGTTTGTTCCATCTTGCTTGTAAAGCTGAAAGAGAAGTGCAGGATCGACAATCTCGCTCTAGGGGCAAGTTTGGCGGTTCTTTTGCAGATCGACCGAGTCAGCAACAACACGTTGCACCTTCCTCAAGCCGTGCGCCCCTTGCTGCTCCTTCCACTCCTACGCATGTCCTTGATGCAAGCAAATCTGCAAAGGTACAAGTCTCTACAAAAAGTGCTTCTTCTGTTGCTTCTACAGGGCGATCTAGAGATGTACAATATCACCGTTGCAAAGGATTTGGGCACTTGATGCACGATTGTCCAAGCCAGCGAGCTTTACTTATCAAGGACAATGGTGAGTACACTTCTGCTAGCGATATTGAGGAAGAACATATTTTGGTTACAACTAACAATACAGGTGATGACACTGAGGAAGAACATATAAGCCATGAGGCAGCTGGCATGTACCAAAGCTTAGTTGTTCAACGGTGCTCGATGCTCAAATGGAGCTTGTCAACAACATCAACGCACATCTTGTTCCAATCGGTTCGTCATCAAGGAACGCTCTGTAAAGTCATCATCGATGGCGGAAGTTGCCACAATCTTGCTAGCACAGACATGGTCGAGAAGCTTGGCTTGACCACAACTCACCACCCTCATCCTTACTACATTCAATGGTTGAATTCTTGTGGTAAGTTGAAGGTAACTAAACTTGTGCGCGTACATTTTTCTATTGGATCATATCATGATTATGTTGATTGCGATGTCGTACCTATGCAAGCATGCTCATTATTGTTAGGTAGACCTTAGCAATATGATAGATATACTGAACATCATGGTAGATCTAATCATTATACTTTCACATATAAAGAAAAGAAAATCACGTTGCTTCCAATGTCTCCTTCTGTTATATTAAAAGATGAATTAGAAAGAACTGCGAGAACACGTAAGGAGAAGGTAAAAGATGATCATCATATTAAAGCTCCAAGTGAAATTAAATTGAAAGCTCCTGTTATGTTAGCAACAAAATCTGATTGCATTGATATAGAAAAACATGAATCTGAATGCTATACTATGATTTGCAAATAATCTTTATGTTCATTAGAAGAACTGCATGTTTCTTTGCCTCCTGTGGTTCCTAACCTTTTGCAGGCAACTAATGATTTCAATAATACGATTGAGTCGAGGACGACTCAAATTCAAGAAAGGGAGGATGATGAGGACATCAAACCTAAGGATGCAAACACTGCTTCGGCCTGCTGCACTGCATCCTCTACTTCAACAACATCTTCGCCAATAGGACTTTCGGCTAATGCAAGACCATATTACCCAATTGGATCGAGCTCCGTCTACATGCCATGGTACTACGTCTACATGCTATGGTATTATGTCTACAAGCCATGGTGCTACTGCATGTGCCAAGCTGGATACGTTTTGGTCAGAACAGTTCGGAATCAGCCTGACAGTACCAACTTCAACTGGGCATAACTTTCACATACAGAGTCCGTTGGAGGTCCACGAGTACTTGATTGAAAGCTTATTTCATCCTCTTTCCAACGGATCCGGCCTCATCTTCAAATTCCTTCTAGACTGATCGCAATCATCAAAAGAAGACGATATATCACTTGTTTGGGCCAATCTGGACCTTGTAATCTTACTGAACTTGGCCCATCTGCCGGCGGCCCACCTGGGGGGCATGTTACTGTTCACATGAACAGTAAACCACGAATATTAGTCCCGCCCTGCTAGTTCCTTTAGATTTGTGGCTCCTTGTTCCCTATTTAAGGAGACCGCACCCCCTCTAGTTTTCTCGGATTTTGTTTAGTTAAAAGTTAGCTTTGTTGCAACTTCGTGTATTGGCTTGTGTCGGCTAGACCAACCATAATACCGCTTCAAAATCCCAACTCAATTAAATATTTCAATCCTATTCGCAATTTCAGATTGCTTATTTATCTTGTTCTTGCGTGCTTCTTCGGTGTATGCAGGAATCGACCTTCGTGGTCAGGTCATCCGGGTATTCATGCACGGTTGATAACGACTTGTCGAGCAGTTCAGCGATTGCGTGGTTTCGAGCCTTGCGTGTTCGTAGCCAGGATCGTGAGAGTTGAGCGACGCCTACCGAACCTATCGTTCTCATCGAAAGATCGGGCCAACAATCGGACCTTCGGGTTCATCATGGATTGGATTATTAAAAGAGTTAGTTGACTACTCGTATGCATGCATCGGCTAATCTTGTGGCTGGGCAAACTGTTGATGTACTAGTTTGATTATTTATTTGGGATGAACAGGGATGTATTGCTGATTATTTAATTGGGTTAGTGAGGCATGCACTGCTATGATTATTCAATTGGAGTAGATGGGGAGGGAGGTTAATTAGCTAGTGCTGCCAACTTGCAGTTCATTAAATGGAATTAGTAAAAGAGATGAATTAGATAAAGGTGCACTGGCATCAGTAGATACTAATTAATGGTATACTAAAAGATATGAATTTTAGAATGTGACTGTCCACGGAGGGGACAGATCGACATTTAGGAATTAGAGTTGGGTTCGCGTTAAAAGAACTATCGCACGTTCGTGTTTGCTTTTATAGTTTGTTTGATCCATTACTGTTGTCTTAGTACGCTTTTAAATGAATTTAGGTGGGGGACTGGTCTCGAAGGAAGCACCCTCTTCACATCCTCCGTTCTCGCGCGGTTAAGGCAAGTACCCTGTTTGGTAGAGTAGCTATGGATGGTTTGACAATGTTGGCTAGTATTTGCTAATTAGCAAGTAACAACCCCAAAACTAGGGTTTGTATTTCAAATGTATAAAAGTATGAAAGTTTGAAAACTTTTGTTGTATCTCTTGGTTTTCTAAAAACTTGTGCACAATTTAAAACTTTTGATATTTTGTATTAAAGTTTGTGTAAAAATTTCAAACTTTTAAACTTAAATTCCATTTCTATTTTGATTCCAGAAAAATGTGTGAATGAAAGTTCCTGAAAATAATTTATTCAAATACTAGATTATTTATACTAAATTGTAATTATTTTTACCAAATTTTTAGAAGTGTTTCTGACTTCATTAAAATTCAAATGAAATCCCAAATGCAGATTTGAAAGTAATTTAATTCTAACAAATTTTAGTATATAAAATGTTTGAAATTATTTTTACTAAGTCCCTTGTGAACCTCAGAATGCCCACAAAAATTTTCAAGATTTTTAGAATTTTATTTCTATTTCAAACTGCTCGGTCAAACTCAATTGTTTTCGGTCAAAAATTAAATCCAAATCCTAGCCCAAGCAATCGCTCCTCCGACCGACCAGCCAAACACCGACCGACCCCTCACACCTGGTCCGACCGGACTGACCGCCCGAGCCACCTTCCTCTCACTTACCAGGCCCCATCGTCGCACCCTTCCTCCACGCAGCGCCGAGCAACAGCTTTTCTGCGCGCCACCGCCAGCCTGCCGCCGCATGCGCGCCACGCCGAGCCGCCGGTCACCTCGCCGCCCCCGGTTTGGCCGGCTGCCCGCGGATTCCTTCCCCTAACCATGCCGCTATCCATCCCTGTCAAGCCCATGCCCTACACCTCCGCACCCTACCATGGTCTTGCCCATGCCCCGCCGCCATCCCATCCTCGCAATGCCGACGCCAACCGAGCGCAACGCCGGCCACCATCTTGCTCTCCGCCTCTTCCCTCTATAAGTCAAGCAATGGCGGCTTTGTCTCCCTTGCCGCCATTTCTACTTCGTCGCCATCTTCTCCAAGCCCAAACCAAACTTCAAACCGAAGCTCCCAGCTCGAGCTCCGAATGTCGACCGCACCGCCTCCGAGCTCCCTAGCCACTCCGGTGAGCTTCAGCCGCCCTAAACCGCGTCACGATGCGCCACATGCAACCAGGACGCATTCTCCCAAAGTCAATTTGGGGATTGAAGCCACTTGAGCCCGCACGCGCCTCTTCTTCTTCGGCACCGGCCGAATCGGCCTCCACCGCCGCCACTTCAACTCCGGTGATCCCCGGCCCAATTCATATCTACTTGTGTAAGCTTATACCTTCCCTTAACATCCCCTGCCACTCACTTGCTCTCTCGTCCTCTCCAGGATCGCCGCCACGATGAACTGGCCGCGCCACAGGAGGCTCCCGCCGCCAGCGCGACTCGGCACTGCTCCGCCTCCACAGCTTGTACAGGCAAGTTCCTTTGACCTTAGTCATGCTTAGGCTTCCGCTAATTTCTCCTCTAGCTCTCTCTGGCAACGCCGTCCCATTTCCCCTACATCGCCGGCCACCGCACACCGCCCCTAGCCCGCCACCGGCAGCCCCTTGCCGCAACTCCACCACCACTAGGACCACCATGCTGCCCCGGTTCCATTTTCGCTACTTCCCACCGCCGCCAACCTCCCTCGCCGCCGCGATGGCCGCCCCCCACCCGGCTTGAGCTCCCCGTCTGTCTTCTTGAACTCCCTGTGTTTATTTCTCTCTTCTACTGCTAGATGTTCAGAAATGCTAATTGATCTTGTAATTGATGTTGGAACCACTAGTAAAACAACCATATGATGCTAACAAATAATGCGAATGTCATCTAGGTCATTCAAATGGATCAACAAAATTAAAGATTGAAATTGGAGAGTAGCAATTCATTTTAGGAATAGTTGTGTTGTCTGACAAGTTTTCAGAGAAGGTTAAATGGATGTATGAACAGAGAATAGTGAAAACTTGAATTGTCAGGAGAACTCATTTGCAAAGCCAACTACTAAATGCTAACCAACAATTTGAATGTGAAAGTATGTCACTCAAATGAACTAACCAATTCAAAATTTGAGTCTGAAGGAAGTAACCAGTAGAACTTAAACCATTCTTTTGTAAGATTCATGAACAGAGAGCGTAATCAGAAATAATTAGCGTTAACAGTGAGCTCATAACATTGCTAATACAAGTAGTTAGAAGTGTCTTTGACTTAATTAGCCATAGAACCTTTATCTAACTAGCACCAGTTTGTCTCGGAGTCCTGTAGCAATTCTGAAAACAGTCTGGAAATTAATATCTAGGGGATCTTTCAAAATCTTTAGACCTCTTGTTAATAGCTAGAGCCTAGTAGTGGAAGAAAATGGCTAACAATGCTTAGTAGCCATTTTACAACCAAATGAATAGTAAACCATTATGTGAATAAAAGAAGGGGTTAAAGAACTAAATGATCTAGAGAATACCCTAACTAGACCAAGGTTTAATGAAATAAATGTACAGAAGAGAAAACCTGAATAAGGTAGTAAGCTAATGCCTTTTCACATACAAGTATTTAGAATATGTGTTGATTTAGTTAGCCCTTAGCATTTAATCCAAAAGAGCTAGAACTAAATAAGATGCAAGAATTGGATTGCAGTGCTGCCAAGTAACAGTAAGATGGAGCCATATCAAGTGCCAAAATAAATCACTTAGAAAGTATGATTAGCCACTAGCATTTAATCTAGAAGGGTAAAAGTTATCATAAGTCAATATTTGAATAATTAGTTAGCTAATCAACAGTAGAGTTATGCCTTCATTTCTATTTCTATAACTCATAACTAACTCAAGTCAGCTCCTAGTCCAATAATTTGTGTCTAAAATTTATCTAAAATCGTAATCTATCTTCTGTGTTATTAAATTTTGGATCCTTTTTGCTTTCTGGTGTTTATTCGCTGTTTTTCGCTTTGGCAGTTTTTATCGTTAGATGACGTTGATTGAGAGTGATCCTCTGCAGCAAGTCGAATATCTCTAGCAAGGCAAAGGCAAGCAGATTGATCATATCCACTCAATCCCATTACTTTTAAAATCTAATACTTTGTTTTACTCGTACGTATGCATGCTTTTGTGTCAATGATTAATTTTGTCGATTAGAGGTAGTTAATCCCATTGCATTGTTGCCCTAAAATTGTTCACCCCGCCACTACCTTAGGAATATTATCCTCATCGGTGAATTAGAGCCGGTGAATGATTTAGGCCTTTTATTTGTCTTTGCGATATGATGCTTAGCCATGCTTAGATATCAGAGAGAATTGGGCGGTTATCGACTTAGTCGGTAACCTTGATCACATAAAAATTATGATATCTTTATATTTCAGCCTCTGTGCTATGATTACTTGTGAAAACTAAAACTAAAAACAAAATGATTTCGACTTGGGCACAATGGTAAGATGGTGTGCTTTTGGGTGTGACTGGAATGGTGCCCGAGTCAACAAGGACCGAACATCTTGTTACACTAAACCAAGCATTTTAGCGTGCTAACCACACTAGAGGGTATGAGACCTCTCTTGACTTAGTACTTTGGCGTGTATTGGCTCCGGGTCGCAGGAGGTCGCAGGAGGGATGGTGTTGGGAGCATGGTAGTTATCCGAAAAGCTTTATCCTGAGTGGGTAGTTGTCTTTTCGGCTTTACCATGTAAGCGTATGGATTTCTATCCATACGAGCGGCTCGTAGTTAATACACAATATTGGAAAGCGCCTCGTAGGACTTAGCCGTGCAAAGATACCTTCGTATGTGCTTTGGCTTAAAGGCGGTCTGAAGTGTGGGTACAGTGGTACACCCCTGCAGGGTTAAAACTATTCGGATAGCCTCGTCCTAGGTTATGGACACGCTTGGGGAGGTCTTTCAAGAGTTAGACTACAACATTTAATTAAAACTTGATGGGTTGGTATGAACGGGTGTTCATACTATTGTTGTGATGGCCATTGGGTTGGTCATCTCCAGGATGTCTTTATGTTACTACTTACTATATCGCTGTTATTTCTGCAAATAAAATTTGAATTGTTAAAACTGCCTTCAAACTATTACATTATTGCAAAAGAAAACTTGCTTTCTGCTAAAAGTAAGTCCAGAGCCCCCTCCACTTAAAAAAAAAAGCTTGCATATAGTCAGTCTTGCGAGTACAAAAACAATTTTTGTACTCAGTTGCTTTGCTTAATGTTTTTGTTGCAGAGGAAGAAGGTGAGCCCCAAGGGCTTCCCTTTTGTGAGATGTGCTGCGGGTTTGACGACTAGCTTGGCGGCCCGGTTGGTTGCCTTGTGGGTAAAGGGCACACTAATTGGCTCTTTTATTTATTGCCATCTTATGGCTTTTGCTTCCGCTGTGTAGTTTGTTATTTATCTTGTAATTTCAATCTGTTGTATATTTGTAGTTTTGATATTGTAACCTCTCGTGTATGGAATTGATGCATAATTTTGTGAAGAGGTGTGTATATCGATTCTGGGAAGTATACATATCTCGAGGCTTGGTTTATTTGATTTGTGATGCTAGGGCCAGGTGGTTGGTTAAGCATTACAAGCCAAATAAACCGGGGTCCTCACATAGCAGCTGTGGTTGATTGATAGTGTGTATGCTAGATAAAGATGATGAATGCTTATGACGCATGATAGAATTTGGTATATGTTAGCGGTGGTTGATTGATGGTATAATATGCTGGCTATAGATGATGTATGCTTATGATAAGAATGGTTAATATTCACGTGCAGTACTGATGTTGCTCATGCTTATTGTAAAACTGTTATTATTCATGTGCACTGGGAGAGCATACATAAAGCCTGGTCACGTGTGATCAGGAATGCACGTTTGAGGTCCCCACATTCATGGAATGTGGGCATTGAGGAGAGATCCCCATCATGTAACGATGGGCATATGGTCCCCACACTTGTGTAGTGTGGGCTTGTGGTCCCCTTTACTTGTGGAGTATCGGGCAATTGGTCCCTGCGCTTGTGAGCACAGGCATGGGTACGCAGCGACGGTTGCATACCTCGCATTACCGGTGTGATGCGCAAAAGAGTGAAAAAGAGGAAGATGCATAGCATGCCTGCATTCATACATCATGTGGCACAGTTTCTGAGCAAAGTATATAACTGGATGTTGATGCTATATTTGTGAAGTCAGAGTTTATTTTTGTGGTACTTGCTGAGTTCTCGAACTCACCCTTGTTTTTGTTGTATTTTAGGTACCGTTGCAAGAACGTCATGCATGGGGAGGGAGTAGACCCGAGGGAGCTTTACACACTGCCACACAACATTAATAGTCGAATGAATTTTGGAATGTTAATTAATAAATAAGCAAACTGCTTAAGTTTTGGTTATGGAGAAGTTTCATGCATTGAGTTTTGTAATAATGATGAGTAGCCCACTTTAGATAACTTTGGTTATATTCTAGCCGTTTATCATGAAATTAATGCTTAGTGAGGATTTTGGATGAAGGAATATTGTGTTATGATTCTCTTTTTATGTTGGAACCTCCGTATAGCTAGCTATACAAAGGAGGTTTTGCCGAAATTTTGTAAAATTTAGTTTTGTTTAGTTTTTTTTAGTGGCATTCCAGGCTCATGTTGGGCTGGGGTGTTATAGTTTTTGTCGGACGAAAACCTTCTGTGAGTCATTATCGTTAAGACACATTTAATGCCTTAATCATTGGTAATCATTGGGAGTAATTAATCTGTCTTAAGTCGTCCATCGTACATCGACCAAAGGCCCACCTTTAAAACCCTACCGGCGCTAATTAACCCTGTTAAGACATCATTAATAATCAATCATTTGATAATTAGTGTTAGCATTAATTGGCTGTCGGAGTTAACCCTTTGTGTCACTGCCATGTGGGCCATCCGCCACTTAAAATCCTCTCCGTGTAATATTATTAGGACATAATTAATGCTAATCATTGGTTTTAGCATTTAATGGCTGTCCTAATTGATCCCCTGTCTCACTGCCATGTGGGCCCGCACATTTAAAATCCTCTCTGTGCACCTAACCCTCATGTGGCATATGCGTGCATCGTGGACTGTCGATCTCGAGATCAACGGCCCAGATCTGTGGGACTTTCGGGTCCTAAAATCGTCCCAAGACTCCTTAGTCGTCCATCTTTAGATCTGCGGTTGAGATGCGTGTCTTTGTCGCCTCTCAAGGGAGCAGACTGAGCCCTTCATCCGAGATCGCGAACTGTGGTTGATTGCGCAATCGCGCCACCCAATGTACCCAATTCATGTGGATCGTTGGATCTAGATCCAACGGTGGCTTCCTTTTAGGATCGCACGCGTGGGCCGTTAGATTTTGCATCTAAGGCCCATATTCGTCCACGTCGTTTATTTCTATTAAGTTTGTTTATATTTCGGGAAGCATTTATTTACCAACTAAAAATTGCTTTAAACTTTAGAAATTCATAACTAATTCAATTCAATTCCTTTTTAGATGATTCCAGTGAGGTTCAATTCCTTATTAACTAAAGTTTAATATAAAAATATTTTTAGACATGTTTCTGTAGCAGAAAGTTTTATAGACAATAATAACTTGATATCAGCCATTTTAGAATATTCCAGAAAATGAATTAAACCTTGTAAAATGCATATCTTTTTCTGTATAATTCCAATTTGTGCAAACTCAATTTTGATAAATTCCTTTGTTAGCAAACTTTAATATGAAATAGGTTTTGACCATAGTTTTATTTCTGTAAAGTAACATGTGTTAGGTTTGCAACTTAGAAAAATTATAAGTAAATCATTATAACTCCAAATTTAGTAAACCCAACTTTGCTGTTCTTAGGATATCATTTTCTACCTATTATAAAAATTTCAGACCTTAGATCATTCTAAATTTTTTGCCATGAACAGTACCAGTAATTAATTTAGTAAATTAACAGGCTGAGAGGAATGGTTTTAGCTATAACTTTTTCATATTAAATCCAAATTGCATGATTCCTGTTCCTAAAATTGTCTAAAATCATCCCCTAGCTGCTGTATAAATTTCATGAGATTTGGATGACTGTTGCTGTTGAGTTTTATTTGGTGTTCTTCGTTCTTATTGGTTTTATCGCCTTTTCACGTTAGGTTCCGAGGATAATATTGATATTGAATCTGATCCACGGCAGCCAGACCCTGCCGTCAAGCAAGGCAAGCAGTGTAACATCATTTGATCATGTTGTTCCTACTATTTTCAAATTCTAATATATTGTTTGCAAATTATATGTATGCATTGCTATGTTGTTTTAACTATTGTCGTTAGTTAACCCAGTAGATGCATTATCAGTAGGCAAATGTTTATCATCTACTACTGAGCCTAGGTTTATCTTACTGTGATTTTGGGTTCGTTGGATGGACCCTTATCACTTAGTAGTTTACGAGTTTTTTGCTTAGCCATGCTTACCTATCGGTAGAAATGGGCGATTATCGAGTCGATAACCTTGATCACACAAACATATTATAATCTCTATATTTCAGCTTTGTGCTATGTTTAAATTGCAAAACTAAAACTGAAAATAAAACAATTTGGACTTGGGCACAATGGTAAGATGATGTGGTTTTTGGGTGTGACTGGAATGGTACCCTAGTCATTTAAGGACCGAGTTACCTGCGCCACCGTTCTGAGCATTCTTGCGTGCTAACCACACTAGAGGGAATGATACCTCTCTTGACTTAGTACTTTGGTGTGTGTTAGCTACGAGTCACAGGTGGGCGTGTGTGTGTTGTGTGTGGTAAAATGATGGGGTTTATGTGTGGAGCATTGTAGTTGTCCGAAAGCTTTACCCCTATAGGGTAGTTGACTTTCGGCTTTACAATGTAAGCGTATGGACTTCGGTCCATACGAGCGACTCGTAGATTGATACACAATATTGGAAATGTCTCGTAGGACTTAGCTGTGCCGGCATACCTTTGGAAGTGTGCTAATCATATGGCTTAAAGGCGGTCTGAAGTGTGGGTACATTGGTACACCCCTGCAGGGTTTTGAACTATTCGAATAGCCTCGTCCTAGGTTATGGACACGCTCGGAAACGCCCCGTGAGAACTAGACTACAACATTTCAATTAAAATTTGATGGGTGGTATGAATCAGGGATTCATGCTATGTGTGGTGGCTATTGGGTTAGTCAATTCTAGGTGGTTACTTGTATCTATTGTTACTCGTTGTTATTTCAATGATTAAAATTGATTTATTAAACTGCCTTCAATCTATTACATTATTGCAAATGTAAATTGCTTTATGTGTCCAAATAACCATATAACCATTTTCTTTGAATTCAGCTCTCATGTAGCTATGTATAGGCTTGTTACTCGTAAGTTTTGCGAGTACATTATTGTACTCATCTGCATTGCTTGTTATGTGCAGAGGAAGAAGGTAAGCCCGAAGGGTCTCACTTTTGTGAGTTGTGCTGTGGCAGTGTGTGAGGCGACTAGCTTGGTGGCCCGGTCGGTTGCCCTGTGGTGTTATGTGGCTAACCGGTCGTCTTTTGGTTTAAGCCATCTTATGGCACCTTTTTCTTCCGCTGATACTTAATACTTATGTCTTTTGGCCGGTTGGCTGTTCTGTAATAACTTATTATTATGTATGTCTTTGCTAGACTTGTTATACTGGTGTGTGGAATTGATGCATACTTTTGTAAAGATGTATGTGTGCTGCATGTTCTAGGAAGCATAAGTCCATCGAGGCATGGGTTATTTTGTTTGTGATACTAGAGCCAGTGGAAGGCTAAGTATTACAAGCTTAATAAACCGGGGTCTCACATGAGACTCGTAGCATGGCTAAGCAATTGTACTCGCATCTAACCAACCCACGTTGGTGGTACAATATTACCAACTAAAAAACCAATCTAGGGTGACAAGGAAATATGACATACAAGGCCAAGGTGTATTAACAAATTGGATAATAACTATACCCAAAAGTATTTAAATACATAATTAAAGTAGAATGCAATACTTTGAAACAAAGTAATTTGAAAACTGGATTCAAGATGATCAAAGGTATGACTTGCCTTGGAAAAGGTCTAAGTATTGGTCTTGATCTTGAGGTGCCCCCTTCTTCTCCAAAATTCCCCGACGTATCGACGTCTACTCGCAAACGAGACAAATAAACAAAACAAATAAATAACAGAGGCAAAACAAACTCCAAAAATTAAATAAAAATCTCAGATAAATAGAGCTCGAATTTAGATAAATTTTGGAACATGAATGGACTCAATCGGAGTTCGGATGCAAAAGTTATGGGCTCTGGAAGTTTAAATCTAAAAGAAACCCTAATTTTGGATTTACTGGAATTTCTGAATTATTTCTTAACAGAAAAATCGGATTATTGCGCAAGCACGACGTCAGCACAGGGATTTCGGAAAGGAAATAAATAAAAAGAAAACACTGGCATGTGGGACCCACATGTCAGTCTCACGGCCCACGGTAGACTAGGTCTACCGAGCCTTAAGACCTGGTGACCGGTGGACTGCCGCGCGGGCGCACACGTGGACGCTGACAGAGCAGACACGCACGCGACACATCGGCGCGCAAGGTGAGGTGGCCGGTGAGGTGGCGTCCACATCAGACCCGACGGCGAGAGCGGCACTGGGCCCGATGGTCGCCGGCGAACGGCGGCTCCTCATCGGCGGTGGATGGTACCGGCACGAAGAGGATGCGAAGACGATCACGATGGGGTGCTGACGGGTGCACGGGGGCGACTGTGGCGACCAGTGGCGAGGTTTAGGCGGCGGAGGAGCTTCGGGCTCGACGGCGACGACGCTGGAAAGGTCCCCCGGCGAAGGCGACGGCGGTTCTGAGATGCAGGCGACGCGACGATCCCGAAGATGGCGTCCAACGGCGACAGGGAGGGCTGGAACAGCGGCAGCGGCGACGAGGTCCTTCGGCCGGAGTTGGGGACGAAGGTGGCTGGTAGGGCTCCTGGCGGCGATTCGACGGCAGTGGCTAGGGTTTCGAGGGTAATGCGTCACGGGATGCGCCACACGAGGGTCCTCGGGGCCTTAAATAGCCCCGAGAGGCGTGTCCGCGATGAACACGGCGCGGCGGTGGAAAAATCGGAAGGAAGGTAGAGTCCGCGTCGAGAACGACGCTGACGTGGCAGACGGGGCCCACATGTCAGCGAGTGGGGCTCGTACGCGGGTGCGTGCGAACGGCGTGGCTTGCGAACGAACTCCGAAGATCTGGCCGTCCATCCAAGATCGAACGGCTCAAAGCGCAGGTGACGTTCGGACCTCAACGCCTTAGCCACATCTGGCCGTTAAACCTTGATCGAACAGCTCACAATCAATGTGCCGTTCGGTTCGCCCGGAAGGCACAACGCCATCGGACGACTCAATCTTGATCTAACGGTGGAGGGTGAGCCGAGCGTATTTGAGAGAGAGAGACTAAGAGACTGACAGGTGGGGTCCACCTGTCAGCGGAGGCGGGCGTGCGCGCGGGCGAGCTGGGCTGCGCGCGATTGTTGGGCCGGTGGCGAATAGGACTGGGCCAGGGTTTAAAGGAGATTCAGCCCAAGGATTTATCTGATATTAATAATTAGCTTTTCTATTGTAGAAAATACCAGAAATTCAAATAAGCAATAGAAAATAGCAAATGAACTCAGAAAAATTCTAGAAAAATCTAGAAAATATATCTGAGCACATAGAACCCAAATAAAATAGTTTTGGCTATTGTTCATGTTTGGATTATTCACATTAAACGTTTTTATTGTAAAGTCCAATATTAAGCTTTTGAATTAAATTCAAATAAAACCAAATGGTGACTTTTCTCCCTACTAACTATTCAAAAGATTTTTAAACTCAGAAAATTGGGATGTTACAGTAGCCCACCGAGTACATTGTTCAAAAGCAAATTTTGTCTTGAAGATTGATCTTTATCGACTTCATCTCCTCTTGGGTGCAAGTCGAAGCCTCGTGGAGTTGTTTTATTTCAACTAATCGCTCTGAAAAGAGTAAAGTTAGTTAGATAAAATGATTCTACGAGAAAGAAAAATAATCTAGTAGCAGGTAAAGGATTACTTACCCGCTAATTGAGAATCCAATTTCTCAATTTCTTGATCTTTGCCTTTCGCAATGCGGGAGATCTCATGAACTCATGAACAACTAAGGTTTTTTCTTGAACCTCGGTTTGAAGAGTCCCCACATGGGCTTGAAGGGCCCTATTCTCGACCTCTTTTTCTGAAAAAGAATGAGAAGTTAGGAAGGTGAAGATCAAGATCATAAGCAGTCGTAACCTCAAAAACGTATTGTTTATTTTTTTCCTGCAACTCTTGAGTCGCAGAGTTTGCCTCCTGAAGCTTCTTCAGAAGGTTGGTGACCTCATCCCTTAAATTTTTCGTCTCGGCTTTTTTGAAGTCGAGCAAATCAGCAAAGGTCTTTTCGTCACTCTTAAACCTAAAAAAGTTAAGGGTAGACATGAATACAAAAACGAGTAGTCGTAAGTACTTCTACGACTAACACGTGATCGTAAGTTCTTTTATGATCACTCCTGGTCGTAAGCTTTTCTACGATCAGTAACAAGTCGTAAGTTTTTCTACGACAATCCCCCCGAGTGCTGAACAAGTAGTCGAATCATAAAGCGATTACGAGTGTCAGTTACTCACCACTTCTCTGCTTGCTCGCAGAGTACTGCCTTTTCCTACTGTAACTTGACAAGTTGCCGATTGTACTCGCAAACCGTAGCAACTTGTTCCATAGCTTTCTGCAGGAAAGAAAGGTAATAAGAAGCAAAGACAAAACCATAATTATAGGTATCAATGGATACTTACATTCATGCTTGACCAAGCAAACATGAAAACTATCCTTGACGGATCTTTCAACCCATCCATCTCCTCGACTCGTTTTCACCAAACCCCTTCGAGACGTTCGTTATCGAAGACATCCCCACAATTGGGAATGCTGCTGGGGTGAGGGACTTGGTCGCGAGATCTGTAGGCGGAAGATCCTACGATAGAAGCAGGGCCGAAGAAATCAGAGCAGAAGTTGAAATATTCCTCTTCTTCTGACTCTATGATGGTGGCACCGCCGGGAGGACCGGAAGGAACGTCCTCGACAACCTCCTTACCGGCACGGTGGTCGGAGCTCTCACCACCACCTTCTCCTGATGTCTCCATTATGGCCTCCCTCGTCTCTACCTCCATCCCTACGACTGCCTCGGTAGTCGTAGTAACTTCAGCAGCGACGACTTCCTCCAACATGCGGATGGCAGCTGGACCTTCAGCTATTACCGCTGTCACACCTTCATTGGCTGAAGAAGTGGCAGCGGGCTTCTCGATAGAAGCATCCATTGGGGTTAAACGAGTCGGGCTAAGATCACAGAACAAGGGGCAAGTTAACTCGTGAAAAACAAAGGGTAAATGTTGTTCTTACACTTTTGTTTTTTACATACCTCTACGTCCTGGACCTAACTAGGAACTTGGGAGCAACCTTCCCAATGGAAGATTTCTTCGACTTCTTCTCGACCACTGTTGGTCGAGATTCGATTAGAGGAACGGGGGTCACCGCTTCGTGACCCTCCTGACTCCCGATTGGCTGGGATCCGTCTCGACCACCTCAAGAGCACTACTCCCTACAACCTCAGGCTCTACTGGCGTAGCAGTTTCCTTCACAAAAGACATGAAGCTCTTCTAGTTCTCCTTTTCTAGCTGCTTTATAAGGCCACGAGAAGCAGAAACTACGAAAGTCTTATTGTCATACTAGAATGGTACCTTGGTCTTGGGTGCTTTGCGCTTAAGGACAAAGGCGACTTCCTCTGCTTTTTCCCTCGTCGCTGCCTCCATATCCGCAGCGAATTGAGCAAAGGGAGCAGAAGGAGTTGAACTCGTGCCACCTTTGTCGCCGACCTTTAAAAGCCGACACTTTTTAGTTGGACGAGCTTTTGGCTGCTCCGCTTGAGCCGTCGCCCCAATAACCACCAATTCGACTTCTGCGTCATCCTGGCAGTCTTCCATGTCTACTTTCTGTGGAGATCAAAAAAAGAAAATGTTACAGAAAATGGTCGTAAGTTTTTCTACGATCACTCACTGGCCGTAAGTTTTTCTACGACCAGCCTACAGTCGTAAGTTTTTCTACGACCACCCCTATAGTCGTGGGTTCTCCTATAACTACTAGATGATCATAAGTCCCCCTACGATTATTTTCGGTCGTAAGTCTTTCTACGACCAGTACGAAGTCGTAAGCTTTTCTAGGACGAATCCTCCAGTTGTAAATCTTTTTACGACTACAAAAACCTAAAGATGAAGTCGATTTTTTATTACCTTTAGGCGCTCCACTTTTTCCTCTGCGGTCAAAACTACAAGAATTTGGGGAGCTGCTACACTTGACGAACTCTTCTCGCAGATGAGCCTGACGCGAGCGTCAATCTCCACCTGTGGAAGATCTGTACGGACAAACAGCATGGTCAACAGACCAGATCAGGACTAACCAAACTAGAATCATGTAACAGCCCTAACTTAGGGTTTGTATTTCAAATGTAAATTATGAGGAGGAATAAAAACTTTTGATGCCTCATGAAATCATTTGAGAGTTTCTACAATTTTCCCCTAGCAATTTCCAATTTTTAGAATTTAATTCTTGTGATTGGAAATTGTTGTCAGCAAATTCATAGCTTTCAAACTTGTGATCATCCTCTGAAATTAATTTTTCTATCATCTGGATCATCCTATCTACCTCCCTGAATTATCTCACAATTTTTAGATTTTATTTGCTATTTCAAATGGCCAAGTCAAACTAGTTGAAAATCTGGTCAAACCGTAGGTCAGCATGCTTGTGAATTTTCTGCAGAACTTTTCAGTGCATAAAAAGTTCTGAAAAATTTATGCAATGTTGTTCTCTGTCTCAAGTAGCTATCATAAAAATTTCGGAATTTTTGGAGCTCGGGATCTATCTCTAAAAATTCCCCAAACTCTCTCAGCTTTCTAACTCAAATCAGAAAACACTGTTCCTCGGGCTCGAACCCAACTCAGGCTCGAGTCCGACTCGCACCACTTGGCTCGGTCGCGTCAACTAAACGCACCGCTCGAGTCCAATCGATAGTGACCGTCCGATGCAAATCGAACGATCCACGTCGCGTGCGCAACCGACCTGTCCGAATGCATACACTAATCTCAGCCGTCCATTTTAGATCCAATGGTCGGAGCGATTCAGATCGAGTCAAACCACCGGTTCGCACCGTTTCGTCAGTCGCTGACAGGGCGGTCCCACCTGCAGGTTATTTCCGCCATGTCACCGTCGCCTCAGCGCACCGCCGCTCGCAAGGCTCGCCGGCCGCGCCTACATGCGTGCTGCCACCTCACCTCACCGGTCTTTTCACCGCCCACCGTCTCACCTCGCCGCCTCCGCCTGCTCCTATAAAAACCCTCCGAAGGCTTTCCCTACTTCGTTTTCGTCCCCATCGCTTTCTTCTCCACTGAGCTCCGGGAGCCGTAAGCGTCGCCGCGCCACTTCCGAGCGTTTCAGCCGCTCCGGTGGGCTCCGCCATCGCCGACCAGCGTCCACGGCGTGTTCCACATCCCTGGGAAGTAAACCCCTCAAGGAATTTCTGGATTCATCGTCTGTGGAGCTGCGCGTGGACTTTCTTCTCCAAGTCCGGCCAAAACCGCCTCTTCCACCACCGCATCCTCTCTGGTGAGCTCCAACTCGATTCCTTGCTTGGTGAGCATCATCTGGACTCCACTTTCTTTCTCCGATCATTCACTTGTCCTCTCGGTCGCCTCAGGCTCGGCCGTCGTTGACCACCTTGCGCCGCCGTGGGCTCTCGTCGCCGCCATCTCGGCGACCTCTTGAGCTCGCGTCATTCGGTGAGTTCTGGTAACTCACCGATGCCCATGCGCGCTAAATTTCATTGTCTTCCTCTCTAGTGCGATCGCACCTTGTCACCCCCAACGCCGCCACCGTGCTCGTCGCGCCACGCCACGTGCTTCTCCGGCAAACTCGACCACCCTTAGCCCAAAGAACCTCAGGCGACCCATTTTGGCCGTCGCACAGCCCGCGCCGCCACTCCTTCACCGGCGTCGAATCCAGGTCCAGAGCCTCTCTGTTCTTCCTTGTGCTCCCTGTGCTGTTGTGGCTGACAGTGGGGCCCACTCCTTCAAAACCAATTAGTTAGCTGCTAATCATGCTTATGATTGTTCTTTAGTTCACTCTCATGCATGATCAAAGTTAGTAATTGAGGTTTGAAAGTATATTAGTGCAAGTTTCCCTGTAGCTTTTCTCTATTGTCATTTTTGTCTGTTGTCAGTAAACTGAAAGTTTGTATCATGCTTGCTATTAGGTTTTGTTAGACTTGATGCCTCCTTTTTGTTGTGGTGGTTAGCATGAAATCATTTAGTTAGTATCTTTAAGTTTCAAAGTTTCTGTTGCCATGCTTGATCATAGGGATAGTTAGCTGTTCATTTTATTTGTCTCTGTACTTTTGAGTTGTCAGTGTTATAAGATTTGGTGTAGTAGCCGCATGCTGAAACTTGTTAGCCTTGCAAAATCTAGGTGTGATGCTTAGGGTATGAATAGCTGAGCATCCTTAGCATCCTATCTTAGGTAGAAGATTTTTTTTTGTTTAGCATTTCATAGTTGGATACTTGTCTGGTTAGTGTTGTCAATAGCTTTTTGTAGTTTCTGTAATATCAGCTAATAATGGTTGTTTTAGAGTAGTTAGCTGTTTTGATATTCTAACTTGATGATTATATAATAGATATGCACACAATCACCATCAAAGTCTGTTCCAAAGTTTAAATCATATAAGAGGATTGATTTTGTGGTTAACCTGATAAATAGGTAAATGGGTAGATCAATCACTTAAAAGTTTGTCTTTTTGAAGCATCTCGGTAGCAGTTATTTGTTACTCCTTTTGTGTTGGTCTAGCCTCTATGTATAAATTGGTGTTTATTTTGATTTCTGAGTTTTGCCGGTGTTATTCGTTCTTATTCGTTGTTTTGTTCAAACGATAGGATTCGATATTTGCGGCAACCCTGAGAACGATCCTCCGCAACTTATTGAGCAACAGCAGCCAGGCAAGCAGTTTGATCATGATAATCCCAGTATTTTAAAGTCTAATATTTTGTTTCAGCTGTATGTATGCATTGCTTAATTTGTGTTAAATTGATTAGTTAAATCCGTAGCTGCATATCCTGTAGACAAAATATTGATCTCTACTACCTGAGCCTAGGTTATTTGCGGTGATTAGAGGTCGCTGGATGATCTCTTGTCACTTAGTAGATCCGGGTCAAATCGCTTAGACATGCTTAGTTATCGGTAGAACTGGGCGGTTATCGACTTTAGTCGGTAACCTTGATCACACAAAATTTTCTATAACTTTTTGTTTCAGCATTTTGCTATGTTTACTTGTGAAAACTAAAAATGAAAACAAAATGATTTAGACTTGGGCACAATGGTATGTTGGTGTGATCTGTTGGGTGTGACTGGAAAGGTGCCCGAGTCAGTTAAGGACCGAGTTACTTGCGCCACCGTCCTGAGCATTTTGCGTGCTAACCACACTAGAGTATATGGGACCTCTCTTGACCTAGTACTTTGGCGTGTATTGGCTCCGGGTCGCAGGAGGTCGCAGGAGGGATGGAGGTGGGAGCATGGTAGTAGTCCGAAAAGCTTTATCCTGAGTGGGTAGTTGTCTTTTCGGCTTTACCTTGTAAGCGTATGGATTTCTATCCATACGAGTGGCTCGTAGTTAATACACAATATTGGAAAAGTCTCGTAGGACTTAGCCGTACAACATACCTTCTAAGTGTGTTTGGCTTAAAGGCGGTCTGAAGTGTGGGTACATTGGTACACCCCTGCAGGGTTCAAACTATTCGAATAGCCTCGTCCTAGGTTATGGACACGCTCGGATACGCCCCGTAAGAACTAGACTACAACATTTAAATTAAAACTTGATGGGTGGTACGAATCTGGGATTCGTGCTATTGTTGTGGTGACTATTGGGATAGTCACTTCCAGGTTGTTTCTCTTTCGCTTTTGTTATTATTACCTTACTGTTATTTCAATCTTAAAAATGAATTGCAAACTTGCCTTTAAACTGTATTACCTTATTGCAAATGAAAATTGGCTTTATGCAAATAAAACATATGACCTCCACTAAACAAGCCTGCATGTAGCATATTAACAGGTCTGCTAGTTCACACGTCAGTCTTGCGGGTACAAAGACAATCTTTGTACTCAGGTGCTTTGCTTAATGTTTTTGTTGCAGAGGAAGAAGGTGAGCCTCAGGGGCCTCACTTCTGTGAGCTGTGTTGTCGCTTCGTGGGTGACGACTAGGCTTGGCGGTCCGGTCAGATGCCTTGTGGGTTGAAGGCACACTGATTGGCTTTGTTTATAGCCATCTTATGGCGCTTTTGCTTCCGCTGTCTTTCTGTTGTTTTTTTTGTGTATTTCTTTTGGGCCGGTCGGCCTGTGTCTGTAATAACTCTACTATTTGTTTATCTTCCGTTTGGTAGTGTGGTGTTTGGACTCTATGTTGGAAGGGAGTTGATGTCTAATTTTGTACCGAGGTGTGTATACTGCTTTCTGGGAAGTATACATATCTCGAGGATCAGTTTATTTGATTTGTGATGCTAGGACCAGGTGGTTGGTTAAGCATTACAAACCAAATAAATTGGGGTCCTCACAAATCAAAAGGGAGAAATTCACCTACCCTCCTGATAGTCCCTGGTCGGGTCTTCTTTCCCCGAGTACCTCCACATGGGAGGAACTCATTTCTTCAGAAGACTAATACGGCGCGTGATGAAGTCCTTCACCACGTGTCATCTGGTAAGCTCCTCTGCCTTCAAGTCTTTGATAGCTTGAATGTATGGGCGATCCGATCAAGGTTCCTGGGAGTCGAATCCCAAGAAGAAATCCTCTCAACGGCATTACCAATGAACGAGAGGTTGTCCTCCTTGGTGACTTCCCAATAGAACCATTTTTTCCTCCACCTAGGCCACGAAGACCAGGTGAACATCTAGATATACTCCTTCGACTTCCCTTCGTGGAGTTTCAGACCGCAACTTTCGGCAATTCCGACTTGTCGAGCCATCCCATAATAGTACTAGAAAAGCTCGAGGTCCGCTGAAATTCCCAGGTACGTCTCACACAAGTACACAAAAATACTTAGTATTGTAATGGAATTAGGACCAAGGTTCACTAATTCCACCCCAAAGTGCTCAAGCACGAGTGTGAGGAAAGGGTGAGCAGGCAATCGGAGGCCACACTCACAGTACGCTTGGAAGACAGGGATTTGACCGTCCTCCCTCGACGGCCAATGTTGTCCAATTGCCAAAATCCATTTCACGAGTACCTTCTCGGGAATCTTCTCAGTAGCAACCAGGGCATTCATCTTCCCTGTATCCATCTCCGATTCAGCCCAGTCGGAGACGATCCTGGCCATCTTTTCTTACGAAGGGGAGAGTTGGATTTGGAAAACCACGCAATGTTGCTGGCCACAAAGGAGACGAGAACTTGATGAACAGTCAAGGTGAATTGGCGAAAAGGTAAGAACCCTAAAGTCACCCCCGCAGTCCGTTTTATAACCGCACACTTGAAACAAAACACCATGAAAACTCAACGGTTTCCATCGCTTCGGGAATTGCTCTAACGGATAGATCTTTTTAAATCTGCCTGTTCGAGAAAACTGAGGCTATTTTCACACCTCAAGCGAAATTACCTTCTTGGCCAAGTATATTTTTTATCAAAAGAAATACAACTCGGAAAGGCTTTACTTCCGATCGTCGCACCATGATTACTCCGTAGTCATAAGATTTTCTACGACTACCTTGTATTCGTGAGATTTCCAACAAACTGCATCGACCAAGTATATTTCTCGTCTAATGAAACACGTGTTGAAGAGTTTTTCCTTCGACCTTTTTCTACAACCACCAAGTGGTTTTAAGATCATCTACGACTCCTTACCCAAGTAAGTTATTTTCACTTGAAGCTGGGGAGCTAGATGATGAGGATCTAATAATCCTTATTTACTATTTATTCATAATTGTGTATTATAGGTAAATATGACGTCACACAGTTATTAAGTATACCCCTTACAGTGTTGAGGGAAAGGACAATCAGGTGGTCGTAAGTCCTTCTACAACCACCCCCATAGTCGTAAGTCTTCCTACAACTACCACATTATCGTAAGTTCTTCAACGATTACCTCCGGTCGTAAGTCTTTCTACGACCAGTATCCAGTCGTAAGCTTTTCTACGACTACCTCCTAGTCATGGGTCCTTCCACGACTAGTCCTGCCACGACTTCTCCACAGATAACTGGGTCCACTCGCTAGTAGCCCCATTAACTGTGAGATCTGAGCAGTCAAGATACGTAGTTATTCTCCAGAATAACTACAGTTAACTCACCATTATTTCTGATTGATAACCGTCAGACAATGTGCAGAGGTTACTACTCCGGTGATTACTCTCATTATTACGAAATAATGGGGCGCCTCCTGACCTGGAACGATGACCTCTCCACGTACTATACAAGGGCTTCTTTCAGATATAAAAGAGAGAGGATCTTTTTGAGAGGGAATGGGTCGCAAGATTAGCGCAAGTCTTTTCCGCTTATTGTAACCAGGATACCCAATACAATACACACAGGAGTAGGATTGTTATTCTCCCTGGAGAAGGCCTGAACCTGTATGAAAATCCCCGTGTCTTTTCTGTCTGCGTGGTCAATTGTGGAGACCTCCCGAATCAAAAAATCTTTACGTAAGATCAGTTCTAAAACACCGACACCATCCATTTATCAATTTAACTAAAAAGATCTCAAAATAACAAATAGTAATAATAACGAGACCTTATGGTCAATGTTTACTTAACTTGCTATGTAGGGCTAAAGAAACAAATAAACTCTTGCAATGGAACATAAAAACTTGGAAAGACCAATCAACATGCCAACAGACAATCGAGTCGAGAACACATCCTAATTCACAAAGTCTTCATAAAACTCTTGTCCGTAGAACTCTTGAGCAGCTTGATATCCTTCAACTGAGCAGCAAAATTTAAAGCCATGAGCACATAAAGTACTCAACAAGTTGTAGGAAAACAATATGCAATTAATATTGATGCTAGGCTTGAGCAAAGGATTAGGTTGTATGGTTCTTTTGTAGAAAGAAGTATTGACGATAAATAGGTAAATATATTGAAATGCATAATTGAAAAAAATAATTGCTTTCAAACAACCAGTGAACTTCCCATTCACTTCCCAGCCAAACTAGTAAGTGAGTTCCTCATTCACCAAACAAACATCATATTCATCAAATGAACTTCTCATTCATACTCCAACACATTTCATAAAGAAACTCCACCTCTCGTGTGAAATCCACGAGCATATCCATGATCGTGGACACGGCTGTTTAAACAGTTTTAACTCTACAGAGATTGTACAATTTTACCAACAAGAGATAAATAAACTCAAAGTGTCTGACTACACTTCCGTAGGTGTGCGACTAAGTGATCATCATAAAGCCTTTACAAAGCTTCTTCTTAACCCAATTATGCACGCCAAGTTTCAACATTGAATGTCTTTCTAACCAGATAAGGCCCCCTCTTGCACCATATTGTGAGTATATATCTATCCTGCAACTCACGCTTTCAAGACAGAACCGAAATTGAGACATTGCTAATTAGTTAGCCAGGTCCATCCCATACTCAGGTGAGTCTACCACAACCCACAACATGCTAACCGTACCCCCTTTACTTCACGATCGCTTGCCTGAATAGAAATCATTTTATTCAACCAAGACCAATGACATACCCTATCATGATACATACATTTTAGCAACAGTGGCTACCCACCATAATTCCATATCTCATTAAGTCAAATTTAATATTATTGTACATGTGATCATGAGCCCATCGCAATTAAGCATGACTAAGCATCTCTATGATACCCATATTGGTGATACAATTATGTCCAACTAATATAATGACCATTCCATGGTGACACGCGATTCAGGGTATTCAAATGTTCAATGGAGGCATAATGACAAATAGGTAATTAACTATTCCCAAAAGCAGTTGATATAAAGATAGCATGCAATTTGATATAAAATAATATAATTTTAAAATTATAAATTCAATATTATCAAAGGACTATGACTTATCTTAGATTTGGCTTTGCTCAGTTACCATACTTGGATCTTCAAAGTTTGCTTCTGCTCCTGCTTCGTGAAACAGATCGTCTAACGAGAGAAAACAACAAGCGAAGCACAAATAAATTCAAAATAAAATAAATAAAATACAAAAATAATAAACAACCTCTAAAAGAAAGAGCTTGATTTTAGATGAATTTAGGAATTTGAATGGACTGAATCGGAGTTCGAACGAAGGAGAACAGACTCTCGAAAGATTTGCTAAAAGGAAAAGAGAGAGAAAAGAATATTCATTCGGCTGAAAAGAAAAACAAAATGAAATTGAAACTGCCAAGTGGGGCCCACTTGTAAGTGAAAGAGAGAAAGAAAGAGAGGATGACATGTGGGGCTAGGCTGTAGGAGAGAGAATGGAAGATAGAGAGAGAATGACAGGGGTGGCCCACATGCCAGAGAGAAAGAGAGACACATAGGGCGTAGAACAGAGGAAGTGGCGGCGACAGCTTGTGCTCGACGGTGGCGATGGAGCAGCGGCCAAGGGACAAAATGGGTTGTCGGCGAGGAGACGGAGCTTTGGGTGGCGATGGCACGGCGAGAACGATGATGAGGTGGCGACGCCAGTGACAATGGCAGGGGAGGAAGCGCGGGTGTGCGATGGCAATGGCAAAGCAATGACGCCCGAGGGAAATGGGGGAGATCACAGGCTCGACGACGACATGGGGATCACGTAGAGCGGCTCAGGGAGACCGGAGGACGACGGGATCGACGGCGAATAGACAGCCGGGGGCGAGGAAGAAGGTGTGGCGGCGGCGAGGTGCTAGGTTGGCAGAGAGAGCAAAAGAAACTAGGGGATCGTTAGATGACAACGAGGAATGCGAGGTGATGTGCATGAAAATGGCGAGGAACTCACCAGTGGTGAGATCGGAGGAGGGGCAGCGCGGTCGAATTTGGGGAAGATGGTGCAACGACGGTGTGGGGACGCTCGGGTGAAGGAAAGGCGAGCACCTCGAAGAACGCGGTGAGGCGAACTCATCGGTGGCAGAGGCACAGACGGAGGAGCACCGATGAAGGCACAATCCAATGAGATGACCTTCGGCAGCGACGGCTTGTCGGTGGCAATTAGACAAAATGGCGGCACAACTATAGAGAAGAAGTTAGGGCTTCTAGGGAGAAGATAAAGGTGGAGGATTTGACGCGGGTGGTGCAGCTTATAAAGGTGGGCTCGAACATGGGTTGGAGTCATCTGGGAGAGAAGATGAAAGCCAAACGGCTAACAAGGTGGGCCTGTCGGTCAGAGAGAGAAGGAGGAAGGAAGGAGCTGGGCTAGCTTGGCGCGCGGAGAAAATGGAGCTGGCCGGGCCGAGGGAAAAGAAAAGAAAAGGGTAAGGGAGATGGAATTGGGCTAGGCCAGAGAGAAAAGAAAATGGTCAAAAGGAAAGGAATTCAGCCCAAAAGGATTGTTCAAAATTCCAAAGGCTTTTGAATTTTAGAAATGAGATTAAAGCAGACCTAGCTCAAAGAAATAGCAACTAAATTGAAAAAATTCCTAGAAAATTCCAGAAAATTATCTAAAATTCAAGGAACCCATATAAAACAACTTTTTAATTTAGTTGAAGTTTAGATTATTCACATTAAAGTGATTTAATTTATGAAAATTCACATTAAGCTTTGACTTAAGCAAGAAAAATCAAATGGTTACTTATGTTTTAAAAAAGCTTCAAAGACATTCCAAAATTTGGGATGTTACAAAGGATCACAGAAGATATCGCTTTAAATCCCCTAGCTACCATCACTAAGTTTTTTTAGATGGCCGATCATTATGCAACTACTGCAGAGGCGGTCAAATGGAATCATACCATTGATCGCGATGATAAGGACACTCGAGAAGTAGGTGAAAGTAACAAGAAGAAGGATAAAAAGACTAAGAAATTCAAGAGCAAGACTAAAGGCCAAAAGACAACCAATCTACAATAACGAAAACATATCACAAGTAACACAACGGTAACATACATCTTAGAATGGAACGAGAAGGAGGATTAGAGATACTCACATCGAGCTCTTCTAGGAGAAGGTTGAGTACATAGGAGTATTCCTGTAATACCCCGATATTGTGACAAGCAAATAGTCGGGAGAGATTAAATGTTCGGGGAAGATTAATCTTACGGGAGAGAATTTAATGGATTTTCGAGAGGGACCAACAGGAAATTTCACAATTCATCTTTTTGAGAGGGGATTTTCGCTGTTCCACTCCAACCTGGGCTTGGGCCCCGGCCCATGAGGGAAAAGGGGGGTGGCCGGCCATAGGGGGGGTGCCACTCCCCCCAAACCCTAGCCCCACCTCCCCACCTCTCCACTCCTCCACTCCCTCCACCTTGTGGCCGCCACTCTCCACCTCCCCTCCTCCATCTTGCGCCCCTCCCTAGCACCCCCCCCCACTTCCCCCACTCCTCCTCCCCTCCCTAGCATCTCCCCTATTCCCCCATGGCAGCCGGCCAAGGGAAGAAGAAGGTGACCCCCTTTTGGGTGGCCGGCCAAGAAGGAAGAAAAGAAGAGAAGGGAAGAAGGAAGAGAAGAAAGGGAGAGGGAAGAAGGATCCGCAACCGGGAACTCGTGGTGATCATCCGCACAGCGAGCCTTCGTCGTCTCAGCAAGGGTATCCCGTGATTCTTTGTTTTGGGGTCGTTTTCTAGTTGTTCATTTTCGGTTGTCAGTTCGTCGGTTTTCTGCAGCAGAGAAGATTGTTGTTTTTGATTATGTTAGAGGCAGAATTGGGTCTGGGTGTCTCCTAGAAAGTTGTAGATATCGTAATTACCTTTCATTGCCGACAAGAATCAGGTCATTCCGACTTCGGTAGCAATAGTTATGAATTTAATGGTGTGACTGTGTTTCTGGGAAGAAGATGAACAGACAGTTTGGATTAACCTGTTTTAAACATGCTGTTAGAGGGATTTTCAGAGGGTCTCACCATAACGAAAAACGAGGCTAATCCTCTTAGCTTTCAGGAAAGCTAAAGATCACTGAATTTGGACGAACGTAGAGAAAGTTATGATAGTTTCTTTGTCGCTGTCCAGAAACCCGACGTGAAATATTTTCTCTGATTAAATAGATTGGTAGGTCTGGTAGATGGCCGAATCAGAGGGTCTCCCCAACTAAGTTTATTTAGACATTTCAATTACCTTTTCAGATTGTCCAAGATCATCCTATTTGGACTCCTGAGCAGAAAGTTATGAATTTTTGAAGTCTGCTGTCTGCAGTGACCGACCGCTAGAAATTAGAAAAAAACTAGACGTGATAAGAAGATTAGCGATTTCGATTGTAATGTGATGTATGATTTTGGTCCAGTATGCTAGTCTTAGTTTGGGGTTATCTTCTTGTCCAGGTGGCAGCGAGATCCCAAGGGCAGCACCCACTTCGCGTCCGCCGTTTTCGCACGGTTGAGGCAAGTATTCGGGTTATAGCGTATTTTCGGTTGTATGATATGATTGTGGTGATTGCTTGTTGTAGCTTTGCACGAATGTTAGCGTAATGAGTTTTCCTTTTATCTTGATGAATGCAAGCTATGGTTAATGTTTCCCTTGAGCGTTGCTAAATCTTACATGTTGTTATGTACATGTTAAATTCGTGTATATGAAAGACGTGGGCATGGAGCAATTGTATGTTCCAATCGTGTTGGAGACTTGGTCATACATGCATGTTTTTGATATATGATAGCGAAGTAAGGTTGTTGGCATGATGTTTATATTGAGAGTGATAAATGCTCCAAGTATGATTATGATTTATTTATGTCCGTTGTTATTGTACTTGGTATATTGATGATGAATAGATGTTGTGCATGTGCATATTGAGATCATCTTTGAAGCTTGGTCACGTGGTGACCAAGCATGCATTCGTTGAGTCCCGTCATGTATTGACGGGCTTGAGGTCCCCACATTGGTGCAATGTGGGCTATGAGTAAAGAGGTCCCCATCATTCGGATGATGGGCAAAGGTCCCTATACATGTGGTGTATAGGCTTTTGGTCCCTGTGCCGGAGGAACACGAGCAAGGGTACACAATGACGGTTGTATACCCGCATTACCGGTAAAATGCGAAAGAGATAAAGTTAAAAGGTGCATTGCATTGGTTGCATTCACATGAGCATGAAGGCTTTACTCGTGCATTGTTTATCTTGGATTATTGATGCTATGAATGTTAACTTGCTTAGCCTTGTTGGTACTTGCTTGAGTCTTTGGGCTCACTCTTGCTTTGATGTGTTTTTAGGTACAATCGCAAGACCGACATGCATGGGAGGGAGTAGATGAATTGGAAAGCACGCACTACCTCACAACATTAAAGCAATTGTCATTTAGCTTCATATAAGAATAAATAGACTGCTGAGAAATACCCATGGTTGTTTTATGATTCTGATTATGGTTGTGAGAATAGTGTTAATTTGATTACATTCATATGATTATCTCTTATGCATGAGTGAATTGGATTATGAAACTATTGTTAAATGTTATGTTTACTGTTAGAAGCTATGGATAGTTTGAGTTTCAGTTAATCGTAATAATGATAATAGAAAGTTTTGGTTATGTTTATGATATTATTCTACACGCTTGAATGAACCTGATTATGATTATATTGATAAATGCCTTGATCAATTGTTGGAACCTCGGTATAAGCGACTATACAAAGGAGGTTTTGTCGAGATTTTGTAATTGGTCTTAGTTTAGCTTAGTTTAATTTAATTTTAGTAGCATTCCAGACTCAATGTTGAGCTGGGGTGTTACAGTTGGTATCAGAGCGGGCTGTAGGTCCGTGGTGACTAGATATAAAAAAAATTGCTAATGTTAATCAACTTAAAAGTTTGACACACCGAGCACGAGTAGGATGGGGATGGGTCAATCTTTGCATTTACGTTCCGTTATATCGTTTTGATTATTCTTGATATGAATTGAGTTTGGCTGCTTATTAATTAATTATTATGATTATTATGAGTGGGATTAGTAGTTGTTGAGAGGTTAAGGTCGTGGTTGTGACCTGGCTTTACCAGTTACACCACCGTTAGTGGAGTGGGTATAGAGAAGTGCTACCCCGGATATCTTAGTACAGGTGTCGATAGCGAGAATCTTTAGAAGGTTGCTCTCTTCCTGAATTTGAATTTGGTCAACTCTTAACCGGTTGCGATTGATGGGTTTCTTTGAAATGTTTGGTGTGTTTCCTTTGGCTTAATTTGCCCAGTAAATCAATTATTGTTTTTCCACCGTTGAGTTATTCTCGCGATTGGTGAAGTTTGTTAATTGTCAAGATTGACTTTTGTAGGGGAGTTTTGTTTTTCTTATTGGAAAGCTTGACCTATTTTATTCGCTTGATGTTTTGGTTAATGAAAGTTTCTTTTGTAAGTCCTTTAGTTCATGAAGGCTTTGACTCAACGTATCTCTTTTGGGTATTTTGAGCGTTGAATATTAATGGTTGTGTTATGAGTTTCAAGTTAAGTTCGCAGCTTTGTGCATGATCGATCTTAACTAAGGTCCTTATCAAAGAAAGTTGAATAAGTGGAGGTTGTCCTTTAGTGGTTCTTGATGAGTTATGACTATGAGTATGACAATATTTAGTTGGAATCAATGGAGTTGTTAAGAGGTGTGGTATTTTGATGAATTGGTCCGATTGTTAGGATTGTGGAATCGATAGATTTATTGGATAGCATGGAGTAATGTATCTCTATGGATTAGCTTACCCATTAGTGATGGTTATGTTAAGAATGTGTTTGAACGATGCTTTAGAGGATATCGATTGGAAATTTTCGTAAACTAGTTACTTGATGATCATACATAATTGCTAGATTAAAAACATGTATATTAGATTAGACGAACGTTGAGGTAGCATGTTGTGAAACCACAGTCAGCATGAGCGATGAGATTATTAAATGTTGACTTTGTGTTTACAGATGGTTACACGACTACAAATGTAAGTAGGACCCTATTTGTATACATGATTCATACAATTGACAATTGTTAATGACATTGGAGCGGTGTGAGTAACACTAATGGTTGAGTTGGTGATTGAGTAAGTGGCCTCGATAGTGTGCTTTGCGAAAGTATCATTTGATAGTATGAACTAGTTAAAATAGGTTTGTTTCAACCTTGTGGCTTGTGTTTCCTTTGGAGAAATTTATGATGGGATAAGAGGCTATGATGAGTCTCGCTAAGAGTGTATTGTTACATTACTAGTGTGATTGTCGATGAGGGATTATGATGATAATATTGAATGTTTTGTATAAAGGACCGGATCGCTCGTCAGATGTTAATTAATTGAATATGTTTCTAGTTCGCATTTGTGATCTTTCAGACCTCATGTTGATGTGATAGCTGAATTTGTTTAGAGCAAAGTGACGGGTTGAGAGGTTTTATTAGTTCCTAAGTGGAATAGTTGTTGTGATCTTCAATTACTCTTTGTCGGAAATGCCATGGTGATGCTATAACCAACGAAAATCGAGTAAAGTGGAAGTATTTGAGATTTAAGTAAAGTTTCATAACTTGCAGAATATTGAAGTTTGTCTAAAACTTTTGTTCTTGCCCATAAGAGTTTTCCCGAATTCTAAAAGCAGTGTTTTATTCTCGTCTGAGGTGTGATATTCTCTGATTGTGGGACGTGCGCCCTCAACTTTGATCATATCTTTTAGTTTTCGAGAACAGTTTTATCTGATTGTTTCTCTTGATCTTGTAACTACTGTAAGTGGTAACGTTTTCCTTTGTGCTGAAAATTTACTTCTATTTGCCTCTTCTTCTAAGAAAGGGTTAACCGATCTGTATTGTAAAGTCTCGTAGGTGGTGTCTTGGCATCTAGATAGTGGTGGTCTAGTAGGTGGTTTGATGAACCCTTAGGTGTCAAGTCGTCTGAGAGGCTTGGAGTAATAAATCGATTTATTGGAATAATCCTTGAAGAGGAATCGAGTTGAAAAGAATATTTGTCTTTGGAGCTAACAGATTTCGTTGTCGCAACTAGTAGGACCTATAACAAGTTGTAGACCAAGATTTGGTGTTCTTTTTGACCGAGCATTAGAATTAGCAAGTATGGAAAACTGGATCAATTTATTAGAGTATCGCAATTTGGTAGTACTGCGAGGCTATGAAAGTTATTTTTGATGATGTGGTTTAATGAGAGTGGGGTTACAAAGTAATCAAATCGCCATGTTAATTAATGGGATAATGGAAAATATTGAGTAACGTCAAGAGTGATTTGGCTTTAAATGAGTAACCTTCGAGGGTTATAATCTTTGTAAAGGTAAACTGGTCAAGAAAATATTTTCATGATGATGTTAATGAGAGAGTATGTTGGAATTATGGGATTTTACTGGATTTAATCTGAGGATTTCCTATCTTTTATATGAGAAGTTCGTTGTAGGAATCTTGGAGTTTAATTTGGGCTTTGCAATTTTATGCTAGGACTTGGGGCACCCAATGATTATGTGTAGAGGAGGTAGATTAAGGGTGGGTTTGAATGCTGAGATAATCATTGATAGAGCTCTTTTAGAGAAAGTATATGACTGTGAGAGCTGTGAATTCCAAGTTGTTTATTTCTAAAACATTGAGGAGATGTGATTGCGTGTGTAATCTATTTTGAGATGCATTGAAGTCATCTGTCAAATTAATCATGTAGATAGAGGAGTTGTTGAGATAAAGTTTGGCGGCGTCGATAGAACCTTTATACGGAATTGTGGATGATGTATTTCAACTTGAGTGTAACATTGAGAATGTAAAGTTAAGAAAGATGAGCTAGTGTGTTTTGTGATGAACTGAAACTCCAAAGTTGAGAGAGATTTTATTCTTAAAAGAGATACTGAGAATTTGATACTTCCTCAAAGGAGTGAATTGTTTCCTCGATTCTCGTTTGAGTTTTGTCTTTGTTGACCAATATCTTTCGTAAGTTGAGTTTGACTCGATTTTGGTATATATGATTCTTATCGGTTCAGAAAGAATAAAAGAAATGATGGATTTGGTTAATCGAGTGGTTTCTCTTTTAGCGATCGTGGTGTTTATTTGCAAATTTTCTAATTGAAGGTGGAAAGATTTTCGTGTTAAATCATCGATTTTGAATTTGACTCCTTTTAGTACCGAGTTGGTAACGTTTGGTTGCGTTGAGAGTTCTTCATTTTCGTTGAGCTTTCTTTGGTAAAAGAGTGTGTTTAGGAAGAGTATTGTTGTTGTGTGTTTCTGGTTAAAGGAGGTGATTTTTTGCTTTAGTGAGGAGTATAATTGAGCGGTGGAATACGAGTTCTGTGTTCTATGTGCATGTCGTGTGGTTCGGTATCTTTGGGAGGTTTAACCCAAGATACATTGGGTTGTTTTCGCTAGTTGGAGTATCGCCATGACTGTCTCGAGTCCATGCGCGGAGTACGTAACGTCTTGTAACCTGGGAGATCCAGAGTTTGAGGTTTCGATTGCACCGTTAACCATCGAGTGAGGTCTTACCCTCGAGTCTTGTCCGGTGAGTGTACCTGGAATGTCGAGTGGAGCGTTAGTACAGACGTCGATTTACGTCTTGGTGTTGTGGTCTCTTCTGTTGGAGAGAGAGGTCACTTGAGAGTTGAAGTCTCACGTGAGCGAGTTTAGTAGGAGTTGATCGCTTTGGTATCTGTTGTTAAGTTCTAGTCGTGGTTTTCTTTCGGGAAGTTTCGCGTTTAGATTCGGGGTCGAATCCTGTTAAGGGGGGTAGAATGTAATACCCCGATATTGTGACAAGCAAATAGTCGGGAGAGATTAAATGTTCGGGGAAGATTAATCTTACGGGAGAGAATTTAATGGATTTTCGAGAGGACCAACAGAAATTTCACAATTCATCTTTTTGAGAGGATTTTCATTGCTCCACTCCAACTGGGCTTGGGCCCCGCCCATGAGGGAAAAGGGGGTGGCCGCCATAGGGGTGCCACTCCCCAAACCCTAGCCCCACCTCCCCACCTCTCCACTCCTCCACTCCCTCCACCTTGTGGCCGCCACTCTCCACCTCCCCTCCTCCATCTTGCGCCCCTCCCTAGCACCCCCCCCCCACTTCCCCCACTCCTCCTCCCCTCCCTAGCATCTCCCCTATTCCCCATGGCAGCCGGCCAAGGGAAGAAGAAGGTGACCCCCCTTTTGGGTGGCCGGCCAAGAAGGAAGAAGAGAAGAGAAGGGAAGAAGGAAGAGAAGAAAGGGAGAGGGAAGAAGGATCCGCAACCGGGAACTCGTGGTGATCATCCGCACAGCGAGCCTTCGCTGCCTCAGCAAGGGTATCCCGTGATTCTTTGTTTTGGGGTCGTTTTCTAGTTGTTCATTTTCGGTTGTCAGTTCGTCGGTTTTCTGCAGCAGAGAAGATTGTTGTTTTTGATTATGTTAGAGGCAGAATTGGGTCTGGGTGTCTCCTAGAAAGTTGTAGATATCGTAATTACCTTTCATTGCCGACAAGAATCAGGTCATTCCGACTTCGGTAGCAATAGTTATGAATTTAATGGTGTGACTGTGTTTCTGGGAAGAAGATGAACAGACAGTTTGGATTAACCTGTTTTAAACATGCTGTTAGAGGGTTTTCAGAGGGTCTCACCATAACGAAAAACGAGGCTAATCCTCTTAGCTTTCAGGAAAGCTAAAGATCACTGAATTTGGACGAACGTAGAGAAAGTTATGATAGTTTCTTTGTCGCTGTCCAGAAACCCGACGTGAAATATTTTCTCTGATTAAATAGATTGGTAGGTCTGGTAGATGGCCGAATCAGAGGGTCTCCCAACTAAGTTTATTTAGACATTTCAATTACCTTTTCAGATTGTCCAAGATCATCCTATTTGGACTCCTGAGCAGAAAGTTATGAATTTTTGAAGTCTGCTGTCTGCAGTGACCGACCGCTAGAAATTAGAAAAAAACTAGACGTGATAAGAAGATTAGCGATTTCGATTGTAATGTGATGTATGATTTTGGTCCAGTATGCTAGTCTTAGTTTGGGGTTATCTTCTTGTCCAGGTGGCAGCGAGATCCCAAGGGCAGCACCCACTTCGCGTCCGCCGTTTTCGCACGGTTGAGGCAAGTATTCGGGTTATAGCGTATTTTCGGTTGTATGATATGATTGTGGTGATTGCTTGTTGTAGCTTTGCACGAATGTTAGCGTAATGAGTTTTCCTTTTATCTTGATGAATGCAAGCTATGGTTAATGTTTCCCTTGAGCGTTGCTAAATCTTACATGTTGTTATGTACATGTTAAATTCGTGTATATGAAAGACGTGGGCATGGAGCAATTGTATGTTCCAATCGTGTTGGAGACTTGGTCATACATGCATGTTTTTGATATATGATAGCGAAGTAAGGTTGTTGGCATGATGTTTATATTGAGAGTGATAAATGCTCCAAGTATGATTATGATTTATTTATGTCCGTTGTTATTGTACTTGGTATATTGATGATGAATAGATGTTGTGCATGTGCATATTGAGATCATGCTGAAGCTTGGTCACGTGGTGACCAAGCATGCATTTCGTTGAGGTCCCCGTCATGTATTGACGGGCTTGAGGTCCCCACATTGGTGCAATGTGGGCTATGAGCAAAGAGGTCCCCATCATTCAGATGATGGGCAAAGGTCCCTATACATGTGGTGTATAGGCTTTTGGTCCCTGTGCGGAGGGCACGAGCAAGGGTACACAATGACGGTTGTATACCCGCATTACCGGTAAAATGCGAAAAGAGATAAAGTTAAAAAGGTGCATTGCATTGGTTGCATTCACATGAGCATGAAGGCTTTACTCTGGTGCATTGTTTATCTTGGATTATTGATGCTATGAATGTTAACTTGCTTAGCCTTGTTGGTACTTGCTGAGTCTTTGGGCTCACTCTTGCTTTGATGTGTTTTTAGGTACAACTGGCAAGACTGACATGCATGGGAGGGAGTAGATGAATTGGAAAGCACGCACTACCTCACAACATTAAAGCAATTGTCATTTAGCTTCATATAAGAATAAATAGACTGCTGAGAAATACCCATGGTTGTTTTATGATTCTGATTATGGTTGTGAGAATAGTGTTAATTTGATTACATTCATATGATTATCTCTTATGCATGAGTGAATTGGATTATGAAACTATTGTTAAATGTTATGTTTACTGTTAGAAAGCATGGATAGTTTGAGTTTCAGGTTAACTGTAATAATGAGAATAGAAAGTTTTGGTTATGTTTATGATATTATTCTACACGCTTGAATGAACCTGATTATGATTATATTGATAAATGCCTTGATCAATTGTTGGAACCTCGGTATAAGCGACTATACAAAGGAGGTTTTGTCGAGATTTTGTAATTGGTCTTAGTTTAGCTTAGTTTAATTTAATTTTAGTAGCATTCCAGACTCAATGTTGAGCTGGGGTGTTACAATTCCATCTAGTAGTATAAAAGCAATTTAATCATTGAAAGTATGACTGCAATTGCGTGACCGACACGTAATTTAGTGTGCAATAATCTAAAGGAAATATAGCGTGTGTACATAGCTATGTTATCTCTAGCCTTAGATTTAACAATGTGATATCCGATCAGCCCATGTATGTGGTTGTCTATCACAACTTAGACATCGAATTGAAGCCTAATAGGCAGGCAAACCTATATCATATAGTAAGAATAAACAAACCATGGCATAATTTTAGAAGACAATTGACCTTGAATTTAACTGTTGTACATTTCAAGAGAAGGATGCGACCAATCAACTTAGTACTTTTTCATTTGATATGATGTGCGCTAACCAGAATGTACTTATAAACAAAGGCAATCAATCACGCAGTAAATAGGCTATATAATGCAAGTTAACAACAAAAACAGAAAAAAAATAAACAGCTCAATTGCATATTATGAATTAGACATTAGGCATGGTGAACATAACAAAATATAAAAATGAACATGAGAGAAAACGAAATTTGAGAGCACATGCTTACATTTTGGACAATTTTCTTTGCAGATAGAGTCCCATATCCTTCTTGCTGAATCACCAATATAACCAGTGTAATGTTCAGGATTTTGTTGAAGATTCACATAAGGCATCTCAACTGTAATGGGAATAAAAGTTCGATAATCACCGCGAATGATAATAAAGAAGAAACAAAGGGAGCACAATATACTAAAATGAAGCAAAACGATGTACTGTTAGCTGTCTTATCATCATTTGTCCATGGATTATCGACCCATCATTTGAAAACCTTGGTGTTAAGGGTTCTATCAACAGTAGGCTCTGGTTTTCCTTCTTGACAGATCATATTATTCAGAGAAAGACTATTGTAAGACTTCTTGAATGGCTCAGGAAACTCATTCTCTGGGCACTCATAGACACTATAGTCTCTAAGGCGACACATTCCATCATTAGGCCAAAAAAGGTAGTCACACCACAGTTTAACCTAAAACTAGAAACAAAGAACCCATGACCTAGAGCAAATGAATCATGCTTTTAAATGTTTATTTTCATTGATAGCACATATCCAATTCAGTATTCCAATCGCACAGCACATATTAAAAAAATGGATCTATAGTTATGCAGCGAATGCTCCAATCCAACGTATATCACTGCAAAATTCTAGCATGTCTAGCTGGCTATCAGAATTTGATGACATACATTTTCCATAAAGCACTAAATCACACAAAATGAACAGAGAAGGAAAAGAAGTCGGGAGGTAAAATCCATGGGAGAGGCCGGATTCAGGCCACCACCCTCGAATCCGGTGGTCCAGTAGCCAGCGATGTGAGCACCAGGGAAGGCGGCCAGCAGCCGGAGGCCAAGCCAAGCCAGCAAGAGGCCCACGCGCAGCGTAAGGGAGCCAAATTCTGGGTCCAGGCACAGCCAAGCACAGGGGGCGAGCGCAGCAGGGGAGGAGCCAGGAGGCACGCGTACGGGCCGGGACCGAGCCGGGTGCGGCCGAAGGTGGGCGTAGCTGGCGATGGCAGCGCCAACGCAGGGAGAGCCGGTGCCGATGGCAGCACAAGAGGGGGGCGGCGCCATGGGAAAGTGCGTCCGGAGCAAGATCTAGGAGGGAAAATGGAGGAAAGAGAGATGGGGAGAGAAGAAATGGTAGAAAGGGGAGCGACTAGCCCGCGTGGTGCGAGGCTCGAGCAAGCGCGAGGAGGAGGCAGATTTGCCAGGGATGAGAGAGGAGGAAGGGCACTGGAGGGAGGGATGGCGCCGGAGGGAAGCGTGGGCGGCGGCGGGCAGAGGGAGAGCCAAGGGAGTGGAACGAGAGGTGGAAAGGGGGAGCGGCTGGCCCGCGCGGCGCAAGGCTCAAGCGAGTGAGAGGAGGAGACGGATTTGCCAGGGAGGAGAGAAGAGGGAGGGCGTTGGAGGGAAGGACGACGCCGGAGGGAAGCGTGGGAGGCGGCGGGGAAGAGGCGAGCGACAGGAGGCGCACTCGAGAGGAGACGTGAGGAAGGCACTGGCCTTTGGGGCGACGTGGAGGTGCGAGCGCCGCTCCTTCACACGGGAGCGCACCGGCCGGGATCGAACGGTGCGGAGCAGCTGGCGGAATGATCGAACGGCTCGCTAATTCAAGTTGACGTAGAGGGCCTGGGTGAGCTCTGTAACATCCCAATTTTGGGCTTGTGTTTCAAATGTAAGAAAATGAGTAGAAATTAAAACTTTTTCTTACATCATGTATTTCCTGTGTGTACTGAACAAATATTGTACAAGAGCCATGGAAATACAAAGTCACAAGTTTTTGATCCAAATCTTGATCCTTCAAAAACAATCTTGTCAAACCTTTGATCATCTTCTGGAAATATTTTTCCTAAGTGCTTGGGATGGTTTGTGACCCCTCTGAAGAATTTCACAATTTTTAGAAATTGTTTGAATATTTTTAGAGGGCAGTCAAACCTTAAACCAGAGCCTTGCAGAATTTTTGGAGAAAAATGCATAGCATAAAAACCTCTAAAAATTTTACACAGGGTCGATACTTAAGTCGGCAAGCTCGTGTAAAAATTTTAGAATTTTTGGAGTAGTTTTGCTACCTCTTTCAAATACCCAAAAGTCTCAGCTTAAATTAAAACCTAAAAGCCTGAATCACTGTTCCTTGGGTTGAGTCGGACTCGGGCTCGAGCCACTTGGTTGAGCCTAATCAACTAACTGCACCGGGTCCCCTTTTAATCGCGCGGTCGATATCAGCCTTAGGATCTAAATCAAACGGCTCGGGGAGATGGTGCCGTTCGGGCCGCCGCGAACGCGCCATCTAATTTAGACCGTTGGATTAAGATCCAACCGTCTTGGTTCATTGGGCTGTTCGGGTCACCCGAAAGTCCCAATTGATCTCAGCCGTTCAATCGTGATCGGACCGCCCTGATTGCTTGGAGTCTTAGAAACCCTCAGCCGGACCCTTTGAATCATGACCGTTCATTGTCAATCCAGCGGCCATGATTTCTTTTCTGTTCTTCTTCCTCCTCTGTCTCTCCGTGCGCGCGTGCGTCCATGGCAGGAAGAAAGAGAGAGCGAGGGTGGCTTGTTGTGTCACTTCAAGCGTGCCTTGTCAACATCACTCTGTGGGGCATTTAATGCACCCCAGGCTTTCGGCTCCTCCATCCCGAGTCTCAGCTGCTCCCATCATTTCTTGGTCCATGACCGTGCCATGAACCGAGCTCACCGTGAGCTCATGTTCTTACTCGAAACCCTAATCCCTTCCCTATATATTGCCCCCTCTAGGTCCTCCTGGTGTTCCTTTACGCCACGCCTAGCTCCTCTCTGTGTTTGAGCTCAAAACCACTTCAAACCTTCAAACCACCATTGTTGACCCGAGAGCTCCAATGGCGATCTTGGCGTCCAGTGGTTCACCTTCAATCTTTCTTGCACCCTTTTGAGCTCCTCAAGCTCCTTTATATTTCCCCTAACTTAATTTTGGGTTGCATTCACAGGAATCACTCAATTTTTAAGTTTGGAGATTTTCGGCTGATTTCACCCCCTTTCTTCTCCAACTCCGGTAAGTGGTTATTTTTGCAATTACTTACTTGTGGAGCTTATGGGAACCTTTATGAAGCTAATTTGATCACCCATTGGTGTTCATTTTGCTCAGATTGTCATTTTCGTCTTCATCTTCCTCGGCTCCGGTGAACTCCATCGTGTTCAAGCTTCTCCGGCCACCTTTGAAGCTCACCTTGGCTCAGGTAGCTTCTTATTAGTCCCTAGAAGTGTTGGCACTCGCTTTCCTGGACCGCAGCGGAGCATTTTTGCTATTTTCATGTTTTGCCGAAAATGGCTCCATCTTTGTTTTCCGGCTCGCCGGCGTTCTAGACCTCCACCGCCGGCGAGGTCATCACCATTGGGTGCGCAACGCTATTGCGAACCCATTTTGGTATTTTGTGGGCACCGCCGCGACCGGAGTCGCCGGCGATAAGCCACTGTTCTCGCTCGGGATTTGCCAGTCGAAACACCCGTTTTCGTCATTTATTTAGGACACAATTAATGCTTAATTATTGCCAATCATTAGAAGTATTAATTGTGTCTTAATCTGGCCTAATGTCTCACTGACATGTGGGCCTAACCCTCTGTAATCACCGCTGGCGCTAACTGTTTGCTTTCGGACATCATTAATGCTAATGATTATCATTAAATCCCTGTCTTAGCATTAATGTGCCCGAAATGGTCTTTTGGTGTAATACCCCAAAAATTAAATCGGGAGAGAATAATTAAATCGGGAGAGAATAATTAAATCGGGAGAATATTTCTTTTAGCAAAGCGATTGAACAGAGAACGAGGGGTTTTAATGTAATACCCGATTTATTCTACTAAAGAAAGCGTTCAAAGAAAATTAGACATAAAAAGGGGTTTCTGCAGTTTTTGGCAACTTGGGCCTGGGCCTTGGCCCAGAGGCCCATGAGGGGTTGGCCACCAATAAAAGGAAGGGGAAACCTAAGAGTACTGTAGCTACAGTGCCGCCGCCATCACTGTAGCACACCTCTCCTCCATGGTGGTGCTCCCCTCCATTGGTGCCTCCCTCCTCGCCGTTGGTGCTCCCTACTGCCGATCAAGTGAAGAAAGGAGAGGAGATCAACTTCGCGGGGAGAGTTCATCATCTTGCTGCGATTCTACAAGGGTAACATCGTGTGTTCTTCGTTGGTTGATGCGTAGTAGTTGCGGTTGATGTCGTTTGGTAGATTGATTTGCGCCGGTTTAATAGATCGTGTTCTGTCCAGAATGTTGCGCGGCCAGTTTCATGTGTTTAGAAGCCGAATTAGGAGTTTTGATCTCCTAGAGTTATGTAGACAATGTTCTTAGCTTTCAGTGGCCACCAAGATCACCCAAATCCGATTAACGGTTAGAAAGTTATGAATTATTTACTATGACTGTCCTGCGAATCTGTCAGTATTTTAACAGGTTTTAGTATTCTGATCTTTTCGATCAGTTAAAGGGAGAATTAGATGATCTCAGTATAACGAAAGTTGTAGATAATTGTCGTAGCTTTCAGGGAAGCACAAGAACGCAAAATTTGGGTAAACGAGCTGAAAGTTATGTTAGTTTTAGTGCTCTGTCCAGAAAGGGTGACGTGAAATCGATGTTTTGTTAATCAGTTTAAAAGTGATTTTAGATGGCCGAATCAGGGAGGCTCACCAACTAGGTTTAGTTGGGAAATTTGATTAACTTTCAATGAAGTCCAAGAACACCTAATTTGGACCACTGTACGGAAAGATATGAATTTTAGAACTTGACTGTTCACAGAAGGTACAGAACAGCAATTAGAAATTTGGAGTCGGGTTTGGGTTGCGAGCTATTGCTAGTTGTGTTTGTTTTTAGAATTCATGTGGTTCGTTACTGTGGTCTTAGTCTATGTTCTTGATTGAATTTAGGTGGGGGAAGAGTACCGGAGGCGGCACCGACTTCACGTTCCCAGTTCTCACGTGGTTAAGGCAAGTGCATTGTTTGATTCGTGGTTGCGATTGATTGGTGTTTGTGTGTTTTTGATATGTGATAGTATAGTGAGATTGATGGTATGATGTTGGTTTAAGATTGGTGGATGCTCCAAATATGTTTATGCTCTGTTGTGGTATGATGTTATCGTTTTGTGGTAAATTGATGATGATTAAATGATGAGCATGTGCATATTGAGATCATGTTGAGGCTTGGTCACGTGGTGACCAAGTATGTTTCCTTGAGATCCCGTCATGAATGTGGCGGGCCGAGATCCCCACACTCGTGGAGTGTGGGCATGAGGTCCCCAATACTTGCGGAGTATTGGGCAATTGGTCCACGTGCGTGCGCGCCACGAGCATGGGTATCGGCGACGGTTGCATACTCGCATTACGGTGTAATGCACACGAAAGATAAAGAGAATGGATCCTTGAGCATTGCATCCGCATGTGAAATGTTTTGTGGTTGATCTTCTATATATTGATGCTGATGTTATAGTTTCTTTATGTACTTGCTGAGTCTGTGGACTCACTCTTGCTTTTATTGTTGTTTTAGGTACTGAGCCAAGAACGACATGCATGGGGAAGTAGTGCATAGTCACACACTTGCCACATGAACTAAATAAAGATGAATGATCTTCAGAACATAATTGTTTTAGTAATTGTGCGAGATGCCCAAGGATTTATTATGTTTCGTCTCATGCAATGGATTAAATGTAATAATGATGAGTAGTAGAAATTCATATCTCTCTAGTTATGTTAGATACTTAGCATGTCTTTGATTATCTTTTGGTGTCTTTGGAAGAAGGGTTTAGTTAATATTTGAATTGTCTGTGTGTTGGAACCTTCGTGTAATTAACTTTACAAGGGAGGTTCTGCCGAAATTTATTAAGATTGTCTAGTTTGGAATTATTAGAGTTTGTTTAGTAACATTCCAGGCTCATGTCGGGCTGGGGTGTTACAGTTGGTATCAGAGCCAGGTTTTAGGTCCGTGGTTAATAGAAAAATATTAAATTGACACACTGTGTACGATGAGGTGGGGTTGGAATTACGTTGCTTCCGCATTATGTATTGTTATGTTTCATTGGATTGAGCAATTGTTGAATTGCTCGTCTTATCTTTCTTCTTTGTTAATTTATGATATGTTATGATATTCCATATCTATGAATCTATTCTATGATTGTCATGAGATGATCATGTATAATCATATTTGATTATATTGTTTATGCATGTCGATAATGGTTGTTAGGAAGTGGAGGCCGTGGTTGTGGCCTTGGACTTTGTCAGGTTATACCACCGTTCGTGGTAGACGAATAGAGTAGTTACCCCGAATACCCTAGTTGTAGGAGTTGAGCGTGAGCCGCTTTAGAAAGTTGTTTCTTTCTTGACCTCAAATCTTGGCAAATTTTTGTTACGTGGTGGATGATGAATTTCTCTTAGGTTCGTGGTTCATGGTAGTTGTTGTGTTTCAATGGTCTCTAATGGTTCTTTGAAACAATTATTGTTTTCCGACTGTTGAGTTGCTTTTGCTACTTGTGATCCTCGTCAATTGGCAATATGGATAATTCCATGGTTGTTCCTTCTTTCTCTTTGGCAAAGAATGACTCATTTATTCGTTTGATAGTTTGGGTAATGAGAGTTTCTGTTGCAAGTTTGTTAGCATGAGAAAGCTTTGGCTCTATGTGTTCCTTTTGGATTATTTCGAGTATTGAAGTTTAAGGCATCTCTTTTCTGTTGGAAATTGCTAAAATCCTTTTCTGATGCCTTGTTATGGTTAAGTCAGAGTTTGTAATCTAATAACTTGATATGGTATGGGTATCAAGTGGTGCATAATTAATATTAATTAGTAACCTTGAAAGTGAAATTGATTAAGTTGATGTTGTCTTCTACTAGTTCTTGATGAACTGTATATGAGTAGTGACTCAGAGTATGTCCACACCTATGTGGAGTCAAAAGAGATATCAATAAGTATGGAACATTGATGAATTAGTCTGGTCATTAAAAATCGTTAGGTTGCTAAACTCGTTGGGTTCTTTGGTTCCCATGGATTAATTTAAATGTGTGGAAAGGGAAACTAGAGGAAATGCTAGATTTACATATTCACTAGTATGATTAGTTATTGGAATTGTGTACAACCGGTTGAATGGATTGAATATCGGTGGATCTAGAATTTATGGGAGGAGTTCTATGTGGTTCTTCTATATAGGATGACACGATGAATTGGATTATAGTGTTGTTGAGACTTTTGATCGATAGAAGATTTCGATTTGTGAAGTTTTAGTGTATTTTGCCAAAATTCAAATATGAGGAGGAACAATTGAATATGTGTTTGTTAATATCCATGTGATTTGGGAAGGAAAGTAGGTAGCAATTAGATTTCATAATGAAGCGGTTGATAACAACAATAGTTGTAGTATAACTCATTGTGTGTTGAAGTTTGATGTTGAGCATCGCTAAAAGTTGAATTGATATGATATAATAGGTGGCTTATGCCCACATGATTGTGAAAATATCGGATGATAATGTGTCCTTGATGAAAGATTTTTGGGTAGGACTTTTCAATTGGGTGGTAGACCCTTCCAAACTTAAGAAGTTGATGTAGTGGGGTAGTATGGATTTGGTATACACTCGCTTTGAAGATGGGATGAAAAGGAAGTACGAAACAATGTGGTGAAACTTTGGAAGCTTTCTAATGAAATAGTTGATAACAAAGATTCGTGTTCAGAGTGTATTATTCTTGATGTTAGTAAGATTATCTGCGAGAGTTGGTGACTTGTGTGTGTGGTGATGATTCTTTTAGAAGTAAAGTAAATTGATCGTCTTTCGTAATTTGGATTTAGTAAAAGTGTTCCGAGTTTTACTGAGTTGTGATTATTGGACCTCTTGAGTATTGTGGTGATTGAGTTTGATTCGAGCAAGTGACATGTCGAAAGCATTTTATTGGTTCTTAAGTGGTTCCCTGGATTTGGTTTTAAGAGCCTATCATGTTTAAGCTAGCAAAGTGTTGTAGTAATCACAGAGATAACTTTCCTTCTTAAAGGAAGGAGTGAAGTATAAGTGTTTGAGATTTAAATCGTTTAGCATTTTGCAGTTTGTTTGAGTGTGCTTGAACCTTATGCAATTGTTCCATAAGGGTTTATCAATTTTGAAAGGGCATTACGTTTTCTCTTTTGTGGTTTGGTATTCGCTTTCAGTAGGGCTTGAGCCCTCGATCGTTGACTTTCTCTTATGTTTTGAGTTCTTTGCCTAGTGACTATTTCCAGGTTCTGTGTTTACTTCAAGCAAGAAATGTCTTCATTGCTTTTTCTTTTGAGGAAGGATCCACCGATTCGTTTCACAAAGTGGTTTTCAAGTGTTTATTTATTGTGGTTGTGAGATCTTGGATTGTAAGTTAATCGAGGAGCAATGAAGGATGAACTAATTTCGTGTGTAATTCTTGGAGGAATTTTATTTGTACAAAATGTTTGCCTTTGAGGCTAAACTGATTGCATTATTGCAACTATTAGAACCTATGAAGATTTGTGAACCAAGATCCATTGTTCAATTCGGGTGGAACATTAGAATTTTTGAAAGGATGGAATCTTGATCAATGTATTAGAGTGTCACGATTGAGTACCTTGCATGGTTGTGCGGATGAATTATGATGGTGTTGTAATGAGAGTAATATTAGCGAAGCAATCGATCGTTAAAGTGACTAATGAGGTAGACGGGATGGTTGGATTATTACCAGTAAAGACTTGGACTTAGTAAGTAACTCTTTAAGAGTTAGAAACTTTATAAAGATAATTGGGTCAAGAAGATGTTTCTATGTTGATGTTAGTGCGCGAGTATGTACGGACTGTGAGAATTTTAGGGATTTTAATCAGAGGTTTTCCCTATCTTCTTTATGAGAAGTTCGTTGCAAGAGTCTTGGAGGTTAAATTTGGGCTTTGCATTGTTATGCTAGAACTTTGATCGCCCAATGATAATGTGAAGAAGAAGAAGTATAAGGGTGGATTTTGAATAGTGGGATGATCATTGATAGAAAACTTTTGATGTAGTACATGAGAGTGTGTGATGTGAATTCTGAGTAGTTTGTTCTTAAAAAGGGTTGAGGTGATATGATTGTGCGAGAGATCTAATTTGGGGATACTTTAGAGTGTCTTTCACAAATGAATTATGTCAAGAAGGAAATCGGTTAGAGAATATTTTGTGAGATCATTAGAGTCCCTATTCAAAGGTGTAGACAAGGTGTTTCGATTTGGGTTTGGCGTTGAGATCGCCAAGTTAAGAGTAACAAGTTAGTGTGTTGTGCGATGTTTGGGGATTCCATAGTTTGAGGGAAATTTTGGTCTTAAAAGAGAAATTGATAATTTGATGCTTCCTCAGGAAGTGAATCATTTTCCTGATTCTCATTTGAGTTCTGTGCTGTTGACCATTGTCTTTCGTAAGTTGAGCTCGGCATTTACGTTGGCGTGTGTGATTCTTTCCAGTTCAGATGGAATAAAAGAAGTATTTGATTTGGGCATTCGAGTGATTTCTCATTTGGATTTCGTGACGTTTATTCGCAAACTGCCATTGGAAAATGGAAATGGTTTTCGTGATGAAATTCCTATTTCTGGATTTGACTCTTCATGATCGAAATGGTAACGCATAGTTGCGATGTGAGTCTTTCATCTTCGATGGGTTTTGTCGGTAAAAGAGTGTGTTTAAAGCGAGTTCGCTGTGTGTCCTCGTTAAAGGAGGTGATCTTTTTGGGTGAAAAAGTTCGATTGAGGTGGAACAAGAGTTCGGTGTTCTATGCACATGTTGCGTGGTTTGGTACCACTAGGGGTTGCCCTAAGGTACATTGGGTTGTTTTCGCTAGTTGGCGAAATGTTAGGACCGTAGTTAGTCCATGCGCAAGTACACATCGCCTTGTTTGTCCCAGTCTTGAGTGAGTACCGAGAGGTCCAAGTTTGAAGTTTCGTGGGAGCCGCCGACCTTTGAGTAGTATCCTATGCGTTGTTAGAGAGGTCAGAGCGAGTGCTGAGGCACAAGTCGTTGGTTTGTGTCAAGGTGCCTTTGTCCCATTCGCCCGAGAGAGAGGCGACTTGGGAATGGGAGTCTCGCATGTGCGAGCTTTATCCAAAGTTTTTCACAGTAGGTACATAGTAATGTTAGTAAATCTTTTAGTAGTGGTTTTTTTTGGGTGTTGAGGTTGAATAGAATTCGGGGTCGAATTCTGTTTAAGGAGGGTAGAATGTAATACCCCAAAAATTAAATCGGGAGAGAATAATTAAATCGGGAGAGAATAATTAAATCGGGAGAATATTTCTTTTAGCAAAGCGATTGAACAGGAGAACGAGGGGTTTTAATGTAATACCCCGATTTATTCTACGAAAGAAAGCGTTCAAAAGAGAAATTAGACATAAAAAAAGGGGGTTTCTGCAGTTTTTTGGCAACTTGGGCCTCGGGCCTTGGCCCAGGAGGCCCATGAGGGGTTGGCCACCAATAAAAGGAAGGGGGAAACCCTAAGAGTACTGTAGCTACAGTGCCGCCGCCATCACTGTAGCACACCCTCTCCTCCATGGTGGTGCTCCCCTCCATTGGTGCCTCCCTCCTCGCCGTTGGTGCTCCCTACTGCCGATCAAGTGAAGAAAGGAGAGGAGATCAACTTCGCGGGGAGAGTTCATCATCTTGCTGCGATTCTACAAGGGTAACATCGTGTGTTCTTCGTTGGTTGATGCGTAGTAGTTGCGGTTGATGTCGTTTGGTAGATTGATTTGCGTCGGTTTAATAGATCGTGTTCTGTCCAGAATGTTGCGCGGCCAGTTTCATGTGTTTAGAAGCCGAATTAGGAGTTTTGATCTCCTAGAGTTATGTAGACAATGTTCTTAGCTTTCAGTGGCCACCAAGATCACCCAAATCCGATTAACGGTTAGAAAGTTATGAATTATTTACTATGACTGTCCTGCGAATCTGTCAGTATTTTAACAGGTTTTAGTATTCTGATCTTTTCGATCAGTTAAAGAGAGAATTAGATGATCTCAGTATAACGAAAGTTGTAGATAATTGTCGTAGCTTTCAGGAAGCACAAGAACGCAAAATTTGGGTAAACGAGCTGAAAGTTATGTTAGTTTTAGTGCTCTGTCCAGAAAGGGTGACGTGAAATCGATGTTTTGTTAATCAGTTTAAAAGTGATTTTAGATGGCCGAATCAGGGAGGCTCACCAACTAGGTTTAGTTGGGAAATTTGATTAACTTTCAATGAAGTCCAAGAACACCTAATTTGGACCACTGTACGGAAAGATATGAATTTTAGAACTTGACTGTTCACAGAAGGTACAGAACAGCAATTAGAAATTTGGAGTCGTTTTGGGTTGCGAGCTATTGCTAGTTGTGTTTGTTTTTAGAATTCATGTGGTTCGTTACTGTGGTCTTAGTCTATGTTCTTGATTGAATTTAGGTGGGGGAAGAGTACCGGAGGCGGCACCGACTTCACGTTCCCAGTTCTCACGTGGTTAAGGCAAGTGCATTGTTTGATTCGTGGTTGCGATTGATTGGTGTTTGTGTGTTTTTTCGATATGTGATAGTATAGTGAGATTGATGGTATGATGTTGGTTTAAGATTGGTGGATGCTCCAAATATGTTTATGCTCTGTTGTGGTATGATGTTATCGTTTTGTGGTAAATTGATGATGATTAAATGATGAGCATGTGCATATTGAGATCATGTTGAGGCTTGGTCACGTGGTGACCAAGTATGTTTCCCTTTGAGATCCCCGTCATGAATGTGACGGGCCCGAGATCCCCACACTCGTGGAGTGTGGGCATGAGGTCCCCAATACTTGCGGAGTATTGGGCGATTGGTCCTCGTGCGCGCGCGCAGCATGGGTATGCGGCGGCGGTTGCATACTCGCATTACGGTGTAATGCACAGAAAGATAAAGAGAATGGATCCTTGAGCATTGCATCCGCATGTGAAATGTTTTGTGGTTGATCTTCTATATATTGATGCTGATGTTATAGTTTCTTTATGTACTTGCCGAGTCTGTGGACTCACTCTTGCTTTTATTGTTGTTTTAGGTACCCGAGCCAAGAACGACATGCATGGGGGGAAGTAGTCTGCTAGTCACACACTTGCCACATGAACTAAATAAAGATGAATGATCTTCAGAACATAATTGTTTTAGTAATTGTGCGAGATGCCCAAGGATTTATTATGTTTCGTCTCATGCAATGGATTAAATGTAATAATGATGAGTAGTAGAAATTCATATCTCTCTAGTTATGTTAGATACTTAGCATGTCTTTGATTATCTTTTGGTGTCTTTGGAAGAAGGGTTTAGTTAATATTTGAATTGTTCAGTGTTGGAACCTTCGTGTAATTAACTTTACAAGGAGGTTCTGCCGAAATTTATTAAGATTGTCTAGTTTGGAATTATTAGAGTTTGTTTAGTAACATTCCAGGCTCATGTCGGGCTGGGGTGTTACATTTGGGTCACTGACGTGTGGGCCCGTAGGCCTTAAACCTCAGTCTCGGGGTCATTAGGACTAATTTCCGAATTCATTAAATGTTAATCATTGTTAGCATTTAATTGGTCCTAAACTGCCCCTTTGTGCCACTGCCAGGTGGGCCCCCAATCACTTAAATCACCTCTGTTCAAAATCGTTAGGACTCATTGATTGCTAATCATCATTAATCATTGGTCATTAGTAATTAATTAGTTGTCCTAAAAATCCTCCTTAAGTCGCTGCCATGTGGGCCCCGAGCCCTGTGCACGTGGGTTAAAGCTTGCATGTGTGACTCCTAGTCACTGACATGCAGCCCCACATGTCAGCGCTTTATTTTGAACTTCGTTCTTTGGCCACCGTCTATTTTGCGATCTGTGGTCCAGATCAGTTGGGCCGATCGGGTCACCCGATCCTCTCATCGCTGTGGGCCGTTCATCGCTTGATCAGCGGTTGTGGTTCGTGCGCTGTTCGGGTCGCCCGAGCCGCACTCAGTATGGACCCTCTGATCTTTGATCAACGGTCGTGATCTATTGGGCCGTTCGGGTCACTCTCGCGCACCCCTCGCGTGCGCCGTTAGATTTCAAATCAAGGGCCCATAGTTGTCCACGTCGATTCCTTTCTGTTAAGTGTTGTTTATTTCAGTAAAGTAGTTATTTGGCAACTGAAAAATGGTATAAAAACTTTAGGAATTCCTATCTAATTCAAAATAGATCCTTTTTAAATGAATCCAACTGTAATAAATTTGTATTTCACTAAAGTCTAATATAAAAATGCTTTTAGCTATGCTTCTCTGGTAGAAAATTCTGTAATCTTTAATAGCTTGCTTGCTGCCATTTTTGTATATTCCAGAATTGAAGTAAAACTTAGAAAATGAATATCTTTTTCGGTATATCTGTAAATTGAATGGTTTTAACTTTGTTAATTTTGTTATTAACTAAACTTTAATCTAAAAATGGTTGTAGGCCCAAACCAGCACCAGAAAAATATGTTAATAAATTTAACCTTATTAGTAGCATTTAAGAATTCATTTATGGTTGTAAAAGACACAAGTAATTCCCTGTAAATCCTAAAAATATAAAGTTGATGCTAGAAAATCCCTCTGTTATCATGCTTTAATGTGAAATAGGTTTTGCACATGTTTATATTTCTGGAAAGTGCATTATGCTAGTTTTGCAACTTAGAAAAATCATAAGTAAATCATTATAACTCCAAATTTAGTAAACTCAACTATGCTGTCATTAGGATGTCATAATCTACTTGCTATAAAAATTTCAGGGCTTAGATCATTGTAGAACTTTTCGCCATGAACAGTACCAATAATTAATTTAGGGAATTTATAGGCTGAGAGAACTAGTTTTAGCCATAACTTTTTCATGCTATGTCCAAATGAAGTGATTCTTGTTTCTAAAATTGTCTAAAATCAACCTCTAGCTGCTGTATGAATTTCATTGGATTTGGATGTTCTTTCCTGTTGAGTTCCTTTTGGTGTTCTTTGTTCTTATCGGTTTTTATCGCCTTTTCGCGTTAGGTTCCGAAGAATTTATTGAACCTGAGCACTCCCCTCTGCAGCAAGAACAAATCCAGCAAGGCAAGCAGTTTGATCATGTTAATCCCAGTATTTTTAAGTATTTATGTTGTTTACAACTTCTATGTATGCATTGCTAGTTTGTGTTAAACTATTGTCGTTAGTTTACCTAGTAGATGCATTTCCTTAGGCAAATGTTTATCCTCTACTACCGTGAGCCTAGATTATTGCCGTGATTTAGAGTTCGTGGATGAGCTCTTGTCACTTAGTAGTGTTACGAATTAATTGCTTAGCCATGCTTAGCTTCCGGTAGAAATGGGCGGTTATCGACTTGTCGATAACCTTAATCACATAAAACTTATTATGATTATGGTTTCAGCCTTGTGCCATGTCTACTTACGAAAACTAAAAACTGAAAACAAAATGATTTAGACTTAGGCACAATGGTATGTTGGTGTGCTTTCGGGTGTGATTGGAATGGTGCCCAGGTCATTAAGGACCGAGTTACTTGCGCCACCGTACTGAGCAATTTGCGTGCTAACCACACTAGAGGGTATGGGACCTCTCTTGACTTAGTACTTTGGCGTGTATTAGCTTCGGGTCGCAGGGAGTCGCAGGAGGGATGGAGTTGGGAGCATTGTAGTGTCCGAAAGGTTTCCCCCCCGTAACGGTGGGTTGTCTTTCGGCTTGCAATGTAAGTGTATGGATTCCAATCCATACGAGCGGCTCGTGGTTAATACACAATATTGGAAAGCGTCTCGTAGGACTTAGCCGTGCCGGCATACCTTCGGAAGTGTGCTTCTGTGGCTTAAAGGCGGTCTGGAGTGTGGGTACATTGGTACACCCCTGCAGGGTTAAAACTATTCGAATAGCCTCGTCCTAGGTTATGGACACGCTCGACTACGCCCCGTGAGAACTAGACTACAACCTTTTAAATTAAAACTTGATGGGTGGTACGAATCGGGGATTCGTGCTATGTTGTGGTGGCTATTGGGATAGTCACTTCCAGGTGGTTACTTGTATGTATCTTTATTTCGCTATTACTTTGACAACCAAACAGGTTCGCAAACTTGCTTTTAAATGTATTACATTATTGCAAATAAATTTGGCTTTGTGCAAAATGAGACATACAACCTCCACCTAAATAAGCTTGCATGTAGTTTATGAATAGGTCTGCTATTCCACACGTCAGTCTTGCAAGTACCTTTGTGTACTCAGTTATCTTGCTTAAATGTATTTGTTGCAGAGGAAGAAGGTGAGCTTGCAGGGCCTCACTTTTGTGAGCTGTGTTGTGGTAGCTTGCGGGGCGACTAGCTTGGTGGCCCGGTCGGTTGCCTTGTGGGTTATGTTGGCTAACCGGTCGGCTTTTGTTCTAGCCATCTTATGGCACCTTTTGCTTCCGCTGTCATTCTTGTATATTGTTCTATTTGGCCGGTCGGCTCTCTTTTGTAATAACTTTACTTTATGTATGTCATTGTTGAACTTAGTGATAAGTGTTGTATGGAAATGATGTATAATTTTGTGATGATGAGCATGTGCTGCATTTCTGGGAAGCACATGTCCATCGAGGCTTAGAATGTTTAATTAGTAATGCTAGAACCATTTGGAGGTTAAGTGTTACTAGTTAAATATTCCGGGTCCTCACAAAGTTGGTATCAGAGCCATACTGACCGTAGAAACCCCTAGCTTGGTCGCCTCTAGGATATTTTGAAAACCTATGTTCAAGTGTCAAAAAGGTTTATGAAAACTTAAGTATGTTCTCTGATTTTACTCCTTACCTGCCTTAGCTTGCTCATCTCACCTTACTCTTGATCAAGTTTTGGAAAAGTTGTTCCTCTCTTCCTTTCAAAAGCTAGCTATTTATCGATTAAGTTTGGTTTTGGGAGTACCATGTGGGTTGTAAATTGAAGTGTTGGCTGGTTGGAATGAAGAGTAGGAGCTCCTGCAGCCTCAAATTTTGGCCAAGGGGCAGAATTGGACAGCTAGCTTGCAACTAGTATATAGTGTTGATAATTAGAGGTTAATTCAACTAAAACTTGAGGGAAGAAAAGGGTAAGAAGTGATATGAGTTAGCTAAATACCTAACGCTCTATTAGGTGATTATACCTCGGTTTTTGAGCTGTTTAGAGTAGAGTTAAGTTCTGAAATTTTGCCTTCCTAAAACGGTTACTCGTTCTTTCCATACGGGTTATTCGTTTCGGGAAGTTGATTTGGTGACTTTTGGTCTTGTGCTCTTTTGGGGTTACTTTTGAGCCCTTTCAATTGAGTTTGGATTGCCGTGTTCTTGGGTCTCGAACTGTATCTAACTTATCTTGATGAAACAGGATGGCCGGAGGGACCCGTAGTGGTCGGAATCAGCCGGGTAGTCCCGATGAGGAGCTTCCCCCTCCTCCGACCATGGCTGAAGTCCTCATGCAGATCGAACGTAACCATTCGGAGGACCGGAGGGTGTTGGAGGTCATCGCCAGGAACACCTCCACTCCCTCTGGCGCCTCCGGATCTGGAGGTGGTGGACATCAGACTCGTGGGGGGCTTGCGGAGTTCCTCTGTACTCAGCCTCCTACCTTCTCCCGGTCCGAGGATCCCTTGGATGCAGACGACTGGCTGCGTCTAGTTGAGAAAAAGCTCAACGTTGCTCAGTGCCAGGAGCAGGAGCGGGCACTCTTCGCATCCCATCAGTTGGAGGGTGCGGCACTCTCATGGTGGGAGAACTTCCTCGCCATGCAGCCCGCGGGACACGTGGTCTCGTGGGAGGAGTTCCGGTCAGCTTTCCGTCGGGCCCATGTTCCCGCCGGCCTGATGAAGCTGAAGAAGAAGGAGTTCCTTGCGCTCAAACAGGGGCGCAAGTCTGTGACCGAGTACCTCCACGAGTTCAACCATCTCGCGAGGTACGCTCCTGCTGAGGTGGCCACTGATGAGGCCAAGCAGGAGAAGTTCATGGAGGGCTTGTCTGAGGAGCTTCAGGACAAGCTCTCCATTGTTGACTTTGCAGACTTCCAGACCTTGGTGGACAAGGCCATCATCGCCGAGCACAAGGCGAGCGCGTGGCGAGTCCATAAGCGCAAGTGGGAGGCCCACGGTTCGCACGTTTGGCTGGTTCGTCCCCGTGTTGGGCCTACACCAGGGGCCCGTTCCTTGCCTTCACCACCGCCGAGGCCTTCGGTACCAGCTCCACGCCCTCCGCAGGTCGTGACTCGATCCACGTGCGCTGCGCTCGGCCAGCATTGCTCCCGCAACCTGCCGACGTCACCTGCTTCTACTGCCACAACAAGGGCCACTATGCGAGTAGTTGCCCTAAGAAGACTGGAGCGGCCCCTCGTCCGAATGGAGGACGCGGGCAAGGGAGTGGTCACCCACCTGACCAGAAGACCCCGAGCGTGGGGAGCGGCCGAGTCAACCATATCTCGGCTGAGGAGGCACAGGAGGCGCCCGACGTGGTGTTGGGTACGCTTCTTGTTAATTTGCATCCTGCTACAGTTTTGTTTGACTCTGGAGCCTTGCATTCTTTTATTTCAAGGTCGTTTGCTGTTGATTGTGGACTTCACTGTGTTCCTTTGGGGATTCCACTGCTTATTCGCTCTCCGGGTTCGGAAATGAGAGCTGACCAAGTGTGCCGGGGCGTTCTTATCCACATCGAAGGAGTGGGATTCTTGGCGAATCTTATCCTACTCGACTCGGCGCGCCTGGATGTGATTCTTGGCATGGATTGGTTGTCCCAACACTTGGGGCAAATCGATTGTGCCAGGAAGATTGTCTTCCTCACCAGTCCTTCAGGTGAACAGGTTGGGTTTTCGCCGCAGTTGCGAGAGCCCCATCTTTATGCCCTTGAAGCAAAGCCAGCATTGGAGATTCACGATGTCCCCACTATGTGTGACTTCGCGGATGTCTTTCCTGAAGACTTGCCCAGGATGCCTCCTGTTCGAGATCTGGAGTTCGTGATAGAGTTGCTGCCCGGTACCGCCCCTATTTCAAAGAGGCCGTATCGCATGCCTCCGAATGAGTTGGAGGAGCTGAAGAAGCAACTAGGTGAGTTGCAAGAGAAGGGTTTCATTCGTCCTAGTTCATCTCCTTGGGGTTGTCCAGTTATCTTTGTGAAGAAGAAGGACAAGACCTTGCGCATGTGTGTTGATTACCGTCCGCTTAATGAAGTGACGGTAAAGAACAAGTATCCTTTGCCTCGTATTGATGATCTTTTCGATCAGTTGACTGGAGCTCGAGTCTTTTCCAAGATGGACTTGAGGTTGGGCTATCATCAAGTCAGGATTAGGGCCGAGGATATTCCGAAGACGGCCTTTGCTACTCGTTATGGTCTTTACGAGTACACCGTCATGTCTTTTGGTTTGACTAATGCTCCTGCTTTATTCATGAACCTTATGAATTCAATATTCATGGAGTATTTTGATAGGTTTGTGGTGGTATTCATCGATGATATCCTTATCTACTCCAGGAGTGAAGAAGAGCATGTTGAGCACCTTAAGCTTGTGTTGGGCGAGCTGCGCGAACACCAGCTGTATGCCAAATTCAGCAAGTGTGAGTTCTGGTTGAAGGAAGTGGCATTCTTGGGCCATGTTCTTTCAAGCAGAGGTGTGGTGTAGATCCTAGCAAGGTCGGTGATGTGCTATCTTGGGGTCACCAAGTCGGTCACCGATGTGCGGAGTTTTCTTGGTTTGGTGGCTACTATCGCCACTTTATCGAGAATTTCTCCAAGATTGCGAAGCCTATGACCGAATGCTCAAGAAAGACAAGAAGTTTGAGTGGTCCACTTGCTTGTGATGTGAGTTTTCAGAACTCAAGAAGCGGTTGACCTCACCTAGTGCTTGTTCTCCCGATATTCACAAGAGTTTTGATATCTATTGTGATGCTTCTCGTCGTGGTCTTGGTTGTGTTCTTATGCAGAAGGGAAGGTTGTGGCCTATGCATCGCGGCAGTTGAGGCCTCATGAACTCAACTATCCTACTCATGACTTGGAGTTAGCTGCTGTGGTCCATGCACTCAAAATTTGGCGGCGTTATCTGATTGGTAACCGTTGTGAGGTGTATTCTGACCACAAGAGCTTGAAGTACTTGTTCACCCAGCCAGATCTGAACCTCAGGCAAAGAAGATGGTTGGAATTGATCAAGGACTATGACATGGGCATTCAGTATCATCCGGGCAAGGCCAATGTCGTTGCGGATGCACTCAGTCGGAAGGTGTATTGCAACATGTTAATGCTCCAAGAGCAGCAGCCTACCCTCATTTCAGAATTTCAGCGCCTCAATTTGGGCTTGATCGAGCACGGTTCTCTTGCTACCTTGGTTGTGCAACCAACCTTGGTGGACCGAATCAAGACTGCACAGCAGACAGATGTTGGTATGAGTCAAATCAAGCAGAACATGAAGAATGGGATAGCCAAGTGCTTTTTAGAAGATGAGCATGGCGTTGTATGGTTTGGGCAACGTCTTGTGGTTCCTAAGGTCATGGAGTTGCGGGATTTGATTCTCCGTGAAGCCCATGATTCTCCTTTGTCCATCCATCCCAGGGCTACCAAGATGTATCAGGACCTTCGTCAGAGATTCTGGTGGACCCGTATGAAGTGCGAAATCGCCAGGTTCGTTGCCGAGTGCGATGTGTGCTGTCGTGTGAAGGCCGAGCATCAACGTCCAGCAGGCCTTCTTCAGCCTTTGCCTGTGCCAGAGTGGAAGTGGGATTCCGTTGGCATGAAATTCATCACCGGGTTGCCCCGTACCTCTTCTGGGAAAGATGCTTTGTGGGTCATCATTGATCGGTTGACGAAGGTGGCCCATTTTCTTCCAGTACGGGCAAAGATTGATGTGAGTCAGTTGGCAGACCTGTATATATCCCGCATTGTGAGCCTGCATGGTGTGCCACGAACGATTGTGTCAGATCGTGGTTCTCTTTTCACCTCTCGTTTCTGGCATAAATTGCAAGAGGCTATGGGCACCGTCTTACCTTGATTCACTTACCACCCTCGGGTGATGGTCAGACGGAGCGAGTCAACCAAGTGTTGGAAGATATGCTCCGTGCTTGTGTTCTTTCCTATGGGAAGAAGTGGGAGAAGTGCCTACCATTTGCCGAGTTCTCCTACAACAACGACTTTCGAGCCAATCTTGGTATGGCACCATTTGAGGCTTTGTATGGGAGAGATGATCGAACCCCATTGAACTGGTCGAAGCGGTGAGCGGCAATTCTTCTCACCTTTGAAGGGCCATCAGCGTTTTGGCATCAAGGGTAAGTTGGCTCCTCGCTATGTTGGGCCTTATCGCATCGTCGAGAGCCAGATTCGATCAATGAGGCGAAAGTCGTTCGATTGATCCACGAGCATCTGCGCAATCTCGGTCGAGATTCTTGTAAGGGAGAGAGTTGTAACATCCCAAATATTGTACAAGAGCCATGGAAATACCCAAACCTTTGATCATCCTCTGAAATATATTTCCTAAGTGCTTGGGATGGTTTGTGACCCTCTGAGAATTTCACAATTTTTAGAAATTATTTGAGAGCTATGAAGAATGCATATATTGAAGGGTTTCAGCCTTGTGCCATGTCTACTTACGAAAACTAAAACTGAAAACAAAATGATTTAGACTTGGGCACAATGGTATGCACACACCTTAACTATTTGATAACAACTCTTTTTAACCTTGTTGAGGAACCATCCGATGAGCAGCGAAACGCAAGCGAGAATATTATCTAAGAAAACCCAAGCAAAACTAAGGGTGGCGGCTCCTATATAAGGAGGGCGGCCAAGACGGGAAACCCTAGGCGTGGGTATTGTTCACGGTCTTGTTCATGTGTGAATAGTGCCCACATGAACAGCGAGTCATCCTTAGGGTTGATGTCCTCATCACTTTTGATGATTGCGATCAGTCCAGAAGGAATTTGGAGGTCAGGCCAGATCCGTTGGAAAGATGACGAAATAAGCTTTCAATCAAGTAGCGATTACCTCGTAGACAAGCGTAGAATCGTAAAAACAATACAAGAACACAAGAACAGAATAATAGATTGAACATAGAGAGATGTAGGGGGACTTCTTGCTTCTCTTTATTCCTTCATCAAGCGATCAACCTTTACAATGATTAGTACCCCCTATTTATAGGCTACGACCCTACTAGGGTTTGGGATGAGGAGCCCACCTTGGGCCAGGACTCTCGGTCCTGGGCCCGGTTTCATAACACTCCCCCTTGGGCACTCATTCGTCATATCCATGCCTCGTCAAAACTCCATAAAAACCCAGTGGGAAAAATTTGGAGAAAGAGTACACGATACATGTTCTGCTGTGCTGCACGAATTGCCTCATTAAAAACTTTAGCCGAGAAACTTCAAGAAAACTCGTCAAGGGAAAAAGAGTACAATCCAAGCAATTTCATTTAATCTCCAGGATTTATTCTTTGGGTACTCGATCTTCATGATCAAGCTTTAATAATGAGTTTGTGAAGGTTCTCCCCCTGACATCTGCACTTTTCTAAGTCTCATCATTCCAATTCATGTATGCATCTTTCAAAGCTAGAGGCTGGAAGTGACTTAGTGAATAAATCTACAAGATTCTCACATGACTCAGTATGCAGTACTTTAATATCGTTCATCTTTTGTAATTCATGAGCATAGAAGGACTTGGGATTGATATGCTTTATGAGAGGATTCTTCACATAACCCATCTGCACTTGTGCAACACAAGCTGCATTATCTTCATAGATAATAGTGGGGGTTTGTGCGGTGTTCAATCCATATGACTGCTGGATGTGGTGAATCATCCGCCGAAGCCAAACACATTCTCGTGAGGCCTCGTACAGTGCTATTATTTCTGAGTGGTTCGTCGAACTCGGTACAAGACTCTGCCTAGACGATTTTCATGGAACTGCGGTTCCACCACATAGGAATACATAGCTTGTTTGCTCTCTGACTGTATGCGGGTCCTATAAGTACCTGTTATCTGCATTGCCTTTCATAGTTAAGTCTTGGTTCTTGTGAGGACCCGGAATATTTAACTAGTAACACTTAACCTCCAAATGGTTCTAGCATTACTAATTAAACATTCTAAGCCTCGATGGACATATGCTTCCCAGAATTGCAGCATATGCACATCATCGCAAAATTACACATCAATTCCATACAACATAAATCACTAAGTTCAACAACGACATACAAAAGTAAAGTTATTACAAAAGAGCCGACCGGCCAAATAGAACAATATACAAGAATGACAGCGGAAGCAAAAGGTGGCATAAGATGGCTATAACAAAAGTCGACCGGTTAGCCATACAACCACAGGGCAACCGACCGGGCCGCCAAGCTAGACGCCTCTCAGGCTACCACAGCAAAACTCACAGAAGTGAGGCCCCTCAAGCTCACCTTCTTCCTCTGCAACAAATACATTTATGCAAGATAACTGAGTACACAAAGGTACTCGCAAGACTGATGTGTGGAATAGCAGAACTATTCATAAACTACATGCAAGCTTATTTAGGTGGGGGTTGTATGTCTCATTTTGCACAAAGCCAACTTTATTTGCAAGAATGTAATACATTTAAAAGCAAGTTTGCAAATCTATTTTGTTGTCAACATAAAATCGTAATAAAGATACATACAAGTAACCACCTGGAAGTGACTATCCCAATAGTCACCACAACATAGCACGAATCCCCGATTCGTACCACCCATCAAGTTTTAATTAAAAGGTTGTAGTCTAACTCTTGAAAGACCTTGCCAAGCGTGTCCATAACCTAGGACGAGGCTATTCGAATAGTTTTAACCCTGCAGGGGTGTACCAATGTACCCACACTTCAGACCGCCTTTAAGCCACAAAGCACACTTCCGAAGGTATGCCGGCACGGCTAAGTTCTACGGGACGTTTCCAATCTTGTGCATTAACTACGAGCCGCTCGTATGGATAAAATCCATACGCTTACATTGCCAGCCGAAAGACAACCCACCGTTACGGGGGGGAAGCCTTTCGGAGTCTACAACGCTCCCAGCACCATAACTCCTGCGACTCCCTGCGACCCGCAGCTAATACACGCCAAAGTACTAAGTCAAGAGAAGTCCCATACCCTCTAGTGTGGTTAGCACGCTAAAATGCTTGGTTTAGTGTAACAAGATGTTCGGTCCTTGTTGACTCGGGCACCATTCGATCACACCTGTACACATCAACATACCATTGTGCCCAAGTCTAAATCATTTTATTTTCAGTTTTTAGTTTTCATAAGTAGACATGGCACAAGGCTGAAATCATAATCATAATAAGTTTTATATGATCAAGGTTATCGACAAGTCGATAACCGCCCATTTCTACCGGAACTAAGCATGGCTAAGCAATTAATTCGTAAACTACTAAGTGACAAGAGCTCATCCACGAACCCTAAATCACAGCAATAACCTAGGCTCACGGTAGTAGAGGATAATCATTTGTCTAAGGAAATGCATCTACCAGGCCAACTATCGACAATAGTTAAAATAAGATAGCAATGCATACATAGAAATTGTAAACAACATAAATACTTAAAATACTGGGATTAACATCATCAAACTGCTTGCCTTGCTGGATTTGTTCTTGCTGCAGAGGGGAGTGCTCAGGTTCAATAAATTCTTCGGAACCTAACGCGAAAATGCAATAAAAACCGATAAGAACGAAGAACACCAAAAGGAACTCAACAGCAAAGAACATCCAAATCCAATGAAATTTATACAGCAGCTAGGGGTTGATTTTAGACAATTTTATAAACAAGAATCACTTCATTTGGACTTAGTATGGAAAAGTTATGGCGAAACTAAGTTCTCTCAGCCTGAAAAATCATAATTAAATTAATTTCGGTTACTGTTCATGGCGAAATTTTTATAATGATCTAGAAGCTGAAATTTTTATGGTAGGTAGATAAGGTTATCCTAACAACAGCAAAACTGAGTTTGCATTGGAGTTATAATGAATTAGTTATGATTTTTCTAAGTTCTAAAACTAGCATATATCATTTTTCAGGAACATAAATAAAGACAAGGCCTAGTTCATATTAAAGCCTGCCTACAGATAGATTTTACCTAGTTGAGTTTGCTCAGTTTGCAATTACAGAGAAGAAGTTATGTATTTTACAAATTTTCAATGAATTTCTAGACCACCTTATATATTAAACAAGCTAATGCAGTTTAACTCATTTTCTGCTACATAACAGTGCCCAAATTCATTCTCAGATTAAAGTTCATACTATAACAGAGCTACAGCAACTGGAATCATTCAAAAAGGAGTTAAAAAGACAAAGTTATGCACTTTTGAAATTTGAAACATTAAAAGACTTAGAAACTTTGAGCTCTCGGGAGGTCCAAACGAACTGAATGAGAAGGAGAGGTCGTGGGCCGTTAGATCAAGATCTGACGGCTATGAGCCTCGAAGCACAGCGCACACAGGACCTCCTCCCGCACTGGGGAGGTCTGAACCGTTGAGATCGGATCCAACGGCCACGACCAGTGCATGCACAGCGCACGCAAAGGAGGTCCTCGCGCCTAACGGAGATCGTGACCGTCAGATCGAGATCTGGTGGTCCCGAGCACTAGGGGAGGTCCTAAGCCTCAACCTACTGAGGGAGGTCTGGACGGCTAAGATCTCACGGAGGAGGTCTTCAACGGTCTAGATCTCCAGAGGGAGGTCTTTAACGGACGCGATCAAGCGAGGGAGGTCCTGGGCGGTTAAGATTTAACCGAGGAGGTCCTGAACGGTTAAGATTTAACCGAGGAGGTCTTGGATGGCCAAGATCTACTCGGGGAGGTCCTAAGCGGTAGTGATTTAACGGAAGGAGATCTGGACGGCTCAGATTAGACCTAGGGAGGTCCTGAACGGTCCAGATCGACGCGGAGGGAGGTCTGAGCGCTAAGGATTTTACAAAGGAGATCTAACGCTCAGATCTAAATCCGGGGAGGTCGTGAACGGCTAGGATTGAGCCTAAGAGGTCCGGAGCGGGGTTGTCTTTGTAAAAGACCAAGGGTGGCTTTTTGCAAAGATGACCCCGAGGGTGGTCCTAAGGTGGTCTTTGCAAAAATGACCAAGGAAGGTTTTTTTTTAAAGATGACCCCGAGGGTGGTCTTTGAAAAATTACCAAGGGAGGTCTTTAACGGCCGAGATTGCTCTAGGAGGTCTTGGGACTTAGAGATTACACGGGAAACCCCTCTACGGTACAGATCTAACTAGGGGTGGTCTTAAACGGCTAAGATTCAACGAGGGGGAGGTCCAGAGGCTTAAGTCTTTACGGAAAGGAGCCAAAGGCTCGGATCTAGACCTGGGGTGGTCGTGGACGGCTACGATGAACCCGAGGAGGTCCTATGACCTGACAAAAACGCGACAAAGGACAGGCGACCGCAGTTCATTCGCCGGCACGTCGCCGACGACCAGGACCACGGCGGCGGGAACCCAAGCCACCAAAAACGAAGCTAATAGTATTGCGAACCTATTGGAGGTGCTCTCGACGGCGGCGACGGCCTTGAACGCCGGCGAGCCGGAGAAGGGCGGAGGACAAGTTTTCGGCAAAAACCTAAAACATGAAAAGGGCTCGACACGACCTAATCTGACAAGTGCTCGAGCTCTGAGAGGCTAGAACGAACTTACCAGGGCCAAGACGAGGTTCAGAGGAGCTCGGAGGAGGTCCAGCGGCGGAGCAGCACACCGGAGATGAGGAAGACAACGACGACAGCGGCTCCTGAGCAATCAAAGATAACAAGGGTGATGAGGAACACTTCGCGATGACCTAAGGAGGCTCCAGAACCAGGGAAAACGAGTGGAGGAACCTCACCGGAGATGGGGACGACGAAGTTCCACCCATGGCCGCGAAACCCGAAAACCCAAATCCAGCTGCTCCTGGGGAAGCAAACCAAAAAGGGATTAGGGCTCCACTTGACGACGACCAAAGGTATACAGAGGGGTAAGAATTAGTGCAAGAGATCCACTGGAACACTGCCAGCTGAGAAGAGCTCCGAAGCTCGAAAATGGCGGGGCGAGGGGCACTCGGGGGTTTTGCACCAAACTAACAATGAGAGGAAGCTGGAGTGCGAGGGGACGTGAAGGAGCTAGAGGAGGACCTCGGAGGTGCCCAAGTAGCCAGAGGCTGACTGAGCTCGAGGACAGTGGTTTAATGGCGATGGGACAAAAGGATTCTGCAGTGCGAGAAAACGAGGGAAGGCAGGGGGGTCAGGTAAGGTCAGCGCTGCTCCTGACATGGGCAAAAGCGAGACTCAGAGACGTTACCGGGTCCCACTATGCGACGGAGGCCTGCACTACTCACCTACCACCGCTCGCACGCGCGCACGGAGGGGCAGAGGAGGAAGAAGAACAGAAGGAGGCGCCATGACCGTTAGATGTGAGATGAACGGCCACGATTAAACAAGGCCTCTGGATGGTCCGAAAGCTCACCGAAATCTGGAGGGTTGGATTGAGATCCAACGGTCCAAGAGCTCAACCGCACAGTCCAAAAGCTTGCTCGAACACGGGCCGCTCGATCAAGATCCAATGGCTGATATTGACCGCGCACTTAAAGGGACCCCGGTGCAGCTAGTCGACCCAGCCGAGTCAAGTGAGTTGGGCTCGGGCTCGAGCTCGAGCCCGAGTCTGACTCGAACCAGAGTTTCAAATTTTTGATTTTTGGAAGAGCTGCACTTAGGAGAATTGTTTGAGCTAGCAAAACAACTTCAAAAATTCTAAAATTTTTACAGGAGTTTGCCAACTAAAGAATGGACCTTGCATAAAAATTTTAGAGGCTATGGTGCTATGTATTTTCCTCCAAAAATTTCACAAGGTGCTGGTCCCAGGTTTGACCAGGGTTTGAATAGGTTTGACTGACCTCCAAAAATATTCAAACAATGCCTAAAAATTGTGAAATTTTTCAGAGGGGTCACAAACCATCCCAAGAACTCAGGAAAAATATTTCCAAGAGATGATCAAGAGGTTTGACAAGATTGTTTTTGAAAGCTCAAGATTCGGATCAAAGACTTGTGACTTTGTATTTCCATAACTTCTTGTACAATACTTGTTCAGCACAAATAGGAAATACAAGATGTAAGAAAAAGTTTTAATTTCTACTCATTTTCTTACATTTGAAACACAAGCCCAAAATTGGGATGTTACAACCCCCCCCCCCCCCTTACAAGAATCTCGTCCCGAGATTCCGTTTGCTCAGAGGAGGAAGACGAAATCCCATAGCCTCTTGTAGACTAGGTCAAGATTAGGAAGTGAAAAGAGAATCACGATCTGAAACGATCGCCTTCGGTACATCATGCAAGCTTACGATCTTGGAGACCTAAGGCCTTAGCCAAGTGATCGGTACGAACCTTGGTTCTGATGGGTAGAGAAAATGTGCCATTTTAGTTGGCACAGAGAATCCGACCAGGTCTAGATAGGACAAAGATTGACAGATTGAAAGATTTTTCTAGATTCATAGGTGGTGGGGCAAGATCGTTGTCAGCTGGTGGAGCGATTTGTCTGGTCAATTCCGCCAACAATGGGATCTCAGCCTGCTAACTAGCTATGCGGAGTCATCCCCCCCGCAGCTAGCTTCTTAGAGGAACCAAGGCCATTCTCAGTTGGTGAAGCAAATTGGCTGGTTACTCCACTAACAAACGAGACCTTAGTCGGATAATTAGCTATACGGAGTCATCCCTCCGCAGCTAGCTTCTAAGAGGGATTATGGCCGCTTTGGCCGCAGAAATTTGAGGCAAAACTTGTATGTGATGCCCTGGGAGGTATAGGGAAAGGAGAGGTGCCACTCAAGCCAAACGATTGCTAAGCGGACTAGATACGATCCACCAAGGTGGGTGGCACAACCAAGGCAGCAAGGAAGCCATGCTCAACCACTCCCAAGTTGAGCGGCTGGAATTCCTTCAACAAGGGTGGGCTGATGATCTTAATTCAAACAAAACAGTAGCAAGGCGAAAGTAGACAAGAAGCGTACCCAACATGGCGTTGGGCACCTCCTGTGCTTCTTTGACGGAGAGGGAGTTGGCTTGACCACGAGCAGTCTTCTGATCTTGATTCTTCACAGGGCATTTGTTGGCGTAGTGCCCCTTCTCGTGGCAATAGAAGCATGTGACCTCGGCCATATTGCGGGGGCCACCTTGCTGCTGGACTGCAGGCGCACAAGACTGAAACACGGCCCGCGGAGGGCGAGGGATGGTTGCAAGCTTCTTAGGACAAGTATTAGCATAATGACCTTGGAGTTTGCAAAAGAAACAAGTGACTTCAGCTAGATTGCAGAGGTCATCCTGCTGACTTGCAGGTGCACGTGATTGGGGCACGGCCTGCGGAGGACGAGGGGTTACCGCAACCTCCTTGGGGCAACTATGCGCATAGTGACCCTTGTTGTTGCAGAAAAAGCAAGTGATATCAGCTATCTGTTGACGCTTGCGACGATCCTTAAGCTTCCTCTTTCTGGCCCCAGCAACTACGGGATTCTCGACCGAAATCTGAAAGTCGGGGAAGGTATAGACTGGTAATTTGTCCTGCAGCTCCACAGACAAATCATCCAAGAATTTCTCTGGTCTGGAAGCATTGGCGACTGCGACACTTGTAGATGACCGAAGAAGCAGTCGCTGAAGTTTCAATGACCTGGCGATCACCAGGCTCATGCTACACTCCTTGGGATAGTGAGTGCTTCCTCGCGAGAGAAACAAGTGACCTTAGCGATCGGACGGTTTCGGGTAGGTGGTCTTTATCACGATTCGGGCAAGTTGTAGTACACTCGCTTTTTGTAGTGTCCTTCCTCACCACACGTGGCGGACCTTGACCCTCCCAGGGTTGCAACCCTCGGCGACATGGCTCTTTTTACCATGGTCACAGCAAAAAGGGGAGCAAAACCATCACAATCGCCAGAGGGGAGGCGCTTGCAATCCTTATGCAGACGGTTGGGGCGAGGAGACCTTTATCCCATCCACTTGCGATCTAGTCCATTCTTTGCTGTCCAGACATCCTGGCAAGAGGAGATGGGTTAACACGCAACCCGAAAACTAGAAGCTGAATGACGCGAAAGAAAACCAAGGACTAGGGGGTCCTGCTGAACGTTAGGGTGGGGATAGATACTAAGATGGACAAGGATCAAACCCAAAAGCTTAAGGCAAGGAAACAATAAACCACTAAGAGATGAACTCAAAAAGCTCAAAAACAACCACAAAATCAGCACAAGGTTTCAACCACAAGATCAACTTCCCGGTACGACCAACTCGTATGGAGGGAACGAGCAATCGGTTTAGGAAGGTAAATTTCAGCATACGACTCAAATTCTAATACGACTAAAAAGCAGGGTAAAACCACTAATAATGGTGCTAGACACTTAGCCAACTGATATCACTTCTTACCCTTTTATTCCCACAAGTTTTAGTTGAATTATCCTCTCATCATTTACCTTCTTTAGAACCTTTGAGCCTGCTGTCCAGATTTTGCATCCAAGCTCCTAGTCGAAATTCACCATTCCGGAAGCTTCAAAACCTTGTAGAAGGGCAGCCAACACTTCAATTTGCCCAACCCATTGGTTTCCAAAACCCAATTTAAACGATAACAACTATTTTTGAAAGAAGATGAGAGGGAAAACAATTTTTCAAATTTAACCAAGAATAAGGTGAGATGAGCAAGCTAAGATAGGTAAGGAGTAAAACTTGAGAACTTACTTAAATTTTCACAAACTATTTGAAAGTAAGTTTTCAAAATATCCTAGAAGCGACCAAGCTAGGGGTTTCTACGGTCAGTATGGCTCTGATACCAACTTTGTGAGGACCCGGAATATTTAACTAGTAACACTTAACCTCCAAATAGTTCTAGCATTACTAATTAAACATTCTAAGCCTCGATGGACATATGCTTCCCAGAATTGCAGCATATGCACATCATCACAAAATTACACATCAATTCCATACAACATAAATCACTAAGTTCAACAACGACATACAAAAGTAAAGTTATTACAAAAGAGCCGACCGGCCAAATAGAACAATATACAAGAATGACAGCGGAAGCAAAAGGTGCCATAAGATGGCTATAACAAAAGTCGACCGGTTAGCCATACAACCACAGGGCAACCGACCGGGCCGCCAAGCTACACGCCTCTCAGGCTACCACAGCACAACTCACAGAAGTGAGGCCCCTCAAGCTCACCTTCTTCCTCTGCAACAAATACATTTATGCAAGATAACTGAGTACACAAAGGTACTCAAGAGGCGACGTGTGGAATAGCAGACCTATTCATAAACTACATGCAAGCTTATTTAGGTGGGGGTTGTATGTCTCATTTTGCACAAAGCCAACTTTATTTGCAAGAATGTAATACATTTAAAAGCAAGTTTGCAAATCTATTTTGTTGTCAACATAAAATCGTAATAAAGATACATACAAGTAACCACCTGGAAGTGACTATCCCAATAGTCACCACAACATAGCACGAATCTGACAAGGGCGGAGGACAAGTTTTCGGCAAAAACCGAAAACATGAAAAGGGCTCAACACGACCTAATCTGACAACTGCTCGAGCTCTGAGAGGCTAGAACGAACTTACCAGGGCCAAGACGAGGTTCAGAGGAGCTCGGAGGAGGTCCAGCGGCGGAGCAGCACACCGGAGACGAGGAAGACAATGACGACAGCAGCTCCTGAGCAATCAAAGATAACAAGGGTGATGAGGAACACTTCGCGATGACCTAAGGAGGCTCCAGAACCAGGGAAAACGAGTGGAGGAACCTCACCGGAGATGGGGACAACGAAGTTCCACCCACGGCCGCGAAACCCGAAAACCCAAATCCAGCTGCTCCTGGGGAAGCAAACCAAAAAGGGATTAGGGCTCCACTTGACGACGACCAAAGGTATACAGAGGGGTAAGAATTAGTGCAAGAGATCCACTGGAACACTGCCAGCCGAGAAGAGCTCCGAAGCTCGAAAATGGCGGGGTGAGGGGCACTCGGGGGGTTTTGCACCAAACTAACAATGAGAGGAAGCTGGAGTGCTAGGGGACGTGAAGGAGCTAGAGGAGGACCTCGGAGGTGCCCAAGTAGCGAGAGGCTGACTGAGCTCGAGGACAGTGGTTTAATGGCGATGGGACAAAAGGCTTCTGTAGTGCGAGAAAACGAGGGAAGGCAGGGGGGTCAGGTAAGGTCAGCGCTGTTCCTGACATGGGCAAAAGCGAGACTCAAAGCCGTTACCGGGTCCCACGATGCGACAGAGGCTCACCTCGCTCACTGCCACCGCTTCACGCACGCAGCATGCGGAGGCGAGAGGAGGAAGAAGAACAGAAGGAGGCGCCATGACCGTTAGATGTGAGATGAACGGCCACAATTAAACAAGGCCTCTGGATGGTCCGAAAGCTCACCGAAATCTGGAGGGTTGGATTGAGATCCAACGGTTCAAATCCAAGAGCTCAACCGCACAGTCCGAAAGCTTGCTCGAACACGGGCCGCTCGATCAAGATCCAATGGCTGATATTGACCGCGCGCTTAAAGGGACCCCGGTGCAGCTAGTCGACCCAGCCGAGTCAAGTGAGTTGGGCTCGGGCTCGAGCTCGAACCAGAGTTTCAAATTTTTGATTTTTGGAAGAGCTGCACTTAGGAGAATTGTTTGAGCTAGCAAAACAACTTCAAAAATTCTGAAATTTTTACAGGAGTTTGCCAACTAAAGAATGGACCTTGCATAAAATTTTCAGAAGCTATGGTGCTGTGGATTTTCCTCCAAAAATTTCACAAGGTGCTAGTCCCAAGTTTGACCATGGTTTGAATAGGTTTGACTAACCTCCAAAAATATTCAAACAATGCCTAAAAATTGTGAAATTTTTCAGAGGGGTCACAAACCATCCCAAGAACTCAGGAAAAATATTTCCAGGAGATGATCAAGAGGTTTGACAAGATTGTTTTTGAAAGCTCAAGATTCGGATCAAAGACTTGTGATTTTGTATTTCCATAACTTCTTGTACAATACTTGTTCAGCACAAATAGGAAATACAAGATGTAAGAAAAAGTTTTAATTTCTACTCATTTTCTTACATTTGAAACACAAGCCCAAAATTGGGATGTTACAGTTCTTTCTGTAGAACAGACCAAGTTCTTTGCTTCCTTGGAGGTATCGGAAGATATCCTTTATTCCCTGCCAATGCTTTTGGTAGGTTTCTACACTATACCTTGCTAGTAGGTTCCCGGCAAATACAATATCCGTTCTAGTACAGTTTGCTAAAAACATTAGTGCTTCTATTGCACTTAAGTATGGGAATTCCGATCCCAGGACTTCCTCCCCCTCTTCTTTAGGTCTGTACAGGTCTTTGTCTTGCTGCAAAGATCTCCCGACCATTGGCACTTTCAAAGGGTATGCTTTTTCAAAGTCAAACATTTCTAACACCTTCTGAGTGTAGGTTGACTAATGTACTAATATTCCTTCAGGGATATGCTCAAGCTGCAAGCCTAGGCAATATTTAGTTTTACCCAAATCTTTCATTTCGAACTCCGACTCCAGGTAAGAGCTTGCTTTCTTAATATCTTTCAAGGTTCCGATGATATTCAGATCATCTTCATACACTGCGATTATACAAAATTCATCCTGGGATCGTCATATAAATACATAGGGATTATTATCATTGTTCGTGTAGCCTTTCTTACATAGAAAGTCGCTTCAAGCGATTATACGACATTCTACCTAATTGCTTAAGTTTGTACAGTGACTTTCTAAGTTTCACACTGTACATATTTCTATTTGCTCTGTTTTGGTTCGGGATAGGGATACATTCAGGTATCTTCATATAAATATCTGAATCCAATATTTCATAAAGGTATGCTGGTACCCCATCCATCAATTTCACTTCTAAACTGCCATTGAGATAAATATCTAAAGGGAGTTCCGCCCATGACCGGGGAATAGGTTTCTTTATAATCATCTCCTGGACGTTCAGTGAAATCTTGTACAACGAGCCTTGCTTCTTTTCATTTCTCTTTCGAACAAATACCCACTTGTGTCCTACGGGGTGCACAAGGGGAGACGTGCGGCTTACAGGCCCAAACGTCTTTCTTTTATTCGGAGAGAATAATTCAGTTTCTATTGCCTTCTTACAATCTGATCTTTTCTTTCATTCAGCGAGCGATGTAGGCTCTGGATCAAGATTGATGATTGTGACAAGTTTCTTTGCAAAGTAAATGTCGACATGGGCTGTTGTCATATTCAAAGATTCTCTTGAGGTCATAAAGTTTATAGCTATTTCTTCAAGGGGCGATTCTTCTAATGCTTCTACTTGCTCACCGCTGCTTCCAATTGCGGGGCAAGTCCCTTTAGTTTTTCATCTCTAATGTGTGCGCACACATCCATGCTGATGTTTCCCTTCATGGGGATGTTCAATTCTGGTATGCCTTTTCTAAAGGTTCCATACCGATGCCAGGTCTCAACTGGCTCCCCTTCTGGTTCTGGGGCACTTTCATGATCGGCTATGTCAAGTCCTTCTTATCCTTTTTCACCAGGTGTCCTCGATTACTTTGGATTCGAGGGACCGGAGTTCTCGTCCTTTTATTCTGAGGCCTCTGGACGGGATTAGGGATACCTTCATTGGTATTTTAACCCTCTCCGGTGCATTGCTTGCAGGCAAATGCTACTTGGTCACGCTCTTCAAATCACTAAAGTGGTCTGGCAGTTGATCCGCTAATATTTGCAAATCAATTATCTTCTGGACTTCAATTCAATTATCTTTTGGACTGTAATTATCTTCTGAACTTCTCTATTTGCTTCACTAGTGCGCGGGTCATATGCATAGATTTTAATTATCTTTTGGACTTCAATTATTTCCCGACATTATTATCAAGGGTTGATTTCCTCCCCCTAATGACGAAAAACTAACCTCGTCTAATATACTATCAGTGAATCGGGCATTATGCAAAACTCCAGTCATAGGGTCCAAATACTTGATTATGGATGCTGTCTTATAACCAACGTATATCCCAGACTTTCGGAGAAGACCCAATGCAGTTCGTTGCGGTAGTGGTATAGGTATATAACCCTTGCAACCAAACCTGCGAAGATGAGATGTTTTCGGTGCTGACCCTAACGCTAGTTGCATAGGTGGATAGATGTTATAGGCCGACTGTCTAAAATTGATGAGAGCTGCTGTGAGCAGGACTGCGTGTCCCCAACATGTAGTTGGTAAAATACAATTCTTCAAAGTTCTGCTAGTCCATTCTAGGTGTGGATATGCGGTACAGAATGCTCAACTTTTAATTCCTATTTTCATGCAATAATCATCAAATGCCTTCGATGTAAGTTCTCCGGTGTTGTCCATTCTGGTGGATTTCTCATGATGATCAAGGAAAATATTTTTAATTTTATCTATCTGCGAGATTAGCTTTGCAAAAGCATGGTTTCTCGTAGACAATAAACACACATGCGACCATTCCGAGGAAGCATCAATGAGCATCATAAAATACCAAAATGACCCTTACAGTGGCTGTATAGGACCGCAAATATCTCCCTGGATACGGTCCAGGAATGCAGGGACTTCATCCTTCGCTTTTAGAGCAAAAGGTCTAGTAATTAATTTCCCGGTGCGTATGCGGGACGCACAAAATCTTCCTGATTCAGGAAATTCTTTACATTCATATTATGTCCCTGTGAATTGTTAAATATATCTCCCATTATTCTAAGACCTAAGCGGCATAATCTATCATGCTAGAGATAGAAAAGTTCAGAGCTTCTAAATACGGTTTCTAGGGCAGTATAGGCTGTAGGTGCCTTAATATCAGTGTAGTATAGCTCAGTTTCGTATGAAGGAAGACATTCTAATGCCATTGTTTCACTTTCTTCACGCTTTTCAATGAGTAGGTATTACTTACCATACTCTTCTTCAGTCTCTATGTGGAAACTGTTAGCGCAAATATACTTGAGAGTTCTAGTCGATTCTGGGTACAAGTCTTCTTCAATGACCAAAGTTGTGCCCATTGGGAGTATAATTATGGCCCTTCCTGAGCCTATTATACAAGTATCATTTGCTGCGATTGTCGTAAAGATCACGGCATTCTTCTTTGTCGACTGGAAAAATTTTGTTTCTCTCAGGATGGTATTCGTTGTGCTGCTACATGCTAAGTACACTTCCTTCATAGGGCGCCATACGCGTTCTAATATAATGTACTTTATTAATATGTAGCAGAAAGCAAGCAACACATAAATAAAAATATTTCAGATATCAGAACGTAACTTGCTATTATAAAGACGAAAAAATAAGTCTTGCATGACTCATAATAAGAATTTAATGCTTTGCTCTCCTAGAGCTTGCAACCATTATTCAATAATTCATAATTCTACTTCAATTATAAACTGCAGGTTACTATAAAAGATCCAAGTGCAATACGTGCACTAGGTCAAATCGGCGAAGTATTCAGGAACTTCAGCCTCAATCTGCTCTATGGCGATCTTCTCCTCTTGGGCAACTATGGTTGCGGCCGCTGCTATGTCCAAATGAGGGATGATGGGGCTGCTACTGGGCTGTTTACATTCATAGGTGCAACTAATGGATGTGGATCCTCTGTGCCTGCAATGGCGAGGTATGCCTCATGCTGTTCTTTGCCCTTTTTCTTAGACTGGAAAGCATCAATAACGTGCGACACACGACCTTACCCTTCTTGCTCCTCTCATTCGTGAGAGGCTTCATCACCTTGTAGCTGTTAGCAGTGGCTTCATGGCCAATATTACTACTAGGTGGCTGCGAAATGTAGTTCTTTCTTAGAACATCATCTGGAGCTTCCGCAACTTGCATGATATCAATTAATTCGGCATACTGCATGTAGCCATCTTGATCATAGTTGCGTGCGGATTGCACCGCATTCAGGTGAAAGGTAGAGAGTCTTCTTAATCTTCTACTCATTCGTGATTACATTATCACAGAGTTGAAGACTTGTACAAATTCAGCCATCTTTGGTCGGTTCTTGAATCTTTGGTTTGTGATGCCAGTCATATTCATATTCATGCAAAAATTCCTAGGATTACTGCTAGTAATCTGCATAAAATGGTTTCAAAATTCTCATAATGCTCATCGAACTCCCGATTCGTGATCCCATATTTTTCTATGCATTTTTCATAATTTACTGCTATTTTCGGTGATTAAAATCAATATAAACAATCACAGATAATCAAAACAGTAAATACAGTAAATAAATTGCATAGAAATAATAATAATAATAATAATAACAAAGTTAAACAGGCTTCAAATGCTCAAAATATGCACAAAAAAAATTGGATTCTCGAGGCCATTTTTTGCTGGAAAATGACTTTCGGCAAATTCTACAACTTTTAGGGGTTAACACGCAAAATTTCAATACAGAGAAAAATTTGCTCGTAGTTTTCAAATTTCTAAGGGGTTATTCTACAAGAATATACATAATCCCGTAAATTTCCCAATTCCTAGGGGGTTTTCCACAAAATTTCTAGATCCGCGAAGAATTCTCGTAATTTTCTGAACTACAAGGGTCTTCTTGCAAAATTTCCTCACCCGCTTAATTACCCTCGTAATTTTTAGAATCACGAGGGCCTTTGTGCAAATTTTGGGATTTCTTTTCTTTTTCTGTTTTTTTCTTTCTTTTTCACCGGTCGCTCCTCCTTTTTTTTCTTTTCCGGCTAACTAGGCTGGTTCCGACAGGCCCATAGTGCCCACCCGATCCGTCATTGTGCCTCCTTTTTTTCGAAAAAAAAGGATTGGGCCGACCTTCTTGTCCCAAAGCGCTTGTGCAAAAAAAAATGGGGGGGGTCACCTCGTAGGGTTTCCCTGCCCTGTGCTTGCTAGAACGGCGGCGGCTCCAGGCAGTGAAGGGCGGGCGGTGGCGCCTCTGTGGGAGGCAGCGGCGCCCATGGGGCGCCATGAGGAGGCGAGGAGCGGCCACGGCGGTGCGCTACAGGCGTGGAGTGTGGCCATGCGGGGCCGTGGCGGCTCGCGGCGTGGGCGGAGCGCGCGGCGAGGCGGCGGCCGTCGCAAAGCAGCAGCGGATCCATGCGGCGGCGGCGCGCGCGCGGCGAGGCGACGGCCGTCGGAAACGCGGCCGGAGGCGGGCAGCTCGCGACGACGCGGTCATGGCTGGGCGAAGCTCGCGATCGGAGGCGACGGCCATGCGGGGCAACGCGGCCGGAGGTGGGCGGCTCGCGACGGCTCGGTCATGGCGCGGCGAAGCACGACGCAGCACGTCAGCCTACAAGGCTCGACGGTGCCCACGGGAGGTCGGCTCTGGTTGCGGCTTCAGGTGCAGCGCGAGTTGGCCGGCGTTGGGCTGGCAGCGGTTTGCCCGTGTAGGGGCCAGCGCCCCTGCCTCTGTCTTTTTTTTCTTTCTCGCTTCGGGCTATGTCGTGGCCGTGCGACGGTGTTGCACCGGTGGTGGTGTGGCCCGACGGCCATGCGGGGCGGCTCCGGCGCACGTGGATGGCTGGTGCTTCGGGCAGCCGGGTCAATGCATGGCGGCGCTGCAGGCTCACGCACCGAGTGACCTTCCTGACACGGCGTGGTGGCGCGTGCTCCACGCACGGGCCATGGCGGCTTCGGCGATGCGTGGCGGCCTACGAGGCTGTTAGTTCTTGCGCGCAAGCTACGGGCCGCGGTGCGGAACATGGTGCCGGTGTCGTGGCACGCTTGCGAGGCGGCCATGTGTGGGGAGGAGCCCATGCGGGGGCGCCAACCGTCGGCGACTCCAGGTCGTCGGCCAAAATTATTTCGTGCAATGCAATGTGTTATGTTCATGCAATGCATACGGTTCATGTGATTACTATTTATGCAACGATCTACAGTGCAATCAACATCCGTTCTTTCATGCAATCTATCGATCGACATTGTACCGACGACTTCAAGTCTGCTCGCGGTAGATTATAACAAATTTGCACCGTAGAAAACAATCTAGAAAGCCAAATTTGCAGAATTGAAAGCAATCTAGAAAATACGATTCAATCTACGAGTGTCGTTCATCGACGGTTACCTTTTCGATGCGAGGAGAGTCGATCGTGCTGATAACATGTTGAGCAACCGTCGCTTGCGAGTCCAGTCCGAGCGATTACCTCGTAGACAAGCGTAGAATCGTAAAAACAATACAATAACACAAGAACAGAATAATAGATTGAACACAGAGAGATGTATGGGGGACTTCTTGCTTCAATTTATTCCTTCATCAAGCGGTCAACCTTTATAATGACTAGTACCCCCTATTTATAGGCTACGACCCTGCTAGGGTTTGGGATGAGGAGCCCACCTTGGGCTAGGACTCTCGGTCCTGGGCCCGGTTTCTTAACAAACCTGACTACTGAAGGGAAGGACCTGTCGTTGAAGACTTCAAAGGGAAGGACGTGTCGCTGAAGACTCTGGTCAGGCAATCCCAGGAGTTCCAGTTCAGTTCTGCCACAGAAAAAAATGTAATTTTGTGCGTTCGATAGGGTTTGCAAAACTGTTATTTCAGTGATGCTTATTCTAAATTCTAACCTAGAAACCCAGAAAAACTTACTCTTCACACAATGCACATTAATATTTCAGTTCAAAAAAATGCACATTAATATAAGCTACGTGTTATTTTCAAGAAAAAGAGGAATAGGGGATAAGACCATTGTGCTTCCAAACATACAGCAATTCGTCAAAGTCAAAACCTCATTTTTTTTCTTCTTTTTTTGAAAGACACATTCAGGACACCAGTGGTAGCTAGATGGGTCGCCTGGCACGGCCTGTGCATGATTAGTCCCAGCATGGCCGGCACGGGTAACTAATCGGGTCGTATCGTGCCGGCCTATGGACTAGGATACCAGCCACTTGGGACGTGGCGGGCCGGCATGGGCACATTTAGTCCAACTGGCCCGTGTAGCCCATCTCGGCCCAAATTTTTTATAAAAAATTCAGAAATTGTAACAAATAAGTTCTATTATGGAAAAAAAAGACAAATATATTTAAAATATAATAAAGAGCTTTATTAATGTTTACATGACTGCCCCACACTTGAAGGCATGGTTTTTCTTGAGGTTGCGGTGTAGAATCTGAACCGCTGGACTTGGAGGAAGAACCTGCACCCCAGATTTGCCCCCACACATTTCTCTTGTTGACTGTGGTGGGTATTACTGGAGGTCGTTGCAAGCGAACTCCTTGAAACTTATGTTCGTACCTTTGAAAAATCTCGAAAAAATTTGTACGAACATCTGCAAAATAGCTAGAATAGTCTAGGCCTGTAGCATCACTAAAAATTCAAGAATATTAGCAAATCCTTGAATTTTAGCTTTAGAATCTAAAATAAATGCAAATACATATATGAATGGGATTTCTCTCCAATATTTTAAGTAATTTATTTTCATAGCAACGATAGCCCCTCGTAAGACTATTTCATTTTCATGTGCCTTCAAGTGACTAGTAATTTGTAGAATATGATACACAATTATAGGATATGTTGGATAATACACAGCAGTAAAGCAACAGTAGAGTCTTAAAATAGTTCCAAAAACCGAAGTATCTTCTCAGCAACAAACCAATGCTGCTCAATCAATAGTACACTACCGTTAGTGCTACGAAAGTTAGTATGAATAAAAACAGAAAATATGCTCTTATCCAGTAAAATGCTTTTAAGCATCAAGTAAGTAGAGTTTCATCTTACAGGCATGTCCAAACCAAATTTTCTTGAACGTACACCCATTGCCTTGGAGAAGTTCTTATATGTTGCTATTTGTTGATTAGAATGATTTACGAAAAATATCGCATCGCAGAAAAACTTTAATATACAGATCCAACCTCTTCAAACCATATTTTATTATAAGGTTAATAGTATAACAAGCGCATCGCTTATATAGCAAGAAGGATTCGACGTATGTACTTAACAATGGAGTGAGAATATCCATTGCCCTAAAGTTTACGGCAGCATTGTCTAAAGTTTTTTAGAATATTTTGTTTGTAAGACCAAAGTCTTCCATGACTTTAATAACACAATCCGCAATATTCTCACCCGTGTGTGCTGCATCAATAAGTTTGAACACTAAGGTAATCCTCAATTATCATTAACATAAGGAGCAACTACACTAAGATAATCCTCCCTAGCCCGACTACTCTATATGTCTGAGGTCAAAGCCACCAAAACCATGCATGTACTAAATAGTTCTTTTAATATATCACGATGTTCATTATAGTATTTAACTAGATCCCTAGTTGTGATCTGTCTAGAAATAGTAGAAAATCTAGGATTATGCGTAGTCCTTATGTAATTTTCAAAAGATTTAGGCTCTCCAAAGTTTAAAGGTAAATCTTCGGAAGCAATTAAACAACAAAGAGATTGACAAGCTACCTCAGGACTATAGTCTCAGCTACATACCATACTGTCGGGGTTGTACTGATGTTGTGTCTGTCTCATCGCCAATCTTTGTCTTGCTTTACATCTTGCAGCATGTCTAAGCAAGTGTATCATTCCACTTGAAGACTTTGCAGACAATTCATGTTTACAAATTTTACAAACACCATATCTTACCTGAACTCCTTGTGTGTCTTCCTTGGTTGCCTTATCGAAATCATCCTAGACTTCCAATGTAGTCGACCTAGATCTCTTTGCGCCGGTGGTTACGGACATAGATACTGCCGTGGAGCCTGATGATGGTATTCCTCTTGCTTGCTCTTGCGGTTGGCTCGAGGTATCAAGATTCTCTAAGGATGCAAGTTCCTCCGGTGAAATCCCGTAATCACCAATAGCAAAACAATCGTAATTTTCTATCACAAAAACTGCAAATCAAAACTTATACTATTAATAATTTCATCTTAGTATAACAAATAATAACAAAAAATATGCCAAAAAATAGTATTGTACCTCTTTTCCCGACTTGCTGCTGGATTTCGAATTTTCAAAAATTTGGCCTAAATTTTTTGAATTTTGCCAAATTATCAAACAAGAAATCTAAGTTTGCACAATAAAATTTGTATAAGAGATTGATGAATGGATGGATGCTGAATGAGGGGGTTATGGTGGCTATTTATAGAAAAAAAAATCCGGATGTAACAGTACGAATTGTGCCCAGCATGCTGTGTCGTGTCAGGCCGGCCCAACTGGCATGGCGTGCCTAGTCGGACCATGCCGTGCCGTGCCGAGCCAGCCCGGGGTACCGACCCAAGCACCACATGGCTAGTCAGGCCGTGTCATCCCGACCCAGCTATAGTGTGGGCCGGGCTAACAGTCTCGTGCTTCATATCGGTCTAGGAGGCACGGCCCATCTGACTGTCTCTACAGGAAACTCATTCGGCTCGACATTATCATGGGCTATTCATGATTCACCTTTTCTTTTGTTCTGAATTTCAGAATTTCCATGCACGCAGACTAAAATGTACGTGAACTATACTGATCTTCGCCGTGCAACACAAATAAGATTATTGATTGAATTTATCGGTCTTGTTCTTTCGGAGAAACCAAATTCATCATGTTTCAATACACCAATCAACTACACAAAGAATATTTTTGGCGTCAAATCAAAACAATCCTTCCATAAATTACATGTCCGACTGCACGCTCTGTTTTGTTGCACTTTCTTGCACGCTCAATTCAAGAAGAAAGTAAGAAACCCCGCAGCGCGCGGGCGCACACGGCCGCCTCGACAACAAACACGCAGGCAGCTGACCGCGTGACGCCGCAACTCAGAATATCTTGAAGTTCCGAATCGACTGCGGCAGGGCCCACCCGCCGCCCTCCTGCTCGTCGCGGCCGCACTGGCCAGCCCTCCTCGTGGCGGCGGCCCCTGCCGTCGACACGCCCGTGCATTCGTGCGCCGCGGGGAACCGGTGCTTGAGGCACACCTTCTGGCCGCACCCCTTGCAGCCGCTGGTGTTGGAGAAGGTGAGCGTCTCCTTGCACCGCCGCACGGGGCATCGCGGCTTGCGCTTCCTGGCCGGGTCGCATCGCCGCGACCGCGCGTGCGCCTCCAGGATGTCGCCCTCCGCCTCCCCGGGCCTGTGCTCGATGGCGTCGCCGCAGGCCTCGCAGACCACGACGGTACGGCCCTGATCGGCTGCCCGCGCGCAGCCGTGATCCCGGTACGTCCGGTGCTCCGCGCAGAACACCTTGCCGCAGCCGTCGCAGTCGAACGGCAGGAAGTCGAGCTGGTTGCAGTCCTCCTTATCGCAGTGCGCGCCCAGGTCCGGGAACGCCTCCGTGCCTCGCCGCGCCATCTCGCCGCTCCTTCCTTCCTTCCTTCCCTGCGCGCCTGTGCGAGCTTTCTTTGCGTTGCGTACGTCGCCGGGCGTTTGCTGTCCGGAAGCAAGCGATATTGTGAGAATTATTGGTGCATCGTGGCGAGGTGGTGGTGCTGGACATATATAGCTTGCGCTGCCGTTGCAGACGCGGTTTGATTTTCCGTTCTTATCGTGGAAGAAGGCGGATTCGGAGAGGTGACGGTGATGGCGCGCGTTGTTCCGGATTAGTCTGGTCTCCTCTGGAGGCGCCTTTTCTTAGCCGAGTTGGTTTGGTTCTCGTTTGTTTAGGAGCGCCCGCGTCGGCCGTGACGTTGTGGATTCTCTTTTTGGGGATGCATGGGTGGACCAGGTCGTTTTGGATGGCCCAGTACTGACTGGTGGGTCCCGGTGTCAGTTTGCGTAGGCTGTAGATACGGCCCGGTGCTGGTGATGGTACTGGGTTCTCGGAGGGAGCACGTGGAGGTCCAACTGAGTCTTACGATACGGCCCAATTCTATTCTACCGTCGTGCCTGTGTATTTTGTTTGATTTTGTGGACGAAGAAGAATTGAGATGGGCAGTAACACCACTGACCTGAAACCCCACTTTTAATGCCATCTCTTATTTAGGGCCTGTTGGAACACAGTTATTTCGCAGGAAATTCCCACAAGAATTAGAAAAGATTAACGCGCTTCAAACGAGAGTATACCATGCATGAACTTAAGGTCCATCTGGACACAGAAATGTCACAAGAATATCTGAAAAAGACATCCTATCGAGTGTGTCTCATTAGGAATTCTGTAAAACCGCAAATTCATATTTGGTCTCCGTGTGTCTATACTAAAGGAAATGCTCTGGTGTGTATACGGTGCGGTGCGAGTGCGTGTGATACCTTGTAATGGAAAAAAAAAATCATTTGTCCCAACGAAGCATAGAGGAAACGTGGGAAGCATGTGTCCCATCAACCCATCATAGGGGCATGGTTGGAATACATCGACTATTCTTTTTTCTTTTTTTTTCCTTTTTTTTTTTGCATCTTGTCTCTCTCTGCACGAAAAAATCTATCTAAATTTCAGCACAACTAACGAAATGCGGATTCTCGAAAAAAAGGAGTGTCAGATTCTCGCAAAAAAAGATCCATGTTCCAGATATCACCATGCATGCATGCATGAAGTCCTTTTCTCTCTGACGCTGCCCAAACATTTATGACCGGCCGTCGTCGATGGGAGTCCTCTGCTCTTCAGCCATTCACTCCCCGGTGATGTCGAGTCCCATGGCCCCTTGCAGCCCAAGCCGAAATCAATCAGTCAGAGCTGTAAGCATCATTGATTCGGCCAGGACGCAACATCGTGAGGTCCAGGACCTAGCTAGAGCTAGAACGACGACGGTTGGTGCAGAACGCAAATCATCCACGCACTTTGGGCAGTGATCTTCCAATCAAGCGCATGCATGCGGCTCGGCACAGGACAACTGACCACTGTAACTAGCATAGCATGCACACGAAGATGGTCTAGTAGATAGACAGGGCAGAGTAGCAAAAGTTTGCGTCCTGTGACGTGCAGTTAGAATTGAGTTCACAGGTGTAAATGGTCATTCATTTTTTAAATTCTAAAGTATGTATGGTTTGCTTCCGTATTGCTTAGCCAAATATTGAAAGAGTAATTTGTAAAGTGCAGTTTTTACCATCTATTGAAACATATAACACATAACATAGGGTGTGATATGAGGAGGACTATAGCTAAAATCACACACACGTGCGTATATTCGTATGACAATCGTGTGACTTGTGAACCTAGTCCACCTTTCTTTTATCATTGTGGTTGAAGCCATAGACCAGTGTGATCGAAACACACTAATCGAAAAATAGTGGTCAGATCTATAGACCAGTGTGGTCAAAATACATTGGTCGAAACTGTAGACCAATGTGTAATGAGGATCTGATAAACACTACTTGAATACTATTAATTGATTTTAAATTAGCAGTTACTAGTGGTTTATTATGTGCTTTATTATGCAATTACTAAAGAGTAATTGTCTCGACCTTAAAAAAGATCTGGAGACGTCCAGATCTGATATGATTGGATACACTTCCATTTTTTTTTCTTCCTCTCTGTCCTACTGTACTAGAGAGTTGTGCCATTGAACCAAGCTGTCCTTTCTTCTCGTCATGCACCGGGAAGGACGGTGAGCGGGTGTCTCCAAACCATTGTCGCAGAATTCACCTGTACGGGGCAGCAATGAGGTTTCTGGGCAGTGTATCTGCGTGACTGCTCGTTGCGCTGCTTAATCTACGTTCTTCACTGCTTCGAGTCTACGTTGCTTCCTGTTCTTAATCACACCCGACCGTAAGTTTGTTGTGCGATCAAACTATTATATTATAATTCTATTATTGTATGTTTAGAAGTAAAATAATTTATCTATTGTTACTATTATTTTATGCATCTCTAGATTTATAAGATCTTTGGCTCGTAATAATGTCTGGAATCAAAATATCGTCAATATTTACAACAGAGACGTGCCAACGATGACCTCGAGGCGCCCCTCGCGTCACGCATCCGCTGACCAATCTCGCTTTGCACGTCCAGGCTCGTACGAAGCGCTTTCTGGCTACCGACTCGCGCCCCAACATTTGCTAGTGCTGCGCGCAGCAATCGAAGGCGCAAAGTACAGCAATTGACCATGCCCAACAGTTCAACTGTTGATCAACGCTTAGAGCATCTACAACGGTCTACGTTAACTGTTACTAAAGAATTACCACATCAACATTTAGATGATGTAGAAGAGAGAATGTGAGGTTGTTTCTAGATGAAAAAACTATCAAATTATTAATACTAAGATACAAGAAATAACTAAATACTCTATTGGAGACTTACTTGTTACCTAAAAACGCGTTTTGTGGGTCCTACTGTATTAAAGCAAAATATCCACCCGATCGTGTGCAGTCCGACTTTATTATTGATATGATAAATGAGCTAAAACATGTGTGCCATAAAGTTATACTTCATAATTGATCATCAAGAATCATGTACATTTGTAGCAATTAAAGTCTTAGATACAAGCTCAAGAAACAATCCATTAGAAGACTTTTCTTTTTATTAGATCTAGTACTCTCTCTCCTCTTAGTAACAAACAAAGAAACAAACTATTGTAGATGCTCTTAGTCACAGAAGTTAATTGCATCGAGGACTCACCGAAATTTATCCAAGTTCCTCGCGAAAGAAAAGAAAAGAGAAGAAAAAGAGATTTAACCAAGTCAAGAAATTCACATGGCTTTTAACAATTTTTTTGGAATCGAACTAAATACTAAAAAGTTGTATCCAAATCTCTCTGTCCAAACAGACCCTTTCTTCGTGTGTATCGCTTGACATTACATTAGGCATGCAAAATGTTTCTTTACCAACAAATCGATCTCACTGCCCTATTGCAAACGCCTACTTGACAACACATCACATTCAAGGCACAGTTATCCAATCGAAATATACCCTAGTAAAGTAAGCGTACCATTACTTACGTTCCAAAAAAGCAATGCAACGAACGGGTCCGGCCAGCCAAACTATTCCTCCAGGAAGCAAAGCTAACGCTACTAGTATAGTAGCTTAATCCAAGTTTGTTCAGCATCTTCTTTCGACAACACCTCCTCTCTTCTAGTGGCAACAACCTAAGCGTTGACACTGCACGACTGACGCCCAAAGTCTTAAATAATGTCATCCTTTTTTACGTTTCTTTTTTTATGAAAAGGTTTTGTTTGGTACACTTCTTGGTTTGGTGATTGACCCTACCTTCTAGTGTTATATTTTAATCAACCTCTTATGTTGCAAAATGCACACTTTTATGATATTTGACATCCGCTAGATTTCACACTGGCGAACATCAAGTTTTGCCTAATATTTGCCAACCGTTAGTTAGCTCAACTGGTGTGGCACTCGAGTTGTCTGGCTAGAATTATACCTCATAACCTCTCGTGTCAACTAAATGATTTTGATCGCTGTATATCAACATTTTGACGATGATGCAAATAGCCAAGTGCTGATTAAGATCCAGACTATTCAGGAGCAATGCTTCAATGAAAAAGGTTGTCTCCATGCTCTCAGAAAAGGTAGAGGCAATTAATGTTATAAAACAGTAGCGATCGTAAAACCTTATTGTATTATTACCTCAAGAATAATCATATATGTTAATGAGCAAAACAAAATTTCTCACTGTCGAACCCGGGAGCGAAGGATCCCGAATTCTCTGTGTTCAAACACCGGTCCAGGATTTCCAGTGTACACAGTCTCACAAAATGGATATCACATTCATATCACGAAATCATAAATAACATTAAGTAAATAATTGTTTAATACAAATAAGTCTGAACAACAATATCAAATATCAAATGATAAACACAGCGGAAACATAACAATAGAGGTGAGCCACACGATGCGCCACAGGCAATCGTCTGGGTCAAAGGCCTACTCGTCCGGATCCTCACTGTCGGGGAAGAAGTCTTCTCCTGAATAAGATTTATTCAGCAAGCATGAGCACAACTTCCGTGCTCGCAAGTTACACCCAATATTGAATTAAAATGTATGCATAAGGTAACAAGTGAGTATGGCAGGGGTTGTTTTGCATAAACAGCATTTTCAGTGTAAATAATTATAGTAATTTCTAAGGCAGTTTTATCCTAAGACTAAAATCATATTTTATAATGACAATATTGCAATGTGGATAACCTCCAATGATCTAGTAAAGGATCCCCTCCTAACACTTGGTTTCCCGCCCAATTTTCCAAAAGGATTAACCATCCTCAGCATTTAATAAAGCATTTAAAAACCAAAACAATTCTAAATTTAAGTGGCCCTGCTAGCATGTCCATGACCGCGGACGCGGCTATTCGAATAGTTTCTACTCTGCAGAGTTGGTACAACTTTACCCACACGAGGTGACATGCTCGTTATGTCGGCCAATACATACTTCCGTAGGCATGTGACTGAGCAATTACCATGAGGCCTTTACAATGTTTTGTCCTAGTATACTCATGTCCGCTAAGGTTTCGCCCCTTTGGACTAACCGTCCTCCGGAAGCCCCCTCTTGCGCCAAGTGGGAATAAAACGTCTAACCGACACCCACATAATCACATGACATAAATACACTAGAACATCACAAATTAATTAGCCAGATCCTGCCCATACAGGACATGTGGTAGTACGGTAAGGCATAGCATTAAGCGGCTCAAAGACCGGTTCTCAATTGACTTGGGCGTCATTCCTACAAACCATGGGCCTAAATCTTAACCAGATCAATCCCGTGCATAAACCTGCACCCACCATTCCGACCATTTCGCCCAAGTCCAAACCCATTTTTGATTTTATTTTGAATAAAACTCTATTTATAAATCCATGTGGTAAGACAATACCACAATGTCAAGTCTGAAACAAATTCGTAATAAATTTGGTTAAACCCTCCCAAATTCTGTAAGTGTGAATTAAGCCTGGCTAAGCATATGTTTAGTTTTGATCATATTTTGCCTATGGTGTCAAGGTAATCAGATACAATATTCAAATTGGCCATACAATAAAACATGGAAGTAACTATATGTAAAACAGGACATTAAAATACTTATACAAACATATGCATGCGATAAAGAATTTAAAAACTGAAAATAACTTAAAATACTGGGGGCAATATGGTCAATGGTGTAACTTACCTTCGTTGATGTCTTGGAATTCTAAATCTTCAGATTGGTCGAACTCTCCGGAGTCGTCGAAGTCTAAACGTGAAAATACGACAAATTCAAATTCAAATTCAAATAAATTCAAAAACATAGTTCAAATTAACTCCAAATTGAAATATTTTGGTTTAGTTAGCTAGATTATAATTTTATATAAATTTTGCAATTTGAATCACCCAATTTGGAGTTCATATGCAAAAGTTATGAATTTTAGAAGTTTTAAACCTAAATCTGAAATTTAATTGAATTTTCCAAATTATTTTTCTACTGAAAAAGCTATTTATTGCGCAATGCTGACGCCAGCGAGGAATTTTCGAAATTTAAATGAATTAAAAGAATTTCTGGCACGTGGGACCCACATGTCGGTCTCACGGCATATGTGGACCGAGTCTACGGTGGAACAGGCGTGTGAGGCTGCGTGGCCTGCCACGCAAGCAGCCACGTGGACTGCCACATAGCGGCCACGCACGCAGAAGTGCCGAGGTGGCGCTGAAGTGGCGCCCTGGTGGCATGCCACGTCGGCGCCGGACGGGGGCGGTGCTCGGGTTCCAAGGAACCAGCGATCGGCGGCGTCTTGCCGGCGACGAGGGGTACCAGAAGAAAGAGGATGCTAAGGTGAACTCGGTGCGCTACCTTGCGACGGAGGGGTGCGACGAGATGGCCGACGGCGAGCGAAGAAGCGGTGGTGAGGTTCGGTATTGCGGCGGCGCGGCGTTCCGGTGGAGATCCGGCGATGTCGAGGTGCACACTGGGTTCGCGGGAAGACGGCGAAGACGATGGTGATGTCGGCGAGGCGAGGGCGTCGACGACGGCGACGAAATCGGCAGCGGAAGCTTGAAGCTTGGCGACGACGAAAACTCAGATTCCGGCGAGCTTACGGCGAGAGAGAGAGAGTGGGTGGTGGCTTCGAGTTCGGAGTGAAGAGGGGCTCCTGGTGCTCCCTTTTATAGGGGTCGGGAGGGTCCGGGGCAGCGTGGAGGAGGTGGGGGCGTGCGGCGGCGGTTTCGGCGTTCGTGGGTAAAACCGACGCGGAGAAGGGGGAAGAAGGTGGGGAGTGGGGCGGTTGGAGGCACGGGAGCAGTTGCGCACGACTATGAGGAGAGAGAGGGAGGAAAAGGCGACGAATTCAGAGCTTCCCCGGACTCGGTCATGGCGGCAGTTGCGCGAGGCGACACGAGGAAGAAGGGCGCGGGGACGATGAGCACGGCCCGTTGGATTTCGATCCAACGGCCGGAAACGTGCGGGGTGAGGAGAGAGGAAGGGGGCGGCGCGTGTGGCTGTTGGATCTTGATCCAACGGTTGTCACGTGAGGGGGTGCGTGGGTGATTGGCAGCCGTCCGATTTAAATCGGACGATGGGAGAGAGAGAGAGAGAGAGGGCGCGGAACGGGCTGAATGGGCCGGTGCGGAAGGAGGTCTGGGCCGGAGCCTTCGGGTTTCGGCCTAAAGATATTTTTGACTTTCCTTTTGCTTTTCTATTTGTTTAAATTCTGATAACTCATTTAGGCTTTAGAAAATAGCAAAATAATTCCAAAAATAATGGAAAAAATTCACAGAAATTCCTATACTTATTTTGGACTTAATAAAATTATTTTCAACTCAATGTTGGCTTTTAATTTTGCAAATAAATTTGTTTTGACTTTAAAATCATTATAAAAGCTTTTAAAAATTCCAGAAAAATCCACAAAAGTAAATAAATTTTAATTTTTACTGAAATTTGAAATTTGGGCTGTTACACTCACATAGCAATTATTGCAACTAGTTTTGCAAATATAAGTGAAGTATTTATGCAATTCAACTCTCCGAAGTTGTAAACTTACAGTGGTAGCACATGTGGGCAAATCTACAACTTTTGGAATCAAACAAAGTTTATCCATACTATCATATTTCAATCGAGCAATAGGAAATCCATCTAGCAAGGGTGAATGGATGTGTAAATTCTTCCATACTTCAATATCATGATGCAGATTGTCCATACTAGATGGTGCAATAAGAGATGAACACATGGGTATTGAATGATCAGTAATTTTAATTTTCTCTCATAATGAACAAGATTCGGCACGTAAGAATTGTTGTTCAAAACAGCAAGCTTCAATTCATCCATATAATCACAAATTATGCATATTCGATAAACAAGAAATTGATTTTCTACACTATAATCTCCAATCAAATTAAACTTATACCTAGGGGTGTAGGTACTAGACAAGCATTTTGAACATACGATTTCAGAAACTTTCTCCATAGCATGTGACAATTTCATAGGTGAATCCAACATAATGTAACACAAAGAATCAGCAGGAGAAATTCTAGTCAAAACTTCTTTATGTCTAACCAATTCCACATGATCATTATATGCGATTAACTCATTACATGAATCACTCAAAACAGCAGGCAATTCAATTATTTCATCAAATGGTGCAATTAAATCAATACAGTATGTATTCTCTACTTGATATATCTGCATATCAGAATTGTTTTCCACTAATTTTTGCTCTAAAATAGCATGAACAGTGGACAAATGTAGTTCTTCACAAGCATACTCACCTTTAGTGATGATAGCACCATGATCTTTACCTTTTTGGCTCTCCTCAGATGATGTAGGTGCTTCCATCTCCTCATCTTCCTTCTCAACCAATGGAGTCGGTGGTTCAATCAACTCATTCTCCTCTTCGGCATGGCTCTCAACTTCCTGCAAGTCGTTATTCACAGAAAAAGACACAAATATAGGCTTGTTCTCATGCTTCCTATCATCATGTATTTTTAATTTCTCCTCAATCTGGCTTTCAACCTTACAGGCAAGTATAAACAAATGAGAGAGAGAATTATATTCTTTATGAACAAGAAGGTCCTGAATTTCCTGATTAGCATAATATTCCCTTAAGAATCTATTTTCTGTAGCTTCGGCATGTTCCTCTAAACCACAACGCAACAAACGAGTTTTCAATTCATGATAGTATTCCCTTACAGTTCTACTATGTTGTTTTAAACGTTGTAATCTAGCTAACAAATAATCAGCATAATATTTAGGAACAAATTCATCTCTCAAAAGTTTCTTTAATGCATGCCAAGTTTGAGGCACTTTTCCATGTCTACGTAAATACTTCCACCAAACTATTGCATCTTCAACAAAAGCACTAGTGACAGCTCTAATCTTTTGCCTATCAGACCAATCATAATATTCAAATTCTTTCTCTAATGCTATTTCCCAGTCAACATAGGCATCAGGATCAAATTTACCAGCAAATGATGGAAATGCATACTTAAATTCACCTCGTTCAGGCATAGGAGATGAGTCAATGATGTTGTTGATCTCACGAAACTCCATACTATGTGATCTTGAACCTGTCATGGTTAGCAGAAAATAAGCATATGTCCCTAGCAACTATTAGTATGTGGTGGTTCAAAAGTCGCTCACACTCAAGCTTTTTATCGAATTCTTACCAATTCTTACAAAGCAAACAGGGGTGATTGGCAAACAGCGGTGTCAACGTATCTTCGAAGATTGGATGGAGCGATTGCTAGGAGAAGTTTAGCCTGTACGGTGTAGAAGAGGTGTAGCTGCGAAGGCTCAAGTATGGTAGCAAGGATTAGCAACAATCAATTCAACAAATGCAAGTTGAATAAATGTTCAAAGTACTAGTCAATGTTGCTGATCCTAGACTAATCAAAGCTAGCTAATCAAAGCCATCAAGAGAAGTGTATGTACGCACACGCAAAGATTAATGTGACTTGATGCAAGCAAAGAAAATTCTCACACCAAGTGCTAGGAGAGACGCTAGATAACTACTCAAACCTTTGTGTAGGGGCACACGAATGTTCACACGATGTAGAGCACAAAGATGCAATAACGTGCAATGTAAACAGCCCTCTAGTTTAAGCAGTAAACAATAACTAGTCTCAAGAGATGAAAACTTAAAGTTTTATATGTCTTATATATACTCTTTTGAAAGGTTTCGACGAGATCTACAACTTTTCAGTTGAGGCGAAATCCAAATTCCAAAGGGAAGACCGAAAGAAAAGGCAAAAACAGAAACCGAAAACTTACGACGCGAATTCAGAGCCGAAGATGGCCGGTTTTGGGGCCCTGGGAGGGCGACAAGTGGCTTAGGTGGAAAGGATGTGCCTCGTCGTTATCTTTGAAACGAGCACAAGAATGTCAAGAACGGACACCGTATGCAAAAGTTATGCTCATTTTACTGAAGGTGTCTCGGAAACAGAATCCTACTCGGACTCGAAACCGTCCCGAGTTCAAATTTGAAACTGCTATATCTTTCAAATCCGTGGACCAAACTTTCTGAAAATTTTTGTAGAAGCTTTTGGCTATATTTAGAAGGTCTCTAATAATTTTTTACACACTTTTCTTTTCTTTTCTTTTTACCGCGGCTTTTGTTCTTGCGGTTGCCTCTTTCGCCTTCTATCTGGCCGGCCCTACGGTTTGCCGCAAGTCGCAAATAACATCAAATCTCCCAAAAGATCACAGCAAAACCTCATCTTTTTTTTGGGATTAACAACAGGACAAAATTTCAATTTTTTGGTGCGGATTAGAGGAGTTCTAACCCACGAATTTTCTGTTTTAGATGCAAATACTAAGAACCCTAAAAGAACGATCAAGCAACGCGAAGGAAAACACGAGAAGTAATCTAGACAACGACCAACTAGACAATAACTAGAACTAAAGACCAGCAACTAGACTTGACGATGCAACCAATGATTCAACAAGCAAAATACCGAAAAGAAAAATTGCAATGGCTCAAAGGGGTTCGGACAGGGATGATAATGGCGCAACAAATAATTTTTGTGGGCAATTTTTCTGGACTCTAGGTATGGAAACGAATCTACTACTAGAAAACTGAAAAATCTCACCGATCAACTGAAGCTCTGATACCACCTGATGGAAGCGGGGTGTCTCGATCTTTCGATGAGATTGATAAATATCGATTTTAGTGGAGGTGACTCTCGCGATCTGACTACAACCGTACGACGACGCTTGCGCCTTAGCAATCGTTGAACCAACTCCGAGATGTTATTGACCTTGCTGAAAGCGCGATTAACCTGACCACGAAAGCCTATTCCTGCATGCAATCGAAGAACACACAAGAACAAGATAAAACGCAATCTAATGTATTGCAAATATTTATGAAATATTAATAAGGTGGGATTCCAAAAGCTGTCTTGACAGGTGGTCGTCCGACACAACTGAAGAACAGAAGTTTGCACAATGGCTAAACCTTAACTCAACGAAATCCAAGGAAACTAAAGGGGGTGCGTCCTCCTTAAATAGGGGACGAGGAGCCACAAATCTAAAAGAAATAGTGGGGTGGGACTAAAACTCGTGGTTACTGTTCACGTGAACAGTAACCACACCCCCAGGTGGGCCGCCGGCAGATGGGCCAAGTTCAGTATGATTACAAAGCCCAGATTGGCCCAAATAAGTGATATGACGTCTTGTTTTGATGATTACGATCAGTCCATAAGGAATTTAGAGGTGAGGCCAGATCCGTTGGAAAGAGAACGAAATAAGCTTTCAATCAAGTACTTGTGGACCTCCAACGGACTACGTATGTGAAAGTTATGTCTATTTTAAGTTGGTGTTGTCAGGCTGATTCCGGAGGCCGAACTGGATTCCAAAACGAGTCCAGCTCGAATTGCTTGCTTGTCTTGGACCAAAAATGACATGGTGCTGCACATATATATATTTCATCATTAGGTAGCATCATATAGTTCATATAATATAAAGACACTCGTAAAAACGAGCTCACTTGATAATTTAAGTGAAGTGTACGAGCTCTTATATTTGGAACAACAAGCATAACAAATTTGATTGTATCTATAAGGGTCATGTCCTCATCAACTCCCTTCTCCTTCGGCTCCTTGCCTCCTTCTCTGGTTGCTTTATGTGGTTTGTGATGGTGATGAAATGGTGGGTGATGGTGAGGCTTGTGCTCTGTGGGTGAGCTGAATGTGGCGCCTGGCCAGGGGGATGGTTCGGCTGTTAAGGGGATGAACTTGTGGAGGCTGGCCTGTGCTGGATATTTCGGCTGGCTGCCCCTTGTGGCTGGTTAAAGACCACTATGCCCTTGCCCTTATCCTTATGGCTTTCACAAGGCAAGATTTTCGCTAGGGGCTTTTTGGTCCAAGGTTAGAAAATCACTATGCGGGTGATTCTTTGTGGTTGGGTAATTCAGTATACGTGGGTGCCAGACTAAATTAAACGCCAAGTGATGAGACCCACGAAAGTGACAGGTGCCGAATGACCTCGGGTGGTCTGGATATCTTGGCGATCAAGGGGCCGACTAACTCCGGTTGGTCTGGGTACCTTGATAGTCAAGGGACCGACTGCTCAGGTTGTTCCGGGTATCCTACTATACTTCGGGAAAATATGATGGCAACAGACTACAATAACACTAATAGCTATTGTTCTTGGTTTGGCTGCACACTTCGGAGTTCTTGTGGTTTATGCAAAATGGAAAGGTGGATGATGACAAGGATGGCTTTTAGTGAGATGGATGCAAGATGATGTATTACAATTTCATTAATTGATGTAATTTCCTTTTTATTAGTTATACAAGATTGTTGTATCAAAAATGAGTTATAATGCAGATTGACGTCATTATGTAAATGGACTGTTGTAAAGACTTAAAGATTACACATTGATATATTAATTGTTGTATTGAGATGATGTTGTATGATTATTACCTTACTTCACTTGGTCAATTAATTTAATTAAGCGTTTGATGACAAATGGGATTAGGTTATGGTATTAGTTTGACATATTTTTATTTACGCTAATTACATGTTACTATTAGTTTAGCTTAATATAATTATGCGGGTTCTCACATCCTACCCCCCTTGGAAAAAAATTCGTCCTCGAAATTAAAATCTCTCCTGAGGAGGTTTGGGGCAGACTTTGTGTAGTTCTTCGTCACTCTTCTATAAGGCTTCACTAACGGAACGATCCTCCCACTGATCCGTGCATGGACGAAAAGTTTGGTTTCGCAGTTGCTAGTCTTCTGTTGCTACAATTTTCACTGGAGGCTTTTTTGTCGGTTAGGTCATCTTGTCGGGGTATGTCCAAACTGGTTAGGTGTTGCGAAGGCTTCTTTAGGCAATTTCGGAGCTGGGAAACATGGAATACGTAGTGAATCTTCGATAATCGGTTTGGTAATTCCAGTCGGTACACTAAGGTGTTTTTAGGTTCTACAATCCAAAATCATCCAACATACTGTAGACTCAAATTTTCTTTGTCCGAATCGGCGCACCCTGCGTATAGGTGATATAAGGAAAACCAAAAATGTAACACGCTGGGAACACCAGCCTACAATTCAAGGATCAAACAAAGAGTTCTACAACCACAAATATGCTACAGACTTTGATTATGCCTAGGTTTGTCGAGCATTGATCTTAGCCTAGTCTTTAAGAATAGTCAGGAAGCAATCCAAGTCACCACGATCAATCCTATTGACAAGAACATGCCAATGTTGTGATGAAGACATAAATTTGGAAATCCCATCCATAGGTTGCCTAGGACAATTCTTTTCAATCGCTATCCTAGTTCTTTCGTCCTAGAGAGTTCAAGCTAGGGCTACAAAACTAATCAAAACAACATTATATTTATTAGCTCCTCCTTTCTCCAACCAATTAATTTGGAAAGTCACCTAAGAAATTTGAAAGGCGCTTACAACTCAGCACCTCCTTTACACAACACCAAACAACTTTACTAAAACACAAGAAAATCATATATGATCAATGCTCTCTGTAGTATCACCAATAATATAATTCTCATCTCCCTTCCAACCATGATTTTTTAACGGATTCTATTTAGTTCTCTCCTCTTCATCAAAGTTTCCTGAGAAAGCTAATCCTCCACTTACCTTCAAAATGACCGTTCGTCATACTAATATCTGGGGATTGACAAATACCAAAAGTTTGTTGAATTGAACCATTAACGGGCAATTCCCAATCCACACATCTCTTCAAGAAGACATATAGCAACGCTTCCTAATATGAGATCTAGCACCCTAATTGAACCAATTATTCTCACTTTCTGTATATTCTTCCAGAATTGAGATCCTCTCAATGGGTTGGCATCTTTGAAAACACTTCTAGGAAAATACATAGATCTAAAAATTTTGAACCAAAGTCCATTATTAGCTGCATGAATTTTTCGAACCCATTTAGGAAACAGATATTCATTCATAACCTTGGTATTTATAATCCCTAAAACCACCAAAATCTTTGGACCTACCAACAATTTCCATTTCACCACGTGATATTTAAATTTGAATCTCCTCATTAAATTGGTAAAAGCCCAAGGTGTAAATAGGAAAGCTACTCAAACTACTATTTACCAACACTAATCTCCCCCTTAACTGACTTATAAACAATTGAATCCAATGCTCAGAAAAATAACATTTCTTTACCATCACTTCTTCCAAACGAACTCTAATGGATCTTATCCTAAGACTTTTTGAAATCAGGTTCAAAAATCACCAATTTACTATGGGAACCACTAATCCCATGAGTAGCCTTCTGAAAAGCAATCACTCCATCTAAAATATTTCCCCCTTTAATATAAGCAGATTGACAATCATCAGTGATTCTATCAGTAATAACCCCAAATCTATTAGCTAGAAGCTTAGTCACAATTGTGGAGCTAACATTTAACAGACAGATAGACCTATGCTGAGTAATAATAGTAGCCTATTTGAATTCATGGATTAAGGTGATAACCCAAAATTCAGTCTTTCCAAATCCAAAACCCCTGTAAAAAAATCTCTTGCCATTTCCAGAAATTGATGTTCAATACTCCCATTTGCTTTGCAATCAACCTAACACTACTTATTCCAATACTCCACCAATTTTATCAATCCTTAATAATTCAATCCATGCATCCGAACTCCAATCATAACTAACTATACTAATTCAGCTTCATTCTTTATTCACCACCTAGCCCCTATCAGATTATGAATACTAGATTTCCCATGATCATTAATAATATATCTAAATCCAAATTCACCATTGAACCAGATCCAATAAATCCAACATATCCAAATCATCCAATTAATTCCACAAAGTTTGCCCATATATCAGGATTCAATCAATCTGCCAAAAATTAACATCCTGCATTGCTATGTAAATCCAACATTTTTGTTTTTCAATCACCGCCTTTACTGGATTAATTTCTCAATACAGATTCTCCAGAAATTACTACGATCTACTCAAATCTGCCAAAAGATTCTCCAGTATGCACGGTAGGGCATTCGGGGAGATGGCAGCCAGGATTAAGTGTATGTCCCAACAACCCCATGCATCCACTTATAAAGAGCCTATAATGGATCCTATCCGAACTAAGTTGTTTCAACCCGTTAAGTGTATGACCCTGTAGGTTCATGCATAAATCGGTTATGACTAGGAAATTCTTTCCAACCACAAGTCGTTAGCGATTCCTAGCAAGACATAATGACTTCCGAATACACACAAAGATAATATCGGACGAACCTTATGCGTTATGATCTGCAACTAGGACCTTATCGCTTATGACCAGCTTGCATCTCCATACGACCAGTTCACGTTTAGTCACGACCAGTTTGTAACTCCTTACAACCAGTTAGTGATCATGTACGACCAGCTCACAGCCAGTCCGTATCTCTATACGTCTAGTTTGTCTCTGGTCTAGTTGAATGACCTGCTTGCGTATTCTCCTTTTGCCTCATGATATCTGGTTTGAACTTCAGGTGAGATAATTATTCTATAACTCATAAACATAGACGTGATACAATCATCTCTATGATTGCCTCTAGGCATATCACCAACAACAAGGTTCTTGTTTATTGTTAGTGCATGTTACACGTTCTTCAAGTGGACAATCTCCCTTGAAGTAAGCCTCAGATTCACCATGCCAACACCAACAACATAAGCATGCGACCATTGTTGTATTAGTACGGAGGAAGCCCTGGCTGCCTTCCTGTTGAGGCCTTACCTATGGTCACGCTGACAACTTTTTTCTTAGGCTATTCAACATCCTTGCTCTAGAGTTGGCCAAACGGGTCGTGCCTACTGTAACAGCCCTAACTTAGGGTTTGTATTTCAAATGTAAATTATGAGGAGGAATAAAAACTTTTGATGCCTCATGAAATCATTTGAGAGTTTCTACAATTTTCCCCTAGCAATTTCCAATTTTTAGAATTTAATTCTTGTGATTGGAAATTGTTGTCAGCAAATTCATAGCTTTCAAACTTGTGATCATCCTCTGAAATTATTTTTCCTATCATCTGGATCATCCTATCTACCTCCCTGAATTATCTCACAATTTTTAGATTTTATTTGCTATTTCAAATGGCCAAGTCAAACTAGTTGAAAATCTGGTCAAACCCTAGGTCAGCATGCTTGTGAATTTTCTGCAGAACTTCTCAGTGCATAAAAAGTTCTGGAAAATTTATGAAATGTTGCTCTCTGTCTCAAGTAGCTACCATAAAAATTTCGGAATTTTTGGAGCTCGGGAGCTATCTCTAAAAATTCCCTAAAACTCTCTCAGCTTTTAAAACTCAAAATCAGAAATCACTGTTTGTCGGGCTCGAACCCGAGTCCGACTCCAACCAGACCGCACCACTTGACTCGGTCGCGTCAACTAGCTGCACCGCGCATGAGTCCAATCGATCGTGACCGTCCGATGCAAATCGAACGATCCACGTCGCGTGCGCAACCGACCTGTCCGAATGCATACACCAACCTCAGCCGTCCATTTCAGATCCATCGGTCGATACGTTCTTGATCGAGTCTATACATCTGTTCGCACCGCTTCGTCGCCGTCACTGACCTGTGGGCCCTCCTTGTTAGTATCGCCCTCGTCTTCTCCGGCTCGCGAGTTCGGCCGCAAGTCGCATGCGTGCCACGCGACTCGTCGCCGCCACGTCGTGGGCGCGTGTCCTTCTCCAAGTGTCGCGGACCTTCATTACCTCACCGCGATCACTCACATTTCGCTTTCCCCGCTCTGTTGCTCCCTCCGCCCACTTCTCTGTTTCGGCCGGAGAAGGAGGAGAGGGCAGCGCCATCACCTCGTTGCCGCTTGTGCGTCTGCGACCTTCTCGCCGCCTTCCTTGTTCCTCGCCGCATCCATTTTTCCCATCCCGAGCTCGTGGCATCCAGTAAATCGTTTGGAGCCACTTCGTCTCCAACTCCGGTTGCTGCGGCCCCGCAAGCTCGTTTGAGTTTAGGTGAGCCTCAGGGGCCTCACTTCTGTGAGCTGTGCTGTCGCTTCGTGGGTGACGACTAGGCTTGGCGGTCCGGTCAGATGCCTTGTGGGTTGAAGGCACACTGATTGGCTTTGTTTATAGCCATCTTATGGCGCTTTTGCTTCCGCTATCTTTCTATTGTTATTTGTGTATCTTGTGGCCAGTCCGCCATTGTCTGTAATAGTGTTGCTATTTGTTTATCTTCCGTTTGGTAGTGTGATGTTTGGACTCTATGTTTGGAATGGAGTTGATGTCTAATTTTGTAACGAGGTGTGTATACTGCTTTCTGGGAAGTATACATGTCTCGAGGATCAGTTTATTTGATTTGTGATGCTAGGACCAGGTGGTTGGTTAAGCATTACAAGCCAAATAAACTGGGGTCCTCACAAAGTTGGTATCAGAGCCATTCTGACCGTAGTAACCCAAGCATAGTCGTCCTTAGGATATTTTTGAAAGGCTTATTTTCAAAGTATCAAAAGGGTTTATGAAAACTTAGCGAGTTCTCGTGTTTTACTCCTTACCTATCTTAGCTTTCTACTCTCATCTTACCACAATTTGAGTTTTTGAAACTTGGTTTCTCTCTTTCCTTTCAAAAGATAGTTGTTTACCGGTCGAATTAGTTTTGGGAGAACCATGAAGATTAATCGAACTAAAAATTGTGGGGATAATAGGGTAAGGTGTAAAAAGAGTTAAATGTGTGTTTAAATTTTGTTGGTTGGACTTTACCACTCGTGTTTGTTGTTGGACTGTTTTGGTGAATTTTGGGCTTCCTTGTTCTTAGACCTGTTGCTAACTTATCTTAGTGGAACAGGATGGCTGGCGGAACCCGTAGCGGTCGGAATCAGCCAGCTGGTCATGATGAGGAGCTTCCCCCTCCTCCGACTATGGCTGAGGTTCTCGCTCAGATCGAGCGAAACCGCATGGATCAGACGCGCATCTTGGAGGTTATTGCTAGGAATACCTCCACTCGCATCGGTGGTGGCGGCCACGGACTCGCGGGGACTTGCGAGTTCCTCCGTACCACGACCACCGACTTTTTCCCGCTCGAGGACCCTCTCGATGCGGATGATTGGCTGCGCATGGTTGGCGAAAGCTCAACATAGCTCGATGCCAGCGCAGGATAAGGCACTCTTCGCGTCCCACCAGCTTGAGGGCGCAGCACTCTCATGGTGAGAGAACTATCTCGCCATGCAGCCCGCGGGCCATGTGATCGCGTGGGAGGAGTTCAGGTCAGCCTTTCGTCGGGCCCACATCCCCGATGGCCTGATGAAGCTGAAGAAGAAGGAGTTCCTCGCGCTCAAGCAAGGGCGCAAGTCTAGAACGGAGTACTTGTGCGAGTTTAATCACCGCTCGTTATGCTCAGGGAGGTGGCCTCGATGAGGCTAAGCGGAGAAGTTTATGGATGGCTTGTCCGAGAGGCTGCAGACGGCCGTCTATCGTGGATTTCCCCGACTTCCAGGCCTTGGTAGATAAGGCCATCGTTGCAGAGCATAAGGCAAAGGCGCTGGGCGAGTCCCGCAAGCGCAAATGGGAGGCGCATCAGTCTACTCACACCAGCCTTGTTCGTCCTCGGGCTGGGCGAGCACCAGTGGCCCGTTCTTTTGCTCCACCGGCGCCGAGGCCATCTGCACCAGCTCCTCGCCCACCGCAGGCCGTGTTTCAGCCACGTGCGCCTGTGATCCAGCAGCAGAGCGGTCTCCGTAATCCGGCGGTCGAGGTTACTTGTTTTCGCTGCCACAACAAGGGCCACTACGCCAACGCTTGCCCTCAGAGTGTTGCAGCAGCCCCTCGTCCTAATGGAGGACGCGGGCAGGGGAGTGGTCACCCACCTGACCAGAAGATCATCCAGAAGAACCAGGGTGCGAGCACCGATCGAGTCAACCACCTTTCAGCGAGGAGGCTCGGGCGCGGATGTCGTGATGGGTACACTTCGTTAATTCTCGTCCCGCTACAAGATTATTTGATTACGGAGCATCGCATTCTTTATTTCAAGATCATTTGTTGTTGCTAGTGGTCTTCACTGTGTTCCTTTGGGAGTTCCTTTACTCATTCGCTCTCCGGGTTCGGAAATGAGAGCTGATATGGAATGCCGCGGTGTTCCTATTGAAGTCAAAGGGGTAGGATTTTTGGCAAATCTTATTACGCTTTCGGTTGAGTCTGGATGTGATTCTTGGCATGGATTGGTTGTCCCAACACTTGGGACAAATCGATTGTGCCAGGAAGATTGTCTATCTCACCAGCCCTTCAGCGGCGGTCGGGTTTCGCGCATTGCGGGGCCACATCTATGTGCGTTAGAGACAAAGCCAGCCTTGCAGATTCAGGATGTTCCCATAGTATCTGACTTTGTGGATGTGTTTCCTGATGATTTACATGGGATACCTCCGGTTCGAGATCTGGAGTTTGTCATCGAGTTCTTGCCCGCATCGCCCCTATCTCGGCGCCGATCGAATGCCTCCCAATGAGCTAGAAGAATTAAAGAAGCGACTTGGTGAGCTCCAAGCAAAGGGTTTCATCCGTCCCAGTTCGTCTCCTTGGGGTTGTCCGGTGATCTTTGTGAAGAAGAAGGACAAGACTTTGCGCATGTGTGTTGATTACCGTCCTCTCAATGAAGTGACGGTGAAGAACAAATATCCTTTGCCCGCATTGATGATCTTTTGACCGGTTATGTCCGAGCTCGGTGTTCTCCAAGATTGACTCGAGATTGGGATATCATCAAGTCCGGATCGTATGAGGATATTCAAGACGGCTTTCACTACTCGTTATGGTCTGTACGAGTACACCGTCATGTCTTTCGGTTTAACCAATGCTCCAGCTTTGTTCATGAACCTTATGAATTCAGTATTCATGGAGTTTTTGGATAAATTTGTGGTGGTCTTTATTGATGATATTCTTATCTATTCCAAGACTGAAGCAGAGCATGCTGAGCATTTGAAGGTTGTTTTAGGCAAATTGCGGGAGCACCAGCTATATGCGAAGTTCAGTAAATGCGAGTTCTGGTTGAAGGAAGTGGCATTCTTGGGCCATGTTCTTTCAGCTGGAGGCGTAGCTGTGGATCCCAGCAAGGTTAGCGATGTTCTATCTTGGGGTCACCAAGTCGATCACGGATGTGCGGAGTTTTCTTGGTTTAGCGACTACTACCGCGCTTTATCGAGAACTTCTCCAAGATCGCAGTCGATGACCAATTGCTCAAGAAGGACAAGAGGTTTGTATGGTCCTCTACTTGTGATGAGAGCTTTGGGAGCTCAGCGGTTGACTTCAAGATCCTTACTCTTCCCGATATCCACGAGCTTCGATATTTATTGCGATGCCTCTCGTCGAGGACTCGGGTGTGTCCTTATGCGGAAGGCAAGGCGGTTGCATATGCATCCAGCGATTGAGACCTCATGAGCTCAACTATCCCACCCATGATTTAGAGCTTGCTCGTGGTTCATGCACTCAAGATCCGCGGCATTATCGATTGGTAACCGTGTGAGGTGTATTCAGATCACAAGAGCTTGAAATATTTGTTCACCCACCAGATCCAACCTCGAGCGCAGGAGATGGCTGGAATTGATCAAAGATTATGACATGGGTATTCAGTATCATCCTGGCAAAGCCAATGTGGTTGCTGATGCACTTAGCCGAAAGGTGTATTGCAATACTTTGATGATCCAAGAGCAGCAACCTGCACTCCTTGCAGAATTTCAGCGTCTCAACTTGGGTTTGGTTGAGCATGGTTCCCTTGCTGCCTTGGTTGTGCAACCAACCTTGGTGGATCAAATCAAGACAGCACAGCAATCAGATGATGGTGTGGGTAAGATCAAGCATAATATCAAGGATGGATCAGCCAAGTGTTTCACAGAAGATGAGCACGGTGTTGTATGGTTTGGGCAGCGTCTTGTGGTCCCAAAGGTCCCCGAGTTGCGGGATTTGATTCTCCAGGAGGCCCATGATTCGCCTTTGTCCATTCATCCCGGGGCCACCAAAATGTACCAAGATCTGCGTCAGAGATTCTGGTGGACTCGCATGAAGCGCGAGATTGCGGTTCGTTGCCAGATGCGACGTGTGTTGTCGCGTGAAGGCCGAGCATCAGCGTCCAGCAGGCCTTCTTCAGCCCTTGCCTATACCAGAGTGGAAGTGGGATTCTGTAGGCATGGATTTTATCACTGGCCTACCCCGTACTCCTGCAGGGAAGGATGCATTATGGGTTATCATTGATCGATTGACGAAGGTGGCTCATTTCCTTCCAGTGCGATCGAAGATTGATGTGAATCAGCTAGCGGATCTTTACATATCCCGCATTGTGAGTCTGCATGGTGTGCCACGAACAATTGTGTCAGATCGTGGTTCTCTGTTCACCTCTCGGTTTTGGCATAGTTTGCAGGAAGCCATGGGGACCCGTCTTTCGTTCAGCTCAGCCTATCATCCTCAGACTGATGGTCAGACGGAGCGCGTTAATCAGGTGCTTGAAGATATGCTCCGTGCTTGTGTTCTTTCCTATGGGAAGAATTGGGAGAAGTGCCTACCACTTGCCGAGTTCTCCTACAACAACAAACTTCGGGCTAGTCTCGGTATGGCACCATTTGAGGCTTTGTATGGCGGCGCGGAGACATCGTTGAACTGGTCGAATCGTGAAAGGCAGTTCTTTGGTCCAGATTCCATCAACGAGGCTGAAAGTCAAGTGCAGTTGATTCGTGAGCACTTGCGAGTAGCTCAGTCCAGGCAGAAGAGCTATGCAGATCGCCGTCGCCGTGAGCTGAGTTTCCAGCCCAATGACTTTGTGTATCTCAAAGTCTCACCTCTGAAGGGACATCGTCGTTTCGGTGTCAAGGGCAAATTGGCCCCTCGGTATGTCGGGCCATACCGCATCATCGATAGAGTGGGATCTGTTGCTTACAAGTTGGAGTTGCCAGCTACGCTCGAAGGGGTGCATGATGTTTTCCATGTATCGCAATTGAAGAAGTGCCTTCGTGTTCCTGTGGAGGAAACGCCTTTGGAAAATATCGATGTGCAGGAAGATCTGTCTTATCGCGAGCGCCCCGTTCGTATCCTCGAAGAAGCTGAACGCAGAACAAGGAACCGTGTGATCAAGTTCCTTAAAGTTCAGTGGTCGAACCACTCCGAGGATGAAGCCACTTGGGAACGGGAAGATCGTCTCCGAGCAGATTACCCGTCCTTCTTCTCCCAAGATGTCGAGAATCTCGGGCAGATTCTGTAAGGGGGAGATTTGTAACAGCCCTAACTTAGGGTTTGTATTTCAAATGTAAATTATGAGGAGGAATAAAAACTTTTGATGCCTCATGAAATCATTTGAGAGTTTCTACAATTTTCCCCTAGCAATTTCCAATTTTAGAATTTAATTCTTGTGATTGGAAATTGTTGTCAATAAATTCATAGCTTTCAAACTTGTGATCATCCTCTGAAATTATTTTTCCTATCATCTGGATCATCCTATCTACCTCCCTGAATTATCTCACAATTTTTAGATTTTATTTGCTATTTCAAATGGCCAAGTCAAACTAGTTGAAAATCTGGTCAAACCCTAGGTCAGCATGCTTGTGAATTTTCTGCAGAACTTCTCAGTGCATAAAAAGTTCTGGAAAATTTATGAAATGTTGCTCTCTGTCTCAAGTAGCTACCATAAAAATTTCGGAATTTTGGAGCTCGAGCTATCTCTAAAAATTCCCTAAAACTCTCTCAGCTTTTAAAACTCAAAATCAGAAATCACTGTTTGTCGGGCTCGAACCCGAGTCCGACTCCAACCAGACCGCACCACTTGACTCGGTCGCGTCAACTAGCTGCACCGCGCACGAGTCCAATCGATCGTGACCGTCCGATGCAAATCGAACGATCCACGTCGCGTGCGCAACCGACCTGTCCAAATGCATACACCAACCTCAGCCGTCCATTTCAGATCCATCGGTCGATACGTTCTTGATCGAGTCTATACATCTGTTCGCACCGCTTCGTCGCCGTCACTGACCTGTGGGCCCTCCTTGTTAGTATCGCCCTCGTCTTCTCCGCGGCTCGCCGGAGTTCGCTGGCAAATTCGCATGCGTGCCACGCAGCTCGTCGCTGCCACGTCGTGGACGCGTGTCCTTCTCCGAAGTGTCGCCAAACCTTCATTACCTCACCGCGATCACTCACATTTCGTTTTCCCCGCTCTGTTGCTCCCTCCGCCCACTTCTCTGTTTCGGCCGGAGAAGGAGGAGAGGGCAGCGCCATCACCTCGTTGCCGCTTGTGCGTCTGCGACCTTCTCGCCGCCTTCCTTGTTCCTCGCCGCATCCATTTTTCCCATCCCGAGCTCGTGGCATCCAGTAAATCGTTTGGAGCCACTTCTTCGTCTCCAACTCCGGTTGCTGCGGCCCCGCAAGCTCGTTTGAGTTTAGGTGAGCCTCAGGGGCCTCACTACGTGAGTCAGTCTTTGTCGCCGTGGGTGACGACTAGGCTTGGCGGTCCGGTCGATGCCTTGTGGGTTGAAGGCACACCGATTGGCTTTGTTTATAGCCATCTTATGGCGCTTTTGCTTCCGCTGTCTTTCTATTGTTATTTGTGTATCTTGTGGCCAGTCCGCCATTGTCTGTAATAGTGTTGCTATTTGTTTATCTTCCGTTTGGTAGTGTGATGTTTGGACTCTATGTTTGGAATGGAGTTGATGTCTAATTTTGTAACGAGGTGTGTATACTGCTTTATGGGAAGTATACATGTCTCGAGATCGATTTATTTGATTTGTGATGCTAGGACCAGGTGGTTGGTTAAGCATTACAAGCCAAATAAACTGGGGTCCTCACAAAGTTGGTATCAGAGCCATTCTGACCGTAGTAACCCAAGCATAGTCGTCCTTAGGATATTTTTGAAAGGCTTATTTTCAAAGTATCAAAAGGGTTTATGAAAACTTAGGCAGGTTCTCAGGTTTTACTCCTTACCTATCTTAGCTTTCTACTCTCATCTTACCACAATTTGAGTTTTTGAAACTTGGTTTCTCTCTTTCCTTTCAAAAGATAGTTGTTTACCGGTCGAATTAGTTTTGGGAGAACCATGAAGATTAATCGAACTAAAAATTGTGGGGATAATAGGGTAAGGTGTAAAAAGAGTTAAATGTGTGTTTAAATTTTGTTGGTTGGACTTTACCCTGCTTCGTGTTTGTTGTTGGACTGTTTTCAGTGAATTTTGGGCTTCCTTGTTCTTAGACCTGTTGCTAACTTATCTTAGTGGAACAGGATGGCTGGCGGAACCCGTAGCGGTCGGAATCAGCCAGCTGGTCATGATGAGGAGCTTCCCCCTCCTCCGACTATGGCTGAGGTTCTCGCTCAGATCGAGCGAAACCGCATGGATCAGACGCGCATCTTGGAGGTTATTGCTAGGAATACCTCCACTCCTGCCGGTGGTGGCGGCCACCGGACTTCGCGGGGACTTGCGAGTTCCTCCGCATACCTGCCACCGACTTTTTCCCGCCTCGAGGACCCTCTCGATGCGGATGATTGGCTGCGCATGGTTGAGCGAAAGCTCAACATAGCTCGATGCGAGCGCAGATAAGGCACTCTTCGCGTCCCACGGCTTGAGGGCGCAAAGACTCTCATGGTGAGAGAACTATCTCGCCATGCGGCCCGCGAGCCATGTGATCGCGTGGGAGGAGTTCAGTCGCCTTTCGTCGGGCCCACATCCCCGATGGCACGATGAAGTCAAGAAGAAGGAGTTCCTCGCGCCAAGCAAGGGCGCAAGTGCAGAACGAGTACTTATGCGAGTTTAATCACTGCTCGTTATGCTCCGGGAGGTGGCCTCGATGAGGCTAGCGGAGAAGTTTATGGATGGCTTGTCAGAGGCTGCGGGACGGTGTCTATCGTGGATTTCCGACTTCGGGCCTTGGTAGATAAGGCCATCGTTGCGAGCATAAGGCAAAGGCGCTGGCGAGTCCCGCAAGCGCAAATGGGAGGCGCATCGCCTACTCACACCACCTTGTTCGTCCTCGGTGGGCGGCACCGATGGCCCGTTCTTTTGCTCCACCGCGCCGAGGCCATCCGCACCGCCTCCTCGCCACCGCAGCGTGTTTGACCACGTGCGCCTGTGATCCAGCAGCAGAGCGGTCTCCGTAATCCGGCGGTCGAGGTTACTTCTCTGTTTCGGCCGGAGAAGGAGGAGAGGGCAGCGCCATCACCTCGTTGCCGCTTGTGCGTCTGCGACCTTCTCGCCGCCTTCCTTGTTCCTCGCCGCATCCATTTTTCCCATCCCGAGCTCGTGGCATCCAGTAAATCGTTTGGAGCCACTTCTTCGTCTCCAACTCCGGTTGCTGCGGCCCCGCAAGCTCGTTTGAGTTTAGGTGAGCCTCAGGGGCCTCACTTCTGTGAGCTGTGCTGTCGCTTCGTGGGTGACGACTAGGCTTGGCGGTCCGGTCAGATGCCTTGTGGGTTGAAGGCACACTGATTGGCTTTGTTTATAGCCATCTTATGGCGCTTTTGCTTCCGCTGTCTTTCTATTGTTATTTGTGTATCTTGTGGCCAGTCGGCCATTGTCTGTAATAGTGTTGCTATTTGTTTATCTTCCGTTTGGTAGTGTGATGTTTGGACTCTATGTTTGGAATGGAGTTGATGTCTAATTTTGTAACGAGGTGTGTATACTGCTTTCTGGGAAGTATACATGTCTCGAGGATCAGTTTATTTGATTTGTGATGCTAGGACCAGGTGGTTGGTTAAGCATTACAAGCCAAATAAACTGGGGTCCTCACACCTACCAGGATAGCCCAAGGCACGACACTGTAGGCACGGCCCAGACACGGCACGACCCACACTGTTTATGGGTCGTGCCTAAATGGGCCGTGCCTACATGGGCCGCTACCCTGGCACGGTGGGTCGACCCGGCACAGCACAAACAGTGTCTGGCCGTGTTAGGCACGGCACGAGCCTGACCAGCCCAACACGGCCCATCTGGCCCGCTACTAGGCATCACCACATCACCACATGAACGACTGAACAAGCACATAATTATTTCATCCAAAATCAACAAGCACAGAGTCATATCTAAGATAAAAAAAAAATATGCAATCAAAATCACAGTTCACACAATTCAATCATTCATTTACACCATTCAATCATTCATTCACAGTTACAGTATCAAGAACCGAAGAGGGGGAGGGGAGGCGACGTGGAGGGAGAGCCAGGGTCCGGAGAGGAAAAGGGGGAGGGGAGGCGGCGTGGAGGAAGAGTCGGAGTTCGGAGAGGAAAAGGGGGAGGGGAGGCGGCGTGGAGGGAGAGTCGGAGTCCAGAGAGGAAGAGGGGGAGGGGAGGCGGCACGGGCCGGCGCTGAGGGAGAAGGTGGCGCGGAGGGAGAGCTGGAGAGGCGGAGAGGAAGGGGTGGAGGGGAGGCGGCATGACGCAGGGTGGCGCTGAGTGGAGCCGTGGAGGGTGTTGCCGGCGTGGAGGGCGGAGCCAGTAGAGGAGGAGTCGCCGGCATGGAGGGCAGAGCCAGTGCGGCAGCAGTAGGGAGAGTGGGAGACTGGGAGGGAGTGGGAGAATGAGGGTCTGAGGGAGACGAAGGGGCAGGCCAGCGGCGGGGCAGAGGAAAAGAGGAGTTGGGCAGAGCGGGCAAGCCGGCGAGCACCGGCGGGGGGGGCAGAGCGGGTAGGCGAGCACACGCGGCGAGAGTGGCAGGCGGGGGCAGCGCGGCGAGGACGGCAGCGCCGGCAGGCGGCGGGCGAGCGAGCGGTGGCCTCAGGCCTAACGGGCTAAATGGGCCACGCTGGGCCAAACGGGCTCATGCCAGCCCGATACGGCACGAACAGCTGACTGACCGTGCCTGGGCTGGCTTGGCACGACACGAATAGTAGCTGGTTCAGAATGGGCTATGCCTACACGGGCCCGTGCCATGCCTGGCTGGGCCGCCCGTTTGGCCAGCACTACCTTGCTCTTACGGAAGCGATAGTCCTTCGCTATATGACCGTCTTTTCCACACACGAAGCAGGTGATGTTCCTCAAGTCCTTCTCGGTTTTTTCTTCTTAAAGCTAGTTGTCTTGTTATTTTTGCCATATTTCTTCACTACGACATTGGCATTGTTCTAATTGGTCTTGCTGGAAATGCGTTGTGTATCTTTTGCTCTTGCCTTTTCTTCCACATCAAGGACAACAATGAGATCCTCAACATAAATCTCTTCCCTCTTGTGTTTTAAGATGGTGGCAAAAATCCCACCATATAGTAGGAAGTTTAGAAATAATGCCCACATCCTCAAACTTAGGAGGCAAACACAACCCAAATGCGCAATCTCATCGACTAGCAGCTGAGGCCAATGAGCTTGTGCAACTATCGACTTAGCATCATTCATGCTAAAGTCGAAGAATTGCTCATATATGTAGAACCAACGACCAACCTCAGCTTCTGCATATTTGTGCTCTAGTGCATCCCACAACTCTGTGACGGACTTGAAGTCCATGTATACATCATAGAGCTAGTCTGCCAGTATAGTCAGAATGCAACCAAGGTCTGTGTTGTTCGCATTGTCGAACTACATATATTGTTCAATTGTAAATGGATACTCTGCTTGGATCACCCACCAGAGCCCCAAAGACATGAGCCAAAACTTAGCCCTAGTGTGCCATGTACGAAAGTTTTGACCAGAGAACCTCTTAGGTTTCATAGCATTAGAAGCACCAGCCATTGTTAAATCTTAAAAATATTCGCAATAAGGTTTTTGGATTGTTGGAGGAATGCGAAATATTTTAATTCCAGATTTTATTATGAGGCAAATATCACAAATAACAAGAGATGTATAAATCAAAACTAACAGCAAGTACTCTCTGTTACAACGGATCGGAGATAGCCACTCTCCTTGCTTCCTGGTGCACGCCGAGGAGGAAGGCTAGCGTGGTACAATAGTTTAACACCACAACGCAATTTACCAGAGAAGGTACATGAAGTTAGGAAAGAATGTAGTAATTCTCATTCAGACACAATCTGGACGTCTCCAGACCCTTGTAAGGATAAAGCATTTACTCTCTAGTAACCGCTGTAATTAACCTGAATTAAGTCACTGGTAACAGCTCATTCAAACCAATTAATGGTATTTATGCGGTGTTCCTGACCAGTTCACACAAAAGAAAGAAATGCACGGTTAGCTCTTGACCAGTTATGATCAGCTCGCAACTCTTTACAACCAATTCGTATCTGGTCACAACTAGTACCCTTCCCCCTCCCACCGAACAAAATGACAAAAATGGCACCCGTGTCGCGCAAAATCACCGTGGAAGCTGACCTGCCACGAACTGGGACATCGCCGGGTTCCAAGGTGATTTTGCATGACACGTCGGCTTCCACAATGATTTTTTGCGGTAGGAGTGCTATTTTTGTCATTTTGTTCGGGGGTGTAGTTTTTGCTATTTTGTTTCAAAATAGGCTAAATGAGCCAAAAACTCCTCAATGTCCATCTCACGACTAAAAAAATGGATAAATTCCATGTCTAGATCCGTCGATGAACAACATAGAACAAAATCCCTCTACTGATCAAGACATGTAGAGATGAGAAATATGTTGATCTTGCAGTAGCCAAAATTTACAAGGCTGGTGAAGTAGAGTGATGGATCATGTAACAACCCAAATTTGAACTTTTTAAATTTTTGCATGAATTGCTTGGATTTCAAAAAAATTGTGTTGCATTTTGCGAAATTCAAACTCAATCCTGAAAAATCGAAACAAAAAAATTGAATTAATTTCCTTCCCTTCCTCTCCCTAAGGCCACTTCTCCCCTGCTGGCCTAGCCCCTTCCCTCTTCCCATGGCGCGTCCCCTCGCAATCCTGGCGCAGCTCACCGCCGCTCCGACGACCCCCTCTTGTCCTCCCCACGGCCCAGTTGCACCGTCCCTCCCTCCCTTCTTTCCTCTCGCGGTCCAGCTGAGCAGGGCAAGCCCAGCACACAGTTGCGCCACACCGCAACCCACCCGCTCGCTCTCCCTCTCGCACCTGCCCCTATCGACATGTGGCCCTGGTCCCACCTGTTAGGCCACCCGGGGAGAGCACTGTGCATCTTCCCCACGCACCAGCTCGCCTCGCCATCTCTCACTCGTTGTGTCGTACACGCGCTGCGCGAGCGAGAGCCACGTCAACCCACCTTGAGCCTTGTAGTCGTACCTCGCTCTCTCTCGCATTGCCGCGACTTCATCCCATCCATGCACCAGGTCCCTGCACGTCGCTCTACTTGGATGCCCGCACCATGCCACGCTCACCCTCATCCGTTTTTGCTTCTCTCCTCTATAAAAGCCGCAGTCGAGCGTGTGAGGACCCGGAATATTTAACTAGTAACACTTAACCTCCAAATGGTTCTAGCATTACTAATTAAACATTCTAAGCCTCGATGGACATATGCTTCCAGTGCGGCATATGCACATCATCACAAAATTACACATCATTTCCATCTGACATACAACACTAAGTTCAATAACGACATACATAAAGTAAAGTTATTACAAAAGAGCCGACGGCCAAATAGAACAATATACAAGAAAGACAATGAAGCAAAAGGTGCCATAAGATGGCTAGAACAAAAGTCGATCGGTTAGCCATACATAACCCACAAGGCAACCGACCGGACCGCCAAGCTAGTCGCCCCTCAAGCTACCATAACAAAGCTCACAAAAGTGAGGCCCTCGAGCTCACCTTCTTCCTCCGCAACAAATACATTTAAGCAAGATAGCCGAGTACACAAAGGTACTCATAAGGCGACGTGTGGAATAGCAGACCTATTCATAAACTACATGCAAGCTTATTTAGGTGGAGGTTGTATGTCTCATTTTGCACAAAGCCAACTTTATTTGCAATAATGTAATACATTTGAAAGCAAGTTTGCAAATCTATTTTGTTGTCAACATAAAAGCGTAATAAAGATACATACAAGTAACCACACAAGTGACTATCCCAATAGCCACCACAACAATAGCACGAATCCCGATTCGTACCACCCATCAAGTTTTAATTAAAAGGTTGTAGTCTAACTCTTGAAAGACCTTGCAAGCGTGTCCATAACCTAGGGCGAGGCTATTCAAATAGTTTTAACCCCTGCAGGGGTGTACCAATGTACCCACACTTGCATCGCCTTTAAGCCACAAAGCACACTTAGAAGGTATGCAGGCAAGGCTAAGTCCTACGAGACGCTTTCCAATATTGTGTGTTGACTACGAGCCGCTCGTATGGATAGAAACCCATACGCTTACATTGCAAGCCGAAAGACAACAAATCCCATCACGGGTGAAGTCTTTCGGACACTACAATGCTCCCAACACCATCCCTCCTGCGACTCTCTGCGACCCGAAGCCAATACACGCCAAAGTACTAAGTCAAGAGAGGTCCCATACCCTCTAGTGTGGTTAGCACGCTAGAATGCTTGGTTTAGTGTAACAAGATGTTCGGTCCTTGTTGACTCGGGCACCATTCCAGTCACACCCAGAAGCACACCAACATACCATTGTGCCCAAGTCCAAATCATTTTATTTTCAGTTTTTAGTTTTCATAAGTAGACAATGGCACAAGGTGGAAATCATAAATCATAATAAGTTTTATGTGATCAAGGTTATCGACAAGTCGATAACCGCCCATTTCTACCGGAAGCTAAGCATGGCTAAGCAATTAATTCGCAAACTACTAAGTGACAAGAGCTCATCCACGAACTCTAAATCACAGCCATAACCTAGGCTCATGGTAGTAGAGGATAATCATTTGTCTAAGGAAATGCATCTACTAGGCCAACTATCGACAATAGTTAAAACAAGATAGCAATGCATACATAGAAGTTGTAAACAACATAAATACTTAAAATACTGGGATTAACATGATCAAACTGCTTGCCTTGCTGGATTTGTTCTTGCTGCAGAGGGGAGTGCTCAGGTTCAAAGTTTTCTTCGGAACCTAACGCGAAAAGGCGATAAAAACCGAAAAGAGCGAAGAACACCAAAAGGAACTCAACAGCAAAGCACATCCAAACCCAATAATATTTCTACAGCAGCTAGAGGTTGATTTTAGACAATTTTAGAAACAAGAATCACTCCAATTGGACTTAGCATGAAAAAGTTATGCCCTAAACAATTTTGCTCAGCCTGATAAATCCAGTTTAATTCCTATCTGTTACTGTTCATGGTGAAAATTTCCAGAATGATCTAAGATCTGAAATTTTTATGGTAGGTAGATAATAGTATCCTAACAACAGCAAAACTGAGTTTGCACAAATTGGAGTTCTAATGAATTAGTTATGATTTTTCTAAGCTCTAAATCTAGCATATATCATTTTTTAGGAACATGAATAAAGACAAAGCCTAGTTCATATTAAAGCATGTCTAAAGACAAATTTTACCATGTTGAGTTTGCTCAGTTTGCAATTACAGAGAGAAAGTTATGTATTTTACAAGTTTTCAAAGAATTTCTAGATAACCAAGTTCACTAAACAAGATCATGCTGTTAAAGTTATTTTCTACTATATAACAGTGCCTAAATTCATTCTCAGATTAAATTTCACATTATAACAAAGCTACAGCAACTGGAATCATTCAAAAAGGAATTAAAATGACAAAGTTATGCACTTTTGAAATTTGAAACATTAAAAGACTTAGGAAATTTTGAGCTCTCGGGAGGTCCAAACGAACTGAAGGAAAAAGGAGAGGTCGTGGGCCGTTAGATCAAGATCTGACGGCTACGGGCCTCGAAGCACAGCGCACACAAGACCTCCTCCCGCACTGGGGAGGTCTGGACCGTTGAGATTAGATCCAACGGCCACGACCAGTGCATGCACAGCGCACGCAATGGAGGTCCACGCGCCTGTCAGAGTCGTGGCCGTCGGACGAGATCTGGCGGTCCCGAGCACTAGGGAGGTCTAAGGGTAATTCTACGAGAGGAGAGTGCGGGCGGCTAAGATCTCACGGAGGAGGTCTTCAACGGTCTAGATCTCCAGAGGGAGGTCTTTAACGGACACGATCAAGATCGAACGAGGGAGGTCCAGAACGGTTGGGATTTAACCGAGGAGGTCTTGGATGGCCAAGATCTACTCGGGGAGGTCCTAAGCAATAGTGTTTTAATCGGAGGAGATCTGGACGGCTCAGATCAGGCCTAGGGAGGTCCTGAACGGTCCAGATTGCCACGGAAGGAGGTCCGAGCGCTAAGGATTTTACAAAATGAGATCTAACGCTCAGATCTAAACCGGGGAGGTCGTGAACGGTCAAGATTGAGCCTAAGAGGTCTGAGCGGGGGTTTTCTTTGTAAAAGGCCAGGGGTGGCTTTTTACAAAGACGACCCCGAGGGTGGTCCTGAGGTGGTCTCTGCAAAATGACCAAGGGGAGGTCTTTTTGCAAAGAGGACCTCGGTGGAGGTCCAGGGGGTGGTTTTTATAAAACGACTAAGGGAGGTCTTTTTGCAAAGAGAACCCCAAGGATGGTCCTACGGCTCGGATTAATTCTAAGGAGGTCCTAAACGGTGGACAACAAGTCTAGGAGGTTTTGGGGGTGGTCTGAGCGGTGACCCAGAACACGACCACAGTGACGGCTTCCGACAAAACTAATGCGGCTGATGATTGGTAATAAAAGGATCTAAAAGGACAATAATAACTTCTGGATTTCAGTCCAAGCCTAGGGCCCACATGCAGAGACACTACGCACAGATCAAGACAAGGTTAATGCGCCAATGATTAGCAATGATTGGGCATTAATGATGTCCTAAGAAAATGACGAAAACGGGAGTTTTGAACCGGCAAAATCCCGAGCGCGTTAACGGCTTGCCGCCGGCGATAGGGACCACGCCGGCGCCAACTAAATACTAGAATGGAACCGCAATATCCTCACGGAGCTAAAGGTGGCAACCTCGGCGGCGGCCTTGAGCGCCCGTGGCCGAGATAGGCTAAGCGAGCTTACTACGAAACTACATGAGCTCTGAAAGTAACAACAAGGCTAAGGGATGGCACGAGGCGGAGAGGACGAGGAGGTCGGAGGAACTTGAAGGAGGTCGGCGAAGTTCGGCGGTGGCGTGTTTGTCGGCGATGGAGAAGAAGGCGATCTCGACCCGACAAGCGGCTCCCAAATTGTCAACCTCGTGAAGGTTAAACACAACAAGTTAGGGAGGCTTGAGGCGACCAAGATGACAAAGTGGCAGCCAAAATAGCAATATTGAACCCAGGGCTCGAAGGTGGTCTTGGGGAGCTCAAAAGTGACAATAGAGGTTTGGGGTGGTGCTCTTGGGTGCTTGAGCTTGGGGCTCACACTCACAATCGAGGAGTCCAAGCACAACTAAGAGCGAGAAGAAAGAGAGAGAAAAGAAGGTCTCGGGCTATTCATAGCACGGGAGCTGGACAAGGCTAGGGCAACCTCATGTGAGCATGAACCATGCCTGCCATGGGTATTGGATTTGACAAGAGGCGGTAGGGGCGAGCGGTGTGGAGACTTTGGAGGTTAAAGGCGGCAATAAATGCATGTCGACAAAAGAGCCGTTGACAAGAGGCAAAGGTGACATCTCACTTGCCCCAAGCTGCTCTGCCGACACACGCGCAGTGCGGGAAGACCAAGATGACCGAGGGCTCGAGGAGGTCTAGAAAAGAGAGCGAGCCAAGGGAGGTCTGGACATCCCGGATGTGCTCGGGAGGTCTGGGCGTCCCAGATCACCGAGGTAGGGAGAGTCTTGCGCGGGCGAGGAGGTCTGGGAGGTCATGGACATTGGATGAAGATCCGGGCTGGACCACCCGCCAGCGAGGGCACTCAAGAGCTCCTCGGATCGGGGAGGTCGTGAGCATTGGATTGAGATCAATGGCTCGACTTGCGCCGCGCAAAAGCTTGAGCAGAGTCGCGGCGGCGGCGTGGTCCAACCAAGTCGGTTGAGTTGGGCTCGGTCAGAGCAGTCGACTCAACGGTTTAGTTTTTCTGGTTTTAGAAGAGGAGCTGCTATTTGGAGAATTATTTGAGGCAGCAAACCGACTCCAAAAATTACGAAATTTTTACAAGAGCTGGCTGACTCAAACGAGGACCTAGCATAAAATTTTCAGAGGCTTTGGTGCTGTGGATTTTCCTCCAAAAATTTAACAAGGTGCTGGTCCAAGGTTTGACCAGATTTTGAATTGGGTTGACTTTCCTCCAACAGCATTCAAACAATTTCTAAAAATTGTGGAATTTTCCAGAGGAGTCACAAATCATCCCAAAAATTTAGGAAAAATATTTCAACGAGATTATCACAAGATGGAACCAGAATGTTTTTGAAGGATCAAGATTTGAATCAAAAGACTTGTGACTTTGTATTTCCATAACTTCTTGTACAAAAGCTGCTCAGTGCAAACAGGAAATACAAGATGTAAGAAAAAGTTTTAATTTCTACTTATTTTCTTACATTTGAAACACAAGCCTAAAAATGGGATGTTACAGAGCGTGTCTCCATCTTCACTACGTCTTCCTCTATGTTTTCCCTTGCTTTTCCCCTCCTCTCTGCTTCGGGGGAAGAAGAAATCAAACTGTGTCAATCGTCTTTGTAACATCCCAATTTTAGGCTTGTGTTTCAAATGTAAGAAAATGAGTAGAAATTAAAACTTTTTCTTACATCTTGTATTTCATGTTTGTACTGAGCAGCTATTGTACAAGAAGTTATGGAAATACAAAGTCACAAGTCTTTGATCCAAATCTTGATCCTTCAAAACATTCTGTTCCATCTTGTGATAATCTCCTGAAATATTTTTCTAAATTCTTGGGTTGGTATGTGACTCCTGGAAAAATTCCACAATTTTAGAAATTGTTTGAATCTTTGTTTGAGGAAAGTCAACCCAATTCAAAATCTGGTCAAACCTTGGACCAGCACCTTGTTAAATTTTGGAGGAAAATCCACAGCACCAAAGCCTCTGAAAATTTTATGCTAGGTCTCGTTTGAGTCAGCCAGCTCTGTAAAAATTTCGTAATTTTTGGAGTCGGTTTGCTGCCTCAAACAATTCTCCATAGAGCAGCTCCTTCTAAAACCAGAAAAACTAAATCCGGTTGAGTCAGACTCGGGCTCGAACCCGAGACCAACTCAACCGACTTGGTTGGACCACGTCGCCAGCGCCGCACTCGGGCTCGAGCTTTTGCGCGCGCAAGCTGAGCCATTGGATCTCAATCCAATGCTCACGACCTCCCCACCGATCTGAGGAGCTCTTGAGCGCCCTCAGCGCCTCGGGGTGTTCCAAGCCACTGGATCTCCATCCAGCGGTCACAACCTCCCCTGGACCTCCTCGCCCGCGCAAGACCTCCCAACCTCGGGTGATCTGGGACGTCTAGGACCTCCCCGAGCACATCTGGGACGTCCAGGACCTCCCTTGGCTCTGTTCTTCTTCCTCTAGACCTCCTCGAGCCCTGGTCATCATGGTTTTCCCGCACCCGTGCGTGTGTCAGGGCCAGAGCAGTTGGGGGCAGTGAGATGTCACCTTTTGCCTCTTGTCAACGGCTCTTTTTGCTGACATGCATTTATTGCCAGTCAGCTTTAACCTCCAAAGTCTCCACCCTGGTCTGCCCCTACCTTCCCTTGTCAATTCTAGTCAGTCCATGGTAGGGGCATGGTTCATGCTCACAGTAGGTTGCCCTAGCCCTTGTCCAAGCTCCCAGGCTATGAATAGCCTGAGACCTTCTTTTCTCCTCTTCTTTCTCTGCTCTTAGTTGTGCTTGGACTCCCTCGATTGTGAGTGTGAGCCCCAAGCTCAAGCACCCAAGAGCACCACCCCGAAACCTCCATTGTCACTTTTGGAGCTCCCCAAGACCACCTTCGAGCTCCAGGGGTTCAATATTGCTATTTTGGCTGTCACTTTGTCATCTTGGTCGCCTCAAGCCTCCCTAACTTGTTGTGTTTAACCTTCACAGAGGTTGACAATTTGGGGAGCTGCTTGTCAGGGTCGAGATTGTCTTCTTCTCCATCGCCGGCAAACACGTCACCGCCGGACTTCGTCGACCTCCTTCAAGTTCCTCCGACCTCCCTGGTCCCCTCTCTGCCCTCAGGTGCCCATCCCTTAGCCTTGTTGTTACTTTCTAGAGCTCGTGTAGTTTCGTAGTAAGCCTGCCTAGCCTATCTCCGGCTCGTCGGCGTTCAAGGCCGTCGCCGCCGTCGAGGTTGCCACCTTTAGCTCCGTGAGGATATTGCGGTTCCATTCTAGTATTTAGTTGGCGTCGGTGTGGTCCCTATCGCCGGCGGCAAGCGGTTAAATGCGCTCGGGAGTTTTGCCGGTGCAAACTCCCATTTTCGTCATTTTCTTAGGACATCATTAATGCCCAATCATTGCTATCATTGGCGCATTAACCTTGTCTTGATCTGTGCCGTAGTGTCTCTGCATGTGGGCCCTAGGCTTGGACTGGAATCCAGAAGTCATTAAAGTCCCTTTTAGGTTCATTTATTACCAATCATCAGCAGCATTAAGTTGTCTTAGCCGCCACCTTTTTGTCGCTGTACGGAGGTCCCGCGCCATTAAAAGCACCTTGGACCTCCTCGGGTTCATCGTGGTCGTCCACGACCTCCCCAAGTTTAGATCCGAGCCTTTGGCTCCTTTCCGAAAAACTTAAGCCTCTGGACCTCCCCCTAGTTTTAGCTCAGCCGTTAAGACCACCCCCGAGTCAGATCTGTACCATAGATGGGTTTCCCAAGACCTTCTAGAGCGTTCTCCGCCGTTAAAAGACCTCCTAGGATTATCTCTTAGCCGTTAGATCCTGGTCCGCGAAAACTCTTAGTGTCAGGACCTCCCCTCGGGTTGATCCTAACCGTCCAGGACCACCCCGGTTCAATCCTAGCCGCTAGGACCACTCTTTGCAAAAGGACCTCCTCTGGGTCATTTTGCCAAAACCACCCCTGGACCTCCACCGAGGTCCTCTTTGCAAAAGGACCTCCTCTCGGTCATATTGCAAAGACCACCCTCGGGGTCCTCTCTGTAAAAAGCCAACCCTGGCCTTTTACAAAGAAAACCCCGCTCAGGTCCTCTTTGGCTTAATCTCAGCCGTTCACGACCTCCCCGAGTAGATCTTGGCCATCCAAGACCTCCTCGGTTAAATCTCAGCCAATCAAGACCTCCCCCTGGAGATCTTGACCGTCTAGGACCTCCTCCTTTGGATCCGTAGCGTTAGGAACTCCTCCTCTGGTCTAAACCGTTAGATTTAGATCTTTCGGGCTAGACCTCCCTCCGTAGAATTACCCTTAGGACCTCCCCAATGCGGGAGGAGGTGTTGTGTGCGCTGTGCTTCGAGGCCCGTAGCCGTCAGATCTTGATCTAATGGCCCACGACCTCTCCTTTTTCCTTCAGTTCGTTTGGACCTCCCGAGAGCTCAAGATTTCCTAAGTCCTTTAATGTTTCAAATTTCAAATGTGCATAACTTTGTCATTTTAATTCCTTTTTGAATGATTCCAGTTGTTGTAGCTCTGTTATAGTATGAACTTTAATCTGAGAATGAATTTAGGCACTGTTATATAGTAGAAAATAACTTTAACTACATGATCTTGTTTAGCGAATATGGTTGTTTAGAAATTCATTGAAAACTTGTAAAATACATAACTTTCTCTCTGTAATTGCAAACTGAGCAAACTCAACTTGGTAAAATTGGTCTGTAGACATGCTTTAATATGAACTAGGCCTTGTCTTTATTTATGTTCCTGAGAAGTGTTATATGCTAGTTTTAGAACTTAGAAAAATCATAACTAATTCATTAGAACTCCAATTTGTGCAAACTCAGTTTTGCTGTTGTTAGGATACTATTATCTACCTACCATAAAAATTTCAGACCTTAGATCATTCTGGAAATTTTTGTCATGAACAGTAACCCTAATTAATTTAATTAGGATTTTTCAGGCTGAGAGAACTTAGATTAGCCATAACTTTTTCATGCTAAGTCCAAATGAAGTGATTCTTGTTTCTAAAATTGTCTAAAATCAACCCCTAGCTGCTGTATAAATTTCATTGGATTTGGCTGTGCTTTGCTGTTGAGTTCCTTTTGGTGTTCTTCGTTCTTATCGGTTTTTATCGCCTTTTCGCGTTAGGTTCCGAAGAATTTATTGAACCTGAGCACTCCCCTTTGCAGCAAGAACAAATCCAGCAAGGCAAGCAGTTTGATCATGTTAATCCCAGTATTTTAAGTATTTATGTTGTTTACAACTTCTATGTATGCATTGCTATCTTGTTTTAACTATTGTCGTAGTTGGCCTAGTAGATGCATTTCCTTAGCAAATGATTATCCTCTACTACCATGAGCCTAGGCATTGCTGTGATTTAGAGTTCGTGGATGAGCTCTCGTCACTTAGTAGTTTGCGAATTAATTGCTTAGCCATGCTTAGTTTCCGGTAGAAATAGGCGGTTATCGACTTGTCGATAACCTTGATCACACAAAACTTATTATGATTTATGATTTGCACCTTGTGCCATGTCTTCCTATAAAAACTAAAACTGAAAACAAAATGATTTAGACTTGGGCACAATGGTAAGATGGTGTGATTTTGGGTGTGACTGGAATGGTGCCTGGGTCAACAAGAACCGAACAACTTGTTACACTAAACCAAGCATTTGTGCGTGCTAACCACACTAGAGGGTATGGGACCTCTCTTGACTTAGTACTTTGGCGTGTATTAGCTCCGGGTCGCAGGGAGTCGCAGGAGGGATGGTGTTGGGAGCATTGTAGTGTCCGAAAGACTTCACCCGTGATGGGATTTGTTGTCTTTCGGCTTGCAATGTAAGCGTATGGGTTTCTATCCATACGAGCGGCTCGTAGTCAGTGCACAATATTGGAAAATGTCTCGTAGGGCTTAGCCGTGTCGGCATACCTTCGGAAGTGTGCTTGTGGCTTAAAGGCGGTCTGAAGTGTGGGTACATTGGTACACCCCTGCAGGATTAAAACTATTCGAATAGCCTCGTCCTAGGTTATGGACACGCTTGGCAAGGTCTTTCAAGAGTTAGACTACAACCTTTTAACTAAAACTTGATGGGTGGTACGAATCGGGGATTCGTGTTATGTTGTGGTGGCTATTGGGATAGTCACTTCCAGGTGGTTACTTGTATGTATCTTTATTACGCTTTTATGTTAACAACAAAATAGATTTGCAAACTCGCTTTTAAATGTATTACATTATTGCAAATAAAGTTGGCTTTATGCAAAATGAGACATACAACCTCCACCTAAATAAGCTTGCATGTAGTTTATGAATAGGTCTGCTATTCCACACGTCGATCTTAAGAGTACCTTTGTGTACTCGATTATCTTGCTTAAATGTATTTGTTGCAGAGGAAGAAGGTGAGCTCGAGGGGCCTCACTTTTGTGAGCTTTGTTATGGTAGCTTGCGGGGCGACTAGCTTGGCGGTCCGGTCGGTTGCCTTGTGGGTTATGTATGGCTAACCGGTCGACTTTTGTTCTAGCCATCTTATGGCACCTTTGCTTCATTGTCTTTCTTGTATATTGTTCTATTTGGCAGTCGGCTCTTTTGTAATAACTTTACTTTATGTATGTCGTTATTGAACTTAGTGTTGTATGGTGTATGGAAATGATGTGTAATTTTGTGATGATGTGCATATGCTGCAGTGCAGGAAGCATATGTCCATCGAGGCTTAGAATGTTTAATTAGTAATGCTAGAACCATTTGGAGGTTAAGTGTTACTAGTTAAATATTCCGGGTCCTCACAAAGTTGGTATCAGAGCCATACTGACCGTAGAAACCCCTAGCTTGGTCGCCTTTAGGATATTTTGAAAACTTACTTTCAAATAGTTTATGAAAACTTAAGTAAGTTCTCTAATTTTACTCCTTACCTATCTTAGCTTGCTCATCTCACCTTACTCTCACTTAAGTTTTGAAAAAGTTGTTCCTCTCTTCCTTTCAAAAATTAGCCTCTATCGATTAACTTGGTTTTGGGAGAACCATGAGAGCTTAGAGAAAGAAATTTGGACAGCTAGCTAGTGGTTAGTAATTAAGGTAGGAAATGAGAGGTAAATTCAACTAAAACTTGTGGGAATGAAAGGGTAAGAAGTGATATGAGATTAGCTAATGCCTATACTCTATTAGGTGGTTATACCTTGATTTTTGGACTGTTTTGAGCTAGAATTTAGTTCTGAAATTTTGGGTCTTCTCAAACGATTACTCGTTCTTCCATACGGGTTAGTCGTTTCGGGAAGTTGATTCGGTGACTTATGGTCTTATATTCTCTTGTGGCTATTCTTTGGTCATTTTAATTAAGTTTGGATTTCCGTGCTCTTGGGTCTCGAACCGTATCTAACTTATCTTGATGAAACAGGATGGCTGGAGGGACCCGTAGTGGTCGAAATCAGCCGGGTAGTCCCGATGAGGAGCTTCCCCCTCCCCCGACCATGGCGGAGGTCCTCATGCAAATCGAACGCAATCGTTCGGAGGACCGCCGGGTGTTGGAGGTTATCGCCAGGAACACCTCCACTCCCTCTGGTGCCTCTGGATCTGGAGGTGGTCACCAGTCTCGTGGGGGACTTGCGGAGTTCCTTCGCACGCAGCCTCCCACCTTCTCCCGGTCCGAGGATCCTTGGGCAGACGATCGGCGGCGCGTCGGTTGAGCGAAAGCTCAACGTTGCTCGCCGGGAGCGAGGAGTGGGCACTTTCGCATCCCATCACCGGAGGGTGCGGCACTCTCATGGTGGGAGAATTTCCTCACCATGCGACCCGCGGACACGTGGTCTCGTGGGAGGAGTTCCGTCGACTTTCCGTCGGGCCCATTGTAACATCCCAAATTTTGGGCTTGTGTTTCAAATGTAATAAAATGAGGGTAAATTAAAACTTTTCCATCATCCTACCTTTTGAAACTTTTCGAAATTCTTGTAAAAGAATTTTGGAAAATTAAAAATCAAAGGCCTCATTTATCAAGTTAACAACCTCCTTGGTCAAATCTTTTGTCAAACCCTGGGAAATAATTTTCCTGGTTCTAGGGTGGCTTAGTAACACCTCTGAATTATTTCATAATTTTTGGAAATTATTTGAAATATTTTAGAGGCAAGTCAAACCTGGTCAAACCTCTGTTTTAACCTTCTGAATTTCTTGAGAAAATTCCAGTGCACAAAACCCTCTGGAAATTTTATGGAAGGATAATCATTAAGCCAGCAAGCTCCAGTTAAAATTTCATAAATTTTGGAGTTGATTTGATGCCTCAATTAAATTCTCAAAGTTTCAGTTCAAAAATCAAAACCTAATGGGTTTGCATCGTTCCTCGGCGCGGTCGGACTCGGGCTCGAGCCAACCGACTTCGGTCGAGTCAACTAAGCTGTGCACACGACGGTCAATCGGCGCGCTCTGGACCGTTGGATCTCAATCGGACGGCTCGCGTTCGTGTATGCATTCGGACAACTCGGTTGCCCTTTGATGCTCGGCGTTGGATTTCAATCGGACGGTGGGCGTTTGTCTTGCGCCGTTTCATCGCGATCGTGTTCTCACCCTTGATGCGACCGGACGGTCGTGCGTCGTCGTCCTCCTCTCGCCGCGCGCGTAGCGCCATGGCGCGAAGCCGCGTGGCGCGCGGCCGCTTGTCCCATCCGGCGATCTCGCAACGGGTGTCTGCAGCGCATTAAATGCCCGTCACTCCACCGCCCCGTTTAGTCGTCGTCTCAACTGCTCCCGTCGCTCACGGCGACCGCAGCGGCAGTGAGAACCCGAGGCGGAGCAACGGCGTTTTCTTGCTTCTCAGGCCTACTTAAGCCCCCTGGTCACCTCCGTTGGCTTCCTTTCCTCTCCCGCAGCTCTCTCTGCACCTCTAAGCTTGAGCGAGCCAGTGCAACCCCGCCCATTTCCGCCATTGCCGAGCTTGGGCTCTCGCCGCCGACCGGTGCTCCAAAGTGGTTCTTGGCTCCCTTCTTGCTCCCGTTGCTTCCTCTCACCTCGGTGGTGCTTAACCCCACTCCATTTCAGGTTGCTTCAACGGAGCGCGAGATTTTGATTCCCAAATCGCCGCGAGCACCTTTCTTCGTCTCGGTAGCCACGGTGAGTCCTCCTCCTCCGATTCCTTGCTCGGTAGCATCCTCGGAGTCGCTTGGAATCCATCTTGATGACGCGTGTGGTTGGTTTTGCTCGGCCGTCCGCTCCACGTCGTCTTCCTCGGTCCGTCGCAGAACTTCGCCGCCGAGTCGCTCCGACCACCTCTCGCACCTCGCGTCGGTCGGTAGCTCCTGGTAGCCCCAGATGCTCGCACCGCTTGAATGAACTGCCGCGGAGCTCCTTGTCGCTTGTCGTCGTTGCCATCTTACCGCGCCGCCTCGCCGCCGCTGCGCTCCGCTCGTCCACCACCGCGGTGTGGGTGGTACGGAGGGTGCGCAACGCCATCACGCACCATTTCCGCATTCACTCGCGCCGCCGTGCTTTTGGTCGCCGGCGTTTTGCCGGTGAAGCATCGGGCTCGTTCGTCGACGCGCCAGCGCGCGGCGCAACGTGGCTGCAGGCGCCGCCATCCCTAGATCTGCGCGCCGGATTTTCGTTAGATTTGTCTTTGTGCATCAGGTCACGTTAGCTTGTGGGCCGTCCATCTTGAGATCGGCGGTCCACGGCCTGCTCCGCCTCGCGCGCTTTCAAACGCGTTAGCGTGGTTCAATCGGGACGTCCGATCGGAGATCGACGGCTCTCAATCGCCCACGCCTCCGGTGTTAGGAAAATCCCCGATAGTGCTAAGTCCAGAAGTCAGTATCACATTAGGGTCTTGTCATTTTCATATCTTTGTCATCTTAGCTCCATATTGGGTGATTCCAATTTCGTTAGCTTCCTTATAACTTGAACTTAAATGTAAAAATAATTGTAGACCATGATCAAACCTGGAATACCATTTTCAAAAATAGTAAACAAGTGAACATAATACTGTTTTTCAGAACTTTAGCAAACTTGTAAAATGCATAACTTTTAATCTATAGATCATTTTTGTATGAATCCAATTGTGCTAGCTTCCCCTGATAGTGTATTTGCTAGGAAAATTGGTTTCACAAACTTTACTGTTTTTAGAAATCATAAGGATCATAGTTTAGTTTAATACCCTAAACAATTTAGACAAATCATAACTCTTTCAATATAACTCCAAATGAGCTGAAATTTCATATGGATTATCACTATACCAGTAGGTAGCTACCCTAAAAATTTCAGCTCCAAAATATTTCTAGAAAATATTTTTGCTACAGTGCTAATTATGACCGAAAATAGGTTTTAGAGAATATCTTTTGCACCACAAATCCAAATTAGGTTTTTCCAGTTCCTATGTCTAGGTTTATTCCTATTCTGCATTGTGTATGAATTTTGTCGCATTTGGATAATTTTTGCTTGCTCCTTTGTTGAAGTGTTGCTCGTCTTATTGGTTGTTTTCGCTCTTTCGCTTAGGGTTCGACATTTGCGGTAACCCCGAGAACGACCCTCCGCAACAAATTGAGCCACAACAAGCGAGCAAGCAGTTTGATCATTTCCATTAATCCCATTACTTTTAAAGTCTAATATTTTGTTTAACTTCTATGTATGCATTGCTATTTTGTTGTTAAATTGATTAGTTAAACCTCTAGTTGCAAAATCAGAGGTAAATGGTTATCCTCTACTACCCGAGCCTAGGTTATTTGTCTGTGGTTAGAGTTCGATGGATGAACTCTTATCACTTAGTAGATTACGAATGAATATTGCTTAGCCATGCCTAGTTATCGGTAGTATTGGGCGATCATCGACTTAGTCGGTGATCCGGATCACACAACTACTTATACTACTCCATTATGTCCAACCCTTGTGTTTTATTGATTTACAAATCAAAAACCAAAACAAAACTATATCTTGACTTGGGCACAATGGTATGTTGATGTGATCTGTTGGGTGTGTGGAATGGTGCCTAAGTCCCCAAGGACCGAGTTACTTGTGTCACTAAGCCAGCGCTTATTGCGTGCTAACCACACGAGGGGATATGGAACCTCTCTTGACTAAGTACTTTGGGAGGTGCTAATTATGAGCTGGTTGGTGGGTGTGTTCTTGTGTGTGGTGTTTGGAGGGGAGCATTAGCGGACCGGTTAGGCTGCCTAATGTGTCCTTCTCCGTGGGTTGCGGCTCTTAATTAGCATCGTCCATTGGAAAGCGTCTTGTTAGACTTAGCCATGCCTCGCATACCAAAGGAAGTGTGCTAACCGTGGTGGTGGAAAGGTGGTCTATCGTGTGGGTACATTGGTACACCCTGCAGGTTAAAACTATTCGAATAGCCTCGCCCCAGGTTATGGACATGCTTGTAAGGTCGTGCAAGAACTAGACTACAACCTTTTAAAAACTTAAACTTGACATGGGTGGTATGAAGGGGTACTTCATGCTATTGTTGTGGTGACTATGGGTTAGTCACTTCTAGGTTGGTGTTGTCATCTATCTATTGTTATAATTGTCTCTCTTTTATTTGAACAATAAAAGTTAATTGCAAACTTGCTTTGAATCTATTACCTTATTGCAAATGAAAACTTGCTTTATGCTGAAAATAAGTCCAGAGCCTCATCCACTTAAATAAAGCTTGCATGTAGTTAATTATAGTTTTGTTATCTCACACGTCAGTCTTGCGAGTACAAAAACAAGTTTTGTACTCATCTGCTTTGCTTAATATTAATTGTTGCAGAGGAAGAAGGTGAGCCCCAAGGGCCTCACTTTTGTGAGTTGTGTTGCGGCGCCGTCTGGGACGATTAGCTTGGCGGTCCGGTTGGTTGCCTTGTGGGTAAAGGCACACCGATTGGCTTTTGTTTATCGCCATCTTATGGCCATTTTGCTTCCGCTGTGTATTTACTTATTTGTATGGCTTTTGGCCGGTCGGCCTCTCTTTTGTAATAACTTTCTTTATATTATCTATGTCTTTCAGTTGTTGCTTTTGCTTCGGCTCTATGTGTATGAATGGGATTGATGCATGATTTTGTAACGGGGTGTGTATACTGCAATTCTGGGAAGTATACATATCTCGAGGCTTGGTTTATTTGATTTGTACTGTTAGGACCAAGTGGATGGTTAAACAGTACAAGCCGAATAAACCGGGGTCCTCACAAAGTTGGTATCAGAGCCATTCCGACCGTGGTAACCCAAGCTTGATCGTCTTTAGGATATTTTGAAAACCTTAATTTCAAAGTATCAAATGGTTTATGAAAGCTTAAGTAAGTTCTCAGATTTTATTCCTTACCTATCTTAGCTTTCTATCTCATCTTACTCTAATTTGAGTTTTAAAAGTTGTTCTCCTTTCCTTCTCTCAAAAGATAGTTGTATCGATTAATTGGGTTTTGGGAACCAATGAGTTTGGCAAATTGAAGTGTTAGCTGTTCTCTACAAGGTTTTGAAGCTTCGGTTGAAGATTTCGCTTAGGAGCTTGGATGCAAAATCTGGACAGCGATCGCTCAATTTCCTGACAGCAGACTCAAAGGTTCTAAATAGGGTAGAAAACGAGAGGTTAATCAACTAAAACTTGTGGGAATAAAAGGGTAAGATGTGATACTAGTTAGCTAAGTATCTAACGTATGTTTATCGCTTTAACCTTGCTCATGAGTACTGTTAAACTTGTTGTAGTGCGCTGAAATTTTTATCTTCTCACACTATTACTCGTTCTTTCAATACGGTTAATGGCATGGAGAAGTTGAGCTTGGTTTGGAGTTTCCTTGCTGTTTTGGAGCTGCTTTGGAAATATTTAAAGTGTGTTTACTTGCTGTTTTGGCTTTCGGTTAGGGTGATATCTCATTCCCCTAATCGTTAACTTTTCGCTTTCATCAACTTCTAGTATTAGTGCTTTGGTTTCTAACCTAAATTTCTTGAACCAGATGGTGGAGGTACTCGAGCGGCCGTGGTCGCACACTGGTTTGATGAGGAGCTTCCGCCTCCTCCAACCATGGTGAGGTCCCGCCGTGGATCGAGCGCAACTGCTCAGAGGACAGAGGGTCCGCTGGATGTTATTGCGCGCAACACCTCCGCCTTGCCGGTGCCTCGTGATCAGGCGGCGGGTGGACATCGCCTGTGGGGTTTGGCCGAGTTTCTTCGCACTCAACCCCCACGCTCTCCGTGATCCGAGGACCCTTTGACGCAGATGACCGGCCGCGCAAGTTGAGCGTAAGCTCGACGTTGCTCGATGCTCGACCAGACGAGCACTTTGCCTCCCATCGCCTTCGAGGGCGCGCTCTCTCGTGGGAGAACTTCTTGGCCATGCAGCCCGCCGCCACACCGCCTCTTGGGATGAGTTCCGACGGCGTTCCGCCGAGCTCACATCCCCGCCGCTTGATGAAGTCAAGAAGAAGGAATTTCGCGCCAAGCAAGGCGTAAGTCGCTGATGGAGTATCCATGCACGAGTTCAATCACTTGGCTCGTTATGCTCCATCCGAGGTGGCCACCGATGAGGCCAAGCGGAGAAGTTCATGGAGGGTTTGTCCGAGGAGCCGCAAGACAGGCTCTCCATTGTGGACTTTGTCGACTTTCGCACCTTGGTGGACAAGGCCATTGTTGCCGAGCACAAAGGCGGCGCCGGCGAGTCCCGCAAGCGCAAGTGGGAGGCCCAATGCACCGCACAGCCGGCCTCTCCGCCCTCGTGTCGGGCCTATTCCAGAGGCCCGTTCGTGGCTTCACTACCACCGAGGCCGCGGCACCGCCGCTCCTCGCCCTCGCAGCCGTGCCCCCGATCACGCGCGCCGCGAACTGCCAGGTGGCCCCGCAATCCGCCGCCGGGTCACTTGCTGCAACCGAAGGGGCATTATGCCAATAGTTGCCCTAATAGGATCGAGCGCCCTCGCCCTAATGGAGGACGCGCGTGGAGGTGGTTCTCCCGTGATCGAAGGTTGTCCCCGCTACCCAAGGCGTGGGTAGTGGCCGCGTCAACCTCATCTCCGCGAGGAGGCACAGGAGGCACCGACGTCGTGTTGGGTACCCTTTCTGTTAACTCTTTCCACCTTTCTGATATTTGATTCAGCGCATCTCATTCGCTTGTTTCGAGTCTTTTCTCACTGTGGGAGGTCTTCTTTTACTCCATTGTTGGTCCAGCTGCTCATTCGCCTCCCGGTTCGGAGTTGAGAGTCGAACTGAGTGTAGGGATGTCCTCGTTGAGATAGAAGGGTAGGATTCTTGGCAAACCTTATCCTCCTTCTGGTGGCGAGCTTAGATGTAATCCTAGGCATGGATTGGTTGTCTCAAAGACATGGGACAAATTGATTGCGCTAGAGACTCATCTACCTCACTAGTCCTTCCGCGAGCGGTTCGCTTTCAAGTCGTCGCAGGTCCGCATCTCTTCGCACTCGGCGAAGCCGCCTCTAGATATTAGTGAAGTCCCAGTGGTATGTGACTTCGTTGATGTCTCCCGACGACCTTCCGGGGATGCCACCAGCTCGAGACCTCGAGTTTGTCATTGAGTTGGTTCCTGCATCACCCGATTTCAAGAGGCCTTCTGGATGGATCCAATTGAGTTGGTGGAGTTGAAGAAGCACTGAGAGCTTCAAGAGAAGGGTTTCATCCGCCTAGCTCATCTCCTTGGGGATGCTCAGCAATCTTTGTCCCGAAAGGACAAGACGCTGCGCATGTGCGTTGATTACCGCCCACTTAATGAAGTCACGGAAAGAACAAATACCCTTTGCCCCGCGCCGATGACCTCTTCGATCAATTAACTGAGCTCGAGTCTTCTCAAGATTGATTTGAGAGTGGGATATCATCGTTCGGATTCGACCGAGGATATTCCAAAGACGGCTTTTTCTACTCGTTATGGTTTGTACGAGTATACCGTCATGTCATTCGGCTTAACCAATGCCCGGCCTTGTTCATGAACCTCATGAATTCGGTGTTCATGGAGTATTTGGATAGGTTCGTTGTGGTCTTCATCGATGATATCCTTATCTACTCCAAGAGTGATGAGGAACACACCGAGCATTTGAAGCTTGTGTTGGGCAAGCTTCGAGCACAAGTCGTATGCAAAGTTCAGCAAGTGCGCGTTACGGTTGAAGTAGCCTTCTTAGGCCATATTCTTTCGGCAGGAGGCGAGCTGTGGATCCTAGCAAGGTCGGCGACGTGCTTTCTGAGTCACCCACTTCGTCACCGGTTCGAGTTTTCTTGGTTTAGCGGGATATTATCGCCGCTTATCGAGAACTTCTCAAGATAGCGGCCTATGACGGAGTTGCTCAAGAAGGACAAGAAGTTCTCGTGGTCCGCTGATTGGCAGGAAAGTTTCAAGCACTTAAGAAGCGATTGACCACCGCTCCCGTTCTTGTTCTCCCCGATGTCTGTCGAAGCTTCGATATCTTTTGTGACGCTTCTCGTCGAGGCCTCGGTTGTGTCCTTATGCAAGAAGGCAAGGTAGTGGCCTATGCATCAAGGCAATTGAGACCTCACGAACTCAACTATCCTACCCATGACTTGGAGTTGGCCGCTGTGATTCATGCACTTAAGATTTGGCGACATTACTTAATCGGTGTCGTTGTGAAGTGTATTCGATCACAAAAGCCTAAAGTATTTGTTCACCCAACTGACACTGAACCTCCGCAAAGGAGATGGTTGGAGTTGATCAAGGACTATGACATGGGTATTCACTACCATCCGGCAAGGCCAATGTCGCTGCGGATGCGCTTAGTCGCAAAGCGCGTTGCAATGCATTGTTGCTTCAGAGCATCGACCTCTTCTTAGGAGTTCCAGCGTCTCAACTTGGGTTTAGTTGAGCATGGTTCCTCGCTCTTGGTTGTACAACCAACCTTGGTGGATCGGATCAAGTCTGCTCGGCAGTCGGATGTTGGAGTGAACCGCATCAAGGAAAATGTCAAGAATGGAACAGCCAAGTGCTTCTCCGTAGATGAGCTTGGTGTCGTGAGGTTCGGGCGACGCCTCGTAGTTCCAAAGGGCATGGAGTTGCGGGAGTTGATCCTCGCGAAGCCCACGATTCTCCGTTATCCATTCATCCCGGGCCACGAAGATGTACCAGATCTTCGCGAGAGATTTTGGTGGACCCGAATGAAGAGGAGATCGCAAGGTTCGTTGCGAGTGCGACGTGTGTCGTCGTGTCAAGGCCGAACATCGATCCGGCCGATCGCTTGACCTTTACCAATTCCGGTGGAAGTGGGATTCGGTCGGGATGGACTTTATCACCGGTCTACCCGGTCCCCAAAGAAGAATGATGCCATCCGGTCGCCATCGATCGATTGACTAAGGTGGCTCATTTTCTTCTGTCAAGACCGACCTTCGAGTAGGTCTTCGGCGGATCTCTACATAGCCCGTGATCGTGAGTTTGCATGGTGTACCAAAGACGATCGTGTCGATCGTGGTTCATTGCTCACGCTCGATTTTGGCATAGCTCGCAAGAGGCTATGGAACTCGCTTTCTTTTCACTCGACTTTCACCCCAAACAGATGGTCGACCGAGAGGGTCAACCAAGTTTTAGAGGACATGCCGCGGCGTGTGTTCTTTCCTATGGGAAGCACGGGAGAGTGCCGCCATTCGCCGAGTTTTCTTACAACAACGGTTTCCAAGCCGGTCTCGGCATGGCACCATTTGAGGCCTTATACGGAGAAAGTGTAGAACCTCGTTGAACTGGTGCGAGACCGTGAAAGACCTTTCTTTGGCCCGGACTCGATTAATGAGGCCGAGGGTCAAGTCCAGCTCATTCGTGATCGCTTACGCACAGCTCAATCCAGGCAAAAGAGCTATGCGGATCGCCGTCGTCGTGAGTTGAGCTTTGAGCCCAATGACTTCGTTTATCTCAAGGTTTCTCCTCTGAAGGGTCACCAGCGTTTTGGTGTCAAGGGCAAGTTGGCTCCTCGATATGTCGGTCCATACCGTGTTATCGAGAAGAAGGGAGCTGTTGCCTACAAGTTGGAGTTGCCTGCTGCACTTGCAGGGGTACATGATGTGTTCCATGTGTCCCAGCTAAAGAAGTGCCTCCGTGTTCCAACAGAGAAGCTCAGTTGGAGACTCTTGATGTTCGTGAGGATTTGACCTATCGCGAGCACCTGTTCGCATACTCGAGGAGACGAGCGAAGAACAAGGAACAAGACCATCAAGTTCCTTAAAGTTCAGTGGTCAAACCATTCCGAGGACGAGGCTACTTGGGAGCGAGAAGATCGTCTCCGTCAGCACTACCCTCATTCTTTTCCGAGTGAACCAAATCTCTGGACGAGATTTTTGTAAGGGGAGGTTTGTAACATCCCAAATTTTGGGCTTGTGTTTCAAATGTAATAAAATGAGGGTAAATTAAAACTTTTCCATCATCCTTCGCTTTTGAAACTTTTCTCAAATTCTTGTAAAAGAATTTTGGAAAATTAAAAATCAAAGGCCTCATTTATCAAGTTAACAACCTCCTTGGTCAAATCTTTTGTCAAACCCTGGGAAATAATTTTCCTGGTTCTAGGGTGGCTTAGTAACACCTCTGAATTATTTCATAATTTTGGAAATTATTTGAAATATTTTAGAGGCAAGTCAAACCTTGGTCAAACCTCTGTTTTAACCTTCGGAATTTCTTGAGAAAATTCCAGTGCACAAACCTCTGGAAATTTTATGGAAGGATAATCATTAAGCCAGCAAGCTCCAGTTAAAATTTCATAAATTTTGGAGTTGATTTGATGCCTCAATTAAATTCTCAAAGTTTCAGTTCAAAAATCAAAACCTAATGGGTTTGCACTGTTCTCGGCGCGGTCGACTGGGCTCGAGCCAACCGACTCGGTCGAGTCAACTAAGCTGTCTGCACGACACGGTCAATCGCAGCGCGCTCGACCGTTGGATCTCAATCGGACGGCTCGTCGTTGCGTATGCATTCGGACAACTCGGTTGCCCTTTGATGCTCACCGTTGGATTTCAATCGGACGGTGGGCGCTTGTGCGCGCCGTTTCATCGCGATCGTGCCCTCACCCTTGATGCGAATCGGACGGCCGGCGTCGTCGTCCTCCTCGCCGCGCGCGCAGTCGCCATGGCAGAGCCGGAAGCGTGGCGCGCAGCCGCTTGTCCCATCCGGCGATCTCGCAACGGGTGTCTGCAGCGCACAAATGCCCGTCCTCCACCGCCCGCTTAGTCGCCGCTCAATCGCTCCCGTCGCCACGGCATCGACGCGTGGCGATGAGAACCCGAGGCGAGCAACGGCGCTTGCTTGCTTCTCGCCTACTTAAGCCCCCGGTCACCTCCGTTGGCTTCCTTTCCTCTCCCGCAGCTCTCTCTTGCACCTCTAAGCTTGAGCGAGCCCTGTGCAACCCCAGCGCCCATTTCCGCCATTGCCGAGCTTGGAGCTCTGCCGCCGACGGTGCTCGGCGGTTCTTGGCTCCCTTCTTGCTCCTCGTTGCTTCCTCTCACCTCGGTGGTGCTTAACCCCACTCCATTTCAGGTTGCTTCAACGGAGCGCCGAGATTTTGATTCCCAAATCGGCCGCGAGCACCTTTCTTCGCTCCGCCACGGTGAGTCCTCCTCCTCCGATTCCTTGCTCGTAGCATCCCGAGTCGCTTGGAATCCATCTTGATGACGCGTGTGGTTGGTTTTGCTCGGCCGCCCGCTTCCACGCCGTCTTCCTCGGTCCGTCGCGAACTTCGCCGCCGGAGTCGCCCGACCACCTCGCACCTCCGCCGCCGTAGCTCCTCGGTAGCCCCTAGATGCTCGGGCACCGCTTGAATGAACTAACTGCGAGCTCCTTGTCGCTTGTCGCCGTTGCCATCTTTTACCGCGCCGCCGCGCCGCCGCGCCGCCACCACCGTCGGTGTGTGGTGGTACGGGGCGCGCAACGCCATTGCGCACCCATTTCTCGCATTCACCGCGCCGCGCAGCTTTTGGTCGCCGGCGTTTTGCGTGAAGCCATCGGGCTCGTTGCGGACGCGCCAGCGCGCGTGCGCGCGGCCGCAGCGCCGCCCATCCCTAGATCTGCGTCGGGATTTTCGTTAGATTTGTGCCGCGCGCGTGTCACGTTGCTTGTGGGCCGCCCATCTTGAGATCGACGGTCCACGGCTGCTCCGCCTCACGCGCGCGTTTTCAAACGCGTTAGCGTGGTTCAATCGGGGACGTCCGATCGGAGATCGACGGCTCTCAATCGCCCACGCCTCCGGTGTTAGGAAAATCCCGATAGTGCTAAGTCCAGAAGTCAAGATCACATTAGGGTCTTGTCATTTTCATATCTTTGTCATCTTAGCTCCATATTGGGTGATTCCAATTTCGTTAGCTTCCTTATAACTTGAACTTAAATGTAAAAATAATTGTAGACCATGATCAAACCTGGAATACCATTTTCAAAAATAGTAAACAAGTGAACATAATACTGTTTTTCGAACTTTAGCAAACTTGTAAAATGCATAACTTTTAATCTATAGATCATTTTTGTATGAATCCAATTGTGCTAGCTTCCCCTGATAGTGTATTTGCTAGGAAAATTGGTTTCACAAACTTTACTGTTTTTAGAAATCATAAGGATCATAGTTTAGTTTAATACCCTAAACAATTTAGACAAATCATAACTCTTTCAATATAACTCCAAATGAGCTGAAATTTCATATGGATTATCACTATACCAGTAGGTAGCTACCCTAAAAATTTCAGCTCCAAAATATTTCTAGAAAATATTTTTGCTACAGTGCTAATTATGACCAAAAATAGGTTTTAGAGAATATCTTTTGCACCACAAATCCAAATTAGGTTTTTCCAGTTCCTATGTCTAGGTTTATTCCTATTCTGCATTGTGTATGAATTTTGTCGCATTTGGATAATTTTGCTTGCTCCTTTGTTGAAGTGTTGCTCGCCTTATTGGTTGTTTTCGCTCTTTCGCTTAGGGTTCGACATTTGCGGAACCCAGAACGACCCTCCGCAACAAATTGAGCCACAACAAGCAGCAAGCAGTTTGATCATTTCCCATTAATCCCATTACTTTTAAAGTCTAATATTTTGTTTAACTTCTATGTATGCATTGCTATTTTGTTGTTAAATTGATTAGTTAAACCTCTAGTTGCAAAATCAGAGGTAAATGGTTATCCTCTACTACCCGAGCCTAGGTTATTTGTCGTGGTTAGAGTTCGATGGATGAACTCTTATCACTTAGTAGATTACTTAATGAATATTGCTTAGCCATGCCTAGTTATCGGTAGTATTGGGCGATCATCGACTTAGTCGGTGATCCGATCACACAACTACTTATACTACTCCATTATGTCCAACCCTTGTGTTTTATTGATTTACAAATCAAAAACTCAAAACAAAACTATATCTTGACTTGGGCACAATGGTATGTTGATGTGATCTGTTGGTGTGTGGAATGGTGCCTAAGTCCCCAAGGACCGAGTTACTTGTGTCACTAAGCCAAGCGCTTATTGCGTACAACCACACGAGGGGATATGGAACCTCTCTTGACTAAGTACTTTGGGAGGTGCTAATTATGAGCTGGTTGGTGGGTGTGTTCTTGTGTGTGGTGTTTGGAGGGGAGCATTAGCGCACCGTTAGGTCAGTCTAATGTGTCCTTCTCCGTGGGTTGCGGCTCTTATTAGCATCGCCCATTGGAAAGCGCCTTGTTAGACTTAGCCATGCCCGCATACCAAAGGAAGTGTGCTAACCGTGGCTGGTGGAAAGGTGGTCTATCGTGTGGGTACATTGGTACACCCCATGCAGGTTAAAACTATTCGAATAGCCTCGCCCTAGGTTATGGACATGCTTGGTAAGGTCGCAAGAACTAGACTACAACCTTTTAAAACTTAAACTTGACATGGGTGGTATGAAGGGGTACTTCATGCTATTGTTGTGGTGACTATGGGTTAGTCACTTCTAGGTTGGTGTTGTCATCTATCTATTGTTATAATTGTATCTCTTTATTTGAACAATAAAAGTTAATTGCAAACTTGCTTTGAATCTATTACCTTATTGCAAATGAAAACTTGCTTTATGTCAAAATAAGTCCAGAGCCTCATCCACTTAAATAAAGCTTGCATGTAGTTAATTATAGTTTTGTTATCTCACACGTCAGTCTTGCAGAGTACAAAAACAAGTTTTGTACTCATCCGCTTTGCTTAATATTAATTGTTGCAGAGGAAGAAGGTGAGCCCCAAGGGCCTCACTTTTGTGAGTTGTGTTGCGCGCTGCCTGGGACGATTAGCTTGGCGGTCCGGTTGGTTGCCTTGTGGTAAAGGCACACCGATTGGCTTTTGTTTATCGCCATCTTATGGCCATTTTGCTTCCGCGTGTATTTACTTATTTGTATGGCTTTTGCCAGTCGGCCTCTTTTGTAATAACTTTCTTTATATTATCTATGTCTTTCGGCTTGTTGCTTTGCTTCGCTCTATGTGTATGAATGGGATTGATGCATGATTTTGTAACGGGTGTGTATACTGCACTCGGGAAGTATACATATCTCGAGGCTTGGTTTATTTGATTTGTACCGTTAGACCAAGTGGATGGTTAAACAAAGACAAGTTTAATAAACCGGGTCCTCACACCCATGTCCCCGCCGCCCGATGAAGTCAAGAAGAAGGAGTTCCTTGCGCCAAACAGGGCGCAAATCGGGATCGGTACCTCCACGAGTTCAACCATCTCGCGAGGTACGCTCTGCCGAGGTGGCCACCGATGAGGCCAAGCAGAGAAGTTCATGGAGGGCTTGTCTCAAGAGCTTCAGACAAGCTCTCTATTGTGGACTTCCCGACTTCCGCACCTTGGTGGACAAGGCCATCGCCGCCGAGCACAAGGCGAGAGCGCTGGCGAGTCCCGCAGCGCAAGTGGGAGGCCCAATGCGGTGCACACGCCGCCTCGCTCGTCCCAAGTTGGGCCTCGCACGGGGCCCGTTCTTTGGCTTCACCATCGCCGAGGCCTTCGGCACCGCCTCCACGCCCTCCGCAGTCGTGACTCGATCACGCGCGCCGCGACCAGCCAGCAGGTGTTCCCGCAACCCCGCGCCGACGCCACCGCTTCTATCGCACAACAAGGGCCACTACGCGAGTAGTTGTCCTAAGAAGGTCTGAGCGGCCCTCGCCCTAATGGAGGACGCGGAAAGGGAGTGGTCACCCACCGAACGTAAGACCCGTGCTTGGGGAGCGCCGAGTCAACCATATCTCTACCGAGGAGGCACAGAGGTGCCCGACGTGGTGTTGGGTACGCTTCTTGTCAATTTACGCCCGCTACGCTTTATTTGACTCGAGCTTCGCATTCTTTTATTTCGAGGTCGTTTGCTGTTGATAGTGGTCTCCACTGTGTTCCTTTGGGAGTTCCACTACTTATTCGCTCTCCGGGTTCGGAAATGAGAGCTGACCAAGTATGCCGGGACGTTCCTATCCACATCGAAGGAGTGGGATTCTTGGCGAGTCTTATACTACTCGACTCATCGCGCCTGGATGTGATTCTTGGCATGGATTGGTTGTCCCAACACTTGGGGCAAATCGATTGTGCCAGGAAGATTGTCTACCTCACCAGCCCTTCAGGTGAACAGGTTGGGTTTTCGCCGTAGTTGCGAGAGCCCCATCTTTATGCCCTTGAAGCAAAGCCAGCATTGGAGATTCGCGATGTCCCCACTGTGTATAACTTCGCGGATGTCTTTCCTGAAGATTTGCCTGGGATGCCTCCTGTTCGAGAACTGGAGTTCGTGATAGAGTTGCTGCCCGGTACCGCCCTACAGGGTTAAAACTATTCGAAGTGTGGGTCTGAAGTGTGGGTACATTGGTACACCCCTGCAGGGTTAAAACTATTCGAATAGCCTCGTCCTAGGTTATGGACACGCTTGGCAAGGTCTTTCAAGAGTTAGACTACAACCTTTTAACTAAAACTTGATGGGTGGTACGAATCGGGGATTCGTGCTATGTTGTGGTGGCTATTGGGATAGTCACTTCCAAGTGGTTACTTGTATGTATCTTTATTACGCTTTTATGTTGACAACAAAATAGATTTGCAAACTCGCTTTTAAATGTATTACATTATTACAAATAAAGTTGGCTTTATGCAAAATGAGACATACAACCTCCACCTAAATAAGCTTGCATGTAGTTTATGAATAGGTCTGCTATTCCACACGTCGTCTTGCGAGTACCTTTGTGTACTCAGTTATCTTGCTTAAATGTATTTGTTGCAGAGGAAGAAGGTGAGCTCGAGGGGCCTCACTTTTGTGAGCTGTGTTGTGGTAATCTTCGTGGCGTCTAGCTTGGCGGCCCGGTCGGTTGCCTTGTGGGTGTATGGCTAACCGGTCGACTTTTGTTCTAGCCATCTTATGGCACCTTTTGCTTCCGCTGTCTTTCTTGTATATTGTTCTATTTGGCCGGTCGGCTCTTTTGTAATAACTTTACTTTATGTATGTCGTTATTGAACTTAGTGTTGTATGGTGTATGGAAATGATGTGTAATTTTGTGATGATGTGCATATGCTGTAATTCTGGGAAGCATATGTCCATCGAGGCTTAGAATGTTTAATTAGTAATGCTAGAACCATTTGGAGGTTAAGTGTTACTAGTTAAATATTCCGGGTCCTCACAGTCTTCCTCAATTTCGACCGCTAACTCCGCTCGTTGATTCCCACCATTAAGGTGAGGTTTCGCCTCCGTTGTCTCATACATCTTGGTTGCCTCAACCTCCTCTTTCTAACACGCACCTTCTTCATCCTTTTCATGCACCAAAGTCCTTGGAACGCCTTCATCCCCGTCGTCGGCCAGGAGCACACAACCTCGCCGCCACAGTCAATCTCATTCCTTGGTTGGTCGATCTCCAGGTGAGCTCTTGCATTCCAGTAGGATCCTTCATCTCACAAACCTAGTAGGCTAGACAATGTTGCGCATAGATGACCGTAGAGTAGTCACGCCAAACCACCTTGCCGAACCGCCGCAAGCTGCTTCTTCTGGAGCACCAAGTGCACGTTTATGTTCGGCGTTGCCTGTAGATTGTGTTTCCAAGCTTCAATTTCTAAGTTTAAGCCTTGCGTAGTAGTTTCCCATCTGCATAGTAGCGCCATGTCGTTCTTGCCGTAGTACTGCTACCACGGTGCATCTTCCGTCATGTCATCGCCGCCGTTAGTATCGCCTTAGTGCCCACATTCTATTTTGCTAGTCGCGGGTGGTCGTTGGATCCCCCTCCGTCGGTGCTGAGCTCGCCCAAAGCCCGACCATGGCCGCCTTTGCCCGTTCCTCTGTTCTGGACGAAGACAAGGACCCTACGTCATTGATGTGTGGGCCTAGGTGTTTAGGCTAATGGTAATTAGTTACGGGTTGGTCAGTGGTAATGCCTGTATGACATGTAGGCCCTCAGTGATTAGGAAAACTAATTAAATCATATGATAAAGTATGTGAGTACGACATGCGGGCCCACCACTTAAAACCCTCCGGTAGACTTAGTCTATGGACCCAAAGCCGCTAACATGTGGGCCCCTGGCCCTGTGCACCGTTAGGTGGACCGAGTCCATGTGGACCACGTTCCCACCTGTCATTATCTCGGGTTTTTTTGAATAAAAATTAGTAAAGAGAATAAAAACCCAGTTGGACCCACCTGTCAGCCACATATCCATTTACTAAAGAAAAATAATTCGAAAAGGAGTTCAAAACTTGGCTGGCCCCACCTGTCAGTCATAGAAGCATTTTCTTAAGAAAAAATGAAAGAAAAATAAAATCGAAATCCAACCAAACCCACCTGTCAGAAATTTCATAATTTATGGAATTTCTCTTGGGTCAAACTTTGGAGAGCTCATTCTGCCTAGTTTTAAATATAAATGATTTGATTTTTGTTTCTAAATTCATATAAATTCAATATCTTTCCATCTGTACAAAAATCATAATTGTTGGAATTCATTTGAATTTTATCAGAATTTATTTGAGTTCTTGTGCATTTATTCAAAGTCGTCGTTTTGCGCTTAAATAGATTCCAACGTTGCCGAAGACTTCACCACTACTTCAGGGCAAGAACAAGACCAAGTAATATCTATTGTTAGGCAAGGCAAGTCCTTACAATTGATTAGGGGTGGAAACGGGTCAGATACAAGCGGATATTGCTCTTCCCGTAACCTAATCCATATTTTACCACGAACTCGGAGTCGGATACCCCAGATACGAATACAATTTTTTGGGGGTATAGGCACGGAGCGGATGCGGATCAGATTCAACTCGTTCATGGATAACTTAACGGATAGTGTACACATAAAGAAGAGATATAACTTCACCAATAAAAGTGTCAAATTATAGTACCTATTAGAGAATTATTTATCCTAATTAGCAACATAAACATAATCAAATATAAATTCATATTATATATTAGTCAATGACTAGAAAACCAAAGAAGATATTAAAGGATATTGATGTTTATCGGATATCCATTTTGTTGATTTATCGGATATCCTATAAAATACAAATACGGATTGAATATTGCTCTTCCCATATCCTAACCCATATTCCATGAGATTTTTCGGATACGAATGCGAATAATACCGGATGTGGGCCAGGACTAAAAAATGGTACCCCGGGCAGATTTTTTCTAGATAAGACATCAGATCGAGCGGGAATTATCCTCCCCTTTTTCACCCCCTACAATTGATCATGTTGAACCTATTTTTTCAAATGCAAACTATTTTGTTTAAAAGTATTACTAGCATGATTAATGTTTTTATGAAAAACTATATCAAATGTTGATACCTAGCTATGCCAAATGTTGATTATTACTATTTACCTCCTTGATTATTGATAACTTTTTTACCTTGTCATCCTAGGTTAATTATTATGTTAATAAATTTTCTTGGTTAAACCACAATGACTAGTAGTTGTGCTTAGACGATGCTTAGTGACTGAATTGAATGACACAAAAAATTGTCATTACATACTTAGGATATAATGTGAATCGAAGTGTGGGTCACCACTAGAAACAGGAAAATGATAATTATGGGATGGTTGATACATGAGCGAGTGGATCGTATGTGGTGAGTGCATTAATTCCACAAGATATGGTTTGTCGATTAAGGACTGAATCATATGCTGCATCTTTTAAACTGATAATCATGCAACTACAGGTCTATTATGGTGTAGACCTGGCTGAATAATTTACCGAATCGTTATGCTATTGTCATATTATGGGCAGTCTAGGTTGGGTTGTTGGACCTAAGCTGTAAGAGGGCGTGTCACTGGGTACGCACCCATTGATGGTTGTGGTGGTACCAAGTAGGGATACGTCTACTCCCACAACGGTGATTTCTTTGGAGTTAATGTGTTCAAACGACTGAAGATCAACCCATTAGATGATATAGTATTATGGCGAGTTACTGTAAAGGCTTCGTCGTGATTGTCTCTATCGCGCGTCTAAGGTAGTATGTTATGACCGACATTAGCTCGGTATACACAGATAGTCTAGATGCAAATTTGGTGTCGACAGATCGGTAGACAAATCACATAACCGGTCGCTGTTCGTCCCATCTTGTAATGAAAATTTAAAGCGGCAGCGTGCGACACATGGAGTAGCAGAGCTACACAAATTCGCCCGTTCGCCCGTGCGACACAGCCATTGTCAAAGATCCAACGCAGAACGCATGCCGTGTCACTAGCTACACCAGCATAGGCCCACGAAGCAAGCATCAAACAATACAAGAAAATTGGACTAGATCAAGAGCAGAAAGAGGATTTTATTTACAGATGCACTGCAGACACATGCGTCTTTCTTCCTAAACAATGCCCTCAAGTGTGCAGGTACAAGGAGAGAACCAAGACATACTCTGACTTGCAAGCAACACCCAACCCAGCTTGCCCGGCACACGAGCGAGCCGGCAACTTTAAACATAGCAATTCAAAGTAGGAGTGCTCGCAGAACATTTCCGACGGATTTGTCCCACATCGCTAGCTTGTAACTCGCACGACTGCTTCGTTATACTGTCACCGTGTTCCGAAACGGAGATCACATCTCGAATGACACAAACAAGCGTCTAATGGTATGAACCTAAGCAAGCAATCTACATACAAAAGATGGGAATCGCAGAATGGTGATTCAGAACTCGGCGGTGTTGCCGCACGACGAGATCCCGAGCTCGCGCTGCCGACGCCGGAACGACATGAGCCCGTCCGACACGATGCTGCCGCCGCAGTCGTCGCCATCGCCGCACTCGAGGCTGCTGCCGGTTAGGTCCGCGTCGTCCAGCTCGCCCCGCATGGCGCGGAGCGTTTTTCTCGCCATGTCGCGCCGGACGCCGCCGGGGGCAACCTCCTCGGCCACGTGACGGAGCACCCTGTCCACGCCGGCCGCGCGCGCGAGGCCGCGGAACCGGAGGCTGCCCCGGCTCATGGCGTACATCGCCGCGACGCACCACTCCTCCAGCTCCGTGTTGCGGGTGTCGTGAGAGAGGATGCCGGCCACGGCCGCCACGGCGTCCGCGTCCATCAGTGCCGCGCGGCCCTCCGCGCACGCGCCCACGTTACAGATGACCATGAGCGCCAGCCTGCGGATGGGGGTTGGCTCGGTGGCGCTGGACGCGACGGTGAGCAGAGCCTTGGGCGCCCCAGGGAAGCGCCCAATCTTGGACTGGTTGATGGCAGCGAGAGAGAGGTGGTACAGCGCCATACCGGCGTCGCGGCGTGCGCGCACGGGTTGTGCGGGGGAGGTGAGGAGGTCGAGGAGGGGTGGCACCGCGCCGAGCACGCCGATGGCGGCGCGGTTATCCTCGTTGAGCGCGAGGCCGAAAAGCGCGCCAGCCGCGTGCTCGCGGGCCTCCGGCGCGGAGGCGCCCGAGCGGAGCACCTCGACGAGCGCCGGCACGGCACCCGCGCGGACGATGCGCACCTTGTTCGCCGGCTCGAGGGAGAGGTTGACCAGCGCCGCGGCCGCATCTGCCCGCGCGAAGGCATGCCGCGGGAGCAGCAGCACGCGTCGGAGCGCCGCGAGCAACCGCGGCGTGCAGAGCGCGCGCCGACGCTCCGCGCTCTCCCGCGTGGCTTCACGCAGGGCGGCCACCGCCGCCGCAACCTCTCGCTCCTCGTCCGCGTTCATCACCTTGGCAACCACCTCGTCCTCCAACGGGTCAACCGCCATCTCCACCTGGACAACCTCCTTCGCTGTCTCCTTAACGGGCTTCACGCCCACCTCCTCCTCCGCGGCGGTGATCTCCGACGATGACGTGTACGACGAAGTCGATGCCGCGGACGCGGGCGACGAGTACGACGAATTGGACGAGCTGGCCAACGCCGCCCGCCTAGTCCTGACAGACTTCGCCGCCGCCGCCGCCGCTGCGGCGGCCGGAGGCATCGCGTGGAGCACGGCCTCCCGAGCAGCCTCAGCCGACGGCGGCACCGGCACCGCGCGACCGGAGTGCGCGCACCAGGTGCCGATGGCCGCCTTGAGCGCCGAATTAGGTATCATCGAATCGGAACCCGACCCCACGCCGTGGGGCAAGAACGCGAGCTCCGCGCAGGCCTGGAGGCAGACGCGCTCGTACGTCTGCCCGGACGGCAGGATCACCGGGTCCGCCATGAGCGCTCCCAAGATCGGGCACACGAACTCCGGCGGCACGGCCTCCTCCTCCTTGCCCCCCGCCTCCGCCTCCGCCTCCGCCGCCGATCGCGCCGGCGAGTAGGGGGGCGGCGCCGGCGGCGACTTGGACGGCGACGACGGCGCGCTGCGTTGGAAGGGCAGCTTCCAGCGCCGTGGACGCCTCGCACCCATGAAACGGAGTAGCCGCGGGGGTATTTAGCAGCGGCAGCAGTGGTGGAGCGACGCTGCTTTTGCTGCGGCGGCCACCATTAGCTTGGGTTTCTTTTCTTTTTCTTTTGGGGGTTTGGGTGCTTTGTGGCTTGGCTGGGAGTGAGCTGTGCTCTTGTTTTTATGCGCCCGCCGGGAGAGAGACGAGATAACGGAGTCGGAGAGAAGGAGAACCTTAGCCTTGAAGAGATCGCCCGCGCGGTGTGTCACCGGCAAGTTGCGGGTTTGCACTGGTTTTGTTGGGTTTTGGCCTCGTTTGGGTGCGGCGCGTGTAATGGAGAGTGGAACCGTGCGTGCCGTGGGTTGGTCGCGGTCGCGTCGGTTTGGTTGGATTGGGTGTTTTTAGCCGGAATGGACGGGTGGACTACGGTTAGTGTGGCGGGCGGGTGCGGAATTTTTGTTGTATTGGTACTATTTGAACTCGTATTTACAAAAGCAGTTATCTCTTAAGGTTTTTTTTTTTAGTAAAATTAGCTACATGCTGCCGCACGGCCCTTCCTCGGCCGTCACGTAACCCTCTCCGCACGGTCGCCATACAGTGACGTTGCCGCACGGCCGCCGTGTGCAGCAACATGCCACCGGCCGTCGTGTGGTACTGTAGCAAATTTTCCTTTTTGTTAAAAATCATTAATGTATAATTTTGTACGAATTCTTATATATAGAAAATAAGCTCCACAAATTATGAAATTTTTGTGGAAGCTTTTGACCCAGTGTACTTGTTTGTGTAATGTTTTCAAAATTTTATCCCTTCGAAATTTTTCTCAAAAATTCATTTAAGTATACTGTTTGTATGAATTTTTGAGAAAAAAAACGAAGGGATAAAATTTTGAAAAAAAAATTACACAGGCAAATACATGGGATCAGAAGGCTCCACACAAAATTTTGTAATTTTTTGAGCTCATTTTATATATTTAAAAATTCCTACATAAATAATTTTTTTTAAAAAAAAGGAAAAAGAAAAAATACTATGGTACATGTGGCGGGCGGTGGCACGTTACCGCACAGCCGCCGTGTGGCAACACCACCGCACGGTGGCTGTGCAAAGAGGGGTGCGTGGCGGCCAGAGAAGGGCTGCCGCATTGCACCCGTGCGGCATGTGGCTATTTTTGCAAAAAAAAATAAAAATAAAAGACGACTACTTCTGTAAATACGAGTTTAAATAGTGTCAATACTGCCAAAAGATTCGACGAGTGCATCCTCGTACGTTGCTAGTTGATTGGCTACATGACTACCAGACTACTAGGTAAGGTGCAAACTGAACGGATAATTCTCATCCGACCGACTCAATGCTCGCAGAGCGAATACAGGATGGAGAAATGGGCATCCGATACTATTCGTGTCAGACTCCGATTCTGGAAAAAATTAGGGAATAGGATACATGACAAGCGATATTCGTCTGTATGTGTTCGTATATTAGGTGGTATGAGAAAAGTATGTTGTGACTTCACTTATGAACAAAATAACAGATAAGTAGGTTGCTGCATTTGAGTAGACAGGGAATACTAAGTGTTTTTCCTTTGATATCTCAGCGATTAGTCTCTTCTTGTTCGTTTTGATTGTACTTCTACTGTCTAATGTCCTGTGTAGGGATGCAAAAAAGTAGATAATTTTTGTCCAACCGACCGAAGACTCACAAAGCAAATACATAATAAAAAAATAGGTATCCAACGCTATCGTATCTAACTCTAACTCTGATAAAAAACAGAATAAGATATAGAATGTATGATATTGGTTTGTATCCGCTCGGATTGCCACCTCACTGAGCTCAGAATTCAGGTGCGATCTCGTCTATCATGAATGATGGAATGTGATTTGTTCGCTGTTTGACCTAGTAAGACCTTTTTGGGTAAACCGTCGTACCATTCATTTCGTACGGGTTCTATCGGTGACGTGGTCCATGACAGTCAAACCACTAGCTTCTAGTGACTTTGATATGTAGGTCAAGTCCTTCCTGTTTTTGATCTTAATACAAGAATGCTAACATATCAGACAACTTCTTTTTTTTTTTTTTTTGAAATTGTAGTGATGATTACTGTATGAATTGAACAACCGGTGCGGAGCTCCGGTGCCATCTGTCAACGAGAATTTCTAAGTATCTTCTAATCGAATTTGGAAGCCTTTTACATGGCTATATGTCTATACAACAACTGTGCATATTGCTCGGGGCATTTTTTATTTGCGCAAAGAACTGCTTCAATCGTGTATCCGCTTACCGTTATCCTAGGCGTGTGATAGGCGGCGCGCTTACATGGATGGTGGTGCACGCGCGCGGGTAAGTAACAAACCATGTAGTTTATGAAACAGTGATGAACTGATGACTGCACACTTGAGTTACTATTTGTCACTATTCCGTAGTACACAGCTCGGACGTGGTTCGTTGTATGCCCTGCAAAACTCATCCATGTCTCCTTACCGTTTGTGCAAGCTCTTCGGTAATCGTACATGCATCACCGTGCGATCGTTTTCACTTCTCAGTACTCACCTGCCCGCTTCGAAGAGATGAAAGGCTGAAGCAATTTGTTCGCGTCCGCAGTCCTCTGCGCCGCGGACCAGACAAACGTCTCAGCGTCCAACTGCCCCCGAATGGGCGGATTCCCCTGCTGCCCCGGAAAAAAGAGAGATTTTAAGCAAGAATTTATAGGACAAGAATTGACCGAATATGTGAATCGAAGAGCCGAGTCAAAGCAGCAGTTGGCCCGTAGCTCCCGTCTCTGCCTCAGGGAATCTGACACATGTGAGTAGTTGTTGTATAGTAAATATACTGCAATCAAGATACAGTTACCTACCTTTTTTTGTTGACAGTTTCTGCTGTTTGATGTGCAGCAATTTGTTTACATTTGTAGGCTGGGGCCAGGTTAGTCTTTATTTCTTGCAGTTGATGTGTTCGTTTTGTCGATCGATGCTTGTCATTTGTCATCTCTAAATTCTTTTTTTGCGTTAGCCCACTCTGGTTCTGTGATAGGCTACAACGTGGCAAATTGACAAGTCACCTGTGACAATGCTGATGAGACCGAATGTGACGCAAGTGTCGAAGTACTGAACATTAAGCGCGTGATTGAGCCAAACGTCTGAATGAAATAGGATTACTAGTAACTTAAAAGGGCTTAATTAAAGTCAGGCTTTAACTGATATTGCCTTGAACGAGCTCAGGTAGTTATCCACGAAGCCTGAGGGAGTTCAGCAGAGCAAATCCAAGCTTAAATCAACTTTCAACTTTGGCTTTTGTGAGAGAAAGAAAGTCAATATTCAGCCCCACCTGAGGTAGCATTGCGAGTACTGCATCAAACTTTAGTCCATTCCTATTTTCCTACCCAGTATTAAACTATGGCTAGCTTTGGCAATTAGGTGAGTAATCTGATACTATAGCACATGCCTACGTGGTAGTTTGGTGTTCACACTTACCGATTAGGCGATTACTGCAAAAGTAGGTTCTCGTCCGGATTCTTTTCCCGGCTAGCTCTTGTCTCATGTTGTGAACAACATAGCATTATATATCTTCTTAAAACAATGGCACCATCTCATATCATAGTATTGTGGGCACTAAAAATATGTCACTAGCACAGTGCTACCAGCACCACTGAAGGGCTTGGTCGATCCATGTCTTGCTACTTTAGGGTTTAATTCCTTAGCCCGGTAGCACATGTTCCCTTTACAAACAAAGGCTTTCTGCTCCACATGTCCTCCTTTTTCTCAGGCTGTTTTCAATGCTCTACCTTGGCAAGTATCTTAAGGTTGTCACATAAGTAAAAATCTGATGTGACACTGTAATTAAGGAAGAAAGAGAGCAGATTAGTATTTTATTTAGACACAATATCCTAGATAGAAATACTAGTGAAGACCCTATATTAAAAGCTTAAGATACAATACTTTAGGATACCATACATTGAAAATAAAAAACTATAGTAAAAAACCATCCACTGGGAGCAGCCTGAGTATCCAATGCCCACATGTTCTGTTTGATACTCCGCTCAAACAAATCCATTACAGTACTGAGACTATTCAATGCTTAGCGTCTGGTGCGTTCTTTCTCTCCAAATGAAATGTGTGCGTGCACCACGAGAACATCAGCTACAGCAATTCAGGTGTGTATCTGGTGCAAAAATCACTCTTTACCGGCAAGAATACGAACCACATTCATTTTTTGCAAGGAGCATGAGCTACATCCATGCTGTATGTACCTTGGTATGCCGTCAACAGCAGCGTCCTAAGATCAAACAGATGATAATTCTTCCTTACATAACCAGAGAGCTTTGAACATAAGTTTGCATTCTCCCACTGCAAGAGGTCTCTCCTTGGATGCATACGTATTATCCGACGTTCTTGGCACAAACGCAAAGGATCCCTAGGTTGATGTCCATGTGCATCAACCGAACAGCATGGCATCGTGAGCAGAGATTCCCATCGTGGCTTCTCGCAGCACAGATAGGTGAAGGGGATCCGTCAGATTCCATCGAACCGAAGCTATGTTGCCATGTTGGTGCCTCGTTCCAGCTTTACACTACCGATCAGCAGCAGCACAAATCATTCCATGCGTTGCCGTTCTGCAACCACAAGTAGTGATTATTGCATGTATTGAACTTGACTCCCAGATGAGGCACTGAGCAGAAAAAGGCGGCTGCAAAAGCAGACCAAAAGCAGGCAGAGCTTTACAAGCCAGATGCACGCTGAATGAGAGATGCCTGAAAGGTTTCTGTTGTTCACACCAACATATTACTACATATCCTTTTCCTTTCATAAATCCATCCGTAATATCATTATCCATTCCCCTAGTGCATGTAACCGTAGTTAATTTATATGGTCACTACCTGGAGAAGCAAGAATCTAACAAGATATACATAACTAGTGATTTCTACAGAATCTTTAGTAGACAGTAGTGCATTTATCTACGACTTGTTTGCAAAGTGAAGATCGTGGCATCTGCTTTAGATGGAAGAGGTAAGCTTGTTGGAATGGACACACATGCTTTCCCAGTTTTCCCAACTCCACAATCCTGAGTATAACCACAGAATACAGCTTCTTGGGTTTACTTATACGTTTGTGCGTGAAAAAGCCGAGCACACTTTAATCATGCACCTTGTAGTGGGTTCACATTGGTTGATCTTTCGATCTTTCATGGATCCAAAAGTGATGCTACATATACGAGTTGGCCGAGCGTGCCTGCCAATTTCGCACGGAACATCTTGCCAGAAACGAAGGACGCGTGTCTGTCTGATATACTAATGCACTGTCATTGGTTAATGTCGTGATGTGTTTCTACAACAAGATAAGATTTTTGTTGAATTAATTGATACATAAAACTCAACATTTTCTTCGGCGGATTTGGATATACAGTTAGGGTACCTTGTACACACGTAAGTGTTCGGAAACCAAAGATCGACATTCATCACCATGGGAAAATATATTGCACCGTTTATTACTTAGACTGCTTCATTGGACGGTCCAAAACATACGCAGTCCCTTTGTTACACTAAAGGTAACAACTTATAACTGAATTGAGACAAGAGGTTTATAATTTGTTGCACCTAAATTCCGAATACTTGTGGCATATCATCTTTGGCTTTGCATTAAGATATTTTGCTGGAGCAAAACTATTTCTTTTCGATCAACAAAAGACAGCAGCACAGAAAGTGTATTATTGAGCCGTGTGAAAGCGAGCACTTCAGGAGTTTAATCGGGGCTAAGCTGTCTAGGAGCAAGCAGGAAGTCTCGCCTGCTTTTGAGCTTTTCTGCTGCTTTGCATTAGACCCCAGGGCCAGGGAGGACAGTGAAGGAAGTGGGATGCTTGGCAGCCACTGTACGTACTCCTGCACATCTTAAACAAACGACACAAACCCTGGGACAACCTACTTTCCAGTTTGGTTTATCTATCATTTGACAGTGGCTCGCTTCGCTTTACAAAAGAGCTCTTTTCTATCTCGCTTGCTGTGATTTATCTTGAACTTTAGGTATTCGAACAAACAAAAGCTTCTCGTTTTTTAAATCCATTCGACATTCGGTCACTCAGAGTATGTTTTTAGGGCCGTTTGCATTCCGCATGTGAACACAGCAAAAATGCGAGAAGCACCACAATTTTGTGGCGCATGCCTGTGCCGAGGTTCGATCGGCATGTTACGTGCCACCATGAAGACGGCCGCTCGCTCGGGTTCGATCGGCACGTTACGTGCCACCATGAAGACGGCCGCGCGCGCCACGTTAATTGCATATGCCGCGCGCGAATCACCGGTCTTGGGCGCAAGATGCGGGTGCGTTTCGCTCTGTTCGTCGACCCAACGCTACCGCGCGTCTGCACGCGCGCGCGTACGCGCCCCTGCGTCCGGCAGGGGGTGGGCGTTCTCCGTGTGCCGAGGGCTACAGTTGGAGCTACAAGTTGGCGTGGCCCCGCTCCGTGCGCGCACGGCGCCGCGCCGCGCGTGGAGATTAGCCGAGTGGCGTGGTAACCGGGGGTTGCAGGCCGTGAGTTGGCAGCCGGCTTGGGTGGCTGGGCTCGGTGATGGATCCTCGTAATTGCCCCTTTTCTTCTGCTCACTCGCCGGCTATCGACCTCACGCGCTACATCGTATTTCTCTCTCAGGACATGAGATTAAGTTGGGACGAACGGGAGCTCGATCAGCTCAGCAGTAATACTGATGCATTGCAATGGTGGACAGGGTTGACTTCTTTTAAGAAAACAGTTGCCTGCTTACTTTGCTGCCGTATTCGAATGGCTTAAGCAGGCCAACTCTGAATGCATGGTACAGCAGCTAAAGATCTGTTAGACTTAATCTTGTTGTCTAAAGTTTAGTTTTGGTTTCTGTTTAGGTTTGTGTTGGATCAATTAGAAAAGCGATTCCGAGTCGGTCTGTAATCAGCTTCAGTTTTGATACTGTAGCTAGTCTAGCTCTTGTCGTTTTTCGGGTTTCAGAGTCTCTGGAGGTTCGGAGTCAAGAAACCGAATTCGTAACCTATTTGTAACTTGTTTTGATGTTTATATAAAAAAGAAACAGAAAAGTCCTATTGGAAGATAGGACGCAAATTGAAACAAAGTTTTTGTTGTCTCTGTCTTTTCTGTTTCCGTTCTACAACATTCTATAGTTTCAGAGAAGTGTTTCTTAAGAAGTTCTTCAGAGCAAACATCGAGTGCGTTTGTGTTTTGGTTTCAGGTTTTGTTCCAACACTTGGTATCAGAGCCAAGGCTTAGTTGGTGATGGCAGGAGATCAATCACCAAAGAAGGAAACGCAAACAGCAACTCTGAAGATCGGTATTGAACCAGCGGTGTCTGGAAAACCACTGTCGAGGGGAATTGGAGTGCCGATCCAGTACCCAATTTTGAATGACACCAACTATGGCTTATGGGTTGTAAAGATGAGGATTATCTTGCGATCTCTTGGAGTGTCGACAGCGATCGAGGGCGATGCACTGGTCGACGAGAAGAAAGATCAGGGTGCTCTGGCCGCTATTTCCTAGGCAGTATCGGATAATGTGATGTTGGCGATAGCTGACAAACACACAGCAAAAGCAGCTTGGGAAGCAATCCAAGAGATGCATGTTGGTGAAGATAGAGTTAGAAAGGCAAGGGCTCTGGTGTTGAAATGAGGCTTTGATCGAATGATCATGGCAGAAACCGAAAACATCAACGTTTTTTTCACAAAAACTGATAAGTACAGCAAGTGAAATACGTTCTCTTGGCATTGAGCTAAAGGAGAGTGTCGTTGTAGAGAAGTTACTCAGTGCAATCCAAGACAAGTTTCTTCCGATTGTTGGCATAATTGAACAGTGGGGAGATGTGTCAACAATGTCGTTGTCTGAAGCAATTGGACGACTTACAGCATTTGAGGAGAAACTAAGAGGGAAACACACTGAAATAAATGAAGGAGGCAAAGACCAATTGATGCTTACACGCGGTTAGTGGGAGTCATTGGCAGCGAAAGAAAAAAGGAACTCTGAAGGTGCTCGCAGGGGCACAAACAGAGGAGCTTGGCGTGGCCAAGGTTACAATGGTGGACGAGGCGAAGACACTGACAAAAAGACATACAAGAAAACTGATAAATAAAAGATTAAGTGTTTTAATTGTGACATATTTGGTCATTATGCCTCGGAGTGCCGGCAGCCAACAAGGGAGCGAACAAATTTTGTGCAAAAGCAAGGCGACGAAGAACTAACCCTGCTCATGGTTGTAACATCCCAAAATTTGATCTATTTTTAAGTTTTAAAAGCAAAAATAACTATTTGAATTTTTCCTGTTAAAGTTAAAGCTTAATTGAAATTTTCAGAGTTCAAAAATAATTTAATATGAATAATGTCAACATCAACTATTATCAAAGCTATTTTATTTGGATTCTTTGTGCTTGGATATATTTTTTAGAATTTTTTCTGAGTGCATTTGCTATTTTCTAGTTGTTATTTGGATTTTCTGCTATTTTCTAAAAAGAAAAACTATTTAAATCTCAGATTAATTCTTTGGGCTAAATTCCCTAACCTTCGATCCAATCCCATTCTAATTCCGGCCCATTCCCGCGCGATCCGCATCCCATCTCTCCTCCCACGCGCATCCATGTGGCCCTACCTGTCGGTCACTGCGCCACCATTTCGCACGCGTTCATTCCCGAGCCGCTTTCGCTGTCTTGTGGACCCCGCCTGTCGCGTCAGCATCGTCTCCGAGCCAGACTCATCTTCTCCGTGTGCGTCTCACTCGGCTCCGCCATGGCTCGAGCTTGAGTTTCTACGGCAAATTCCAATCCCCAACTAAACAACTCTGAATCTTTGATTCAAATCTTATCTCCTTCCTTTCCGCACCCGAATCTGGTGGATTCATATCCCGAGTTCGTTCCTATCTCCAGAATCAAACGAGTCCAAGAAGCTCACGATTTGGGGATTCCGTATCTGAGCTCGCCCCCGGGATATAAATAGGAGCCCAAGCATCGCCAGGACCTTCGCATTCCGAATCTCCACTTCGTTCCTCTCCTAAAACCTCAGCACCGCCGGAATTTCAAGTTCTAGGGTTTTGGCTGCCGCTGGCCAAATCTCGAATTCCGCTGTCGCCAACGTCGCCCTACCTCCGTGGACTGCGTCATCGCCTTCTTCGTCACTAGAGCTACCTCGTGCCCCTCTTCGTGACCTCGGAGGGCCTCTGGTTGTCATCCCCAACAAAACCGATCATCACTCTCCACTCCGGCACCAATTCCGGCTAACTCCATTGACCTCCTACGCCGATACTTGTGTCAAAAGGTTCGCAATAACCTCCTCGACCCATTGCGCACATTCACTGCCAGTCCTGCGCCGCCGCTCGCTGTTGTCGGCCGGTCCAAAAGCCTCGCCGTCGATCTGTTGTCATCAGTTGATGTGGCATGCCACCTCATCGGTCATGTCAGTGTGTGTGCATGCGTGTCAGCCAGGTCAGCGCCACATGTGCACACGTGTGCCACCTCACACCCTGAGCCAGATCCAAAAACCTTGTAGACTTGGTCCATGTGCATCGAGCCTCTACCAAGTGGGTCCCACTTGTCAGCCCAAATTTCTTTTAATCCTTTTCGGCCGGAAATCCTTTGCTGATGTCAGCATGCGTCATATTTTGGAATTTTCAATAGGAAAATAATTCGGGATAATCTGAGAAATCCAAGTTAGGGTTTTTCATGGATTTTAATCTTCCAAAGCCCATATCTTTGCATCCGAACTCCGATTGAGCCCATTCAAATTTCTAATTTCATCTAAATTCGAGATCTATTTATCTGAGATTTTTATTTAATTTTTGGAGTTAGTTTTGTCTCTGTTATTTATTTATTTAGTTTATTTGCTTGTTTGCGAGTAGATGTTGATACTTCGAGAAGTTTTGAGCAAGGAGGAGTTCACCAAGACCAAGATCAATCCTAGGATTTATTCCAAGGCAATTCATGGTCCTTTAATCATATTGAACCTATGATTTCAAAAGTATATTGTTTTATATAACTGCATGCTATCTTTATACAAATCATTTTGGGTTTAGCTATTACCTATTATCGTTATGTCTCTATTGATTATTTGAATGCCATGAATCCTTGTCACCTTAGCATGGGTAATTTTAGTTGGACATATTCATATTACCAACATGGGTATCGTATTGATGCTTAGTCTTGCTTAGCTACGATGGGTTCGTCATCACATGTGTCATAATGATTAATCTTGACTTAATGATGTATGGAATCGTGGTGGCTCGCCACTGTTGTTAAAATTTGTGTACCATGACAGGGTGTGTAATTGGTCTTGGTTAAACAAAATGGTTTTCGCTCGGGCGAGTGGATGGTGGATAGTAGGGGTGTGGTTTAGTACGTCGTGGGTTTGTGGTAGTCTCGCCTGAGTAACTGGTTAAGGACTTAATCTTGTGCGCCATTGAACTGGGCTTTAATCGTACAACGACATGCCTGGTATGGGACGAGCCTAACTTAGTAAGTTGTGGAGTTTTGGCTTTTGACATCTCAGGTAATTTGTGGGTGGAGGTGTGTATCATTTTCTAAGGTCACATCGCGGGATGGTTCGCCGCTTCCCTATCCAACGTTGTACATCAACCACGATGAGGTTTTGGGTGGCTGTAGGAACAACGGGAGAGTCAATTGTTGAGATGAAACTTTCGAAAGGTTTTGTGATGACCACTTAGTCGCACACCTACGGAGGTGTGTCAGACGGATATTATAAATTGATCTATCTCTTGTGGGTCAAGCTGTACAACCTCTGCAGAGTGTAAAACTATTCGAATAGCCATGTCCGTGGTTATGGACGGGCCTGGGGATTTCACACGGGAGATAGAGTTTCTTATAAAATGAGTCGGAGTGTGAATGAGAAGTTCACTTGATGAATAAAATATTTGTTTGGTGAATGGGTAATTCACTTGGTGGTTTATCTTGAAAAGTGGATGGGTAGTTCACTAGTTATTTCAAAGCAATTGTTTACTTACTTATTATTGTTTTCAATTCAACATTTTAATCTATTTGTTGTATTTATCGTCAATGCTGTTTTCTGCAAAAAAAAATCGTACAGCTAACCTTTTTTCAAGCCATGTATGAATACTATTTGCATACATTTTCCCATGACTTGCTGAGTGCTTTATGTACTCACGGCTTCAATTTCTGCAATTCAGATGAAGAGTACCAAGCTGCTCAAGAGTTCTTCGCCCAAGAGTACTATGAAGGTTTTGCGGATTAGGATGTGTTCTCCACTCGATTTCCTGTAGGCATGTTGATTGGCCTTTTCAAGAGTTTCATTCCGCTACAATAGTTTATTTGTTTTCTTTAGCCCCGCGTGGTAAGTTAAGTAAACGTTGACCATAAGGTCCAGTTATTATTATTATTTGTTAATTTGAGGTCTTTTTAGTTAAATCGCATAAATGGATGGTATTTCATCATTGTTTCCTGTGTGAGCTAGTTACTAATTTGGGACTCACAAAATACTCACAAATGTGTATTACATACCGAAGCTCAGGAGTAATATTTTGAGTCTTGGGCAACTCGATGAGGTTGGGTGCAAGATCATAGTTGAAAATGGAGGTCTATCAATCTATGACCGTGATCGGGTCCTGCTGGCAAAAGTGCAAAGATCAAATGAAAGATTGTATTCACTGAATCTTCACCTGACAGATTATGTGTGTCTACTGACAAAGAAAACAAGTCAAGCCTGGTGGTGGCATGCAAGGTTTGGACATCTTAATTTTTGTTCATTACGGAATTTATCTCGATTAAAGATGTAGAAGGTCTACCGAAAATCAATCAAATTGAGCAAATCTGTAAAGGGTGTCTTGTCGGAAAACATCACAGGAGATCGTTTCTGACAGCATCAATGTATCGGGTAGAGGACTTGCTCGAGCTAACACATGGAGATTTATGTGGACCAATCACCCTGAAAACACCAGCGAGTAACAACTATTTTTTTTGTTGATTGTCGATGACCGCTCTAGATATATGTGGCTATGGCTCATCAAGACTAAAGATCAGGCTTTTGATACTTTCAAAGTAATCAAAACAAGTGCTAAAGTCGAAAGTCAGCATGTGATGAGAGCATTCAAAACAGATCGAGGAGGGGAATTCAGATCTAAAGATTTTGTGGATTTTTGCGAAGAACAAGGAGTGAAAAGACTTCTCATGGCACCTTATTCGCCCCCAACAAAATGATATTGCTGAAAGAAGAAATCAAATTGTGGTGGAAATGGCTCGCAGTTTGCTTAAGAGTATGAGTGTGCCGGTAAGATTTTGGGGAGAAGCAGTAACGACCGTTGTATATTTACTGAATCGATCACCTACGAAGAGTTTGGATGGTAAAAGTCCATATGAGGTATGGCACAATAAAAAATCGAGTGTACATCATTTGCGCACTTTCGGTTGTTTAGTTCATGTGAAGGATGTGCATCTTCATGCGAAGAAGATGGATGATCAAAGTATCCCCATGGTTTTTATCGGGTATGAACTAGGAACAAAGGCATATCGATGTTATGACCTAAAAGTGACAAGTTGCATATTAGTCAGGGTGTGATCTTTGAAGAAGACAAATGCTGGGATTGGTCTACTAATAGTGTCCAAAGAAAATGCATTGATAAGTGATCAGCATACCTTCAATGTATATTATGAGCTTGAAACATGCAAAGATGCAGACATTGAACTAGGAAATGCTGTGGTGGGAGAGGAAACTTCAAAGCCACAAAGTCATGTTGATAGTTCACCTACTCTGTTGTCGGAAATTGGAACACCGACAAAAGACACAATGGAAGTACTAGACTCAACAGAAGGTCCATTACGATTTCGAGCGTTGAGAGATATTTATGAAGCCACTGAGCCTATCGAGATACAGTATGCAAGGCTATGTTTGAAGAACCGACGAGTTATGAGGAAGCGGTGAAAGAAAAATACTAGAGGGTTGCAATGCAAGAAGAGATGAACTCGATTCAGGAAAATCAAACATGAAATCTTGTGGATTTGCCTGCTGACAGAAATTCGATCGGTTTAAAATGGGTATTCAAGGTGAAAAAGGACAGCAAAGGCAATATTGTCAAATACAAAGCATGCTTCGTAGCCAAAGGGTATTCTCAACGTCAGGGGGTGGATTTTGACGAAATTTTTGCAACTGTTGCAAGGTTGGAAACTACCAAGTTGCTTATTGTAACGGCAGCACATGGTGGGTGGGAGATTCACCATATGGATGTAAAGTCGGCTTTTCTCAATGGGGAATTAGCTAAGGAAGTTTATGTACATCAACCTCCTGGATATACTGTGGAAGGAAAGGAGAATATGGTATTACGGCTCAAGAAGGCTTTGTATGGACTTAGACAAGCACCTCGTGCTTGGAATTATAAATTGGATCAAACCTTGGTGTCTTTAGGTTTCGAAAAATGATTTTGAACATGCTGTTTATAGGAGAGAAAAAGGTAATACTTTTCTTTTGGTTGGAGTATATGTAAATGATTTGATCATCACTGGATCAAATGTCAAAGACATATCGGAATTCAAGAATCAAATGAAGAGGTTATTTAGTATGAGTGATCTTGGACTCTTAAGTTATTATCTAGGCATTGAGGTGAAACAAGCAACTGGAATTATCACCTTGTGTCAAAGTGGATATGCTGGAAAATTGCTAGCATTGTCAGGTATGACAGACTGCAATTCTTGTCAGATGCCAATGGCGAGTCGTCTGAAATTGAGTAAGAAGGGTGGTGGTTCTCCGTTAAATCAGACTGAATATCGAAGTTTAGTTGGAAGCTTACGATATTTGGTAAATACAAGACCAGACATTGCGTTTTCGGTTAGGATAGTGAGTCGATTTATGGAAGCACCGACTACTAAACATCTAGCAGCCGTAAAACATATATTGAGATATGTGGGTGGGACAAAAGGTTTTGAATGCTGCTATGAGAGGTGTCATGATCCAGAACCAAAGATTATTGGTTATTATGATAGTGATCTGGGAGGAGACATCGATGATCGGAAAAGTACCACTGGAATGGGCTTTTATTTTGGACAAAGCTTGATCACTTGGGGATCTCAAAAACAGAAAATTGTGGCTTTGTCTTTATGTGAAGCAGAGTATATTGCAACATCAGCTTATCAAGGTGTTTGGTTGAGTCGTCTCATTGGGGATTTGAAGAAGCAAACACCAGATAAAGTCAGATTGATGATAGATAACAAATCTACAATTGCACTTTGCAAAAATCTGGTTTATCACGATCGGAGCAAACATATTGATACATGGTACCATTTTCTTCGTGATTGTGTTGAAAATGGAACAATTGAAGTGGAGCATATCGGCACTGAAGATCAACAAGTTGACATTCTCACAAAAGCGTTAGGCCGTGTGAAATTCGTTGAGATGAGAGAAAGATTGGGAGTCAGATGTAAAATTAGACCACCAAGTTTAAGGGGTGATTTGTTAGACTTAATCTTGTTGTCTAAACTTTTGTTTTGTGTTGGATCGCAATTAGAAAGCGATTCCGAGACAGTTTGTAATCAGCTTCAGTTTTGTCTATCTGTTTCCGCGACGGATACTGTAGCAAGTCTAGCTCTGGTTGTTTTTCGGGTTTTGGAGTCTCTGGAGGTTCAGTCAAGAAACCGAATTCGTAACCTATTTGCAACTTGTTTTGATGTTTATATAAATAAATAAAAAAACAGAAAAGTCGTATTGGAAGATACGGCGCAAGTTGAAACAAAGTTTTCGTTATCTCTGTTTTATGTTTTCGTTCGACAACGTTCTGAAGTTTCAGAGAAGTGTTTCTTCGGAAGTTCTTCATAGCAAACATCGAGTGCGTTTGTGTTTAGGTTTCAGGTTTCGTTCCAACAAGATCGTGCCAGTAGTCCTCGTACATTCTTCAATCTCGAGAGCGGTTAACACGTCAGGCATGTATCTACCTGGTCCAGATGAGATCTAACCCAGGAACTGCTGCTGCCACTTCCCGTTACGCAATCTTAAATACGGCTCTTACTCGATTCATACGCCGTACTTGTCAGAGTACATATTTGTGGTCCATGCCTCTTCCAGGGCAATTCATGAAAGAAGCAATTCCAGGTGCTGCAGCGTGTACATCCCAGGGTACAGACATGCATTCACTTCGCCCAAGATACAGGTGTGACACACCAACCCGACATCAGGATCGGTGGTGAATTGATCGTCCGCGCAGCTGATTTGTGTGTACAGATTGATGGTAGGCGGTGTACCGGCTACGGTAGATGATGATGTACCAAGGCATGGACGTGCATTACATGAGATGTACCAAGCAGTCGGGTATCAATTATGTTCTAGGTTTTGATGTCCTGCAACCATTTGTTGCGATAATTACGTTGTTCAACGGCAATCCTAAACATCTCCATTTCAACCCTGATTCGAATGTGATCACTTTATATCCTTTCGCAGAGCAGGCAATCGTTGCGATTTTTCTTTACAAAGGAAAGACCATCGCATTGGAGCCCTCAGAGTTCAGACTGCAGACTTGTCTCCGTGTAAAATGCATCTCTTCCAACACATTGAGAATCACAGCGTGGTAAAAAAGGAGGCCAATAATCGTACATGTTACAACCACGACAGCTAAAATACAAATGTTCTTATCAGGAAAAAGTTGCAGCAATTCTACATAAACCTGTGTTCAACACATCAGAAATATGAGAAATTTTCATTAGCTCATAAAATTATCAGGTATGACTATCAACTAAACAGGCTTCCCATTCAACTTTGGGAAGGGGTCTTGTTTGCTGAGCACAAGAACTTTGCTTTTGTGAGCAAAGTATCCTTTTATGAGATTCTTGTATATTAGGCATGCCATGATGCATTCCACCTGATAGCAAGGGGGGAATTAGGTTCAATATATCATAGCAAACCAAGATACTAATTAGAAAAAATATTGCATCCTCAAAGCACCTCATCCACATCCATGTCGATTTCGAGCCATTTCAGAGCTTTTACCACGACTTCTAGCTTAATTTGATGTGCCTTAGCTGGTTCCTTCTGCCTCTGAATAATATGGCTGCAAAAGAATAGCAAAGCCAAAAGGATTTAGTCATGATGGAATGTAAAGCATGACAATGACTCCTTCAAGTTAGCACTCACATTTTCTTCACTAATCTCTGGTAGACCTGGAGCTCAAGTTTCTCCAACACAAGGTAGACACCAGATTTTAAGAATCTTGCAAAATAAATAAGCTATCAGTGACAGTGAAAGGGTTGAAACATTTTCAGCAGAGAACTATGTGAACTTACTGGCCTTCATGCCTTTCTAGAGCTTGCCTGAAAAGCCTGAGATCTCCTCTCTTAAGCGAGGTCACTATATCTGCATACTGAAAGATTAAATTACCACTTGTGCAAATCAAAATGAACAAGTAGGGGATATCTCTAAAGTAGGAGCGTGGATAAGGAACTATAACCTCAGCAAAAAGAAGTTACAAACATCTTTATGAAACCAATAAACAATCCAAGGGAAAGCATATTTTGGCAAAAGTAATCAATACAACAATATAAATCAAGCACTGAGCACGTGTGGCATCAGACTAAACTTTACCAAAACAGAGCTTACAAACAGAAATGGAAGTAACCCTATGTCATGTAAAACAGCAGTAATTGCTAAACAAAAAGAATATTTAAGAATAGCAGTCGCTAAGCAACATCAGCCTGTGGAGCAACATTAAAACAAACTTGCCCACCTTATACTTTGGCTTGGTTTTCTCTGAGGTTCATTAATAGAATTGATCATGATTTAAAAACCCAACTGTTAATCATGGCAGCAATATCATTGATGAATGATGACTAGGCGAAGTATACTTATCATAACCTGTCAGTATGTCACCAGTCATGGTTCTAAGGGGAGGGTGGGATAAGGTTGTGATGAATGCCATTAAGGTTCTGATAAAGTTAATCATGCTTCACACAGGGTTCACAAATCTTAGGTGTACTAAGGACTTCCCAACCCATTTTTTTTTTATCAAATACTATCTAGACCTTAGGGTAAACGATAAACTAAAAAGTTGCCACCTCTAGGCCAACTTGCGAATTATCTCAAAGTATCACCAAATTAAACATATAAATCTCACATCTCTCACAAGATTACCTCCTGTTGATGGTTCCTCTTTGTCGTCTATCAATTAGGAATTTGCCCAATCCCACTCAAATGCCACTAGATCTTGCTTCTTGCAAAATACAACTCAATACATCTAAATGGCATCAGAGCCTAGTGTTCTGGCCTAATCAGCGAAATGTTGAGTATTAAGTGTAAACTACTTCAAAATGTAACAAAAGCAATAACTTAAGTTCATGGGAGTAATTTGTAACAACCAAGATGCATGTTTTTGTAAGTGAAAAAGTGGATTGTCCCATGCAACTACATATATTGCTTTCCACAATTTCCTTCAGATTAAACAGTGGTACTAGAGGATATATACTTCAAGTAGATTGCACTTCTCCAGGAGAGTCCTCCTTGGTAAAACACCAATTGAAAGCTTTACCGGGATAAGGAACTTCAAAATTCTCCTAGAAAATTGAACACAAAATAGAGTTTCAACACACAGCTGCCTCATAAATCACAAGCTACAAAATCCCATGTAATAAAAGTACCTCAAATTTGATTTTCTTTGAGAATTACAATGCACCAAAGCATAAGTTAGCTTCTGATCTGCCTGATTCAATTCAATGAAACAAGAACAAAAGTTGATATTAGCAAACTCATCATTCTGTAGGTTAAAGCATCTTAGAATAGCAGAATATAAATAAATGAACCTGCACACACATGCGCGCACAGGCACAGATGAGAGAGAGAGAGAGAGAAGGGGCTTACAACAAGAAAATTCTCATTAAACACCTCCAAGCGACCAGTATAATACATATAAGTGACCTGCACCATCATGCATAATCAATTTTGATGGGGTCCAAATATACGTCAACATAACTGGTTATGCCTTCAGTAGAAAAGCAAGTCCCCAAATTTTGCTATCTTACCTTGTCTTTCACTGGGAAATCTTCAAAATCGAAATTTCTGGCGGTTTCGATGCTTCTTATGACACTACGACAAAGGTGAACTGTACCAAGCTGCATAATTTGAGCATCAACTATTAGCCTTTTTATCTTCAACCATATACAAACAGTATGCTAGTGCATACTGCACTGTACTGTTCCTTTTAGCTACATTCAAGTGCTCTCTACATATTGTACGTATTATATTGTGTTACGTTAATAAAATCATATTATATAAGTTACATATTGAAGTGCAAAACTTTACAGTGAAAAAACCTACCCTGAAGTAAATTTTAAACAGCTGGCAGGTAACATACAGTGCTCCAATGCGTTTAGGTCCTTTCACCTGGAAGGGTGGAGATTCACCAACAACCTAGAGTGAGAATCTTCAAAATACATCTGTTTAAGACAATGCAAATCATTTTCCACGGTGATGAAAATAAAAACCAAAAGGAACACCATGCATCGAAAAACTAACAATTGCCACATTTTCAGTATCAGCAATCACATTGAAAGTGCAATATTTCTGGCGTATACATGCAAAATAGCTATCAGAATTAAGAAGACAATCCGTGATATACATATATATGATGGATCAGATGACAGCTAGCCCACTAAAACTTTAGAGCAGTTTCTATGCAAAACACTGCACTTTAGGTTGTTGTCTGTAACGTAAATGCATTGGCAACTGCTACGACACTCAAATCAAGGCAAAGATTCTCCTCTATTGGCAACATCAACTGTTCCAACCTAGCCTACTAACATAACAATTAAAATTAGTAATAGTACTAGTGCAGTTAAGATTCTTGCTAGTTCTTCTTATTGCCATTCAAGAAAGCACACCAAACAAAGCTTTCAGAATTCCATACCGCAAGTGCGCCGAAAACCTTCATCAGGAAGGACCCAGCCGCCTGCAGCTTGTCAGGGTTCTTCCCGCTCATCACAAGCTCCCTATCTGCCTACACCAAGAAAACAACCAAGCACCCATGAGCCCCAAAACCACAGCTTTACACGCCCAGACCACCCACCCCGCTCACCTTCTCGGCGAGCAGCCTGATCTCGAGCGCTACCGTGTGCATCGCCTCCATCGCCCACGGCGTCTCCCAGTTCCGGAACTCCTGCAGGAACGCGCTGCAAACCAAAGCCACATCAAATCCTCCAAAACTCCAAGCAAATTGAACCAAATTGTTGGTAAAGAGTGTGGAGGGGGTGGTGGAACGAACTTGGCGGCCTTCTCGAAGGAGGAATAGGCGTCGGCAAAGCGGCGGAGGGAGTGGGAGTGGATGGCGCGGAGGAGAGGGGGGAGGAGGTCGGAGAGGTGGGGGAAGCGGTCGGCGGCGAGGCGGGGGAAGTCCGGGAAGGCGGCAAGCGCGTCGGAGAGCAGGGTGGAGGCGGGCGCGGAGGGGATGGCGAGGAGGGAGGCGAGCGCGACGCCGTCGGACCGGGAGATGGCGTCGACCACGCGGGAGAGGTAGTCGGCGATGCGGCGGTGCGCCTCGCCCATGCTCAGGTACGCCGCCATCTCCGGCGCGGCGGCGGCGGCGAGAGTGTTGTGATTTGGAGGGCGGCGGCGGCGGACCAGACGGGAAGAAACCGGTATGGGTTCGATCCGATGGAGTAGTTGAGATTTTCTGAAGGGCGGTGACGATTGCCAATCTTCACCGTCCAGTGAGAAATCGATGCTTGAGATTATGGGACTGTTTGGGTTAGCATTAAGCGGCTTAAATAAATCATAAATGGCAACTTATCTAGTGCTAATAGGTAATTGGATGATTAGATGCTAATGTGCTTAGGGCCGTCCAATCTAGCGTGTGCGGCTCGGATCAAGGCTGGTTGGAGGTCCCCAACTCACTTATGCAGTTTTGTGTTTACCCTCTTGCGCGAGCCGTAGTTGACTGTTTTCGAGAAAAACAACCTCTTTGGTCTCCCTCGATCTCTCTTTTCTCCGAACACCGCCACACATCCCTCTCACGACCTCTGCATTTGACATCATGTTGGTCGCCACCTATCCCAGCCCGACCTCGCCATGCATGCCTCTGCCGCCTCGCCGTCGAACGAAGCCACCGTCGCTCCCTCCACCTCGTTTTGCCCCTTCTTCACGCTAGGGAAGGGTTAGGGATTCGTCGGTGTCACCCACGATTCCCCACAACTGTTGAACCCGGATTTTACAATCCATAATCCACTGTGAATAATATCGCGCTATTTCTTGGATCAGTAGATAGCGCTCACATGATACATCACTAGATCAATTCATACATAACGTAGACCGAACTATTCATTAATATTACAAAACATCAGAGTTAATTAGACTGCATCGGGTTGAGTTTTACAATAGGGCCGAACAGGCCAAATGAGTATATTACATAAATTGCGGAACGGTAGCGGAAGCAAAAGAGGTAGAGCATGTTTCTCCACAGGCGGGAGACTAGGGTATCCTGTGTATGGCCGATATTAACCAAGAGCTTGGATAATATAGGTTGTACGCAAGTACCGGTTGAGCCAGCTAGGCTGAGGAGACCTAGATAAAGAAACTAAACTACTCTTCATCATTGCCTTGCCCGTCGACATTTGGATCCTTGTAGTAGACGTAATCTCCATGATCTACAGGTTCTGAAGGGTTTGGGGAAAGAGCGAGGATGACACAACTTCCGTGCTCGCGAGCCAACACACAAGATGCAATAATATATATGCAAGGCTTAACAAGGATGGCTCGGGTTCTTTTATTTGCCAAAAAAAATATTTTAATTACATCAGTTAGAAAGTCCTATCACTTAGCATTTTAACCAAATTGTATTTTTATTAAAGAGAGTAATTGTGCAATAATTATAGCAGCAGAGGTTACCTCCACCTTATGCTTATTTTTTTATGATGGTTACATCCACCTATTAATATCAATGGAGTACTTCCACCTAGGAAAAACCAAATTTAGGGTTACATCAGCCCGACACATTTTCATCCCACCCACGAAGTTTTATAAATAGAACTAACTCATATAAGTTCTCATGCCCGCCCTTGACCGTAGGCACAGCTGTTCGAACAGTTTATACTCTGCAGAGGTTGTACACTTTACCCACAAGAGATAACCATCTTGATATATACACACGCTTCCTTAGACATGTGAATCAAGTAGAGATTACCACAAGGCCTTTATAATGCACCCAACAGTATTAGTTGCACCCGCTAAGGTTTCATTGAGAGTGGTTACGCTCACACACCTGCATCAACCATGCCCCAAACCCCCTCTTGCGCCACACGGCAGCTTACGCCAGCATCCCGACCCATGTCCACGACAGCTTATGCCAGCGACACAACTCGTGGGTCACTTCAATGGTGCAACACGCATTGGTGGATACGAATTAGATGGTCAAGTCGACATCATTATAGACTTATAGTTGTACTATTTTACATTGGGAGATCATCATAGAATTAAGTCCTTAGAGACCATCTAGGTAGTTCATACCACATACCATCCACAAACCAACATTCCTTGGGCTACATTAGCACCCCAACATACCATTCGCCCAGATGTGGTAACATCAATTATTAGGGTTTTTGAGAGGTATAAAATATATTAACTCAACCATCTCGGTTATTTACATCCAATGACTGCCCAAAAACTATGTTCATATTTAAAAGATGATGATTGGGGTAGATAATATCCCGATACTTAAGCAAGACTAACATGGCACTTAAGTACAACCTATAATTAGTATAGTTACCACATAATTACTAGGGTGACAAGGATTTAAGGAAATTCAATCATCAAGGATGGTATAATAATTATTTAATCCACAAGTTGGCATTTTAACTACCTTAAGATTATTTGACATACATTTGCATAAGTAATTAAAACATGCGATTTGATATTTTAAATGAATATAATTTGCATAAAATGTAGGCTCAAAATGATCAAAGTATTCACTCGCCTGGGTCTAAGGCAAGAGGGTCTTGGTATCTTTGAGCTTGATCGAAATGGAGATCTCCCGCTTCTTCGAACTCTACTCGAACGGTTGTACCGAAAAAGAAAAAATAAGCAAGGAAAGCAAATAAATGGCAATAATAAAATAAATAAACTCCAAACTGAGAAAAACCAATACCAATAAGTAGATCTTGATTTTACAATTTTTTAGAAACAAGTTTCATAATTTTTGGAGTTATAAAGAAGGAGAAATGAATTTTTGGAGTTTAGCACTTGAATTAAAATCAGAATAAGACTAAGGTAGAGAGAGAAGGAGCCCTGATTGGCCGAGCCCGCACAGCAGCATCACACGCGCGGAAAGATGGGTAGTTCACACTGTGCCAAAACCCGAGGCGGGCCCGTAGTCAGCTGAAGAGGGGGGGGGTAATGTAACATCCCCAATTTAATTAATGATAATTAGTATACATATCATCAGCATGCATATTGTTTTTGATGTATTTGCATATTTTATTGCACTTGGGAAATCTTAATCAAAGTTTAAACATACACTTCAAATTAAGCTCCAAAATAAAATAGGAGCAAAAACTTATGATCATCATTTAGAAATGATTTATTCAAATACTATAATAATTATCATGAATAAATATAATTTTTCCCAAATTTATGGGACTAAATTCAACCCTCATAAAATTCAAACACAAATCAAAGACCTATTCTAGGTTTAAATTTAAATTAAGCAAATAAATCTTGAAAAGTGGGTTTTAGGATTTTATATGAACACTAGACCTTCCCAGAAACCCCTCTGATTAATTTTAGATTTTTAGGAATTTTATTTCTATTTTTGAACCTCTGGTCAAAGTAGAAGTTTAGATTTTAATCTCAGTCAACTCTGTTGGGCTCAGTTGACTGCACCGAATGGAACCCAATGCGCACGAACCGTCCGATCTATTTTCAACCACCAGTTTTGATCGGAGCTGTTCGGACTATCCGAACCCGCGTTGCATCTGGACCGTCAGATCTTGATCGGACCATCCAAACGCGTGGCCCGAAAATCCCTCGGTCGGTCCAAACGTTCTGACCTAGGCGAATTTTTTCGATCGAGCCAACTAATCCACACCGACCGCACTAGGATCCGACTCGGCTTTGTCTTTGTATCACTGACAGATGGACCCCACCAGTCAGCTTCCTCTTCCTCCTCACCAGGAGCTGTTCAGCGCGCGAGCGCCACGCGCCACGCGAGGCCTACTGCATGCCATCACCGCCGTAACCGCACCGCCCTCTGCGACCAACCTGAGAGTGTATCCATCTCACACTGCCTCCATTCCGTCTGTGCCCGAGCGTTAAAATCCCCTAGGTGGCTCTCCATTTGCTCACTTCTCTTCCCGGCTGTGGAAGAGAGGGAGGTTCTAGCCGCCGTTTCAACAGGGTAAGCTCCGCTCCGTAGTGTCCCTTGCCTTCCTCTATCTTCACCGTCTCCATCCCTGCTAATGTCGGCCTTTGGTTTTGCCTGTAGCGCATAGAACGCCATAGTATCTTCCTTGTCTCCAGGGCGCGCTCCGAAAACCGCCACCGGGTCCTCTTCATCTCCGGTGAGTTCCAACTACTCCCTTATGCGTCACCTTGTGCCCTTAGGTATGAGATTCATTTTCCCCTCAACCCATTTCCTCAATGTTTCGCAGGAGCCGACGAATCTTGGATTTTTCTCCTCTTTTAGCTGCGAGCACCCTTTTCTTCCCCATCTCCGTCGTGGTGAGGCTCAACCTAATTCCCGGTGTTGGGAGCACCGCGCAGGTATCACGGAGCTTCCCCAAGCTTCGTTGGAGCTTTTATCCCTCTACGGCAAGCTCCCCATAAGGAACCACTCTGCCGTCATCAGCTTCTCTGTTGTCGGACTTCCTTGGCCCCTCTAAAACTCCATTCAGCTCGCGGTGAGCTTCGCAAGGGTCCCTTGAACGTTGTTCACCACTTTTTGTTGAAGTTCTTCGCCTAACATGGAGCCATCACCGTGCATGTGCCATCATCGCTGCACCCGGGTGCCACCGGAGCTGGAGATGAAGGCCCTTGGTCCCTGTGCCCCTCCTTCAGTGTCGCATGAGCCCTAGAGGACCAGATCCAGCGCCAGCTTGTCTTGAAGAAGCCTCTGCATCGAGCATCATCACACCCGCACCGGACCTTCTCCGCTCCACCCCTCCATCGACGCGCCACCATGCCCCTCTGCCGACGACGACACTTCTCGAAGGTAGCCCTCGATGTCGTATTTCCATTTTGCCTAACCCCAGCTGTCGTCGTCCTCCCTATCACCGGCGACGAGCTACGACAGAACCTCCTCTGTCTGCTCTTGTAGCCCCCTCTCTGTAAATTCTCTCTCTGTTATGTAGGAGCCCTAGTTCTATTACTAATCAATCTTTTGGAATAGTTGATGTAATTACTCAACCTAATTGACATTTGAATAGGTGATTCCAGAGAAAAAAATGTTTGATAGCACCTCAATTTGAGAGAGTGTTTTGTGTAGGTGTGTGTTTAGTGGTCTGAAAAATGTCAGAATCTGAAAAGAAGCATTATTGTCAAAAGGCTTATGACACTGTTAATACAGTAGTTAAAATTGTTAATGATTCAATTAGCCCTCAGGCAATTATTTAACAACAACCAACTAATATGAAAACAAATAGGAATAAGTAAATTATGAGGAGAGTAGTTGTCAAAACAATAAAAGCCTTTGCTAAAAGGAATGCTCAGAGAAAGGTGATTGGATTAAAAATTGTTATGTCAGTGAAACCTCTTGTAAAACCAACAGATTAATGCTGCCAAATTTTAATGAATGTCATTTTGATCACTGAATTGAACTTTCAAAGTGAAATTTTGAGTCTTGTAGGAGGTAGGTCCAGTAGCTGTTCAGCTTTGTTGGATCTTCTGAACAGAGAAGGCAATATGATTATAAATGGAATTGTCAGTAGGCTAGTGCCATTCTAATACAAGTACTGAGAAAGCTTCTGATTCAATTAGTACTTTAGCCAAGTGTTGTGATTAGTTAATCACTCAAATGGTTTAACCAATTTGAAGTTGAGTTTAAAGAAAGTCAATAGCCAGTCATTAGCACTAGTGTTTAGTCATCTCTTGCTGTTGTAGGTTATAGGGGTAGTGATCTGAAATTAGTTTTGTCCTTAGGCTAATGATTTGATTAATGCTACTCAATCTTGTAATTAGCAGGTGAATAAATGAATTGGTGGGGGAGATTAATTGACAAGTCAGTATAGTTTGTTTTGGGATGAGAAGATAAACAGAGAATAGAAGTGGTTGGGAGAAAGTCTGAATATTCAGTGGGAAACCTTTTTGCAAACTCAATTTCTTATGCTAACAAATCTTGTACAAGTCCTCTAAGTCACTCATTTGAGATAGTTAATCTGAAACTGAAGTCTGAATGAAGTTAACTAGTAGCATGACTAACTCTAGTAGTGAGAGTTATTCCTGTTACCATTAGCTCTTAAGTTGACAAAAGCTTCTTGACAAGCAATGGATGGATTTTCAAGACAAACAGGAGCTAAAGATGTGTCCAATGCCAGCAACTTTGTGCCTTGATTATGGTATTAGTAATATTGGCACTAGGTCTTTGAAATAGATAATGCAAATTGGTAAAGCAATTAAAGATTTAAAAATCATTAGTAAGAACTTAGCATAAAGTCATAGGATCTTGCTCTCTATTGAAAAATCCAAAATAATTATTTACAACTTGAAATTGGTTAAACTTAAAAAAATTCACAACTAAGTCAAATCAACTCTAAATTGAATGAAACCAGTTGTGTTGTTCTTAAAACTTTATCCTCCAACAGATTATGTAACTTTTATCTCTACCACCATTCTAGAAATTTTCTCGAAATAATTAATGTTTGATGAACAGTAACAGAACTTGCAATTTTGAATACTTTGAATTTTGGCTTTATTTAGAATTTATTGTGATATCGTCTTTTGTTAGGTTTTCGACGATATCGATAGATTCGTGATATCAAATTGAGTGCAACCTAAGGTTGAATAAGTGGTACAACAAAGGTGCGAGCACCCCCCTCTTGATCATGTTGCTCCTAGCGATTTTAAAAGCTTTGTGTGAGTTTTAATATCGCCATTGCATGCTATTTTGAAAAGTATGTTCATGGGTAGAAGTAGTTAATTTCCTAATTGCTGCATTGGCCTTTCTTTGAATGTTGATTACCTTTTTACCTTGAATGATTAATGATATATGTTAAATGGGAGTGTTTGATAATTTGTAGAACGAGACTTAGCCATGCTAGTAGTTGTAGCTGAAAGCGATTGATGGATTAAATCAAATCTTGATGAAATTTGAGGATTTTATGGATTGGATTATGTTTAATTTGAGGAATATATCTTGATCTTCGCATCTGGGGTTTTTGGACATGTTAGGCATGGGTTTTATGTTCTTAATTTGGACGGGTGTAGGATGATAATGAAATATTATTGTTGTTTGTTGTTATGGAATTGTGTAGCCCCGTCTGAGTGCTTAAGGACCAGTCTGTGGTGTGATGAACCAAGTCTTACGTGCAATCACATACCAGGATAATGGCGAAGGCTTGTCTTAATAATTTATTATATGCTAGTTATCAAAACACAATCAGATTGACAATTGTTATTGTTATTGTTTAATTGTTTCTCTTGTCAATCTGGTGGGGGCATGTTAAGCTTCGCCTTACTTGCTCTTAAGGGTCTCTTGTTTGTAAGGGACTTACTTACATAACGGGGTGAACTGTGGTTCTAGCGTGTAGGATAGCCTACCATGGTTCTTATCCTCGGGTGGTTTGATAGTTAGGACATGGCATTGTAACGGCCTCGTTATGCTACCTCAGTCACACTCCTAAGGAAGAGTGCATTGGCCGACATTAAGAGGAATACATATCATGTGGGTAAAGCTATACAACTCTGCATAGAACTAAATCTATTCGAATAGTCGTGTCCCAGGTCATGGACATCACTTGTGAGAAAGCAGGCACAGTTAGCTTATGGGAATTTGGGTTTGGGTTATAGTTGAAAATGTTATGTCATTCTGCTAGATTGTTCAGATCTTGTATGTTGTCACGAACAGGAAGTTCGCGTGTTGATATGTTTGAGAATTGATATATGTCACGAATAGGAAGTTCGTGTGTTGTTATAATTGGAGTATCTACTGATTTTTTATTATGAATTTGGAGGACCTACTGTTATATAACATTTCTAAAATGTTTTTACAAATGACAATTTGAATCTATATTGTTTATCTAAATGAAAACTTGCTTTATACCAAACATTGACTAGTGTAGTAGCCTTCCTTTGATACTTACATGCATCCTTATTTTTTTTGAAAGACTCGCGAGTACAACTTTATACTTTAACAGTGTCTATTTATTCAGGTGAGAACGACAGGTGCAACGGCTTTAACTCCAATTGGTTACTTGTGGGTTTTGGGCATGCCAACTCGGTTCTTTCTCTTTTATTTCTAAGTTTATCTTCCGCTGTAATTTATTTGTATTATTTAGATTTGGCCGATCGGCCCTCATATGCAAAATTTGGATTATAAGGTTTTATATGTTGAAGATGTATCAAAGTTTCTATTCTCTTGTATGATTGTGTATGGATGTGATTGCAATGTTGTATTAGGATATATGCATGTTAGCCATTGATCCTTGGGAGCTAATATGAGACACATATCCTGGCACTTGGAATCATTTTTGTCTCACGTTAAGTATTGCATTTTCGACGTAATCACTTAGCTTGAAACGGATCCGATCTCGGGGGCCCACAGGTAACCAAAATTAAACACGATCATTAATGCGCTAATGATCTCTCAGCCTTAATCCCCGATAATGATTCTTTGCATTAACGCAGTACAACGCGTGTCCAACCTTCGGACAACAGAGGAGAAAAGGGCCAAAGGCGGCGCGACTTGTCACCGGTGAAGAGGGGAGCGGCGTGGGGGAGTGACCAAAACGGGCTGCTCATCACACGACGAAGGTAGCGACAGTGGTGGCGGGGCCGGACGCTCGCCGGAGCGGTGGCGTGACAACAAAGGGCGGCGGTGGCCCAAAAACAAAAACGAAGCTCTGGCGATCTGCAACAAAAATTGGTGGGAGCATGGGCTAGAACAGAGAGAGAGGGAGGGACTCACCGAGCCAAGGATGGGGACAAGGGGTGGCCAGAGCGCTGATATCGGCAGCGGGGAAGACTTCGACTGGAGTTGGAAGAGAAGGAGGAATTCGGGGTCTCCTACAGACCAAGAACCAAATTAGCAAGGGGGAAAGCTATCTTGATCCTTGGAACACTAAGGCCCTGTTTGGTACAGCTCCTACTCCCAGCTTCTTGTTTGAATTTGGTGAAAATGTACCAAACACCCAGCTTCTCAAAACGACTTGATTCTGCTTCTCACGAGGAGCTGTCTCAAAAATAAACTAGCAACGAGAAGCTACCTTCTCGTTGATTCTCATGAGAAGCTAACCCCATAAAACATGTTTGCCCTTAAAAGTTACACTTATTTACCCGCATTTTGCCACTCATATACCCCCAACGCCCGCACCCCATCCCAGTCCCGAGCGGCCTCAATTGAGCGTAACCTTCGTTCCTCTCACGTCTGCTCTGGATCCCCCTCTAGCGACGGCGCGTCCAGGGAGCCTAGATCCACTAGCCGCCGGCCGGGAGTACCTCGCAGTCGGTACCTCTCGCCGTACCCGACTCCCTCTCATCCCGTACCTCTTGTCATTCCTGAACCCCCCATTGTCGCCGCTCAATCTGGCTCGCGGCCAGTCGATTCCGCCGCCGTTGTCGACGAATCGACCTCCCCACCGCTGGACCTGCATCCTCGCCGTCGATTAAGCCTCTCCCTCCGCCCCCACGAGCTCCACTCCCTCTTCCTCCTTGCACCCACCGCTCACGTGCTCCCTCCCAAAAACTCACGCTTCTCACCGTCTCCTCTGCGCGATACTGGAAATCTCCAGCCCGACCAGCCCCAGTCCCCTCGTGCCCGGCGAAGTTGCACCTGTGGCCGTCGCTCCGGATTCGGGACTCGTTCAAGCATGCCTACCTACAAAAGCTGGAGTTCAACCTCACCCACATGGAGCGCGCGCAGCGACAGGGCCAGGACTAGCAGCAGCCTCCTGGCGATGAGAAGGCGCCCCTGCTCGAGGGCCACCCCCCGCCGTCATCGAGGGGCTTCTGCTGCTGCTTCTGTGGTACTGGCACCATTTCTTAACACCCCCTGGATCATATAAAGGCAGCCACCCTTATCTTTTTTGTTTTGTTTATTATTTAGCATTCGATTGTCACAAACGCATGTACTTGATCTTGAAATCGATTTGGGTTACATTTTTTCTCCCTTTAGAAGAGCTCGTAGGGTCTCTTGATTAGGATGGTATTGGAATGCGCAGCTCGATGTCTTATTTCCATGATGTGGTCCAGGAGTTGATTTCTTGGTCGATCAGAGTCATTTCCGTCTTGTTGATAACATTGGGGCTCAGGGGTTTGCTTGTGCTTATATTAATCAGATATGAGGAAGCATATTCTAAAATAGCACTCAACTTTTTTGATAGGATGGCTACCAATCGCAGGAAGCCAATTCACCAGAGAGAGAGACACATAAGGAATAGTAGATGTAGGTATAGTTCCCATCAGGGCCACTGTTTCATTCATCAAAGTAGTCGCAATATGGGATGTTTACTAAATGCTAACAAGAATTGTGATGAGATGTGGTACTGTTACTCCTTGCATCCTTGCGGAGACCATTCATATTGTAGAGTAGCAGCATATTGATTATTTCATTGATCATGTCACCAGGTTAATGGCCCTCTTTTAATATGTTCTTGTGGGTTGTTCTATTCTCAGATATTAGAAGTGAACTCATTTCCTTGCAAGCATAACATTTGAAAAATAACGTAATTGTTTCAATTCATGATGTGGTTAAGTGATTTTGACTCAGGTTGTTTTGACTAGTCATTTGTTTGGAAATGTACTTAACATAGCATATCTCGCTTGTTCATCTGGAATCTGAATACTAGATCAAGAACTCATTTAGCACCTCCTGACTCTGGCCACTGAGAACATAGCTAGTCTTCTCGTATGCCTGTAGAAATTGTACTTAAGCTGAATTGAAGGAGAATTGAAGGAGAATTGTACCATGCTGGTGGCGGCTTGGCCTGCGCCGAGGCGCTCAAATGCTCCCAGCTCTTTGTAAAGAAGATACGTGGTGAGGGCAGGATGCGTTCCCGCTTGCGGTAATACTAACTTACATGATTGAGAAATTTGTTCACAATAGATTAATTTGTTCTGCGAATCTTGGCTTGTTTGGTTTTGCATATCTGCTATGCTGATACATATGTTTGCCCATGTTTATGATGCCTCTGGTCCCAACTTTGTCGTATGTACCTCTCCTATGTTTACCTGAAATACCTTATTATGATCCATTTCCGTACTGTCACGGGTGAATTTGTAATAAACTTAGATCATTTTGTCTCGTTTTATGCAGAGATGCAGATTATGACTTTTCAATGGGTGCCTATCTTCATGCACTGCATTTTGCGTGTCCTGGTTATATTGTTGAATCTATGGCTACTGACATATTGATGTTTTCCCAAGAGCGATTCGGACAAGCGAAGCTCAAAGCATCGAGTTAACAACATGACTTTTCCAGGTTCTATGTGTACTTCCATCTACTAATCGCTACTACTTTGCGAGTTGCAATGTGCAATGCATACAAGAGAATAGTTGAACTCTGCTCCCCACGAGTATGGAAACAAAATCCTTACGAAGTTGCTCTCTCACCAAAGCCTTGCGGCAAACCGATTGAATGCATTCATTGGTGTGCAAGGACAAATTTAGTCGAGTTTTTATCTGTAGATGACAATGATGATCGAAGTAGCTTTTAGGCAGATTCTAAAGGATTTGACCTGCAAAAAGTCGGCCAGAAAAGAATAGTTCCCATATTATGAAGGCCAAAACTCTATGGTGGGAGTTGGGGATGAATTTTTTATTAAGGCCACGATGAAACAAAATATGCAGCCATTGAACTGAAGTCATTGACCTCGCTTCATGTTTACCTGTAAAGTGTATATCCTGATTTGTTGGTTCTTGTATTTCTATAGTGATTCATTCATTCTTTGTGGGTTGTATTTGGTCTAAACAAATTTGAGGGGAAATTCTATAATTTGTGTACAAATACATAGGAGAAAGACACAAATACAATTGAAGTATTACAACCAGGGGTAATATGGTCTATTAGCCTCTAATCCGTCCTCATATGGTTTTTGGAGCCAACTTACCAGCCAAACGCTTTCAACAGACAGTTTCAGATTTTCAGAGAAGCGGATTCTCAGAGAATCAGAAGCAGAATCTAAAAAATGAGAATGTGGAGCTCTACCAAACAGGGCCTAAATGATGCGAAGAGGTGAGCAATGGCTTCACCGAATTGGCGAATGGCCGAGGGGGTGTAGTAGCAACACAGGAGCTCAGGCTTCCTTCGGTTCTTTTTGGGCAACAAAGAGCAAGGAGGTAAGGTGGGGGTAAAGGGGAGCTCAAGGCGCTCTTATAGCCGCAGAAGGGGGATGGAGCCGTTGGGCGGCACTCAGTGGCAGCACGTGTGCCGAGGGCAGCCATGGCAGCGGAGCCAGGGGAGAGGGAGAGAACCGGGGACGTGACAACGAGGTGGCAAGCGGAGAACAGGAGGGGTGATGTGGCTGGGACGTGCCTTAGGCGCGTGTTGACGCGGAGGAGCCGGGACGGGACGCGCAACGAGCGGAGAAGCCGGGATGCGACGGGACACCTCGGGAGCGCGGCCATGGCCAGGGGGAAGGGAAGAAATGGGGAAGAAGGGGAGATAAGGAGAGAGGATTTGGTGGGGTTTTGAAATTTTTTATTTGAGAACTAAGGAGGAGGTTGAATTTGATACTATGAAGTTTGAGTTTTGAAACTTTGGGAGCTTTTGAAATTGAATTAAGCTTTTGCAAGCAAAGGTTGAAACTCTGAATATTACTGCTCATGCTTTGAAAATGAGCTGTTACAACAACCTTCCTCTCTCCTCCTCCGTCAGTTCTACCACTGCCTCCACGCTAGGGAACCATGTCGCTGCCTCACCTATATATGACCCAATCAGGTATATCGGTGGCGACCTCATGCAAGTGCCTTGGCCCTTGTTTGCCTCATGTTTTTAAACATGTTATGTTCAATGTGTAGTGCTAAATTGTTTTTTTATTTATCCAATTTGGTCCAGGAGTATTTCAGTTGCAGATTTGTCTCGTACGTAGAAGATGGTGACAACCGAGAAGTTGATCGGAAGGAAGTGCATAAGCCCAAAATGAATTGTGTAACTATGAATGCATTATGTAAATAAGAATGGATGTATGTAACTAAGGATGGAAGTATGCCTCAGTTCATTTTTCCCCCATTTTTTGTTTTCAATGGATGAATGTAACTCAGAATAACAACGTTATGTATCAGTTTGTCAATTTCATGTAAAATGTCATGTACTTGAGAATGATAATATAATGTGATTTTTTTAGCAATCAGTGTTTAAGTGTGTTTCTTGCACCATTGTGAGCAACCAACCAGCACGAACAAACAACAGAGTAAGGAAAATACTTCAAAATTTTATTCAGATCTATAAACTCTTGTCTTTGTTTGGCATTCAAGTAGATAGCAGTGGCAGCAATCAGCATTTCATCAATATGAGACAAGTGCACCTGTCGTAGCAGGGCACCATGGGGTGTCCCGCACCCTAGGGTCGTTGGGAATACCGGTGTACCGTCGGGATCTCAGATATCGTGACCTAGTCGCATAGTGTATTTAGACAAATGTACCTAAAATGCCCTCTCTCTATATACATAGTGAGGGCAAAAAGGTAAATGTCCACTCTTGCCCCCTTATAAATAAAGCCCCAAGGGCATGTACAAAGGGAGCTTGGTCTCATCCCCCCATTCATACACACAATGCAATACACACATACACATAGTGTCTTTGGCTCCTCTCCCTTCGGTCTTCTCTGGAGACAAAGGGTACTATGTACCCACTGTCTAGCCTCTTCTTGCTACGACAGAGACACAAAACATTTTCACTCACACTACACACAATTCGAGTTGTAACCATTTTAATGCAGGTTGTAACGTTTTACTACGAGTTGTGAATGTGAGTTACTTCAGGAATTGACTTGTGAAATTGTATAGTTCTGATTGTGAGAAACTTTGAGTTGCTTCAGTTTTTTACGATTTATGAAATGTGAAATCATATGCTTCCCATGTGATGGTTGAGTGACAACATTGTGCATGGTCAATGAAGTTTGGGGACTGAAAAACTATGAGTTTATTCATGTCAGTTTATGTGAATAGCTAGCATTATTACAACATCAAGGGTGTCAAATTTGCTAAAACAACAAGATTTTGTTGCTGATATAATTTTCTACGTCGAAGAGTCAATCAACTGTAGCAAGATCTTCCAATCCTCAAATTTTAATTTTAGTATATGCGAAAGACTTTGGTACTATTTTTTCCCCTAAAAAGAGACAATATCTTATAGAAGTACTGCTACCCTTGGCGTCGATTTTGATAAAAGTAGCGAAGAAAATCGAACAAAACTCTATTTCATACAAGTACTTGAAACAATCTAACAAAACATAAGCATAAAAGTTGGGTGATGGTAGGGCTGGCTATCAAGCCTACTCAGCTCGGATCGTGCAAGCTCGCAGGCAAAGTAACTCGGCTCGGCTCGTTAAGCTAGCGACACGAAAAGTCACTCAACTCGACTCGATAAAGCTCGAGTGCTCATGAGCACTCGCGAGCCATGCAAGCCAAGACAAGCTAAGCGAAGCATCCGCCGACCCGAACGAAGGATCCCAAATTCTCTGTGTTCATACACTAGTCCAGATTTCTAGTGTACGAGTTAAACAAAAGTGATAGCACAATCATATCACGAGTTTATTGATAATAATTCAAAGTTTATTACAAAAGGGCTGCGGCCAAAGAAAAGAAATAACACAATGGAAGAGTAGTAGAAGTAGTAGGCCACACGACTTGCCACAGGCAATCGTGCGGGACGCATGACCTATTCGCAAGATCCTCACCGTCGGGAAAACGTCTTCTCTGAATAAGATTTATTCAGCAAGAGTGAGCACTACTACCGTGCTCGCAAGTCACACCAATATAGAAAGTTTAATGCATGCATAAGGTAAACAAAGGTAATGGCGGGGTTGTTTTGCATAAACGACATTTTGATTATATTGCTAATACTTTTGTAAGACCAATTTTAATAATTCGAATAAAGATAGTGACAAAGCGACAACGAATATTGGATGACCTCCACTAGTTGATTATTGAAGGATATCCTCCTAACACTTGGCTAACCACCCAATTTTTACCATAGGACTATCCATCCTAAAACATCTGTTGAACACATTTTATAAACCAAAAACAATTCTAACTTAGAGTGGCTTTGCTAGCATGTCCATGATCATGACGCGCTATTCGAATAGTTTTACACTCTGCAGAGGTTGTACAGCTTTACCCACACGAGATAAAATGCTTTTAATGTCGGCCAAAGCACGCTTCCGAAGGCGTGTGACTAAGCAATTATCATGAGGCCGTTACAAAGCATTGTCCTACTGTATTCATGCCCGCTAAGGTTTCGCTACCTTTGGACTATCCATCCTCCTAAGCCCCTCTTGCGCCAGTGGGACTAATGTCGACCAACGCCCACACATACAACATAGCACAAATAACACTAAGACACTCTGATTATTTAGCCAAATCCACGCCCATACAGGACATGTGGTGGTACGGTAAGGCGTAGCAAAATACGCTCAAAGACCGGTCCTTAACTGACTCGGGCGACTTCCAATTTAAAACCCTGGGTCGTAATCCTAACCAGATTAGACCCGTGCATGAACCTGCACCCACCATCCATCCATCTCGCCCAAGTCCAAACCCATTTCATTTTATTTAGAGTAAAAACCTCTTTATAAACCTTTCGTGATAAAACAATACCACAGGAACACATTTTAAATTAAATTGTAAAGGTTTGACTAAATTCTCCCAAATTTTTAAATATTATCTAAGCAAGACTAAGCATTTGACAAATTTTATCTAAGGTGTCAAGGTATTCAGGTTTGATAGTCAAATTGGCCATACCAAGGAGTTTGGAACAACTATATCTGAAATCGGGATATTCGGTATTTTTATAAACATATGCATGCAATAGTAAATTGTAAATAGTAAATAAATACTTTAAAACAATAGGAACAATATGATCAATAGTGTAACTTGCCTTCGTTGAAGTCTTGGAACTCTAAATCGTCGGAAGGATCTAACTCTCCGGAGTCGTCGAAGTCTATACGTGAAAATACGACAAATTCAACTCAAATTCAAATAAATTCAAAACTCAAACCAAACTAACTCCAAATTGAAATATTTTGCTTTAGTTAGCTAGATTATGATTTTAGACAAATTTTGCAATTTGAACCACTCAATTTGGAGTTCAAATGCAAAAGATATGAATTTTAGGAGTTTAATACAAAATCTGAATTTAATTGAATTCTCGAATTATTTTTCTAAAGGAAATTCTATTTATTGCGCAATGTGACGTCGTGCTGATTTTCAGATTTTAATTTTATTTTTCGCGTGTGGGCCCCACGTGTCTTAGACACGGCTCACGGTGGACCAATTCCACCGGCCGAGGCGGCCGGTGCGGTGGACCGGACACGCGGCGCTCACGTGGCGATGAATGGGGCGCCACGCATGCACCACGCATAGCGAGGGGCGGTGAGGTGGCGCTGGTGGCACGCCACGCAAGCCCGACGAGCGGAGGTGCTCGGTGGCGAGCTTCGCCGGCGCTACGCGCCACGGCGAGAAGTGAAGGTGCGCAAAATGTAGAGGACAGCTGCGAACACGTGGGTTACCAAAGCGGCGGCGGGCGTGGCCGGAAGGTCGGCGGCGGCGAGTTTGGCGGCGGCGGCGCATGCGTCGGCAAGTAGGGGTTCGGCGATCCTCCAAGGAAGTGAGTGGTGGCGGCGGCCGCGCAGGTGCGGTGATGCGATGGTGCCGGCGGCGGGGGCGAAGGAGCTCTGCGGCGCGAAACAGAAGAACCGAGGTGCTTGCCGCGAAGAAACTTGAAATTGAAGCGCTTTAGGCAAGGAGGAGGGTGTCAAGTGGTGGCGGTGTGTTCGGTGGCGAGGGCACCTCATGCTCCCTTTATAGTGGCGAGAGGCGGGTGGTGAAGATTGTGTGCGCGGGCGTGGCGGCGGTAGTGGCGGCGTTCGGCGATCGTGTGCACAAGAAAAGGGAAAACGGCCGGAAGTGGGGCGGCGTGATGCGGGGTAGTCAATGCGCACGATGGCGAGGAGTGGGAAGGAAAACGGCGGAGGAAGCTCGGGCGTTGGCTTTAATGGCGGCGATTCTTTGCGCGGTATGCGGGAAGGCGACGCGAGCGATGACGGTGGGCCATGCGATTTTGATCGGACGGTCGCGATTAGATTGGCGGCGGTAAGTTGGGGTTGGTGTGGCGTTTGATCCGATCCAGCGGTCGCGATAGATCACGGCGGTGTCGCGATGAATCGTTAAGTGGCGATGCATGTGAGCCGTTGGATGTAGAACCGATGGTCCCGATTGAGTAGAACATTCGGACCTTCAATGCATCGCGATTTACGGCGTTGGATTTTAATCCAACGGTGGGCGGCAAGGCGGCATGGCGAGGAAAGAGAGAGGCGGCGGCGGGCCCGCATCGGTGGTGAGAAGGAGGCGCGGTTGGAGTGGGCGGCGCGCGTAAATGGAAGTGGGTGGGTTGAGTTTCGCCCGGACAACATTTTGGAGATTTCTTTCGATTTCGATTTAATTAAATGCGATAATTCATTTAGGCTTTAGAATATAGCAAATTAATTCCAAAATTATGAGAAAATTCACGAAATTCTCTGGAGCATTTAGGATTTAAGAAAAATATTTCAGCTATTATCGATAATAGATTTTGCACATAATTTTGTTTTAGCTTTAATTTGGTTAAGGAAAAGCTTTAAAAATTCCACAAAAATCCAATAAAATAATTAAACTTTATTTTCAATGAAATTGAAATTTGGGCTGTTACAAACCTACCCCTTAAAGGGAATCTCGACCAGAGATTCGGACTTGGTTAACAAAAGATCGGGGTAGTTAGCCTTGAGTTCTTCTTCATTCTCCCATGTGGCTTCGCTACGGATGGTGACTCCACTTTGCACCTTATGCGATCTGATTATTCATACGGTAACACGTTCTGCGACATCTATAATTTTAATCGGTCGCTCCACGTAGGTGAGATCTTCTTGAAGGTCAAAGCTTTCGAAAGGTATGGTCTTAGGTTCTTGCGGGCATTTCTTTAATTGCGACACGTGAAAGGCGTTATGTCTGGCAGGGGCTTACGCGACTCTAGGCGATAAGCTACTTCTCCACGTTTTGCCAAGATCTTGTATGGCCCAATATACCTGGGTGCGAGTTTACCTTTTGTCCGGAATCTCTTCACACCTCTGAGTGGGGTTACTCTGAGATAGACAACATCTCCTACCTCAAAATTTAATTCCCTACGGCGGTTATCGGCATAACTCTTTTGTCGGGATTGGGTTGCTTTCAGACGCTCCTGAATAGTTTTCACTTTACTCTCAGCTTCTTTGATCAACTCAGGTCCAAGGAGCTGACGCTCTCCTACCTCATCCCAAAGAAGCGGGGTTCGGCATTTCCTGCCATACAGAGCTTCAAATGGAGCCATCTGCAAACTGGCTTGATAGCTATTATTGTATTTTGGCCGCAGGCCCTTTTGTAATAAACTTTGAATTATTATCAATAAAATCGTGATATGATTGTGCTATCACTTTTTGTTTAACTGTGTACACTAGAAATCCTGGACTAGTGTATGAACACAGAGAATTTGGGATCCTTCGTTCCCGGGTTCGACATAAGTGGTATCAGAGCCATATCGAATGTAGGTCGTGGCCCCACAAATGTCCTAAGGACTCATTTGCAAAAATTAAAAACTATTTTGAGTCTATCCAGAGTCATCTCTCAACCCTTCTCTTTAAAAACAGTTACTGACTTGTCTATTCCTCAAAATTGTAGATGGCCGAAGTACCGGACGCTATCTCTCACGGAATAATTGCGGACAGGTGAACTTCTGCAGGAAGTGATGCGGCACTTGGACTACAAGAAGAGGCCGTTTGAGGCTACCGGTACAAGTTGGGAGAACGACGTCTCTGGAGAGTGGAAGTACTAATCTACTCCGACCTATCGCCAAACACCGTCTTCCATACCTTCCACGCCCCGATCCGACGCGACACCTTCACTGATGGCATTCAGGATGCAGCGAGAGAAGCAGTTCGTCGACTCCGCCATACTTACGACCGCCACCTCAACGGCACCGGGTTTCACTATTTCCCGATGCATCTTCCAACCAGACTTGACAGTGTCTTCCGCACCACTGAGGAGGAAGATTCCCCGAGTTGACGCACAGTGGACTCGACAAAGGCACTTTGGACTACGCCTATGGAAATGCCTTGGGCGACTTGCGTACCACTCGGGATAGTCTAGAGTATCCGAGGCGAGGCGAAGGTAGTCGAAGAGGAGGCTATTTACAAATCGAAGCCAAGCGATGCAAGAATTCCCACGAATACACCCCATCCACCCCATAGATGTTTATTTTTTTTTCTCATCCGTACTTTAGCTACGTGTTATGAGCTATCAACTACTCATGTGATAGCCATAATATATTAATAAAATAAATGAATAAAGAAACCATTTTGAAAAGTTGATTCTTTGTTTGTGTGCTTTTTCGTTCTTGGGCTATTTTAGATTTATCCCCCATAGAATTCCTTACTATCTCTTCTAAATCATTGGAGGATTCCGCAGATGGTGACCACCCGCAGAAACGGCAATGCCAGCAGCAATGCCAACAGACAAGGAAACGATCAGGCGGATCACCAGGATAACCACGTTTCGCAGCCGCCACCACCGCCGGCAGAAGGACCCAACTGGCGCCAGATGATGGCGAATCAGACTCATTTGATCGACCTTCTTGCCCAGTCACTGCAGAATGTTCAGAACACTCGAGCCGCTACGGGCGCAGCTCGGCTCCACCTCCGCATAACCAAAGGCTGACTATGTCTGAGTTTATGAGGATACGTCCGCCGACATTCTCAAATAGTACTGAACCAACGGACGCCGACGGCGGCCGGGCTATTGGAAAGAAATCGGACATTAGTCGGTGTTCGACCGTGAAAGGGTCTGTTGCCTCTCACCAACCGAATGGCCCCGCATCGAATGGTGGGACAACTCTTTGCATCGCACACAATGATGCTCGATCCATCACATGGGCGACTTCGCGCGAGCTTTCATCATGCACATATCCCGGCGAGGATGATGGCGCTCAAGAAGAAGGAGTTCCACGCGCTCGACAAGGCAACCGTGACGGTGAATGAGTACCTTCACCGCTTTAACCAACTTGCCCGCTACGCCCCGTAAACGTGAGCAGAGATGAGGAGGAGCGAGAAAGGTTCTGGATGGATTGAATGACGATATCTCTGTCCCAACTTATTTCTCGAATTTCACCGACTTCCAGCGGTTGGTGGATAAAGCAATCGAGCAGAGGCTAAACACGCGAGAATAGAGAACCGCAAGCGGAGGATGGCGCCCGCAGGTTTAACGCAGAGGTCCGCCCAAACCTCGCATCACCACACGCGCAGCGCGAAGAACGGGAAGTTTCAATCTTCCACGTCTCGTACTCGGCACCGCCACGGCGCTCCAACCCTCCAACTTCCGTGGCACTTCATCGGGGGCGGTTTAGCGAAGCACTCTACCTCCTCGGCAGAGTCACGTGCTTCCACCGCAACGAGACGGGCATTATGCCAATAAATGTCCAAAGAAGCAACAAGGTTTGGCACCAACAAGGCCAACCTCGGGAGTTCAAGCTACCGGCACCACCACTGCACAAAACCGGTTCACCAAGGGGCGGGTGAACCATGTCACCGCCGAGGAAGCTCGAGCGGCACAAATGTTGTTCTCGGTACGTTCCTCGTTAATTCAGTACCAGCATCTGTCCTATTTGATTCTGGAGCTTCACACTCTTTTGTGTCATACAAGTTTGTGGGAAAATATGGGTTACCTATATCCTCTTTAGCTACTTCCATGATAATTCATTCCCCGGGCTCAGAAATGAGAACCAATTCTCTATGCCCTAATCTCACTCTCGAGATATCCGGAGTAACTTTTCTAGCAGATCTGATAGTTTTACACTCCCAAGGTTTGGATGTAATACTTGGAATGGATTGGCTAGCCAAAAATCACGGTCAAATAGACTGTGCCAATAGATCCATCACCCTCACTAATGAACAAGGTGTGTCTGTTGAATTCAAACCTGAGACTCAAACCGGAGGAAGTTCCATACTTACCAGATTGAAGGAAGTGAAACTTGAAGATATACCCGTGGCACGAGAGTATCCCGCGTCTTTCGGATGATCTACCCGGTATGCCACCGGATAGGGACATCATGTTCCTAATTGATCTAGTCCCCGGGACAGCTCCGATCTCAAAGCGACCCTATAGAATGCCAGCCAACGAGTTAGCAAAATTGAAGAAACAGATTGAAGAACTGCGAGAAAAAGCGTACATTCGACCCAGTTCCTCACCATGGGGAGCCCCAGTACTATTTGTCAAGAAGAAAGACAATAGCATGAGAATGTGCGTCGATTACAGATCACCCAACGAAGTAACAATCAAGAATAAATACCCATTGCCCAGAATTGATGATTTGTTTGATCAGTTAAAGGGATCAAGTATTTTCTCAAAGATCGATCTGAGATCCGGTTATCACCAATTAAATATCAGACCGGAAGATATTCCGAAAACTGCCTTCACCACCAGATATGGACTATATGAGTTCACAGTAATGTCATTTGGATTGACCAACGCCCCTGCCTATTTCATGAATATGATGAACAAGGTGTTCATGGAATTCCTGGATAAATTCGTAGTCGTCTTTATTGACGACATTCTCATCTACTCGAAGAACGAAAAAGAACATGAAGAGCATCTCCGGATGATCCTAGACAAGCTCAGGGAGCACCAACTCTATGCCAAATTCAGCAAGAGTGAATTCTGGCTAAGACAAGTTGCATTCCTTGGACATATTGTATCCGCGGGAGGAATTGCAGTAGACCCTGCCAAGGTTGAAGCGATAATGGACCGAAACATTTCAAATCGATCCACCGAGGTGAGAAGTTTTCTGGGACTGGCAGGCTATTATCGTCGGTTTATTGAGGGTTTCTCTAAACTTGCCAAACCCATGACTCAACTTCTGAAGAAAGAAAAGAAGTTTGAATGGTCAAGCGCCTGTGAAGAAAGTTTCCAAGAACTGAAAAAGAGGCTAGTCTCAGCACCGGTGTTAATTTTACCGGACATCCGCAAGGATTTTGAGATCTTTGTGACGCATCCGTCAAGGCCTCGGATGTGTATTGATGCAGAAGGCAAAGTTGTAGCTTATGCATCCCGGCGCTTGAGGCCACACGAAGGGAATTACCCGACTCATGATCCGGAGTTAGCGGCAATTGTGCACGCTCAAAATCGGCGGTATTATCTCATTGGTAACATTGTGAGATTTTCACGCACCATAAAAGTTTGAAGTACATATTCACGCGGATCAGAGCTCAATCTCCGACAAAGAAGATGGTTGGAACTAATAAAGGATTATGATCTCGAATTCATTATCATCCGGGCAAGGCCAATGTGGTAGCAGATGCCTTGAGCGAGAAAAGCATATTGCAACACCATCATGGTGCAACAAAATCACCAGAGTGTATGAAGAGTCAAGCACTGAATCGGAGATTGTCAACCAAGGTGTGTAAACGCTTTAGAAGTTCAACCAACTCTTGAGGATCGATTAGAACAAAGCAGTTGGAAAATGAAGATATCCAAGAAATCAAGAAAAATATGAGAAGAGGCAAAGCCCGTGTTTCTCTCAAGATGAGCAAGGGCGGTGTGGTTCGGAGACCGCATCTCAGTGCCTAACCAGCAGGAGATAAAAGACTCAGTGCGAAAGAAGCTCATGAGTCGCCATACTCCATTCATCTGGCGGCACCAAAATGTACCAGATCTAAAAGAAAGATATTGGTGGGTCGGCATGAAGCGTGAAATTGCTGATTTCGCCGCCGTTGTGACGTTTGTCAAAGAGTCAAAGCACAACACCAAAGACCCGCTGGTCAGTTGCAACCATTACCAATTCCCGAGTGGAAGTGGGAAGAAGTCGGTATGGATTTCATCACTGGACTCCCCAGAACCCAATCGGGATATGACTCCATCTGGGTAGTAATCGACCGGTTAACTAAAGTCGCTCACTTTATTCCTGTCAAGACCACCTACCAAAGCAGTAAACTAGCAGAATTGTACATGGCCAGGATCGTCACTGCACGAGTACCCAAAAGATTGTGTCGGACCGAGGTTCCCAATTTACCTCTCGGTTTTGGAAAAGTCTGCATGAAGCCTTGGGAACCAGACTCAATTTTAGCACGGCGTATCATCCCCAGACCGATGGTCAAACAGAACGCACCAATCAAGTTCATTTTTTCCCCCATTTTTTGTTTTCAATGGATGAATGTAACTCAGAATAACAACGTTATGTATCAGTTTGTCAATTTCATGTAAAATGTCATGTACTTGAGAATGATAATATAATGTGATTTTTTTAGCAATCAGTGTTTAAGTGTGTTTCTTGCACCATTGTGAGCAACCAACCAGCACGAACAAACAACAGAGTAAGGAAAATACTTCAAAATTTTATTCAGATCTATAAACTCTTGTCTTTGTTTGGCATTCAAGTAGATAGCAGTGGCAGCAATCAGCATTTCATCAATATGAGACAAGTGCACCTGTCGTAGCAGGGCACCATGGGGTGTCCCGCACCCTAGGGTCGTTGGGAATACCGGTGTACCGTCAGGGATACTGTATATGCGTAGACCTAGTCTGCATAGTGTATTTAGACAAATGTACCTAAAATGCCCTCTCTCTATATACATAGTGAGGGCAAAAAGGTAAATGTCCACTCTTGCCCCCTTATAAATAAAGCCCCAAGGGCATGTACAAAGGGAGCTTGGTCTCATCCCCCCATTCATACACACAATGCAATACACACATACACATAGTGTCTTTGGCTCCTCTCCCTTCGGTCTTCTCTGGAGACAAAGGGTACTATGTACCCACTGTCTAGCCTCTTCTTGCTACGACAGCACCAAAACATTTTCACTCACACTACACACAATTCTGAGTTGTAACCATTTTAATTCTGGGTTGTAACCGTTTTACTTCTGAGTTGTGAATGTGAGTTACTTCAGGAATTGACTTGTGAAATTGTATAGTTCTGATTGTGAGAAACTTTGAGTTGCTTCAGTTTTTTACGATTTATGAAATGTGAAATCATATGCTTCCCATGTGATGGTTGAGTGACAACATTGTGCATGGTCAATGAAGTTTGGGGACTGAAAAACTATGAGTTTATTCATGTCAGTTTATGTGAATAGCTAGCATTATTACAACATCAAGGGTGTCAAATTTGCTAAAACAACAAGATTTTGTTGCTGATATAATTTTCTACGTCGAAGAGTCAATCAACTGTAGCAAGATCTTCCAATCCTCAAATTTTAATTTTAGTATATGCGAAAGACTTTGGTACTATTTTTTCCCCTAAAAAGAGACAATATCTTATAGAAGTACTGCTACCCTTGGCGTCGATTTTGATAAAAGTAGCGAAAGAAAATCGAACAAAACTCTATTTCATACAAGTACTTGAAACAATCTAACAAAACATAAGCATAAAAGTTGGGTGATGGTAGGGCTGGCTATCAAGCCTACTCAGCTCGGATCGTGCAAGCTCGCAGGCAAAGTAACTCGGCTCGGCTCGTTAAGCTAGCGACCTGAAAAGTCAGCTCAACTCGACTCGATAAAAGCTCGAGCTGCTCATGAGCAGCTCGCGAGCCATGCAAGCCAAGACAAGCTAAGCGAAGCATCTGTCGACCCCGGGAACGAAGGATCCCAAATTCTCTGTGTTCATACACTAGTCCAGGATTTCTAGTGTACACAGTTAAACAAAAAGTGATAGCACAATCATATCACGAGTTTATTGATAATAATTCAAAGTTTATTACAAAAGGGCCTGCGGCCAAAAGAAAAGAAATAACACAGCGGAAGAGTAGTAGAAGTAGTAGGCCACACGACTTGCCACAGCAATCGTGCGGGGACGCACCTATTCGTCAAGATCCTCACCGTCGGAAAACGTCTTCTCTGAATAAGATTTATTCAAAGAAGAGTGAGCACTACTACCGTGCTCGCAAGTCACACCCAATATAGAAAGTTTAATGCATGCATAAGGTAAACAAAGGTAATGGCAGGGTTGTTTTGCATAAACAAAGATTTTCAGATTATATTGCTAATACTTTTGTAAGACCAATTTTAATAATTCGAATAAAGATAGTGACAAACCGACAACGAATATTGGATGACCTCCACTAGTTGATTATTGAAGGATATCCTCCTAACACTTGGCTAACCACCCAATTTTACCATAGGACTATCCATCCTAAAACATCTGTTGAACACATTTTATAAACCAAAAACAATTCTAACTTAGAGTGGCTTTGCTAGCATGTCCATGACCATGACGCGCTATTCGAATAGTTTTACACTCTGCAGAGGTTGTACAGCTTTACCCACACGAGATAAAATGCTTTTAATGTCGGCCAAAGCACGCTTCGAAGGCGTGTGACTAAGCAATTATCATGAGGCGTTACAAAGCATTGTCCTCTCAGTATTCATGCCCGCTAAGGTTTCGCTACCTTTGGACTATCCATCCTCCTAAGCCCCTCTTGCGCGGTGGGACTAATGTCGACCAACGCCCACACATACAACATAGCACAAATAACACTAAGACACTACAGATTATTTAGCCAAATCCGCCCATACAGACATGTGGTGGTACGGTAAGGCGTAGCAAAATACGCTCAAAGACCGGTCCTTAATCGACTTCAAGGCGACTTCCAATTTAAAACCACGGGTCGTAATCCTAACAGATTAGACCGTGCATGAACTCGCACCCACCATCCATCCATCTCGCCAAGTCCAAACCCATTTCATTTTATTTAGAGTAAAACCTCTTTATAAACCTTTCGTGATAAAACAATACCACAGAACACATTTTAAATTAAATTGTAAAGGTTTGACTAAATTCTCCCAAATTTTTAAATATTATCTAAGCAAGACTAAGCATTTGACAAATTTTATCTAAGGTGTCAAGGTATTCAGGTTTGATAGTCAAATTGGCCATACCAAGGAGTTTGGAACAACTATATACTAAATCAGATATTCGGTATTTTTATAAACATATGCATGCAATAGTAAATTGTAAATAGTAAATAAATACTTTAAAACAATAGGAACAATATGATCAATAGTGTAACTTGCCTTCGTTGAAGTCTTGGAACTCTAAATCGTCGGAAGGATCTAACTCTCCTGAGTCGTCAAGTCTATACGTGAAAATACGACAAATTCAACTCAAATTCAAATAAATTCAAAACTCAAACCAAACTAACTCCAAATTGAAATATTTTGCTTTAGTTAGCTAGATTATGATTTTAGACAAATTTTGCAATTTGAACCACTCAATTTGGAGTTCAAATGCAAAAGATATGAATTTTAGGAGTTTAATACAAAATGCGAATTTAATTGAATTCTCGAATTATTTTTCTAAAGGAAATTCTATTTATTGCGCAATGTGGCGTCGGCTGATTTTCAGATTTTAATTTTATTTTTCGACGTGGGCCCCACGTGTCTTAGACACGGCTCACGGTGGACCAATTCCACCGAGCCGAGGGCGAGCCGCGCGGTGGACCGGACACGCGGCGCTCACGTGGCGATGAATGGGGCGCCACGCATGCACCACGCAGCGAGGGGCGGTGAGGTGGCGCTGGTGGCACCGCCACGCAAGCCCGACGACGGAGGTGCTCCGGTGGCGAGCTCGCCGGCGCTACGCGCCACGGCGAGGGAAGTGAAGGTGCGCAAAATGTAGAGGGGACAACTGCGAACACGTGGGTTACCAAAGCGGCGCGAGCGTGGCCGGAAGGTCGGGCGGCGAGTTTGGCGGCGGCGCGACGGCCGTCGACGGTAGGGGTTCGGCGATCCTCCAAGAAGTGAGTGGTGGCGGCCCGCGCGGGTGCGGTGATGCCGATGGTGCCGGCAGCGGGGGGACGAAGGAGCTACGGCGGCGCCGGAAACGGAGAAGAACCGAGGTGCTTCGCCGGCGAAGAAACTTGAAATTGAAGCGCTTTAGGCAAGGAGGAGGGTGTCAAGTGGTGGCGGTGTGTTCAGTGAGCCGAGGGGCACCTCATGCTCCCTTTTATAGTGGCAGAGGAGGCCGGGTGGTGAAGATTGTGTGCGCGGGCGTGGCGGCGGTAGTGGCGACGTTCCGGCGATCGTGTGCACAAGAAAAGGGGAAAACGGCCGGAAGTGGGGCGGCGTGATGCGGGGTAGTCAATGCGCACGATGGCGAGGGGAGTGGGGAAGGGAAACGGCGGAGAGGAAGCTCGGGCGTTGGCTTTAATGGCGGCGGTTACTGTTGCGGCTGTGCGGGGAAGACGACGCGGAGACGATGACGGTGGGCCATGCGATTTTGATCGGACGGTCGCGATTAGATTGGCGAAGCGGTAAGTTGGGGTTGGTGTGGCCGTTTGATCCTGATCCAACGGTCGCGATAGATCACGGCGGTGTGCAGTGAATCGTTAAGTGACTGATGCATGTGAGCCGTTGGATGTAGAACTGATGGTCCCGATTGAGTAGAACATTCGGACCTTCTGAATGCATCGCGGATTTCTGGCGTTGGATTTTAATCCAACGGTGGGCAATGGCCGGCGGCATGAGCGAGGAAAGAGAGAGAGAGACGGCAATGGCCCCGCTATCGGTGAGAAGGAGGCGCGCGTTGGAGTGGGCGGCGCACAAAATGGAAGTGGTGGGTTGAGTTTCGCCCGACATAATCATTTTGGAGATTTCTTTCGATTTCGATTTAATTAAATGCTGATAATTCATTTAGGCTTTAGAATATAGCAAATTAATTCCAAAAATTATGAGAAAATTCACAGAAATTCTCTGGAGCATTTAGGATTTAAGAAAAATATTTCCAGCTATTATCTGATAATAGATTTTGCACATAATTTTGTTTTAGCTTTAATTTGGTTAAGGAAAAGCTTTAAAAATTCCACAAAAATCCAATAAAATAATTAAACTTTATTTTCAACTGGAAATTGAAATTTGGGCTGTTACAGCATCAATAAGATAGCACTATTGGCACACGTGCAAGCAACAGGAGGATGGTAGAAATGAATACGTAGCTAATTAGCATACAAGTAAAATATAGGCAATTAAGCAGGAGCCGATTAGCAATCCTAACAATTTCTAGTCCAAGCACATGCTAACATGGTTACATGGAATTAAAAGTCTTCCACATCAAAAGTCATCACCTGCTCACCCGTTTAATAGTCCAACTACAACCGCCAAAATAGTTAACAATACGAGCTCATAACAAGCTAACGAGCGGCTCGCGAGCCAGCTTGGCTCGGCTCGTTAAGAGACCGAGCTAGGAAGGAAGCTCGGCCTGGCCCAGCCCATAATTTTATGAGCCAAGCTCGAGTAGCTCGCGAGCTTCGAGCTTTTCTGCCAGCCCTACGTGATCATATCAAACATGATAACTACGATCAAAAGAAACTACACGATAAAATACCTTGAGGCGGACACACAAAGCATAAAAATTCTGTGGTCATCTGATCATGTCAAACATGATAACTACGATCAAAAGCAACTATACCATAACATACCTCGAGGCAGACACACAAAGCATAAAAGTTCTGTGGTCATATCAAACATGACAGCTACGATCATAAACAACTGAAGGGTAGACCTGTTCAAACACCGGGTCGGGTCGGGCTCCCGGCCGAAAATCTCCAGGCCCGAGCCCAGCCCGGCCCGAAAATCATTTTTCCTATTTATAATATTATTTTAATCATTTTTTGGAATAAAAAATAATGTTTAATTCTTTTCCAGAATTAAATAAATATATTTTCATTTTTAGTCGTTTTTATTGGAATTTGGTAGTAGTCGCTTTATTTGGTGAATTCACCCCAAGCCCGCTTCGGACAGGCGGGCTCGGCGAGACCGGCCGCCATGAACAGTCTCATCAAGGGTAACATATCAGAATGACCCAAAAATCCATAAAGGCAAAAATATGAGATTTTTAAAACTTTTTGTGTAATAACTAATGTTGATCTTTTTTTATTGCATTTCTGATAGTTGTTTGAACGTATTTTCTCTTTTGTTAGCACAAGTCCAATTAGAATTATCTAACAGATGTTAGGTTTTTATCTGTCATCACGTTAGAATTCCTTCAAGCAAATATCTGAATTTTAGCAAGTCTAAAATTTGTTTAATCTGCCTCTTCACAAATCTTCCTTGCCCTTCTTCTTTCTCACTGCTATTCTTTTAGCTAAGTACTATTGGTCTGGTTATGGTTCGACCCGACCAGCTCCCGCGCGCCCCCTTTCTCCCTTCTTTTCTAGCTGAGCCAGCACTCGTGTCACTGCTCCTCCTCTCCTATTCTTCCGACCAGTAGTTGGTCAAACCCGGTGTCGCCAGACCCTTTGACTAAAGACCGGGGCAGCTGCGTCTCGCACCTTCTTTCACCCGGTGCGCTGGCCAATTTCTGTCACTCGGCCATTACTACCCATCACTCCATCGCACTGTGCTGCCAACCCTGTCAACATCATCACCACTCCGCCTTGTCGGGCTATGCCAAATTGCTTATATTTAGCAGCTCCGAGGCCCCTTCATCACCTTCCTGACCGCACCATTTGCTAACTCTGCCTTCTCTCTCACACAACGAGCGAGAGCTCCGGATTCGGCTGAGCACGACCACATTGCCGCCTTCGCCGTTGACGCCCATCGGATCTTCCATTAATATCGCTCTTCCTCCTCTTTGGCGGAATAGCCCTAGCAGTCGAGTTGACCCCGCCGGCGTGGAGTTCCCCCAAGACGCTCTCCCAGGACCATCTATTTGCTTCTCTAGAGATATCTTGAAGGCTAAAGACTACTCTCCTACCTCAGGCCACCGCAGTGCTGTGAAACTTCTCTCGCTGTCGCGGTCTGCAGACGTCGGGCCAACTTCGCTAAGTCCGTCTCCTCCAGGTCATACCGGTACGTTCCTACTGGCCCAGATGCTTCTCCTCGTTCGAGCTGCCCTGTTCTTTCTCTGGTTCTTCCTCTAGTTCTTTCGCAGGTATGTTCGACCACGTCTAAGCAACCGAATCTTCCATGACCACGTAGTCGAAATTCTTTCGACTACGCCCAGCCGAGTCTCCTACGACCTCGTAGTCGAAAATCCTTCGACTACGCCCAGTAGAATTTTCTATGACCATGTAGTCAAAACCTCATTGACTACGTAGTCGTACCACCTCCAACTACATACAACTGTATCCCCTCCGACTAGGGGTGCAAACGGAGCGGATAGTTCCCGACCGACCATTTTAATTCAGATACAATTCGGAGCTCTTTTTTCGGATATCCGGTTTTTCTACCGGATTCGGATTTTCCTTCCAAATTCGAATTCGCAAAGGGAGATATTCAACGTGTTCAGAGCTATCCGGAAATTAATTGTAACATCCCAATTTTCTGAGTTTAAAAATCTTTTAAGAGTTAGTAGGAAGAAAATTCACCATTTGGATTTATTTGAATTTAAATTCAAAAGCTTAATATTGGACTTTACAATCAAAAATATTTAATGTGAATAATCCCAACTTGAACAATAGCCAAAACTATTTTATTTGGGTTCTATGTGCTCATATATTTTTTCTAGATTTTTCTAGAATTTTTCTGAGTTCATTTGCTATTTTCTATTGCCTATTTGAATTTCTGGTATTTCCTAAAATAGAAAAACTATTTAAAATCTCAGAAATATTCTCGGGCCGAATTCATTTCTTCCGGCCCGTCTCTTCGCTGTTCCGGCCCATCCTGAGCCAGCGCGCGCCGCCTCCGTGCCACTGACGTGTGGGCCCCGCGCCTTCGTCGTCCCCCTCGCGCCCGGCTTCTTCTTCGCGAGCGGCCGCGCCGTCCGCCATTGAAGCAGCTCGAGCTTCGTCCGACAAAAGTGGATGCGGTCCTGATTTTATGCGCGGATGATTCCTTCTGGAAGCCCTATCTATCCCGCACCCGTTTCCGTTGAAATCTTATCCCGACACGGACTCTATCCCCTTCCAATCCCAGTTTCTTCCTCGTGTTTGTTTCGGACTCTTTTAGGGTTTCCACCGCCGCACGCCTCCCTAGCCTCCCGGCCCCTATAAATAGGACCCCTGGGATGGCATCAACGTCCGCACAAGAAACCCCCAAACCCCTTACCCTCCCGAGCTCTTGCGCCGCCGCAATTCTCCATCTAGGGTTTTCGGCCGCGCTTCGTCGCCGTCGATTTGTGCCGCCGCCAGTGTCGCCGCGTCGTCGTCGAGTGCACCGTCAGGTTCAGCATCACCAGGGCTACCTCCAGGAGCCTTCGCCGCGTAACCTCACCGAGCTCGGTCGACAAAACCCGGCACCTCCGCCGCTCGAGCTCGCCACGGCCGCCACCGTCCCTCCCGATCACCGGAGTTGCATCGCAGGTTCGCAATAGCGCCTCTACACGCCGGTACCACTCACTGCCGGCGGAGCCCCGCCGTTCGCCGTTGCCATCGGTCCCCGAGCGGCGCGCCGTCGGTCGGACGTGGGCGCCACCTCACCGCCACCTCGGCATTCGTGCCGACGTGTCGCTTGCGTGGCGCCGTGTCAGCAGGCACGTGTACGCCCGCGTGGCACGGTCCACCGAACCCCAGATATGATCTGGCGTGGACTTGGTTGCTTACCATATTCACTAATCTTCTAGCAGTGATGCCAAAGCTCACTAGGAGATTAATTAATTATGGATCTTGAATCACTAGAATGTCATAAGAGGGATATGGTATTTAGTGGGAGTATCTTTATTAAATTGTTTAATACAAGTTACTTTTGAACATATGTCTTAGTTTTGCATATTTTATATTGTAGATCATGGCACCAATCGCTGTACCTACATCCAGCTTTGCTTTATTCGATACTTGATAAGGAAAAACTGAATGGAACAAATTTTATGGATTGGTCCCGCAACCTAAGAATTGTTCTTAGGCAAGATAAAAGGAACATGTTCTAGAGGAACCAATTCGGATGTGCTGCTTTGAAAATGCTACTGCTTGCTCTTAAAAGCGCCTACAAAAGGCATGTGATGAGTCCCTTGATGTTGGTTGTCTCATGCTTGCCGCTATGAACTCGCACCTTGAAGCGGTTTGAGAACATTGAGGCATACGATATGATCGTGGCGCTCAAAGGCATGTTTGAGACACAAGCAAGAACTGAGAGATATGAGATCTCAAAGAACTTGTTTGGGTGTAAGCTAGCTGAGGGTAGTCCGGTGAGCCCACATGTAATCAAGATGGTTGGTTACACACGAGCTTGGAAAACTTGGTTTTCCACTTAGTCAAGAGTTGGCTCTGATTTGATTCTTGCTTCGCTTCGCAAGCTATGGGCGCTTCATTACGAACTTCCATATGAATAGTTTAGACAAGAATCTCACCAAATTGCATATGATGCTCAAGACTGCAGAAGACAGCATTAAGAAAAGCAACAGTCATGTGATGATGGTGCAAAAGAGTACGAGCTTCAAGAAGAAGGCTAAGACTAAGGTCAATGGAAAGGGCAAGGCTAAAGCTTTGGATAAGATCCAAACCAACAAGCCTATGCCCAAGACTAAGTCTGGCCCGACTCAAGAGAATGAATGCTTTTACTGCAAGGAGCTAGGCCATTGGAAGAGGAACTGCAAGAAATACCTGGCTGATCTGAAAAAGAATGGTGGGACTAAACCTTCCACTTCAGGTATTAATGTTATAGATGTTTTTCTTGCTGATTCTTACGTTAACTCATGGGTATTTGATACTGGATCGGTTGCTCATATTTGCAATTCGATGCGAGTCTAACAAGGATTAGGAGAGTTGCAAGAGGCGAGATGGATCTTCGCGTCGGGAATAAAGCAAGGGTTCTTGCATTAGCCGTCGGGACCTTGCCATTACTTTTGCCTTGTGATTTATTATGGAATTAAATAATTGTTATTACGTTCGACCATGAGTAGAAACATTATCTCGCCTCATGCTTGATGGCGAGAGGTTATAAATTCATTATTGAGAACAATGGTTGTTCTATATTTTTGAATGAAGTGTTTTATGGCTATGCACCTGTTTTGAATGGGTTGTTTATTTTAAATCTTGATGTTGCACCCGTCTATAATATTAATGCGAAAAGGCTTAGGCCTAATAACATGAATTCTACTTTTATTTGGCATTGTCGTTTGGGTCACATAAGTGAGAAACGTATGAAGAAGCTCCATGATGATGGAATTCTAAACTCATTTGATTTGGAATCATTTGAAACGTGCGAATCTTGCCTACTCGTAAAATGACCAAGACCCCTTTCACCGGTCGGGTTGAGAGGCGTCCACCATTGGCACTCGTACATACCGATGTGTGTGGACCAATGAGCACGACGGCTAGAGGTGGTTTTCGATTTCATTACCTTCACCGATGACTATAGTAGATATGGATATGTCTATTTAATGAGGCGTAAGTCGGAATCCTTTGAAAACTTCAAGGAGTTCCAGAGTGAGGTGAGAATCAACTTGGCAAGACAATCAAATCTTTACGATCCGATCGTGGAGGTGAATTTTGAGCCATGAATTTGGTGATCATTTGAAACAATGTGGAATTGTTCCACGACTTACACCACCGTGCACTCCACAATGGAATGGGGTGTCCGAGCGCGAATCGGACTTTGTTGGACATGGTTCGGTTGATGATGAGCCAATCGATGCGCCATTGTATTTTTGGGGTTACGCTCTTGAAACCGCCGCTTTCACTTTAAATAAACTACCATCAAAATCGTAGATAAGACACCATATGAGATGTGGACTGGAAGAGTCCTAGTTTGTCTTTTCTAAGGATTTGGGGATGTGATGTCTATGTTAAACGCTTTGACGCCCGACAAACTCACACCCAAGTCTGATAAATGCTTCTTTATAGGATATCCTAGGGAAACCAAAGGATATTACTTCTACAATAGGGAAGAGGGCAAAGTTTTTGTTGCCCGAAGTGGTGTCTTTTTGGAGAAAGAGTTTCTTTCAAAAGAAGTCAGTGGGAGAAAGGTGCAACTCGAAGAAATTCGAGAAACATCTGAAAGTGTTTCAACTCCTACTAAACCTCTACAGGATGAACAAATTGTTGTTGAACCGATGGATGAGGCATCAGCCCCACGTAGATCTAAAAGGCCACGTCAATTGCCTGTAAGGTATGGGCATGACGTATTATTGTTGAATAATGATGAGCCTAAGTCTTATGAGGAAGCGATGATGGACCGGACTCGAGAAATGGCTTGGAGCCATGAAATCCGAGATAGACTCCATGAGTGACAATCAGGTTTGGAACCTGGTCGATCCTCTTAATGGTGTTAAAACCATTGAGTACAAATGGATCTATAAGAAAAAGATTGATATGGATGGAAATGTTCACATTCATAAAGCTCGACTGGTCGCAAAAGGGTTTCGACAAGTTCAAGGGGTTGACTACGATGAGACTTTCTCACCAGTAGCGATGCTTAAATCTATACAGATCATTCTAGCTATTGCTGCATATTTTGACTATGAGATATGGCAAATGGATGTCAAAACGGCTTTCCTGAATGGAAACCTAAGTGAGGATGTGTACATGACACAACCTGAAGGTTTTGTCGATCCAAAGAATGCTAGTAAAGTGTGCAAACTTCAAAAGTCCATTTATGGGTTGAAGCAAGCATCTCGGAGTTGGAATATACGTTTTGATGAGGAGATCAAAAGGTTTGGTTTCGTTAAGAACAAAGAAGAACCTTGTGTTTACATGAAGGTTAGTGGGAGCGCACTTGTTATCCTAATCTTATATGTAGATGACATATTATTGATTGGGAATGACATTCCAATGCTGGAATCTGTTAAGGTATCATTGAAAAATAGTTTTTCTATGAAAGACCTAGGAGAGGCAGCATATATCTTAGGAATAAAGATCTATAGAGATAGATCAAGAAGGCTAATTGGATTAAGCCAAAGTACTTATGTTGACAAGATGTTGATTCGGTTCAGCATGCAGGATGCCAAGAAAGGGTTCTTGCCTATGTCACATGGCCTAAGTCTAAGCAAGAGTCAGTGTCCTTCGACAACTGATGAGCGAGACCGTATGAATGGTATTCCATATGCTTCAGCTATTGGATCCAACATGTATGCCATGATATGTACTCGACCAGATGTATCATATGCTCTAAGTGTTACGAGTAGATACCAAGCTGATCCCGGTGAAGGTCATCGGGGCGGTGTGAAAAACATTCTTAAGTACTTGAGAAGGACTAAGGATGCGTTCCTAGTTTATGGCGGTGATGAAGAGCTCGTTGTAAATGGTTACACCGATGCAAGCTTCCAAACCGACAAAGATGATTATCGTTCGCAATCTGGTTATGTATTCATTTGAATGGAGGAGCAGTGAGCTGGAAAAGTTCCAAGCAAGGGACGGTTGCTGATTCTACGACGGAGGCCGAGTACATTGCGGCTTCTGAAGCTGCGAAGGAAGGTGTTTGGATAAGGAATTTCATTGTTGAATTGGGTATGGTTCCGAGTGCCTCGGGCCCAATGGATCTCTATTGTGACAATAATGGAGCCATTGCGCAGGCTAAGGAGCCTAGATCCCATCAGAAGTCCAAACATATACTCAGGCGTTACCACCTTATTCGCGAATTGGTGGATAGAGGAGATGTTAAGATTTGCAAAATCCATATGGACTTAAATGTTGCTGATCCGTTGACAAAGCCTCTCACACAGCCAAAGCATGAGGCGCACACAAGAGCTATCGGTATTAGATACTTAAATGATTGACTCTAGTGCAAGTGGGAGACTGTTGGAAATATACCTTAGAGGCAATCATAGAGATGATTGTATTTCATTATGTTCATAACATTTGATAATATGTTATCTTGTTCCTTGAATGAATCATCAGTTATATAGATCAATGAGTATGTGACTTGTTGGTGAAACTCTTTATCTTATATGATGTCGTTCTAAAAGTATCCCTAGTCGAATGTCACTGGTCGGAACACCGGTGACTCCACGACTAGTACATGTATTGATTGATGACCATGTTTCACCGGTCATGGATATAGAGATATCTAATCAATAATGTGGACACATGTTAGAGAACAGAGTGTTGGATAAGACCCACCTTGAGACACTATTGAGATTGTTATGATTCTATGTGTCGTTAGTTGGTCTCAAGCAATGATGATGTATAATCCTTAGACCTGAGATCAGCATGGTTTCCTACATGTGTAATAGCAGTCTTAGGGGTTGCCAAACGCTACTCCGTAACTGGGTAGTTATAAAGGTAGCTTTCGGGTATGCTATGAAACATGCGGAGGAATGTGACTGGTCGGATATGGATTTGCCCTCCTAACATAACGGAGAGATGTCTCTGGGCCCTCATTGTGGTCGAATAAAGAAAGTGCATGGCCATGCCATCAGTGGTCGGGTGTCGACCACATGAAGTTATTCGACACTTGATCGAAAGTATTGAGCAGTCCATGGATGACATATTATCTCACCGAGTTCAACCGGATGTCGTGAGGCAAAGGGAGAATACACAAGCAGGTCGTTCGGTTGCCGAGGTCGTGGGCTGGTCGGTCGTATGGAGATACGACCTAGTCGAAGACTACTCGAACTTAATCACCAATCGGTCGTAAGGAGTTGCAAAGCGGTCGTAGTTAGATACTAATCGGTCGTAAGGAGTTACGAATCGTTGTAATCGATTATGAATCGGTTGTGACTAAGTCTGAGCCGGTCGTAAGTGATAAGGACACGTCGTAGATCATATTGCATTAAGGTTCGTCCGATATATTACGTGTGTGTTCGGGAATCGTTATGTCTTTGTTAGGTACGTGACGACTCGTGATCGGAAAGAGTTTCCGAGTCACAACCGATTACTCACGAACCTATAGGGTCACACACTTAAAGGACTAGGATTTGATTTGGATGGTGATCCGAATTCTTATAGGCCACGAGTTCCTATTGGGCCTCCTGTTCGGGACCCATTATGGATGCCTATATATAGAGGGGCGGTGGCATGGGGTGAGGTGATCGATCAATCCTTTTGGAAGAAAAATCCCGAAACCCTAATAGCCACGCTCTCCTCAACCACGCCGTCGGCGCTAGCACTCCTGCGCGTGGTGTCCCTGCCCCGTACGTGTGGATACCTTGGAGGTGCTGTTGCGAAGCATCAGCACTAGGACGATCCGTGACTCACGACGACCTCAGGAGCTGGAGGAGAACTTGCGACGTTCGTCGGAGTAGGAGGAGAAGACGCGCAGCAAGTACGACTACGACTGCATCAACTCGCTACATCGACTCTACTTCCGCTACGAGTCGGCGCGTCTAGTGGTAATCTCGTGATCTATTACTTGCGGTGGTTCCTTGGTTGCGCGGTAAAATTTTTGTTTGTGCTATCGTAGCCTTGCCGCGATCCTTCACCAACTTGGGTTGGTTAGATGCGAGTACAATTGCTTAGCCATGCTACGAGTCTCACACCTCATGTAAAGTTGCAAATATTAATTATGACTAAGTGACTATGGAACTTTGTGTAAAACTGTGTGCTATGTGTTGTTACGTCGTGATGGCATGTGTTGCACTAAACCAACTGGGTGGTAAAGGATTCAGACTGAGGCAAGTGGTGGAAGCTGTGTGATATGGTGGGCTTTGTGATGGGAATGATAATCTTTGTGACTTAGTTAGAACATGGAAGTCTTACTTTGGTCAATTAAGGACTTAACTTTGTGTGCCATTGAACTGAGCCTTACTGTACGACCACATGTCTGGTATGGGACGGGCCTAACTTAGTAAGTTATGGATTCTCGGCATTGATGTTCAGGTGGATAGGTTAGGCTGTGTGACAGGGTGGAGGTGTGACTACTTGGTGGTTGCATCACGGGCGATCGTCTTCCCCGTCCAATGGTGTGTGTTATACCAATTCTATGTGAGTGGTATAGCGGTTTGTAAGCACACTGGGAACGTCAATGTTTGAGATGAAGTTTTCGAACTGTTTTGTTACGATTGGTGCTTGCTACACTAGTTGTATCTTGTGGGTAAAGTGTACAACCTCTGCAGAGTGTTAAAACAAACTATTCGAATAGCGCGTCATGATCATGGACATGCTCGGGATTTCACACGAGGTAGTTTTCATAAAATGTTTGGGATGGGAGTCAGTGACCTCAATCATATGGCTATATGAAATAAACTGTTTAGTTGTGTGTCTTTGTGGAAATAAATGTTAAATTATTATTGTCTATTTGTTTTGAATTATGCTTTCAATCTATTATTCGTATTCAATTGCAAATGTTGCCTTTATGCAAAAGAACCACAGAAGTCTTTTCTTTGGAATAAGCCTGCATCTATACATTGCATTCTGTGGTATGATTTGCGAGTACGGTTGTGTACTCACGCTTGTTGTAAAACTTGCGCCCAAACCTACAAGAAGAGGAGGAGTCTCACGCCGCTTTCGAGGAGGAGTTCGCGAAGGTTGTTGATCGTTAAGGTCTAGATCCCAGTTGGTTGCTGTGGTGAATTGATGGGGTCTGCCGCTGGAGTTATTTCCGTTCATTCTTGCTTATTTCTCTGTTAGCCCTGCGTGGCTTAATAAGTGTAAACTCGACTATAAGGTCAAAACCCTTATTTGTTATTCCAAACTAATCGTTTACTTTATTTATTGCTTGTGTGGATCGGTATTTACCTATGTTAACCCTGTGTGCACTAGCATGATCCTGGACTAGTGCAGTATATACAGAGGGTTCCAGAATCGAAATTCTGGGTCCCGACATTAATTCAGAGCTATTCGAGAAGTATCCAAGAGATATCCGAATGGAAGCTTCCGTCTCTATTCTAATGCAACAAGTGATTGTAAGATCGAGGAGGCCGACTAGAGGGGAGTGAATAGGCGTTTTAAAACTTCTATGTACTAAAACCGATTTCTAAAGCAGAAGCTTATAACAATACGGTTTTGCACAATTAAAGCCTAAATCAACTAGGTTCAACTAAGTGCACCAACAATACAAGTTAATTGATGAATATTGCAATTAAGCAAAGGCTTGCAAGCTATTCAATTCTAGCAATGTAAATAGCACAAAGCATGGCAAGCATTCATACACAATGAATAAGAAATTTAATACAAGAAATATAAATTGCACAATGTAAAGTAAAGAATGCAAACCACAAAAGACATGGCGATGTTTTGCCGTGGTGATCGGAGACTTGCCGGTCTCCCCTAATCCACGTTGAGGGAAACTCAAACCAATTGGGCCAGCTCCACGAATTAAGCCTTCCTCCGAGGTATCAACACCTCGCTCCACGAAGGTTGCTCTTACTCTACTCCAGAGATGGCGAGCACCAAGCCACTCACAAACACCGGCCCTTCTCACAAGCTTCACTTGAGAAGATCACCGAACCACGACGCCTCCACGCCGTCTAGGTGTCGGCAAACACCAAGAGTAATAAGCCAAGCCCCTTGCTTGACTCTCACCACATGCAACGAATGCACAAGCTCAAGTGGATACGAAATCCACCTCTAGATGCAACACATGCAACTAGAGACCTCTCTCCTTGCTCACAAGGTACAACACATGCACAATTGAGAGGAGAAGCTCACACTAGCTCAAGTGAGTGAAATGGGATGCCAAAAGTTGCCTCTCAATCGGCCAAGGGGGTATTTATAACCCCTACACCAAAAACTAGGCCAAGGGGGTATTTATAACCCCTACACCAAAAACTAGCCGTTTGGAGACGAAACAGCCAAAAACTAGCCGTTACAGACTTGGTGCGGTCGTACCGCACTCACAAGGGCCGGTACAATCGTTCTGAGCGGTTGTACCGCTCTTTTCATGGCGGTCGTACCGCAGCTCAAAAACAGCACAAATGACACTCGGTAAAATGGTCATAACTTTTGACTCCGATGTCAAAATTGAGTGATCTTGGACTCTATTAAAAGCTTATTCAGAAGGCTACACAACCCACCTATTTGATTTGATCTCAAACACATTTTATAAAATCAAAAGACACAACTCTAAAGAGCCACTACCATGGTCTAAGACCAAAGTATTAGCAACAAGCAATCTTAGACCATGCCAAGGGAAAATACATGAATCCCAGCAATTTGCAAAACACATTTGCAAACTTAGATCATGCCATAAGGAGTAGGTACATGGACTTCAACCATTTGCAAAGTATAGTCACATGTTACAAGGATTAAATGCATGAGCCTCGACTATTTGCAAAACACATTCACAAATAATAGCATCATGCCACGGAGAGCTAGAGCAAGTGAGATTGAGCTATCAACACATGATGAAACTCAAGCTACTAGACAAGACCCCTCTTAATAGTACGACAACCTATACTAGCAATCCGGTCTTCCAACCAAACACCAAAACCGGCAAAAGACTACGAACACATCCTTAGCTCTAGCTAGTCATACATTTGCCTTGAGTATCCACTTGAAGCTTGATGACGCACATCCTCGCTTAAACTTCGGGTTCTTGACTTGAAAGCTCATCAACACGTGATGACTTTTCTTTGCTTCGAGATATTGACTTGATGCCCATCAACACATGATGACATCCTTCATCCCGAGTCTTGATATGCATCAACACATGATGCAATCTTGGCCTCTATCAATACATGATGGATCTTTTCATGACTTGATGATAAACTCATGATCATGTCTTCTTCGAGATCTTGATATGTATCAACACATGATACATCTTTTTCTTGAACCTTGACTTGATGACGATCAACTCATGATGCCATCCAAAGTCTTCATCACCCTAGAACATAACATATTCATCCAAATTATGGAAAATGTTAGTCCCATAATGATTAACATTAATTACCAAGATATACCAGCAATAAAATGCTTCTAAACAAGCCATTGAAAATCCTGGATCGGTACTACCGCCAACCAAGTTGCGGTACTACCGCTTGGTCCGTTCGTACCGCACAAAGGAGCGGTACTACCGATTGCAGGGTTTCCAATTTTGCCGAAAAGACATGCTCTCTAGAAAATAAATACCGACATACAAATATCGGTACAATCGCATATCGGTACGACTGTTTCTCAAATGTTGTACGGCCGATTAACAAGAAGAGCTCTGAGTCAAAATGCATATGTTCTGGTTTTATTCAACCGCCAACTAGAAATCAAAACGACCGCAATGCGGTAGTTCCGCAGTGTAACTCTGGTACGACCGATTTCTGAACAATGCACTTAAGGCTTTCAAATTTAAATTCAAATGCATGCATGATCCTAAATTAATCCATATGGCACAAGAACATGCTATCAATCTATTAGTCATGATCCCTCTATTGTCATGCATTTCCATTACCATGTCGTCATCCATAAACTGGGACTAAGCCTTTAAACATCTTAGCACACATGTTAGTCCCACAACACAAATTCAAATAATTGAATATAGATAAACATGAGTATGTATAAACTACACAAGTTATATATATACTCACATATAAGTATATATGAACTACACAAGTTATATATACCATGAGTATATACGAACTACAAGTTGTATATACTAAATATGAGTGTATACAAACTACACACGTTGTATATACTCATATGAATATATTAACTATACAAGTTAAATATATTCAAGGATATATGAACATCTATGAACTACACAAGTCTCATATGCTCTCATATACTCATATGAATATATTAACTACACAAGTTAAATATATTCAAGGATATGTTTCAAAGTAAAGATCCTTAATATATGTGGAAATAGAATATGGATCAATACTAATGAAACCACAAAATATAGAATGAACTCCCCCTAAATGTGTGCATACACAAATATGTAATGGAAACATATGCACATATCCAAGTTAACCTTTTTGGTGGAGTTTAACCTATATTTTGGATCCGAGGAATGCAACAAGATATAATAAGAAGAAGTAGAATGCATACCTCTTGTATTTTCATCTTTATATCCAAACGAGACTAAGCAATAGATAATCAATAGAATTGTTAGTCTCACAAATAGATTTATCATTAATGAATACATACCTGTTTGGATTTTTGCTTTTATATCCAAGCTAAGACTAAACATGATATAACAATAAGAGTGTTAGTCTCACAAGTGAATTTGTCATTAATCACCAAAATACTATATTAACACATAATGGCAGGCCTAGATCCTTCAGCGATTCACCGCCTCCAGCTGCTCCTGCACCCGTAGTCCCGCCCGCCCAAGGCGCAACATCTCCCGCCCGCGTCTCCCAAATCGCCCCTAACCATAACCCTCGCCGCCGCCGCCGCCACGTTCCTCCTCCCTCGCTGTCGCCTCCTCCCCTCCCCTCCCATCCCGCAGTCCCTTCTCAGTCCTCAATCCTCATCTACCCCTCCCCCACCCGCCGACGACTCCAACGGAAGCAATGCGATCGTGTTCGGAGAAGCCGCCAAGAACTCGAGCAGTGAGTGATAGCTGCAAGAAGAGGAGGAGCTAGCCAATGCCGCCACGGCACTTGTGGGCGTAGGGATAGGAGGATATATGGGAGGAGGGGGCGCGTTCGTCGACGGCTTCCGCCGCTTGTTCCATCGCCACACGGCATCCGGCTCCAACTCCAACCAGTCGTCTGCCGGTGACGAGTCATCTGAACTCGAGGTCGTCGAGGACCCGGATCTCGTCGAACTTCATGCCATCCACGTGCCCAAGCGCAAGATGCCGCTGCCGTCGAGAGCCACAAGAAGGTGAGGCCTAGCTCCACTCTGAAACTCTCCAGTGGTTATCTTTGATGTTTGCTTTGCTTGATTTCAGTTGGGGGCAAAAGTTTCTTACTTTCTCGTGATCCTTGATTCGTCGCCACGGGAAGCTTTTAGCCAAGGTTAGATCTTTGTGGCAGTTGCTTACTAAGATATTGTACAATACTAGTGTTCTTTTTTTCCTTTGTGCAATACAGTGACTGGGGGGTAAAGCTTGCGTTTTTTATCCAACTTTTTATCTTTCGACCGATAAAACGATAGGTGCTTGTGATCCAATTCCCCTACTAGTCTGTTTGACCTCTTACTTCGACTGATCTAGGAAAAGATTCTGTAGAACTAAAGGATTCTTGCTCTGTTGTGATATTGTTTGTTGTACTTGATTCATTTATAAAGAAATGTGCAATCGAAGCACTTGTTCCATAAAGCTGGTGCCCTCTTTTGGGTTCCTCTCTCTCTATATATATATATATACTTGCATTTAGTTCTCTACTAGTTCGTTTTTTTTCTTTCAGTGAAGTAGTTGTTCCACCCGTATTAGTTCAATTCTTAGTCAAATAATGCAGGTTGCTGCTGGAGGGAGGCTATATAATGTGGTTGTTGACACAGAAACCACTAGAAAGTAACTCCTACAAAATGGAGATCTCAGAAGGAGGGTTACCAACATACCATTGAACAAGTGAAGGTTGGTATTTTCCTAATATTGTACTGTTCATTTTTTTTACAATGGTCTATTGGATGTTTTGGTCTGGTAGATTTAAATTTATCCCTGAACTCTAGTGCTTTATTGTTTTCTTCCAATCTATAGCTCTAGAACAGCATTCTGCATTGTGTATACCTTGTCATTCATTATATCCTAAATCTCAGAAATACATGCTTGTTGTTTCTTTAAAGAGATTTGCTTATTGCATAATGCTATGGCTTATGTCTTTGGTTCAACATTTGTGTGTCGAAATATGGAGGCAGCAAAGGAGGTAATGTTGTTGTTTTTTTCTCATAAATATGTTTAGTCACTCTAGTAACTGAGCAATGTCTATCCAAGTATAATATATAAAATGTTGGTTGTTACTGTTATAGTTGATTCTATTCTTGTCACAGGTCGCGTTTAATAGAGAAGTTGGCAATACAAGTGTGACCCTTGAAGGTGACATTTTTCAGCCTAGTGGCCTTTTGACTGGAGGTAGTCGCAAGTAATGTGTCACTTTTCACATTTCAGTATTTCACTGAATGTAAATGTTTAGACTGATCTTTTTTTAGTTGAATTTGGTAATGGATTGTGCTTTGCTATTCCTATTTGGAATTATGTTCAATGCTTTTCCGTGAAGAACAATGGTTTTTCCAGCATTCTTAGGGGAATCTAGGACAAAAATGCACATCAAGTGCTCTTTTTTTGTATTGGTTGGTAACAATCAGAACTTGGGACATGAATGGTAGTCTTGTCTTTGATTTATCATATGTAATGATTTTACTTACTAATGTGACCAGGTATAAACATTGGATTTTTGTTCCCCTTTTGTGATGATTACCAATATGATAATGCAGAGGTGGTGGGGACTTGCTAAGGCAACTCCACGAATTGGCTAAAGCTAAGGCTGATCTCTCCGATCATGAGAAAAGGCTCTCTGTTATTGAACAGAAGGTAATCACTGAACGTGATGCCAACACATGATGTCTATCTACTTCCTATTCCCTTTTGTAATCATTTATATGACTCTCCAAAGGTCCAAGACCTCATCATGTGATGTGGTACTGCAACACATCCTACTAACCACAAGTTGCCCCTAAAGATCTGTGCTCATCTGTTCACTGAGTTTTCAATTTCATACTAATATTTTCATTTTGCCACATAAGAAAGAAATGCATGGTCAAGCTGTTAAGTTCTTAAGAACAAAATAAAATATAGCTTGTATAACAGTACTTATAATGGTACATATTGTTTGGTGCCATTGGAGCATATGTTTATTTTTGTTTCACTACTGAAGATTTTTTATGATCAATCATTCCTCAATCCAAAATGTTCTGTGTATTGAGTTGTTGCTTTGCTGTAGAGAAAATAAGAACTTAACTAGCACTGCACGATATGCATGTTGCAACACTCACATTGGAATTGGTAAGTTATGACCTGCTGATTACCTGTCAAATCATCACTTGGATTTGATTTTGGCACGTTGTTGGATTTACTGGCAGAACAAAGTCGATGTAATGATTTGGAATCTCTTGGTTATGTTCTTCTATATTTTCTCTGAGGGAGGTAGGCTTATATTTCTACTGTTTGGTAGGGCATACTAGTATACTACGATGATGTTTGTGGCAAAGTGTGCTAGGCGCATCTGGGATTGCATTGCGCTTAAAAATCACTGGTGAAACAATAGTGTAAGTCAACTTTTTTTAGATACTTGATTGCTAAATAGACATCATATCTAAAGCTATTTCAAGAGCCAACTTTTAAAAAACTAACAATCCCAAATGCAGCCTTAGTCTAGTTCCAACTAGGATTTTCTTCACATTTTTAGATATTCTAGCTATAATGATGATCTGAAATTGGTAAGCTCAAAACAAGCTTTATAGCACAGGATCTTATAAAGCTATTCCCTGATTAAGTAGTACTATCTACTACAAATGACTGTTAAAAGTTCAGTTATTTCAACATATTCTATCTGAGTTCGTACTTTCCATATTATTATCCAATATTTTGCTCATCTTTTAACAGGTTATGAGTTTGACTATGTCTTCGACTGGACTGTTTTTGAAATATAAACAAGGCCAGAAGCCTCAGGAACTTTATCACGGGTTATAATTACCTACATTTAAGAAGTTTCAATTTATCACAAGTACTTTTAACATTACGTTTTAATTTACCTTAAATATACCATCCATTAATTTTGAGGATAATTTTGACTATTTTGTGATGCCATCAACGCGTGGTGTATCTGGGGCACTAACATGGCACCTACATCCTACATGTCACTTCACATGATAGAGATTAGCTCTCTGCATGGAGTTCCCCCAAGACGCTCTCCCAGGACCATCTACTTGCTTCTCTAGAGATATCTTGAAGGCTAAAGACTATTCTCCTACCTCAGGCCACCGCAGTGGTGTGAAACTTCTCTCGCTGTCGTGGTCTACAGATGCAGGGCCAGCTTCGACTAAGCCCGTCCCCTCCGAGTCATACCGGTACGCTCCTAGTGGCCCAAATGCTTCTCCTCGTTCGAGCTGCCCTGTTCTTTATCTGGTTTTTCCTCTGGTTCTTTCGCTGGTATGTTCGACCACGTCGAAGCAACCAAATCTTCCATGACCACGTAATCGAAACTCTTTCGACTACGCCCAACCGAGTCTCCTACAACTTCGTAGTAAAAAATCCTTCGACTACGCCCAATAGAATTTTCTACGACCACGTAGTCAAAACCTCATCAACTACGTAGTCGTACCACCTCCGACTACATCTAGTTGTATCCCCTCCAAGGCTCCGACTACAGGTAGTCATAACTCCTTCAACTACTCCTAGTCGTACCTCCTACGACTACATCTAGTCGTACTTCCGACTACGTGTAGTTGTGTCAACTTCGATTACAGGTAGTCATACCCCCTCCGACGTCAAGTAGTTGTATTCTTCTTGTATCCTTCCTACAAGCACATTAGGCGGTTGTATCCTTCCTACGACCACGTTGAGTTGTCGTAATCTTCTTGTGACCACGTCGTGTAGTTGTATCCTTCTTTGGACCTGGTAGTCCCCTTTTCCAACTATACGTAGTTGTACCTCTTCGACTACGCATAGTCGAACCTCTTTCCGATCAGGTAGTCGAATTTTCTTCGACTACGTGTATAGGTAAACCTTCTTCGACTACACATAGTCGTGCCTACCACGACTACACCAGCCGTATCGCTTATGACCACCCCCAATCGTAAATCTGACTACCTCTCCTTTGACTACACCTAGTCGAACTTCCTTTGACCAGGCATAGTTGAACCTCCTTGTAGTCGAACTTCCTTCGACCGCGCAGCCCGCTACGACCACTGTAGCACCTTTGAGTACTACAGCACCCACGTATACTGTAGTGCTACTACTACACAGCCGCTATGACCACAACCACAGTTTCGACCGATGTGTTTTGACCACACAGTCTCGACCACCCAGTTTCAACCACTTTGCTTCAACCACTTTGTTCGATCACTGTGTTTCAACCATTGTGTTTTGACCACCCAGTTTTGACCACTTTGCTTCGACCATTATGTTTCGACCACTTTGTTCGATCACTGTGTTTCGACCACCCAGTTTCGACCGCTGTGTCTTGACCACTGTATTTCGACCACTGTGTTTTGACCATTAAGTTTGACCACTGAGTTCCGACCACTTAGTTCGACCAATTTATTGACTCAGACTATCGTTTCATTCGAGTGTTCCTTTTGTGAGTGCACTTGAAGCTATGACCATGGTCTTCGATCGGGTGCCTATGACACTGTAGCTCCTACAACCATTGTAGCTGCTACGACCACTATAGCTGCAACCACTGTAGCTTTTATGACCACTACAGCTCATACGACCACTGCAGCTCCTACGACCACTGTAGCTGCTATGACCACTGTAGCTGCTGCGACCACTATAGTTTTTACGACTTCTGTAGCTTCTACGACCACTGCAGCGTTTCTACGACTATTCCCTAATCGTAAGTCTTCCTACGATCAGTCTATGGTTGTAAACCTTTCTACGACCACCATCTGGTCGTAAGTTCTTCTGCGACCAGTTCCTAGTCGTAAGCCTTTCTACGACCACCACCTGGTCGTAAGTTCTTTTACGATCAGTTTCTAGTCGTAAGCCTTTCTACAACCACCACCTGGTCATAAGTTTTTCTGCGCTCAGTTCCTAGTTGTAAGCCTTTCTACGACCACCGTCTAGTCGTAAGTTCTTCTACGATCAACTCCTAGTCGTAAGCCTTTCTACAACCACCACCTGGTCGTAAGTTCTTCTGCGATCAGTTACTAGTCATAAGCATTTGTACGACTATCCCCTGATCGTAAGTCCTCCTACGATCAGTCTGTGGTCGTAAGTCCTTCTATGACCAGTCCTTAGTCGATGAGGCTTACAGACGTGTGGGCCTGGTCGATCAGGGAGCCTTCCACGCCATATTGAAAGATATGGCCTGGCTGTTCTGTTTGAGTTGTCGTTAGATATGTTTGCACTCATTTGAAGTGTTTCGTTTATTTGCATGTATTTGGACTTATTGAATTTTATTTGGTTGTTTTCAGCCGCTCTTGGGTTTAATCGTAGTCTACGTAGTTAGACCCTGACGCTGTGATGGGACCACAACCCCAACAAGATCAAGATGGTCAAAGTATTAAATAGAATGATTATCAGCATGTTGAGCGAGATTATTACCAGGATATCGAGAAGGGCGAATATCAAGATATAGAGCTTTTATCAGAATATTGAGCAAGGTGAGTCAACACTTTGATCATATTGCACCTACTCTTTGCAAATTATGTGACTTTAAATTATGAAATTGCATTGCTATGATTTATGCAACTATATTTGGTCTAGTCGTAGCTAATGCCTTAATGATAATTGCGTATAAACTACCAATCCTTGAACTTGGACACTATCCTTTGTCACCCTAGACTTAATGGACAACATACTAATTAATAAGTTTGTATCTAAGTGTCATGCTTAGCCTTGCTTATATACATTGTCAGGTGGGCATTAAATTGCCCAATGACACTCACTCAAAACATAAAAACTGGATTTGGGCAGTCGAGGCTGGGAGCCTGGCTGGTATGTTGGACTAAATGGTTATTTTTAAAACCAATAAAACCTGAAAAACTGTTTTTGACTTGGGTGACTGGAAAGAGTGGCTGGTGCCAGGTGCACGAGAAGAGGTTGGTATGTGGATGTACCGTCCAAGTCAATTAAGGATCGAATCTGGTAGTGACCACTCATGTAAAACAATGCAACCACAAGTCGGTAACACATACGATCTGGCTGACTAATTTGTTCGCCTCAGCGTGGCTTCGATGTTGGTGGATGCGGGTGGATAGCCGGGGGAGAACGAAGCCACATGAACCGCACAATACTAAAGGGGTACCTTCCGAGGACAAGCTGTGGAGACCAAAGGTGGTGATATCTAGCGGTGCGAAGTTGCAAAGAGGTTGGGTATTGTAAAAGCCTTGTGATAATCAACATTAGCCACACACCTACGGAAGTGTGTCGGGGCAGTATAAGTTGATTTATCTCTTGTGAGGAAAGTGCACAAACTCTGCAGAGTAAGAAAACTATCTAGATAGTCATGCTCTCGGTCAAGAGCGGTGCTGAGAACTTGCTGGATATAGCTTTCCTTTTTATAAAAAACCTATTTGTGGATGGAAAGATGGGGTGGGACCCTAGGGATTTGGAAAAGCCTGGTCTAGAACTAGTGGTAATTACGGGATAGTCTGAGCATTGAGTGGTTGGTGCCACTTAATGGTATAGGAGGTTGGACCTCCACTAGTACATTTCAACAAGAACTCAGTTTATAAAATGTAACATCCCAAAATTTTGGTCTGTTTTGAAGTTTTAAAAGAAAAAGAACCAGTTGGATTTTTCTGCTAAAGTTAAAAGTTTAATATGAATTTTCAGAGTTCAAAAACAATTTAACATGATTAATGCCAACATCAACTATTATCAAAACTATTTCATTTGGATTTTATGTGCTTGGATATATTTTCTAGAATTTTCTAGAATTTTTCTGAGTGCATTTGCTATTTTCTAAGTGTTATTTGCCTTTTCTGTTATTTCCTAAAAAGAAAAAGCTATTATTAATCTCAGAAAATCCTCGGGCCGAATCTTCCGTTCAGCCCGCTTCTATTCCCGCAGCCCAACCCTTTGGCCCAGTTCTTCCGAAGCCCAGCCGAGAGCCTCCTTCAGCCTTTCCTTTTTCTTTGTTTCACTGCCGGGTAGGTCCCGCCTTTGCCACTTGTGTGTCGTCTTCAACCCGAGCTCCTCCCGGTGTCCGTGAACAGCACGCACAGCCATGTCGTCTCCAACTCAAACTCCTCCATCCGGGCACTATTTAATGGACCGACCGCGTCATAATTTGCACTCATGCCTCCTCTTCCAAAACCCTAACATCTTGTTCCCGGTCTCGTTCTCTTTGCGCCGCAATCCGCCGAAGAACAGAGCCGGCCGCCGAGGACTTTCTTGTCGGAGTTCTTCGCCATCCGAGCATCGTAGGTCGAGCCACCACCGTCGTCGTGATCGCATCATCGAGGGCTACGCCGTGCTCCCTCCATCTTCGGCCGGGAGTGATCGGAGCGCCGTTTTCATTTTCGTCATCAACCCGGCCGCCGCCTCTCCTTTTTCGATCTAACCCTTGGTGAGCCTTGTGTCTTTCTGAGCGCATCATCCCGTGCCTTGGGTTCCACTCATCTAATCCCCTCTCCTTTCGTTGCTTCTCCTTCGCCGAGATGCCGTCGTCACTCGTTTTCCTTGTTTCCGGCCATCTCCTTCTTGTCGGCATTCCAGTCGATCTCCGGAATCTTCAAGGTGGTTTTTGAGATCCTCGGGACGTCTCCAAGCCGGTGCTCCTCTCAATTTTCTTTGGGCGCCACTCCTTCACTGATGTCGCCATGACCGTGAGCTCCTCCACCGCCAAAGTCGTCGCTGTCGCCACCTCATCGGGATTCGCCTCCGCCTCTCAGAGCATCACCAAGTCACCGGGATCTCATTTTTGTCTTCGGCCGGACTTGAATCGCCTCCGTTCGTCCTCACCTTCATCACTGTCACCGCCGGCCAAGAGCTCCAGTGCCCTGCTTCTCCTTCGTTTTCTCTCCCGGCTGATGTGGCAGCCATGTCACCCATCCACCTTTGCACCACCTCAGATCTTGGCCCATGTGGCGTCCTCGTCATCGTCTGTGTCAACAGGTCATGTGGCAGACTCAAAATCCCACCCGGGCTAAGTCCTCGTAAACCTAGTCCATGGTGCACCAAGTCAATGTCCAGTGGGGCCCACCTATCAGGTTGTCTTCGTCCCATCCGAACAGCCCTGCTGACGTCAGCCGACGTCATATTCCGGAATTTCCAAAAGGAAAATAATTCGGGATAATCTGAAAAATCCAATTTAGGGTATTTCTTTAGATTTCAATCTTCCAGAGTCCATATCTTTTGCATCCGAACTCCGATTGAGTCCATTCAAATTCCTAAATTTATCTAAATTCGAGATCTATTTATCTACGATTTTTTTAAAAAAAATTGGAGTTTGTTTTCTCTCTGTTATTTATTTATTTGGTTTATTTGCTTGTTTGCGAGTAGACGTCGATACTTCGGGAATCTTTGAGCAAGGAGTAGCATACCAAGATCAAGATCAATCCCTGGATTTATTCCCAGGCAAGTCATGGTCCTTTGATCATATTGAACCTATAATTTCAAAAGTATATTATTTTATACAATTGCATGCTATCTTTATATAAATTGCTTTGGGTATAGTTATTACCTGTTGTCATTACGCCTCCATTGATTATTTGAATGTCATGTATCCTTTGTCACCTTAGCATGGGTAGTTTTAGTTGGACATATTTATATTGCCAACATGGGTATCGTACATATGCTTAGTCTTGCTTAGTTACGACAGGGTTTGTCATCACATGTGTCTTAATAATTAATTTTGACTTAATGATTTATGGAATCGTGGTGGTGAGCCATTCTTGTTAAAACTTGTGTACCATGACGGGGTTAGTCATGGGTCTTGGTTAAACAAAATGGTTTTCGCTCGGGCGAGTGGTTGGTGGATAGTGGGGGTGTGGATTGAACATGTTGTGGGTTTGTGGTAGTCTCGCCTGAGTAACTTGTCAAGGATTTAATCTTGTGCGCCATTGAACTGGGTCTTAACCGTACAACCACATGTCTAGTATGGGACGGACCTGGCTGATTAATTAGCAATGTCTTAATTTCGGTTCTGTCATGTGAAGTGTGAGTCGTGGAAAACGTATTCTCACGGTGGCGCAAGAGGGGGGCTCTGTCTGGTCGGAAAGACATTCAGTGTTGAAACTTTAGCGGGCAGAACTAGGTTAAGAAGGAGCTTTGTAAAAGCCTTGTGATGATCACTTAGTCGCGCACCTCGGAAGTGTGTTAAACGGACATTATAAGTTGATCTATCTCTTGTGGGTCAAGCTGTACAACCTCTACAGAGTGTAAAACTATTCGAATAGCCGTGTCCGCGGTTATGGACGTGCTTGGGGATTTCACATGGGAGATAGAGTTTCTTAAAAAATGTGTCGGAGTGTAGATGGGAAGTTCACTTGATGAATATAATGTTCGTTTGGTGAATAGGTCATTCGCTTGGTGGGTTGTGTCGATTGGTGAATGGGGAATTCACTTATCGTTGGTTTGGTTGGGAAGTGAATGGGAAGTTCACTAGTCGTTCAAAACAATTGTTTATTTATTTATTATTATTTTTAATTACGCATTTTAATCTATTTATTGTATTTATCGTAAATGTTGTTTTCTGCAAAAGAGCCATACAGCTAACCTTTGTTCAAGCCCTGCATGAATACTATTTGCATACATTTCCCCACGGCTTGCTGAGTATATTCAAAGTACTCATGGCTTTGCGCCCTGTGTTGTTTAAATCTCCACAGAAGAACCAGGAAACTCCGAGTTCTACCAGGAAGAGTACCATGAAGGTTTTGCGGATTAGGATGCGTTTCTCCACTCGATTGCCTGTGGGCATGTTGATTGGCCATTTGAAGAGTTTCGTTCCGCTGCAAGAGTTTATTTATTTCTTTAGCCCTACATGGCAAGTTAAGTAAACGTTGACCATAAGGTCCAGTTATTATTATTATTTGTTACTTTGAGATCTTTTTAGTTAAATCGAATAAATAGATGGTATTTCATCACTGTTTGCATATGTGAGCTAGCTACTGATCTGGGACTAGTTCAGAATACACAAGGGGTTCCTGAGATGCATTTTCGGGTCTCGACATAAAACCTGTTGTTTAAAATGTTAAGTCTCAGGATATTTACTACTTAATCTAATTCAAACATGGCTTTGGGCAAATAAAAGAACTTTGAAACTTCCTTGACCAGCCTTGCATCTATGATAAATGCATTGTGTGTTGGCTCGCGAGTACGGTTGTGTACTCATGTTCGCTATTTACATTCTTTTAGTCTGTAAGTGCAAAGGAAGACTACTGGGACGACTACGAGGACTGTTCACCACGAGTACTGTTTATGCTGAGGACTGTTCACCACGAGTACTGTTCATGCCGAGGACTATCCGCACCAAGGACTGTTCACCACGAGTACTGTTCATGCCGAGAATTGTTCACCACGAGGGTTGTTCACGCCTTGGGCTGTATGGACCATTCCTTTCAGTGCAGCATGGTGGCATCTGGTTGTAGACTCCAACCGGCGTTCCCTGCACTACACGACTACAACCTTCAGCCAAGACCTGGTTGTAGGCCTGCCTAAGGAATGATTACGGGTGTTGATCAAGACTGAAGACCAAGAAAGCCAAGAACTAGGTCACGAGCCCACAGTCAATTGCCGGTGGGCATATCGTAGGGGTTCCATGTGTTATGCCTTGAATCTTCTTCCGCTGCTATTTTCTGAAAGTATTTGGCCTGACCGACCCTTCTGCAAGTTGAAAGTAGTAAGGTATATTTATGTTTGTCTAGTATTAGGCAATAGCTTGCATTTTCGTGATATGTGTTTGAACCAATGATATAACTATGTGTGCTATGTTCTGATCTAGGGAATGCCACAAATATACACAGAGGATTCCAACTTCCAAATTTGGGGTCCGACACATACTTTTAAGCAGACATAGAAAACCTACCTTGACATTCTTTGTCATCTCCTCTAAACAACACTTTGGCAGTATTAATTATCTCCTTATGAAATGAGACAATGCCCTTTTATCATGTTTCATCCTTAATCAAAAGATCTATGCATATGCGCCAAGCTTCTGAACCTCATCGATAAATTCGACCATCAACTCCAGTCCTTTACTTCCTCCTCAACAAGGCGAAGAAAGATCACACTCTCAAAAACAAAAGTCATTTCTAGTACATCACAGAGCCCAACACGCGGATAACTCATAGCCTAAAGTTCCTAAGTTGATTTGGTGTCTAAACCACAAGTGAATGCGTGATTGCACCCTGAAAGGTGGTTGTACTTGATATCTCCCCTATAACTACACTAAGATTCTGTTTGGTAGAGTTCTAGATTCTCATTTTTTAGATTATGCTTCTGATTATCTGAGAATACACTTATCTAAGAATCTGGAGCTGTCTGTTGAAAGCGTTTGACTGGTAGATTGGCTCCAAAAACCATATAGAGGAGGATTAGAGGCAAATAGATCAAGCTACCCTTTGTACAAATACTTCAATTGTGTCTTATAATGCTTGCTACGTAGATCACTAGACAGGAAAATCTCCTGTTCATTGAGGAAATGTAGAGTGATTTACACGTCATGGATGAATCATTTTATTACATTGAAGATAGAGAGAAGACCCCCAAGCGGTCAAAAAGATGATAAACATAAAGGAAATTTCCGATTTGAGATGTGTATATCTTTCACAGGAGAAATTACTGTTGTATCATTTGTTCATGGGCCATGACGGCATCTTGTGAGTAGTTGCTTGTAATAGAAATAGGCTACGTGTAGAACATTTGTTTTCCTTTTTTTCAATAAAATGTACCGAGATAAATTGTCAATCTCAAGCCAATTACAACTTTTTCACTGCATCTAATAGAGGCACTCTTTTTTATTAGAAAAACTCTCTACAGAGAAAGTTCAGGTTCAAGAATATGAAGAAACTACATGCTTTTTACATGGCCGTGAATTCATAAATAACAACCAAGAAACTAGAAATCTTGACTTAAAATATTGTTACTAACAAAAGTACAATACAAGCTCCATTATGTACAGAAACCCAACTGTTTGATAGCATCACTGCTATTTTTAATTAATCAGATGTCTCAAGAGTACCTTTGCAATATAAACTTGGCTGTGCAATGTTCAAACAGAGATGGCTTCTAAGTAGTAATCCATTGACTTTAAACATTACATGGAAAAATAATTTTTACCCAATTGGGGCTACGAATACAAGATGGCGATCACATTTGGGTCGAATCTACCACACCACACAACAGGGACAATGCCACTGTGCTGCATCGTGCCTGCGACTCAGAGAAGGACGTATTGGGGCACCACACAATGAAACTTAGGAAGAATTGGCTTGGAACCGGAAGCGAAGAAGAAGGGGAGCGAGCAAAGCAAGAGGCGGAGAGAAGGACCAGCAAACGGAAGAAGATAGGGGGTGGCGGCGGAATTAGGGTTTACGGGAGCAACACCGTACCTTCAACCGAGCACCGGGCAAAGAGAGCGCGGGACGTATGGTCTCCTCTTCTTGTCGCCGGTCGCCGCCATCGACCCCAGCCACATTTGTCGCCCCTAGACGCGCTGTCGCTAGAGGGGAATCGAGAGCAGCAATACGCGAAAGGAACGAAGGGGTACGCGAGGCCGCTCGGGATGGGATGGGGTGTTGAGGGTATATGAGTGGCAAAATACGGGTAAATAAGTGCAACTTTTAAGGGCAAATATATTTCATGGGGTTGACTTCCTACGAGAATCCACGTGAAGGTCGCTTCTTGTTACTAGTTCGTTTTCGAGACAGCTCTTCGCGAGAAGCAGGATCATATCGGTTTGGGAAGCTGGGTGTTTGGTACTGCTCCACGAGATCCAAACGAGAAGCTAGGAGTAGGAGTTGTACCAAACAGGGCCTAAGCAAGCATAAGGTCTTATTCAGAGAAACTATATAGTCACACTATGATCGTGATTGAGGTAGGACCAAACGGCAAAACCCTAAAGGAAGATTGAGCACGATGATATCACTCAATTAATAGAAAAAACGATCTAATTTGATTCACTCGGAGATATCTAATGTACAAGGCATACATGATTGTAGAGTTGGGATTAGCAAATAAAATATGTGCATGAGCGACAGTTTCTTTGATGACGAAACACCGTCTGAACTTGATGTACAGTGAACTAAGTAGTTGGAGGGGGGTGGGTAAAATTTGTAAAAATGGAAATCAAGAGTTTCAATATTGCAAATATACCAATTGCATGATAAATGCAACTAAAGTGTGAAAGTCCTATAAGGGTGTGTTTGGTTGGGGAACCAAGTGGGATGGGATGGTCTGATCCATGAACAAGAGGTCATACCTGTGTTTGGTTCGCGGAATGGAACGAGATGGTCCGGGATGAGATGGTTCCACTTCAGGGAATATACCCATTTGATCCGAGATGATGTGGTGCAACAAATTTTGGTGAACGAACTCGTTCTCTCTGTCACGACGAGGGCATGAGGGAATGGGAGGGCGACAGCAACTCGGCAAGGGGAGGGTGACACCGGTCGATGGAGACGAAGGGGATTAGGGAGGTGGCGGAAGGTGTCGGAGCTGGTCGTGGAGGTGGTGGGAGGAGCCTGTCCACGAATGGATCTGGTCAGGGAGGCCGGCCATGGGTGGATTTGGTCGGGCACGACGGCCATGGAGCGAAGGAAAGAAGGGAGGCGGCGCCTCTGGGAGGTTCGAAGGCGGCAGCGCTGGGGAGGCTCAGAGGCGGGGACACTAGGGAGGCGGCAGCGAAGGGAGGAGCTCGTCGGGGAGGCGAAGGGATGGGGAGGCGCTGGGGAGGCGGCGGCGAAGGGAGGAGCTCGCCAGGGAGGTGAAGGGGCGGGGAGGCGCTGGGGAGGCGGGGAGGCGGCGACGAAGGGAGGAGTTTCCTAGGGAGGCGGGGAGGCGAAGGAAGAAGAGAAGAGTGTCGGTCGGATTTGGTGAAAAGGGAGAGAGAAATAAAGAAGATTAGGTGAAAAGGGATTAGAGTTAGGGATTAGAAAAATTTGGGTATCAGTTAGGGATTAGAAAAATTTGGGTATCATCTCATACAACCAACCAAATACAATCGCGTACCACTCCATCCCACCAACCAAACAGACTGCTTGAACGATCCCATCTAGGATAATCTCATTCAGGACGATCCAATCCATACCATTCAATCACATGCTACCAACCAAACGCACTCTAAGTCAATGGCTAAACTAGTTTTTCCTGTTCCCTTACAAAGAAAAAACGTGCACACATCACTTAATTCCACATTTAACCTCACATACTCCACCAAAAGTCAACCAAAAATTTATTCACCAGCCTTTTTTTGTGTGGCAAAGAGTGATTGTCAATCAATTTCTTCAGAGATCACATCACACAATCAAACAAGAAGAGAGAAAAATAAAGAGAAATTCATGGTTCACAACTCTCAACCAACAACCAATTTTAACCCAAAGAACATTCTGGCTCATCACCGACCCTCGTGGGCTGTGGCGTCAACGGCGAAGAGAAGAATCAAGAACGAAAACCACCGTCCAAAAGACGAAGACGCCAAACCGGCCTGATCGGACGGCGGAGGACGGCGGTACGCCACTTGGATTCAAACCTTCCACCTTCACTGTTCACCCGGCGAAATCCCCAAACTACCCCTCCCTCCCCAGCCTCCTAGTCCTCCTCCTCCCTGGTCGGAACGGAGCCCGTGGCCACTCCCCACCCCTCCCCTTCCCTTCCTCCTAGGGTTTCCTCCCGATCCAACCCCACCTCCATGGCCAAGACCAAGCAGGGCAAGAAGGACGTCGGCTCCTACACCATCAAGGGTACCAACAAGGTCGTCCGAGGTACGTGCGCTCGCTCGCTCGTTCTTGATGGGTGGATGGATGATGCCGCGTCGCGCCATTTGTGCGCCAAGATTTGATCTTTCACGGTGCTGGTTTCTTGGTGTGAAGTGGGGGACTGCGTTCTGATGCGGTCGTCGGACACGGACAAGCCGCCGTACGTGGCGCGGGTGGAGCGGCTGGAGGCGGACGGGCGGGGCAGCGTGCGGGGGCGGGTGCGGTGGTACTACCGGCCGGAGGAGTCCAAGGGCGGCCGGCGGCAGTTCCACGGCGCCAAGGAGCTGTTCCTCTCCGACCACTTCGACACGCAGAGCGCGCACACCATCGAGGGAAAGTGCGTCGTCCACTCCTACAAGAACTACACCAAGCTCGACAACGTCGGCCCGGAGGACTTCTTCTGCCGATTCGAGTACAAGGCCGCCACCGGCGCGTTCACCCCCGACCGCGTTGCCGTGTACGTAAAACGTGTTCTTCCATTTTCCTTTTCAGTCATTGATCGATCGATTTGTTCTGCGTTTGCTTCTGATGCGGCATTGTGGGTTTGATGGTCTTACGGTGGTTTGGTTTGGGGTTTGTGTGAAGGTACTGCAAGTGCGAGATGCCGTACAACCCGGATGACCTCATGGTGCAGTGCGAGGGATGCAAGGACTGGTAAATCCCTGAGGAAATTGCCACCTTTCCTCTAAGAATGCGTGTGTCTGAGTGGTGTTTGTGTGGTGGTCACATGGCCAGGAGGAAGCATTACAGCTGAGCTAACTTCCATTCACATGCTGCCATTAAGCTGCTTTCTGGCCATATATCTAATTTGCTGCGCAGAATGAATGAGTTTATCTTGTCTACAGTTTCTTTCATTGGAGGGCCAAATATAAATCGTTGGCCAACATCCTTTTTGGTCAAGAGTAAATATCTCTCGTTCCTTAGAGCCTGATGCTTTGCTCCGTTTTCTTTTCTTTTTTCTGCCTTTTTTCAAAGATCTACAGTACACACCCATGTCACTTGCATGGTGTTCTGAAGATATATATAATTCAAAGAAGGATTTAAAGTTCATATCGTCAAGGAAACAGCTGGTTTTCTCTTAATTTTGTAGCAGTTTTTCTTTGTTGTGTGACTTGAGCTCTGTTTTAGCATGTATATTGTGCTTTTGCTTGGTTGTTTGAGAAATATCTTTCCTGACTGGACAGTGCTGACTCTGGTGCCATTTCCCTGTGGGATACTTGGGAAACAACATATTGGATTGAATCCAGAGCTGAAGGTTTCTTTAGTGTTTATAGAAGTTGCATGTTTTGACCTTTTTTAAAAAAAAACTCCGAAGGTGTTTGATCTAGATAATATGAGTCTACTGGAACTTTTAGTCTTTTAGACATCATATCCCTGTCAGCTATCTCTAGCTTCAGTATTCCGCATTGTGAGAGTTTGGAAATCAGTATTTGACACAAGCACAAGATTATTATTATTGGATAACATATATTCAATACTAAATGAGTGGGCAATATCTCTGGGTAAACCATTGCCATCTCATACATTTATCTGTGGCAAGAAGCACCTAACCTACAGAGTATGATGTCAAGGAACACACTATTGCACGCTAACTGTATGGTGTATGGCATTTAATACTACATAAAGACACAAAGTAAACTTAATTATACTTTTTTGTAGAGCATGTTATCTTGGACATTTTACATTCTCATTGTTGTTTCAGTTATATTATGCACTGTTTATGGTGTTTGTCTTTGTCTTCTGCTTTCTTGCTGTAAGGACGCCTGTTTTGAATTGATGATTCCTTCGTTTCCCTTGAGATTGTTTGCTGCGACTAGTTTTTTATTGCAATTCCGATCTTATTTCACCACCCAGCTTTAGTGCCTTTAGCACTTCAATTCCTACTTCCTAGTGCCACCAATAGGATATGGACATATGGCCTGCATCCTTTCTATTATGCTTACATGATATTTAGTAACGTAATGTTCTTTTCTAAATGCCTATAGAGTGTTGTGCTGCATTGTTTCCATTATTTGTAAGTAATTATTCTTCTCTTTATTTTCATGTTTATTGAATACCCATCTTCTAACTTGTGCAGGTTTCATCCATCCTGTATGGGAATGACCATCGAACAGGCAAAAAAGTTAGACCATTTCCTGTGCTCAGACTGTGTTAAAGAAAATGGCATAAAGAGACCTTCAAATTCATACCCAACTTCACCAAATTCTGATTCTAAGGTCGGTGATTTTTCTTTCTTTATCTCTAGACTGGACTGTTTATTGATGTTCTGCTTGCAGATGCCTTATCTTTTCCAACTTTTAAGGCTGTTAGAGATCTGATTTCTTAAGTTGCATTTCCAAAACTGGTGGTTCTAACCTTTGTTCCTCAACAATTTCGTGGTCAATGTCTAGTGTTGACTAAAGAAATGCTCGTCTCTGTTAAACTTTGCTGTCAAGAACTCCATGAATCTACGCATGCATTTGGAGTGTGCTACATTATCATGTGTCTTAGTCTGATCAAAACTCGCTCATGAATCTTTGATGTAACACCCATTTCATCTTCCTTTGATGTGATTTTTTATTCTTATTGCGAAGCTGCACCGATAAGTTGTTGATCTTACTTTCAGTTATTTTCTTACCTGTCATCTTACATTTGCTGTTATTGGCCATTGATCTTTGGTTGGCAAAGCAAGTATAGACCTAAGTGATTTTTGTTATGAATAGCGCTTGTATTCCTTATGAGCCTAATAGGCCAATATATATACAAGTACAGGGGTGGCATATATGCAAGGAACCCTGTATACAACGGGGAAAATACATATACATCTAACACATCTAGCACCCCCCTTAAACTTATGGTGGATCAATAACATTAAGTTTGGAGAGATAGAAGCTGTGCTGAGCTCTGGTCTGTGCCTTTGTGAAGAAGTCTACCACCGAAAGTTCTAAAGGCACATACTGAGAGCAACAATATGGTCATGTACCTGTGTTCGCATGTAGGAAGTATCAACACCAATATGCTTTGTAAGCTGATGCTTCACTGGATTTGTAGCAATGCTAATAGCCTCTGTACTGTCAGACGAAAAAGGAGTGGGTGCTGAAACAGAAACATCAAAATCATCAAGTAACCACCGTAGCCAAGTAACCTCCGCAGTCAACAAAGCTATAGCTCACAACTCAGCCCCAACACTTGAACGAGAAATTGTTGTCTGCTTCTTAGTCTTCTAAGCAATGAGAGAACCACTAAGAAAAACACAATAAGCAGAGAGAGACCGGCGATCAGAGTGATCACTAGCCCAGGTGGTATCAGAATATACCTGGACCTGTAAAGAGCTGCAGCGAGGGAAAAACAGACGACGAGTAATGGTTTCACGAAGATATCGTAGAGCACGAAGAAGATGACTATAGTGGACCTGACTCAAGATATGCACAGGGTACGAAATATCAGGGCGAGTGACACTAGATAAACAAGACTCCCAATAAGGTGACGACAGCGAGTAGAATCAGCAAGAGGCTCACCATCAGTGGGTCGAAGATGAACATTAAGCTCCATAGGAGTCTCAGTGGTATACTGATCAGTAAGAGAAGCACGATCAAGAAGATCCTGAATATATTTTTCTTGGGACAGATAGAAGTCCTCAGTTGTAGAAGTAACCTCAACCCAAAGAAAGTAGTGAAGAGGACCCAGATCAGACATGAGAAACTGCTCATTAAGACGCTTCTTCACAAAGGTGATGTACTGAGAATCATCTCCAGTAATAATCATATCATCAACATATAAAATGAGAAGCGTCTGACCATGAGGCGAAGTGGGAATAAAGAGAGCAGGATCATGAGCACTGGTAGAGAAATCAGCTGCAATGACAACAGAAGAGAAACGATCAAACCAAGCACGAGGAGCTTGCTTGAGGCCGTAAAGAGATCGACGAAGGCGACAAACCATACCCTCAGGAACAGAATACCCCGGTGGTGGCTGCATATAAACCTCTTCACGCAGCTCACCATTGAGAAAGGTATTCTTGACATCAAGCTGAGAGATGGACCATGCTCGAACAGATACCACAACAAGAAGAGTGCGAACAGTGGTCATGTGAGCCACAGGAGCAAATGTCTCATCATAATTACGAGCATGCTCCTGCTGAAAACCACGTGCCACAAGACGAGCCTTGTAGCGCTCAAGAGAACCATCAGAGCGGGTTTTAATCTTGTAGACCCACTTGCACGTGATAGGAGTAATACGTGTGGGAAGAGGGACAAGATCCCACGTGCCGGTACACTCAAGGACAGCAATCTCCTCTGCCATCGTATGCTGCCACTCCTGATGAACAGTAGCATCACGATAAGAAGTTGGTTCGGCAAGAGCCGCTAAACAAAAGCGCGTAGGAGGCCGAATAGACTGGCGATCACGAAGAGCATATCGAGGAAAGGCTGAAGAAGATGGCGCATCAGAAGAATCCTCAACTCGCGGACGACGAGTGTAGTAGAGAGGATAAGAAGGACGAAGGCCGGGAGGAGCCTCTTGAGAGGGTGGCGGTGAGCCGGTGACGATGGAGACGGTGAAGGAGGAACCGAAGAGGCCAAAGGCTGTGATGGAGGTGTGGTGACTATGGGGGTGGTAGGAAAAGTCACGAAAGAAAGCGGCTCAACAAGAGATACTGGAGTGGTGGAAGGAGAAGGACAAGGGTAGAAAGGATGAGACTCATCAAAAGTGACGTCTCGAGAAACTCGCATCCGTCGCCCAACAAGATCCCAACAACGATATCCCTTATGTTCAGCGTTATAGCTCAAAAAAACGCACTCCACAGACTAAGCGGTCAGTTTGGTGCGCTCATGAGGGGCAAGAAGAACATAGCACACACACACACCCAAAGAGGCGAAGACTAGAATAGTCAGGAGTGTTGCCATAGAGACGCTCAGCTGGGATCCCACCCTGAAGAGCAGAAGAAGGCTGAATATTAATCAGGAAAGTGGGAGTAGAAACAGTCTTAGCCCAGAAGTGTGGTGGGACAGCAGAAGTAAGTATAAGAGCACGGGTTGTCTCAAAAGATGACGATGCTTCCATTCAGCCACACCATTCTGGGCATGAGCATCAGGGCAAGAAAACTAATAGAGAGTGTCCTGCTCAGCAAGAAAACCACAAAGAACACCTGACAAGTATTCCCCAGCAGAGTCAGCACGAAAGACACGAATAGGAGAATCAAATTAAGTATGGATCATGGTGGCAAAAGTCTTGTAGATGGATAAAACCTCACTACGAGATGACATAAAGTATATCTATGTGTGGCGAGAAAAATTATCAATAAAAATTATATCATATCGATGACCGCCTTTCGAAACGAAAGGAGCCGGACCCCATACATCATAATGAACAAGATCAAAAGGATGTTGTGACACTGACTTATTGGAAGGATAAGGAAATTGAAGCTGTTTACCAAGCTTACAACCCTAACAATTTAGAGAAACATCACCAGACAGAGACCCTAAAAAACCACGACGAAGTAAAGAAGATAGACGCGACCCACAAAGATGTCCCAAATAATGATGCCACTGAGCAAAAGACACATTGGAGGATGCAGCAGAAGCAGCGGCGACGGTGGAGGTGACAAGACTGGCAGGGGCAGCGGAAGGAAGATAAAGTCAGTCAAGCTCCTAGAGACGATGTGAGTCACGGCGGCGAGAGCCAATACCAACCAGAGTCTCCGTGCGTCGATCCTGAACACAACAAGAATCAGAATCGAGAATAACACGACAACCATGATCAGTGAGTTGACCGATAGATATGAGCTGCATGGTTAGTTTGGGAACATGAGAAACAGCAGGAATATGAAAAGAGGAATTCGAAAGAGTGCCTCGTCATGCGACAGAAAGAGAGGTACCATCTGCTGTCTGAACAGTGATAGGAGCAGCTAAAGGACGAATGGAAGTAAAACTGATGGAATCAGGTGTCATATGAAAGGAAATACTAGAGTCAAGAATCCAAGGTGATATACCTGAGGAAGAAGTAGAAGGTGGTCTCTCACTATAAGACTGTGTAGCAGAACCAATAGAACCGGACGATGCAAGAGCAGCCATGCGACGCAGCAGTGTGAGAAACTCTTGAGAATCAGAAGCACCAGAGCTCTTCTGAGAGGAGGAACCACCAGTTCCCGGTGAAGGACGGTTACCACGACGTAAATCCTTCTTGTAGCAGGTCTGCTGTACATGTCCATCCTTGTTGCAGTAAGTGCAGTGTAGTCCCCTACCAACAATAGCTGTCACTGGTGAAGGAGTAGCTGGAGACGTAGTGGGTGTAGAAACTGGAGGAGCTGCCAGAATCAAAGGAAACGACGGTGACAGTAGCAGACTCGTAACACGAAGGCAAATCTCCTTAGCACGAACATCAGCAAGGGCCTCCAACAAGGTCACACGAGGGTGGCGTACCAGCAACTGAGCACGAGTCTGCTCATACTCAGCCCGGAGACGGGTCAAGAAGTTGTAGATACGACGAAGCTCCAGGTGAGACTGCTGACGCTGACAGCACTGACATGTGTGGCAAATATTTAGGCCCAAAGAGTCAATTTGACGCCATACCACAGACAATTGGGCATAGAACTCGTCTACAGTGGCATCTCCCTGCTGCAGCGACTGCTCCTGATGCACAACAGAAAGATACAACGAATCACCAGACGGCTCGTAGCGGTTGCGCAAATGTGTTCACATCAACTGTGCTGAAGCCAAACCAAGCACATCCCCAGTGAATTGCACCTCCATGCTAGAAACTAGAATAGCAGAGGCACGAGCATCCTCATCAATCCATGTCTTGTAGGCAGCATATTGAGTCTGTAAAGTCTCTATGGCATCCTAAAAAACCTCAGATGCCTTTGTATGAGCGTCTTCGGAAGTATCCTTCGAGAGTACAGGCTCAACAGGCGGAGCAGGGCGAGGCGGACAAGACAGCTCGCCAGTAAGAAACTCCCAAAGGCGCTGACCACGCATCTGGAGGCGCATATGCTGAAACCAGTCCCGATAATTGAGACCATTGAAGATCACCGGGCAGTGAGGAACGGAAACAGTACCTATTGGTAGACGACGTTGGACGACACGACGACCAAGACAACGAAGTCTAATAGGTGGCGCTGGACGGTGCGGCGGTTAGAACGACGTACTGATCTTTTTTTCCCTTGTTTTCATTCTTTGTTTGTTTTTGTTTTTTTTGGGCCCGGCTCAATTAAACAACCCGGTTTCGGGCCGGCTCAATTAAAGAACCCAGCCTGCACCGCATGGCCCGCACCGCACGGGAGAGCGTCGCGCACGGGGGGAACTAGGGTTCCCCCTGGCAACAGCGGCGGTGGCGGCGGAAGACCCGGCGGCGCGTGCCGAAGAGACGGTCGGATCGATTCGGCGGGCGGCGAGGCTAGCGGTGCCAACGCCGGGTGGCCCGGACGGAAGAATACGATGATGGTAGGCCGAGCTCCGGCGGAGGCTCGGGCTCGATTCGGCGGGCGGCGCAATACTAGGTGGCGGCCAAGCTCGGGCTGAGGCGCTGGTTGAGGCGGAGACGCGCGGATTCAGCATTGGCGCGACAGGCAAGGAAGACCGACAAAGATGAGGCAACGCTCCGGATCGGGAAGAAGCCGAGGAAGACGCGCGGATTCGGCATTGGCGCTGGTTGAGGCGGAGACGCGCGGATTCGGCATTGGCGCGACAGGCAAGGAAGACCGACAAAGATGAGGCAACGCTCCGGATCGGGAAAAAGCCGAGGAAGACCAGGCGCGGTGACAGCGGTAATTCCCATAAACGGCGGCGACGGCTCCCCAAGCGGCGACGAATCAGCGCCCAGAGCCGGCAACGACATGAGAAGGGCGGCGGCGGCGGCCGACAGAAACACCGGCGGTGGCAACTGTAAGATCCTAACCCTAACTTCGCTTTGATATCATGTTATGAATAGTACTTGTATTCATTATGAGGTCAATAGGCTAATATATATACAAGTACAGGCGTGGTATATATGCAAGGAACCCCTTATACAATGGGGAAAATACATATACATCTAACGCATCTAACCATTTTCCGGGCTTTCCATTATTTCGATAAAATCAGTAAAGCCCTGACAAGTGAAGCATATAGAAACTGCAGCAAATTTGCGACCTGCTAGATATAGATTTCTCAGCTCCACGAGTCAAACGAAATAAGGCGTGAAACTGCAGCAAATTTGCGACCTGCTAGATACACTAAAGCTATGATCGTATGACCAGCAGTGACTAGATTATCAGGCCAATGAACACGGTTTTGCATTGCCACCCATTAGCGTTTTCACCAAGTGTTTCTTGCAGTGAATATGGTCTTGAAAACATCTAGCTTCTTTCAACATAATCTTTCCATATAATTTGTCTATGTTGACTCACCAACTGTAGGTTGAACCAAAAAGGCGGAAGAGGTGAGGAGACGCGCTGGCGTCAGCTCTTCATTGCTGGTGCGAATAAAAATGTGGAGGTGTACAGTGCAAGAGAAGAGCTAGACTATTTGTAGGACTCAAAATTGTGTTTTAACTTATCATTCTGCTGTATTTTGGGAACGTTTCCTGCATTTTAGACGTCAGTGTGACATGAATTCCCTGCCGCTCGCCGCCTTGATCTGGTTCTTGAGGTGGGGAAGGAAGTCAGAAACTCTAGAGTGGTGTGTCAGCGTGCGTTAACCTGTTCCCTGCTGCCAGAGACGTTCCCCATGTGAATGATGATGATGATAGCTTGACTGTTGTTCCATAATTTCGATGGGCCGAGTTTTATGAACTGGTTATCTGCAGCTGCCGCATGATGCCGCATGATGTATTTACGTTGTTGCTATCCTGCATTTTTTGCTGTTATCTGGTTTCTTCACGGGATTACTTACTGGGTTACATTATTATATGATTGATTTTCTGATAGGAAATAAATTACCACGTACATGAACACATAATACTGTGGCTTACTGAATAGAATTACATGAAGGGCAAGGCCTGTGTCGATGGGAGAAGCATAAAAAAAAAAGTTGGGGCCGACTAAGCTACAGTTACTTAAATTTTTTTTGAAACCCTGTCACTTTCCTTTCTTTCTTCAGTACGTTGATCACCATCCAATGGTTTCTGTTTTTTTATATTGAAAAATTTTAAACTAGACAAAAGTAAATTTAGGTGAACTCAACAAATACAAAAATAAAACAAAAAATTCTAAACTAGACAAAATTAAATCTAGTTGAATCCTGCAAATACCAAAGCAAAACTAAAAAAACTAGATAAAAGTAAATATAGGTGAATCCTACAAATACAAAAATAAATAGAACTAAAAGTTACAGTAAAACTGTGTTAAAATTGCACGTTATTTGGTAATGCAATTTTAGACTTAGTATTGTGTAATTGTCGGTGGAATTTTTTTTTAATTTGGCCCCTGACATGTTAAGTGCAAAAATGGCTCCTGTGCCTCGAAAATTCTAAATTTGGCCCCCTCCCGAGCGCGGAATGACCGAAGGCCGACATGTGTCACTTTTTGTGCTGGGGCCGCGTAACCTTTGTGCTAGGCGTGGAATCCAGGTGGACGTGGAAGCCGGAGACACGATGCGGAAGGATGTAGGGTCGGGCAGCTCCCACGCCACCTGAGCGCAGAAGGAGATCGGCGGCTTTCCGCTCAACCGGAGCGCGGGAAGACCTTTAGATTATTTTTTATTTAGGTTTCTGTTGGTTGAAAGTGACATGATGATTTTTTTTATTGTTTTTTTATTCACGTTCCCAGCAATTTGAAAGGAATGCTTTTTTATTGCTTTTTTTATTCATGTTCCTGTTGCTTGAAAGTGACATTGATTTTTTTTTTACTTTGTCCCGCACTCTAGCTCAGCGGAATGCGGCCCGTCCCACCATGTATCGCGCTCGGTGGCGCGGAAGCTGCCCAGCCTTCGGCTTTTGTGCCCGCCTGGCTTCCGCGCCTAGCACCAAGGCTCCGCCGCGCCTCTCGAGCGCGGAAAACGACACGTGTCGGCCTTCGGTCATTCTGCGCTCGGGAGGGGGGCAAATTTAGAATTTCCAGGGCACAGGGGCCATTTTTGAACTTAACATGCCGTTAGGGGTCAAATTAAAAAAGAATTCTTATAGGTGACGAGGTTTTAAAAAAATTTAATGTGACTGGGAGCTAGTAAAAGTGAAAAAAGTTTGGCTAGAAGCCTGCTTATATTCAAGAACATTTGTGCTGGAGCTAGCCGTGCGTTAATTCTTGTATTAGTATGAATCTTAAGGCAATATTAAAGAGCCTTTTTTATTTTTTAATCCTTTTTAATAATTATTTTAAATATAGCATCTTCCTAACTTTATTTTCAATTCTAACCCCTTTGATCACGTTATGACCCGTGGCGTGATCAAACTGTGCTGTCACGTCACCGACCGTGGCGTGACCAAACTATGTTGTCACGCCATCGACCCCTTTGGAGGCGTCCGTTTTTGGGCCAAGTGCTGTCATGTCCCAACATAGTTTGGTTACGCCGCGGTTGGTGGTGTGACAGCATAGTTTGGTCACACCACGAGTTATGGCGTGACCAAAGATATTAAAATTGAAAATAATGTTAAAAAGATGTTATCTTTAAAATAACTTTTAAAAATGATTAAATAATTAAAACTGCTCAATATTAAACCATCTTTTGAAAAACATGTGCGCAAGAGGCTGCCTTGGCTTAACATGCATCCATGCGGATCGATATTCGAGCACCATGTATCTGTGCTGTTTTTCCTGAGAGCTCTCTTTTACAGTACCCATCAAATATTATGGGTCGTCTATTGTTTTTAATCTAATTGGTCTTATTAGTTAAAATTTAACAATACTACACCACTAAATACGAGAAAGTATAATTCTAATAGAAGTAAAATTGTAATTAAACCGGACCACCGTTAAACAGAATTACCGCTTCATCTCTTCCTCCTCGTGACTTTGATTACTTTCCACGTTTTTCTTCTTGGTCGCTCAACCGAGATATTGCGGTAGCCATTAGCAAGCAAATCATGCATGCATGGAACTTGATACTAACACGTGGTCAGCTGATTAACTTTTAACCGAATGTGATTATGGACGAGTTATTGAACAAAAGCTATTGATCGCAAAGTTGGACACTAGCAATGGCAAATTCGAAACCAAACACAGCGCTTCAATGTCACCTTCGATAGTGAAGTGCCATGTCAGCTTTAATTTGTTGGCTTCGTAAGAGGTCTGGAAATGGCTGCGAGCTTCGACGAAGCATGGCTAATGACGAGATGGGCTAGTGCGGCGGCAAGGGATCACGGTGCATCTTCGTTATTGCTACAAGAATGGTCGCTGGTTTCAACGAGATCGATAGATTAGGGGCATTGCTTAATATTTGGACGGTTCACAAATAAACAAGTTCCTTTCAAACATCAATGAACGGGATAAATTCACGAAATCTCTGATTAGCATAATCAGTGGCTCGATTGCCAAGCAATAGAACTTGTTCGTGTTGGTCAGCTGCCACATTTGTTGGATTAGATGGGATCGCACTCGCACGTACTACATGCATTGTTGGTAGTTCAGCAAGCGGAAAAAGTTTTTTTAAAAAAAAAAAGAAAAAGAAAAAGTCGTGTTTTGGAGCTTAAAAAGTAAAAAAAAAAAATCATCCCTGAGAAATCAACCGTCAGATTTGATTTCTACTTGCTGGAAGGCACCGTAAAAATTGCCTTTTCTGACGGTATCCCTTAATTTTTGTTTGTCTAACCTAGCTTTATCAACGGAGACACCAATTTATTTACAATTAATTACAAGTACGTACTGTTATGGACAAAGAACCTCCTCTTGTAGTCGTAACACGCTTGCAGAGATACTCTATTTTTTTTACCTCAAAAAAAAAACACACACACACACACGCACATGCAGAGCTTGCCGATGTCGGTGAACCATGTGTAGCCTGTGACCATGCATGCACGCCGCCGTTAAAGGCCATGCGTAATACGTGCGTGCGTTTTATATATACTGAGCCCATGCATGGAGGCATGCAGCACGAACCTAGGCATCATATATACCGAACCGTGCCACTGCTGGGAACTCACTACAATTCACGGGCATCGCAGGCACCGTGCCCATGCCGCCCCAGGGACGTACGCAGGTGGCTCAGGCACCGTGAGTACGGGCCCGATAGCGGACAGGTGGGTGGTGTCTCGACGACGAGTCGTCAGGAGGATGCGCTCGTGTGCACGCACGGTCACGCGCGGCAAGTTGTGCGTGAATCTGTCTGGACTGTGCATGGCAAATTGGCAAGCTCTCGCCGGCCGCTGGATCGACAAATTAGCCCGGCCGCCTGCTTGGCGTGGAGAGCCCTGCATCTGCATGCGAGGAGCTGTGCACTGTGCGATTCTGCTGTACATTGGGGACTAATAATGTGGCCGGAGGATTCCGCGTGTGAGATTCGTTAGTGATTTTCTTCTTTGTATGCTAGCTCGCTAGCTCGTCCTTGTTAGTTTGGCCGGCCGGCAGGAAGGCAGACGATGTTGGTTTGAAGGGAAACTGCGCCTGTTTCTTGGAAGCCCGATGACAATGGAACGCCCTTGGTGTCTAGGACATGGAACAAAGAACGGAGCGCCTGTACTTTCGACGCGTCTCCAATACTTTCTTAGCTGTCGATAGCGGCTCACGAATATTAAACAGATATAGGATGTTTGATTCTCCAGGAAGAACGTTTGAATCCAACTGTTTCAGGATGTGGGGTGGACACTAGTTTGTTGCATCAGAATTGCTATGCGTGTGATATTTTTACTTAAGATACTCTTTACGATTAAGACTGAGAGCTGAAGCTTTTCGGATCGGAAGGCTTTCCTTCGTGTTCCGAAAGGGCTACGTGAGTTGTATGATAGTCGTACGAGAATTTATCGTATGCATAGCAGGCCTCTTGTTGCATTCTCCCTTTTCGTAGTTGTATGATGAAAAGCTGAGATTACTCACCTTGCATGGGTGCTTATTTTCAATCATGAACCGACTCGACTGGTTTGCACCCTTTCACTAGGTGGGCTGGTGGTTTGCAGCAAAGGCGCCCTTGCGTGATGACTCATGCATCGTCTTTATCAGGTTAACGAAGGAAACAGTTGAGTTCAAACGTTATGCCTGGAGAGTCAAGCATCCCATTTGTTTAATCTTCGTGAGCCACTATCGACGGTTAAAAAGGATTTGAGATAACTTTCTTAGTTAAGCTTGCCTTTCTATAGCAAACCAGCAACACACCTGCCTCTCCGGTCCCAATCACCGTCCCAATAGTCGAGGGTCGTCTACAGGTTTATAAAAGTACCACGTCTCTCTTCCCACGGAAACAGAAGCGTAGTTTGACTTTGACCAATCAGAAGTGAGGTGCGACTCCACAAAACTATTGCCAGCAGGTGCAGGCCAAATCAGTAAGCACAACACTATAGCATGTACCAAGTGACAAATCTAACACATGATGACATACAAAAGCACACATATATAATAAACTAATTACAAGCCAAACCATGAAAGAAGCGTATAACAATTACAAAACAGCATATGGCACAAAGCCATCGAGTGGATAGTATACCCCGCCGTGAAACCCAACCAATAATCAAGGCCTCCAAAGAATCGAAAGCAGCGTAGCAGCCGCCTTAATCGTCACCTGCCGAAGACATGGCAAGCGTTCGCCTGGAGATTTCCATGTGTAGTTGCTTCACGAGGTTGATCCAGGCACCGACACTTTGCCCATCAATCGTGGCCCAATCAACTATTGTTGCTGCCGGTTGCTCATACCACTCATCAACCTGGAAGTCACAAGGATCTCGGTAAGTAAAAAGACGTTGATGGAGAAGACCTGTGTTGAACAAATAAATCAAACAAATGCTGTGCTACAGCTATCACTGGAGAACTGTTTGAGGTCACTTAGTCGATTGTTCATGTGGGTGGTAAGTTGCAACGATGAGTTCTTCACCACACAATGTAAAGTTTGGACAAAGGGAATGAGAATTGAGAAGAGTTCTCTTAAGAAAAAGCGGTGGAGTGGAGCATTCCTCTCCATGGGTGGGAGTGGAAAAGTTTCTGCTAGGCTGCTAGTGCTACCACTTTTCTCAATCACAATGAGACTGCATTGCCGTAATCCCATTGGAGTTCACCCTCCCTTATGTGTGCTTAATTGATTGGTAATGAAGCCAGAAAGTTGTACATGCAAGCCAGTATTTACTTACCAAGCCTCTAACACGTCGGCAATCCTCGAAACACCGTTGAGCCTCTTGAACTGCATTTCTCAGTTCCGGCAACCACCGTTCTGTCACCACCTTTTCTTGTTCACCCGCTAATTTAAGACAATAGTTGGCCACTCTACATAAAGAAAGGACACACCAGTAAGCATTCATGAAACGTGCAGTAAGCTGGAACTCACATTCATTTGACCGAATAGGAGAAAATATTCTGGATCAACAAAAATGCAGAACTACTTGTGAATAAAGAAAAGATTTCAAAATTGTTTAGCACAGACATCAGCTCAGGAGGATCAGATTTGCCTGCGTATCAGCATACTCAAATCATCATGTGGACTTGACCAGACCTAGAGACCATGTGTTGACACAATAATGCTAAGTGAGTTCTTCAATTCAAGGTTAGAGTATGTCTTTGGTTCACAAATCCTATAGTAAGCAGTTCAATTCACAAATGCTACAGATGCTATTTTATACATGTGTGTAAAACGTATTTGCAATCTAGGTTAGACTATATCCATAGTTACTGGATTCGCTATAAAACCTTGTGAATCGCGAGCCGGATTCGTCGAATCCAAACCGGTTTAGGGTACGAGGTTCGTGTTCGCAGTAGAAATTGGAAGAAAAAAATGGTGAACTACGAACCCGAATCCCGTACCGTGAGTCAGACGAACCGCGTTTCTGGTAACTATGATTATATCAGTAAAACTACCTGACTGTCAAGAAAACATGTATACCCATTACTTTCCAAATAGAGAAAGCATGCTGTCTATACTCCAAACTTGAAGGCAACCTAAAATAAAATTCAGCATGGCATAATATAACTTGCGCCTAATTTGAGTATATCAGCTAGACAACTCCAGCATTCTGTTGTTTATGAGGAACAGAACTAGCAGGAACAAACCAACAGGACTGAGCATCAAACAAATATTCACCCCAACAGTCCTCGAAGCTGTATATTGACAAACATTGTAAAATACAAGATATCGCCTTTGTATTAGTATGTTTTCTGACTGGATTCAGTAAATTGCTACTGCCAAGGAAGAAGAAAAAACACGACATACCTTTCATATTCTTGTTGAGCACGATGTGCGCGGTTTAGCAAAATACGGTCATTCTCAACAAAATTTCTCCATGTGTGCACCAGATTAATAGCTTTTGATAAATCCTCTAGTATGCTAGCTTCAGAACCACAAGGTTTTAGGCAGAACTCCAGTGAACTTAAAACTGATGCCAAGCCAGAATCTGTGCCTTCTGTACCTGATGAAACTGTTAACCAAGACACCAGAAACATGTGAGTATACTCTCTACAATACAAGAGAAAAAGGCCAAAATAGTTCATAAGTCAAGTGAAAAACAATGAACATATGACAAATGGAAGCACTCTTATCTTTTGTTGCAAATCAGTGAGTCCAAAAATAGGTAGAATGTACTAGTAGACAAGAAAACATTGAAGTTCAACGAAGTTAAAAGTGTCCTGACTGGTTTCTATTTTCTTGTTTAAATGCGGAGAATAAATGCCACTAACATCACACTAAAATATCCATTATGTTCAGGACGGACACATTAGTTGTATATGCCTATGATGGTATTGAGGATACATCTTCAGAGACCTTCAGTAATAAACAATGAATGTTGCACCGGTCCTACTGGATAATTAAAGGGGCCTAAATTGCATTTTTTTTAACAGGATTTTTTCACCCCTGCTTGACCCAGGCTTCAAACCCGGGCCAAGCGTTGGAGGCTCCGATGTCCCCACCATCAGAAACACGTCCTGGCTTAATATGATTATAACATAAAAGATCATCATAAGTAAATTATTTGTCGAACAAACAGCTATGAGACCTATGACAACACCAACAACATTGAACTTACCAGAATTACACTGAAGAGCAGTAGAGATGCGGCATATAGATGGCACCGCAGATGGATCTTTGGCACCAGCTCTTGCAGTTAACATAGCAGCATGTTTTTCTGCAGCTGCAAATGCTTCTGATCCTGTAGCACCATTAGAACCCAAAGCCTCCAAAAGGGCCTACGAAAGGGAAACAACGGAAGAAAATAAGAGTTTGAACAGTAGTAATGGATCAGATACTTCAAATGCAATGCACGGAATGGAGCTAATCATAGCAATGTACTCTGTACACCCAATCTGTTAAAGCAACGTAAGAAAACTAAATTTTGTAGCCTCCATGCTACTAGCCCGCATTCTAAGATATTAAATATTACATACAACTTGTAGTTACAAAAAGTTTTAAATTTGTTTCCTCCCCTAACATTTTTTCACTCCCCACTCCCACCTGTAGGATGATTAGTGGATGGTGGGAAAAGTGTATGTAAAGTGCATAAATTATATACATATGTCCCATAGCCACTCTCTAAATATATACATACAATTGTAATCAATGTTCGCGAAATCGGCATAGACGACGCCTAGGCACTCGGCGCCAAATGGCCCCCACGACTTGGGCCAAAGTCGCTGGGGCGGTCATAGGCGCAGCAACGGTGGGCGGATCTCGGTCGCCACCTTGGCAGCCGAGGCGGGATTAGGCGGGGGAGACGGTCCAAGGCGGCGGCAGACAATTGTTTTGAGGAGAGGAGGGGGTACAAAAGCAAGCCAAGCGACATATAGAGTTTTGAGGCCGCGCTATGTGTTGTCGTCGCTGCCACCGATTCCGGCTCACCGGCACCGAATCGGCCTCCCCACCGTTGTATTTGGCCTCCCCCACTGTAGATTTGGTCTCCCTCATCGTCGTCGTCTGTCTTCACTGCCGGCCGCCGTCGCCGATTCTAGGTATATTCTCCTCCACCTCCGGCTCCCCTCGCCCTCCTACTCCCCTCTGCTCCCCTCCATCCGGCCTCCGCCTCCTGCTCTGATCCTCCTTGCCGGCGACTAGCTCGCCCTGCTCCTGGCTGCCGCGCTTTGCTTTGCTGATGGTTGTGCTAGTGTGCTTAGTAGTAGAGTAGTAGTGGTGGTTACTACTACTACTACTACTACTACTAGTAGTTGTATTACTACTACTAGTAGTAGTAGTATTATCAGAGTAGCAGTAGACAGTAGCGCGAGTAGTTAGTAGTAGGCAGTAGCAATGTTCACCTAGGCGCTAGGCGAAAGGCGGGCGGAGGGTGACCGCCTAGCGCCTAGCCCGCCTAGGTGGCCGAACAAAAACAGCAGGGAGCCTCTCTGCTCGGAAGCGAAGAAGAGCCGAGAAGAAGAAGGATAAAAAAGAGAAAAAATAAAACAAAGGCAACTATTCACGAATGGGCCGGCCCATTCATTCTCTCGCCCATAAAAGAAAGGACAATGCGTTCGGCCGACGCGGCCGACGCTTGCCCTACCCTCCTCGCTGCGCCAACGCCTCGCTCTCTCTGCGCCGACACCGACGCCGACGCAGTCCTCTTCCCTTCCCGTCCTCTCCCAGATCCAATCTCCCTCTCCCGTCCTCTCTCTTCGCGACGGGGGCTGGAGAGGAGGCGGCGGCGTGCGACGGGGGCCGGGGAGGAGACAGGGGCCAGAGAGGAGGCGGCGACGTGCGACGGGGGCCAGAGAGGAGGCAGTGGCGCGTGACTTGGACCAGCACAAGAGGGGAGCAAAAGGGGGATGAACCAGCCAAATCGGTTAGGGTTTTCTCATACCTTGTATATCAGTCTGCTTTGTTTTCTCCCCCCGAGCGCCCAGTGCCGCCTCCGAGCGCACAACACCGCCTTTTGCCGCCTAGTTCTGCCTTGTGCCGCCCAGCTCCGCCGCGCCCAGCCCGCCTAGCGCCGCCTCGGTCCGCCTAGGACCGGCGTTGACTACCTAGGCGGATCGAGCGCCTAGGGGAACGCCTGTGCCCAAGTCGCGGCGGGGAGCCCGCGCCTAGGCAGCCTAGGCGCCCGCCCAGGGGATCACTGGGCAGTAGTGGTTACTAGTAGTTAAGGGTGAAAACGGATCGAATACGAATCAAATAGTAGCGAAACCATATTCGTAATCGTATTTTTTAAACGAATACGAATCGAATGTCATCACGAATACGAATTCGAATCAAATATGTACTCAATACGGTTGGATCTAGATATCCTCGTGACTTATGTAATGTGAAGATATGAGTGACACTTTATCATTGTATAGTCACACTTAATCATTCTAATCTATTTATTCCACCTAAAGGAACATGAATTCACATTGAATCTAAAAAACTTGTCCAACAAATTAGGTATACTACAATAAAATACTTATATTGCTTCATCAAATCTGAATCTGAATCCGAATATGAATACGAATAGTTCGGATAAAATAACAATTCGCATGGGAAAATTCCATACCATGTTCATATCCATATTTTTTTGTGTGAATTCGAATACGAATAGAAGAGAAATTGTTAAACGAATGAAAATCTATACCGTATTCGTATCCTATCGAATACGGTAGTCGAATAACACGGATAATTCGTATCCGTTTTTCATCCCTACTAGTAGTTAGTACTTAGTAGTTAGTATTAGTAGTTTAGTAATTAGTACAAGTAGTAGCAGTAACACGAGTAGTTAGCAGTAGTACTATATAGTAGTTAGTACTAGTAGATACTCCCTCTATTCAGAAATGTATGGTGTTTTAGAAATGCAAGCCCTCCGTTCAGAAATATATGGCATTTTAGAAATGCAAGCCCTCTGTCCAGAAATGTATGGCATTTTAGAAATGCAATCAAACTTCCTTATCTTTGACAACTATATATATATATATATATATATAACTATTTAGATTGGTCATATGAAAATGGTACCATTAGATTAGTCGTGAAATTTTTTCATAGTATAATAATTTTATATTATTTTATGAACATATTCATATAAAAATTAGTGATCAAAGTTGTATTTTGGAGACTGCCGATGTCCAAAATGTCATATTCTTGAACAGATGGAGTACTAGATTGTATAGTAGTAGCATATATATTGTTAATATATGTGTTGCCCCAACGATAGTATGATTGAATTGGATGATGCTTTTGATGACACTGATAGGCGGTTTGTTCGAAGAATCCAGGAGTCGGAAGTAAGAGAGACCTTAAAAAGGATGAAAGTGAGTAAGGCATTGGGGCCTAATAACATTCCAATCGAGGTGTGGAAATGCTTTGGAGAAGTGGCGATCGTTTGGCTAACTAATTTGTTCAATAGCATTTTTAGGTCGAACAAAATGCCTAACGAGTGGCAGAGGAGCACATTAGTACCAATTTTCAAAAATAAAGGAGGCATTTAAAGTTGTACTAATTATAGAGGAATTAAGCTCATGAGCCACACAATGAAGCTTTGGGAGCGAGTGATTGAGCACCGTTTAAGAAGAGTGACTAGCGTGACGACAAATCAATTTGGTTTTATGCCTGGGAGGTCGACCACGGAGGTGATTTTCTTGACACGACAGTTAATGGAGAGGTATAGGGAGCAAAAGAATGATCTTCACATGGTGCTTTCGACTTGGAGAAAGCCTATGACAAAATGTCAAGAAGGGTCATGTGGTGGGCGCTTCAAAGGAAAAAAAGTCTCAACAAAGTATGTTACCCTAATTAAGGATATGTACTAGGATGTTGTGACTTTTTTTTTTGAGAACGCGCAAAAGATTTGCGCGTCATTCTATTAAGAAGAATAAAAGGATCATCCAAGATACAAGTGAAACAAAAGAAGGAAACGAACCGAAAATAGAGCTCAGTGAGCTATTAAAAAGAACGCAGCGACCTAAAAAGGCAAACAAAGAACAAAGCGAGGGAGAGATAGGCGGCCTAATACAAAGTGACTCCTGAGGGAAAGGCAGCGCCGCCAAACACTGAGCGCCCGCCATGCGCCAAAGGCGGAACTCATCGTAGATCACTTGCAGCAGCATGGTCGTCGAAGAAGTCACGTTATTGAAGATGCGATTGTTTCTTTCCTTCCATAGCATCCACGAGATAAGAGTGACGCAGGAGTCGAGTCCTCAACGGTGGCTCTTCGGAATCGAACTGCGAGCGGAGAGCTAGTACTGTTCTAAGGAGAGTTGACCGGCCAGAATACAGTTGCCAAATCCAACACGAGGAAGGAAATGAGCCCAGATCTAGGCGGAGATTGCACAACCGATTAGTAGGTGATCTATTGTTTCCATGGCTGAGTGACAGAAGACACACACTCGATGGCTCGGGAGGCCTCTTCGCTTCAATCTATCTGCTGTCCAGCAATGTCCTCAAACCGCCAACCAAAGGAAGAATTTGCATTTGAGTGGAGCCGCAGCTTTCCAGATGGGCCTATCACAGGCGAAACGCTCGGAACTGAAAAAGTAGGCCATGTAGGCCGATCAAGCGGAGTACAACCCCGAGGCCTCCCAGCGCCATTGGAAGTTATCGTCCTCAGACACCAGGTTGACTGCTCGAAGCAAATCCCAAACCTGGAGATACTCAAATATAGCTTGCTCACTAAGGTCAGCTTTGATGTCATGAATCCATTGTTCATTGGTCAGAGCATGAGCAACCGTTCGCTTGTTTCTGATCGCCAGCGGAACCGATGCAAATAGCGAAGGTGACATTGCCGAAATGCCTTGCCCATTGATCCACCGGTCCGACCAGAACAAAGTGCGCTTGCCGTTCCCCAACCGGACCTCTAGTGAAGCCTGGAAAAGATCCAACTCCGCTTTACTAGCCTGGGCAGGAAGGGCACGCCACGGCCTCTCACTCCACGATCGTTGGAGCCAAAGCCAACATATGCGAAGTGCCCGACCGAGAACCCTAAGGTTGTGAAGGCCCAACCCTCTGTAGCAGGTGGGCTTATAGACTGTCTGCCAATTGACAAGGCAGTGTCCTCCCGCGACCGACTCCGTACCTTCCCACAAGAAAGCGGGGGATTGGATCATATACCCTTCCTGAAATTCAGGATTTCAGGATTTACCCTCCCACCTCAATGACATGTAGGATCACCATAGGTCAATGACATGTGGGCCAGGAGGGTAAATCCTGAATTTTCATCTAAGAGGAGGGTATATGATCAAATTTTCCCAAGAAAGCACGTCGCCCTTTATCAATCTCTTTAATCACCGAGAGAGGAGTGTTACACGCTGGACTCTTGCTCTTGGTGATAGCAAGATCCTTACTCTCATGGAGAGGATGACACTTGGAGATGGGGCAAATTTTTCTTGGTTTATTTCTTACACAAATGCCATGCCAACCTGAGGGGTTGGGTATACATATTTATAGGCTGCTACTCAGCCAAGCATATGCCAAGATGCTAGTCTAAGATGCTAACAACCTGTCCTAGATGTTGTCCTCTAAGATGCTAACAACCTGTCCTAGATGTTGTGTCCTCTAAGATGCTAACAACCTGTCCTAGATGCTGGTCAAGATGCTGTCCTAGAGATGCTAACAACCAGTCAAGGATGTTGTCCTTTACAAAAGCAAAAAGCCGACACAAAAAGCCGACACAGAGACTTATCCATCATTCTCCCCCTAAGTCTTGTGTGTCTCCTTGTGAGGAATCTGAGTCATCCCGATCTTGGCGCGAAACTCCTGGAACTTGATCCGCCCAAGAGACTTGGTCAGGAAGTTGGCGAGCTGGTCTTGGGTGTTGATGTAGTTGGTCTTGATACTCCTTCATCCAGCACGATGAAGTGATACCTCACCGGATGTGCTTGCGCTCATGGAAGACGGGGTTCTTCGCCAAGGCCAAGGCGGACTTGTCGCCCACCCCGAGCTCCACCGCCTCGCGTCTCACAAGGAGATCGCCAGCGGCCGTGCAAACCACGAGCCCGAGTAGAAGCGGTAGTGGCCGCAATGTACTCGCCGCAGCCTAGACAAAGCCACTACCGCCGCTGACCGATCGCCACCGACGGACACTTGCCGAGGAAGAACAGCGTCCCGCTAGTGTTCTTGCTCGTGTCGATGTCGCTGGCGTGGTCGCTGTCGCTGTACCCGATGAAGTGAGCCGCGCCGGGGCACCTTGGGTAGTGCATGTTAGTCGCTGGACTCTTACTATTGGTGATAGCAAGATCCTTACTCTCATGGAGAGGATGACACTTGGAGATGGGGCAATTTTTCTTGTATATTTCTCTTCACAATGCCATGCCAACTTTGAGGGTTGGGGATACATATTTATAGGGCTAACCACCAAGCATATGCCAAGCATATGCTAGTCTAAGATGCTCATCCTAGATGCTCTGTCTAGATGTTTGTGTCCTAGATGCTCTGTCCTAGATGCTCTGTCCTCTAAAGCTAGTCCAAGATGCTCATTCAAAAGATGCTGCTAACCGCCACCAAGGATGTCTGTCTTGAAGGGCGGCAAAGCCAACACAGAGACTTATCCATCAATCTCCCTAAGTCTTGTGTGTCTCCTGTGAGGAATCTGAGCCATCCCGATCCTAGAGCGAGCGTCGTCCCTGATTTCCACGCGGGCGCCCCAAACTTGACAGAGCCTCGAACGCTGAGTCACGCTCGAGAAGAACTCCCGCCGCCTGGCCATGTGGTGGGTGTCGCGGTGTCGAGGCACCACCCGCCGGTCTTGCTTTGTTTAACTTTCGCCGAGGAGGCGTGTGCTTTGGCTCGCCAAGGTGGAGAAGAGCCGCGCGCCGGCGCCGTGAGGTAGTTCGATGCTCGCTGAGCAATGAACAGAGCCATTGCCCTCCTCCTCCGCTGCGCGACGCTGGGCTCGGCCGTCGTGGTCGCCGACAACTCGCCCAATGACCAAGCTTGCCGCAGCTTGTAGCAAGAGTCGCCTCGTGTCGGCTCTTGCTTGCCGCGCGCGCTACGGGCGCCCACGGCCATCACCTCGGACGCCCTCGTGCCCATGCTCGGCGTCTTTGCGCGCTTGCCGCGCTTGCCACGCATGCGCGCGCTGTCGTGGAAGAAGGCTCTTCTTCTTCCTGTCACCTTGGCCGGCACCCACTCCTCCCGAGCGAGGAGGAGCTTCCGCCAATGGTGACGGGTCCCGAGAGATCGTGGCTCATCATCGTTGACGACCTTGAGGCGACCTATCGCCTCCTCGATCGACATCGTGGAGAGGTCCAAAAAAGACTGGATCGACCGAGCCATCCGCTTGTACTTCTCTGGACGCAGCGAAAAAGCTTCTCGGCGACTCTCTCTCGCCGTAGGTGTCGCCGCCGAACCGTACTAACCTCGCAGCAGAGCGTTGAGACGAAGAGCAAAGTCATCAACGCCCTCACCGCTTGAAGGCGGGGTCTCCCACTCCGCGCGGCGCTGCAGTGTGGACTTGCGAGCGCGATCGCCGCCGATGTCGTGCGCAGCGATGGCGCCCCAAGCCTCCTGGCGATCCGCTTGTTGGAGAGCGAATCGCATCTCGGGCGGATCTGCAGCGATGAGGGCATCCAGCCGCCGCCGATCTGATCGTGGTCGACGCCGTCGTCGCACGGACCGCCTCCCACATGTGCCGCACTGAGCTCACTTCATCACCGCGCCCACTCGACGTGGTTGGCCTTGGTGAGGTAGGCCACCCACCGCCGGGCGGCGTCCCGACAACGACACGAACCCGTGGTAACCACTGCCGGCCCGGGAGAGAGCCACGCCGCTCGTGAAGGCCGCGCTCTCTATCGACCGTCTCGCCGCCGTTGTCGCGGCGCGCTTCTTCCGGGCGCCACCGCCGAGCGCGCCTCCTCCAGAGCGCCACCGCCGAGCGCGCTCTCCAGAGCGCCACCGCCGTCGCGCGCTCCTCCAGAGCGCCATCAGCGCGGCCGCGCCGCTGTCGATTGCCGCCAAGCTCGTGGCGCGGCGCGCCGCCATCGTCGCCGCCGCCGCTTTGCCTCCTCTCCAGCCGCTCAAGGTCCGCGTCGCGCTATCATCGCGAGAGATGGAGCTGCTGCTGCCGCCGCAGACCTGACCTCCGCGCGCCGCCGCGCGCCGCGCGCCGCCGCTTCCACCTCCGCCTGCCGCCGCTGCCCGCCTCGCCGCCGCGCTCGCCGCCGCTCATGGCTGCTTTGCCGCGGCGAGCTCGGCCGTCTGGCCGACGCCGCGTGCTCGAGGCGATCGAAGGCCCGATCGCCTGCGGACATGGCGAGCACGGGGTGTTGCGTGGAGAGGGTCGCCGACGAGCCGCTACCCGCCTCTCGGGAGCGAGCAGGATGGCCGAGGCGCTGCGCTGCGGCCAATGGGCCAGCGAGGCCGAGAAGGAGATGAGCAGAGATGCTCAGCTACGGGATACACAAGCTCGATACCACTTGTTAGTCGCCGGACTCTTACTATTGGTGATAGCAAGATCCTTACTCTCATGGAGAGGATGACACTTGGAGATGGGGCAATTTTTCTTGTATATTTCTCTTCACAATGCCATGCCAACTTTGAGGGTTGGGGATACATATTTATAGGGCTAACCAGCCAAGCATATGCCAAGCATATGCTAGTCTAAGATGCTCTGTCCTAGATGCTCTGTCCTCTAAAGCTAGTCCAAGATGCTCTGTCCAAAAGAGATGCTAACCGCCACCAAGGATGCCGCCTTGAAGGCGGCAAAGCCAACACAGAGACTTATCCATCAGTGCAAGCCGTAGTCGGAGGTGCCCGCGACGTAGCGAAGGATCCTTTTCATAGCTCGCCGTGTTCCGTCGCTTGCCGCCGCATGAACCGGCCGACGTGGCCGACGGCGAACGCCAAGTCCGGCCGCGTGTGGACAAGGTAGCGAAGGTCGCCATAATGCGCCGCTTGCGTTGCGTCCGCCCACCTCCGCCGCACTCTCGACTCGGCTTGACCCTTCCTCCATAGGAGTGTGGTGGGTTGCGATCGGTGAGCCCGCCACCGACGATGCGCTTGGCGTGGCGGTCCGCGAAGGAGATACTGGAGCTGCCCGTGGACCTCGATCCCGTGTAGAAGGAGAGAGCCCCAAGTCGCTCATCCGAAGGCGGTCTTCATCTCCGCCTTGAACGCTCGACCTCGGCCTCCTTGGGCGGTGATCACCAAGTCGTCGACGACGCCACCGCCAGGCGTTGCGCCTTGCCCCGCCGGTGACCGCACCTGTGCGCGCTCTGCCGAACCCCATTTGCGTAAGGGTGGAGTCCACTTAGCGTTCGTGCTCGTGGTGCTGCCGCAGCCGTAGAGGCCTTGCGCAGCGAGGACCTGCCCTCCTTGCCGGGATGACGAATCCCGGCGGTGGCGAACGAGACCTCCTCCTTCAAGTCGCCGTTGAGGAAGGCGGACTTGACGTCCATGTGATGGACGCGCCAACCCTCGGGCCGCAAGTGCGAGGAGAAGACGAACGGACTCCATGCGCGGCGGCGCGCGGCGTCGTCGAAGTCGACCCTCTCCGCCGCATGAATCCTCGTGCCGCCAAGCAAGCCTTGTGCTTGATGATGGCGCCGGCCATCTCGCCGCCTTGAACACCCACTTAAGGGTGATCGCGCGAACCGGCAGAAGATCCGCCATCCGCCACGTCCGGTTCGCCGACGGCGTCCATCTCTCGCTTCATCGCGACACGCCACGCCGCGTCTCCTCCGCTCGGCGAAGGCGGGGCTCGCCGCCGCCGCACGCCAAGTGCGCTCCGCCTCGAAATCGTCTTCCGCGCCGATCCTGTGGACGGCAACGCCGAGGATGTTGTCCATGGTACGGAGCGCAGACGCCGCCGTCGTGGTAGCGTCGACGCGTCTCGTCGTGGGACAGCGGAGTAGCGAACTCCACCGTCGCCGCTCGTCGTGGACCGGCCGCCGGGGCCCGGTGGTGTGGCGCCGGTGCGAAGAGTGCGAGCCGGTGCGGAGCGTGGAGTGGCGGTGGTGAAGAGTGGGGCGAGCCGGTGCCGGCGGTGGAGCACTCGCCGGAGCCGCGGCGAGGCGAGGTGTCGAGGTGGGCGAGCTCGGTGAAGATCGCTAGCTCCCGGCTCTCGGCGGGCGTGTCGACAACGAAGTCCCCGAGTCGAAGTCGAACCGCCGCCCACCGCCTTGTCCCACGCCCGGCCTCGCTTCGCCGAACACAACATCACGCGAGATGCGACGCGGCGTGTGACAGGTCGAGGATGCGGTAGGCCTTCGAGCCCTCGCGTGGCCGGCGAACACTCGAGTGCTCGCCGCCGAGCTTGCCGATGTGGCCAAGCTCCTTGGCGAACGTGAGGAGCCAAGACCCGCAAGTGGAGACCGCCGGCTTGCGCCATGCCAAGCCTCGTGCGGCGTCCTGCCGTCGAGCGCCTTGGTAGGCGAGCGGTTGAGGATGTAGACGGCCGTCACCACCGCCTCTCCCCAGAAGACGGCCGGCATCTCCCTCTGCTTGAGGAGGGCCCGAGCCATCCCCACAACCGTCTGGTTGCGCCGCCGACGACGCGTGCTCGCGCGGTCAGACGGCGCGGAGTAGTGGCGCCGAATGCCCTCATCGCAAAGATGACGATGCAAATTCACCGCCGTGTGGTCGCGCCGTTGTGCGTGCGCGATGACGCGCGCCTTCTGGCCGCGCTCGCCTCGCAGCGACTGCGTCGCTCGATGGCGTCCGCAGCCTCCCTTGCCGCCGAGGACCATCACCCACATGTAGCGGGAGAGGTCGCCGACGAGCGGCAGAAGTAGCGTCGTCTCCCGGTGTGGCGGTGTCACCGCCACACAAGTCCCGCACGAGCTCGAGCCTCTCCTTGGCTCTAAACTCGCCTCGGGAAAGGAGTCGCCTGCGCCGTCAACACGCAGACGTCGCAGCCGCTCCACATGGTCAAGGCACGCAGCCTCGCACCATCTCCGTGGCACCGAGCCGCCGTGGCCTCGGTGAAGGTGCCCAAAGCGCTCGTGCCGCGCCACGCCGCCGTCGTCGACGAGCGGAGACAGAGGGGTTGTGCCACCGCACGTGAAGGATGTAGAGTCGATTTCGCCTCGTTACCTTGGCAAGAAGGCGTTGGCGAAGATCCCAAATCCGCAACACCGTGCTCGATCTCGACACGCGAGCCATTCTCATCCACCGTCCCAAGCCGATGATGGAGTTCGCAGATCCGGGATGTAGTAGACGCCGGTGGCGGCTGTGCTCACCGAACCCGGCGGTGAAGATGACGGAGCCGACGCCTTGATTTCCACGCGGGCGCCCCAAACTTGACGGAGCCTCGGACGCTAGAGTCAAGCTCGGAGAAGAACTCCGCCGCCTACCATGTGGTGGGTGGCGCGTGTCGAGGCACCACCCGTCGGTTTTGTTGTTGCCGAGCCGCCGCCGAGGAGGCGTGTGCTTTGGCTCGCTCAAGGTGGAGAGAGCGCGCGGCGGTGCCGGAGGTAGTTCGATGCTCGCGATGAGCAATGAACGAGCCGGCCGCTCCTCCAACACCGCTGCGCGACGTGGGCTCGCCGCGTCGTGGTCGCGACAATCCACGCCCAATGACCAAGCTTGCCGCGATTATGGCAAGAGTCGCCTCGTCGCTTTGCTTGCCAGCGCGCGCTCGGGCGCCTCTGCGAGCATCACCTCGGCGCGTCCTCGCGTCCGGCACTGGCGCTTTGCGCGACTTGCGTGCTTGCGGCGCCTCGTCGGAAGAGGACTCCCTTCTCCTCGTCACCTTGGCAAGCATCCCATCGCTCCCGAGCGAGAAGGAGCTTCCGCCAATGGTGATCGGTCCCGAGGACGCCGTGGCTCATCGCCATCAACGACCTCCGCCGTCGATCCTCGGTTGTAGTCGACGCCGCACGTGCATCGCATCCCACATATGCCGCGCTGAGCTTTACCTCATCACCGCGACCACTCGACGTGGTTGGACTTGGTGAGGTAGGCCACCCGCCGCCGAGCCGACGCCCTCGACGACACCGGTACTCGTGGTGACCACGGCATCGAACCGGGAGAGCGCGCTGTTTATGAAGGCTGCGCTCTCCGTCGACCGACGCCGCCGCCGTGCGTGCCTCACTCCAGAGCGCCGCCGCGCGCGCCGCTGCTGTCTGGCGCCGCCGCGCGTGGCGTCGCGGCGCCCATCGCGCGCCGCCGCCTCGCTTTGCCTCCTCTCCAGCCGCTCAAGGTCCGCGGCGCGCTGCATCGCAGAATGGAGCCGCTGTTCGCCGCGTAGAACTCGACCTCTGCTGCGCCGCGGCTGCATCTGCCGCCCGCCGCTTCGCCTCTCCGCTGCCGCCGCTACCCGCCGCCGGCCTCGACGCCTTTTTCCGCTGCGCGGTCTGCGCCGCTGCCTTCGTCTTTGCTCGCATGGCGAAGCTTCGGCCGTCTTGACAGCCGTGATGCTCGAGGAGACCGAAGGCCGAGATCGCCTGCGGACATGGCGCGCTGATCGGGTTGCGTGGAGAGAGGGTCGCCGACGAGCCGCTGCCTCTCGGAGAGGAGCGAGCGTGGACAATGGAGTCGCTGCTGCTCACGGCAGAAACCGCGAGGCCGAGAAGGAGATGAGCGAGGAGATGTTCAAAGCTACAGGATAGTATAGCTCGATACCACTTGTTACACGGACTCTTGCTCTTGGTGATAGCAAGATCCTTACTCTCATGGAGAGGATGACACTTGGAGATGGGGCAAATTTTTCTTTGTTTATTTCTTACACAAATGCCATGCCAACCTGAGGGGTTGGGTATACATATTTATAGGCTGCTACTCAGCCAAGCATATGCCAAGATGCTAGTCTAAGATGCTAACAACCTGTCCTAGATGTTGTCCTCTAAGATGCTAACAACCTGTCCTAGATGTTGTGTTCTCTAAGATGCTAACAATCTGTCCTAGATGCTGGTCAAGATGCTGTCCTAGAGATGCTAACAACCAGTCAAGGATGCTGTCCTTTACAAAAGCAAAAAGCCGACACAAAAAGGCGACACAGAGACTTATCCATCAAGGAGGCTCCAACGCCAGGATAACTGGATCGAGCGCTGAGCTATGAAAGCGGACTGGTTGGACGCTGTTATCTTTGCCATTGCCGGTGCCAATCGCCGAGCTAAGATCTTGGAGAAGATCTTAGCGAAGCCTTGTAGAAGGCTAATAGGTCGGTAATCTTTGGCATCTTGAGGTTCTTGCTTCTTGGGCAACAAAGTGATCAGAGCTTGATTGAGAAGGTGAAAATTACTGCCGGTGAAGCTACCTAGCTTGTGTACCACTGCCATGACTTCCAGTTAAATGATAGACCAACACCGTTGGTAGAACAAAGCGGTGAAACCGTCAGGCCTAGGGGCCTTCTCCACCGGCATGGCCTTGATTGCCTCCCACACTTCCTGTTCAGTAAAGCCCCCTTCCAATGCCAAAAGGTCATGGCTCTGAACATTGAGTGCCTCCAGATCCAGTGAGTGAGAGCGATGAGCAGGCTGTCCAATGAGATTTTCAAAATGAACTGCAAGAGCTTCTGACATCTCGTGTGACTGAATCCAGTCATTACTCACTTTGAGTCGGGTAATGAAGTTGCGTCGACGGTGATTATTGGCATGGAGATGGAAAAAATGGGTGTTAGCATCCCCCTCGAGCAACCATAGCAGCCGCGACCGCTGTCGTGCCATTGACCGATGTTGTGACTAATGTCAGAATATGTGGCGGTGATACTAGTGATTTCCCTATTAAGACAGGACTACACCAAGAGTCAGCGTTGAACCCATACATTTTTGCCCTAGTGATGGACGAGGTCACGCGGGACATACAAGGAGTCAAGGAGATATCCCTTGGCGTATGCTTTTCGATAATGATGTAGTGTTAGTTGATGAGAGTAGGATAGGTGTCGATAGGAATCTAGAGATATGGAAGAAGACCTTAGAATCAAAGGGCTTTAGACTTAGTAGGACTAAAACTGGGTATATAAAGTGTGATTTCAGTGGTGCCGGGGCAGATGATGGAGATGTTAGGCTGGACAGACAAGTAGTGCCTAGGAAGGACACGTTTCGATATTTGGGATCGATGCTACAGCGAGACGGAGAGATTGATGAAAACGTGAGCCACAGGATTAGAGCGGAGTAGGTGAAATGGCGCCAAGCATCGTGTGTCCTATGTGACAAAAAAGTCCCTCAAAAGTTAAAGGGTAAGTTCTATAGGACGACGATCAAACCTGCGATGTTATATGGAGAAGAATGTTAGGCGACTAAAAGACAACATATACAGAAGATGAGTGTAGCAGAGATGAGGATGCTGTGGTGGATATGTGGCCACACAAGGCGAAATCGAATCCGCAATGAGGATATACATGATAGGGTGGGGGTAGCATCAATTGAAGAGAAGCTTGTCCAACATCGCTTGAGATGGTTTGAACATCTCCAACAGAGGCCTTCTGAGGCACCGGTACGTAGTGGAATTTTAAGACGTACTGAAAACGTAAGAAGAGGCAGAGATCGACCAAGACTAATGTGGGAGGAAGCAGTGAAAAGAGATTTGAGGGATTGGAATGTAGCTAAAGAATTAGCTTTGGATAGAAGCGCATGGAAGTTAGCGATCCACGTACCAGAACCATAAGAAGGTTTAGGAGCTGTGTTTTAGGCTCTCGGCTCTGATGGCAGAATGTACGGCTTAGGGTTTTAGCCTTGTAGGTTTTTTTATCAATTTTATTTTATTTGCAAAGCTCTCGTCTCTTTGACCTTGAGGAGGTTTCATTCCTAACCTACCCCAACTTGTTTGGGATCAAAGGCTTTGTTGTTGTTGTTGTTATGTGTTGCCACTGTCCCCTGCCAGCCTCAATGTTCACGAAGGCGCTAGGAGCTAGTCGGGTGGTAGATCGGCGCCTAGCACCTAAGGCACCTAGGCGGCCGACTCAGGCGAAGGCGAGGGGGAGCAAAGGCGTGGCGCAAAGGGGAGGGGGAGTATGGCGCGAAGGCGGTGGAGAGGGGGAAGGAGGTGGTCGGTTGATCGCGTCCTCTCGATCGTCCGATCTAAACATATCTCGGTTGTCCGATCTAAACATATCTTTCTCTCTCGCGAGTTGCAGTTGCCAGCTCTCTCTCTCTCTCCAGTCTCCCCCTCGCTCTCCCTCTCCAGGTCGACCGTCGCAGCCCAGATCCGCCGCCTCTGGCTGCATCCCTTGCCGCTGGTGACCTCCCCGCAACAGCGGCGACAGCAGCGGCAATGAAGGTGCTATGCTCCCCCACCCCCTCCTTCCCCTTCCTCTCCCTCCTCCCTCTTGTCGTTGTAACTCCGCGAGCCTCCCACCGCCGCTGCCGCCTAGGAGCACTGAGGACCGCCTAGTCAGCTGGCCGCCTAGACACCCGACTAGGGCCCGAGTCGGGGTGGCCAGCCGGCGCCGAGCGCCTAGGCTGCCGCCTAGAGCGACTTCGTGAACACTGGCCAGCTCCTGCTGAGTGGGCCAACTAGGCGCCCTAGGCGCTAGATGTTGGTCCACCGCCCGACTAGCACCTTCGTGAACATTGACTGTAAGCCATACTATTAATCTGTATTAGCGTAGTAATTAAAAAATGGTTTGTAGAAGTGTGTTGGACATGTTTAACAGTACCAGCACATAGTAATAAGACAATATCTGGAGAACTGCAAATTGTTTACCATATTTCTAGTGGCTCAGGCTCATCCAATTTGTTCAGGTAAAGAAGATATAAATGACAAGTTGACAACTAATACAGGAACAAAGCAAACATACATGATTTCGGAAAGAAGTTGCCAAATTAACTCAAACATACTTAACATTACCAACCTGAGGAGTTGCCGGCAATCTGCATAAGCTATTATCCAAGCTCTGGCCAAACACGGATAATTCTCTCTCAATGAGGTCCCTCGAGTTAGTTGACATGTCTACCACAGCATTGCATGCAGGGATGATTGTTCTTGATGCATATCCTCTAGCAGATAATGGTTGTTGCTCCCAAAATGCTGATGCATCCTATATATATCAAGATTTAATGTCATCTTTAAAAAAGTCAACACATTTATTGTATTTAATGATGAATACAAATATAGGGAGTAGGACCCAGCCTCGTGAGTCCCCAACCCACTCCCCACCACAATTAAGTTATTCCTGTTACCTACTACTACCTTCATAAAGCTGCCAGCCACTACAAACCATATATCAGATGGGAAATTTCTTAGTTGAAATGAGTAATGGTTACTTGAGCTCGTCACACTGCTCTATAGGATGCTAGCCATGCTGGCAAGAATAAACCAGCAATTGCCTTTCATTTCTACATTCATGTCCATATATCAAACAAATCCTAGAGTTGGTAGAGAAAAGCACAAGGTTCCAGACTAACCATATTGGCCCGTAGAAGAGCAGTGTAAATGCACTCAAGTTCTGATCTACGAGCATCAAATTCTTCAATTTTCTTCCATTTCTTCTTCAAGGAATCTTCCGCTTCTTTCCACTCGGCACATAACTTGAAAAGACGTTGTACCTCAGATGTTAATGTACTCAAGCTTGCCTTTAATCCCGCAACATCTCTTTCCTTGGCCCAAACGTCCAGCTAAAATGACATAGCCAACGCTATCAGGAACAGATTATGGTTTATCCAACATATTTTTTCTTCTGTTTTCACTATACTAAAATTAAAAAGTATAATGAACAACTAATGAGCTTACAAGCAGCAAGCACATGCAGCTTTTAAAACAGAAGTTTCACCACAATTTCGCAGAAAGGACACCAATTTGCATGTCTTGGGCAGTATGAGAATGTCTAAATACATTATAAGCACCACGAGAATGAGAATGTCATAACCATATATAGCTAAATGCATCAGCTTAAGCCATAAGCACATGCTACGGTTAGAAAGGGTGTCTCATGACAGTGGCACAGAGTAACATGCTTATCTGAACTTCTTGATAATATAAAAATGGAATACCAAATTATATATCTCAGACAACCTGTGTACATGTTACTTTTTTTTGTTTGTTGAGAACACATGTTACTATTGTTGCTTATTAGAATACTGTTTCGCAAGGAGCATCTTAAATCAACTTCGTTATAACATGATGACATTGTGAACAAGTACCTCTAAGTGTCTGCTGTTGGTCAAGTTTTGTGAGGTGTTCCCAATAGGCAGCTTCTTACTTCCTGCCGTATCAACAGTGCCATGAAGGCGTTGCAGGAGCTTCTGACTAAGAGCTTTAGCTTCTGCAGCTTTATTTAAAGCATCTTCTGTGGCTAAGAATTGCTGGACATGCTCTTTCTGTAAGGCAAAAATGTGATAAAGAAGTTAACTTCAGTGTCATGTGCCTTACATGAGGTTCTAGGCACAACCGCACAAGGCACAAAGTAAAATTTTAGTGTAGTCAGTGGACAAAAAAGAGAGAAATGAAATCATGAAACTTCGTTTTTGAGTAACAGAAAAAAAAAAAAAAAAAAGAATGGGATTGTGAAATGTCCAAGAAAAATAAAAATAAAAACACCCTAAAATAACGGCAGCCCTAAAAGCTAATTTGACATTTCTGACTTCGTAGTATAAATAGATGAAGTAATGGAGTACAGAACATGCAAAGTTGCCAATTTCACTTCATGAAAGAAGCATGGAACTAGAAGAGAAGTACATATCCGACAGAATAAATGTCAGCTTATTTTTTCCCCTGTAGTGGATAAACAATAATGTTTGTGCTAATAGAACCATCAAACTGCCTCTTAAGGGAGTACCTGTCTTTCTAGTAGCTGGTCATATGTTCCACGGGTTGATAGCTCTGATCCAGTCTTTCTATTGCCATACACCTGATATGGTAAGGGTGAGCTTGCATCAGTTGAAGCTGCGTCAATGACCTGCTCATTTTCATATTTATACCTAGGAACAAGAATTTGTATATATGGTCAACATCTAACCCGAAGAAATATAAGAAACTGACTTCGTAAGATTAATATAATTAGAAAAGGCAGGTCAGAACACATATCGATAATCGACTAACAAAGATCAATGGAAATTTAGTAAAGGAATTTCTCATTTAAAATGTAATATAGTATTTCCCTTCCAACATTGTAAAGGATGCATCTACTTATTTGTTTGCAAAGGTAAATCAATTCCCCAATTAGAACTAAACTCGCTCTTGTATATATAAAATTCCAACCATAGGATCACATTCCTGAAAATATAACTAGACCACACAAGAATGATCCAGAAGTCATGAAAGAATATTGTCCACAGAATCATCACTGCGTGGGAGGAAAATCTAAACTCTTTACATGTCTGTTCTTGAAATAGAATAAGACATATGATAATAAAACTAGAACAGTAGTACCTCAAGAGTTCTGCATCAGCACGTATGTCAATCTTGTCCGTTTCTTTATGTACGAGTGTTTTCATGCGTTGAGTGTATGTAATGATCGCTTGCAGTAGCAAGGAAGGATTTTTTAGGGAATCCAATGCCACAGATTTAACATCTGCTGGTATTTCACCATCCAAATCAATTCCCAGTTTTGCTGCATCTAACTGGCAACTTGAATTAATGCCACTCCCTTCAAATGCCGGAAATGAACTCCGGATCATTTCAATCATATCTGCAGAAAGTGTTTCACATGCCTTCCTAATACTCCTTTCATGTGAGGTCTCTACAAGGACAAGATCCTCTGACAACCTGTTGCTTTTGACAGTTGAGTAAAGGTCCTCTCTCTCGCTCTGCAATTGCATATCCTCAACAGCATCCGCAGATCCAGTCACGCCTATACTTGACCTTCGCACATCTCTTGCTTGGTTCACAAACTGATGTAGACGGCACTGGTATTCAGCAAATATTTTGCACGCTTCATCACATTGCTGTTCATATGCCTCAAGCATAACTTGCTTGTGCCTGAAATTCGAACACAATCATGGATTCTTATTATTTTATTCTTGGTCAGACCAAAATATCTTTATGCATTTTGGTTGTTGAATAAACAGAGCTGTGAAAAATTTATTGAAAACATCAAAGTAATGGAGCAGGAAGTGATTTTACAAGAAAACATCAAACTCGTGTATTCTTTTTAGTAGATAAATGAAATTGCAAGGCTTAGTCCATTAGCGCAGCAATTTGTGCATGTTATGTCATCAAATTTACTAAGCTGCAATACTAAATACCTAAATGTAGCATCTAAACCAGCAAACAGATTTTTCCATTAGATTTTTGGCACATGCAGGACTTTTGGAAATTGGTGGAAATATAAAGGTATTGGCATTTTACTAATGAAATAACCTTTATAATGGGACAGTAAACCACACCAACTCTGTAGTGGCATTTTACTAAGTGCCAATCTTTTGGGTGGCATAAATCTGAAAATCCCTTTGAATATAGCAAAGCTTGTTCCCATTACATTCCAATTAGGAATAACATTTTCAAACAATTAACTATAAGTAGATTTACCAGGGTGCAACACTTTATAGTTAGGCCTCAATTTCCATGCATTTCTATTAGGAAGAAAAACAGTCAGTTAGTCCTCGATTTTCAGGCATTTGTAACACTAGATTTAGCAAGCTGCAAAACTGAAGACCAAAATGTAGCATCGATTTAATCGCCATACTCTCCCCATCAGAAACATCTAATCACATCTAATCACACCATGGATAGCTAGTGGCCCGCTAGTACCACCTAATTGGCTAATTCTACTGCAATTTAGGTACCTGGCATTGGAGCGCTCGCCCAGGACGCGCTTGCGCTCAGCCTCCTCGCGCGCGACCTCGGCGATGCGGGCGCGCAGCTCCTTGCGCTGTCTCCGCACGACCCCCCGCAGCCGCTCGGCCTCCTCGGCGGCGAGGTCGCGCTCCCTCGCCTCGGCCTCCCTGGCGGCCGCGTCGCCCGCGCCGGCGCTGGCGCCGACGCCCCCCTCTCGCGCCCGCCTGGCCGCGACGCCGTGGACGAGGATGTTCCGGCGCGCCGTGGCGACGGTGCGCTCGGAGCGTACGCGGCGGAGCAGGAAGGACCAGACGGGGAGCATGTTGCCGCGGCAGATCTTGCGGAGCTGCTCCGGGGCGGGCGGCGGGGAGGGGTAGCCCATCTCGTCCTGCAGCCACTCGATGATGGCCTCCGGCGAGACGCCGCCGGGGCCGCTGCCGCCGGAGACGGAGGAGGCGGGCATCGCCGGCCGGTTGGTGGGGGAAAACCCTAGGCGCTCGATCTGATTGAGGGATTGGCCCGCGGTGGGTAGTGGAGGGAGGGAGTGGGAGTGGTTTTTGAAACCTTTCTCGGGGTTTCGTTTGGTTGATTGGATCTCTAGGACAGGACGACGTAACGGAGCGGGGTGACGGCGTCGGCGCAGGCCGCAGGCCGCAGGCCGGCCTGTTTGGTAGTCGCGGCAGACTGGCACTTGGCGAGCGCCCCCGTCACGGCCGTTGGAATTCGGAAGAGATGATGAAGATGAAGCCAAAGGATGGTCCACTAAAACCAGTGACTCATTAGCCGAGATTATCGCGTAAATCAACCTCGTTTATTGATCAAACTACGGGAAGTTAGCAATTGGTAGCGATTCTAAGTCACCAGCACCATAAGATCATGTACAATGTAGATGCTTAAAGAGATATTTAACAAGAAAAAACTGATTTTTTTGTCACATAGAACAAACAAGGTGCTTATTTTGTTGCATCGATGTTTAATTAGACACCGATGCTTAACAGGTGTTTATGTATATAACTATATCTAATTAATCGATAATACAACATTTAAGCACCTACAAATGAGATACTTGCATTGGAGGTAGTGACTCTTACATAAATGCTTGATGACGTAGCTATATTCTCTCTTTTAAAACACTTATGTATAAGCATCTTATATTGTACATACCCTAAGAGTCTTATGATTAAATGGGTAATATTCCACCCTCATGTCAATCTAATAATTGAAAGAAAAAGAATCAAAATCGCATGCACTGTCGCGGAGCATCTATTCGTGCTATGAGATTCATGCGAGAGAGGGGGAGAGAAGGAGAGAGAATAGAGCACGAATCTCAAAGCGTGTTGGAGGGTGGGGATAGTGCGTATGGGTGCATGTACAAGTGGAAAAACATTTTTTAAAAATAATATTTTTTAAAAGATAATTACAAAAATAAATAGTCGTCACAAAAAATTACAAAAATGTGTCCATGTCGCCATTTCAACTGGCGACAGGAACATATCGCCAGTTGAACTGGCAACAGGGGCCCTGTTGAGCCCTGTCGCCGGTCCAACTACCTATCGTCAGTTGAAACAGCGATAAAAAGTTGAATAGTATTCTTATCGTTAGTTCAACTAGCAATATGTTCCTGTCGCTAGTTCAACTGGCGATAGTTAGCCAGCTATAAAAACCCCCAAAAATCATTCCATAATTCATTTTAATTCTAGAAAAAAAACAAGAGAGAGAAAGGGAGGGAGAGAAGAAATGTAGCGAAGCTCTGCCAGTTTGTCGCGGAGGAGAGATTGTCGGAGCACCGAATCCAATCGATCATCTTGCAGGTATTTTTTTTTTAACTTTGTACATTATGTCAAAATCTTGTTGGTTAGCAAAAAAAATAGTGACATAGAATTGAGTAAGTTAGATAAATGTAGTCAAATTACGTAGTACATATTTGAGTTGTGTAGCCAGTAGTCAGCGCAATGGCGGAATCAGAATAATCCCAGCTTTATTAAGCTCCCCATTTGTGTGCAGTAATTATATTATTAATACAGGAATTATCTTTTAAACTAGAAAAATTGCATGACACATTTTAAAATTATAAAGAAAATCTGGAGTAGCTGAGTAGGGTCGGAAGAGCAATGAGAATAATTGTAAAAATAGTCGAATTATGTAGTTCGTCGTGCACATGTTATGAATGTTGTAGCACTCGAACGATTTAGGATCAATCTGCAGAAATAGGAAGCCGCCTATTATAAATCTGTAAAAAATGTATTGAGTAGCCAAGTAGAGTAATTATTTACCTTCCTATTTGTGTGCGTTTGTTATTTTGTTAGCGTGCGATAATTACTGTGTTAGTGCCGAAAATACCATTTAAACTAGGAGAATAGCATGACACATGTTAAAATTGTAAAGAAAATATATAATCGCTACATAGCCTATGTAAAGATGCATGAAAAAATTATGAACTTTGTTTATTGCTGCATTTTCAGGTATGCCGGACGTAGACCACTACGAGTTACTTGACCCGGTGATTGACGCGCATCACCGTAGCTGCTTCAGTACCATGCTCTCCCCGAAGGGTGAGACGCCGACTGAGCTTGGCGCGTTGCGACTGCGCACGCCCATCAGGGCATGGAGGCTGCACGCAGACTGGGTTTCGAGGATGTAGAGTTCTGACCTAATGCACTCAATCGCGGTTTGACTACTTTGCGTGTAGTCATGTTTGTTCTTAATTGCTTTGACGCAGATTACGAGCGGCATGCCTCCTTCCACTAGCGAGGATGGTGGAGACAACGTGGGAGGACGATCAGGACCGCAGTCCTAGTCGTACGTCTAGGCGTTTTTCATACGACCAGGCTCTACTGACAGCGCTGGTTGACCGTTGGAGGCCAGAGACGCACACGTTCCACCTTCTGTGTGGGGAGACGGAGCGGTGGAAAGCAGAGTACGGCTGGGTGGGGTACATATGTAATTTGCTAGATTTGTGTTTTTAACTTGTTCAGTTGTGCAGACGGATCTACACCGGGAGATTATCGAGTTAGCAGACTCCGCCTAGCACATGACGTTAGGGGACACCAGAGGGGTCCTGCAGCGGATCAGGGAGCCGCGAGATGAGGCATCCAGATCGCGACTTGTCGCACGCTGAGAGACCCGGTGGATCGACCAGTGCGAGGACGAGGGGTCAGTCGAGGTGGTTCACGGCCACGGGCTCCTACCGCGGACGTGGCAGGCTCGTCGTCATGGCACCGTGGGGGAGCACTGCGGGACATTTTGGAGGTGAGCATGAGAGATTCAATTTCGCTTCTTTATTTCGAACCGCACAAGTTACTAATGACAATCTTCTCTTGCAGGTTCTGAGCTCCACACGTACACGGGGCAGCAGTACGCGGAGTCGTCAGAGCACATCTTCGGGCCAGCAAGTAAGATCACCTTGCTTGCTTGCGTAATGTCCTTTTTCATACTTTTCGTCATGATTACGTTTGTAACGTAATACTTCATAGGAACGACTTGGGGGGACGATTCAAATGCGGTCATACCATTTCCAGAATCCAAGAAAAGGTCTCAAAAAATGCTCTCTGAAAAATACATACCTCCAACTAGAATCCGGTACTACCGACCTGCAGTAATACCGCTTATCACATACGATCATACCGACTTCATAGAACAGTTTTTCATAGGCAAAAACCAAAACAATTCTAAATACAACGCATGTCATATGGTTGATCAAAATGGCACAAATTAAACTTTCAAGCTACTAGCCATGATCCCTCTTTATAGTACGGTGTCTAGCCTACAAATCCGATCTTTTCTCCAAACACCGAGACTAGTAAAAACTATAAAAGGATCCTTAGACTACATGATACCTTTACCTTGAGCCATGTTGATCATTTATCATATTTGCATTGCCATCTCCATATCATCATTCAAACTTCGGGACTAAATCTTTAAACATCTTAGCACACACGTTAGCCCCATAATACATTATTGACATTAATTACCAAAATCATTGTTAGGGGCCTAGATGCTTTCAGTGGCAGTTCGAGGAGGAGAAGTGGAAGGTGGCTCAGGGAAGGAGGAGTGGAGGGTGGCGGCATGTGGGCAGCGGCGGCTGGGAGGAGGAGAAGAGGAGCGGGACAGCGCTACTCGAGGGAGGAGGAGAATGGGAGGGTGTCGCATGAGGGGAGGAGGAGAAGGGGGTGGGGCGACGTCGCTCGAGAGAGGAGGAGGACGGGGGCTTTCGGCTTTACCACGTTAAACGCGGATTCTAGCTTCCAAAAAAACTAGTGGAAAAAAGTCTCACATTTGGGATGACTTTCGGCTTTTTCGGGCAAAAAGCTGAAGCCGAAGTCGTGCTAAGGGTCTGTTTGGCATGGCTGTGGCTTTCCTGAAAAGCGGCTTTCGGCTGGGCTGCAGGGCTGAACTAAAGAGGTTTGATGTTTGGTAGTCTGGCTTTTAGATAGGCTGGCTACAGCTTCTGAGAAGAGAAATGTCTAAAATATCCCTGAGGCAAGTAATGACTTGTGTGATGCCGTTTAACGTCAATTCACACAATTGACGGCAATTAATGATATTTAACGACAACTACGGCAATTACGACATTTAACGACAATTAAAAAAGGACTCTGGTAATATCTTTATGGATTTTTATTGTATACTGAATACATCTATATTTCGAGAAACTGCTAAAACCTCCCATAAACACGAACTCTGAAGAATTGAATTGAATGAATGACCATGAGCACTATATATAACTGGCATCTATGAGCAAGTGATTAGAGCCCTTTATGAACATTTCTAATAATATATATCCACCTAAGTTTTCAGCCAACAGATGGTACAAGGTAGAAAAATTCTCTTCACAAAATCATGGCCTTTTCTAGTGCCAACATTGTATATGCCAACTTTGCCTCTTTCTGCCTTGCTGAACGCCTTCAAAACCAATGATGTTGAAGTATCTAACAGTGTCAGGTTACAAATTCATACAAAGCGTTTGACACGATAAATTGGGAATGCCTCTTATATGTCTTACAACATAGAGGCTTTGACAACAGATGGTCGGAATGGATATACAGCATCCTATCAACCAGCAAAGCACACATCCTAATTAACAGGGCAATAGGTGACCAAATCCATTATAAACGTGGCATGCGTCAGGGAGATCCCCTCTCCCCATATCTCTTCATTCTTGTAGCAGATGTTCTACAAAGATTGATTAAACAGGCTGGGACCTATGGTAGACTTTCACATCCCCTGGACATTCAAGAACATTTGCCAATCCTACAGTATGCGGATGACACTCTCATTTTGCTAAAAGGTACTGTTCCGCAAGTAACAGTTTTAAAGGAGTTACTGGATACTTTCACTCGTTTTTCAGGTCTAAAGATCAATTACAATAAGAGCATGTTAATACCAATTCATATGTCAAATGAAGACGTTAATATGGTAGCCAACACCTTACAATGCCCTATCGGGCATCTGCCATGTAACTATCTTGGTCTCCCTCTCGCCACGAGCAGGATTCCTCATAGCCTACTGCAACCGATCATTGATAAAGTTGACCGAAAACTGGCTGGATGGATCCCAGGTCTACTATCGTGGGGAGGGAGAGTGACAATGTTAAATGCAGTGCTTTCAACCATACCAACATACTACATGAGTTGCATCAAATGGCCGGACTGCAGTATTGATGCCGTGGACAAAATTCGGAGAGCTTTCCTTTGGCATGGAGATAGAAAACTGAATGGAGGCCATTGCCTTGTACCATGGACGACTGCCACTTTATCGAAAGAACAAGGGGGACTAGGACTCAGGAACCTCAAACTACATAACCAAGCCTTACTCATGAAAGTTGCGGCCAAATTATTGTCCAATCATACAAATCCTTGTTTCCATTGGATAAGGACGCAATATATTCAGAATGACATTCAAATACACCCTCGTCAGAGAGACACAACAATTTGGAGAACAATATCGATGGTATTACAGGTAACAGTACAATTGATAGAAGTGATTATTGGCAATGGAGCAAATCCCATGTTCTCGAAAGATAAATGGACATCAATGGGGAGATTTCAACTTAGCCTACCTACCCTGTTTACTTTCGTGACTCACCTAAACTGCACCGTCCGATCACAATATAGAGACAATAATTGGGTGATCTCACTACAACCGATTCTTTCACAACAAGTTGTCTCGGAACTTCTTATCCTGCGAGATTTTTTATCTACCCAACAGCTGCAGCCGGATACTTAGGATCAGAGGATATCCAACACTACCATGACCACCCCAAACACGTCAACTTTCTACAAAACCTTGTCTTTTCATGGACTAAAATGGCCAGCGATGGATTACACTTGGAATCGATCAATGCCTCACAGCTGCAGAATCTTCTTATGACTTGCTTTCAGAGGACGCTTAAACACCAGAGAACAACATGACAGTCAAACATTGGACTCATGACCCACATTGCGATATCTGTCCTGCTATAGAAACGATTGATCACATTATTCTATGTTGCAAGCCTGTCGATGATCTTTGGAGAACGTTAGATCTCACAAGGGAAGCAAATTCGTCTCTCAATATTCTACAATTCTTGGAAACGACAAGAACAGGGGACGAAGGCTTTTGCAAAATTTGGCCGATTTGCTTTGTAGCCTGCGCACATACATTATGGACGACGATAAATAATCGGGTTTTTCAACATTCTCATCATAACGCAACATTGCTAAGCCACCGGATTCATAGTTTGATCAATCTTTTGGTTACACCGAATGAAACCCAAGTTTCAAGATGGTGTTTGTTAGTAGAGCCAACTCTTGTTGTAACTTTCCTTGTTACCACTTTCCTTTTTTTTGCTTTTGCTATTTCATTTTTTCTTTTTCTTTTTCTTCTTCTTCTTCTTCTTTCTTCTTATTTTCTTTTTCTCTCTTTTTTTTTTCTCTCTTTTTGTAATTCTTGTTTGACTATCATTGAAATATAATGGGCATAAGGTAGAGTCTTCTCTACCTTCTTACGTAAAAAAAGCAACTTTACAGTTTTTAGCAAACAGTGAAAACCTTAGAATCATCACAGCCATGTCTAATTTCTTGGCCTTACCATATGGGTTGATCGAAAACTGCACAACAAGATGTATAGAGCAAGTTCAGTAAAAAAATATTTGGAATTTTACACGCTATGAAAGACATGTAAAAGCCTTCAACTTTTTTTTTAGAAAAAAGGGGTTGAGGAAGCAACAGCTGGCCTTGAGAGTTTCTTCAGTGATAGGCATCTTGTCAAGCTCTCCATAAGTGGCACATGTGCTAGCGTACCTATACAAAGTGTTTTAGAAATCAAACTGAAACAAAACCAAGCAGATTCATATATGTCGTCAAAAGTCCATGAATTGTATCATCATTAACAATTGTATGAAATATTATGATCAAAGAAAAAGAACTAGGTTAGTACTTTGTCAAAAAAAGTAGACAACAAAACCTGCAGAAGGAGATCGACGGTACATTCATATATCTTAGCAAATTAAGATGATCAGCAATTCAGCATGCATGAAGAATAAACATACCCATGCAGACAGCGGTAGTGGTTACAGAATAAAAGCCAAGGGCACAACCAGATCATGGGAAGACATGTTGAGACAAAGAAACGTCATAAGTAGGTGCACATCAACTTCATTCCAAAATAATGCACAGGAAGTTATTGTACAGATATGCGCACAGGAAATAGGCCTATAACACCGAGGGTTTTTTCTCATAACTAATGAAGGTTTATGCAAGGGCTGTTGGTACTACATATAAAACCTCGTCATAATTGGCAAGTACTATATATATATATATATATATATATATATATATATATATATATATATATATATATATATATCATTGTTGTTGTGATCTTCCATCTATCCTGTCATCATACTACCAAAGCCATTGCAATAGTGTCACAGAGGTCGATCATGTCAACACCATCCATAGCAACTGTAACATCATGTGCACTGAGGTTAGTGGACATATCCCCGTCCACATACTCTTCATTCCTCTCTGTAAAAGCAAAATCATTATCAACCAAAGCACTATCTCGAATAAAATTATAACATGGAAATCACACAGCAATGCATCTAACAATCCATGGGGAGGTTGGTTTGTAACAATGCATCTAACAAGACTGGTTTGTTACTAGGATAATTGCAAATTTCTAACTACATATCTTTGTTGTGTTGCACACTCTTTTCTTGACCCATTTATGCTTAGGCTGAATCAAATTACATGCTCCATGTTAGACTAACACGTAAAGATATGCAAAATGTAAGCATGCCCTGTAAAAGGGCAATCACATGCTATGTACGATGAGTTTATGATCACAAATACAAGATATTTCTACCAGGAACAGAGGAGATCATATGTGTGATCGAAAGTGAAGATATATGCATGTGGTGCGCATTGTTGATTCCTGACAAAAGGTGATTATTGCAATTGTTCGTTTACTGAACTTTTGTTGCTTAGTTTTAGCAACTCACTACTTGTTTTTGTTTGTTAAATGATATACCCTACTGTTACCTTGTTTGCAAAGTAAATCTTAGGCGTACAAACACTTGTGCAAGCAAGATAATTCCAGACACTGGAATATATGCGTTGGATAAACTCACGTTGTCATGTACAAATCACATTCCCATGAGGAACAAACATCAGATCTGAACCAACACAACCATAGATTCAGAGGAGCAGGTTGGTGGGAGGTTGTACCTTCAGATCGAGGAAGGAGGTGCGGGTGGCCTACTCGGTGGAGGTGGGCGGGCGACCGGGCGCGACGTGGAGGCCGGATTCAGTCGGGCGGAGGTGGCCAAGGCATGAGCAGGCATTCAGGGGCAGGCCCGGTAGGAGGAGGGAGGTGGCGCACGGTCGGCTAGATGTGTGAGACAGTGCGCGGTCCTGGTTGGAGGAAGAGGTGCCGCGGGCAGGCACTCGGGGGCGTAGTAGGGCGGAGCTGCGGTCGGGTGGTCGGGGGAGGCGGGGCCTACGGGAGGGCAACAGGGCGGGCGCGGAGCACAGTCGCCGCCAGGAGCACTAGGGTTTGGGCCGAGCGAGTAGTGTGGCTGTGTGGGGAACGGGGGAGTGGGGTGAACTCTGGGAATTTGTAGTTGGTTCGGGGCGGGTAATAACCCCAAAGCTTCAGGGGCATTTTTGGAATGAAGAGCTGAGGAAGCGACGAGAAGCCCCTCGTGGCCGACTTCCGGCTTTGAGCTTCCACATGTTGTGATGGCTTCCCGCTTCAGAGAAAAGTTTAAGAAAAATCATCCATTTGAGATAGCTTCTCACTTTTCGAAGCGAAAAATGCAAGTCGAAACCGTTCTAAACACAACCTAACACACTCAAAATCTAGCGCTTTTCGGGAAGGAAATTAGGAAACGGCCGAAAAAAACGCACGGCGAAGGATCTCGAGTTCTCGACAAGCCATACCGTAACACGTCTCTTGCCCTAACCACGATTCCCTTCTCCCCCAAATCTCTCTCTCTCTCCCCTCCCGTCCACCTCGCAAATAAAGATCTCTTGTCTCTGCGTGACGACCCCCCCCTGGAAATCCTCCCGTACGCAGTATCCGCCCGCGGCAGCAGATCTTCGACGCCTCCGAGGTACATTTCCAGCTTCCCCTGTTCCCCGATATCTCCGAACCGATCCTTGAATTCTTGGGCGCTGCCTGAGCAGAGCAGAGCAATCTTTTCGAATCTTTTCTTGAATTCTTGGACGGTGTCTGGACAGATCAGGCGGGATAGAGCTGAGAGGGATGGAGGAGGACGGCGGAATCAGCAACGGCGTTGGCGGCGGCTTCGGGGAGATGTTGAACGGGGGAGTCGTGGGGATGGGGGGCGGCGCGAACGGGAAGGCGGTGCAGGTGCTGCAGCGGAGCTTCGGCGAGGTGCAGGGGATCCTGGAGCAGAACCGGGTGCTGATCCAGGAGATCAGCCAGAACCACGAGGCCCGCGACGCCGACGGCCTCACCCGCAACGTCGCCCTCATCCGCGAGCTCAACACCAACATTGCCCGCGTCGTCGACCTCTACGCCGACCTCTCCTGCTCCTTCTCCCGCTCCGTCACCGCCGCCGCCGCCGCCCCCTCCGCCGCCGCCGCCAAGGGGCACAAGAGGCAGCGCTCCTCCGAGTAGAATACACAAGCACCCAGCGCCCATCGCTTTCTTTTCTTCCCTTTTCTTCGTTTAGATTTAGATTTGTGTCCTGGCCATGGCCAGGCCTCAGCAGCAGGAGGTACTAGAGACTCGAAACTTATTCGCTTTCTTGCTGTATTGGATGCGTATCCGCTGAGATTGTCATGGGCACCACCTTGTCAGAAACATCAAAGAACGATGAGCGTATGTACTGTATGGCCTATGGCTGGTGTTACTCAGACCAGATCGGATGGAATGATTGGCGCTGTCCTGTGACCACCGACTAGGGGTGAATAGTTGTCATATCAAGTTCGTTTTCGTATTTTTTAAACGAATGCGAACATGCTCTTAAACGAATTTTGAATACAAATATAAATCAAATGTTTTAAAGAATACGAATTGAATACTTTCTCAATTCGGTCAAATTCAAATATACTAAAATACGACGAAGTTTCACACAAAAATATCGAATTCCTAACATCTACGAACAGAGTTCCAATATATGGAATAATACATCAAATTTCCACGAGCAACGTGGTAACACAAAAAAAATGTTAGCGGGCTAGATGACAAGGGAAATAAAACTGTCGGATCTGAATATTTTTCGTATTCGTGTTCGACCGTATTTTTTTATACCACATTTGTATTCGTATCCAGCAAAAAAAAATCGGATACTATCCGGATCTGTATTTAATTTGCAATATAAATACTATTTTTCTTACCACATTCATAACTATCTAGATATGGATGCCGGATAAAAGGGAGGATCGGAATACATGTGACGTTGGTACTCCACTCGTTACGGGCTTACACAGCATTGCTCATCATCAGGGATCAAGTACAACGATCTGATCGATGATGATAATCGAATTGGATCCCGATGTAGATTGCACATGCATACAGAATCCAAACAGACAAATAATTCACAAACCATCTTTTTTTTTTCTTTCTATTCTCCGATGAATTCAGAAATTGATAAGCGCTATACAGATTTCGTTATGGAAGAGGAAGCATCACATGTTTCATTTAGGCCGAACAACTCGGTAAGGCAAGGCTGCGTTTTACTTGCAGCTTTCCCCTCTGGAGTGTAAAAATGCAAACTAAAACTGCCTTGTCCCCGGCAAAAGTATTCCCTGGGTTTGGCTTCAGCAATGCCTGCAACTACCTCTTTCTTCACTTCATTCTCAATGCTTACACACGACCAATTATGAATTTTTTTTTTGAAACTATGTCAGGAACTCTGCCTTGCACTTAAGGAGTGAGCGGGTGGTCGACGGTTGCTCGGTTCTCAATTCATCTTGAATATTTATATACCTCGCAATTCACATTGACCGGCTGATGTTTGGACACGCTGTACTTGCTGGACGATCTGAAATTGATTCATGGGTGGAATGCAATATTTTGTTTTTTCTGTGCTCTGCGGTAGGTACCTTCAGTTCATTGGAAGATGCAATTTAGGAGACATGACCATGCTTTTGCAAGCAGGTCTATTGAGAAAAAAGGGAGAGAAGTTCTCTACCTTTCTTCAGAGCAGAAGTTGTTTTGAAACCTGGAGAAGACTGTTCTCTCTCTGAAGGAAAAAAGAAAGCTTGCCACAAGACAAATGGATGCACCGATCCCCTCTGCGGTAAACGCTCGTAGGATCTCACATAGAGTGCCATGATTCAGTCCGGGAAACATACATCATTTAGCTCTCTATTTGCAGAAAACATGCAGTTCTTATGGTAACCAACCGAAATACTCTAGTCAGGTGGAAAAAACCAAAACGTTCATAACACAAGAATTGAGAACAGAGGGGGTCATCGAGTCAAGTTGAGAGAATGACAGTGGAGCACAACGATTGCTCGGGCACTTCGCACTCACGATTGGACCATTGGTAATAGCGTGGCCTTGAGGCTTGAGCAAATCTGCGCGCTTGCTTCGCTGCTAGGACAACCTGCAGTGCACGCACCGAGTTTGTAGCAAGTACCTGTAAGTTGGAACGGCACTAACAAAGGGACTAGTGCATCATCTCCCTAGAATCGCTAGCAACAAAAACTTTCAACTTTCTGAAACTTTCAGGCTTTCAGCTGTGCATCAAAGTAAACTGGCATCTTTTCTTTAGTACCTTCGTTTTCATATATACACCGTCAAACTAGCTAATTGTGCAAGCATATAAATAGGCTTCCGGTTGGTTCTTACACAAGCGGTTTTCATGATTGTACTTTGGTCTTCCGTTAGAAAGATATTGCAAATTCGAGGGCCACGTATTAGCAGTGTATCAGGGTCTAACCGTCGACCACTGCCCATGTGCATTTGTCACACGGTTTAACTAAACTTTCTGACATGACAGCAGAATAAGTTGAACAAATCTCATTTTGAAGTTTCTGCTATTTATCAATCGATTGGTTTTTCAACCTTTCGATCTACATCTGGTTCAATGGTTCATCATCCGGTGAAAAACTCCACACCAATCTTTTTTTTTTAAAAAAAAAGAAAAGAAAAGTTCGACACCAATTATATTTACCAGAACAAAAATCCATATGAGATATGACTCCGAGTACAACACATCTCAACAAAGAAACAGCAGTACATCGTCGTGAGCAGCATCCGTCCTTGACCAACGAACTCCAGTGGGAAACAAAATCGAAAAGCAACGCAATGTCGACCCCGAAACCTTATGGACCTCAAAGGAAATTTGCTGCGAGACTCTTCTCATCGGCCGTTAATTTCTCATCATCACATTTAATTTTTCACCATCACATTTTTTATCATCACATTTAATTTCTCACCATCACATTTTTTGAACCTGTTTGCTTTCAGACTTGGTGGCAAACTGTCTGGTCAGGACATCACCTGGAAGCTGCCCCTTCGGTGTTTGCTTGCCTGCCACGCAAGCCACCAGGCCCAGGTGTAGAAAACGAGCGTCTGAAACCAGACCTCCCAGACTGCTCGATCCACCGTTGATAACTCGATCCAATATTCTATTGTTTATTTTTGTTATCTTTAGATACCACTGATTCTCTAGAATCCAGACATCAACCCAACAAACTCTCTTTCAGTGGACCTCGTCCCGAGTGGGACCCGGACACGAACCCAGCCCAACCAGATCCCCCAAAAATCCAAACAGAAAGCCACGCAAGCGTCTTGAAAACTCTCGCCGCGACCAACGACTCCACGGCACCTTCCCCAACCGCGCAAGCCTCCTCGGCGAGGTAAAAAAAAATCGCAAATCGGCGGCGGGAAGGAAGGAAACCAACCGCCGCGCCCGTCTCCCCGGTGGCGATGGCTGCGGCGGCGCGGAGGCGCGGAGGCCCCGTCCCATGCCTCTTCATCCTCTTCCTCCTCGCGCTGGCCGCGGGGCTGCCGCGGGGCGGGGCGCTGGGGCTGGGCCTGAAGGTGCCGTTCAGCCCCGGGGACGTGCTCCCGATCCTGCCGCGGCAGGTGGCGTGGCCCGTGATGAACACGCTCCGCAGCGCCGTCGACCTCCTGCCTTCCTTCGTCGCCGCCGTGGCCCCCGGCTCGCCCTCCCCCGCCGCCTGGAGCGGCGCCTGCTTCGCCGAGAACGAGGCCGCGCTCGACCTCACCCCCGGCGATCACAACGACACTGATCTCGGCGGCGCCGTGCTCCGCCTCAAGGTCCTAGCTCTCCTTTCCCCTCAGACCTGAGATCGCGTTGCGTTAGTTTTTGCCAGATTTCGTGAAATTAGGCGGAATTGCTTGGCCGTGTAGTTTCTACCTACTAGGTAGTGCTGGGAACTATTGAATTGAGGGGGTATGAGTGATCCCTGAAGCTTCGGTGCAAAGTAGGCAGAATTGCTTTAGTGCATCCTTGCTGCTTGGTTGTATATAGGAATTGAGAGTGATAGGAGCTTGCCAATTGAGGGGGGGTATAGGGGATAATGAAGCTTCTGTGTGGTTTTTGCTTTGGTGTTTATATGTCCGGGTGGATGTGTTTGATTGTTAGTGGGTAAGTAAAGCTACTGGGTTGTAGTCATGTTTGCGATAGCTATCTTTGTGGTGAGAGTTAGAGACCTTTCTGGCAAAGTCTTGCTTGATTTGGTGACCATAACTAGAATTTGCTTTAGTGGAATGTGTAACTTAGCTTTGATGTTTCACTTTAGTTATATTTTGCTTGTTGGGACAAAGATTTCTTAGCTTTGAATGATCTAATTAGATATAGGTGATATGAATTATGAAATTTGATTGGGCATGACACTATAGTTGACATAATGCACCCTAAAATTTCAGTGGCGGAGCTAGGATTTCGCCGATGGGGGTGTAAACTTTTTTTTTTCAATTACAAGGAAGATACACATGCACACACACCACCACACATGCGCGCGAGTACACCTCCTTAGCACATGTCTAGAAAGACGAAGGTTGGGAATAAATCCGCAACCTTACAAAATTTCTACTGAAAACGCACTCGCATGTGCATAAAGGTGCGAACTTAAATGACACATTCTAACATAAAAGTTTAAATGACATGGTAAAGGTTCAAATGGAACAAATTATATATTTCTAGTATAGTCGATCACAAAATATAGCTTGTGTTGGTGTGCTGCTGACTATTGATTGCTGAGAATAACACAATGTAATTCATTGTATAGCCTATGTATTATACTAGATATATATACTGTGTAATGGGTTTGCATGCAAAAATTTTGGGGGTGCAATTGCACCCCCATGCTCTCTTGTGGCTCCGCCACTGTAAAATTCCAACTATCTCAGAAGTGTAAAGCTGTAAACTAGTACATGTCTGATGGGCAAATAGTAATATATACCAAACTTTTGGTGTACGTATTCAATGTTCACATTATCCTATCCTTCATTGGCTATTTTAGAAGCAGAATCTCTGGGTTGACTTTATCTGCACTGGACAAGCTTGTGAGCATTGGCGGTTTTAGGTGATCTGAGTTATCATGAGTTTTATCTTAACGCATGTTTTTCCTGTTGTTATGCAGACTGCTTCAGCTCAGAGCTGGACATGCATGGATCTTTATGTGTTTGCAACACCATATAGGATAACATGGGATTACTACTTTGCGGCTCGGGAACACACTTTGGAGATTAAGTCATGGGAAGAAGAAGCAGAACTGGAATATGTGTGTTTTCTTTCCGAAACTTTTTTTAACCATTCAACACCCCCGTCAAATTAATCTCAACAATTCAATTTCAATGTTTGTGATTAGGTGAAGCAGCACGGTATCTCTGTTTTTCTCATGCCATCTGGGATGCTTGGAACTTTGTTATCTTTGATTGATGTCCTACCTTTGTTTTCAAACACTGGCTGGGGTCAAAATTCCAACTTGGCCTTTTTAGAGAAGCATATGGGAGCTAAATTTGAGAAACGCTCTCAACCTTGGGTTGCTAATATTAGAAAGGAGGATATACAATCTGGTGATTTTTTGGCTCTATCAAAAATTCGAGGACGATGGGGTGGGTTTGAAACATTAGAGAAATGGGTGACCGGTGCATTTGCTGGGCATACTGCAGTTTGCTTGAAAGATGATAAGGGTGATATCTGGGTTGCAGAATCAGGCTTTGAAAATGAAAAGGTAATTGATAGCTTGCTATACTATGCATAGAATCTTGGTTGACTTCATTTCATTTTCCCCATGTGATGTATGCTTCAATTTATAACTTCCTTTCCTTTCTTATCTTTGCCTCAATCATGTTCAGCTATTGCATAGTTAGACTGATTATAATCACCTTCTGCGTATACTATAAAGAGTAAACTGTGATGTAAGTGTTGTACTTCTCCTCTGTAAACTCATCCTTTTGGTTTAAATACTGTGTTGGGCCAACTTAATGATTGAAATTATGCTTTTTGTAGTCAACCTTTACTTGCTAGGTTAGTCTTACAGTGCATATACTACTTTGCTTTTATTCTAATGGTATTTTTTATGTCCTTTTAGGCTTTTAGCCGGCTGATCACAGTCTTTGGTATCTGATGCAAGGCAACATTAAAACCAGCGGAAATTTTCTTTTCCAAAAAACTTGCATATGAGTGGTTCATGTATTTTAAGTTGTTTACTCATGTACAAATATTTGTGGTTCTGATTTGTCTTGACTATACTCAATTTCAAATTTTCAATAACAGGGAGAAGAAATTATCGCTATAGTTCCTTGGGATGAATGGTGGGCAATGGCACTCAAGGATGAATCAAATCCTCAGATAGCCCTTCTGCCATTACACCCTGATATACGTGCTAGATTCAACGAAAGTGCTGCATGGGACTATGCCCAGAGCATGTATGGAAAGCCGTATGGCTATCATAACATGATATTTAGCTGGATCGATACCGTAGGAGACAATTATCCACCTCCTCTTGATGCTAATCTGGTAATTCTCCATGGCCTTTGCAAAGCTTAGATTACATTTCTGTTTGGACCAACTATGTTTCGTATGTAGTTTCAGTATTATCAGTGTTTGTACACATTTTTCGGGTGATGTTTTTGGGTGCCTATGTGAGTGCACTGTGCATATCATATTTGGATTTTGTGCTAATGCAAACCAAACTATTATGTATGCACTAAAGCTATGTGGGGATTGGGGAGTCATCTTATGAACTTGCCTACTTGATACACCCAAATTGACTATTCTCTAAATCTAAATAAAAATAACATGCCCTTTCATGTTGTGGATTTACATTCTTAGCTAAAATTAGAAAAAGCTAGATGATACTATCTTGTTAAAATGTTAGGAAGCTTACTTGGAAACCTGTATCAAGGTAGAAGAGAGAGAGAGAGAGAGAGAGAGAGAGAGAGAGAGAGAGAGAGAGAGAGAGAGAGCACATGGTCTCTTGAAGTTAGGTGGGAAAGTGATGCTGAATTGACAGTGTTCTGAACAAGTTAGATGATGTATGCAGGGGAAAAATTCCCGGCCGGTAACCGGCCGGGGTCCGGGATCCAAAATCCTGGCCGGTTTTTCTCGGGTTTTGCAAGTTCAAATTTCAATTTTTGAAATTCGGCTGGTTTTTAATCAAATTCAAGCGATTTTTATCCGGGATTTTCCCGGTTTGAACGGTTACCGTTCCCGGCCAGCCAGCGGGAAGTGGTTCGGTACCGGTTTGTTGATCCCTGGATGTATGTGTTAATATCCTAAAACTATTGAGGGCTTTGAGCAGCCTTTGAAACCCAATATATGCTTAAATTGGTTGTTATGATCTGATTGTTCAGTGGAGACTAAACAGCCTCATTTTAATTTTGTTTATATTGCACTATTTTATCACCAATAATGGTTGAATTTCTCAGTTTTGTTATTCACTGTTTTCAGGTAATGGCTATTATGTCAATGTGGACCAGATTACAACCACTTTATGCCGCAAACATGTGGAATGAAGCTCTAAATAAACGACTTGGGACTGAGGTTTGTAAACTACTTTGTATTCTGGCTCCTTTGTTGGGTAGTGGGTTACTACAAGTTTGTGATGATTCAAGCTGACACAAGGTTAAAAAATGCTGTGGTTTCTTGTAACTTTTTTTTGGCACTCGAGTTCGGTTCTGGTTGTATGTATGCTTCTGCTGCAGCTAACCTTCAAATGTAACTTGGCCTTTTGTTGGTGCTCTGAGATGGAGATTGATGAGGCTTAGTTGGGTTCGAAATAAGAGGATTGGCTTGAGTCTTTTGTTCAAATAAGCTGCTTTTTTTTTTTTTTCTAACAGATGGGTAAATAGTGTTCCTGCTTTCATCTGTCGGACAGTTATGTTCAATTATCAAATTCATGGTATCTATGCTTTTTTATGCAGGATTTGGACCTTCAGGGGATCATTGTTGAGACCGAAAGGCGTGGCATGTCTTTTGATCAGTTGCTCACCATCCCTGAGCAAGATGAATGGGTATACAGTGATGGTAAATCAACCACTTGTGTCTCCTTCATTCTTGCAATGTACAAGGAGGCTGGAGTGTTTGCTCCTTTCACAGAGTCGATTCAGGTCACCGAGTTCACTGTGAGTGTCCCAACTGCCTTTACCTGTCATAGTTGCAATTTAAAACGCGTTATTATTCAGTGTTCATTGTATTTGTAGACAAGCTAATTTTTCAGTAATTAACCTACACTTTTATTCAAGCCCTTTTATCCTCTGACGTAACATATATATGTTCAATCTAAAAGTTCTAAACCAGTCTCAGATAGTAGAAACGCGTGAACTATTGCTCTTCTGGTTGTTTGATGCCGTGTCACTAAAGTAACCTTGTGCCTCAGATACGGGACGCATATATGCTCAAGATTTTTGAAGACAACCAGGACAGGCTTCCAAGCTGGTGCAACACGGAGGCAGACAAGCTTCCCTTCTGCCAGATCCTTGGGGAGTACAGGATGGAGCTGCCGGAGTACAACACGATAGAACCATATACGAAAATGAACGAGAACTGCCCATCCTTACCCCCAACGTACAAGCGACCGTCGCGCTGCTGATCGCGAGACTACTACACACGTAGGCTGCTGGTGTCGTTTCCGGAAGTAAATTGTTGTTTAAGTTAGTAAATAAAACAACGCTGTATATAGGTGTTTGATAGATGACAGTTTTCACAGGTAAGGTAAGAAGGGCAGTACGCAGTTTCCTGCCTGTTAGCGGAGCAGTTCTTAATCCAGGCACCCAATATGAAGGGCAGGCTTGGCTAAGAATTTGCTCGCATAGATAGAACTTAATTTGTAATGATAGCTTTGAAAAATTGGCTACTGATAATGTTCTTGGGTTCATAAAGTAAGTGTATGTCACGGAATTACATCATCTACATTGCCTCAAATGTTGCACGGTGTGTATTAGCTTCTCTTTGATCATATGATAGAACATTCAGGGAAACGTTTGGAGGTGAGGCCGCGAGAGATTTCTCATGAACTTCTCTACGTACATCTCCTAATAAAATACCATGAGCATTGATTTTTGATCCGATGGCTCTCAATGTGGGCAGCCGTATATGCATTTTGTTCACCAATGTATATGCTCGTGCCAACTTGGCGTACCATGGGGCTAGCCGGAAAAAAAAAGGCAAGGCGGATTCACTCATGGGGCTGGTTGGGAGCAACGCTGCCGGTGAACGCCGTAGTATTTGCCACTGTTTCGCTCCAATTTGAAGTTTTTTTTTCAATGTTCAACTCGAAGGTAAGTGCACGAGTACAGGGGCGGATCATGAGTTATCTTGCTCCAATTTGAAGTTTTTTTTTCAATGTCCAACTCGAAGGTAAGTGCACGAGTACACGGGCGGATCTAGGAAAAGAAGTTATTAGAGTCTCTATAGGCATATTAGGATTATTATGGACATGAATTACTAATGATACTTTGTAATATCATCGTAAGCATTAATTTCTTTATGGGTTAAGTTAGATAGCATTGGATCACCTAACCGACCCCAGCTTTTGTATAAGCATGAGGAGATTGTAAGTTCGCCCTACCGACCACTAATTCCTAGCTACGCCACTGAAAACATGATTGATCACTGCCACTGTGCCACAGCCAAACATAATTTAGCTCGCACAATAGTCAGCCCTCGTGCATGTTTCTTATATAAAAAAAAACTCGCGCGAACAACGGACTAGCATAGACTAGCCAGCCCAGCCAGGCCGCCCTTGCCAGTGTGCTATTGGCGTACCAACTGTTGAGGAACCGTCGCTGGCGAGTCCAGTCCGAGCGATTACCTCGTAGACAAGCGTAGAATCGTAAGAACAATGCATGAACACAAGAACAAAATAAGAGATAGAACACAGAGATGTAGGGGGACTTTTTGCTTCTCTTTATTCATCCATCCATCGATCAATCCTTTACAATGAATAGCACCCCCTATTTATAGGCTACGACCCTGCTAGGGTTTGTGATGGGGCGCCCACTAATGGACCGACTGCAGGGTCAGGCCCATGGTTTCCCAACACTCCCCCTTGGGCACCCATCCTTCATGTCCATGTCTCGTCAAAACTCCATAAAAACCCAGTGGGAAAAATTTGGAGAAAGAGTACATGATACACGCTCACGTGATGCACGAATTGCCTCATTAAAAACCTTGGCCAAGAAACTTCAGGAAAACTCGTCAAGGGAAAAAGAGTACAATCCACCCAATTTCATTTAATCTCCTGAATTTATTCTTTGGGTACTCGATCTTCATGATCAAGCTTTAATAATGAGTTCGTGAAGGTTCTCCCCCTGAATTCTACACTTCTCTAAGTCTCATCATTCCAATTCACATATGCATCTTTCAAAGTTAGACGCTGGAAGTGACTTAGTGAATAAATCTGCAAGATTCTCACATGACTTAGTATGCAGTACTTTAAATATGTTCATCTTTTGCAATTCATGAGCATAGAAGAACTTGGGGTTGATATGCTTTGTGAGAGGATTCTTCACATAACCCATCTGTACTTGTGCAACACAAGCTGCATTATCTTCATACAAAAAGTAGGGGTTTGCGCGGTATTCAATCCACACGACTGCTGGATGTGGTGAATCATCCGCTGAAGCCAAACACATTCTTGTAAGGCCTTGTACAATGCTATGATCTCCAAGTGGTTCGTCGAGGTCGATACAAGATATTTCTTAGACGATTTTCATGGAATTGCAATTCCACCACATAGGAGTTCATAGACTGTTTGCGATTTGGCTGTATGCGAGTCCTACAAGTACCCGTCATCTGCATTGCCATTCATAGTTAAGTCTTGGTTCTTTCTCAGAGAATGACTAAATTCTTTGCTTCTTTGAAGGTATTGAAAGATGTCCTTCATTTTCTCGCCAATGCCTTTGGTAGGTTCTCAGACTATACCTTGCTAATAGGTTCACGGCAAATGCAATGTCCGTTCTAGTACAGTTTGCTAAATACATTAGTGCTTCCATTGCACTTAAGTGTGGGAATTCCGGTCCCAGGACTTCCTCTCCCTCTTCTTTAGGTCTGTACGGGTCTTTGTCTTGCTGCAAAGATCTCCCGACCATTGACACTTTCAAAGGGTATGCCTTTGCAAAGTCGAACCTTTCTAACACCTTCTGAGTGTAGGTTGACTGATGTACTAATATTCCTTCAGGGACATGCTCAAGCTCCAAGCCTAGGCAATATTTGGTTTTCACCCAAATCTTTTATTTCGAACTCCGACTCCAGGTAAGAGCTTGCTTTCCTAATATCCTTCAGGGTTCCGATGATATTCAGATCATCTTCATACTCTAAGATTATACAAAATCCATTCCGGGATCATCGTATAAATACACAGAGATTATTCTCATTGTTTGTGTAGCCTTTCTTGCATAGAAAGTCGCCTGCGATTATACCACATTCGTCTCGATTGCTTAAGTTCGCATAATGACTTTCTCGAGTTTCACACTGCATATATTTCTATTTGCTCGCTTTTGGTTCGGATGTTGATACATTCTGTATCTTCATATAAATGTCCGAATCTAATATTTCATAAAGGTATGCTGGTACCCCATCCATCAATTTCACTTCTAACTTCAAGTTCACTGCCATTGAGATAAATGTCTAAAAGGAGTTCCGCCTATGACCGGGGAATATGTTTCTTCATAATCATCTCCTAGATGTTCGGTGAAACCTTATACAACGAGCCTTGCTTCTTTTCATTTCTCTTTCGAACAAATACACGCTTATACCCTACGGGGTGCACAAGGGGAGGCGTGCGGCTTACAGGCCCAAACGTCTTTCTTTTATTCAGAGAGAATAATTCAGTTTCTATTGCCTTCTCCCAATCTTCTCAATCTGATATTTTCTTTCATTCAGCGAGCGATGCAGGCTCTGAATCAAGATTGATGATTGTGGCAAGTTTCTTTGCAAAGTAAATGTCGACATTGGTTGTTGTCATATTCAAAGATTCTCCCGAGGTCATAAAGTTTATAGCTATTTCTTCAAGGGGCGATTCTTTTAATGCTTCTACTTGCTCACCGCTTTTTCAATTGCGGGCAAGTCCTTTAATTTTTCACTCCGATGTGTGCGCACATCCATGCCGATGTCTCCTTCATGGGGATGTTCAATTCTGGTATGCCTTTTATGAAGGTTCCATACCGATGCCAGGTCTCAACTAGCTCCCCTTCTGGTTCGGGGCACTTCGGTGATCGGCTGTGTCAAGTCCTTCTTATCCTTTTTCACCAGGCGTCCCCGGTTACTTCGGATTCGAGGGACCGGAGTTCTCGCCCTTTTATTCTGAGGCCTCTGGACGGGATTAGGGATACCTTCAATGGTATTTCAACCCTCTCCGGTGCATTGCTTGCAGGCAAATGCTACTTATTCACGCTCTTAAAATCACTAAAGTAGTCTGGCAGTTGATTCGCTAATACTTGCGAATCAATTATCTCTTGGACTTCTCTATTTGCTTCACTAGTGCGCGGGTCATATGCATAGATTTCAATTATCTTCTGGACTTCAATTGTCTTCTAGACTTCAATTGTTTCCCGACATTATTATCAAGGGTTGATTTCCTCCCCCTAATGACGGGAAACTAATCTCATCTAATGTACTATCAGCGAATCGGGCATTATACAAATCTCCAGTCATAGGGTCCAAATACTTGATTATGGATGCTGTCTCATAACCAACGTATATCCCAGACTTTCGGAGAAGACCCATTGCGTCACGTGGTGGTGGTATAGGTATATAACCCTTGCAACCAAACTGCGAAGATGAGAAGTTTTCATCTCGACCCTTACGCTAGTTGCATAGGTAGATGGATATTATAGGCCGACGGTCTAAAATTGATGAGAGTCCATGGCAGGATCACGTGTCCCCAACATGTAGTTGGTAAATTACAATTCTTCAAAGTTCTGCTAGTCCATTCTGGGTGTGGACATGCGGTACAGAATGCTCAACTTTTAATTCCTATTTTCATGCAATAATCATCAAATGCTGTCAAAGTAAATTCTTCGGCGTTGTCCATTCAGGTGGACTTCATATGATGATTAGGGAAAATATTTCTAATTTAGTTATCTACGAGATTGGCTTTGCAAAAGCATGATTTCTCGTAGATAATAAACATACGTGCGACCATTCCAAGGAATCATCGATGAGCACTATAAAAATACCTAAATGACCCTTACAGGGGCTGTATAGGACCGCAAAATGTCTCTCTAGATACGATCCAGGAATGCAGGGACTTCATCCTTCACTTTCAGAGCAAAATGTCTAATAATTAATTTCCCGGTGGCACATGCGGGGCACACAAAATCTTCCTGATTTGGGAAATTCTTTTCATTCATATTATGTCCCTGTGAATTGTTAATTATATCTCTCATTATCCTAAGACCTAGACGGCATAATCTATCATGCCAGAGATAGAAAAGTTCAGAGCTTCTAAATACGGTTTTCAGGGCAGTATAGACTGCAGGTGCCTTAATATTAGTGTAGTATAGCCCAGTTTCATATAAAGGAAGATATTCTAATGCTATTTTTCACTTTCTTCATACTTTGTAGTGAGCAGGTATTCTGTACCATACTCTTCTTCAGTCTCTACATAGAAACTGTTAGCGCAAATATCCTTGAGAGTTCTAGTCGATTTTGGGTACAACAAGTCTTCTTCAATGACCAAAGTTGTGCCAATTGGGAGTATAATTATGGCCCTTCCTGAGCCTATTATACAAGTATCACTGCCTGCGATTGTCGTAAGACTACCAACATTCTTGCTGATTGACTGGAAAAATTTCCATTTCTCTCAGGATGGTATTCGTTGTGCTGCTACATGCTAAGCACACTTTCTCCATAAGGCACCACACGCGTTCTAATATAATGTACTTTATTAATATGTAGCAGAAAGCAAGCAACACATAAATAAAATACTTCAAATATCAGAACATAACTTGCTATTATAAAGACGGAAAAATAAGTCTTGCAGGACTCATAATAAGAATTTAATGCTTTGCTCTTCCAGAGCTTGCAACCATTATTCAATAATTCAAAATTCTGCATCAATTACAAACTGCAAGTTTCTATAAAAGATTCGAGTGCAATGCGTGCACTAGATCTAATAGACGAAGTATTCAGGAACTTCTGGCTCAATCGGCTTCTTGCGCGATCTTCTCCTCTTGGGTAGCTACAGCTGTGGCCGCTGCGATGTCCAAAGGAGGGATGATGGGGGCTGCTACTGGGCTGTCCACATTCATAAGTGCAACTAATGTATGTGAATCCTCTGTGCATATAATGGCGAGGTGTGCCTCATGCTATCATTTTCCCTTTTTCTTAGACTGAAAAGCATCAATAACGTGCGATGCACTACCTTACCCTTCTTGCTCCTCTCATTCGTGAGAGGCTTCATCACCTTGTAGCTGCTAGCAGTGGCTTCATGACCAACATTGCTATTAGTTGGCTGCGAGATGTAGTTCTTTCTTAGAACATCATCTTGAGTTTTCGCAACTTGCATGATATCAATTAATTCGACATACTGCATGTAGCCGTCTTGACAGTAGTTGCGTGCGGATTGCACCGCATTCGGGTGAAAGGTAGAGAGAGCCAATTTTCTGCTCATCCGTGGTTACATTACCACAGAGTTGAAGACTAATACAAATTCTAGCCATGCTGGGTCAGTTCTTCGAACTCCTGATTCGTGATGTCAGTCATTTTCATATTCATGCAAAATTCATAAGATTACTGCTAGTAATCTGCATAAAATAGTTATAAAATTATCATAATGCTCTTCGAACTCCCGGTTCATGACCCCGTATTTTTCTATGCATTTACATGATTTACTGCTATTTTCAGTGATTAAAAGCAATATAAACAATCACAGATAATCAAAAACAGTAAATGCGATACATAAATTGCATAGAAATAACAATAACGAAGATAAACATGCTTCAAATGCAAAAATTGATTCAAAAAATTGGATTCCCGAGGCTTTTTTCTGCTGGAAAATGACTTTTCGGCGAAAACTGCAAGTTTCAGGGTTAAAATGCGAAAACTCAGTTCTGAGAGAATTTGCGCGTAATTTTCATATTTTCCGAGGGGTGTTTCGCAAAATTCCTTATTCGCAAAAATTTCTGCGTAATTATGAACACTTCAAGGTTCTTTTTGCAAAAAATACCCCTTTTTTGGTTTTCCTTTTTTTTCTTCTGAAAAACCACCGACCTTACGAGGGCCTAATTGCAAAATGCAAATTTCCTCATATTTTTTCTTTTCAGAATGGCCGCTTTATTCCTACTTTTTTTCATATGGGCCATATTTGCTCTACCAACAGAAACCCATCCGGCGGCTAATGCATATTGGTGCTAGGGTTTCCCAGCACCTTGCACCATATCATGGCGGCGCGCCTCACACACCGGTGGTGATTCAAGATCGGCGCGCGACGACGACGACGGCGCGACGACCCGCCACGCGGCGCTCTTGGCGTGGAGTGCGCGGCGTGGCAACGGCGGAGCGCTGCGCGACGGCGCCGACGGAACGCGTGGCGGCGCGGCGCGGCTGAGCGCCGCGGCGGCGGCGAGAGGAATGGCGCGGCGGGGCGGCGGAGCGCGCGCGGCGCGGCGTCGTCTCAAGAGCCCGGCGGCCGGCGGCTAGGTAAGGAGCCGGCACGCGCGACGGCGGCCGGCCGGAGCGGCCGGGGGCCGGGAATCGTGGCGTCCGGGCCATGCGTGGCCGGACCGTCGCGGCGGCCGGCTCAGCGACGCGCGCGGCGCGCGGTTGTTCGGCGAGAGGTGACGGCGCTGCCGCGGCGGTGCCGCCGTGATGACGCCTTGTTTTTTTTTTTCTTGCTTGATGATGCATGGCGGTGCTCGTGCTTGTTGGCCGTGGGTCGCCGAGCGGTAGCGCGGCGCGCCTCATGCGCGGAGGCGCGTCGGGAAGCACCGCTACGGCGGTGGTGGCGGTGCGCCACACGCGGGTGGCGACGATCGGCCGCGACAGCAGCGGCACGCAGGCCGCGCCGGTCGGGTTTTTTTTTCTTTATTGTTCATGCAATGTAATGTAATGTAGTGCAATGCGGTACAATATTGCAACGGAGGCGCGGCTTCATGCCGTCATGTGCGTGCTCGCCGCGTGCTAGCGGCGTGGCACTGTAGTTGCCTCTGTGGCGGTACGTGATGGCAGACTATGTCGACCGGTAACGTATCGCGGAGATAGTGACAGCCGCTTGCAGGCGGTGCCGTGCACATGGTGCCTTTCATGCGATTGCATATACTACTTACGGTACAATCATCATATACTCTTTCATGCAATTCACCGATCGGCTTGGCCGGCGACTTCAAGTCGGCTCGCGGTAGATTAGAGCAGATTTGCACCGTAGGGAACCAATCTAGAAAGCCAAATTTGCAGAATTGAAAGCAATATAGAAAACGATTCAATCTACGAGTGTCGTTCATCGACGGTTACCTTTTCGATGCGAGGAGAGTCGATCGTGCTGATAATGTGTTGAGGAACCGTCGCTGGCGAGTCCAAATCAACGACACCTCGTGACAAGCGTAGAATCGTAAGAACAATGCATGAACACAAGAACAGAATAAGAGATAGAACACAGAGATGTAAGGGGACTTCTTGCTTCTCTTTATTCATTCATCCATCGATCAATTCTTTACAATGAATAGCACCCTTTATTTATAGACTACGGTCCTACTAAGATTTGTGATGGAACGCCATTAATGGACCGACTGCACCAACCACGGCGTAAGAAGGGGAAAGCTGGAGGCTCTTCGGCGTGGGTGCGCGGCAAGTCAACCCATCCAACGACCTCAGAGGCTAAAGCAGACAACGACCCTTCGGAGTAACTCAGAGGCTCCAAGTGCTCTCCACTGACCCACCAGGCCACCACGATGCCGACGGACACCTCGCCGCGCGCGGCGGCGGCGCTGTCCGACGACGACCGCCTGCTCGTCGCCCACTGCGCCGCGCTCTCCTTCCCCTCCGCCGCCCGCTCCCCGCACGCCGCCGCCTCCTTCCAGTTCCAGGTGCACCACGCGTCCCACCCCTACCCCTGCGCCGCCTTCGTCTTCCCGCCCTCCTGGTCCGCCGCGGACTGGACGCCCTCGTCCCCCGCCGCAGGCCGCGCGCCGTTCGGGGACGCGGAGGTGGACCCCGCGCTCTTCCCGTCGCTCCGCAGCGTCGGGAGCGGCGTCCCCGCGCGCGCCAGCGCCGTCTTCCTCGCTGCCTTCCGTGCCCTGCTCGACGCCTCGTCGCTCCAGTCCGAGGTGAGACGCTTCTTCCTTGATCGGCTACTTCGATAAACCTCTGTAGCGAGATCTCGTTGCCGGCACACAAAATATGTACTATCTTTGAGTCTTTTGGGCGCTTTGCTGCTTTAGTGGCTTTGCCTATTGCGGTAAGAACTAAGAACAGGTCTTTAACTAAGAACAGGTCTTTTTATTCTGTGAAAGAAGACATTTCAAATGTTCCTTTTGTATCAATGTTTTCTTGCTCTGATTCTATGGAGGGGTTGAATTTGTAAGTGCTTTATAAATTGTATTGAAATATGTGGATTGGTATGTACTGTATCAACTGTATCTTTATGAGATAATCAATGAGCTGTGGGATGTGGATATGCTGATGTTGCATTGACATCTGTGGATTGAAGTGTGCTATTTTCAGCTAAGTGAAGAGCTCAGAAATGTGGATTGGAGTGTTTGGAGATCAGTACAGTGCTCTGGGGTTTTGGTTAGGGACTATGGGTAATAGGGAACCTCTTATCCTATTCTGATCTGTATTTCCCGTAGTGGCTGTTGCAAGTAGTGTTTTTTCCCGTTGGTTGCTGTTTCTTTGGCGAAGTTTTCATTTTCTAAGTGTCAAAAGTGCTTTTGTGCTTCAATTAGTTCGATTTGAGGTTATGTAAGAGTCCATGGTTAGTACAGTTTCAGATTGCTAGTAGCTATTGCTTGATTGCTAATAGGGGCCACAAACGGCTTTGTGTTATTTATGCTTCATGAAAAGAAGTAAAATGTTCTTTATTTGACAGAAAAACGAAGTGACCATCGTGAGTTCAACAATACTCTTGAGTTCCTCTCTACTTTGTTTTTCTTCTTGTTGTGGTCATAGACCTTTCAGTCTTAGCTCCATGTGATGCTATCTTTATATTAAGAGAGTGATAGTCTTGACATGGTAAATTTTATGGTAAATTTTGATGTAACTTCCTTTTCACCTGAATGTAAAAGGGATGAATGTATGTTACTTTGTATTGCAGGTATCTAGAGCTGTGGCAGAAGAGAAGCGTATCGTATTCACAGGCCATTCTTCTGGGGGTTCAATAGCCACCCTTGCTGCCATATGGTTTCTTGAGAACTGCACCAGACGGGGAAGTGTTAATCAAGCACACCCATTTTGTGTGACCTTTGGGGCTCCTCTTGTTGGAGATAATATTTTCAACCATGCTGTTAGAAGGGAGGGCTGGTCACAGTGTATTTTGCATTTCGTCATGCCACTAGACATCATCCCACGCATACCACTGACCCCCCTTGCATCCTTTAGAGAAGAAATTCAAGCTGTTCTGGATTGGTTATCTCCTCATACTCCAAACTGCTCACCTGCTGGGAAATCGTTTGTCATACCTGAGTTTTATGAAACTTTGTTGAGAAGCACACTATCTATTGCCAGCTATGAGGCCTGTTCTTTCATGGGATGCACTAGCTCGATCCTAGGAACATTGACTGCCTTCATTGAGCTCTCCCCTTACAGACCCTGCGGGACTTATCTTTTCTTGACAAGCAGTGAACAACTGATTGTTCTCACAAATTCAGATGCTGTATTGCAGTTGCTATTTTACTTCCTTCAGTTGGATCCCCAACAACAATTGCCTGATGCTGCTGCCAGAAGTTTAAGTGTTCACTGGCAATATGAATCAATTAAGCAATGCATGATGCAAGAGATAGTTTGTGTGGATTACCTAGGAGCAATTTCATCAGCCCTTCCCGGTAGACAGATGAATGGAACAGCAATTGGAGGCCTTGAACTGGTAAGCAACATTTTCCTTTCTTCAATAAACAACTGCGGCTTGTCTTTGTTAAAATTCGAATTTTCTGATGAACTTTGTGTGAAGGCAGTCTTAGTTTGGAAGCCATCAATATTGCCTTTTAGCATCTGACCATTCATTTGTTGTATAGCCAAATGCAAGACATATTTTTGTAGATTAGGTTAAGTAGCAATGGACGAATCAAATTTATCATTAACTGTGTGCATGACCAATCACATAATCTTCAGTTACCACTTTCATATTCATAAAAAAAATTAAAAAGTGTTTTCCATTCAACTATTAGTAAAGTAAATCCAATAAGCCAGGTGAAGCCTGTCCTTTTTCCATAAAAAATGGGCTGTTTATTACAGAGCAAGGAAGCTATGCTGAGCCTCTCGGCAGCTGCACAATGGGAGAAGCAAAGAGAGAGAAACCAGGCAAAGATAGATGCGAGCTGCAGTAAAATTCAGGAAGCCCTCAAGTCTCTGAACGACTACAAAAGAACATGTGAACTCCATGGAGTGAGCTACTATGATTCTTTCAAGCTTCAGCGCGAAGTGCATGACTTCAACGCGAATGTACGGAGGCTGGAACTAGCCGGCCTTTGGGATGAGATAGTTGAGATGTTGCGAAGGCGTGAGCTCCCGGATGGGTTCGAAGGGCGAGAAGAGTGGGTGAATCTGGGAACATTGTACCGCCGGCTGGTTGAGCCCTTGGACATTGCAAACTACTACAGGCATTCCAAGAACGAGGACACTGGGTCTTACCTCTCCAAGGGGAGGCCGAGGCGTTACAAGTACACCCAGAAGTGGCACGAGCAGTTGCAGCGCATCCCCTTCGGTTCCAGCCTCGAGTCATGCTTCTGGGCAATGGCTGAGGAGCTCCAGGCTGAGATGATCAACTGCAAATCATTTGAGGATCTGAAAGACAGGGTGGCTAAACTTGAGAGCGACACGCATGGATGGTTCACTTCTGGAAATCTGGGTAAAGATGTGTTTCTGAGCAGCTCGTCGTTTGTGATATGGTGGAAGACTCTCCCAGAGCAGCACATGTCTGCATCATGCATTGCGAAACTTGTTCCTCAGTAAGAGAGTTTCTCCACTGCATGATGGTTAAGGATCTTCCCGAATCATTCCACTGATGAGTTGTTCCTGATCTGCTAGGAGCTGCTGAAATTGTGTATTGTATGCCTGGACTCTATGTGAATATGCTGCTTTGTATGTATTCTCCACGATAATCAGATCACGTTTGTTTGGTTGATGCAGCCAAGTAACCATGCTCAACAAGGCTGTCAATTCAAACTCCAAACAGGAGTAATTCTGTACTATGTAAACGTACAATACGAGATCCCTGTGCACTAGAATATGGTAGACATATTTATTAAAATCGTGTCTACTGGAATTTAATATACATGCATATGATTAATCTGGATACAACACATGGCGGAATAATTGGGTTTGTTTTGCAGGATCAGCTCTGTAGGCTCTTGACCTACATGATTAGATTGGAATTGATCTCATAAACAATCTAATCTTGGCATATGACTCACACATGTGTGCTAGGAACTAATATATTTTAGGCTTATAAAATTGGCATGTCTGGTCGTGGTTGGTGACATGGTTCTAGGGATGGCAATGGGGTCCCATTCCCCATTCCCCGAAGCGGAATTCATCGATTAGGGGACGGGGATGTGGCTATTTCTCTCCCACGGGGATACTAATATGCAAATACAATTTCCCATCGGGTGAAGTGGGGATGGGAATATTCTCTTACTCCCCATCCCCGCTACCCGCATGGGCCCCTGATAAGACATGTAGGCCACTAGCCTACTACTGCACAATCCGATAAGGCGATAGCTCGATAATTTCTTTTGTATTCTTTACTTTCTAGATGCTAATTAATCAAAAAATATTATCATTTTAGCATTGCATGTTGATGTTCATACCTATTTTTATAACATTATGGATCTTATTTTCTCTTCTTTTGGGATGTAACTTTCGGCTATGGGTCCCCGTGGGGCCTCGATAACCCGATGGGGATGGGGACGGGGGGAGAATATCACCCGAGGACGGGGATAGGGATGGGGACTAGGAATTTTTCTTCTCTCGGAGATGGGGATGTTCCACCACTACCCGACGGGGAATGGCCCCGTTGCCATCCTTACATGGTTCAGGAGTTTTACGGTGTACTGGAAACAGTGGGTTAATTTATAACACCTGAAAGTGGAGTCTATAAATAGGTTTCTACCCTCTAGTCTCATTATGCAATTATGAGCGGCACCATGAAAAAGACAGAGGAATAGAGGGTAGACCAAAAAGTCTCCACAAAATCAATCTAGAGTTTGCTAAAAACCCAACATTGGTATCAGAGCAACAAGTGGCGGCTCGCACAGCGGACGTCTGTGTCTGAGTCATTTTTTTCTCCGAAGCCAATTCGTCGACCAGGAGAAGTGCGCCTGTCTTGATGAGTTGACACGTCGTCTCGGCCGTGGTACATCAACAGGTGTTGTGGACGTCGTTTTCGTCCATGGAGCAGCAACCGACATCGCTTTATCCTTGATCTTGCATCTGCTTCCGATGCGCACACCATCGATCCGCGCGATCGTGATTTTCTTCGTCTTTGATTCAGTGGTGATTGGTTAAGACGCAACATAGGACCGCTTTTCGTTCGTCCACGAGCCGACATCATCAAAGACTAGATTCATCGAGTTCGTCCTGTGCTGCAATAGCGACATGGAGTTCTCTTCGTCCGTGGACTCTCTTCGTCCATGGAATTCTTCATCCAACACAGCATCACGCCCGCGTGTTGCGTCAAGCACAGTTGGCGTCCGATCGTGGAAAAGCAAAGCAAAAGCATCATGAGGAAAAGCATCAACAATCGTTGAAGGAAAAGACCAATCGACGTGAAGCTTTACATACTGCTGTTTATTTATTAAATCATTCACTATCTAAAGCTGTAACAGCCACTCCTTATGAGTTGTGGACTAGAAGCTATTGTGAAGGGAACTAAACTCAGTGAGAAATTATGTCCAAAAACTCCTAAGGAAAAATATAGAATGAATGATATTCCTTATTCTTCAGCTTTGGAATGTCTTGTAGTCTTATGTATGCTATGTTATTTACACGACTTGACTTTAGCCATGTCATTGGAATTCTTAGTAGATATCAAAAGTGTAAGACCATATGGCTAGGTCTAGTATAATTTAGTTGATGAATAATTAACAATGTTGGGTACTGATGTCATTTGAGGCGTGGCGTGTGTGTGAAATAATGTCGGTCATGTTGGGAAGAACTTGTGCCGGGAAAATATGTTGTTTTGGTCTTTGCATGTGCAGGGTAACTCGGAGGCGATCGTGGTCTACGACGGTGATTGGGAGGTGGCTTGGTGCGAAGTCATGGTCTAAAGGGTCAAGGATGCTGGAGGAGACGGTCGGGCTCGATTTGGAGCGCGTGGAGATCAAAGATGGATGATGCGTGTTGGAGTTACAGAGGTGCGGTCCGGAGGCTACGATATGTGACGATTTTGGGGTGTCCAAAATTAGTTTTGTTATCTGGTGTAAAATCCCACGTATTGGGTCATAGGACTATTGGGCCGTACGTGCGTGATTAGGTGGAAAAGCCCAAAAAGCATTAGGGTTCACGGGGGTATATCGCGTTGGCTGCTTGTCAACGTCCAATGGAGCGGCGAGTTCACGTCGACGTGCAGAACCAAGACGTGTGGACAAGCGATCTCGTAGCGCAGGACGTCAGACAATCTGACGTACAAAGGCGGCGTCCACGACGTCAAGGTACATGCGACGGGGCCGTCGTGTGATCCTTTCGGTTGTCCTTCTGAGCAAACCAATCTAGGGTCTTGTTCTTGGCAAGAATTGAAGAACATGGCTGCTGTTCTTGATCGGACCTGATTCTGGTGATCCAAGCCTTTCCGTTAAAATTGGGTGCGAAATAGTTTACACAATCATTCACCCCCCTCTGATTGCTATCGACGACCCTACAAGTGGTATTAGAGCAAGGTTACTATGGCGTCAGAGAGGTATGTGAATCGTCTCCCAATGCTAGATGGTACTGATTTTGCGTTTTGGAAGTGTCGTATGCAGGCTTACATTGAGGCGCAAGGTAATGATGTTTGGAATAAAGTTTCGAGACCGTATGTGGTTCTTGTTCCTGTTACTAATCTAAATAAAACAGATGTTGATTTAAATGCTCAAACTCGTAACTTGTTGTTTCAAAGAATTTCTCGCAAAGAATTTGATCGTGTAGCTCATATTAATTCTGCTCACTTAATATAGAAGACTCTTTGCGATTATCATGAAGAAACTACTAAAATTAAGAAAGTGCGTAAAAATCTTTATCAAAAAGAATATTCTGATTTTGCTATGAAGCCTGGTGAATCTATTGATGATCTTTTTGCTCGTTTTGAGAAAATATTGAGTAAGTTGCGCGGTGTTAATGTTATTCCTACTGATGAAGATAATGCAACTAAAATTTTGAGATCTTTAGGTTCTGAGTGGTTGATGGTTGTCATAACTATCAATCAAACTATTGATCTAGATACTTTAACCATGGATGATCTTTTCTCTAGATTGAAAACCTATGAGATGGAAGCTTTGCCATCTAAGATCGATAAATCTTCATCTTTAACACTTGTGACTAACCCCGTGCAGGCTGCTTCGTTGAGTTCTTTTTCTTTGTCTTTTTTGTCTGCTTTTTCAGATGAACAGTTCGAACAGCTCCCTAAAGAAGACTTAGTGTTGATCTCCTCACGGGCATACAAGGCACTCAACAACATGAGGATGAAGAAGCAAGGTGGTGTCTCTCGTTCGATCACGTGCTATGAGTGTGGCGAGCCAGGTCACATTAAGTCGGAGTATCCTAACCTCAAGGGTAAGGTGATCAAGGAAGACAAGAATTACCGTCGTCGGCCATCCAAGAACAACAACACTAAGGGTGGCAATTTTCGTCGCAAACTTGCTAAAAAGATCATATCGGCTATTGAGCATCTTGATTTGAGTGATGTGGAATATGAGAGTTGCGACGATATCGACGACGATGATGATTCTAAAGGGAAAAAGAAGAACAACGACTTTACAGGCATATGCTTCATGGCAAGAAACGACAACAATGACGACAATGATAGTGATCCCGATGAGGTAAGACCATCATATGATGAGCTTGAAGATGGTTTGATTAAACTTGCTATTGAATTGAAAAAACTAAAAAGAAACTAAAAGAAAATAATAGCCTTGTTGAAAACTTAAATTATGAAATTAATAGACTTAGAGCTTCTATTCCTGATGATGAATCTTGTGAGTCTTGTCAAGTTTTACACTCTGAGCTGGAGACTGCTAGAACAATTAATGCATCAACCTTATTTCAACTTGAGGATGTAACTGCTAAACTTGATGAACTAAGATTGTCACATGATTCTTGTGATGAAAAGTTAAAACTTGCAAATAGTGAAATTGAAAAGCTCAAGTTTAGTTCTCCTACATGTTTAGAGTCAAGTATTTCGAATGCTCAAATTAAAACTTGCTCTAATTGTGGGTTGCTAGAAGCTAGACTTAATTCATCACAGGAGACAATTCAACAGATGCTCTATCATGAGATAGCTTCTTGCTCTAACTATCCTAAACTCACCATAGAAATAGAAGTTTTGACTAGACAACTTAATAATTTTGCTGAAAAACAAAAGTTGGCTCAGTCTAGAGCTTCTAAGAAGATTGTGAATGAATCTGTCACCTGCACTGCTTGTCCTACTCTAGCTAAAGAAATTGAGTATCTTAAGGATACTTTAGAAAGATTTTCTTTTGGCAAGAAAATTTTGAATATGATTCTAGACAAGTCAAAAGTAAATGTTAAAAATCATGGTCTAGGATTTAATTTTATTGAGCATGCCAAGAATAATCCTCCTACGGTTGTTAAGTTTCTTGAACTTGGAAAATTTGAAGTAAAATCTGAACCAAAACAAACTGTGTTTAAATCTGCTGGTTTTGTGCAAAGCTCCTCTACTAATGTTGTTGGTGCTAGCTTATCATCTCAAAAGAATTCTGATTATGTTAAATTGCACCTATTGTGGTAGAGATGGACACTTGCATGAATTTTGCTTTAGGTGTGTTAAGAAAGAGAAAAAGGAAAGATTGAATGCTTTAAGACAAAAACATGCATCTTCTTTTGCTGTTCCTAGAACTAATGTGAAAGCTAGGTTTTCAGAGAACTTTTATGATGATTTTAATTCTGTTTCACGTGCTGGTTTGGGTTATAATTCAAATAATGTTTATTCAGCATTGCCTGCATTTCAAGGGGCAGTTAGACATGCTTCTTTTTGGCATTCTGATCGCTCACGCACACATGTTTCTGGTTCTAGTTTTGCTGCACCTATTCATCGTATATCTCAGTACTGGATTCCTAAATCTTATTTCACTAACCCCAGTAGTGTGAGACCGATGTTTCCTGTGATGTGATGTAAGAATAGCTGACGAGGCTGGAGAAGATGAGCTTGATTTGATTCTAGTCTTTTACGTCATTGCTTGATTGGAACATCTGATGATTCTTCACTTTTTTTTATGGCTTCTAAGAGATTTAACTTTCTGAGATACTATGTGGAAATGGTGATGTTGCTCTACACCTTGTTGAATTTGAATTATAGATTGTTCATATTTTCATAAAACCACTTGATTCTGCACGGTTTGCTCTTCTGCGAAGTGAGTTGGGTGTGTTGCATCCTATGAGTTTATTCTGAGGGGGAGCTTGTTGTTTAAAATTTCAGAAGCTTTGTTTATTATACTTGTTAAACAATCTATAAAGTCCAAGTCATTGAAATCAAATGAGTTGTAGAGCTCTCGTTATCATATTTACTCATGTGCTGTGTAGCTTTAATCATGACTAGTTTTAATTAATTTGCCATATTTGAACTAAAGCATGACATGGCAGAATACTTTGACTAGATTGATTATAGTTATTACTTTGCGATGTTAAACGAAAAGGATTAGCTTGACTGTGAGTCTTATTTTAAATCTTGGCTGAGGCTCGTTTGTTTCTTATTGCAATCTTTTTGTGCTCACTCAATTTGGTATGTTATAAAAAAAACAATAAGAAATAGTCAATTGCAAAGATGTATGCTTCAAGCATGCCATACATATATATGTATCTCTATAAAAAAAATGCTCAAATGGAAAGATGTATGCTTCAAACATGCCATACATATATATGTATCTATATAATAAAAAGAAAGTGCTCAAATGAAAAGAAGTATGATTCAAGCATGCCATCAGTGAAAAGAAGTATGCTACAAGCATGCCACATGCTTAAGAATTGAGTGTGGAGCAGTAGGTTGCTACATGAGACTCCTATCTCATCTAAATTTAAAGTTTGCTTCACTTTTAGGCTTTAACTTTTCATTGTGATATCTCATTGTGCTCTCTATAATCAGTTTGGTCATTGTTGAGATGCCTGTCATTAATTTAAATTGTTTAATCATTATAAAGACTTGTTTTCACACTATATGGTATATGACTTTATATGATTCTGATAGCTCTACTAAAAAAGATGGCTTGATTACTTTATTAAATCAATACGAAGTGACTTGGATAATCTACAAAGCTTCTTGATTTTTACTCTCATTGCTCCTTTTTAGAATTATTCTTTCTTTGATGCTTCTTGATGATTACATTGCCAAATGGGGAGATAAAGATGAGAGAAATTTGCTTCCCTTGTGTTGAGGGGGAGTTTTTCAGCTCCTTGTGTTGCGGGGGAGCTTTTCTGATTTTTTGGCTTTTCGGCTTCAGTTCTTTTCATGATCTGTTTTGAAGCTTTTGCATTTTCCTATTACTCATCATGCAATCTTAAAGCATTGTCAATGTATTCATCAAGGGGGAGATTGTAAGACCATGTGGCTAGGTCTAGTATAATTTAGTTGATGAATAATTAACAATGTTGGGTACTGATGTCATTTGAGGCGTGGCGTGTGTGTGAGCTAATGTCAGTCATGTTGGGAGGAACTTGTGCCGGAAAAATATGTTGTTTTGGTCTTTGCATGTGCAGGGTAACTCGGAGGCGATCGTGGTCTACAGCGGTGACTGGGAGGTGGCTTGGTGCGAAGTCATGGTCCAAAGGGTCAAGGATGCTGGAGGAGACGGTCGGGCTCGATTTGGAGCTTGTGGAGATCAAAGATGGATGATGCGTGTTGGAGTTACAGAGGTGCGGTCCGGAGGCTACGATATGTGACGATTTTGGGGTGTCCAAAATTAGTTTTGTTATCTGGTGTAAAATCCCACATAATGGGTCATAGAACTATTGGGCCGTACGTGCGTGATTAGGTGGAAAAGCCCAAAAAGCATTAGGGTTCACGGGGATATATGTGTGCTTCTGGCGGCTGAAAAATAAAGAAGAGAAGAAGGACGGGCGGCGGTAGGTGATTAGAGCTGAACATAATTTTTATGGTGGAGTTGCTCACCGTGAGCATAGAGGCTGGAGCTGATTAGCTAACTAGTGGATGGAGTTTTTGTTCACGTGAGGTTTTTGAGCTCTTTGACGTGAGAATCTTTTTGGCATCAAGATATAGGCTTGTGCGGCTAGTGTCTTTCTGACGTGAGATTGCTTTTTCGTCTTCACGTGCGTGTGTTGCTTGCTTCTACTTGCTTCTTGTTTGTACAAGTGTGTGCTTGAAGATTGTGCTGCTTGCATCAATAGAAGAAGTTAAACCGAAGGCTATTTGTGTTTTTGGCTATCGCGTTGGCTGCTCGTCAACGTCCAAGGGAGCGGCGAGTTCACGTCGACGTGCAGAACCAAGACGTGTGGACAAGTGATCTCGTAGCGCAGGACGTCAGACAATCCGACATAGAAAGGCGGCGTCCACGATGTCAAGGTACATGCGATGGGGCTGTCGTGTGATCCTTTCGGTTGTCTGTAACATCCCAAGTTTTGGCTTGTGTTTCAAATGTAAGAAAATGAGTAGAAATTAAAACTTTTTCTTACATCTTGTATCTCCTGTATGTTCTAAACAATTCTTGTAAAAGGAATTATGGAAATACAAAGTCACAAATCTGTTGATCCAAAATTTGATCTTCCAAAAACAATCTTGTCCAACCTTTTGATCATCACATGGAAATAATTTTCCTAAGTCCTAGGGTTGGTGTGGAACCCCTCTGAAAAATTTCGCATTTGTTGGAGGTTGTTTGAATACTTTTGAAGGTAAGTCAAACCAATTGGAAAAGTGGTCAAACCCTAGTCCAGTACCTTGTAGATTTTTTGGAGGAAATTGTACAGCACCAAAGCCCCTTAAAATTTTATACAAGGTCGATCCCTTGTTTAGCAAGCTCCTGTAAAAATTTCAGAATTTATGGAGATGTTTTGCTACTTCAAACAATTCCCCAAAGTTCAGCCCTTCTCAGAAATCAAAAATTCAAATTCGGTTTGAGTCAGACTCGGGCTCGAGCCCGAGCCCAACTCAACCGACTCGGTTGGACCAAGTCCACTTAACCGCACCCGATCACGCGAGTTGAGCCGTTGGATTTGCATCCAACGCTCACGACCTCCCCTACCCCCTTGAACCTCAGGAGCTCTCGGGCGACCCCAACCGTCCGATCAAGATCGAACCACCCACAACCTCCCCGACCTCCTCTGTCTTCTTCTTCCTCGCGCCGTGTGCATCAACAGTGCGCGGCGTGGTCCTGTCACGTCTCGCTCCCTCGTCAAAGCCTACTTGTCGGGGTAGCGCTGCGCGTGTATGCTTTCAGCCTAAAGCCGTGATCCGCGCTGCTCCTCTCGTTTCCAGTCTGTCGCGGCTGAAGCTCTCCCGTAGCTCACCATGGGGCCCCCCTTTCTTTGTGCCGTTGCTCACTGATCTCTTAATGCCCCTGAGGGCCTCCTTTGGACCTTTTCCATCTCCAATTACCCCCAGCTCACCCTCGGTGTGTTGAGCGCAAGCCACCGTGAGCATTTTGTTTTCTGCCATTGTTACCTTCGAGCTCCGTTGGTGACCTGGGTGCTCCAGTGGTCCTCTTTTCCAGATTTTTGGTTCCCTTTTCCAGATTTTTGATGTCTGTAACAGCCCAAATTTCAAATTTCAGTAAAAATTAAAAGTTTATTTATTTTGGTGGAATTTTCTGAAATTTTAAAAGCTTGTTATTAATATTTTAAAGCCAAAACAAATTTATTTGCAAAATCAAAGGCCAACATAAAGTTGAAAATAATTTTATTAAGTCCAAAATAAGTATGGGAATTTCTATGAATTCTTCCATAATTTTTTGGAATTATTTTACTATTTACTAAAGCCTAAATGAATTATCAGAATTTAAACAAATAGAAAAGTAAAAGAAAATCCAGAAATAGCTTTGGGCCGAAACCGAAGGCTCCGGCCCAAACCTCTGTTTCCGCGCGGCCCAGCCGGCCCACGCCATCACCGCGCGCCACCCCTCGCGCATCCACCGTTGGATTGAAATCCAACACACGCACCGCACGCACGTGCCCCATTCTATCTCCGCCGCTGGATCTTAAATCAACGGACAAGATCTGTTTTAACCTCCGCATAGTCCGAATGTTTTAATAAACGTGAGCCGTGCGATCTTAATCTAACGGCCAGCATCCCCACCTTCTCCCACGTCATCACAAATGATTGTGACCGTTGGATCAAAATCCAACGGCCTCTGTTCTTTCTTCTTCCTCGCCCCTTCTTCCTCGCGCAGCAACTACCGCCCGCCATTTTCGCCGCTCCCGAGCTTCGCTAACAGGTGTCTCCAACTCCCCCGACTCCCCCGCGACATGCGCACGAGACCGCATCCACCTCCGCCGCTTTTCCCCCACACTCTCCCCTCTTCTCCGCGACGGTTTCTCCCACAACGCCGCAACCGCCGCCGCACGATCCCCACCTCCTCCACGCCACCTTAGAGCCCCCTAGCCCCTATAAAAGGCACCTCCGGGATCGCATCTTCACCCTCATCTCATCTCCCCAACTCTCCCCCCTCCCGAGCTCTAGCGCCGTCGTAATCCGAGTTTTAGGTTTTCCGCCGCCGTCGCTGCTTCCTGTGATTTCGCTCTCGTCAACGTCGCCGAGCCATCGTGGACTGCGCCATCACCATCACCATCACCGGGGCTACCTCGGGGACCCCTTCGTCGTTCCGGAGCGCCACCGGAACCCCGCTGTCGTCAACACCCGAACCTCTCCGCCGCCAAAAGCTCGCCGCCGGTCAGCTCCGACGACCATTCGCGTCCAAAACGGTACCATCGTGTTCGCATTATTCCCCTCTACAATTTGCGACCACTCACCTTCGCCGAAAAGCCGCCGATCGCCGTTGTCGTATGCGTCCGAGGTCGCCGCCGTCAAGATGACATGGCATGGCCACCTCAGCGGCCGGGTCGACATGGATCTGGCGTGGCGCCGTGTCAGCGCCCACGCACACGCCCGCGTGGCACGGTCCACCGAAACAAAATCCCATAGTTCGGTGGGCTTGGTCCACCGTGAGCCGTGTCTATGAGACGTGGGGCCCGCTTGTCAGAATTTATTTTAATTCTTTTAAATTCCGAAAATCCCTCGTTGGCATCAGCATTGCGCAATAAATAGATTTTTCAGTAGAAAAATAATTCGGGAAATTCAATTAAATTTCAGATTTAGGTTTAAAACTTCTAAAATTCATAACTTTTGCATTTGAACTCCAAATTGCAAAATTTATATAAAATTATAATCTAGCTAACTAAACCAAAATATTTCAATTTAAAGTTATTTTGAACTATGTTTTTGAATTTATTTGAATTTGAATATTGAATTTGTCGTATTTTCGCGTATAGAATTCGACGACTCCGGAGAGTTCGATCAAACTGAAGATCTAGAATTCCAAGACATCGACCAAGGCAAGTTACACCATTAGCCATATTGCCCCCAATATTTTCAAGTTATTTTCAGCTTTTAAATTCTTTATCGCATGCATATGTTGTTATAAATATTTTAATATCCTATTTTACATATAGTTAATTCCATGTGTCATTGTATGGCCAATTTGAATGTTGTATCTGACTACCTTGATACCATAGGCAAGATATTAGCAAAATTAAACATATGCTTAGCCAAGCTTAGTTCACACTTACAGAATTTGGGAGGGTTTACACCAAATTTCTACAAATTTGTTTTAAACTTGATATTGTGGTACTGTCTTACCACATGGGTTTATAAACGGAGTTTTATTCAAAATACAATCAAAAATGGGTTTAGGCTTGGGCGAAATGGTCGGAATGGTGGGTGCAGGTTTATGCACGGGATTGATCTGGTTAAGATTAAGGCCCATGGTTTGTAGGAATGACGCTCAAGTCAATTGAGTACCAGTCTTTGAGCCGCTCAATGCTATGCCTTAACCGTACTACCACATGTCCTGTATGGGCAGGATTTGGCTAATTAATTTGTGATGTTCTAGTATATTTATGTAATGTGATTATGTGGGTGTCGGTTAGACGTTTTATTCCCACTTGGCGCAAGAGGGGGCTTCCGGAGGACGGTTAGTCCAAAGGGGCGAATCCTTAGCGAGCATGAGTATATTAGGACAGAACATTGTAAAGGCCTCATGGTAATTGCTCAGTCACACGCCTACGGAAGCGTGAATTGCCCGACATAACGAGCATGTCACCTCGTGTGGGTAAAGTTGTACCAACTCTGCAGAGTAGAAACTATTCGAATAGCCGCGTCCGCGGTCATGGACATGCTAGCAGGGCCACTTAAAGTTAGAATTGTTTTTGGTTTTTAAAACACTTTATTAAATGCTGAGGATGGTCAATCCTTATGAAAATTTGGGCGGGAAGCCAAGTGTTAGGAGGGGATCCTTCACTTTATGATTGGAGGTTATCCATATTATCTCATTGTCATTTTAAAATATGATTTTAGTCATAGTATGAAACTGCCTTAGAAATTACTATGTCTATTTAAACTGAAAATGCTGTTTATGCAAGACAACCCCAGCCATACTCACTTGTTTCCCTATGCATGCATTTAAATTCAATATTGGGTGTGACTTGCGAGCACGGAAGTTGTGCTTATCCTTGCTGAATAAATCTTATTCAGGAGAAGACTGCTACCTTGACGGTGAGGATTCGGACGAGTAGGCTTTTGACCCAGACGATTGCCTGTGACGCATCGTGTGGCTCACCTTTATTATCATGTTTCCGCTGTGTTTATCTTTTGACATTTGATATTGTCATTCAGACTCAGTTGTATTAAACAATTATTTATTTAATGTCATTTACGCTTTCGTGATATGAATGTGATATCCATTTTGTGAGACTGTGTATGCTGGAAATCCTGGACCAGTGTTTGAACACAGAGAATTCGGGATCCCTCGTTCCCGGGTTCGACAATGTCGTCCCCGTTGAACTCAAGCGTGCAAATCATGGTCGACGACTGGTCGAAGTAGAACTTGCCTTTGACGAGGTGATGGTGTGCAACGTGTTCTTTTGCTCGATGAAGTCCTGGAAGGTCTCATCCAGGACGTCCCTCCAACCAATGTCGTACTTGTACCTGATCCACCCGCCTCCGCCATCGACGTGGCAATACCATAGGGTCGTGTAAAAGATATATGAGACGATTGTAATCGTATCAGATCATAACTGCTTGTAATCGTATTCGTATTAGATCATAATTGTTGATCTTTAGTTATCTGACGATGTTGAGTTGTCTAACGAAGTTCAGTTTTAGCGATATTCAGTTGATGTTGTCAGTTACTGATGCATATCCGAAAACATCAACATAATCAATCTGTAACAGATATGATCATGTAAATCGCTTGTATATCGGTTGTATCTCAAATTTATAAATATATCCTGAACCCAAGAGAGCTTCAATACGCCAAATCATTTTTACATGGTATCAGAGCTACAAAGACTCAATGTTGACCATATCCACCCTGACCTCATCTTCCTCCGCAACCTCTTCAGCCGCCATGGCAATTCCTTCCATCAACCATGTTGTGACTATCAAGTTTAGTCTCAACAACTAATTGCTATGGAAGCGCAGTTTCTCCCATACCTGAGAACATATCAACTTCTTGGTCATGTGGATGGAATAGCGGTATGTCCTTCGATGATGATCTTATCATCCCAGGAAGAAGGTGCGACACAAATTGTTAACCCAGCACACCAGACTTGGTTCCAACAAGACCAGTTCATCCTCAACAACATTCTCTCATCGCTGATAGAAGAACTCCTAGCGCATGTCATGCTTATGACAACAACTCGTCAGGTGTGGTTGGCACTGGAGCACATGTTTGCATCCACATCAAGAGAGTGTGTTGTCTAGATACGCATGCAGCTCACCAATTTGAGGAAAAAGGAGCTTTCGGTCACTAACTACGTCCAGCAGCTATCTGCCATTGGCATTCACTCTATCTGCCATTGGCATTCCATTGCGAGATGATGAGATAATCACATATATCCTTGCTGGGTTAGGGTTGGATTATGATCCCTTGGTGACGTCCATCACTACATGTGGATGTCATGAGGACATGCTCATGATCTAAGATGATGAGACAATTGGCAATTGCTTTGAGAGTTTGTTGAAATCTGGAGTTTTCAGCAAGTTTCTGGTGAAACGGTAGTACTGACGTGTATTGCGCGGTTCTACCGCAGAGCGGTATGACCACTGGTGAGGTTGCGGTTCTACCGCAAGTCGAGTGGTCTGAACGTTCACGTTGATCTGTGCCGTCCACATGACAGGGCGTTCGGTTCTAAGGCTTTAGCGCGTTTAAGTGGAGCGCTAGTACCGCAGGGCTAGTGGCGGTAGTACCACGATGCGGTGATACTGGACTTTGTGTAGCGGTTGGAAATTTCCAGAAGGCTTGTTTTGGAGTGTGGATTTTCTCTTGGAGCGGTACGACCGTGCCTTGGTTGGCGGTAGTACCGCATGTCGGTGTGACCGCTTGAGCGCGGTATGGATTTTCCAGAGGAGTTGTCTTTGGGAGATTTTGGGATTCTCCGAGGAGCGGTACAACTGCAGTGTTTTGAGCGGTATGACCGCGTTGTGGTAATACCGGTGATATGTGGCGGTAGTACCACTTATGGAATGAATTGAGCTGATTGTCAAATCTCTTGGAGATTTGTTTTGGGTTAGGTCAAGTTCATGTTTATCATTGCATATGTGTTGCATGATGCATGTTTTGGCTAACGTGGGTCAAGTTGTGAAGAACTTGTTCCCGAATTCATGTTTGCTTGTCTATTGCTGTGCAAGTGGCTTGTAGGTCTATGACGGTCAACGGCGAGGTGGATCGGGACTAAGCTTGGAGAGCTGAGGTCCAAAACGATCAAGGATGCCGGGTGAGGTCAAAGGACTCAAGCAGGGCACAGGATGGACATGGATGACCGAACGGGCGGTTCTGTGCGACTGGTTGGATCAAGCGACGCGGGAGTCGGTGCAAGTGCTATGGTGCCGGTGGGATCCAGACGGGAGAGACTTGCCGATATGGAGCTGTTGATCAACCTACACGTGGCGAAGCAGGCGATCGCTTCACCAGGATTGGACTTGGTCTTTTGGAGAAAGATCGAGACAGGGGTATTTTGGTCATTTCACCAAATACCGCCTTGGTGACCTTTGGCTAAACCGCGGCGCGGGTAGGCGCATGGTGAAGCGGTTTAGGTCAATCGATGATGAAGACGGCGCTTTGAGATGCGTGCGTGTGTTAACCCATTTGTCATCTTGCTCTTGTTGATTTTTGTTGTATGTATCCACATGCTTACTTGATATCTATGTTAGCATACCTTGTTCATGATTTGTTCTCTAACATGCTTTATGCTTACATGGTTTTTGTATCATACTGTAAATTGTGGATGCATGAGTCTTGCCATAGCTTCACTAGCATGCTTTACTCTTGATTAGATGTATGTTGTGTGATATGCTATGTGCTTGCTTGCTTGCTCCTATGCCTTATTGTGGATTAAGGATAGTTTGAGCTTTGACATATCTTGGATAGCATGTGCTGCGATTGATTTGCCTATCTTCATGCTCATGATCTGAATTATTGATTATAGGCTTTTGTGAGCTTTGGATCATTTGTTGCTATCCTTGTTAGTCGTGTGTCTTGGTACTGTTTCCCTAGATAATGTCTCACTAACCCAGTACCAAGGCATAGACTTCTTTTGTCTCTTTGGTGTAGTCTTTTCAGTTGAGAAGAAGAACATATGGTTCATGACTCCAGCTGTTGGTTCTTCTTCATATGTGCATTCAATGATGACTATCACTTCTTGGAGACGAAAGAATTTGAGATGAGGATGATGGGTGAGTGCAACTACTTTTTGGAGCTTCAAGGAATGGATCTTCATCCATCATGACTACATCTCATTGCCAAACAGTGCGACTCAGGTTCGAGCTTCTATACCTTACATTTGTGTATGGTATCCCTAGTCTACCTTGCATAGCATCTGGTTCGTGTCAGGTGTCGGGCTTGTTGAGTTCAGAGTAGATAGGAGGCTCTATTCTAGCACGTGTTCTTTCTAGACACTTTTCTTATCCCATGGTTTTCTAAGATGCACTTCTCTCACAGCCTAGGTCGAGCTTGTCTCCCTTTCACTTGTCTTAGTAGGTTTTGAGCTGCCTGTAAGCTTTTTAGTGTTGGTGTTTCGCTCCCTAACTTTTCGAGTTGCTTTTCCTAGAGATCGTGTGGTGTTTGAAGTCTTTGTGCTAGTTTTTGTGGAGTTCAAGGCTCTTTTGGCAGATCCCCTCAAAGCTTTTTGACCAAACAAGGTTTGCCACCTTGAGAAGCAAGTTAGGGATAATCTATCCCTATGGGTTGGTTTTAGGGGGAGTTGGTTCTTTTCTGAACCTTCTTTGTTCATCTGAATTTTTTTTGTTTATTTGAGCTTTTCTTGTTCATCCGAACTTTCCTTGTTCATATGAATTTTTGTGGATCTTTTATGATACCTTCTTTAAGTGGTATCTTCTTTGGATCTTTTTGATTTTTTTTAATCTTTTTAGGCTTTTAGGTATTTTGTGCATCTCATTATATCATATTGCATTCATATGAAAATCACAAAAAGATGCATTGTAATATAAGCTTTACTGCTTCTGTCTTTTAATTAAATGAAGCTTTGCTTATTACCCTCGTGAGTTTTAGTATTTCAATTCTTACTCAAGAGCGTGTCTAGTTCTTTGACTTGCTAGAATTATCATGTTTTCACACGGGCAACAATGTCTTTGCTAACTTAGCTAGAACTTTTAAACAACTTGAACTAAAAATTGTAATTTGTGGATCTTTTAGCTAGTTGCTCAACTAGTGATTCTTTTATGACATTGGCCCTGTCAAAATTGCTTTGTTAGCTCTTGGATCTAGAATTGAACATTTATAGAGCTTCTTGTTCTTTTAAGAATCTACAATTGCTATGTTAATCAATGAAAAATGATCTCTTTTGTGCGAAAAAACTGATCTCACCAATTCTTTCTCATGAGACGGCTTGCCATTGTACTAGGCATGAACTCAGGGGGAGTTTTGGATGACCTAGATCACTCTTTTAAGCTTTTTGTGCTTGAGATGGTCGCGGCAAGGCTTGAGATCTAGCATATGGCTAAGAAAACAAATTCTCAAAATTGGTTGTGACGAGGATTAAAACCTCTATGTATTATCTTTAATACATAAAAAGACCATACGTCTTCATGGTAGTAACTCCTGAGGTGCACGACCTCACTGGTCGTAGGAATTCGGAGGTTACGCAATGGATACTGCTGTCGAGGCGGAGGCTAGTGCCAAGCCTCCACCGGAGAGCTGTCGCAAAGAGTATGAACGATATCCGAACTAACTCGGGAATATTCCCTACTGTGTGAAGAATGGAACACGTCGTAATCCATACCACACGACGTTATACACGGATAAACAACTACCTTGCGGTTGTTTATCTCACAGACATATAACCGCCGAACGGTTGATCATTCAAAGAACTATCATATGACTCGACCAGCGACAACGCTTCATATTAGACGCGTCTTCTCGAATAATCGCCACCTCTTCAAAGGTTATTTAAAGAAGGAAGATGGAACGCTGGAGGGGGATCGGATCATCGAAGATAGAAAGAAAGAAGCATTGTCTTGTACTCTAAAAAGCAGTCCGTCATTCAGCCGGATACATCCCTTGTAAAATCTCAGTTCATATTAATAAAGAGCGGTCCATTGCAATCCCAAGATTTCCCACGTCATTCTCTCTTTTTTCCATTTATTGTAAGATCGCGACTTGATCGTCGACGGTGGCGCCACCATGGGGAACGCGGCGTGGAATCTTGGAAGATCGGTGTTGCTCACCGATTCTTTGTCCATTTCCCACTCGTGTCGCTCATGCGGTTATGTCGGGAAGTTGGGACGAAGAGAATTGGTTCGACCGCGGACTCGCCAACCTTGACATGGGCGCATGCATGCGCGCCATGGAGGAAAATGGAGCCTCTTCATCATCCTCCTCTTCCATCGAATCGCTTTGTTGCGAAACAAGCGAAATCGGCCGGATGGATGAGGATACCCATGCGATCGGTGGTGTTTCCAGAGAGACGCTCGACCGGTTCGAAAGCCCGGCTTCAAAGAAGCCGGACTCGCGGCCGGCAAGAAAGGTGAAGAAAACCCAACTCATCAACTCGAAGTCCAATATACTTTTGATGCGATCATGGTTGATAGATACTCACCGAGCGACTTCTAGCAATTCGAGAGCCAACCGACACTTGGTGACAGTGTCGATGAAACCCCCGCTGGTGATAAACGAGATGGGGATAATAAGGCTCAGCATACGATCGGCAGTTCGCCGCATCAGGCTGAGACCATTACAAGGACCTCAGGAGGTACTGATCACCGATTATTCTCCATCGTGAAACTCTTGGTGAAAACTCTGAAAGGCTCTCCATTGATTACGATGGAAGCTCATCAGAGGATAACTGTTGGAAACACGAGGTCAATGCGATCGGAGATTCAAATCAAGATGTCGTGTACGGTCCTCCACACATTGCCTCGCCACCACATAATGATGGAGATGATACGAGCGGTCAGGCACCAAATGCCAGAGGTCACAAAGCGGTGGGCGTCCATCGGTTAGTCGCTGATCTGCCGCCTAGCCAATGCAGAGATCGAGCAAGACCGATCGGGAGAACAGAGAATTCGTGCCATCAAACACCTCTTTACGGTAGAAACCTGTAAGACCTTCGGTAACAATCTGAGAACTGCGGCGAGTTAGAAATATGTTAAATACTTCGACCTGTTTTGGCGAAACTCGGTGTTTTGCACGACTTGTAGGTCAAGTATCGGAGATTATCCAGCAGACCATGCGGCGCCGCGAAGCATATCGGGAACGAAGGCAACCACGAGTCGGACCATGACTTCATCTCGGCATTCTTCCACGAGCGAAGCGGCGTGGTCGTGTTGAGGGTCAACTAACACAAGGACCACTTCGCGCTCCGGCCAAAGAGGTCATGAGGAAGAAGATTGTTTGAGAATCTTCACCTTCACCTCGCCAACAAGAGCAAGCGCTTGGACACGATGATCTTGGTATCATCTTAACGAAAAGCGGTCAAAGGCGTTCTCGAAAGCGTACGCGCCGGATCGGGATACGAAAATCAGCGATGCGGTCGGTGAATCGGTCCCGATCGATTATAATCCAAAGACCTTTTCAAAGAAGGCGCCGTGAGACTATCACAGGTTGTCGAGCTTTCTGCGGGCTCCAAGTCGTGCGTTGGCCAAGCAGTTCGACCGCCAACCTGGATAAATTCAATGGGACCCAAAATCCTTTAGAATTTCTTGATTTATACCACGCTTCGAGCGAGCACCGGCGGCATTTAAAATGTAATGTCTAATTATCTTCCCACGGTACTAGAAGGATCGGCCGATCATGGTTGCTAAATTTACCTATCGGATGCGTGTATACTTGGGAGTAGCTGCGATCTTCTAATTGCAAACTTTGAGTGCGTCGATCGCATCGAAAGGAGGATGATCTCCACAGATACGGCAAAAACCTAATGAAACTCTTCGACAATACATCAAGAGATTTAGCCAAGTTCGCAATTCGATTCCAGAGGTTGCGAGTCTTACATTATCCGGGCTTTTAAAGCGGGATTAAGAAATCGAAGGTTTACGGAGGATCTAGCAATTCATCCCCACGAACAACCATCGAGCTCTTCGACATGGTGACAAGTGCGCAACGGCTAGCGGCGCGCCGAGTGGAACGGCCGTTGATCGAAAAGACAAGATCCCCACCTGTGCGGATAAGTCGAAAAAAGCGTAAGAAAGCTCTCAAGAAGAAGAAACACGCGGAACTAACAATAAGGAGGTTACGGCCGTTCTGAAAATTTCTAAAGGAAGAAAAGATTACTCTGGTCATAGCAAAGCAAAAGCTCAGACCAATGAGTATAAGAAAAGCAAAAAATGGTGTCCTCTCCATAAACAAGCGGGACACGATTTACGCATAGTCGCGCTTGGCGTAAGAAATTGAATGATTATTATGCGGTAAGGTCCACTTCCTTCAATTCAAGAAATTGGGAAACAAGCTCCGAAAGGACAAGGATGGTGACGAGGAGATGGAGTATCAAGAACCTCGACATCTTGTCGATGTAATTTTCGGGATCTTCTTCATACGAATCGGGCGTCATCGAAGGCCATGGGCGAGAAGTCAACCTTCTGAAACTCCGATCATCACCAAACCTTCAAGGTGGTGGAGACAATTATCTCCTTTAGCAAAGAAGATTGCCCAATTCCTTCAACTCGACCAGGTAGGTTTCCAATTGTTGTTGAGCCTACTATTAATAACTGCAAGGTTAATCGGGTTTTGATAGATGGGGGTAGTTCTTTAAATATTCTCTTTGCAAGCGCATTGGAAGATATGCAGATTCCAAATTCTAAGGTAAAGCCTGTGAAATATGCCTTCCATGGTATAGTTCCTGGATCTACCGCCAAGCCAATAGGGCAATTATCCCTATTGGTTACGTTGAAAACCCGACAATTTCGAGCGAGAAAAGTTTCTTCGATGTAGTGAATTTTGAAACAGCATATAATGCAATCCTTGGTCGTCCAGCCTTAGCAAAATTCCTGGTAGCTACGCATTACGGTTACCAGAGTTTGAAAATGCCGGGACCAAAGGGTGTCATCACGGTCCGAGGTGATCAGAAAATCGCCTACGCATGTGATCGGAAATGTTTAGAATTGGTCGATGAGCTTCCGACCAGAGGAACTAACACCGCTACCATGCGGTCAAACACTCAAGACCAAATATAGCACCAAAGCCTTCCGACCGGATGAAAGAGTTACCACTCGTGGCGCTTGAGAGTGCCAAGATTACAGTGGGAAGGACTCAACCCCAAATAGGAAGAGTCGCTCGTCTCCTTCCTCCGAGCAAACCAGGATGTATTCTTTGGCGGGCATCCGACATGCCCGAGTCCCGGGAGGTGATCGAGCATAGGCTAGCATTGCGGCGATAAAAGACCGATCAGCGAAGCTAAGGCGTTTTGCACTGATCGGAAAATAGCAATCGATCGGAGATTGACAAGCTACTCCAAGTGGATTCATGCGTGAGTCGACCACCCCGACCGCTTGCCAATCTGTAATGGTTAAAAGGCCAATGGAAAATGGCGTATGTGTATCGACTTCTGATTTAAATAAAGCTTGTCCAAAGGATGATTTTCCCTTCCTCGCATTGATCAACTTGTAGACTCTACCTCGGGTGTGAGTTATTAAGTTTTTAGATGCATATTCGGGATACCACCAGATTAATATGAGTAAAGAAGATGAAGAAAACTTCCTTCATCACTCCATTTGGTACCTCTTGTTATGTAAAGATGCCATTTGGTCTTAAAAATCTTTGGTGCGACGTTCCAAAGGTTGATCTGAGAAACCTTTAGTACACAGATAGGTCGGAATCTTGAAGCCTATGTTGATGACTTGGTCGTAAAAAGTATCAACATTGGTGACCACATTCCAGACCTACAAGAGACTTTCAATAATTTAAGACGTCATAACCTTAAATTAAATCCGGAAAAGTGTGCGTTCGGAGTTTCATATGGAAAACTGCTCGGGTTTCTAGTTTCTGCTAGAGGCATTGAAGCAAATCAAGTGAAAATAACCGCTATCGATCAGATGCGTTCCCCGACCACGAAAAAGGAAGTCCAGAAGCTAACCGGCTGTATGGCAGCGTTAAGTCGTTTCATAGCACGGTTAGGTGAAAAAGGACTCCCATTCTTCAAGTTTCTCCGGAAACATGGAAGTTTCGAATGGACTAAAGAGGCAAACGACGCTTTTGAGGAGCTTAAACGGTATCTTACGAATCCTCCAGTCTTAGTCTCTCCAAGATTGGAAGAGACATTGCTAATTTACATCGCTGCAACGCCACAGACAGTTAGCGGTGTATTGGTCGTAGAACGTGATCGTATCCAACGACCAATATATTACGTAAGCGAAGTCTTGCATGGACCAAAAGAACGATATCCACAGATACAAGAAATTGCTCTATGGTCTCCTTATGACTTCAAGGAAACTTAGACATTATTTTCGGGCCCATAAGTGGTCGTACCTACCGGATATCCGCTTGGTCAAGTCCTAGGTAACAGGGAGTCATCAGGACGAATAGCGAAATGGGCGGTTGAGCTTGGGCGTTTGACCTCCATTCGTCCCTAGAACGGCGATTAAGTCTCGAGCAATAGCGAGAATTCATTGCGAATGGACAAACCACGAACCCTCCCAAGAACCCGAGCACGAGTTTCACGACCGGTGGACAATGTACTTTGATGGTTCCTTGATGCTTCAAGGCTCGAAGTGGGTCGTTTTGATTTCCCCTCGGCGAACAACCAAATCGCCATTCGGTTAAACTTTCTGCTACAAATAATGCGTGAGAATCGAAGGTTTTTGGCGGGACTTGAGCGACTCGTTAAGCTCGGGATTCGCAGATTGCTAGTGAAAGGTGATTTTCAACTAGTAGCGAATCAAGTAGGAAAAAGTATCAATGCTCTAGTACCAAGATGTCATCATATCGGCGGAATGCGGAAACTTGAAAAGCATTTCTTGGTTTCGGATCCAACACATTCCTAGAAAGGAAAACTTTCGTGAGACCAGTTGGCGGATGGCTTCCACACGGACATCCGTCCGCCGGAGTTTTCTCGAGAAACTTCGATTCACCCTCGGTAGTCGAGCCTTGAGGACATAGATGTTAGCAAGGAGGTTGCACACCTTGATTATGCAAACATTGATGCTCCACAGTCGATGATGGTTGGCGCCATCACGATCACGGTAGAGATTGGATGACATCGATCTACAATTATCTTGACATGACATAATTCGAGAAGATGATGTAGAGGCCGATCGTATTGCACGAAAAGCCAAATCATACACTCTCATTGAGCGTACCTTATATAGCGAGGATCTCACGGGTGTTGATGAGATGCATATCTCAATCGGATGACATTAAATTGCTAACGAAATTCATGAAGGAGTGCATGGAGCTCATCATTCCTCTGAGCAGCTGGTCGGTAAAGCCTTTAGGCAAAGATACTCTTGCCAATCGCCCTTCATGATGCAAAAGAGCTCGTGACGAAGTCGCGTACAATGTCGGGCTTCATAGCCGACAAGTACATCAACCGTCTCAAGCTTTGCAAACAATCCCTCTTTCTTGGCCTTTTGCAACACGGGACCGGACATTCGGGACCTTTCCCAAAGGCACTCGGGGCTTTGAGTTCTGTTCGTCATGATTGACACGTTCACTAAGTGGATCGAAGCCGAGCCGGTTGTAAAACTACAAGCGAAGCCGCCAAGAGGTTCCTAACAAAAAGCGTGATTACGGTTTGGTGTACCCGATCGTATAATCGCGATAACGGTGCCCGATTCTCAGCGGTAATTTTGAAATTACGCGAAGAACTAGGTGTCAAGATACATTTAACCACGTTGCTCATCCACGAGCAATGGAGCGATTGGCGAGCCAATGGTATCATAATGCAAGGGATCAAGCGGCGAGTGTTCGACCGATTACTTCAGCGGTCGGGAGCTTGGGTTGAGAACTTCCCTCGTATTATGGGTCGTTGCGTACCACAACTAGTCGTGCGGCCGGGAAACACCATTCTTTTTAGTTTACTGGTGAGGCTATGCTTCCTCGAACTAAAAATTGGTTACGCTCGAGTGATTACTTTTACGAAAGTGATCGATCGAGCGACGACTTGCGACATCAATTTCCTTGAAGAAAGACGAAATCAAGCCTTGATCGATCAACAATCTACCAACAAGCCATGCGTCGGTATCACGATCGTAAGGTACAACCTCGCTGACCTAGTGTAGGTGATCCGTTCTTAGAAAAATCGAGAACCAAGCAAATCGCAATAAACTTTCACCTAAATGGGAAGGTCCATACATCGTGGTCGAAGTAACCCACCGGGATCGATGCGATTAGCTATGTCGGATGGGCGGGTTTTATCTAATTCTTGGAATATTGATCAATTGCGTAAGTTCTATGTTTAATTTCATGTATTTCATTTTTATTCATTTTTCTTCAATAAAGATGCTTTTCCTTAAAAATGATAAGTATGGTTGTTTATACTTATTATTTGTTGCATCCGGTCGTATGCCATTCCGTTCTTGGTTGGTCTGAGAAGACTCTCATTCTCTCAGATATTCCTTCTTTGGGATCTCCACTACTCATGGTTGTTGACTTAAATGTCACCAATCACATTGGTTTTAGCCGTGATCATTGCTTCAATGATACACATTCACGACAGGACATTCTTTTCTTAAAGAGTCATACAAGTATAAGGAGTACCAACTCGGACGATTTACTTGGTTTCGTTTCTTGAAATTGAAGATTGTAATTTTATTTCAACATTCATTTCTAATCAAGTTTGGTTCTTGGTCGGGACACGAAAGCCTCTGGTGAAGTCTCTCCTCTCTGCGTGGTCACGCCTTGCTGGAAGGAGCTTCCTAGTGACGGTTCTTTTCCTCGATCCTCGCGCGATCGGATTTGAGAATGAGCACGTTTGCGAAATATTTTACAAATCTTGATTCTTAAGATTCGATCGACCAGATCCGAATATTTCCTAAACAACGGTACTTATCTCTTCATTTCATTTCTTGCATACATTCTTAATGCATATCTTCTTATAAGCAAGATCTAGTCTTTGTTATGTCTTCTGACTACAAGTGGTATTCTATAGTACTTCGATAATGGGCAAAATCTAGACTAGCAGAAGTCGTCGATTGGTTCCACCACATGATTTCCTAGTATTTCCTAGATCATTGTTATACACATTATCAGCACTCTTACCATGGTCATCGTTATTACTCAATTACCTGGTCTACTGCTTTCTTTTAGTAACGTTCATCTACTAACATAAGCAGTCGGGGGCTAGGAGATATATGAATATTTAACAACATTAATAAGACAAAGCAGGATCTTTTTTGATAAAAGGTAAGTTTTTATTTTACATAGTCTAAAGTTACATTCATTTACATGTTGAGACCACGGTAGTCGCTATGTGATGGAGATCGACTTCCATTTCTTACGCAACTTTCTCTCAGAGGTCTTACTTCCTCGAGAAGTTTTGTTGCTTCACTTTGAGCGATCAAGTCCTCTTCCACGACTTTAAGACTAACAGAGGGTTGGAAGCCTTTAATTTTGCTAAAGCAACACTAACTCCGATTACAATAGCTTCTGCATTATGCAGGTATGGTTTTCCTTCATAGTTTTGAGCGGACCTTTGGATCTTCGAAGTTGACCAAAGTAGATCATCTTTTCCGTTGGATCTCCTAATGAAGGCAAGCTTGATCCCGATCCCATATCAAAGATCATTTTGTTAAGGGCCATGATCTTCTCATCAAGGCCAAATACAAGGGCGCCTTTTGGCCACGCTCAAAATCGAGGTCTTCTCCACTCGTTCAAGTGCTTGATTTTTACGCACGAGTAGATAAAGAAGAAAGAGGTTAATATACTCTTTTAGAATAAGAAGTCTTGGTTAAGTCTACGACCGAAACCTTTGATTTTCTCGCTCACGAGTCGAAAACTTCTTTTGCTGGTCATTGCATGCTCAATTGACCGGTCTTTATTTTAGTTCTCTTCTTTAAGTTTTATTATCATGACTTCCTTAGCGCGACCTCTTCTTTAATTTTTTCTAAATCACAAAGATGATAGAAAGAATTAAGTTAAGGAGAAGGATGGATAGATAAAACACGGAAGATAAACAAAAGAGAAAGTTCTTACTTTTGAATTCGAGTGCTTTTGCTCCAAATTACGTATTATTTGGTCGATGCTCAGACCACGACATAATTCTCGACAGTGCTACAAAAACACATACTTTGTAAGTTTTCAAAGGAACTTCAAAAGATTAACACGGTCGTGGAGTACTAACCTTGATTACCACATCGTTATAATCGGCAAAAATCAAATTTGGATCCATCCGAATTTGACGATCCGATATCTTCCCGAGCCGTCAAGTTCCTTATCCTCGATAAATCGGGGACAAAAGGGAACTTGTTAGCCCGAGAACATTCTCGATGGGAGGTGGAACTTGTTGGGAATCTCAGGGATGACTACCTCGGAGATGGCGTCGAGAATCACTAAAGGATCTGAGCAGTTTCTGCACTGGAGCATGCTCGGGGCTTTGTAGTCATATTGTCCAATCTGACCTCTTTTGGAGGGACATTCCGTTCAGCGGCCTCCACGACCACCTCTTCCATAGGAACTTTTTCTGAGGGTGTTCAGTGGAAAACGACCACAACACGGTAAGATCTGTAAGAAAAAGAGATAAGGAAGATCGGGATCTCAATACTCAAAATACATCTAGGTATGTTTAAATACGATCTCTTCATTTTAAACTTACCTTGTTGATTTTGAGTTTAAACTTGTAACGCATCGAATTAAAATCCGTTGCGCTGGCCTTCCTCTTCTTTTCAATTGATTTCACTGGTTTTAAACCAGTAGGGGAAATCACTTCCTGCACATCCACTGATCGGAAATCGGAAGCAATATCTGCGACCAGTTGGTCGAGGATAAGATCCACGACTCGGATCGGTGAGGTGTAGACTCGTCGACCTCCAAAATAACGACTTCATCGACTCTCGGAGGTTCTCGGCAATTTCTTTGGAAGATACAACGACCGCCTAAATACATCATCAAAGATAGTTAGGCAATGAAAGTTTATTATGTATAAAATATTGTTTTTGTTTGGTTACCAACCTCAGGAAGGCTGATACTCTGTGCGGTCGTAGGGGTGATCGTATCATTAATTGGCTCACATCTTTGGTAGCCTCATTGATCTTCAACCCGACCGACTATACATCAAAGAGTATTTTGAGAATTCCAACCAAAAACAATATAAATGACATCTAACATAGTTAATAATCTCACCTTAAGTCTTTCAATCCTCTCTTGTGAGACAAGCGCTAGAATACGAGAAAGCTAGCCTTATCGCCGGAGCTCTCGTGCAGATCATTTTGATCCGGTTTCTAATCTCCTCGGAAGATAGAGTCTGTGAGGATAAAATATAGAGAGACTTAAGAGTACAAAAGTAATTAACTAAGCATAGGCAAAATGGTCGGAAATCCTCATGGCTTACCTTCCTTTGAATCTCTGGTCAAATCATCACGGCCAATATACGAGCATCCGAGTGCGTGCGGGCTTTCAAAGGATTAACGTGCGTAGTAAAATCCTTTACTACATGCCAAGATGTCAAACCCTTGACACTAAGAAGCTTAATAGCCGGCCCATCTTTTACCTTTCCTCAAACTGCGGAGGCGCCATCTCGGGTTCTCGACCGCCTTCTTGCCAAAATAATAAAGGTGTCTCCTTCGTGGCGTCATATAGAACCGACTTTTCTTCCACGGCGACCACGAAGATTTTGAGTACATGGAGATGTACTCGCCGGCTTTTCCATCATGGAGACGCAAAGTGCACTCTCGAGCGTCCGATTGTTTTCGGACTTCGTCATCCGTAGTAATACCCGAGCAGATCCGGATCTGCTGGAATCCCAGTGCGCTTCGCGAGGTAGACGAAAATGCTGAGATTTGCGATAGCATTGGGAGCAAGATTCACCAATTCAACTCCATAATACTCGAACTGCAGGAAGGAAAGAGTGAATTGGTAGCCTAAATCCGCATTCTATATATGCAAGAAAAATTGGGATTTCTCCATCTTCGCCGCTCGGGAATGCTCTCGATTGATGATCTCCGGAGATCAAGCTCTTGCTAGGAAGCATCCGATCTTCTCCGAGTTCTCAATTTCTTCTCACTCAAATCGAGATCTGACCAGTTAGTGATTTGGTCCGACATGGTCGAGATTTTTGAGTGGAGAAAGAAGGAGGTCGGAGAAGTCTTTACTCGTAATGAAGAAGGAAAGTATGAAGTAAAAAAACCCTAAGCCTCCAAGGGTTTTATAGACTTGAATTTCTAACCACGATCGGAGTTACCAAAAAAAGGTTCAATGGACATATAAACTCTTGATTCCCAAGGCAAGTTCGAACTTTAAAATGAATGTAAACCGCTCCAAGAATTATTACATTTAAAAAGTGTCAAACCCGATCGACTTCATCGGAAGAATTGTGTTCACATGACCTATTCATTTAAAGTTCGGGGGCTAGCTGACGAGGATTAAAACCTCTATGTATTATCTTTAATACATAAAAAGACCATACGTCTTCATGGTCGTAACTCCTGAGGTGCACGACCTCCGGTCGTAGGAATTCGGAGGTTACGCAATGGATACCTGGTGAGCGGAGGCTAGTGCCAAGCCTCCGACCAGGAGAGCTGTTCGCAAAGAGTATGAACTGATATCTGGAACTAACTCGAGGAATATTCCCTACCGTGTGAAGAATGGAACACGTGCGTAATCCATACCACACAACGTTATACACGGATAAACAACTACCTTGCGGTTGTTTATCTCACAGACATATAAGCGCCGAGCGGTTGATCATTCAACGCAACTATCATATGACTCCGACCAGCGACAACGCTTCATATTAGACGTCTTCTCCAGAAGTAACTGCCACCTCTTCAAAGGTTATTTAAAGAAGGAAGATGGAACGCTGGAGGGGATCAGATCATCAGAAGATAGAAAGAAAGAAGCATTGTCTTGTACTCTAAAAGCGATCAGTCATTCCGTCGGGATACACCCTTGTAAAATCTCAGTTCATACTAATAAAGAGCAGTCCCATTGCAATCCCAAGATTTCCCACGTCATTCTCTTTTTTTTCCATTTATTGTAAGATCGGCGACTTGATCGTCGACAGGTTGAAACTTAGGAAGAGATTGTGGATGGCTCCTAGTCCAGGATCTTCTTTACTAAGATATACCTTTTATCAAGTTGAAATGAAATTTCTTGTGCAAATTGGATTTTTGAGAAAATTTGAGCAAAATAATTCAATCCAGGACTTTTGTCTCTAAGATGGTCTTTCCTAACTTCTGGATCTCACAATGACATTCTGACATGGCCATTATCACTTTAGGATACCTATTGTTGAACTTGCTAATTTTGAAGTTTTGCTTAATTTAATCCAACAACATGTGGTATTTTGAGCTCACTAGCTTAGCTTTGCTATACATATCTTAATATGATCTTGCTAGCTTTGTCAGGCTTGTTGTATCTTGAGTAATGGTAGAAATCCTAGTCTGTTCAATTGAGTAATCCCCAAAGCTTCTTTTTACTAAAAATTAAAAAATCAAAACAAAAATGAAGCCACCCCATTGCACTTCATGCATGCTCTTTCTTTTGCTTCTTCCGTATTGTTGCACTTGTTATCTTTGGATGAGAGGAAGGGATGATTCCTTGATGAATCCATTGTCAAAGTGGGAGAAGTTTTGGCAAAAATGTGAAAAAGAGCTTTCAGGGTAAGAGGGAGAAATTCAGGATGTTTAGGGGGAGAAGTTTTGTAAGTGTGAGATGTTAGGAGAAGTTAGGAGCTTTTTGGAGAAAATGGGAGAAAATGAAAATTTTGAAAATTTCTCTTGTAAATTGGTGATCATAGTGAGGGGGAGCATTTAAATTGCATTCTTTTGATCTTATTGTCTTTTCTGAATCTGAATTGCAATTCTTGAAGACTCATAATGATCAAAGGTCAAATAGAATAATTGTTCTTTCATATGGACCTTAAGTGAGATTTTTGTCACTTCTCTGGAAATTGAAGCTTTTCTTGCTTCTTCTGCTATGTCTCACTTGATGAAACACTTCTGAAGCCAACTTGGTTATTCTCAATGCATTCTCTTGTATTTGAGCCAAGTTGAGCCTTTGCGTGAAAATATCAAGTTTTTTCATTTTCAAAACCTCAAACTTACATTTTTGGGAAATTGCCAATGTGTTCATCAAGCGGGAGATTGTGGATGTCATGAGGACATTTTGGATGTCATGGGACATGCTCATGATCTAAGGTGATGAGACAATTGACAATTGCTTTGAGAGTTTGTGGAAATCTGGAGTTTTCAGCAAGTGTCTGGTGAAACGGTAGTACCGACGTGTATTGAGCGGTTCTACCGCAGAGCGGTATGACCACAGGTGAGGTTGCGGTTCAACTGCAAGTCGAGTGGTCCGAACATTCACGTTGATCTATGCCGTCCACATGACAGTGACTCAAGCGGGGCGCAGGATGGACATGGATGACCGAACGGGCGGTTCGGTGCGACTGGTTGGATCAAGCGGCGCGGGAGTCGGTGCAAGTGCTATGGTGTCGGTGAGATCTGTACGGGAGAGACTTGCCGACATGGAGCTGTTGATCAACCTACACGTGGCGAAGCAGGCGATTGTTTCACCAGGATTGGACTTTCTCTTTTGGAGAAAGATCGAGATAAGGGTATTTTGGTCATTTCACCAAATACCGCCTTGGTGACCTTTGGCTAAACCGCGGCGCGGGTAGGCGCATAGTGAAGCGGTTTAGGTCAATCGATGATGAAGACGGCGCTTTGAGATGCGCGTGTGTGTTATCCCATTGTGTGTTAGGGTTTAATGGGTGCCCTAATGGAATATTCATTAGGATCTAGCCTCCACTATATAAGGTCTAAGTGCTGGCTACACTAGGTGCCTAAGCCCTCATTTGGAGATGCCCTATTGTGTTTTAGGGTTTTGGGGAGAAGAGAGGAGAGCTAGGGTTTGTAGATTGGATTGAGTGTGTGCTCTTGGATAGAGCTTTGTCCTCCATGTTGGAGTGGATGTAACCAACAATCATCCATCTCAAATCAATCTAAGTATCACTTCTTGAGATGAGTCTCTATTTCGTTTTTGTCTTCATCCTCTCTATTTGATGATTTTGGGGCTTTCTTTGATCCGCGAGTTTTTGCTTGATTTCTTCTCTTGATCTAGTTTGCTGTGACATGTGGGAACACATCTAGGATCATCTTGATCATCAATCACCCACGAGCAAGTCTCTAGATCATATTTCGATTTTGACTCGGTTTTTTAGCACCCTTCATTCAATCTGAAAAAGACTGGAACTTTGGCATGGATCTTTGCGATCGTTACATGGAATAGGTTCTTGACATCCTTAGGAAGGTGTATTTCAAGTTTCGTGAAGTTTGGAGTTACGGATCAAAAGTTACGTCAATTTTTGTTTTCGTTTTCAGGCTGATTACTATTCATTCACGATTTTCTTATTCACCGCATTCGGCCGGTACTATTCATCCGGTTATGCCGAGTGCGATACGACCGCACTTTATCCATCGATTCAACCTATCTGCTTTATCGATCGCTTCATTAGGTGATTTTGTGTTTTTGATCGTTTCTTTTGGGGGTTTGAAGGAGATTCAGTACAAGCTTTCCGCTATGCTTATATATATATTGATCTTCATAGTTATTATAGTTATGGGAGTCAATATCACGTTTGAATCTGATCTTAAAGCGAAAAATTGATTGAGCTCCTATTCACCCCCCTCTAGTCGCCTTTTCGGTCCTACAAGTGGTATCAGAGCCAAGTTTGCTCTTTTGTTATCTTCACCGATCAGTGAACATGGCGACTAGTATGTGCACATGTGAGCGCTTCCTTGTATCTTGTCGTGCTTCCTTTTCCAGTGATATCCATCGTAACAAGATGTTTGAATGTGTAATATCTATAATGGCAGTTGAGAAGGAATTCTCTTGCGATATTTGTGGCGATCCCTTTTGTTTTGATTGTCCTAGTTTCAGGGATGAGATACGCCTAGAGCCTAAGGAGAAGGAGCCCGGTGGCATATGCGTAGTAGCGATTGAGGATGAACATGATGAAGAGCTTTTCGAGGATGATCATGATGACTCTTCTGAGGACAATCCCCTACTCGAGCTGAGAAAGGTGAACAAAGGAAAAATCATTGATGTCTTGTATTCATATGATCTTAAACTGATTGCTCTTAGGAAGAAAGTAAAATTGCTAGAAAAAGAGAAGGGTGATTTGTATCATGAGCTCTCCGATTTGAAAACCTCCATGAGTGCTTTTGATTCATTTCTTATAGACATGGAGAACTTGAATAACTCTCTTGCATGTCTAAAATCTGAAAATGAATTATTGAAATTAAATGTTTCTATGCCATGTGATTCTTGTGTTGCCTTACATAATGAGCTTGATAATGCTAAGTTAGAAATAAGCAATCTTAGATCTATGGCTAGAAATGATTGTGATTCTTGTGTAGGCATGCTTGCTGATTTTGAGAAGCTTAAATTGACTAATTCCCTTCACCTTGAGTAATTAGAGAATGCTAAGGTTGAAATTATTGATATTCAAGCTAGGCCTTGTAGCATGTGCTTTGAATTTGAAAAATTGCTTAAGGATGGTTTAGTCTCTTGCAAGAATTGTGCTTGTTTAGAAACTGAAATTGATCATTTGAACAACATGCTTAATTCAAAAGCATCATTAATTTCTTGCACATCTTGCATTTCTCTGAAGAGCGAAGTGGAGTCTTTGAACAAATTGCGTGATGATATGAGCGCCAAGTCTTGTGACTCTTGTATTTGCCTCAACTCCAAGATTGATGTTTTTAAGATTTCTCTTGCTTCTTTGCATTCGGAGTTTGAGTCTTTTTGTGCTAAACGTGAGTCACTTGATGTTGGTTTTTGTGCCATCGCCTTGAGTAGCTCTTCCTTGGTGAGTGCGACTTCTTGTGACTCTTCTTGTGTTGTCCATGGGATTTCAAAAGACAAAGGTGCTTCTTCTTCAAATGGTACTACATCTTCAAAAAGGAAGTACCATTGCACCTTTTGTAAGAAAAATGAACACACTTTCGAGTTTTGCTTTCGCCGTTTGAAACATGAGCATCGAGTGCGTCATTGTATTTCTAAGAACACACATAGTCTTTCTCATGGCATGTGTGAGCCTAGTGCCGATACAAGAGCGAGTCATGATGTTAGTTCTCCCAAGACTTCTTCTTTGAGCGACAATGGTGCTTCGTCCTCTCGGACTGTGTCTCCTAGTAAACCTTTACACCATTGCTCATTTTGTGGGAAGAATGGACATCATGTGGATTTTTGTTTCCGACGTACAAAACATTTGCGTCGAGCTCATGCTTCTAAGTCTCCTAGTGGGCATAGTCTTTCTCATGACATGCACACTAAAGAGCCTAGCACGAAGACTCGATTTGTTGATGGCTTCTATGACACCTTTTCTAGTGGTGTTGGACAACATCGTGGACTTGGCTTTCATGGTTTTGGTTTTGGCCCACGAGATGCCCTAAGGCAGGATTTCCGCCGTTTTCCAAGAGGTGGACCTCGTTTTGTTCATCGAGGTACACACCCACGGCGAGGTTGTGTGAGTTCTTTTGATGCTTCTGTTGGTTCTCATCTTGGTGCTTTCAAGCAAGGCCATCGCCGCTTTTCTAGAGATGGACCTCGTTTTCCTCATCGAGCTGTCCACTCGCGGCATGCCTTCAAGGATGATATTGGATCTTCTTGCATGGACCATCATTTGCATCATGCTAACTCACATAATGTTTCGACTGCTTCTGATGGTGGTGTGTCCAAGGTTTGGGTTCCCAAGCATTTGCTCTCTAACCCTTCGAGATCCAAGGTTTGGTCACCTTGCTTTTCTCATGTGTAGGTACCGAGAACACGGGTTGGAGAACATGGACTTAAGGGGTTCTAGTCTTTTTGCTTCTTCACATGATCAGGACACTTGATGGTTCTCCACCCCAATAATGGCCTCCAAGAGACATGTGCTTTCATGATCAGCATCTTCACATGTTTAGTGAGCAATCTTATACCTTCATGCATTTACTTTCATGATTATTCATTCTTGGCATGTTGTGCTTGTTTTGTGCTCACTTGTACCATATTGGCATGTGTTACTCTTTTGATATCTTTTATCATGCCTTTGCTAGTACCTTGCTTATGTATCCATGTGTTACATTGTTTTTCATTATTTCCATGGTTATATGAGCTTGGTTTTGTCATCAAGAGCTTGTACTGTTTTGATATATTTGTCATCTTGCTCTTGTTGATTTTTGTTGTATGTATCCACATGCTTACTTGATATCTATGTTAGCATACCTTGTTCATGATTTGTTCTCTAACATGCTTTATGCTTACATGGTTTTTGTGTCATACTGTAAATTGTGGATGCATGAGTCTTACCATAGCTTCACTAGCATACTTTACTCTTGATTAGATGTATGTTGTGTGATATGCTATGTGCTTGCTTGCTTGCTCCTATGCCTTATTGTGGATTAAGGATAGTTTGAGCTTTGACATATCTTGGATAGCATGTGCTACGATTGATTTGCCTATCTTCATGCTCATGGTCTGAATTATTGATTATATGCTTTTATGAGTTTTGGATCATTTGTTGCTATCCTTGTTAGTCGTGTGTCTTGGTACTGTTTCCCTAGATAATGTCTCACTAACCCAGTACCAAGGCATAGACATCTTTTGTCTCTTTCGTGTAGTCTTTTCAGTTGAGAAGAAGAACATATGGTTCATGACTTCAGTTGTTGGTTCTTCTTCATATGTGCATTCAATGATGACTATCACTTCTTGGAGACGAAAGAATTTGAGATGAGGATGATGGGTGAGAGCAACTACTTTTTGGAGCTTCAAGGAATGGATCTTCATCCATCATGACTACATCTCACTGCCAAGCAGTGCGACTCAGGTTCGAGCTTCTATACCTTACATTTGTGTGTGGTATCCCTAGTCTACCTTGCATAGCATCTGGTTCGTGTCAGGTGTCGGGCTTGTTGAGTTCAGAGTAGATAGGAGGCCCTGTTCTAGCACGTGTTCTTTCTAGACACTTTTCTTATCCCATGGTTTTCTAGAGATGGACCTCATTTTCCTCATTGTGCTGTCCACTCGCATCTCGTGATGTCTTCAAGGATGATATTGGATCTTCTTGCATGGACCATCATTTGCATCATGCTAACTCACATAATGTTTCGATTGCTTCTGGTGGTGGTGTGTCCAAGGTTTGGGTTCCCAAGCATTTGCTCTCTAACCCTTCGGGATCCAAGGTTTGAACACCTTGCTTTTCTCATGTGTAGGTACTAAGAACATGGGTTGGAGAACATGGACTTAAGGGGTTCTGGTCTTTTTGCTTCTTCACATGATCAGGACACTTGATGGTTCTCCACCCCAATAATGGCCTCCAAGAGGCATGTGCTTTCATGATCAGCATCTTCACATGTTTATTGAGCAATCTTATACCAGTGATCTAGACTGATTGACTATACAACAAAAGTACAATTGTCAAGAGCAAGTCCAAGTCGGCAATGGAGCAGATTTACACATTTCTCATATTAATCACTGCTCTATTAACACCACTACTAGTCCCCTTGCTCTTAAAAATGTCCTCTATGTTCCTAATCACAAAGAATCTTATATCTGTTCATAAAATTGTGCATGATAACAATGTGTTTTTCGAATTCCACCCTGACTACTTTGTTGTCAAGGATTAGGTGTCGAAAAAGAAACTCCTTCGCGACAAATGTGAAGCCCACTTTTATCCAATAGAGTCTTCCACACCAATCTCAGTCAAGACAACCATGATCAGTCCCAAAACAAATAAAAAATTGTGGCATCGTCGTCTTGGTAGTCCTTCCTATCAAATTGTTCAGTCTATTTTGCATCTCAATAGACTTCCTTATTGTAATTCAACGCATACATCAGTATGTAATACGTGTCAACAGTTACATACTGTCAATAGGACAAGAGCCATCAGCTTCCTTATTCTTCTTCTATTCGAGTGTCAAATGTCCCTTAGAACTTGTTTACTCAGATGTTTGGGGGCCTGCCACCACATCTGTAGGAGGCTATCAATATTATGTAAGTTTTATTGATGATTGTAACAAGTTCTCTTGGATATATTTGTTGCTTGCTAAATCTGAAGTCGAAAGTTTGTTCTTACAATTCCAAAAACATGTAGAACATCTACTTGATAGAAAGATTAAATGTGTGCAATCTGATTGGGAAGGTGAATATAGAAGACTACATAAGTTCTTTCAATCAATCGGAGTTGAACATAGACTCTCTTGTCCTCACACACACCAACAAAATGGCTCGACTAAAACGAAACATAGACATATCGTAGAAACTAGTCTAGCACTCCTCTCTCAATCCTCTATGCCATTAAAGTTTTGGGATGAATCCTTTCTCACGGCTACATATCTAATTAATTGCATGCCAACTCGTGTTATAGATAATACTAGTCCCCTTGAAAGATTGTTTGGAGTTAAACCAAACTATTCTTCTCTTAGAGCTTTTGGGTGTGCATGTTGGCCACACCTCAGGCCCTATAATTCTCATAAGCTCTCCTTTCACTCTAAGAGATGTGTGTTCTTAGGCTATAGTCATCATCACAAAGGATACAAATGTCTAGACACAATGTCTGGCCGAGTCTATGTATCACAGGATGTAATCTTTGAGAAGATATATACCCGTTTTCAGGAAAACTTGAGATTGTGCCTTTGCGCATTTTTGCACCTTCTCCCACATATCTTCCTGCGCTAACTCCACATAACTCTTCTATTCAGGCAAATCCTAGCAATGGTGTTTCTAGTTCATTTGATCAACTAACACATGAGATACACGCTCCTGCTTTGCATGATTTGGCTTCCACAGGTACAGATTCGACTGCTATAGAGGATTCTAGCAATGTTGTCCCTGATACTTCCAGTCAACAACATCATATGCGCACAAGGTTACGAGATAATATTCAGCAACCCAAGAAGCGTACTGATGGAACTGTAGCCTATCTATCCAGCTACACAAATCTACAAGTCAGAGCCTTCCTCTCATGTTGATGCCATGGAAGATCCTCAGTGGAAAGAGGCTATGGATAGTGAGTTTGCTGCACTTCAGAAAAATCAAACATGGATATTGGTGCCTCCACAGCAAGGCCTCAATGTCATAGATTGCAAATAGGTATTCAAGATAAAGTAAAAGGCTAATGGTACAATTGATCGACACAAAGCCAGGCTAGTTGCAAAAGGTTTCAAGCAAAGGTATGGAATAGATTACGAGGACACATTTAGTCCGGTGGTGAAACCCACTACCATTTGGTTACTATTGTCCTTAGCAATATCTAGAGGATGGAGTTTGAGACAAATCGATACCCAAAATGCTTTCTTGCATGGGATTCTTGATGAAGATGTGTACATGAAGCAGCCACCAGGATCATGGTTATCAAGGCGTCCATAAGGCGACGCCTAGGCGTCGCCTAGGGGGTAAGGCGCTGCCAGGGGGCAAGGCGTCGCCACCGCCTTGCCGTCGCCTATCGCCTTGCCGTCGCTCGTTGCCCGTGCGGCGTTGGAGAGCCAGATCCGGGCGGGAGAACCCTCGGGACAGCTCGGGCGACGCCGTGAGCGCTGGATCCGGGCGGGAGAGAGCTCGGGGCGACGTTGGGGAGCCAGAGCCGGGCAGGAGGGGGGAGTAGGGGAGGCCCGACGGCGCGTTGGGGGAGCAAGGGAGGCCCGGCGGCGCGTCGGGGGAGCACGGTAGGCCCAGCGGTGCGTCGGGGAGCACGGGAGGCTTGGCGGTGCGTCGGGGGAGCAAGGGAGGCCCGGCGACCCGTCAGGGAGCACGGGAGGCCCGACGGCGCGTCGAGGAGCACGGGAGGCTTGGCGGCTCGTCGGGGGAGCGGCGGGCTAGGGAGTCGCAGGGAGTAAGGAGCAGCGAAGAGGCGGCTAGCGGCGCGAGTTCAAGAGGAGCGAGCTAGGGTTCGGCGGTGGGAGTTGAGGAGTATAAAGGCAGTGTGGGCGGCAGTGTGGCCGCCGGTGAGCCACCTGATCAGGATGCGAGGCCTCCTGGCCGTCCGATCTAAGGTCAGATCTAAGTCTTTGGGCTCCCAAGGGATAAATAAATGGAATGGGCTTTCCTGAGTCATGGCCCATGCACTTCACTTCTTTCCTGGGATCTTCTGCGGCTAGAGAATCAGAGCTGTGCTACTGCCGAGATCTTCTACGGCCGCTCTGCACTGTCGCCTTAGGACATGAGTAAGGTGTCGTCTCGCCTTACGCCTTACCGCTTCAAAGGTGTGAGGGGGGTGGGTCGCCTCGCCTCTCCTTACCGCCTTAATAACCATGACCAGGATATGAAGACTCAAGACATCCACAGTACCTTTGTAATTTGCATAAGTCCTTATATGGATTGAAACAAACTCCAAGAGCTTGAATCTCTCGGTTAAGCTCAAAACTTCAAGACTTAGCATTTGTTCCTTCGAAAGCTGATGTTTCCTTGTTTGCATTTAATCAAGGAGGTATTATCATACACATGCTGATATATGTGGATGATATCATCATCATCAGCTCTTCATCAAGGCTACAGATGCACTTCTGAATCAATTAAGAGATGACTCTTTGCAATTAAGGACCTTGGCAATTTGAGCTACTTTCTTGGTATTGAGGTGAGACCCACTACAAATGATATTCTTTTGTCACAACACAAATATGTGATGGATTTGCTTCAAAGAACTAATATGACTCAAGCTAAGTCAGTTAGTACTCAAATGGGAACAACTGAGAAGTTTTCCAAGCATAGTGGGGATGCACTGTTAGATGTTGAAGCAACAAGGTAAAAAAGTACAGTAGGTGCTTTGCAATATCTAACCTTAACTCGACCAGATATATCATATAGTGTCAATAAAGTTTGCCAATTCCTTCACACTCCAACAAAGATGCACTGGACAAGAGTAAAAATGATTCTGCGTTATCTCAAGCAAACAATGTCTTTTGGCTTGTTGATTCAGAAGTTAGTATCATCCTTGATCAGTGGGTTCTCAGATGTTGATTGGGTTGGCTGGCCAGATGATCGAAGATCCACAGGTGGTTATGCCATATTTCAAGGATCAAATCTTTTATCATGGAGCTCAAGAAAGCAACCAACAGTTTCCAGATCCAGCACAGAGGCCGAGTACAAATCTGTAGCTAATGCAACTACTGAGATCATGTGGATACAAGCTTTGCTGAAAGAACTTGGAGTTTTTCAGAACCAAGCACCCTGCTTATGGTGTGATAATCTTGGCGCTACATACTTTGCAAACAATCCCGTGTTTCATGCCCACACAAAACACATTGAGATTGACTATCATTTTGTTCAAGAGCGAGTTGCAAGAAAAGTCTTGGATATCAAGTTTGTTTCGTCTAAAGATCAACTTGCCGATATATTTACCAAGCCGCTGTCAACATAGATGTTTGTCGAATTCAGAAACAATCTCAACATTGTGCTACCAAGTCGAGATTGAGGGAGGTTGTAAAAGATATATGAGACGAGTCTAATAGTATTAGACCTGTTCAAACACCAGGCCGGGCCACGCCTAAAAAGCTCAGTCTCAAACGGCAGGCCTGAGCCCGAAAATTGATTTTCTGATTTAAATATATTATTTTATTCTTTTTTTTGGAATAAAAAAATATTTAATTCATTTTTAGAATTAAAAAAATAGTTTTTTATTATATTTACCGGGATTTCGGGCTTTTGGGCCGAGTCCCAAGCCCGGCCCGAAACAGGCTGGGCTCGGGCCAGGTCACCCGTGAATAAGTCTAAATTGATCATAGCTGCTTGTAATCATATCAGATCATAACTGCTGATCTTCAGTTATCTGATGATGTTTAGCTGTATGACGAAATTCAGTTGTAGCGATATTCAATTGATGTTGTCGGTTACTGTTGCACATCTGAAAACATCAACAAAATCAATCTGTAACAGATATGATCATGTAAATTGCCTCTATACCAATTGTATCTCGAGTATATAAATATATCCTGAACCCAAGAGAGGTTCATCACGCCAAATTATTTTTACAGGTCGGTCTCCAGCAAGTCATACACAAGAACGCTGCAACTGGGGGAATCGACGTCGTCGGAGAGCAGGCACGCGCAGTGCGTGTAGGCCGGGAGCTCGTCGCCCTCGTCCATGTCCGGCAGTTCGATCTTTGCCCCGCTCTGCGGATTCAATAGGAAGGTCGCCAGAGTTTCGGGGTCGAGCATCAGCATCCACCCGTACGACGTCGTGAAGCACCTAGTTGTTCATCTCGGGTATGCTGCTGATGGCGCGCGACTAGTGATCGGAGATGCAAACAGCGTCTGGAGAATTGGAGATTGTCCGACCTGTCGTGCACGAGCACGGGGAACGGTGCAAGGGAGCCGGGGATTACTTGGCTCGGCTCCGGTTCCGGTTCCGGCGCCATCAGATGCAATGTGTGTTCTTAAAAGTTGGCGAGAATTTGGCCTTGAGATCACCCTGCAGTACGTACGTGTGGCTTGGCTTCGGCCTTGAGGTGGTATGCAACTGTCCAACCCTTCTCTAGCTTCAAATTTATAAGGGAATAGCGCCTCTATATGTCCTTGTCCTGATGGAAACATGCAGGGGATCATGTATATCTCGAACTCGGATTTGGAATTGTTCCGGAACGAGAAGCAAACCACACTTCTTTTTCTACTCGGGCAGCACATGTAGGTAAGAAATTAGCATAGGCGTCCAGATATGCCGCCGATTGATTACTTTTCCATTGGTCCCACCCGTGCTTAGCAAGTTGGAACCCTTCAAGGGTATTTTGATAATTGCCCATAAAACCTAAGTTTCATAACACTTCTCCTTAGGCAAATACCTCCTTTCAAAAACACAGTGGGAAAAAGGAATGGAGAAAAGAGTACATAACACACGTTAAGTTGTATTATATTTGTTGTCTCATTAAAAACCTTCATGCAAGAATACTTCGAGAAAACTCACCAAGGAAAAAAGAATACAACATTTAGTCTTCGAGATTAAATCTTCAAGATTTTGGATAAATTCTCAGGATTGATAAGTATTATGATATAGGGATTTACCCCATCTGAATTCTGCAACTCTTTTAAACTGTCTCATTCCAATGCCATGAATACATCTTTGGAAATTGGATGCGCAGAGACTTAGTGAATAAATCAGCTAGATTTTTATAAGACTTTATTTGCAGGATTTTTACCTCACTATTCTTCTGGATTTTATGAGGATAGAATAAAAATTAGGAGCAATGTGCTTCGTGATGTTGCTCTTGACATAACCCATTTGCATTTGTGTAATACAATCAACATTATCTTCATAGATAATTAGGGGGTATTGACTATATTAATGCTACAATACTTCTGAATGTGGTTAATCATACGTCTGAGCTAAACACATTCAAGTGAGGCTTCATGTAGTGTTATAGTCTTTGAGGGTTGGTAGAAGTAGCTATCAAGGTTGCTTAGATGACCGCCAAGAGATGGTTGCACCATCACAAAGTAATACAAACTCAGTCTGGATTTTGCACTATAGGGATTTGATAGATAGCCGGCATATATTCAGGATTTAATAATGATCTCCAGGGTCTATGCATGATCTTCATGATCTTTGCATTGCCTACCAACTGGATCTAAATTGTTAAGTGATTAAACCTTCAAGTTGAATTTAAGCAGTAATCATCGTATCAATATATTCCAAGCTTGACTTAAAGATTTTCAAAATATCAAGTATGACGATCAATGTTTAGCATATGCTCCATCTGAAGACAACTTTTATTGAAGTCTTGTTGATCTAATGTCTTTCGTATATTTTTCGAAAATAAACATAGGCAATGATATTGTGATCAAATCAATAGGATCATCACAATGCAGAGTCTTACATACAAATATCCTATTTCTCATCTGGAAATTTTAGGATAAACCCTATTCGGGAGTAACATGCTTAACTTATCGAATACCACTATTTGATTATGCAACATAAGTAGATCATCATTGCAGAGGATATGGGAATAATATTAGTTTCAAAGTCGTATGCCTTTCGGATTTGATTTATCGAAACTTTTCGGGGTCTTAATATTTTGCAACTAAACTTTTCGGGGTCTTAATATTTTGCAACTATCTCTGGTGGTTAAAGTTACAACCAATAGTCTATTCTGCAGATGTATAAAGTATGGTTGTACCACTATAGAGTAAAATATAACCAGATTTAGTTTTACGTTTTGGGGATTAATTGCCAATATCACCGATGTATGTCGTACTTTCATGGTACTAGAGGAAACCACCATTCCACTAACTTCTGGTGAAAGATACACTTTATAAGTGCTTCTATGGTGTACTTTTGGTCTTTAGGTTCCTCATTATATTTTTTCGGGTCTTGATGGGTCATTGTCCACTTTCTAGGGATCATATAATCATTGGTGTGATTAAGAGATCACCCGGTAAGATAATTTTCCTTCAGGGAGGTGCTCTTTATTTTGCGAGATGCACTTTCTACAGGTAAGAGACTATTGGGTATGAATTTTATATGTATTATGATTTTGTTTCCTTTCTTATTAGAAATTTTGTGTCCTTTGAGGATCTCGTTAAACATTTTCAGAACCCATTTACTGTATATTTTGTTTATTCATTCATGCCATTTGTCAGAGTTATTATGCAACGAAACATTATTTTATCCATAATCGGAGAGTAACGGTCTTTACAAGGACCTTTGAACCATAGCTTTCACCACCTCATTATATTCATAATGACCCATCAAGTCTAAACTAGCTAGTTCCAAGACTTTATTTATCAATTATGGTTCATTCTCATATGCTTTCATTATATGATCTGATATGAACACTTCAAATGCTCGGTCATAGACTTTGGTTCTGGATTCGTGTTCTCATAAGATAAACTTTAGCAATTGTAGAGGTAAAGTAGTTGTCGACAACTTTTCTCCTTTATCCTCCAAATTATGGGTACCTCAGTGTTAAGCAGATCTTTGTTAGTTCCTAAACAAAAGATTATTGGTCGTTCCGCACTCCCAGCATTGTAATATGCGTGCATCAAGTTGCTGGGGTTTTCATCTTCATGATAAGCCTCTTCATGAGGTATTTCACCTTCAAGGTGAGTTCTCTTCAAGGGTGTTTAAGGAATGATTAATAATTGTTTTGATTAGTGACATTAGATCTTAGACCTGCAGGCGTGCCCACAGATTTTAGATTGAGGAATAAGTTAATTTCACATAGGTGGATATACTATTCAACCTGGTGTATTCTACTCTTAACGACGTATTTAGTGCAAGTAAACACTCTGAAAACTCATCCATAATTGTAAAGTATCTGGCAGACTCCCGGCTTCTGGTGTACAAGAGCATAAACTAAACGTTAAGTGTAGCTTGACTAGTGCTTGTATCTTAGTACCAAAGATCTTTTCTTTTTGGAAAATATGACGACATTCAAACTTTTGGGCATTTCTCTTCCCCTAATACCGAGATGCGATCTTGATTAATAACATACTATAAAATTCCCCTATTATAGACACATGATTGATTGAATTTTAAATCTAATATAATCTCCAACAACTGGTGGTGACCTAAAGGTGTATGCTATAGTGGTGATAACATATGGGAAATGTTTGATTCCTCCAGCACGCACTAATTTCAACAAGGGGTTTGATAATTATATGCAGTGAGCTAGATTTTTATCATTGCAGTGGCATGAAAACTACATGATACTAACATTTTGTAGGTTATTGCAACTTCTAGTTGGTTATTAATTTGCGACGAAGAGTCCCATAAGGGGGTCTAAGAGTTGATAGATTTATTCTATAGTCTAGCTTCTTCATTGTTTTCCTAAGTTTTGATCCAATTACTCGTACCATATTTTAAATAATTTGGGTAATTAAACTTCAAGTTTATAATTATGCAACATATTTTATTATGGTCTTAAGTTGTATGTTCTAACAGTATAAATCTACAGGATGCTCTTGAGGAGCATAAATATAATCCTAGAACATAAAATATTTGACCGAAGGTTAATCCACATGGAATATTATATTTTCTGCTGGAACATAATTATATTTCAATCACCCAAATGGAATAATTATTCAACAGGAACACCATATTTAATTAAGGGTGATAAATTTGTATGCTGAATTTTGATTTGCAATGCCAGAATAAACATGGCCAAAATTAGATAATTCAGGATCAACAAAAATCCAATAGGTCACTATATTTTATTTCAAGAGTTATATTCACTCAAGCAAGTGATATGGCTTCTGGTGGTGATGCAACTGTAGACCATATTTACCAATGATGCATTGTCATTTTCGATGAGTATGACACACTTCGGTGCATAGCCAACATGGCATATGTGCGACTGTGTCAAGCGGCTGTCAGTTTGCCGTGTGCATTCCCGCATACTGGCAGTTAACATATCACTAAAGGCACAAATCAATTACCCTTCGTGGGCTGTAATGATTGTGGTTGCCAACAATATGTGTATCAGCAATGGCGTAAATGCCATTGTCCATATCAATTGGATAAGGATAATAATCATGTAATTTTCTTTAATTATCTCCTAAAATAAAATAGATTAATTTATTGCTTTGGGCTAATTTGCTTCTGGCTTTGACCTAGGACATGCACTACGCCTACCATTACTCTTGTTTTGAACACTTTTCTATGCCTCTTAGGTTTCAACATCCCACACATGCCCGATATCCTCCCCCTTTTCACGCCAACGATAAAATCCCAAGTGATAGCGTGTGCATTAGGCATTTGCTTGAAATCAACTCAGAGTTTTAGCAAAGATTTGTAATCATACTTCATAAGGAGTACAATTTTATTGGCATGAAACCAATATATACTCAGTAACATTCTGCTTACAAGGTTCTTCAATTAAGAAATCTACGGGCCTCAAAGTTAATTATCAAAAATCTTGCATGCTGCCGGTCAATATTTCAGATGATCAACTTCTTCATTTTGCAAGAACATTTGGTTTCTCAGCAGGGAAAATGCCTTTTACTTATCTTGGTATACCTTTGGGAATGACTAAACCTCACATTCAAGGTTTTGCACCACAAGTGGATAGGATTGAATGAAGATTATTAAGTAGTGCAACATTTTTTTCATATGGTGGAAGGCTTACTTTGGTGAATTCAGTCATTTCAATACAATATATCTATCACATGTGTGCTCTGAAACTTCCAAAAACATTAATTCATCACATTGACAGAGCATGTAAGCACTGTCTTTGGAGAGGATCACAAGATTTGGAAGCTCGTTGTAAGTCTCTAGCTGCTTGGGACCTTGTTTGTAAACCAAAGGAGAAGGGATGTTTGGGAGTTCTTAATCTTCATTTGCATAATAAAGCTTTACTTCTCAAATATCTCCACAAATTCTACAACAAGAATGACCTTCCTTGGGTTCATCTTATCTGGAGTTCTTATTACACTCGGCAGCCTCCACATGCTTGTCAAGTCCTTGGTTCTTTTTGGTGGAAAGATGTTATGAGCTTTGTTACAGATTATCGAGGAATTGCAACTTGTGATTTAAAATCAGGAGATTCAGCTCTTTTTTTGGAAAGATTTATGGAAGGGGTCATGTGCTGTGCAATAAATTCCCTCGATTGTTCTCATTTGTCAAAAATCAAAATATTATAGTCAGGAGTTTTATTCAAGACATGGATCCTTGTATAATTTTTAATCTCCCACTGTCTATTGAAGCACTCACTGAATTTGAGGAGTTGCAATAGATGATTAGTGTGCTTACTCTGACTAATTTGGATAAGGATATATGGACATATATTTGGGGACATGCTGCTTACTCTTCAAGTAAGCATTACAAATTTATTCACAAACCAATCCAATCACCAATGGTTTTTAAATGGATTTGGAAGAACAAATATATTTCTAAGCTCAAGGTGTTCACCTGGCTCTTGTTACAAGATTGTCTTAATACCAATAGTATATTGCGAAGGCAGCATCAATATTCAGGGACAAACATAGCATGTGTTCGATGTCAATCTACTGCAGATGAAATTATCTGTAACACTCCGGCTTAGCAAAAGCCTGAAATGTCACATACAACTACTATCACTACTAATTCTAACCATTAAACAAGAATCATTATCAGCTAGACTCAAATAATAATCATTCTACCAAACAATAAGTCATAAATTTCAGCAACCTAAATTCTAAAAAAAAATGGAATAATTAACACATGACTACTTACTACTATCAACACTAGCAAAATTATCTAGTCAACAGATAAGCTTAACATCTAAGCATGTAACCAAGAGTTAAATAGGTAATACAACCTCCATAATAAGCAGAACCATGTGAAAATAGAAATTCCATAAGTTAACCATTTATTACATTTAAATTTGCTAACTGAACTTTGGCCAAAGGAAATAAATGTCTAGTGATGTGAAGTGTCCAAAATTGCTATCATTTCATGATCTATTTTCATCCGATACATGCCGTCTTCAACGATCACCTAAAATGACAAACAATAAGAGTGAGTTCAAGACTCAGCAACTACAAGTAAGAATAGCCATACACAAGCATCATTTCATCAACAATACGTTCTCATTATAAAACATACAATTCCTTTCTCATGAGTGCAATGCAACATAAATCATGCTCATGCCACAACTTCTCTTCTACATGTACCGGTATAGCAGAGTGTTACACCCGTCGGTGTTCACTCATGCCCGTATTATCAGATGCGGGGACCCATTGCCTATCCTTTTAAGATGGGGACCCATTGCTCATATCTTAAATATGGGGACCCATTGCCCATATCTTAAATACAGGGATCTCAATGCCCACTCCTGTGGGTATATCATGCCAACATGCATGCTTGATATGAAATGAAATGAACAATCCACAATATGTTCTCATAAGAATTATTAATTATCGATCATCATATAAACAATGTTAAATAAACATTTTTATCATGCTTAATCATATTAAGCATGCATCAAATCAACAATATTGCCCAACACACAATATCGTACTAAAATTGTACTTGCCTCAACTGTGTGATGAGTGATGACGAGTAGAGGGCTCTAATTCCGGTCTCACACCACCACCCGACATTCTTAAACCATACTAAGAATACCATCCAAAAGCACACCACATTGCAATAGAACTGAATAGACAAATCCGCTCCTAATCGCAACCGAAAATGATACCATTCCTTCTCGAACACCATTTTGTCAAAAACAAGACAATCACCTTACAAGAATCATAACTTCTGATCTATAGTTCCAAAAATCATGAACTTAGACTTTCTGGAATCTACACACATATTCTCACAATTTCTCAGGTGATCAAAAGATCAGATTATTTCGTCTAAACCCTTATTTTTAACTCCGAAGATAGATCTGTCATCTTCGGCGATACTGACTTAGAAATTCCATAACTTTTAATTGGTTCATCCAAAGACAATGATATAAGACAATATAGAATCCATAAGGAATTATCTACCATAATAAATTTAGTCCAAATTTCTATTTTGTATTTAATTTTGCAAACTTAACATTTTTCCCGACTGTTCCCAACAGAAAGTCAGAACTGAAATGCATAGTTCAAAATTTCATAACTCCTATTTTACTTGTCCAAAAATTGTGTTGTTGGTCTCTCTAGAATCATCACAAAGTTATCTATCTATTTTATGCAGATCAAAATCCCCAATTCGTCCATTTTCCAATTTTAATATATATATATATATATATAACCATGCTTGCTACCAGAAACCAAAGGACTGAACAGGCAGTCGGATTACAAAAATGATAACTTTGAATCTATCCATCCAAAAATTGTGATCCAGAACTCTATAGAAAGCTAATGAAATCATCTACAAATCTCTAGGATATGAAAAATCCAAATTTCACAATTACGGAACTCAAAACTACAGCGCAATACGATTAGCAGAAAACCGATCTGCTACCCAAAACTACAATTCTATCCCCTTCGATTATTAAATCAGATCTCGCAAACCACAGCTAATAATTGAATGTAAATTGGTAGGAATATAGATACACAAGTTCTCTACGAGCTATAAAAGTCTTAGCCCAAGCTGTGATCGTTTCACTACTCAAACAGATCACCTACCAACACTGCTTTGTGCTAAAACTGCAGTAGTATAGGCTGCCAAAACCCCTCTCAAAACAGGTGCTCCTCTCAACTAATCCTCAATCCAACCGTACAAATCGAAGAGAAACAAGTCAAGAACACACCGACCAGGTTTGAGCCCAATCGGATGATGTTTGATGCTTTGATCGACGACTTGATGAAGACTACGTAGGAGGGGAGGCGCTGGACAGGGGGTGGTAGCCAGAGAGACGGGGGTGGTGGCTAGGTTTGGGGAAGGAGGGGAGGGGCGCAAGGGAGGGGAGAGGGAGCTAGGGTTGGCTGCCCATCTCCTTAAAACCGCTCCCCTAATGGGCCAAATGGCGTGGGTTGAAAGCCTACGGCCTAGGTTCTCTTACTTTAGCGAATAAACCCTTCCAAAACCTCAAATTCTGAATTATTTTCCTCTTTTCTTTTCCTTAATTCCATCTCTAATCTTATTGCACTCACTAATGATCATTGGGATTTTACACTATCCTACATCTATTTTTCACTTGTCCCTTCAGTATTCAATGTTGGCACAAATTGGGAATTCAATGGCACAATTCGCTGAGCATGATTGATCTAATCTCTCATGCTCGATTGCACTTTGGGCATGATTTCTTCATCGAAATCTTCATCATAGCAGCTTGGCACATTTGGAAACCACGGAATGAGAATTTTTTATCACAACATTCCCTCAATCTCAGGTTGGAAACGATTATTTTTGCATGATTTGGCTCTTCATGTGTTTCGAGCCAATCCTAGCTTTCAAACTTCCATTTCACAATAGCTAAGTTCTTTGTAAAAACCTTTTAACCTTGTAGTTTTTGTTTTCTTTATCTCTTTCTATCCTTGTAAATATCCTCGTTTGTTCTTTAATATATACCGTAGGAGCCTCTCCTACTATTTAAATTAAAAAAAATTAGTGTGATGGAGGATAATGTTATAGACTTCAAGTCTTAGGGCGTAAGTTATTATGTACTTATTTGAGGATTATGGTATTTTCTAGCCAAAGTGATCCATCAGAGATCAATATATGACTAGGCTTGTTCCGGTGTCACTGAGAAAAATAGTTTCTATTTTGATTTGGCCATCCGTGCACTACAAGCTAGTGAATTGAGGCTTAGTAAATATCAAGAGCACATGTCTAGTATTTTTGTTACCAATGCATGACAAATTATTTTCAATTTTCAAGCATACGGTTTACTAATTTTATTCCAGGCAAGATTAATTGTTTTGCTACAAATAAGATATGCTACTGGTAATATGTTCCGTTAAGCAGATTTAATCAATTATTCAGTAGGGGATAAGGCTCTAATAGAACAACTTAGACCATTATTTTATCGATGACATCTAGGAAAAAACAATGTAATGCATAAGTTTTCAGCCAAGAGCAAAAGATAAGAGATGACTATCATGTGCAGGACCAAGCCCGATAGAAGCTGAATCTATACTACTAATATGACTCGTGCATGAAAGTGACATATTTACAAAGCTAATGGATAACTAGGAGATTTTTACAGATCTCCTAGTTATCCATTAGCACACTTAGTCCTAGGTACGAACTATCAAACCAATATTTAGTAACTTATGATTACATAACCTTAGTTGAGAGATAACACGGCGCAGGGCAAAGTTATACTCATTTACGAACTTCTAGTCTTAGGTACGTGTGCTTGTAGGGGCACAATTTGGCTTTTACAAGTGTTCTTTTGGAGAAAACCATAGAGCCAATGTATCACACTTAGTCATCACATAATCATTCTTAAGGGCAGAATAGAGCTGGTACCTCATAAATTACAAAGCCTTTGACTTTTCAACGACAGCAGGTTTAGGTGTGCCAGCGGCAAGCTCGGCAATGGTATGACATGAACATAAACAAAGGTGATATAATTGCTTCCATCCAGGGCAAGCAAATTTTCATTTAATGATGTCTAACATATCCCGCATAATTCATGCAATTTTCTATATGTTTACAGCTGATAAATAATTTTAAATGCATGAAACAAGTGCAAAATAGTAAAGATTAATTTTACCAATTCAGTAGATAATTTTATACATTTCCTTGAAGTTTCCTAGTATTTTTGGGATTTTTCTGATAATTTTTAAGGTCTTGAAGCAATTTTTAGAATTACTAAAGCAATTAATTAATTTCCTAAAATACACAATACCAGGATAAAAAAACACCATAAAAATATGATGCTTCCAAGGTAAACTAGTCTAAGTTTCACAAATTAATAGAAGCTCATATAACAAAAAAATAGTTTGTAGGATTTAATATTGAATTTTCAGAATTTTCTAAGTATTTCTTGGGATTACAAAAAATTACAAGGGCTAAACTGCAAATTTTGATACAGCCACAAAAACAATTCACGATTAACCAAAACTTAAGGGGTTTTACCAAAAAATTTCCTTATCTGCAAAATTTTCACGTTATTTGTCCTAAATCGGAGGGCCTTTCCGCCAAATTTTGGTTTTTTTAAATCTTAATGGACTGGATTTTATTTATGTTCCGGCCTGCTCGACCTGCCGGGCTTGGCTTAAAAACCGGAGCGAAGGGGGGCTCTAGGTTTAGCACACTAGTGGCGACGATGCCGGGGGACCAGCGGGGCGTGCGCCGTGGCCACACGGCAGCTGGTGCGGTGGGCGCGTGAGGAGGCCACATGTAGGTTGGTGCAGCGGTCATGCGGAGGTGGGCTTACATGGCGGGCGCGCGGCACGGTGGCCATGGGCGCACGACACACGGCGTGGCGGCACGGCGCCGCGTGCGTCGCGGCGGCGGCGCCTTAGCGCGCGCGACGGCGACTTCGGCCTAGGCGCCGCGTGGCATCAGGCGGTGCGGCCTCAGGTGTCGCACGACAATGGCCCATATGACCCTCACGACGATGACAGCCACGACGCATCTGGCGCGTGTGCCAACGTAGGCGACGACGACAGTACAACTCAAGCCGAGCTAGGCCCTGCCATCAAGGACGTCTGATGGGGTCCCACCTCGCCACCGCGGGGAATGCGGTGACGGCAGCGAGTAGGCAGCACCATGCTGGCCACCATTGTTCTCGTTAAAAATCGGAATGTCGTAAGCATGATGAATAATAATCAATCGTTAAACCCTAATTAGCAATTAATAGATCTAATCTCGAGTTCACAAATTAATCTACCATATTAATATAATAGCAAACTAGGGATTGGAAAAGAGGGAATCCCAAACGACGTACCGATTGGCCAAAAGAATAATTCGTGTTGATAACGTGTTAAATAATCGATGTCGTAGTCGGGAGACGATCAATCCAATCACACAATGAACACCAAAGAGAGACACATAGTATAGGGGTAGAGCTCTTCTATTCATCATCATCAATCTCTTTACATAATGAAGCTCTATTTGTAGACTAAAGGGGTGGAACCCTTCAAGGTGTATTTTGGTAATTGTCCATAAAACCCTAGGTTTCATGACATAAAGCACTGCAAGAGAATGTGGCCCAACATTTTAGTATTGAGGCCCAACATTTTAGTATTGACTTGACTGGACAAGCTAATCAATTAATCAGGTTATTAGAAAGCCTTAATATGTTGTCTTGCAAGATGTTTTTTTACATGTGCGCATTTAGTACCGTGTTGCTACTTTTGGTAGGGAAATTGGCCAATTTCGGCCTTATAGTTTTCTTAAAGCGCCAATTTGATCTTTTACATATAGAAAAGGCTAAGTAGGTTCTTGAAGTTTGCTACTTGTGCCAAATATGTCTCACATGTAGGGTGACAACAGAGGTGGGAATGGATGGATATCCAAGTCCAACTAAAGAGGTCCAATTCAAACCAGTCACATAAGGATCAAATCCAATCCAAGCCTAATTCCAACTCCACAATATACAGTCCAATCCAATCTCTACAGGTCCAAGGCCCATCCAAACGTCCAATTAGGCCAACATGGCCGAACAACAAAGCACGGGGAGGAGGGCCATCGGCAACGCCTCGGCCGGGCGACGACAGTGGCGGCAACAACACCCAATTCCAATTCCATAAGATCCAATCCAATCCAATCTCTACAGGTCCAAAGCTCATCCAAAAGTCTAATTAGGCCAACATGGCCGAACAACAAAGCACAGGGAGGAGGGTCTTCGGCGACGGCTCGACCGGGCGGCGACACAGCGACAACGGCACCCAATTCCAACTCCACAAGATCTAGTCCAATCCAATCTCTACAGGTCCGAGGCCTATCCAAACGTCCAATTAGGCCAACATGGCCGAACAACAAAGCACGGGGAGGAGGACTGTCGGTGACGGCTCGGCCGAGCGACGACAGGCGGCGGTAACGGCACCAACACGTCGCCGCATCGACTGTCGTCCTCATCGTCATCCACCGCGTCGCTGCCGAGCTCGTGCTTGTCATCGCCACTGACCTAGAGGATGAACCACAAGTGGGAGAAGAGGTTGCCGCCGGTGGGAGAGGAGGAGGAGGAGGATGCTGCCGCCTTGGGGAGAGGAGAAGTGTTGCTTTGGCATGCTACTACTTTCTGTAATGTAGTTCATCCATTGGACTATCCATAGCACAGTCAAAATCTATTTAAGTATTTATTGTTAATTTTTGGTTTGGTCCAATTAGATTTCCAAATTCAACTATGTCCAATCCAATATTGTCCCATGCAAAATATATCCAATGACCCATGGACAGCTCAGGTCCATTCCTAGCTCTAGGTGACGACCCGAGCTTGAGCTCGGAGCTACCAAGGTTAGTTTGTGTTTGCAAACCAAGCTCGAGCTAGCTTTTTCGACAGCACTACCCTCAGATGACATGTCACGCCACCTCATTAAGCCGGCTGAGCGTTCGCGGATTCGGCTCGATGGAAGTATCTACGTGTCTCATCATCCGTAACAAAAAAGGGAAAAGAAATAAACTTGATTAACTTTGAATGTTTCAGGAAACAACACAAAACCCAGATCCGGTTCCTCTGCTGTAATGCATAGGATCATTGTGTGAACAGTGATTTGTAATCGTGTGAACGGTACTCGATAGCGGGGCTATAGCAAGAACAGTAGAAACAGCGAAATATTCACGATAGAGATTTCACTCCGGCGAAAAAAACACTGTAGTAAAATACTGTTGTTTTTAATCGAGGTGAAGGTCATCTCCTAATACCGAGTCCTGTAGATCTAATAAAGAGGGTCTATTTCCCACTAAACCACCGCATGTGACAGCTACAGCAACAAACTAAAACCGGCGATGAATCGTCAAGCGTAGCATCCTTCCTTGGGAGTGTACCAAACAAAGGAAGATTACGGTAACATATCAGGCTGGTCTGCCTGCCTAGCCCACGCCCCACAAGATTCGTTCGACCTTTCCGCCCGCACGGCCGCCGCGAGCACGCCTCAAGACCCACTGACAAGTAGGCCCGGGCGCGCACTCCGGCATAATGTACCCCACCCGTCAGCCTCGACCCTCTGCCGGTCTTCCCCCCGTTGCGTCCCCGTGCAGTACGACGAGATGAGACGGCGCGACCAGGAGCAGAGCAGAGCAGAGCAGCGGCAGCGCAGGCTCACGAAATCTTTTCCTCATCATCTCGGGGACGCGACGGCGACGGTACCCCTTCCTTAAATAAACCCCTCCCTCGTGCCTCGCGCGAGCGTTCCACGTGCTCTCCTCTCCCTCCCCGGGAGCGACCACCACCGCCGCGGATGGAATAGATAGGTAGGTAGATGTATTTCAATCCAATCCCGAACCCCACACGGTCCCGACGAGCCCACCACCCGATCGATCGATATCTCCACCAGATCGCGGAGTACGTAGCAGCAGTAGAAGCCGTTTAATATCTCGATCCCCGAAAATCCGCGGCTTTAATCGCGATCGACGCCGCATCCTCGGATTCCTGTCCCTTACCTTCCCCTGGTTTGCGTTGCTGTCTCCCGTCGCGGGCCATGGCGGCGGTAGATTTCCGGATCCGGACGGTGGGCTGGTCGTACGGCGATGTGGGGGAGGAGGAGGGGGCGGCCGGGGAGGAGTGGGGGGTCGAGTTGGAGAGGGCGAGGAGGAAGAGGAGGCGGCCGGGGTCCGCGCCGTCGTCGTCCAAGCGGCGGCGGGTGGCGACATCCTCGCCCTCGCCGGCGTCGTCCGTGTCGCCGTCCACCTCCGGGCCGTCGCGCCCGTGGAAGGCCGTGCCGAGGAGGCCGCGCAGCGGCATGGTGACGCGGCTGGAGAAGGCGGAGAGCCGCAGGGGCGGCGCGATTACACAGCGCGGCGGGAGGGGGAAGATACCTCGCGGTTTTGGCTTCTTGTTGCCGGAGGAGGACGTGGAACCGCCAGCGGCGGCACGGGCGCCGGTGATGGACAGGGCACCGAGCACTAGCCGCGCCGGCGGCAAGAAGCAGGGCCGTGGGAGAGGGGGGAGGTCGTGCCACCAGTGCAAGAGGGTGAGGCAGCGGCCGGAGGAGATGATCAAGTGTGCGCGATGCAGCGAGAAGATCTACTGCGTCGTCTGTGTTAGGAATAAGTACGACACTGGTCGTTCCCACCGCTCACCCTGTCCTGTTCTTGTGGAAAGATGACGGGAATTCTCAGGAATGCTTGTGATTTTTCAGGTACCCCACGATGTCGTTGACTGAGGTTAGAGCAGGGTGCCCATCCTGCCGTGAAATCTGCAAGTGTACGCGGTGCAATGGCAAGGTCAATCAGGATGATGAACCCAAGGTCATCAATCTTGTTGCTTGTTGAGATTTTGAATTTTCCCCTAGTCTATACATCATCAATTCAGCATGATATGCAGAAATTAGACTTTCTAAATTTCATATGATTTCTTGTTTAAAAAGAATGTAGTTGTGGCAATGCTGCGACTTGTAGTGTAGTGGATTGCTGTTAGACAGAGGGCAAAATTGTCTGGAGAGTTTGACATACTAACGTGATTCGTTAAGTCGTAGGAGAGTTGTAAAAAAAATCTCAAATTTCCATGTCATACAGCTTGTTTAACCTACTACAAGCCTTACAACATAGCCATAAATTATAATTTGCCGAGTTCTAAATATGTGTATTTTCTCCCCTTGTAGAGCTCAGTTCTGAGAAAATGTAAGAGCAGTAGATCAGTTACAAGGAAAGAGAAGGCTGATGCCCTAGGTGTAAAGTCACCTGGGGTTCATAATGCATCTATCATATCAGATAAGGTAGATACATTAGATGTGAGATCTGATGAGGTTGATGCTGAAACTAAACGAAAGTATGCTAGATATCTGTTGCACTACCTGGTGCCTTGTTTGACAAACCTGAACAAGGAGCAGATGGATGAGAGAGAAATAGAGGCCAAAATTCAAGGTAAACTATATTATTCGGAACATCTGGAACAATTTAACTAGTTGTGACTATCAACTGTCTCTTAGTATTTTTTCCCCTTTCCCCAAACAGGATTGGAATTGTCTGAAATGAGTGTAGAGCAGGCTGTCTGCCGGAAAGATGAGAGGGTATTCTGGTACTACTCCATTTATCTAATATTGTTGCATTTTTTTTTTTGCTTTCTGCTGTTCTTTTAAATCTTACATCTATGTTTTTTCCCATCTGAACCAGTGACAATTGCAGAACTTCAATCTTTGATCTGTATAGAAGCTGTCCGGAATGCTCATATGAATTATGTATTGTATGCTGTAAGGAGCTTCGCAAACGCCTTCTAGAGGGCCCTTGTCAAGAGGTACTGGTGTCTTATCCTTATAGAGGAGTTGACTATATGCATGGTGGTGATCCATTGCCGGAGTTGATAAATTACAAAGAACCAGGATTATCTGGTTGCCAATCTAAGACTGCCAAGTGGGAAGCTAATGCTGACAGGAGTATTCCTTGCCCTCCAACTGAACTTGGTGGATGTGGTAATCATGTTCTTAAGTTGAGACAGATGTTTCCAAAAGATTGGTTAAATAAGCTCGAAATGGATGCTTTAGAAACGAGTAAGAAGTTTGAACCTTCTGATATTATCAGTAGAGATACACGTGAATGCTCGTGTTCTACTAATCATGAAATTTCAAGGCAAGCTGCCACCAGAGAGAATTCCACAGATAACTACATATACTGTCCAACATCAGATAATGGGAAGCCAGATGATCTTGAGCACTTCCAGAGGCACTGGGTGAAAGGAGAGCCTGTAATTGTTCATGGGGTACTCAAGAAAATGTCGCATTTGAGCTGGGAGCCACCAGACATGTGGTCTGAAGTACATGGTGCTAGTACTAGTCCTGAGATGAAAAATGTGAAGGCTATCGACTGTTTGTCTTGCTGTGAGGTCCGTGCAATTCATTCCTACATCAACAAATCTATGTTACACTAATTATTCCTCGAATGCTGTAAACTGTTAACTGGTAATTGTTAGACGGAAGGATGCACTATGTTTTTGTTTGTCTTGCGCAAGCTTGACATGCCAAAGGCAAAAATTCTGTGCTAGATATGTTAAAAGAAGTTTCACCTTTTGGTTTATAAAAGAGGATCTTCAGAATTTTCATAAAGGGTATTTGGCAACTGGTCGTGTTGCGCACTTGCCCATTCTATACTTTCCCATTGGTTCAATGTAGTTAGAACCCCGGATGTCACCAATGTATTCTTAACAGTAATAAGGTCCTGGTGATCATAACATGGAGGACCCCCTATGGTCGCAGCCAATGACCAAGGAAAAAAGAATTGAATACACATTCATCATCACACCAAAAACTTCATAGTCCTATGTGTTCTTCATTTGCTGGAAAGTTTTTACTGTATTGAGCTGTAATTTTCTTTGCTTATGGAAAGTATATATTTCATAAAGGTAGTTGCTAATAGTTGTCTATCACTACTCTATCTGAAATGTGAAATTTAATGCTAAGTGCAAATTTCTGAGGGAACATAGATTTTATACTTCACCTTCTTCAGAGTTCAGACTACTTTGTTCTAGAGTGGCTAAGGAGGTCGAGTGGATCTTGCATGCTACCCCGATCAGTGGAGTTATTATATTTTTCATTTATCATGATCTAGAAAGAAAAAATTAATCTTTTCTGTTTACATATTCTAGGTTGAGATATGCACTCAGGATTTCTTCAATGGGTATTATGAAGGCCGAATGTATCCAAATCTCTGGCCTGAAATGCTTAAATTGAAGGACTGGCCTACATCAAATCATTTTGAAGAGCTTTTGCCTTTGCATGGAGTTAAATACATCAATTCTTTGCCTTTTCAACCATACACAAATTTGAAATCTGGCTTGCTGAATGTCTCTACATTGCTTCCTGATGACATCTTAAAGCTTGATATGGGCCCAAAATCATATATAGCTTATGGCTATGCACAGGAGCTCGGCAGAGGAGATTCTGTTACAAAGCTTCATTGCGATTTGTCTGATGCAGTAAGTATATAAGTATGCTGCTTTGGCAACTGAGAACAATTCACACAATGACACTAATATGATGATCATAACTGTCTGGACTTAGTTCGTCGTGAGTCCTTGTCTGATTCCATTTCTCTGTTAATGACTACAAAAGCAATGTTTCTACATTTCCTTATACGAGATCAAAACCTTCACCCTTATTTACCCGAGAGTACATTTTCTCTCTCTCATAACTCAGACCAATGGATTTTATTAAACCAATAGTAGCCTTGATGGATGCTATCTCTCACCTTTTTACAAACTCTTGACGAAGAAATTTAATGTACTATTCTGCTTGCCACAGAGAAAATGGTTGGCTTCTCACTGGCAATTTGTTTTCTTTATTTCTCTTATGTTATTTTGGCTATTGTTAGGTTAATGTTTTGATGCATACTACCAAAGTTGACGACCCTTCTGACGAACAAGAAGATGCAATAAAAAACTTGAAAAGAAGACACACAGCACAGGATGAAAAGGATTGTTTTGGGAATGTTGCAATAGATGGAAGTGATACATGTCATAAAAGCTGGGAAGATGCAAATGATGTATCATCTCCTAAATACATTGACGATGATGAGGGGGGTGCTTTATGGGATATTTTCAGGAGGGAGGATGTTAAAAATCTGAAATTGTACCTCAAAAAACATTCTAAGGAATTTCGCCATATATACTGTTCTCCAGTTGAAAAGGTTAGTATGCGTGTGATTTGTGAACGACCTTGAACTTGTGGCTGTTATAATTAATTTCTGTCACCTTATGTTTTAATGCAGATATTTAACCCTGTACATGATGAAACATTTTATCTAACCAAGGAACATAAACGAAAGCTCAAAGAGGAGTATGGTGAGTTCTGTTTGTCTGCTTATGTAATATTGTGACAATCCTTTACAACAAATGGTTGCAGTGTTCAATCGATTGTTACTTGAAATCCTGTTATGCTCGTTTAGGAATTGAGCCTTGGACATTTGTACAAAAACTTGGAGAGGCAGTTTTTATACCTGCTGGGTGTCCTCATCAAGTACGGAATCTCAAGGTAAATTTCTCAGTGGTCTTGCAATACCTTAATTTCGTACCTCCACTAGATAGAGAACTGGGGGAAATACTATTCAAGTAACTGATTGCGTGATATTGTTATCGTTGCAGTCTTGCGCCAAGATTGCTCTAGATTTTGTGTCACCAGAGAATGTTAAGCAGTGTCTCAGCTTAACCGAGGAATTCCGCATGCTTCCTAAGAACCACAGGGCGAAAGAGGATAAACTAGAGGTAAGTAACCCCTTTTCAGTGCACACCCATTTTGAACCATCCTGCATGAAAAACGCATTTCCAACTGCAATACAAAGGATCGGACTTGTTTGGTCCTCCTAGAACTTTTTCAGCTTATAAGCAAGCCCACGTGCCCCTTCCCATCAGCATTCAACTTATTATGAGCTTGGGAGGATATATATTATTATGCAGATCAGCTCCCGCATGCTTGGTCCTAGCTTCAGCTTATGAGCCCATATGTTTTTTATGAAACAACACTAAAGAGGACCAACTTCCTAGTATAAAATGCACACTATGCATTCTCTTGTGCGGGTCGTGTACTGAAAAACACTATGCACAATTTTAAGCATTACTTTTGATTGCATAGCTCACACAAAAACAGAAGCACGTGCATAATTTAGGACTCACGACTCATCCCCGTAAATGATTTGAATCTCACCAAGGAAATTAGTGCCACTTATATTTTTATTTAATTTTGCACAATTTTATTTATTTTTGTTTCTCAAACATTTTCCCTTCTTCCATGTTATTTTAATTTATTAAGCATTTTTGTTTTAACTAAATGTTATACTTCTAACGTTTTCATTTTTTTTCTTTTTGTTTTTGAACCGAGTTTTAATTTTTTATCTTGACTCTACACATAACATACTTTGATACCGTTAGACAAGTATGATTGCCACCTTGCACATTTGTTTTGCTCGTCATACTGTTCGCTGTGCTTATGGCTCCGCATCACTGTTTAGTGGAATTAATGGAACTCAACAAATGTTAATTATTTGGTTGAATCTAATCAGCAAATTTAACATACCAGAAGAGGAAACGGGTGATGAAAGAATTTATTCTTAATTTGCATGTACATAGTACACTATTAATTGGCATCAAACTTTTATGGCCGGTACGGCCGTTTCATCAGTTAGTCTTATCAAGGTTTATCTTGCTGTTTTGTTTGTTACCTCTAGAACGTGCCTCTGTATGCTGGGGCGTTGCCCCTTCCTCCTCCATGAGAGGCACCTCTCAAAAATCTTCCACGTTGCAACTCACATCCTTTTGACAATGTACTGTCTCCACCTTGTTGCCCAATGCACATATTTTGATCCTCCTTACTGATCCCCATATCCGTTGATGGATCCCGTGCCCCCTCCATCTTCGCCAGCTGCCGCGACTCACATGCTGCGCTGCTTTCAACGCCGTTGTCGTCTTGCTGTGCCATTGCAGCCATGTCCGCACCTTCGTGGCGGCGGCGGCCGCCGCTGTTGCAACCCTTGCTGCGCAGTTCCCTCTGCCCGGCTTGCGCAGAATTCAGAAATAGGGGCGTTGATTTTACCTTCAAGGCGTTCGATTTTGAGCGACTTGCGCGAGGACAAGATTGAGAGGGTTGGGGAGGCCTAACCTGAAGCGAGGCGCCGTGAGGGACTGAGGGCGCAACAAAACAAGTCCTTGTCAAGAACATGGAAGCAAAGGCTGATTTTACGAGGGCAGCAACCACACTCCCCTATGTTTTCTTCATTTCTTGGTAGTCTTCATGCAGGCGTCTGTATTATCTAGGTTGAGCCCCAATTTATTTCCGAGTCTAGAACTCTAGATAGGGAGAATGTAATTCTATCGGTTGTTTACAATCTTCAAGTCTTATGCTGTCTGTCCCGTAGATAAAGCCCATGAGTATAGTGCCCGTGAAGTGCACGAAAATCAATTACTGCAATCCGTTTCCTAATCGAATCGGCTTGCCGTCTGCATAGATTGGCATTAGAGGATTCACCCTCAGATGTCGCTACATGTCAGTGATTATGCAGGGGCAAATCATCACATGCACCTTCTTGCAGTACATATCATCTATTTTTAGGTAGCAGTGATTGTGACTTTCAGATGAGTTGATGCCCTGGCCACCGACGGCAGTGAAATGGTGACTGGAGAGAGCGAGAGAAGATGATGAGGATATGCATGACATACATAGGGCTGTTAAAAAAAACCCAAGGCTCGCGATCTGTTTCAGCTCGGGTCGATCTAGGCTCGATTCGAGTTCGGCTCGAGCTCCAAACGAATTGAGCTTGAGCCTAATCTCAAGCTCGCGGGCCTTGACAAGCCGATCTCGAATAACTCGCGAGTCTTAACGAGTCGAGCTTAAATGTAACGGTTATTGAGCTTCTCTCGAATAACCCTCCTATTTTGTTGAAAATTGCTTAACTAGCCATCCTATCTTGTTGAAAATTGTTGCATGTTAATTGTTACCGAGCTTCCCTTGAGCTCGAGCCTACTTGAGCTTTTCTAATTGTTGCAAATTGATGTATATTTTTTTACTGTTACCAAGCTTACTCGAGTCGAGCTCGAGCCTATTCGAGCTTGGGCCGAGCCGAGCTCGAGCCCAAGTTCAAGCTTAGACCCCAACTCAGGCTCGCTTGAGCTCGACTCAAGCTTGTACCGAGTTGGAGCCTGTTAGACCAGGCTCGCTCGAGCTCGGCTCGTTTACAGCCCTACAAATACACCTATTTGGGCAAGAGAGGAGGAGTGGGAGGTCGGCCCAAGAGGAAGAAATAAGAGCAATCAAATTTCAATCAGCATGGTGCTCGCTGTTCTATCTGCAAAGTTTATGAAGGTTTGTGCACTAATTCCAAGGTTTCAAATGCGCAAAAAGTTTATATTTGGAAAGCCTATGAAGTCTGGTTTTCAACGGAGATTTGAATCTTTTCTATACAAAGTTATGACAAGTTCATTGGAGGTTGCCCACGCTGTCAAGTGCGACAGCGTCGCACGAGGATTGCTAAACAAAGGGAGTCTGTGGCATATGGGGCACCCATGGGTGATCTACTATCCTAAGACTTTCCAGAGGTATAAAATTGTGTCCTTATCTTTTTTTTCTCACGGATTTATTTCGTTTCAAACAAGGACATTGAAGATAGGAAGGTTTAAAGTCAATTTAGATTGAATTCATCACCACCAGCATATTCCAGTTTAAAAAGGCTATATCTTTTGCATACGAACTCCAATTTGAGTATTCTTGAACTCGTTGGAGAGCTAACTTCAAGGCCCCCGTAAAGGATCAAGTGTCAGCTTCAAATTCCATCTATGTGCGCCGCAACATCCAAAACAAACCAACGACAGAAATTCTAGTTTTTTTTTTGTGTCCAAGTTATCTGGAGAGTTGTTTCTTATTTTAGGTGTTTTAGTATGTCTATATAAGCCATTGTAAACATCCATATAACTTAGACTCGATATTATGAATTAAAATCCATGTTTTTGTTTTAGCTTTTAGCTACTTCCACGATAAGGGAATTAGGCATTTTCAAGATCGTTTTTGTTTTTTCACTAGGAATTGAGGGTTCGTTATTATCTTTGATCCTACGTTGAGAAGATCGGACCCTCCCTATCAGAAGAGGTGGGTGACGGGAGACAGGAGTAGTTGGGGATTGGTTTTACTAATTAATAGGTGGGTCCTGCCGAAGAGAGAAACAGGTTCCAAACATTGGAGAAAAAATGGTTTGTTCTTTGGATACTTACGTGACAGAACTTGAACCAAGACCGGTTCAAGACAAGACCGGTTCAAGACGCTAAAGATACCCTAATATGCTCAACAAACCTGCTAGTGCTTATTGCGGGGACACAAGGAGCTTTCGGTGACTGGTACTACAAGGCAGGCCTTCCTGCCGTACCAACCGCAAGCTAGAGTGGTACCTTTTTTTTTTTTTTTTTTTGAAAAGGGAGAAAATCCCAGTTTTTATAAAGCATATACCAGTTTACAAAAGAAAGTAACATCTGGGTATGCCAGATTTTCGCAGCAATTCAAACTGAAACCTTACAAAGAAACCTACCACATCCTACTTCCAAAAGACCCGACACACAGCCGGAGAATTAGCAAACAGAGCAAACATCGCATCGACTAGAACAAAGTCGCACAAGTTCCTAGATGCGCCATCGCTGAATTACCAAAAACTTTAGCCCACTCCTCAATGTTCCTTATGAAGTCATCCAACTTAGAACGATCAACCTCGTAAGAAGGATTCGCCATCATTGCAAACAAGATAGAAATTTGTATATCACATCCAAAGGTTGCCAAGATAAACCCCTCAAAAGCCACCCTGTTTCTAACATTCCAGAGAGTCCAAGCGGAAGCTGCAAAACTAAACAAAATTACATTGTAATCATTAGCCCCCCTCCTATCTAACCAATGTAATTGAAAATTATCAACAGAAACTGGAATATACTTCCAATTAAGAGCTTCTTTGATACCAATCCAAAAAAATTTAGCAATGATACAATTGAACAAGATATGATCAATACTCTCAACAACACCACACAGCTTGCAGCGCAAATCCCCTTTCCACCCCCGTTTACCAATTTGATCCAAAGTCTGAACTTTATTAAGATAACACTTCCACACAAAAATTTTAACCTTCAAATGGATTTTGCATTTCCAAAGTTTTTGCAGTTTCCTAGAAACAACACCCCCAAAAAGGATTTGTCTATATAAGGATTTAACAGAAAACATCCCAGATTTCTCCAAACACCAGACAGCTATGTCTGAAACATCAGAAAGATCTAAATCATCCAAGATAACCTTCAAACTTTCCCATTGAGTAATGTCCTCAGCTCCCAGACATCTTTTGAAAGGAATATTCCATTGATTATTGATCAGACCGTCTGCCACACTCATTTCAGATGAGCAACTAATATTATAAAGGTTATTAAAAGTGATCTTGAAAGGACAATCACCATTCCAGACATCACCCCAAAAAGAAATGTTAGCTCCACTCCCAAGCTTGTATTTAACACATCTATCAAACCAGATTTTTGCTTTAGACAACTGCTTCCAGAACTGAGAACCTCTGTGAGTATTAAAACTATTTCTGAAACTGCTTATAGGGAAATATTTAGCTTTGAGAATCCTAAACCAGAGCTCAGCACCAGCATAGTTCATACGCCAGATCCATTTAGCAAGCAAACAATCATTCATAACTCTTGTATTGATTACCCCTAACCCTCCAAAGTCTTTAGGTCTGCACACAGCCTCCCATTTCACCATATAATATTTAAAGCAATTATTCGACCCCCTCCAGAAAAATCTGGATCTAATAGTGTCCATTTGCTTATGAACCTCCTCCCCAAACCTATAAAACCCCATTGAATAAGTAGGCAAACTACTCAAACTGCTATTCACCAAAATTAGCCTGCCTCCAGACGATAAAAGCTTGTTTTTCCAGTTGTCCAGTTTTTTAGTCAACTTGTTAATCACCAAATCTGCCGCCCTCACCCCAATCTGTCTATCTCCAATCAGAATACCAAGATAGGTCATAGGTAAAGAACCCAGCTTGCAATCAAAAATATCTGCTGCTCTAGCAGAGTCCTCTTCATTGTATCTGGTTATCTTCTACGTGGTCGCGCAACTTGCGAACAGTCGTATGTCAGCCCATGCAATCGATGGTGTTATTGAGTCCCACCCATTTACTGCGAAGAAGCTTCCGCCTTAACGGTCATCATCTCGTCGTCACGGACCTTATCAAGTAGTTTCCTCGCAGACCAGCCCGCTTAAGTGCTTATTAAGGGGTATACTAGGCCGTCTCCAACGCGAGAGATGGTTAAACAGATGCTTAGAAGTGAGTGTGCCAGGAGCTTTGCCACCCGCCTCTGTCGCCTGCTCCTCTCCCTTCTTCGGCTTTCGTGCTCGGTGTTGAGTGTTGCGAAAATAACAGAAAAATCTAGAGACAGTCATGATTTCTACGTGGAAAACTCTTGTAGAAAAAAAATAAAACTCTTCCAGGAAAAGAACAACGTCGCACGAAGACGGAAATCACTGTATGATGAGAATTACGAGCACGGGACGACATGACGTTGACTGAGCACGCACTTAAACATGAGATGACATGGGTATATTTGTAGGGCAAAGGACATGGAGTCAAGTTGGACTCGGCTGCGTGGGCCCACACAAACCCTAGCGCCGCTCGGTGCATCGTCATGTGCAGGTCAGCGCCGTGTTCGAAGTGGATGATGGGCCCTCTCACCTCTTTTTCGGCTTTCTCGCTCAACGTTTGAGTGGATAAGTGACCTGTTTTCTAGAAGTAATTATATATTTATTTATTTTCTTATGTGTTTTTTCCTAGATCTAGTTCTAGTTTTTTCTTCGATAAGTTCTTTGTCGGATTTTTTTAACACATGATGGGTTTAGCTGTATCTATTTACTCACCTGAACTGGACGCCTACACCGAATATTGACACCAGGTCGAGTTAGTTATAAATAAGACTTCATTTGGAACGCAGGAATTCCATAAGAAGTTACAATGCATACACCGAAGAGTGACACCAGGTCGAGTTAGTTATAAATAAGGTTATGTTTAGAACATGGGAATTTCACATAAATTTTGCTAGGATTTCACAGGATTCGGAAAAAATTCCAGCGTTCCAACGCGGTCTAAATAGTTTGCTTCCGAGGCAAGTCCCCGTGAAGATCCTCGATAATCTACTTCTTTCTGGGCAATCATGTCATCATTGCAAGATCAAGAGTCTTTTAACAAGGAAGATAAAGAAGTACTTGTAACAAGTTGTTCATCGAGATTCTTCAACGCAAAAGTTGCTTTAACATTGATATATTAATATAAACTAAAGGATTTTTCTAAAGATAGTGTGCCACGTCCTCACCTACTAAAGCACTTATCCCTCCAACGTGGTAAGAACATCTAAGCACGTGCCAACTTTGACCCTTAGTTGAGTTTTTGTCCTATGTGGTACCGTTGACGTCGGAATTAGCAAATCTAGCCGCTCAAGCGGTGTAATGATATTTTTAGCACCACAGAAATCCCGATGAGCGACACTTGGCCTACACCGGTCCCCCTCCGACGTAGGCAGTCCTAAGACAAGAGGAATGCCCTTGCTATTGAGACTGGCGGCCGTCGTAGCGTTTCCAGTCGTCCGGGCACACTATATCGAAGAGGTGAGTTATGTACAATTTACATTCTAGTTATATATTTGGCCGTACGGTCTACTTACATCACGTAATCGCAAGACATGGATGACTTCGACACTCACTGCCACTATGGGCAGTCCCGAGACAAGGGGCAGGGGCTAATGCGCCACGAAGACTAGTTTCAATCCTCCTTTTTCTCGATTCCAAAAAAGGCGCACGTGTATCTTAGGTGTTTTCTGGTTTGTTCAGTCGTGCATGCTGTCGTTTGTAATGCATGTAACCAAATTCGCAAATCACAATGTGCATTCCGAAATATCATTTTATTTATCAAATTTTAGATTGCAACTCCACTTGAAATGTCAACGCTCCGAGTTTTCTGATTTCATGTGAATTCACAACCGATCAATTCCGACCATACACAAATAACATACAAAATATGCATACAAATATAGCACAACAAAATATCATAACATCTATGCAGTGCAATTACACACATGATATAATATGGCTTACTCGTCTGAGCCACTCTCTGTTCGCTGCGTCTGCGATCTGGTTTTGCGTTGAGCACGTCCCGTGGGATAAATTAACCGGTCTGGAGAGCGTGTATCGGTTCAGAGGGGTACGGAGACCATTGAGTGGGCGAAGGTGCACCAGTAAGCTCACTTTGGCCCAGCTGAGTCTATCCAGCGTCAATGTCGTCCAGCTGAGTCATGCCGAACTGGTTACCACCTGCAATCATGTCAGTAATGAAGGAATCAAGAAATCCACACCTGGATCGTCTGTCCCCAGGTACGCTGTCTGCAAGTCCCTTCGTGCGGAGGAGCTTTGGCCTTAACCGTGCGATGTGCCAGCGACCTTGGAGGAGCTCTGCCCTTCGTATGGTACTCCATACTAGCCAACGTACGACAGGGGTGGGTGCTTCGGGTGCCATGGTCCAAACCCTAGTGTCGTGTATTGCTCCTTGGCAGTAACTGGGATGGGCATCTCCTTATCAGTTGACGGATGGCCGTCACCCCCACATTCAACTGAAGGCTGCAAGATGGAATGATGTTAGGACAAATAAAAATTTAGAACGTAAACTAAATATCTTGTACCTCCTGGATGTTCAGTGCGGATGACCGAGGGGAGCACCAGTTTGAGTATGGGGTGCGGACGGTAGAAGAGATGCATCCTGATGAATGTGCGGTTGCAGGACGACATGATGTTAGCACAACCTAAGGTATAATAAAAAATAGGACATAAATTCGTACATAACTTACCTCCCCGCTGATCTGCAGCGTAGATGATTGACTAGGAGTGCTAGGACACCCGCTTGTCCCACTAAGTCGTGCCGACCTAGCAAGGGAGCACCGTCGGCCCACTCGGTGTGAGGCATGTAGGACGTCGTCTCTTGAACGACCGCAGCTCAATGTTCTTCATTACATTATTCGACATCCGCTCGAATTGAAATGACAGACAACACATGTTCAGTAACAAATAGTACAAATATCATCAATGAAACGAGCAAAGATTGTCAGTGTTTTACAGTGTCATCGTGAGGCGCTGTGTCGATCGAACGAGTGACGAAGTCTCTCCTGTTGCGTCACCTGCTTCGGATGCTTTGGTGGAGGATAGGTCAGTCTGGTGCACGACCGTGGTACGTACCACTCGATGTACTGGCGGTATGTTCGTACGTCGTACAGTCTCTACTCTTGTAGGACCTCGATGTGTGTCGTATCCATCCAAGCCATAACCCACTCATGTTTGACTACTTACCAGTCCTCAGCATGTCAGCCCACCCTCAATTGCCTGCATTCGAGAAGGATTAATGTCAGAACAGGGAATGCGGGTATGAAATGCAAACATTACTCAGATAGAGCTCGACTCACAAGTGGGCGGCTCGCTATAGGATCCTGTCGTCGGGAGGAGGCACAAACTGGTGCATTACGCGCTGAGGCGCGTAAGGTTCCAACATATGGCTAAATACCAGGTGGCAGGTCGTCGCCCATAATCTAGGACGATAGTCCGTGCGGTGCTACCATGTTCATGAAATTTGGGCTCTATAGAGCCCATATGATGTCATTGTCGTGAACCGACTCGAACTCATTGTGGAACAACGAGTAGCACATCGCTGGTCTGTCCTTGGCCTAGCGTAACTAGGCAGCAGTCTACCTGTAGCTCATAGTGGGCCCGTCTATCGGGTCGTGCAACTCGGGGTACGGGTGCACTGCATCCCCGAACGAGAGCCGCCCAATAGGGAAGTGCTCTCAACTCCACAGCTGCAGGAGCACGTAACAGACGCCCAATGAGGCACAAAGGATGGCTGATCCCCAATTGTATTGGGGCATTGCCCCAGCCTCCGCGTCAGCCAAAGACTCGGCGATGCAGACGAAGCTGGGATACACCCAATCGCCTTGTGTGGTGGGAAACAAGGCCCAACCGAAGAGATAAAGAAGGTAAGCGACGAGGTGTGTCCTAACAACCTCGTCAAGTAGTGCATCCAGCAAACATTGACTGGAATTCCTTAGCCATGTCCAAGGGACACACGAGTGTAGTCCGAAACATGTATTCCAAACCGATGCCCCAAGCGAGCCTTCTAGTCCGCTGATAGACAGCTTGGAATGAGACATTTTGGAGAGTGACTGTCATCTCTCCCTACTGAAAGTGGAAAGTGTGCGTATTGGATCTCCACCTGTCGACAAGTGCTGACATCACACTGTCGTCAAGGGTGAAGTACCATCCGACCGAGAGCAGCCTCGCAAAGGCCAACAAGCCCGTTTCCTGAAGGATTAGGACGTAGCAAACATCGAGCTACCAATAATGCTTCTCAGACCGAAGCACGAGGGGTGGAGGGTCATCCGCGTCCTTGGTGATCCACAACTTGCATTGGTGATGCTCGTTGTAGAAGGGTTTTAGGAGCTCCGGTGGAGGCATAACTTGCAAGAGATGAAAGACACAAATTATTAGTGAATAAATTAATAAAGATGATGAATTACTAGATATTAAAAAATATGACTAAATACGAACATCAAATTAATATGCACTAATTAACTACGACCAAATTAATGACGACTAATTAGTAAAGACATAATTAACTACAACTAATTAATTATGATTAATTAATTAACTAACACTAACTAATTATGATTAATTAATTGCAACTAATTAATTAACTAATACTAACTAATTACCATGAATAAATACGTAAGATTTATTTAACTATGACTAATTAATAATGATCTAATTAATTGCAACTAATTAACTAACAGAAATGATAACGAGTAAATTAATTACACCTAAATAACTACAACTAATTAAATACGACTAATTAACTAACTACACATTTAAGAACGAAAATACAAACAAGAAAAAAAATTACGTATTAATATGACCGCTAATGACAGCTCCAAAAATTCCTTAATCGTCTGCAACAACCAAATCGACTGAGGCTATGAGAGAGCGAGTGAGGATGACAGTGAGCGAAGTCTCTCGCGAAGTCTCTCGCTTGCTCTCTCATTCTCGCTATAAATTCTGAGTAGCGAGCAAGCGACGAGAGGGAATCGAATTCCCTCCCGCGCGCGGGCAGCATGCATGCGAGTGAAAAGACATGGACGGGTGACTGAGCGACATGAGGGAATCGGATTCCCTCCCACGCAGCATGCATTGGGTCCGAGCCGGGGTGGTACGGAGAGGCCACATGGCGCGTCCGTGGGAAGGGTATCGGAAGCACAGGCCATCTGTGTACCAGGTGGACGATCGAGCCGCGTCGGGCGTGGAGCCGCGACAGCGCGTGGGAGTCGGCTGCGTCGCGTCTGCGCGCCAGGTGGACAGCTGAGGCACGTCCAGGCTGGGGAGCTACAGACAAGGGGCGTCCAGGGCTGGGTGGTGCGTACAAGCTCCACGTGGCGGTGTCCGGGGCAGGGTGGCGTCGGGTTAGGATGGCGCGAACGCGGCAACGTGGCAGCACGGAGAGTGTTCGGCCCACCCAAGAACGGTGCAGAAGACATCCGAGCTAGGGTGGCATGGACCGACGACCGACGTGTCTGTGGTGCCAAAAAAAAGTCATTACGGCTGCGAAAGCGTTGTTTTTGCTAATAGCGACGCCAACAATGCCATTTAGGTCAAAAACTCACCCGTAGTCCACACTCCCTCATTTCTTTTTAAGTTTATGTCTTAGAATCCATGTTGTCAAACTAGATTTATATAATTATGTAAATTTATATAAAAAAAATAATGGTCAAAAGTCACATCATAGAGGTCGCGAAAAGTAAAATAATGTAAGTAAAAAAGATTAAAGACAAAAGCTTTGACAACATTATTTTTCTACCTTCGCCCAATGAATCCCGTAAACCATATCCCTCCGACGAATCAAAGAACTCAAACATCATTAGTAGCCAATTGAACAGCGGCATGTATCCCTCACGAGGCTTTGGCTGATTTAGCTCATTTTGAAACGTAATAGCAAAAAGAGTCCATGCACGAATGAAACTGCAGAAATAGTATTCCTACCGCGTATTTAGACAACGGCAGGCCATGTTGTGCGATCTGAATGTATAGTAGGACACGTGGCGAGCGCACAACCTACCGTGCACCCTGAACGTGGTAGACCACCTACCGGCTGCTATTAACCTAGTCTGCGGCAGGTCGGCACAGCAGGAACGTGCGTTAGCCATCTGCTGCAGACTAGGTTAGCAACAGGTGGCTTGTGTCGCTGATTGTGCGCTCATCATGTGTCCGACTGCCACCCAGATTGCGCCATGTGGTCTTGGTGCACTGTAGGGGTTCTATTTTTTTTTCTATTTCATTCACGTAGGGCTATTTTTACTATTACGCTTAAAAAAAACGTACCATTTTAGACAACTTATGCCACAGCCCACACCTTTCTTTTGCTATGCGTGGCTCACGGATGGTTGGGGTGCGGCCGCCCAACTAAACACCCTCATATTGCACACATGTGCCCAAAACAGCGGGAAGTCCATTTGGCCTTAAGATTTTCTAAAGCTTAACCCCTCACATGGGATAATCCCACACACGCATAGCAACTCACTTTGCACTTAAAAAGCCTCTTGCATAGGATTGTCCTGCCACCGCTGCCATACGGCAACTTCCAAGTTCCGTCCCTGTATTACACTTTCAACCACCCTTACGACACTGAGGTGGCTCCGCCACGAACCAGCTGACCTACGATGGCTCCTCAAAAAATACGTGCATGTGGATTTACCTTCTCAAAGTGCAAACGAACATTACCCTAGGATGTTATCATATTTACCTTCTGTTTTACCTGCAAAGGATTTGCCTCCAGAACTTTGAACTTTGTTACTAACAATCTTGTTGGATGCAGGTGAAGAAGATGATCATCTATGCCGTCGATCACGCCGTGAAGATTCTGAAAGAGAATTGCCCCTCCCCCACTGCTGGCTGACATCGTTGGAAAAGGGTTTCTGCAAGAGTAGAAGGAAATAAATTGATACAATTATGTTCGGTGGGATGTTCAGTGCTGCCAATAGCTTTTTGGCAGAATAAACTGAGAAAAGGGTAGATTATGCAAATGATGTATTCTATAGAGATAGTCGAGCTCAAGAAAGATATGAAGGGACTTTTAAATTCTCAGATCGCTTCACCTATTAAAAAAAGGGATAAGTAATACAGGGACAGCTATGCACATTCGTAAATGTATTTTTATAAAAGAATCACACACTTTATAGAAGAAAAGAAACCCACCAACTTGCATTGGTGTCAATCTATGGATTTGCCAAGTTAAATTTAAGTTGGAGAGAATTGGAAATCAAAATTTTTACGATTAAAGGTAGATGCATATGCACACACCACACGTACACACCTAAAAATGCAAAGGTTATGGATAAATCCGCAACCTCACAAAAAGTTCCCACTAACGTACACTCTTATGTGCATAAAGGTGAATACTATAATTTTGAAGTCTTGTGTGTGGAGTTTTACACCCACAATTTTATCACCTCATCAAGAGATAGTTCTCCAAGTGCAAATCAACAATTAATCTGATGCAAACATTAAAATCATTTTGGTTTGGGCACTAGACCAACATTAAAAATTCCAAAAACATTTGATGATGTAATCTATAGAATGTTTTAGCATCCTTAGTAATTTTAACGTCAAACTCAATGCGCAATGAAAAAGAAAAGAGTTTTGATGTGAAAAATGATCTTCATCGTTTGTATCATTTATCAAAAGATTCTCATTTTTACTACTCTCATCATAGTATGAGCTTTAAATTTTGCACATATGTCATGATAGTTTGAACTTTAAATTTTACACCTAGGTACAGTGGATTGATGTAACATCCCAAATTTGGAGTTCATTTGAAGTATTTAAATGTAAAAATAATCATTTTAATTTTTTTTTGGTTAAGTCAAAGCTTACATTGAAATTTTAGAAATTAAAATGATTTAATGTGAATAATCTAAACTTCAACTAAATTAAAAGTTTTTTTATTTGGGTTCCTGAAAATAAGATGTTGCTCATAGCCGAGGAGGGTTACGAGTTGTGATTTATTAAATTACTTACTTGTTGTCCTTTGTCTATTTAACTGCTCTTTAAATTTTCGTTGCAAAGTACTACTACAATAAAACTTGCTTGATGCTGAAAACAACTTGTAGCACAGAGGCTCACCCTATAAGATCGAGGAGGCCGATTAGAGAGGGGTGAATAGGCGTTTTAAAACTTCTATGCGCTAAAACCAATTTTTAATGCGGAAGCTAACAACAATACGATTTTGCACAATTAAAGCCTAAATTAACTAGGTTCAACTAAGTGCACCAACAATACAAGTCAATTGATGAATATTGCATTTAAGCAAAGACTTGTAAGCTATTCAATTCTAGTAATATAAATAGCACAAAGCATGGCAAACATTCATACACAATGAATAATCAATTTAATACAAGAAATATAAATTGCGCAATTTAAAGTAATAGAATACAAACCACAAAAGACACGACGATGTTTTACCGTGGTGATCGAAGACTTGCTGGTCTCTCCTAATCCACGTTGAGGGAAACCAAAACCAATTGGGCCGGCTCCACGAATTAAGCCTTCCTCCGAGGTATCAATACCTCGCTCCACTAGGGTTGCTTTTACTTCACTCCAGAGATGGCGAGCACCAAGCCACTCACAAACACCGGGCCTTCTCACAAGCTTCACTTAAGAAGATCACCGGACTACGACGCCTCCACGTCGTCTAGGTGTCGGTAAACACCAAGAGTAATAAGCCAAGCCCCTTGCTTGACTCTCACCACGTGCAACGAATGCACAAGATCAAGTGGATACGAAATCCACCTCTAGATGCAACACATGCAATTAGAGACCTCTCTCCTTGCTCACAAGGTACAACACATGCACAATTGAGAGGAGAAGCTCACACTAGCTCAAGTGAGTGAAATAGAATGCCAAAAGTTGCCTCTCAACCGGTCAAGGGGGTGTTTATAACCCCTAAACCAAAAGCTAGCCGTTGAGAGAAGAAACAGCAAAAAACTAGCCGTTACAGACTTGGTGTGGTCGTACCGTACTCATAAGGGCCGGTACAACCGTTCTGGGCGGTCGTACCGCTCTTTACATAGCGGTCGTACCGCAGCTCAAAATCAGCACAGACGACACTCGGTAAAAAGGTCATAACTTTTGACTCCGATGTCGGAATTGAGTGATCTTGGACTCTATTTAAAGCTTATTCAGAGGGCTACACAACCCACCTATTTTATTTGATCTCAAACACATTTTATCAAATCAAAAAACACAATTTCAAAGAACCACTACCATAGTCTAAATCCAAAGTATTAGCAACAAGCAATCTTAAACCATGCCAAGGGAAAATACATGAATCCCAACAATTTGCAAAACACATTTGCAAACTTAGATCATGCCACAAGGAGTAGGAACATGGACTTCAATCATTTGCAAAACATATTTGCAAAGTATAGTCACATGCTACAAGGATTAGACGCATGAGCATCAACTATTTGCAAAACACATTCGCAAATACTAGCATCATGCCACGGTGAGCTAGAGCAAGTGAGATTGAGCTATCAACACATGATGAGACTCAAGCTACTAGACAAGACCCTTCTTAATAGTACGGCAACCTATACTAGCAACCCGGTCTTCCAACCAAACACCAAGACCGGTAAAAGACTAGGAACACATCCTTAGCCCTAGCTAGTCATACCTTTGCCTTGAGCATCTTCTTGAAGCTTGATGATGCACATCTTCACTTCAAGTCCGGGTCATCATCTTGCCATGCATCAACCCATGATGCATCCTTTACTTGACCTCAATCAACACATGATGAGTCTTCTCTTGACTTGATGATCAACTCATGATCATCTCTTCTTCGAGATCTTGATATGCATCAACACGTGATGCATCCTCTTCTTGAACCTTTACTTGATGACGATCAACTCATGATGCCATTCAAAGTCTCCATTACCCTGGAACATAACTTATTCATCCAACTCATGGAAAATGTTAGTCCCATAATGATTAACATTAATTACCAAGATATACCTGTAATAAATGCTTCTAAACAAGCCGTTGAAAATCCTGGACCGGTACTACCGCCAACCAAGTTGCGGTACTACCACTTGGTCCGGTCATATCGCACGAAGGAGCGGTACTACCGATTGCAGGGTTTCCAATTTTGCCGAAAAGACATGCTCTCTGGAAAATTCATACCGCCATACAAACATCCATACAACCGCATATCGGTACGACCGATTCTCAGAGGCAGTACGACCGATTAACAAGGAGAGCTCTGAGCCAAAATGCATCGGTTCTGGTTTTATTCAACCGCTAACTAGAAATCGGAACGACCGCAATGCTGTAGTACCGCAGTGTAACTCCGGTACGACTGATTTCTGATCAATGTACTTAAAGCTTTCAAATTTAAATATAATTTCAAAGTCAAATACATGCATGATCCTAACTTGATCCATAAGGCACAAGAACATGCTATCAAGCTACTAATCACGATCTCTCTAATGTCATGCATTTCTATTACCATGTCTCCATCCATAAACTGGGACTAAGCCTTTAAACATCTTAGCACACATGTTAGTCCCACAACACAATTTCAAATAATTGAATATAGATAAACATGAATATATATAAACTACACAAGTTATATATATACTCTCATATAAGTATATATGAACTACACAAGTTATATATACCATGAGTATATACGAACTACAAGTTGTATATACTAAATATGAGTGTATACGAACTACACAAGTTGTATATACTTATATGAATATATTAACTACACAAGTTAAATATATTTAAGGATATATGAGCATCTATGAACTACACAAGTCTCATATGCTCTCATATACTTATATGAATATATTAACTACATAAGTTAAATATATTCAAGGATATGTTTCAAAGTAAAGATCCTTAGTATGAGTGGAAAGAGAATATGGATCAATACTAATGAAACCACAAAATATAGAATGAACTCCCCCTAAATGTGTGCATACACAAATGTGTAGTGGAAACATATGCACATATCCAAGTTAACCCTTTTGGTGGAGTTTAACCTATATTTTGGATCCGATGAATGCAACAAGATATAATAAGAAGAAGTAGAATGCATACCTCTTGTATTTTCATCCTTATATCCAAATGAGATTAAGCAATAGATAATCAATAGAATTGTTAGTCTCACAAATAGATTTGTCATTAATGAATACATACATGTTTGGATTTTTACTTTTATATCCAAACTGAGACTAAACATGATATAACAAATAGAAGTGTTAGTCTCACAATTAGATTTGTTATTAATCACCAAAACTCCATTACCACATAATGGTGGGTCTAGATTCTTCACACCCTTTGTTAGCCATGCATGTATATAAACTTTGCGATACACTACAAGTCTTCCTGAGCATGCAATGTACTCAATGTTGCTTAATTGGTTGTTCAGACTTAGAGGATGAGTGTACACTGGACGATGCCTTCTTTGCACCCAGAACCGGTGGGTTTAGTGACAGAGTTCCAGATAATTTTCTGAAATTTTCTATGAATTTTTCAAATTTATTTGCTATTTCTTTGAGCTCGATTCAATTTAATCTATTTTCTGAAATTCGAAAATCAAATTAAATTATGAATTTTACTTTGGGCCAAAATTCCTTTCTTTCTGGCCATTTTATTTTCTTTCGGCTCAGTTCCATTTCTTTTCCCCTGCCTTTTTCCTTTTTCCCCTCTAGCCCGACCCGCTCCATCTCCCACATGCCAAGCCCACCGCCAGCCACCTCCTCCCTTCTCCTTCTCTCTCTACCGAGCGGGACCCGCGCTGTCAGCCAACCGCAGCTCCTTCGTCCTCCTCGCGTACGGCTGCCTCTGCCCGTGTCCATGTCTGAGATGAGTCGCCGTCGTGCTCAACTCCAATACGCCCGTCTCGGCCTATTTAAGTCGAGTCACCCACGTCAAACACAATCGAAACGAGCTCCTCTCTCCAAACCTCAAGTCGCCATCTTGATTCTGTCGTCGCTTGTGTTGGATTTCGCTAAGGAAACCGTCGGCCACCGAGGGACTCCTTCATCCATTCCACCGCCATCAAAGCTTCTTCTTCTGCACCATCCCCATGTTTGAGTTTGCGTCGTTGCGTTCTACGCTATGCTCGCTTCGCTGTCCTCGGAAGAACCTTGCTCCGCCATCACCTTCATCCTCTCCAAAGTTGGTCGTTGCCTCCACTATCGATCCCTTTCTCCGGTGAGTCCCTCACCTATCCGAGCGCATCACCTCGAGCTCCTCGTCGTCCTCTTTCAATCCCCTCCCTATCTTCTCTCCGCTGCTGAGATGCCCCGCCACCGCCCTTCGTCTTCCTCACCGACCATCGCCATCGCGCAGTCGCTTAGGTTGCTCTCTGGTTGCCCCAATCATCCCAGAGTGTTCCTTATGCCGTCACCCGTTGTCGTGCTTCCCTCTGTTTCCATCGGACGCTACCGAGTCACCGTTTCCACCGCCAGCCCAAGCCTCTCCTCCATTGTTGCCGCCACCTCGCCACCACTCTTGCCGCGCCATTTCCACCCAAGTCTTCGCCTCACTCTCGGGGTTCCATTTTTTCCTTTGGCCAGAGCTACCTCGTCGTCGCCGCCTTTCCCAAGCCGCCAGCCATCTTCCTACTCTGTCCCTCTCTCTACCACCTCAACAGCCGCCTAGCAGTCACCTCAGCCGCCACCTTAGCGTTACTGCTTTGCATGTCATCCCCATGGTAGCGCGTGTGGCATGTTCCAAACCCAACCCAAGGACATGCAGGCCCCGTATGTCATCCACTCAAAGTTGTGAACTTGGTCCACCATGCACCCGAGCCACTTCGTACAAGTCTATAGACCCTGGCCCACTTGTCAGCCTCTCCCACCTTTTCTGGATTTTCTTTCATTTGTAAATTTAGAAAATCAGTAGAGCCCACCTGCCAGCCTTTAGCGTTTTTCTTTAAATTAAATCCGAAGGAATATTCTTTTCTCTCTCTTTTTTTCTTTTCGGTAAATCTTCTGAGAGTCTGTTCTCCTCCGTCCGAACTCCATTTTAGTCCATTCAAATTCCTAAATTCTTCTAACCTAGACAACCTAGGCACGATACGCTTGGGCATTGTTGCTGGCTGTGCCGACTCGTTGCTGGCCGTGCCGGCTCGTGCTTGCTGCGCCCCACCGCCTCTGCGCTTGGCCGTGCCTGTGACACGCCCGCCCTCCTCCTCCTAGGTCGCCGACCGTGCTACACTGGGCCTAGCACTGTTTGTGCTTCAGGTCTGCCTGGGAGGCACGCCTATCTAGCCACCTCTAACCGTGAAAGTATAACTTTGTGAAATTCATGTGTTCCAAAAGTACAGTTAAATTCCAAACAATCACAAGGAGTAGATTATGTTCAAACGGTTGCGAATCAGGTTCTGTTCCCAGTTTCAGCACAAATTCTTCTGCTTACTTAAAAACAAGGGAATTGCTAATTAACTTGTGACAGTTTTTGGTTGAAAAAACTGTAACTTTTCTTTGCTTCCCATTAGGCATTCGCTGATGCAACACAAATGTTGTCGGGAGGGAGCGCCTGTCACAAGATGACAGTGTACTGTGTACGTGCCACTCACTCTTCCTGGAGGCGTTGCGAGCTGCGTCACGTAGCTGAAGTGCTGAACAGTGCCCGGTGTGACGGTGGAGAAGACAGGCTGCGACATGTCAATGTGTCGAGGATTAGAGAAGGCGTATGCGTGGGCCTTCTTTTTTGTTGTCCTGCTACGATTCAACATTCAAACCCAACCAGTCGGGCTAAACTCTTCTCTTCCCTGCTGTGTGCACCCTGTCTCGCCAATCTGTTCATCTGATGAGGTCGGAGATCGAGCCATGCATGCATGTATACTTGCTTCCTTGACGTATACATGAGACCTTGGCCACGGATGGTCGGCTAAGCTTCTTCGTTATGGAACATAATGGGTTCACCATATTGCCGTATTTTGTTGGTACATAATTTTATTTTTTATCTTTGTTTTTGCTCAACATCTCAAAGTATATATGAAGAACATAACGGATTCATCACATTGCCGTATTTTGTTAGTATATAATTTTTTTTATCTTTGTTTTTACTCAACCTTTCAAAGTACATGTGAGATTTTGAATCATGTGATGGAAATATAAGTTATTAAGACTTTCAAGAATAATTACAGTGATCAAGAACCAAAATTATATAAATAATTTACTGTAATTTATGTATAATAGAGTTGTAAATAAACTTTGAGAATGCGATAGTTTTTTAATGAGAAAACATACGAATTTTATATAGACAGATCCTAAAAACAAAATAGAACAACAAATTAATTATTTAGTGTGTGCGCACTTTTTAGTCTTAACGTGCGACCATCTCGAATCCACTCGCTGTTGTGTTCTTCTCCGGCGAGGTAGCGGCGACCGGCATCAAGGGGTTAGGATTAGGGTTCACGAGGGTCAGGGAGGGGTTCACTGGGACCCCGGCTGTAGATGGAGGAGTGGGGGTGGCGGTGAGGTGGTGGTGGCGCCACTTGCCGCAAGCTCGAAAGAGGGCGGTGGGCCGCGGAATAGGGTGGCATGGCAGCAAAGGCGTGGACGACTTGAGGTGGGCAGGGGATGCAGCGGCAGCGAGGTGTCGCCGGCCACGGGAGGCGGCGGTGAGCAGTGGATGTTGGAATTAATACGGGCTGGGCCCATGTTTAATTCTAATTAATTCCTAGAAAATCCCAAAGGTCCATGTGCATGTGCTAAACTATTTAGTCCCATATAGAGAGTTGAATGGGAGTTACACCACTTTAAAAGGTGGAATGTGGTAGCCCCCTTGTGGAATTGGAGATAGCCAATACACGCGCGTGCTCGCTCGCTCGCTCGCCATGCCACGCCACGCCACGCCTCGCCTCGCCGTGCGGTGCGTGTGTGCGCGTACGTAGGCGTGTCGGGTGCGTGCGCGTTTTTCTTTATCTATTCGAAAATCGAAACACACTGACTCGCGGTTAATGGCATTAGAAACGGCTGGCAGTAACGGTTCAGTTACCAGTGAGTAATGGTGACCGTTTCTAGTCTCTTCGTTTTGCCATTAAGTAGAACATGCTCTGTTTCAGAAATCGCCAGCAGTAATGGCTGGGTAATGGCTGCGGTTACTAGTGAGTAACGACGACCGTTTATGGTCTCTGGGTTTTTGCCATTATATGGAACAGAGCATTTGTTCTTCTGTCTCTCTAATACTCTCCACGAAAGACAATAGTATACCACTGGTTTTGTTGCTGTCTCTGGCGATCTCCATCTCGGTAAGGCGCGTGTACGGCTACACCGGGAGAGCGACGACGAATAAGGTTTTTGGGGAGCGTTCGCGCGACTGCTTGCATCTTCTACTTTATTCGATTCTCTGCTACATCTACATCAACTGCACGACTACTACCACTACGCCATGACGAACAACAAGACTCCTGCTGCTGCTACTCCTTCTACTGAATCCGGGTATGTCTATCTTACACATATTTGTTTGTTAGTTTTCTTATCTGTTGTTAACTTGAACACTGAGATATGTATACTAGTTTATGTCCTTCTGGATCTTAGTATGTCTATAGTGTTCCTGTTCATTTACTTTGTGAAAATGACTAGAGTAATTCTCATGATTTATCTATCATATTTCTGGATTAAAGTATTTCGAAAAATACTCATTCATTTAACAATCCAAAAACCTTATAATAGGCATTTTTCGTCAACTGGTTTTGCCGCTGCGCTAAAACCCTTTGAATTCGACGGTGCGAATTACAAGAGGTGGCGCACCAAGATGGTGCTTTGGCTAACTGCCATGAACGTTTTTCATGTGGCAAGTGGCAAGCCTGAAGGAACACTTACTCCTGAACATGAGCAAGCGTTCGAGGCTGCTGATAACCTTTTTAAAGGTGTCGTGATTAGCGTTCTTGGTGAGAAGTTAGTTGATGCATACATGGTGATCAAAACTGGGAAAGAGATGTGGGATGCACTCGAGACCAAGTCTGAGGTTTCGGATGCAGACAGTGAATTGTATCTCATGGAGCAATACTATGACTATAGAATGGTTGCCAGCCGTTCTGTAGTTGAGCAGGCTCATGAGATACAATCCATGGCCAAAGAACTAGAGAACTTCAAATGTGTGTTACCGGACAAGTTTGTCGCGGGAGGCATTATTGTCAAGCTTCCTCCTTCTTGGAGGAATTTTGCTACTTCTCTGAAACACAAGAGACAATAGTTTTCTGTTGAAAATCTCATTGGGTCTCTTGATGTTGAAGAGAAGGCGAGGGCAAAAGATACACACATTAGAGGTAATGAGGGACATTCTAGTGCTAATGTGGTACAGAAGAAGAATGGCCAAGCTCAAAAGTTCAAAGGCAAGAACAAGACCGCACAAACAACTAGCTTCAAGAAGAAGAAGAAGAACATAAAGGATATCCTTTGCTTTGTGTGCGGCAAACCTGGTCATTGGGCCAAGGATTGCCGTCAACGCAAGGGTGGGAAGAATCAGCAAGGGCAGAATTCTAAGTCTACTAATGTTGTTGTTGGTACTACTGAGACGGGAACATCAGGGTATGGTAATTTACCTACTGTTCTTTTCGTATGTCAATCTACCGATTGGTGGATAGACACTGGTGCTAATATACATGTGTGTGCTGATATTTCATTGTTCTCTTCTTACCAGGTCACTCGGGATTCAGCCGTTCTAATGGGGAACGGGTCACATGCCACTGTTCATGGTATTGGCACGATCGATCCAAGTTTACTTGGAAAGATTGTGCAATCAAGAACGTGCATCATGTGCCATCTATAAATAAAAATCTCGTGAGCGGATCTCTTCTGTGTAGAGATGGCTTTAGACTGGTATTTGAGTCCAATAAATTTGTAATGTCCAAGTGTGGACAATTTATTGGTAAAGACTATGTGTGCGGAGGCTTGTTCCGCCTATCTCTTTCAGATTTGTGTAATAATGTTGTGAACCATGTTTTCAGTGGTAATGAGACTACTATTTGGCATTCACGACTTTGTCACATAAATTTTGGTTGCATGACACGGTTAGCCAGTCTAGAGTTAATCCCGAAAATTACCCTTGCCAAAGGTTCTAAATGTCAAGTTTGTGTGCAATCAAAGCGGCCTCGTAAGCCTCATAAGGCTGCGAAGGTAAGAAACTTGGCACCATTAGAACTCATACATTCAGATCTGTGTGAGATGAATGGTGTGTTGACAAAAGGTGGTAATAGATATTCCATGACTTTGATTGATGACTCCACTAGGTTCTGTTATGTGTATCTTTTGAAAACTAAAGATGAAGCTCTTCACTACTTTAAAATCTATAAAGCAGAAGCTGAGAACCAACTTGAAAAGAAAATCAAAAGGGTTAGGTCTGATCGTGGCGACGAGTACTTTTCTAATGAGTTCAATTTATTCTGTGAGGAATATGGTATAATCCATGAGAGGACGCCTCCCTATTCACCCCAGTCAAACGGGGTTGCTGAAAGAAAGAACCGCACTCTAACTGATTTGGTTAATGCCATGTTAGAAACAACGTGTCTTTCCAAAGTATGGTGGGGGGAGACTATATTGACTTCATGTCATGTCCTAAACAAGGTTCCCACAAAGAATAAAGAGATAAACTCATATGAACAATGGGAGAAGAAAAGACTATCACTTTCATACTTGCGCACTTGGGGTTGTTTGGCGAAAGTCAATGTGCTAATTTCCAAAAAGCGTAAGCTTGGACAAAAACAGTGGATTGCGTTTTTCTAGGCTATGCTCATCATAGCGTTGGATATAGATTTCTAGTGGTGAAATCTGGAGTACCTGACGTGCATGTCGGTACAATTATGGAGTCCAGAGATGCTACATTCTTTGAGGATATTTTTTCGATGAAAGATATGCCTATTTCATCAAGTCAGGAGCTTGATACAACTCCTGAACCTGCCATTCCAATGGAATATTTTGAGCAAACCTCTGAGAAAATTCCTGAGAAAGAAGACAATGAAATTCTGAAAAAGTGTAAAAGACAAAGGACTGCAAAGTCTTTTGGTCCTGATTTCATTGTGTACCTTGTGGATGATACTCCAAGTACCATTTCTGAAGCATATGCTTCTCCAGATGCTGAATACTGGAAGGAAGCAGTCCGTAGTGAAATGGATTCCATTATCTCTAATGGAACTTGGGAGATCACTGAGCGTCCTTATGGTTGTAAACCTGTAGGATGTAAGTGGGTGTTCAAAAAGAAGCTTAGGCCTGATGGTACTATCGAGAAGTACAAGGCACGGCTTGTGGCCAAGGGTTATACCCAAAAGGAAGGCGAAGATTTCTTTGATACTTACTCACCTGTGGCTAGATTGACCACTATTCGAGTACTACTATCTCTGACTGCCTCACACGGTCTTCTTGTTCATCAGATGGACGTTAAGACGACTTTCCTAAATGGAGAGTTGGACGAGGAAATTTACATGGAACAGTCAGATGGATTTGTAGTAGATGGTCAAGAAAGAAAGGTGTGCAAGTTGTTGAAATCTTTGTATGGTCTTAAACAAGCAGCTAAGCAGTAGCATGAAAAGTTCGACAGAACTTTAACATTTGCAGGCTTTATTGTGAAGCTGACAGATGTGTGTATTATCGCCATGGTGGGGGCGAGGGAGTCATTCTATGTCTGTATGTTGATGACATACTGATATTTGGGACCAACCTTAATGTAATTAAGGAAGTCAAGGATTTCTTGTCTTAGAATTTTGAGATGAAAGATCTGGGAGTAGCTGATGTTATCTTGAACATCAAGCTGTTGAGAGGTGATGATGGTGGGATTACATTGTTGCAATCTCATTATGTGGAAAAGGTTTTGAGTTGTTTTGGTTATAGCGACTGCAAATCCTCTCCAATACCTTATGATCTTAGCATGTTGCTTAGGAAGAATCGGAGAATAGCCAGAAACCAATTGAGATATTCTCAGATAATTGGTTCACTCATGTATTTAGCTAGCGGTACTAGGCCTGACATCTCGTTTGTTGTGAGCAAATTAAGCCGTTTTGTTTTCAATCCGGGAGATGATCATTGGTATGCTCTTGAGAGGGTAATGCGCTATCTAAAGGGTACCATGAGCTATGGCATTCACTATACCGGGTACCCTAGGGTACTGGAGGGTTATAGCGATTCAAACTGGATATCTGATGCTGATGAGATTAAGGCCACAAGTGGATATGTCTTCACACTTGGAGGTGGCGCTGTTTCATGGAAGTCTTGCAAGCAGACCATCTTAACGAGGTCAACAATGGAAGCAGAATTCACAGCATTAGATACTGCCACTTGCCACTGTTAAAGCCGAATGGCTTCGTGAGCTCTTGATGTATTTGCCAGTGGTTGAAAAACCGGTACCGGCTATTCTGATGAACTGTGACAATCAGACTGTGATCGTCAAAGTGAACAGTTCTAAGGATAATATGAAGGCATCAAGACATGTGAAGAGAAGATCAAATCGAGAAAAATGAGAAACTCCGAGTAATAGCTTTGGATTATATCCAAACAACTAAGAATCTGGCAGATCCCTTCATAAAGGGTTTATCACGGAATGTGATAGACAATGCATCGAGAGAGATGGGTTTGAGACCCACGTGAGTTATATCATAGTGGTAACCCATCCTATATGATCGGAGATCCCGTGAAGTAGGATTGGCGAAACAAGCTTTTGGTTAACTGGGAGGAGAGTACTTTTATAGACCCACTCCATTGGAGATGCAATTCTCTCTAAATCAGTATGGCGAGTTGATTTTTATCTTAATGTGTTCTGTGGCTTGTTTAAGCAAAGATCTTTGTCCTCTGAGCGATCTTGAAAGAACACACCTATATGAGCCCGACTGCTAGTCACAGTCTATGAGATAGGGTAATCTCTAGGAAGCTCATGAATAGGCCAGGAGTATGACTCATATGCTCCAACCCGCCGGGATGCCTAGCAGCCTGGTATCAGTTAAGGATTTAAGTAAAACTTATTCACACAAAACTGTCAATTCAAGGCTCAATCCATTGTGCAGTTGTGGATAAGTGTAGCTTCTGTTCTAGGTGGATGTTCAACCTTAACCGGTCTCCATCAAAATACTGGTATATCAAAACAATACTGTGGATCAAGACATTTGACATGTGCCCTTGGGATCTGGTGGGGGATTGTTGGAATTAATATGGGCTGGGCCCATGTTTAATTCTAATTAATTCCTGGAAAATCCCAAAGGCCCATGTGCATGTGCTAAAACTATTTAGTCCCATATGGAGAGTTGAATGGGAGTTACACCACTTTAAAAGGTGGAATGTGGTAGCTCCCTTGTGGAATTGGAGAGAGCCAATACACACGCGCGCTCGCCTCGCCTCGCCGTGCGGTGCGTGTGCGTGTGCGTGTGCGCAGGTGTGTCGGGTGCGTGCGCGTTTTTCTTTATCTATTCGAAAATCGAAACGCACTGACTCGCGGTTAATGGCATTAACAAGCGGTATCGATGCGGTTCGATTACGGTGAGTAATGGTGACCGTTTCTAGTCTCTTCGTTTTGCCATTAAGTAGAACATGCTCTGTTTCAGAAATCGCCAGCAGTAATGGCTGCGGTTACTAGTGAGTAATGACGACCGTTTCTGGTCTCTGGGTTTTTGCCATTATATGGAACAAAGTATTTGTTCTTCTGTCTCTCTAATACTCTCCACGAAAGACAATAGTATACCACTGGTTTTGTTGCTGTCTCTGGCGATCTCCATCTCGGTAAGGCGCGTGTACGGCTACACCGGGAGAGCAGGCCTCCAGAACCCTCGTCGTCGAAGGCTTGCACGAGCGACAACGAATAAGGTTTTTAGGGAGCGTTCGCGCGACTGCTCGCTTCTTCTACTTTATTCGATTTTCTGCTACGTCTACATCAACTGCATGACTACTACCACTACGCCATGACGAACGACAAGACTCCTGCTGCTGCTACTGGATCTGGAACTCCTACTGCTGCTACTCCTTCTACTGAATCCGGGTATGTCTATCTTACACATATTTGTTTGTTAGTTTCTTATCTGTTGTTAACTTGAACACTGAGATATGTATACTAGTTTATGTCCTTCTGAATCTTAGTATGTCTATAGTGTTCCTGTTCATTTACTTTGTGAAAATGACTAAGTAATTCTCATGATTTATCTATCATATTTCTGAATTAAAGTAATTCGAAAAATGCTCATTCATTTAACAGTGGAGTGGAGGTGGGAGCTCGGGGAGTGGCAGAGGCGCCGAAAGCCACAGTGAGTAGCGGACCGGCGGCGGCGGTAGAGGGGTACACTGGAGGTGGGGAAGATACCCGGTCGGAGGCAGAGAAGACACCAGGTCGGAGGAGGTCGCTCCGTAAGACTAACGAGCTTGCGCGCACTGGTTAGTCGCGTCCATGGAACAATATCAAACCGGTAACTAATATATAATGCAATGTAAGTGAAGAATTCGGAGCACCTATAATCACTGTCCGCCTCAACTGAGCTCGTTGATTTTCGATTGGACAGCTCTTGAACATGCAACTCGCACAAAAAAATTACTTTCGATGACTAGCCAATGCAAGTATAATAGGGCAGCCGGAGCCTATACCGATTACCGCCATCTCTCCTTATAAAAACGCAATCGTAGTGATCATTTTGCAACGGTCTTTTACATATAAATTCCTCGACTCCTGGGGTTGATACACTACGAGATTCACAGCACAAGTTTTGCTTCTGGAGCCTGGCAATCCTCAAGTAGCAAAGTGAGCGGGTGCAGGCTCTCAAAGGCCACAAAACATCAGTGTCCATGATCCAAAGATCCGTTGAGTAGGCCCAGCCCCAAGCTGTGTTAACGGGGCGTGGTTTGTTAATACGCCAATTCAGCCACTGTTAGTGGATAAAATGATCTCTTTCACTTCACGGTCGCTGGCAAGCTTCCCAGCAATTAAATATCGGCTCAATACAACGTACAATAGGACCATATGAAACAGAGGAGTGTGCAGTGAAGTCTGTCTATTGCCCCAGTGCTAGCAGCAGAACAACAACAGGCACAAGCTCAGATGCAGATGGGTTCAGGATTCAGGAAGACAAGCAAAGCAGCTACAAATTCTACGATCTCATGTGGACATGCATATGGATGAATGTACATTTCCTACATAAAAAAGAATGTGCGTTGAATAAGCAAGCACTCAAGAGGAAACTACTAACAAAATGCACAAGCAAATATGAGATGCATGTAGTGGTCTACTATTTACTAGTGTTCCGGTAAATATTGTTTGCTTTCTTCAATTCTGAGACACCTAACTTTAATTTAAAATACAAGTAAGTAATTTTCACCCTCCTGAATCCTGATCTCCTCCTTATTGCCCATTCACTATCCTTGTTCTTTTCTTTCACTAATCAAATATCTCTCTCTCTCTCATATTAACACTTCAAAAAAATCTTATATGGAAGTAATTAATTATACGAGAAAGAAAAAAGAATTCCCCGCCCAAAGTAGCACCTTAGTTTATCTACACTCCGCCACCGAGAGCCGTGGCGCCGTCGACCCCCGGCGGCACCCCTCCGGCGAGCTATCGTCGGAACCGGCCGCCGTGGCTAGGCGGTGCAGCCTCGCGAATACGCCGACCATGGGCGCGGTGTTGTACGTGCAGGCCTCGGTCTGCATGTAGTTCCCGCGATCGTCCCGGAACTCGTCGCGGCAGTTGGGCCCGCCGACGATGGCGCCGGCGAGCACGTTGGGGTTGGCCCGCCCCCGGCCAAACCAGTTGTCGAACCCCTGCATGCACCCGATGAAACGGTTGTTCTCTTTGTGCGACACGATGGAGGAGCCGCGGTGGTGCACCCGCACGGGGAACCGCCGCCCGTAGCCGACCATGTAGCTCAGCCGCAGCGGGTTGCGCCCGAGGATGTAGTCGGCCTGCGACCGCGCGAGGGCCAGCAGCTCCCCCGGCGGCGCCGCTGGCCCGTCGGGGCAGCGGAGGTGAGTGCCGGCGCCAGCGAGGTAGTGGGAGTAGACGGTGAGGAGGAAGGCGGCGCTAGAGGCGTACTGGAGGTTGTTCCACTGGCGGACGTAGAGCATCCCGCCGGGGCTCCGGTCGACGTTGCTGCCGTTGTTCCGGCCGAGGCACGCGCACAGGTAGTGCTCCGCCTTCGCCTTGTACTGCCCCAGCACGCCCCGGTGCTTCGCCGCCTGCGGATCGCCGTCCAGCAGCAGCTGAAAAGAGTGACAAAACATCGTCCACAAATTTACACGCGGAAAAAAACCACCTACTTACCAAATTCGTAGTAATTAAGCACCCATTAAAAGCAGGATAGCCTTATCAAAACATGCATTAGTTTAGTGCTAATCAATGTGCTTACAGCACACAAGACTGGAATATATGATGCACGTATCCGAATCCTCAGTGGTCATCACCGCAAAGGTTGTGAACAATGTTTTGTGACTACGAGAACAACCCAGCGCAGCGAAACCGAAGCACCCTAGCAACAGTAAAAAAAACTAGCATAGTTTTACTGTAGCCAAACTGCTGTAGCAACCTGTAGGTATCAAACTTGACTTTTGGCTTTTGATCGAGCGGTGAGCTACGCCTGATGCATCCCCAACCATTGCCTCTGAATCTCTGATGCATCAAATTTCTGGACTCGTACAAGTACAAATTAAAGCAGGGCAGAGTTAACCCTATTTTGTGCGATGCTGCTGCTTAAACTTGAATCGATTTAACGAGTGAACTCATCTTTAATTCGGCTCAGTGCTGCTGTCGGTGAGCGAGGCTGTACGGGCACATGGTGGACTCGACCTGACCAGAGTCACTTTCCTGTGTAACCTCTGACACCATGGGCACTTACTCACCGACCGGTGGGGCCGGCGACGCGATGCATGCCGTGTGGTATGTGTACGGGGGCATCGGCCACGTTGCCCTCTGAAAGCCAGCCTTTTGCCCGAGCAAATAGCAATTGCTCAGAAAACGATTAGGGAGTTTGGGAGATGAAATAAAAGGCGATTGCATTTTGGTTCGCTTTCGTAATCTGTTTGATTTTTTTAAAAAAAATTGGCCCATAGAATATTCCATTTTCCCTTTTAAGACTAGCCCGCACAAGTGCATGGGAGCATTAGGGATTTTAGTTTGTTACTAAGAGCATCTATAATAATCCATGTCATTTATTACTAAGAGATAGTATATCAGCATTTAGGTGATGTGAAAGAGATGATGAGAAGAGAAGATGAGCTTAGATGAAGAAACAAGGAAGTTGTTGATATTAAGATACAAGAAACAACAAAATAGCTATTGGAGACTTGTTTGTTACCTAAAAACTTATTTTATGGGTAATAATTAAAGTTTTAGATACAAATCTATTGAAAAGTTTGTTTCTTTTTATTAGATTGAATACTCTCTCTTTTCTTCTCTTATTAACAAGTTAAAAAATAAATTATTATAAATGCATGCTCTAAGGTTGCAAAAAATAGTGAGCTAGTGCTTGATTCTTTGATTTGATACTAGCAGTTGATAGGCTCGAACCGCCAATTTCCAGCAATCTTCTATTTAGCTGTGCACAATGCAATAGCCCAAAATGTGTGGCACGCCAGAAAATAATGCATGCTTGAGTATAAGTTAAGACTCAATAAATAAATGTGAACGTCACCACAAGTCTAGCTACCACAGCAAAAGGTGACAGCTACAGTAGAGATTAGATGTATGCCATATTGCCACGAAGCGAACACTTAATTGTGAATGAGAAATTTATTTTCATTTCTAGGGATCAATTATGGATGGGAGTTGACACGGTGCTCCTATACGATAGCATAAAGGAAAACCTAGACCAGAAAAAGAAATGCTATTTAGCCCAACTAGCCACTTTGATTGCGATATTTGCTTGGACCATCATGGAATTGTACTACCAAGCATCCATGGCTAATTGCTTGGAAATGAAGCATATCCTAATCAAGTTACTCGTAGGATATATCTACATCATATCTCTTCCTTTCTTCACGGCATGTAACAATGAAAATTTCAGCTACGCAGCAGTCAGTATAAGCAAAATATATCCGACTGCTCAGAAAGAAGAAAATTAAGAAGCACGAATTTAATATATTTTGAGCATGTTGTCGGTCATGCCCAAATTAAATGTCAACATCTTAGAACTGGTTGCTCATGTAGCAGATGCCTCCCAAGCAACTAGCATTTCATTAAAAATAATCTAATTTATTTTTGGGCAACGCTAGCTGGACGAGTGGCAGACCCATAAATATATTTTAGGTTAGGCGGGATAATTGCCATGTTTCCGCTTGCACCCGTAATTGCACCCATGCAATATAATTCTAAAATAGCTATTCAAATCTAGTAAATCAAACATTCAACCAATCACAAATCCTAATCCATTATATTTTCTACTAATTTCCTCAAGCACAAGTGGTTGTGCACTGCTTCAAACCTGCCTTGCACACTAGCCGGCAGCCGCTAGTGCTAGCCCGATGTCTCGACTGGATTGCTCAAGCTTCCCTTCTCCAGAGTGCAAGAGGAAACTTTGACCATGTGACTAGTGGATACTAGGCTGATCCATACTTAGTTCCTCATCATATGGCCCAATACTCTTCGTCAGTGCCTTGGCCTCTAGCTCCCCAAGATGTTGCTCGTCTTGCTTGTTCTTCCGCTCATCAACAAGTAGAGCTTGCTTATGACGAATGCTGGGTGGTTGGGTGGGTTGGGGTCCCACCAACGGTGTACCTTGAGTGACCGTCTAGGCTCATCCTATTGCTAGGTACGCCCCTGAGCTGGACCTCATATGATGTTTTTTCAACCTCAATACTAAACCTAGAAGTAACACGCAATCTAAGTAATTAATTCTTTCATAAAATTTGCCCCGAAATCAAAATTTTGAAAGTAATTCAGAACAAGAGATGGAAAGGTTAAACTAATATATATTCTACAAGCTCGATCAATGTTTAATAGCCAGCTCCTTTAGCTTCCTTTGTTGACAAAAAAAAAAAAAAATGTGCTACGCAATCTTTCCACTAAAAGTTTGTGATGTGCAGCTCATCTTGGAAAAGGCAAAGATCGCTACTGCAAAGTGAAGACCAAGCTGGGACTGATCGATCAGAAAACAATGCTTCTGGACCTATGTTGTTACGACCTAGTCGCCCAGACTCCCACGACAGTGAAATAGAAATTAAGCCAGGTCACCCGTCCTACTCATACCTGTCATGACATGGAGAATTCTCAGACCTACGTGGTACCCCTAGTCGGCCACAGCGACCTCTGGCAAGCACTTGCACACACTGGTTCTCCTCCGGGACCACAGTGACAGGTCACTTCATGCACTGCACCAATTTTTATAGACTTAGGGTTTGTTTGGTTTACGGTCTAGGCTTGTCACGTCTAACTTTGGGCTCGCTACAGCTTCTTAGGTTGATGTTTGGTTCTTTGCCATAATTATAGCTTTACGTACTTTTTTAGCCGTATGACCCACACGTTACATATGTTCAGTTTTTTGCCTAAGTTTGCCACACTTATGATGATGAATTTTGTTGTCACAAAAGGTATGTCAAGCCATACCTGACTGTGGTGAAGAAGTTAGGTATCAGCCAAACATGCCCCGGTACTTACCGGGGTGGCTTGAGTCGCGCAATGAAATCTCTCCCACATGCGACACCGTCAAGCTCCAAATTTCACTTTCTTGATACTTGGCCTGGATGTGGATGGCTGTGCATTTGTCGGAGAGGAAGCGTCGGTCTTTGTCATAAAAGACAGAGACCGGCGCGTTCTCTCTCCGTGTGTTCATATGTGTTTTCTTCTCTACAGCACGTACCTACACCTATGACCTATGTACTCGGTACGTACACCGTAGAGAGAGAGAGAGAGAGAGAGAGAGGAACGCAGATGGACACATGGAATGAGTTGGAGTCTTAATCGACCAGTACTTTTGTGTGTAGGTGGATGTGAGGCTCCAATGTGCCAGAAGGTTCCCGCCACAATACATGGAGCATTTTCAGCCGTCTATTTTGGCCTTGACTTGGAGTCGGTTGGGCCCTAATTAAGCTAGCCTAGCAGCCCCATCAGAAGCAAACAAAGCTACGCCTCCCAAATTTCTTGCGTTTTTGTCCGGTTTGAAAGAAAACACTCCTCGTTTCTGTTCGCTCGTATCAGCAAAGTTGTACGCAAATAGGGATAGATATAGCAAATAGGGATAGATATAGTGATAATGGATTTGGATCATCTGCATTAGAGGTGTAAACGATGCAGATGTGCTACAGTATATTAGTACCAGGAGCAGCCCTTCAAATTTCGAGGGCACAAATCAAGTGCTACAGTAGCTGCAGGAAATACCTAAAGTGCTTTGTAAAAACGGACTGTAGTCGCAGGAAATCGTCGTAATTCCCTGCTGTTGTAGACTCAAATCACGGTAAAAAAAATTAAGGGGACAAATCAAGTTCTACATAGCCTTGTTGCCGGAAATGTCTAGTTTTCTTTAAAACAGAACTGTAGCTACAGGAAATCGCCACAGTCCACTCAAATCACTGTGAAAACGGTGCCCCTCGACTGCAGAGGATTTGCTTCCAGTCATCATATGTATACTGATCTGAGCGCCAAGTTGGTGGCTAGTGGCGACACATCAGCGCGTCGTGTCACCACCATGTGCCCGGCCATCGCTTTACAACTCGTCAGAGATTTCTGAGGTGTCCGTCCATGCGTGCTGCTTAGCTCACGCCGGGGAATTTTACAGCGCGGCGTGGGCAGGCACGCAGAGAGGCTGGCTTCTGGATCGACCGGCTTGTCTACACGCTCATAATTCCTCTGCCCTACAGCCCTGTGTTCTTACATGCTTGGATAATGTGTGGCAGCAGCTTCAGCTCCCACAGCGCCACATAGCGGTGAGAGCTGAGGAGTTTTTTTTCGCTCGTTTGACCTATTTTTAAACAAAATAGCAAAACTACTTCGTACAAACGAAGTGACAAAAATGACACCTCTATCCTGCAAAACTACCGTAGAAGACGATCTACCGCTAACTGGGATCGTGACAGATTGCCTATCGGGAACTTGCCGCGCACACTGTCTTATCGCCGCAGTCCTATAGTGTTCTAGGAACACTGCAGACGATACATGTCGCCTTGTTCGTACGTGTAGCAGCGCTCAAGTGTATGTCAGATGTAAGGCTGCAACACTTATGTGTGTGTGTGGTCAGTCACTGATCAGGTACATACTACGCACCCGATCATGATCTGTACACGACGAGAACGGGCCATATAATTCACAAACAAAATCATGCAGGTGAACTTTTAGATTGTCTGGGGCACATGACATGTACAGCAAGGGAAGGAGCGGAGGGGAGCTGAGATTCCTGGAGGGCTAAACTTGCCACACCTAACCTTCGGCAAACTGTGGCTGCCACAAAAAGTGTGGCGAGCAAAATCGAAGCCGCACTTGTGGCGAGGTTTGGCACGAAAATGAGTCTATGACATGTGGGGTAGGGTGCTAAGAAAGTGTGGCGTGCTATAGCTGTGGCAGTGAACCAAACAGCTGCCGAAAAAACTGTGGCATGACTAACCTTTGACGTGGCAAGTTTGGTCACCAACCAAACAGGCCCTAAGTCTCTAAGGCAGGCAGGGGCAACTTTTCTTACTTTTGCATCATCTCGCAATATTGCTTTCATTTGCTACCGTACTAGAACTTCTCAATTCAAGTACTCCATGCAGGGATAAGATTAATCAAGAAGTGAGACTCGGGCAAAGTACTTTTTACTAATCTAAGAAAAAGGGGATTCTTCTCATAAAAAAAACCAAGACGACAGTGCCAAGTCATACCTTGGTAGTTAAGTCTGCTTTTACTACCACACAAGAGGTTGAGAGTTCAAACCCTACGAGGAGGTCTGCATAGCTGAAAATTCTGAGAAGGAAACTAATCCTAAAGCAGGGGAAGCCTGATGTGGACTGAAAAGCCCATGCTTAATTAGCATAAAACTGCAGAGGAAAGGCTCTGCCGAGATGCTCGGCCACGTGAGTCAGTACACTGGACGCGCGCTCACTTCTCCAACCATCATCATTGCAGGAAGCTACAGTAACCAGCCAGACGGACTCACTCGAAGCTAACAAGTGGACTTAATAGATGAACAGTGCCATATTTGGGAGCTATCTGAAAAATTCCAGTCCACTCTTAACAGTTTCATGGATGACAAATCGGCAACTAGGTACACATACATAATTTTTCATCTTATGACACCTAATTTCTACTCAAGGCATGATCATTGAGCCTTTGCAGAGGTGTGAAATTGTGGATCCTACGGGGCTTCTTTTGGGGAGCAAGAAAGTATAAGCCATGTGGAGACATTAATTTCCCTTCGTTACGTAAGAACCGAACTCTCACAAATAATAAAAACGCGCATGTGTGCGTATTTAACTGCTTGTCGTGGTAAAAGTGAAAGGAATCATCCTCAGGTGCAAGTGAAACTAGCAAATGAAGCTACTACAAGGTATAGCATACTAGCATGGGAGTGAGTAAATTTTTTGTACGGTAGGGGCATGCACGGCTGGGTCATGGCCTCATAGGCTAGCTCTTGGTTGAACGGCTCACTCACCAGCTCCACTTAATTTACTAATCATCCATGGAGTGATCAAGTGTTGGGCCGTTGGGGGATAGATTGATGTGTACCTTTTTATTATTTTTGGAAGCAAAAGAAAATTCTCTGGTCTTTTCAGGGTACCAAATGGAACTAAACAAATAAAAAGTACGGATGTATGTACTGTGTAGACGTGCGAGGGAATCGTATCCTCTGCCGTTCAGTTCAACCGAGTGTAAACAGCGACCCATCTAATCAGAAACTAATGCATATCATACTTCAGTTTAGATTAGATTGAAAAGCAAAGTTTGACCATCTCAATGAACCCACTGCATCACGAAACAAGAACACCACAACATGTACGTACCAATTAATCGTTTGAACTGATGATGGCAGAGGACACGAACCTTGAAATTAAACCCATGCAGAAGAGAGGAGGGTGTGTGCTTGAGTTTTTAACTTACCTTGGCGGCGAGGACCTGGAGGCCGGCGTACTTGACGTCCCAGCTGAACTCGGTCATGGCCCAGCCGACGCCGCCAAAGCAGTCGGCCTTGTCGACGGCGTAGCGGAGGTACTCCTCCCTCCCCGTGGCCCGGTGCAGCCACAGCGCCGCCCACAGCAGCTCGTCCCGGTACCCGCTCACCGACGCGTAGTAGCTCCGCACCTCCTCGATGCTGCTGTCGTAGGTTCCCCTGTGCCTGTCCCCGAACTCAAACAGCTACCACGTACGTACATACTGTTGAGTTAGATACGAGTACGTACGTACGTACCTGTACGTGTACTGGTGATGGGTATAGTGCGTACGGTGTACCTGCTGCGCGTGGTGGAGGAGGAGGTGGGAGTAATGCGGGTTGGAGCGGCGGAAGACGATGGAGGCGGCGGCGAGCGCGGCGGCGGTCTCGCCGGCGAGGTCGGAGCCGGGGTTGTCCTTGTCCACGCGGTAGGCCTGCCGCGATGTAGTCATGTCCTCCGGCCGCTGCCAGCAGTAGTGATCCGTGTCGCCGTCCCCGACCTGCGCGTCGAGTGCAGGGCCCACCGGTCAGTGGCTCACCAGACAGCCCGCCATAATGGCCATCATTCGCATCATCAATAAATTAATGAGTGCCTCGGGCTTTCGCTTTTCTGGTCGCCTTGAAGTGAGCGCGCGATCGATCGAACGATCAAGCGCGGTGGCGGTAAAAATGGTGTGCGTGCGTGACGTAGGCATGCGCGTACGTGTGCGGTGCGTACCTCGGCCCAGTAGACGGAGGGCTCGGTGTGCGCCTTGACGAAGTAGTCGGTGCCCCACTTGATGGCCTCGAGGGCGTGGTGCCACTCGCCGGCGGCGGTGATGTCGTCGCCGAACTCGATGGCGCCCCAGGAGAGCATGGTGACGGTGAAGGCCATGGGCAGGCCGAACTTGACGTGGTCGCCGGCGTCGTAGTACCCGCCCACCAGATCCACCCCCTGCTGCAGCCCGTCGGTGAGCCCCGAGTGGCCGCGCCACGCCACGCGCTGGTTGTACGGCAGCCGCCCCGACCGCTGCGCCTCGAAGTAGAGCAGGCTCTTGGACAGCGCCCCCCCGTAGTCCAGCTCCGTTTCCGCCTCCTCCGCGGCGGCGCCGACGGCGGCATCGCACCCGCGGCCGACGAGGGACAGTGCGGCGGCCAGGAGCACCAGCGCGGCGGAGCTACCAGCTGCCGGCCGGGCGCGGCCCCGGCTCATGGCATGCACGCGCGAGCGCGCAGCGGCGTGTCCCGGTGCTCGAGCCGAGAGGGAGGAGGCGAAGGCTCACTCTCCGGCTCACGCTTCCTAACGCCCGCCCGCGCTCGCCTCTCTCCTAGTAGGACTAGTATCTGCTTCCTTTCTTTCTGCTCCTTTCCTTCCTTTCCTTTCCTCTCTCCTCTCTCTCTCTCTCCTCTTTATTCTCGTGTCTGATTCTGATCTGGGATGGCTGTCTGCGCTAAGCAACTGGCGATTTGCGCGAGTAAGCAAGCGAGCGAGCGTAAAAGTCTTTCCAGGTGCGCGAGAAATGATCGGCGGGGCCCGCGCACGCACGTCTATACGGTGGGCGCGCGCCCCCGACACGTTCGCGCTCGCTGGGCTGCGCGGCCGCGGCGCGTGGTTACGTGTCCGCTTCCGCGGGCAGATTTGGGACGGCACGGGATGTTTCGCTCGATCAGCGCCGCGCGCGCGGTGGATATATCGGCGCGGGGCGGCCGGTGATTGTTGATTCGGCGCGCGGAGGGATTGGAGGGCGGGGTTTTGGGCAAGGATGGGTAGTTCAGTGGTTGGACGGGGTGAGCGTCGACATTAATAGGGAGTGATTGGTTTCGACCAGCAGTGCAGTGCAGTGAACAAAACATGCCATGTTTTGAGCCCACGCCCCGTCCCGTCGGTCCACACTCCGCGCTGGTGACCGGCCACACCCAACCCTCATCGGGCTTCAATCAATGCCGCAGCCGAGGATAAAAAAAAGTTGGTCAGAAGGCTGATAGGCCTGGATCGATCAGGCCGGCAGGCGTACGTACTTACACGTGTGGGATGGGCGCGGCCGCGGACAGATCGGATGAGCTGGGTTCGTGACGTGCGTGCTACGTGGCGACTGTATAGATGTGCGCGCAGCAACAGCATATCTGCTAGCTCGAGATGGTATAATACTGCGCATTGGCTAATTTGGCATGCGAGTGGCAACCGAATAAGCTAGGTGCGCCGTTCAAACGCGGACGACCAGAAACCGACGAAAAGGCAGATGGAACAGAAGCCACTATTGCGACATGCACCAGCTATACGCTGTGTCGGTATCCGGAAGTGAACTGGCAAGCAAAGCTAGCTAGTGACGTCGCGCGTAGACGCGTTAGTGGATCGGTCGAGACGCTCTCGCTCGCTCGGCGCGCTCTCGCGAACGGAGATATTACGTGCACGATGATTCACCGGCCGGCCGGCCGGTGAGCATGCACGTCTCAATCTGGACCCACTTACGCGACAGCTAATTTAAGCGCAATCACGATCGATCATCGCGTGCGCGCTGCATGCTTCCCGTACCTCGCCGCGCCGGCCGGGCGGCAGCTACTGAAAAACGCTGCGCGTCGCTCGTACGACGTGCCCTCGGCACGAAGCTTTCGGCGTCTAGGTGCGGACCGTGTGGACAGTGGTGATCACGGAGCTAGCTAGGCGCGCGCGCGGGAAAACATGATCGATTGAGTGGCAAGGTGCGTGTGTTCTCTGGATGGCACTGGCGATTGGCGTGCACGTTCCTCTTCTACGTGCCGCGTCGTCGCGTTTCCCCTTTTTGCGCCCGCGCTATCAAGCTAGTGCTGCATGGTGACCAGTCGCGAGCACGCTTCGGATTTACCAGTTTAATGTGACACGTCGGCGGGGGATTAATCATTGCCGATCGGTGCGACGTAGACAGAGCTAGCAACAAGCGAGATAGTGATAACCACGTCTCTAATTAATTAAGGGCAGTAACTAACGATGCTGAGATTTTTTCTGTTTAAGAGCTGCAATTACTTTTGTCTTTTGAGCTAGACAGTGTTGTCATCTGGATCACACCATAGGCTTTTCAGTTTTGGAGCAAACCTTTGTATGTAGAACCAGTGTTCTTATTTTCCCTCTTTATCTTAATTAAATCGGTAGGCAAATCTTTTGCCTACACGTTTTATATAAACAAAAGCATGCATGGAAGTGAACGGATCGTGCTAGCCAGCTCCGTCGTCTAACAACTGGCCGATGAATTCAAGCCCATGCTTTTTGAATACACAACGGAATCGATCAACTTATCGACATGGCTGGACTTATCAGTCACCTGATCTAGCACTGCTAGCTATATATCTCTGGTATTATACCACCGACACTCTAGGGCCTGATTCCATGTACAAGCTAGAGCGCTAGATCAAAGCTTTGGGAGAAAAAAGAGAAGTCAGAGAAAAAGAAGTGCTAGCTAGAAAAGAATATCTTGTACTGATCATGCATGTTTCAGCCAATGCTTTTGTCTAAAATGCACGTACGTGCGTGCTTATGGCGTATATATGTTTCCGCGTTCCAGCTAGCATTGTAAAGTTACAAAGCTAGCCCACGAACCCATATATATTTCCGTCTAATTTCCCTACAAAAAAAATGCTCAATATCAAATGCACACGGTGAATTGCTAATTTATGTATCGCTATAAATTCTGTAATTACTTCAAGCCTTAAGTTGTCATATGCTGGATCCATGCATATTACTCCACTACTATAAAAAAGCACATACTGAACGTGTCTCATCACAGACGGTTGACCAAAACCGTCTGTATTACATGACATCACAGACGGTTTTGGTTTAGAGACCGTCTGTGTTACTGGCTGCGCTAAAAACCGTATATGAACAGGTAATATCACAGACGGTTCATGATAAAAACCGTATGTAAAGTATCACAGACGGTTCGTAATAATAACCGTCTGTGATATTGCTACATATCACAGACGGTTCACTACTACAAAACATGCAATAGTAGACACCTCATCACAGACGGTTAAAATGGAACCGTCTGTGTTGGGTCTGTCGAACCTATCACGCATAGCTTTGTAATACAAACCGCTCAGCGATACTCAAGATATCATAGACGGTTCTATTAAAGAACCGTCTCGATAGTATCATAGACGGTTCTATTAAAACCGTCTCGATAATCTGCCGTATCACGAGCGGTTTTTAATAGAACTGCTCGTGATACTATCGAAGACGGTTCTTTAATAGAACCGTCTATGATATCGCAGATTATCACGAGCGGTTTTTAATAGAACTGTCGTGATACTATCACATACTGTTCGTATCACGAACCGTCGTGATAAGTACCTCATCACGAGCGGTTGGTGATACGAGCCGTCTATGATATGTGATTCACAACGCGGAGTTCAAAATTTTGAATACGTGCGCGGAGTAGCGAGTACTCTTTATATATTAATAAGGACTCCCCCAAATCCAGCGTGACCTCTGGGCTCCCTTCTCCCGCCGTCGGCCCTCATCCCTCCCGTTCGTCCTGCCGCCATCCAGTGCTCCCTCCGCCGGGCCTCCTCCTCCTGCCGCTCGTCCTCCCCCCGAAGGCCGACCAGCGTCTCCCCCATCGGCTCTCCTCCCCGCGCCGCCCCCATCCCGGCGCCAGCCCTCCTCCCTCCGGCGCCACCAGTCCTTCCCCCCGCCGGCTTCTCCTAGATCGAGGTATACTTGTGTGCTTGAATATAGTTTTGTGATTGAATGTGTGCTTGAATATAGTTTTGTGATTGAATGGATAGGGAACAATGTGGCTTGGTTGAATGGATAGGGAACAATGTGGCTTGATGTGTCTTTCGAGGAGCTCCGCGACGAGGACAAGATCATAGCCTTCTTCAGAAGGTTCATGAGCGAGTGGAGCCAGGAGGTGGACGAGGTGCCGAAGGCGGAGAGGCGGACAGCCAAGGGGAATACATTTAGTATTTTTTTTGCAGTTTAAAAAATTATCACAGACGGTTCTGAACAAGAACCGTCTGTGATATTACTATCACAGACGGTTCTTGTTCAGAACCGTCTGTGAAAATATACTATCACAGACGGTTCTACTTTCAACCGCTCGCGATATTCGTATCACGGACGGTTTTGATCCGCTGCGCGATAATGTCTATTATTACGAGCGAACTTTTCGATTGGAAAACCGTCTCGTGATGACGGTTCCGAACCGTCTGTGATGACGTTTTCTGTAGTAGTGGTTTTATGTTGGAAACCGTCTGTGATACTTCACAGACGGTTCTTATTAATAACCGTCTATGATATTACTCCATGTCACAGACGGTTTTTTGTTGAAAACCGTCTGTGATAATTATCCCATCACAGACGGTGCGCCGTTTTGCTCTCGCTTACTTATCATCCATTGCAGTGTACTCCTCAACAGTCTTCTTCTCCATCTCTGACGCTATGGTGAGTCCATCGGCGCCACTCCGTGCCCGGTTTTTAGTATCGCCTCACCTCACTGAGCCCACTCGATCGATCGTGTGGTCCATTTCAGCTACTGTCGCCCACGCCGAGCTGGATTATGTCACTGCTGCCGCCATCGACACCAACTCTTCTCCGGTGAGTGCTCGACTTCATTGACACCTTCCTCGTGATCGAGGTGAGCTACTGGAGCATAAGCATCCTTTAATTTGAGTAGTTTGGCGTTTACACCGAAATCGCTAGTGAAGCCCATGGTCACCCTTTTATTTATTTTCAGGGTTTTCAACACGAACCGTGTGATGGACCGAAGCTGGATGTACGCTAAGAACCGTGTGAGTGAAGAGTACATTAATGGCGTGTGTGCTTTTACAAGATGATGAGGACATCACTCCTTCGGATACACGCACTACACAAAATCCTACAGATCCAGTTGCTAAACTACAAGGTCCTATGACAAGAGCTCGTGCACGTCACTTAAATTATGAGGTGAGCTCGTTTCTAAGTGCTAATAATTTATCTATGCAGAATGGTATACTACCTAATAATTGTGATCTGTTGTTACTTAGGAATAATGGACCCCAAGGTCACGACCAGTCTACAAGCCCTACGACCGGTTACGCGGCGCTACGACCAAGTCTCAAGATCCTCGACTAGTTTCGCGGCGCTACACGACTGCACTCACCCGCGCTACGACTGCACCGACCAGCGCTACGACCACATCTCAAGCTCCTCGACAAGGTTCGCCAGTGTTACGACCAGACCAGCCAGTGCTACGACTAGGTCTCAAGTTCTACAACCAGTCTTTAGGTGCTGCGACACCGTTTTGGGCCTATTTGGGCTTTGTAAGCGTGTCGGGGTCAAAGCCTAGGTTGTGTACGCCTCTCCCCGTGGTCGCACAACCCTAGGTCAACACCCTCACGTTCCCCCCTATATATATACAACAGCCGCCACAGTTTAGGGTTGGGTTTTTCTTAGAGTTATTCTGCCACTTTGCAGTTTCGCTGTTTATCGGTTTGAGGAACCCCACTTTGTGAACTTCATTCATATTTGCAATACAATTCAGATTGCATCTATCCTGTTCTTGTGAGTTGCTTCGATTGCTTGCAGGAACCATAACCCTCGTGGTAAGGTTGATCGCGTGCGAGCATGGTCGATAACGATAGTCGTGCGGGTGTAGCGAATTGCGAGGTGACGATCTGCTGGTCGAAAGCCTCAAAGCGTCAACGTCCTCACGACGAAATCAATCGAACCTATCGGAAGATCAGGCCGCCGTAGACTCATCACAAGAGCTGCCGAGAGGGATATGTTGAATAAGGAGGCGGAATATATGTACTGTTCATACATTAACTGCGAGAATCTGAAGATGTTTGACAACCAAGCGTAGATCCAATCACATTTGATTCGAAGGAGTTTCAAAAAGGGGTATACACATTGGACCAGCCACGGTGAAGAGAAGATTATACAAGAAGGTAGTAATAACGACATCGCCGACGAAGTCAACGATATGCTGCCGGATGATGTCGATTATGGTTCCGATTCGGATAGGCTGCACGATGACAATTTGGATCAGATACTTCGCGATGCAGAAGTGAACTATAGTGAGAGAGAGTTTGGTAAATTCGAGGGCTTGATGAAGGACTCGGAGAAGCCTTTGTTCCCGGGCTGCAAGCCGGAATACACAAGGTTGTCATCCGAGCTTGAACTGTTGAAATTGAAGGCAAGCAACGGTTGGTCCGACAAGAGTTTCACGGCGCTGTTAGGTCTCTTAGCGGACATGCTTCCGGATGGAAACGAGTTGCCTAAAACCACCTACAGAGCCAAGAATATTCTTTGTCCGTTGGGAATGAAAGTAAGAAAAATACATACATGTCCAAACGATTGTATCCTCTACCGTAAAGAGTACGCAAACATGCATGTATGTTCGGTGTGCAACGCATCCCGATACAAGCGTAAGAATCAATCAGATAACGGTGAGGGAATCGAGGTGAAAGGACCTCCTGCTAAGGTGGTGTGGTATCTTCCTGTAATTCCCCATTTGAAGCGGTTTTTTACGAACCCAAAGGAGGCAAAACTGCTACGTTGGCACTCGGAGGAGCGTAAGCAGGATGGAAAGCTAAGACACCCTACTGATTCCACTCAGTGGAGAAATATCAATAGGAGGTTTGCAGACTTCGGTGCGGAACTGAGGAATATAAGATTTGCATTGAGTACAGATGGAATGAATCCTTTCAATAACATGAGCAGCCGACATAGCACTTGGCCCGTGACTCTTTGTATGTACAACCTTCCCCCTTGGCTGTGTATGAAGCGGAAGTATATTTTGCTGTCGATACTTATCAAAGGGCCGAAGCAACCTAGGAATGATATTGATGTGTACCTAGCACCATTGATTGAAGATCTAAAAATATTGCGGATCGAAGGGGTACAGGTATGGGATGCGTACAAACAAGAGTACTGCACCGTACGCTCCTTGTTGTTCTGCACCATAAATGATTATCCCGCCCTTGCTAACTCGTCGGGCGAGTCCAAAGGGGTCAAAGCATGTACTCACTGCTTAGATGATACCGAGAGTGTGTGGCTGAAGCACTCGCGCAAAACCGTGTACATGCGTCACCGTAGGTTCCTCCGGAGGGCTCACCCATACCGCAGGATGAAGAAACAATTCGATAGAGAGAAGGAGGGTAGTTCAGCTCCAAGGCATTTAAGCGGAAAAGAGGTCTATGATATGGTTAAGGATTTAGATGTTGTGCTCGGAAAGGGACGTAAATCGAGGACCCATGAGAAGAACATCTGGAAGAAGAGATCAATATTTTGGGACTTACCTTATTGGGAGCAACTAGAAGTTCGCCACTGCATCGACGTTATGCACGTAGAGAAGAATGTATGTGACAGCTTGATTGGTCTCTTACTGAACATTCGTGACAAAACAAAGGATGATGTCAATGCACGACTTGACTTGGTTGATATGGACATCAGACCTGAGTTAGCACCGACAAAGACCGATAAAGGACGAATGTACCTTCCCCCTGCTTGTTACACTCTGTCCAAGGCCAAGAGAACTAAACTGTGCTAGTGCTTGCATGGTGTGAAAGTTCTGTGCGGTTACTCTGCCAATATGAAGAAACTTGTTTCGATGGAAGATTTGAAGTTAATTGGCATGAAGTCTCATGATTGTCATGTGCTGATGACACAGATGCTCCCTGTTGCAATTAGAAGTATTTGCCGATCAAGGTCTGAGAGACAATCATGAGGCTGTGTTATTTCTTTAACACAATTGCTCAGAAGGTCATCGATCCCGAAGGACTAGATGCTCTGCAGGATGAGGTGGTGACGACTCTATGTCATCTTGAGATGTATTTCCCTCCGTCGTTTTTCGATATCATGGTCCATCTTATTGTTCACATTGTGAGGGAGATAAAGATGTGTGGGCCCGTGTTCCTACGTAGCATGTACCCGTTTGAGAGGTTCATGGGAATGCTCAAGTCCTATGTACGGAATCGATCTCGGCCAGAGGGAAGCATCGTCAAAGGTTATGCAACTGAAGAGATCATTGAGTTCAGTGTCGATTAAATGGCTCAGGTCGGACCAATAGGTGTGCCTCGATCTCGCCATGAGGGGAGGCTCGAGGGTATCAGGACCATCGGAAGGAAAACAATCACTCCAGAGATGAGAGTGTATGCTCAAGCTCATTTCACGGTCTTGCAACACATGACTGAAGTGTCCCTGTATATCGACCAGCACAAGGACGTGCTTCGGCAACAAAATCCAGAGCGGCCAGATGTTTGGATCACGAGACAGCACAACAGTCGGTTCAACCAATGGTTGAAGGAGCGACTCACTAGCAGCTCGTCAAGTGATATGCTGACATGGTTGGCAAAAGAGCCGACATTTACAGTTGTGACATGGCAAGGATACGATATAAATGGGTACACATTATATACGTAGGCTCAGGATATAAAGAGCACTAACCAGAACAGCGGTGTCCGCATAGATGCATTTAGTACCGATGGGTTGAGGAGCTTGTACTATGGGTTCATAAAGGAGATTTGGGAGCTCGACTACGTGCTTTTCAAGATCCCGTTGTATCGGTGCCGTTGGGTCCATCTCCCACAGGTGAAGGTCGACAGGTACGGCGTCACTACCGTGGACCTCGAACGTGTCGGATACAAAGATGAACCATTCGTACTCGCTAACCAAGTTGTTCAAGTCTTCTATATAACCGACCAGGCAAATAAGAAGCATCACGTAGTTCTTCATGAAAAAAGGAGGATTGTCGGAGTTGAGAATGTAGTGGACGACAAAGAATACAATCAATTTGACTAGTTGCCTCCTTTCGGAAACGGCATAAGGGTCGAGGAAGAATGACGTGACGAAACTAGCTACATACGCGTCGATCATCAGGAAGGGCTAATTTTTAAAGGAGATAAGCAAGTGGAATGATGAATGAAATGTTTATGTGTCATATGTTCTGAATTTGTATTTATGTATGTGAGAATATGTCATATGTGAATTTGCATTTATGTATATGAGAATGTGTCATATCTGAATTTGCATTTATGTATATGAGAATGTGTCATATCTGAATTTGTGAAATGGATGTGCTTGTTTCTGAAATGAATGTGAATTGGATGTATACATGTACTTGTTGTGTTTCTACTTGTTTCAGAGGGCATGGCTAGCATTTTCTGAGGCTAGCCAATAAACAGAAATGAATTTAGCAATACAAAAGAATATCACAGACGGTTCCTTAGAACAAACCGTTTGTGATTATATATCACAGACGGTTCCATGTAAAACCCGTCTATGATAGGGCAGATATCACAGATGGTTCCTTATACAACCTGTCTGTGACAAGGCAGATATCACAGACGGTTCCATATACAACCCGTCTGTGATACAGATATCACAGACGGTTATTTATTGGAATCGTCTGTGATGTCAAACCCTATTTATATTCAGACTCTAGGGTTTGCCGCGCCCCCACTCAAACGATTAAGTTTCTCTAATTCATCCCTCCTCTCCCGAGCCCGTTCGCCTCCTCCCCCGAGCCCATCGCCTCCTCCTTGAGCCTAGCGTGCCTCCTCCCGACCCCGCCGCCTCCTCCCCCGAGCAAGCCGCCTCCTCCCCCGAGCCCGTCGCCTCCTCCTTGAGCCCGGCGTGCCTGCTGCCCCGAGCCCGTCGCCTCCTCCCCGAGCACGAGCCGCCGCTTCCCGAACCTGGCGCCCCTTCTCCCCTTCGACGTCACCCTACTGCTTCGGTGCTCTGTGAGTATCACAACATTGCTTGGCTTTGATTGCCATCTGCTTCGTGAGTATCACAACATTTCAATTTTATTACCCCTTTGCATTTGATATGTTAATTTTGAAATGTGGTGTAGTGGGCTTGAGAATCTTATGATAATATGTTGATTTGTGACAGAACCTCTATTTCTCGTGAAGATGTCGTCCGCTCATTCTTTGTCATCGTCGCCTCATGCGTCTGATGTGCCGTCCTCTGAAAAATCCAAGAACAAGGAAAGAGGAATATCGAAAAGGCTGGAGGGACGATTTACCATCACGAGAGTCCATGTGTCTGGGCCCCCTCTGAGTCCTCCCTGAGCAGCGTCCGCATTCCGGATAACGGTCGGAGTAGTTACACGCGAACGGGTCAAGATCACCTATGATTCATGGAAGAAGTACACCAAAGTTAACAATCATAAAGCTGTGCTGCTAAAGGAAAATTTTAAATCGTTCGAGATACCAGAAGAACACAAGGCTTCGATGCAACGATACATGTTGCTAGCGGCTTGCAAAGCATGGAGGAACTTCAAGAACACGCTTATCAAGGATTACATGGAGAAGGATTTGACGCCCTTCCAGAAGTATCCGTTCATGGAGGAGTACTGGGAAGACTTTGTGGCGAAGAAGAAGACAAATGATTTTAGGATTAAAAGTGAGGCGCACAGGGCCCTCCAGGCAAAAAAAACACGCACCCCCACAGAGTCGGCACTGCTGGGTATGCGGGTAAAATCGCACAATGGAGGGATTAGAACGAGCGTGCACGCCAGTTGGACGCCTCCCCGCCATTTGCCGGCATCAGTGATGAGTGTTCCCAACAGTGGCTAAGGGCGAGGTTATCTACCTCATCTTCGGGGGTCGTCTCCTTTCCAAACCCCGCAGACGTGGAAGTGTTACGGCGTATGGTAAGATATCGAACTACCTAGTTTGTAATTACTCGATAACTTCATAGGAAGTGAAATAACATGTCGGACTCTTGCAGGAAGAGTTGAGTACTGCACAATCTTCCCAAGGCTCATTCCAGGCAGACAGGGAGAGAGATATACTCTCCGCGGCCCTAGGAAACAAGGAGCATCTGGGTCGCACGAGAGGCATTGGTCTTTATGTTGATTGGAACAAAGGATTCTCAAAAGACTCCGAGACGTACCGGAGTAGGAAGAGAGCCAAAGCCGAGCGCGAAGTAGAGGTACGAGAGGAGATTCGTGCATCCCTTATAGAAGAGATGCGGGATGTCATACGAGAGGAGATTCGTGCATCCCTCACAAATCAGTTGGAAGCCCCGCCGCATCGTGCTAGCTAGCCCCCAAGCGTCCGAGTAGTCACAAGATCCAACCATAACTTAGAAATCGATAACAGATTTCCTGTTGATGACATCTTGGTAATAATTGTTATCCCTAGAATGCTCGATCCATTGATAGGCCTGTTGGAGTAGCTAATTTTGTATCGTTATGTAGTGGGCTACGAAGTGCAAGCTCCAAGTGAGATGTGGCTCCATTGCCCTGGATGCTGCTTGGGGCCAGGCGTTTCCATCTGGTGTCGGGGCCTTGCTGCACGGTGTAAATATAGCGCCGAGTTTCGCAAAAGTGAATGTGGATGGTGTTTATGCCAATTTCGAGGTCGTCCAGCTGGAGAAGCCTCCAAACGACGAGGTCGTGACTTTAGGGCAAGCCATTGGAGCATTCATCCAGTGGCCCAAGAGAGACATCTGCCTGGAGCTACCTGCATTGGTGCCAACTTCACAGTAAGTATCTGTACCGGAGCTAACTGCACCGAAGCATCAAGGGTCCGGTGCATCAGGTGCATCTACACCTCATGCTCGGTCGACTCTCGTGAAGTCGACCTATACAAAGCGAGGCAGCAAGGGCAAATCGAAGACGGTCGACTCCTATTCTGATATACCCTTCTTGCCATTGGCCCAAAAATTCGTGCTAGACGAGCCGTTGGTCGAGAGGTTAGACAGCCCTACCATAGGATTGGCTTGCACGAGATTGCACACATGGTACATGGAACAGGCCAAAAAGACAGATGAACAATGACGCTCGGGTGTCACTGTCAAGATCAAGAAGGATCATTTTAACAACGAGGCTCTAGACTGTGTCTTCACGGTGATGTTCGATGACTTGTTCAATCTCTTCAACCTCGAATCCTTCGACGTCTCACTCATGCGATGCTGGGCACTGTAAGTGTGTACAATCACGGTCAATGTTCGTGTAATACCGATAAATGTTATATATAACTCCTTGCTTTTGTATGTGTATATATATATACATGATTTCTGAAGTCGAAGTAAGGCATTCACCAGTAGGTTTCCTCGACCCACACATGGTTTGCGAGCAAACCATCAAAGAGAATGCACAATTCATCGAGGATTATGTGGTGGACTCATTGCTGACTCACCGCAACAAGCAATTCATACATTTGCCCTACAACCAGGAGTAAGTGCTGCCCTAGTAGCTATACTTGTTGATTTGTACTTTATAAGCAACACCAACTTAGGTTTAATGACCATAGCGACATACCTGTGTAGGTTCCACTGGATTCTAATTGTAATTATACCAAAACGGAACTTGGTAATATACCTAGATTCCCTAAAGAGGGTCACACACAACTTCACAGTTATTCGAGAATTAATCAACAAGTAAACATATTTTCTCCATAGATAACTCTATTGTACAGTCTTTCCTTCCTTTGCAATGGTTAAGGCTAAGTTTTTGGAATCACGTAGGTCGTTCAAGACTTACTATCCAAAAGGAGGGATATGCAAGGGAGGGACCCTACGACACGATCTAAATTTCCCGGTATCCCTAGTATACATTAATCATATATAACACTTCATAGTAATGCCTCTCGAACTAACCAATTCTATTTTTGTAGTGCCACCAGCAGCCACCGGCCTGCAACCTCTGTGGATTCTATGTTTGCCACAACATGGAACTACTCATCGGTTCCGCGATAACCAATGATCCTCAGGTTTGTCAATTTTGCAATAATTATTTCATACTTATCAATTTATATATGTACGAATTTAATCTTCGTAGCGACAGGTTGCAACCATCGCAAAAACTGCGTTGGAACAGAGCCAGCACATAAAAATTCGAGGACACCTTGCTGCATTCTTGAACCATGAGGTTATAAATCCAAATGGGAAGTTCCACAATGTAGACTGAACTTGATTGGGATAAGATATTGAACTTAACCGTACATGTGTGTAAATGTACATGAATGGTTAATTTTAGTTAATTGATTTGTGAATTGGATGTGCTTGTTTCTGAAATGAATGTGAATTGGATGTGCTAGCTTGTTTCTGAAATAAATGCGAATTGGATGTGCTAGCTTGTTTCTGAAATAAATGCGAATTGGATATGCTTGTTTCTGAAAGAATATCACAAACGGTTCCTTAGGACATACCGTCTGTGATGCATCATCTCTCACAGACGGTTTAATCTACAAACTGTCTGTGATACATCAGATATCACAAACGGTTTAATCTACAAACTGTCTGTGATGCATCAGATATCACAGAAGATTTCATCTACAAGCCGTCTGTGACAGTAGACTATCACAGATGGTTTTATATACAAACCGTCTGTGACAGTAGACTATCACAGATGGTTTCATACACAAACTGTCTGTGATAGTTGACTATCAAGACGGTTCTAAGTTAATAACCGTCTGTGATAGTATGTATCACAGATGGTTTTAAAAACCGCCTGTGATGACTCATGTCATCTCTGACCCATAGACTCAGACGGCTCACGAAACCGTCTGTGATGACGTTTTTGAACCGTCTGTGAAGAACTTTTCTGTAGTAGTGCTCCCTCCAGTTCACAAAAATAAGTTGTTTTGGACATATCGAAGTGATCTCCAAAATACAACATTGATCATTAATTACTATTATAATATATTTGTAAAACTTAATAAAATTATAATATTAAGAAAGTACTTTATAACACAAATCTACACATATGATTTTCATATATCTAATCTAAATATTTAGAAAAGATATTGATAGCTAAAGTTTTCAAAGTTTGATTGTATACATTCCAAAACAACTTGTTTTCGTGAATTGGAGGGAGTATAAATCTAGACTTTTTTTTTACTGAATGGGCCACACACAAGTGTGTGTGTCTATAATGCAGTGGATCGCCTTCACAACATATATTATTTATATTGATCTTGTACATCGTATTATCCCTAGATATATCTATTATATATTAAAAGTCAATGACAATCCTTTTATAGTTGCTAAGAAAAAAAAGATAAATATGCTACAAATTCTCACAAAAAAAATATATTAGCAAACCATTGGATGTTATTATGAAAAGAGAAATATGCTAGAAATTCTCACAAAACAAAACATCCAGCCATTAATTAGGTAAGACCTAATCAAAACTAAACTATAGCAGACTGTTGGATGTTATTACGAAAAGAGAAATATACTAGAAATCCTCACAAAACAAAACATCCAGCCCTTTAGATTTGCTCTATTGCTTAGTGTTAGACCATGTGGCTAGGTCTAGTGTAGTTTAATTGATGAATAATTGACAATGTTTCTGATTGAAATTATTTGAGGCGCGTGGCGCGTGTGTGAACTAATGTCGGTCAAGTTGGAAAGAACTTGTGCCGAAAAAAGATGGTGTTTTGGTATTTGCATGTGCGAGGTAACTCGGAGGTGATCATGGTCTACAGCGGTGACCGGGGGATGGCTTGATGCGAAGTCATGGTCTAGAGGGTCGATGATGCTGGAGGAGATGATCGAGCTCGAGTTGGAGTGCGTGGAAATCAAAGATAGATGATGCATGTTGGAGCTACAGAGGTGTGGTCCGGAGGCTACGACACGTGATAATTTTGGGGTGTCCAAAATTGATTTTATAATCTGGTGTAAAAGTCCACGTATTGGGCCTTAGGACTAGTGCGCTGTACGTGGGTGTTAAGGGCCAACATTGGTTTGCATGGGCTCTGCGTGTGAGGTTGGGTGGTCGGTATTAGGGCCTGCAGCCGATAGAAAATAAATAGCTGGCGGCTGTTAGGGTTATATAGAGAAGAAACATGGTTTTGGGTCTGGGCGGCGGCTGATGCTTTTGTTGTGCATGTTAATGGAAAAAGCTTCTTGCGTTGCGTGATATCTGGAAGAACTTCGGATGTGATTGATATGCATGCACACCGTCCTATTGGGTGAAGGCGCGTCGTTCAGCTGCTAGGCTGCCCGCTACTCAGTGATTTTTCTCTTTGCCTCAGGTCGATCGCCATCGTGTGTGCAAGCCAGCACACTGCCTGGACGTCGCAGAAGCTTCATGTGGCACATAAGGAAACCGAAGTCCTTTTTGATCTGTTTTGCTGGTTTCGGTTTGCATGCTGGTGGTTGGATGATCAATAGCGTGTGGTGCTTTTGCTTTATGTGAGTATGCTTCTTTTCTAGTCATCCTCTTTTCACGTGAGTTTGCATCTACTAGTCGGCCTTTTTCATATGTATGCATGCATGTTGGAATTAACAGTAGCAAGAGAGACTAACAAAGCACATGCTTCATCTTTTGTATGCATGCATGCTTGATCAACAGTAAGGAGAAATTGAGTTAGGGAAAAAAAGGAAGAAAAATCTTATACAATCATTCACCCCTCTCTGATTGTCATTAACGATCCTGCAAGTGGTATCAGAGCGAGGTTGCTATGGCGTCAGAGAGGTATGTGAATCGTCCCCCAATACTAGATGGTATTGATGTTGCTTTTTGGAAGTGTCGTATGCAAGCTTATATTGAGGCTCAAGGTAGTGATGTTTGGAATAAGGTTTCTAGACCTTATGATGTTCCTGTTACTGATCTAAATAAAACTGATGTTGATTTAAATGCTCAAGCTCGTAACTTGCTGTTTCAAGAGATTTCTCTCAAAGAATTTGATCGTGCAGCTCATATTAATTCTATCCACTTAATATGGAAGACTCTTTGCGATTATCATAAAGGAACTACAAAAATTAAGAAAGTGCGTAAAAAACTTTATCAAAAAGAATATTCTGATTTTGCTATGAAGCCTGGTAAATCTATTGATGATCTTTTTGCTCGTTTTAAGAAAAATTTGAGTAATCTGCGCGGTGTTAATGTTATTCCTACTGATGAAGATAATGCGACTAAAATTTTGAGATCTTTAGGTTCTGAGTGGTTGATGGTTGTCACAACTATCGATCTAGATACTTTAACCATGGATGATCTTTTCTCTAGATTAAAAACCTAAGAGATGGAAGCTTTGCCATCTAAGATCAATAAATCTTCATCTTTAGCACTTGTGACTAACCCCGTGCAGGCTGCTTCGTCGAGTTCTTTTTTTATCTGCTTTGTCTTCTTTTTCGGAGGAACAGTTCGAACAGCTCCCTAAAGAGGAATTGGTGTTGATCTCTTCACGGGCATACAAGGCACTCAACAATATGAGGATGAGGAAGCGAGGTGGCGTGTCAAGTTCGATCAGGTGTTATGAGTGTGACGAGCCAGATCACATTAAGGTGGATTGTCCCAAGCTTAAGGGGAAGGTGATCAAGGAAGACAAGAATTACTGTCGTCGGCCATCCAAGAACAACACCAAGGGTGACAATTTTTGTTGAAAATTGGCTAAAAAGTTACTTTCGGCTATCGAGCATCTTGATCTGAGTGATGTGGAATATGAGAGTTGCGATGACGACGACTACGATAATGATGATGCTAAAGGTAAGAAGAAAAACAACGACGATTTCACAGGCATGTGCTTCATGGCAAGAAACGACAACGACGACGACGATGACAGTTATCCCAATGAGGTAAGACCATCATATGATGAGTTTGAAGATGGTTTGATTAAACTTGCTATTGAATTGAAAAAGACAAAAAAGAAACTGAAAGAAAATAATTGTATTGTTGAAAGCTTAACTTCTGAAATTAATAGACTTATAGCTTCTATTCCTGATGATGAATCATGTGAGTCTTGTCAAGTTTTACATTCTGGGTTGTTGGAGACTGCTATGCTAAATTTGATGATTTAAGGCTAGCACATGACTCTTGTGATGAAAAGTTAAAATTTGCAAATGATGAAATTGAAAAGCTTAAGGTTAGTGCTTCTACCTATTTAGAGTCAAGTATTTTAAATACTCAAACTAAAGCTTGCTCTAATTGTAAATTGCTAGAAGCTATACTTAATTCATCTCAGGAATCAATTCAACAGGTGTTATATCATGAGACACTTTCTTGCTCTAACTGTCCTAAGCTAGAAGCTATACTCCTCGAGTCAGGAGGGCTCAAACACAAGTGGAGATAATAGCATTCAGGAGGTCTTTGTCTTCCCCTCAGACCCTAATCTCTCTCCAAGAGGCAGTGCTGGGGATGCTTCCCATGCACACTCACTTCAGACCCTCGTGGTGATGGCGAGAACGCCTCCGGTGATGAACATGATCTCCACCTTCATTAGCGTGGCCGAAATCCTAGAAATGATTGCTCTTCACTGAGGTATGCTCTGGCTGACTCAGATATTGATGATTCTGAAACCATTCAGAGAAGAAGAATTGCTACCTAGAGGATTTTACCTGGGCGCATCCAATACCAGTAAGAGTAAGCTTAAGAATTTCAACGAATCAACGAACTAATTGAAAACCCGACTCAGGAACTTGGACAAGCGCTAGGCTACGACCTCTTCGCTCAAGAGATCGCATGAAAACTTCAAGACAAAATGGTCAGGCTTGAGCGCACTCGGCAACACCGTCGTACCAAGACAACTACATCGAACGCCATTCGTTCATATGACTCTCCTTGTGGAGAAAGGCAAGACAACAGATCTGGTCGGTCTCCTAACAACGACTCTAGTCAGAGAAGAGTCCCTCAAACAACTAGTAATCGACAAATTCCTAGGAGAAGTGGTCGTTCACCACTTCTTCTGAGAAATCTACAACATCAGATGGAGTACGAGTATTACCCTCGCAGGGGTGAGATCTATGATAGGTCAGGTCCACTTACTATTGGGTATCATCGAGTATGATCGTCTGGTGACGTCAACTCTTCTTTCCCATAAAGAAGGTGCTACAATATTATTACCGGATCTTGGGCATTTTTGTCTGACTTTCGAGCAGTTCGTTGGCCGCCACAGTTTTGACCAGTGAACATGGAGAAGCTTGATAGGTCATAAAATCCCATCGATTTTCTTCAAATCTATACCACCATTGTTTGAGCAAGAGGTGGAGGAGGGCATGTCATGGCCAACTACCTTCCTACTGTGCTCGAAGGACCTACTCGGTTGTGGCTATTAGCTCAGCCACAAGAGTCGATTTACTCGTGGCAGCACCTCTATGACCTACTACTAGCCAACTTCCAAAGCACTTATAATCGCCTAGGAATGGAGGATGACCTGCATAGGATGCGACAAAATTCTCACGAGACCTTGTGCCATTTTATCAGACGTTTTAGTTAGGTTCTCATCAAAGCATTCAAGCAGAGAGTCTACAATCAAAGGATCACAGAGGATATCACTCTAAGTTCTCTTGCTACCATCGTCGAGCTCTTTGAAATGGTCGACCATTATGCAACTGCTGCAGAAGTGGTTGAATAGAATCGCACGATTGATCATGACGATAAGAACACTCGAGGAGCGGGCAAAGGCAGCAAGAAAAGGATAAAAAGTCTAGGGAATCAAAGAGCAAAACTAAAGGCCAAAAGCTTCAAGTCAAAAGCTTTAAGGAGGTCTTAGCTATGAGCAACAAGGAGCCTCGGAGTTCCAAACCATATCCCGATCGGGGCAAATGTAAACTACCTGAACACAAGAACGATAAACCTAGGTGTTGTCCTTTCCACAAAGAAGATGGATACGACCTTCTCAATTGCCGAGTTTTTAGCAAAAACTCGAGGATTGCTACACCGGCAAAGGACAACTTCCTACACTCGAAGAGGTGGGGCAGACGAGTGGTCGAAAACAGTCAGATGATGAGGAGGAGATGTCGTTTCAAGATCCAGAGTACACCATCAATCACATCTATGGAGGATCTTCGACACAAGAGTCGAAATGATAGCTCAAAGTTGTTGAACGTGAGGTAAATTCCGTCGACCCTCCTCTTGTCAATAAAGTACCAAAGTGGTTAGAAATCACCATCTCTTTCAAGAAAGGTGACTGCTCGATCCCTTCTACTCAACCTGGTCATTTTTCGTTCGTGGTCGAGCCCACCATTAACAACTACCGAGTCAATCGTGTGTTAGTTGATGGTGGAAGTTCGTTAAATATACTCTTTACGAGTGCTCTGGATGAGATGCAAGTTCTCAGGAAAAAGATCAAGCCTGTACGATACTCATTTCATGGGATCGTAACGGGGTCTTCGGCCAAACCCATTAGTCAGGTTTCTCTTCTTGTAACATTTGGTTTACCAAACAATTTCAGGACAGAGAAAATCTCTTTTGATGTGGTCGATTTTGACATGACATATAATGCCATACTCGGTCGACCAACTCTGGCAAAATTCCTAATAGCTACTCATTATGGTTACCGATGTATTAAGATGCTAGGTCCCAAAGGAATAATCACAGTACACTGTGATAAAAGGATGGCGCTTACATATGACCGTAAATCCCTCAAGATGGTTGGTCAAATACCCACTTGAGAAGCAAGCAAGGGGCAACCTTTGACCAAGCAGTCGAAGTCTAAAGTTGCACCAAAACCAAACGACCAAGTCAAAGAAGTTCCACTGAATACAGGGGAGCCTTCGAAGACCGTTCGCATCGGGGTCACTTCCGACCCGGCATAGGAAGACGCTCTCGTCACCTTCCTCCGAGCAAACGCAGATGTCTTCGTGTGACAAGCATCTGACATGCCCGGAGCCCCCAAGGGAGGTGATCGAGCAAAGGCTAACTCTACGGCCTAACAAGAAATCTATAAAATAAAAGTTATAGAGATTTGCACCTGATCGATGAGATGTCATCAGATCTGAATTAGACAATCTACTTAAACCAGGCTTCATAAGAGAAGTCAACCACCCAGAGTGGTTGGCTAACTCTGTTATGGTTAAAAAGTCTAATGGTAAATGGCATATGTGTGTAGATTTTACTGATCTTAATAAAACTTGTCCGAAGGACAATTTTCCCCTTCCTCGTGTTGATCAGTTATTTGATTCTACTGCTGGTTGTGAAATATTAAGTTTCCTAGATGCATATTCTGGTTATCATCAGATAAGTATGTGCCTAGATGATGAAGAAAATATTGTATTTATTGTACTATTTGGAATATTTTGCTATGTCAAAATACCATTTGGTCTAAAAAATACTGGCGCTTCTTTTTAATGCTTAATGCAAAAAAAAAATCTTCCTTCCGCAATTAAGCCGAAATTTGGAATTCTATGTTGACGATCTGGTAGTAAAAAGCATCTAGCGCCTTAATCATATTTCTGACTTGCAAGAAACATTCGACAACATCAGAAAAGTTATTTGGATTCCTTGTCTTTGAACGAGGGATCGAAGCAAACCATGAAAAGATAAAAGACATTGAACAAATATGCCCTCTGACCACAAAGAAACAAGTTCAGAAACTCACAGGATGCACGATGGCTTTAAGTCATTTCATCGCACGGCTAGGAGAAAAAGGATTTCCTTTCTTTAAACTTTTGAGGAAACATGTGTGTTTCGAGTGGTCAGATGAGGCAAACAAAGCCTTCGAGGATGTCAAGAAGTATCTTACGAGTGCTCCTGTTCTGGTTTGTGCGAAACCAGAAGAGGCTCTCCTAATATATTTAGCTGCTACATCACAAGCAGTGAGCGCAGTGCTGGTCGCAGAACATGAAAATATTCAACGACTAGTTTGCTTCGTTAATGAAGTTTTACATGGGCCTAAAGAGCGTTACCCTCAAGTCCAAAAGCTTCTATGTGCCCTCCTCATATCTTCAAGAAAACTAAGGTATTATTTCCAAGCACACAAATTAATCGTGCCATCTGAATTTCCCTTAGGGGAGGTCCTCCAGAATAAGGAAGCAGCGAGCTGTATGGCAAAATGGTTGGTTGAACCTGGAGAGTTCAACCTCCATTTTGTGTCCCGAATGACTATTAAATCCCGGATCTTGGCAAACTTTGTCGTCGAATAGACAAATCTTGAACCTGTTCGGAAACCCTAGAAAGAATCCCATGACCAGTGGACAATGTACTTGATGGGTCACTTACGCTAAGTGGCTCTGGGGCTGGAGTGGTCTTGGTATCTCCTACAAGAGAAACCTTAAAGTATGTCATTCAATTAAATTTTTATGCTACTAATAATGTGGCAGAATACAAAGGTTTATTAGCTGTCATAAGAGCCGTGAAAGCGCTCGGGATTCGACGACTACTCATGAGAGGAGACTATCAACTGTTCGTGAATCTGGTTGGAAAATAGTACCAATGCTCTAATACGACCATGTCTCAATACTTATCGGAAGTCAGGAAGCTTGAAAAGCATTTTTTTGGTTTCGAGGTATAATATATCCCTCAAAAGGATACTTTTCTCACTGAGCAGTTAGCTCGAATGGCTTCTTCTTGATCATCAGTACCACAAGGAGTCTTCTTGGTACAGTTTCAGAAGTCGTCCCTAGTTGAAACACCAGAGACAACTCCTATTGAGATAGCCAACCTAGTATACGAGGATACCTGGATGAGTCCAATCTATGAGTATCTTCAAAAGGGCACAATACCCAATGACGATCTTGAGGCTGATCGTTTATCCTGTAAGACCAAAATGTATACTTTGATCGAAGGAGTTCTCTATAAGTGAGGTACTCAAGGGGTTCTCATGCGATACATATCGTAGAAAGGATGATTAAATCTCATTCAAGAAATACATGGTGGTATTTGTGGAACTCACACTTCTTACAGAACGCTGGTCGGAAAAGCCTTTCAACAAGGTCTCTACTGGCCAATAGCCCTCCATGATGCTAAAGAGCTTGTCAAGAAATGTGTACAATGTTAGTTTTATAGCATGCAAATACACTAGCCGACTCAAGTATTACAAGCCATACTTCTTTCTTGGCGTTTTGCAACTTGGGGCCTCGATATCCTAGTACCGTTTCCAAAAGCACCAGGGGGTTTCGAGTTTCTTTTTGTGGCTATTGATATGTTCACACAATGGATTTAAGCCGAACCTATGACTAGGATAACAACAGAAGTAGCCAAGAAATTTATGATGAAAAATGTGATCACTCGATTTGGGGTTCCAAGTCAAATTATTACAAATAATGGTATACAATTTTCGAGCACAAAATTGCAAGAATTTTACGAAGAATTTGGTACCAAGCTATGTTATGCCTCTGTCGCCCATCCACAAAGCAATGGGGTAGTCGAAAGGGTGAATGATCAAATTATACAGGGAATTAAAACTCGAGTTTTCGGCCAACTTATAAAGCGTTCGGGGGCTTGGGTAAAAGAATTACCCTCAATATTATGGGCAATCCGCACGACTGCTAGTTGGGCTACTGGCAAACCCCCCTTTCTTAGTTTTTGGTGCTGAAGCTATGCTTACCCCTGAACTAAAAAGATTTGGTCGACAAGGGTCGAAAATTACAACGACTCCGGCCAACAACAACTTCGAGCTGATGACATCAACCTACTCAAAGAAATGAGGAATCAAGCCTTAATCTGTTCGGCAGTCTACCAACAAGCTCTACGCAAATACTATGATCGTAAGGTCCAACCTCGTAGCCTTGTTGTAGGTGACTTGGTATTGAAAATGGTTCAATCCCAGTCTAATCAGAACAAACTTTTCCTTATGTAGGAAGGTCATTATATAGTGGTCGAAGTCACGTGACCAGGCTCAGTACGACTAGCAATGGAAGATGGCAGAGTTATTTCTAATTCATGGAACATTGATCAGCTATGCAAGTTCTATGTGTAACCTTTTATATTCTCAATAAAGTTTATGCTTTCTCCAATCTTTATTGTCTTAAAATTTTCATTGAGCAATGCTTCGATAATTTTTTATCACTTTTTAAATACTTGGTTTTCTTTACACTGGTCGAAAGAGGGTAACATCACCTAGTCGAAGTGTTTCCTCTCTGCACGTGGTCCTACCCACTAGAAGGAACTTTCTAATATCGATCTATTTCTAACTTAAGCTGCCAATACAAAGAAACTAGATTCAATAAAATGTGGTTAAAATAATTCGAAAGCAAGCTCTTTTTAATCATTAACTTAGTTTACTTCTTCGTTATATGAAGAATTTTCTAAGTGAGTTAAGCTTTCATAGTTTGTTTGACTACTCTTAATTCGCTTGATTTGATTAACTTGGTCGAAGGAAGTATCACCACCTAGTTAAAGTCTTTCCTCTCTGCATGTGGTCCTACCCACTAGAAGAAACTTTCTAGCATCGAGCTGTTTCAAACTTTTGCTATCAGTACAAGAAAATCGAGTTCAATAAGAAAGGTCGAACGAATTTTTAAGCGCACTCTTTTTCTACTATTTACTTAGTTTATATAATTAAACTAAGAAAATAGTCAGGGGCTAGGATAAAGTTATAAATATGACTTCAATTCTTAGTCTTAAAACTCAATTCACATTTCTATTTTTGTCTTATGAGTTACTGACTACTAAAAAAGACAATTTGTAGGAAAGTGAAGATTTACATTCAAAAGTAAGAAATTATTTTTACAATGTAGTTCCTATTGCAAACTACTCTAATGAAGGAGATCTGATTTGCATCTCCTCCATGAAATTCTTGCCAACTGGCTACACTTCTTCAATCAGTTGTGCTGCCTCAGCTTCAGGGCAGTCGAAGTCAGCTTCGACTGGTTGAAGACTAAGACTACGGTCATGAACCTTAAGTTTTGCCAGAGCAAAACTTACTGCACTTTTGACCCCCTGTCTTATCGAGTCAGCTTGATTGGTCTTCAGAGTCATTATCAACTCCAGGAGAGTTCTGACTTGTTGTCCAATAGTTCTCATATGGCCGACCACGGTGTCTTCAATAGGAGTGACCTCCTTAGCACCGAGTCCACTAAGCACATTGTTAAGGGGAGAAATGTTGTTTTGAATGTTCATCTTCGTAGCCTTCATTTCCTCCTAACTGTGAGTCAAAATTTCCTGAAGTCATTTTATTTCGACTACTTACTCTGAAAATAGAGCACGACCAGTGTCGACGATCAAGTCGCCAATCTTACGAAATGAAATAAGAAAAATCGTTAAGAATTATTGGAAGAGAATAGGGTTGCTCTTTAATCTTTATTACAATGAACCGGTTTTACAGGGATTCCTTTGGCAAGGCGACAGACTAGCCCTAATTATTCTAAGTATATTGCTTAGAGAAATTGAGTTGTCTGTAGTGATATTGAATCACTTGTCCTTTCCTTCGCCTTGTTTATTGTGCTTCAGTTGTTCCACTATAATGTTGTTAATCGTCCACCCTTGAATATTAGCGAAGATGCGCCAGCTATTTCAGGAGAAGACACCTTATGGAAACAATGCATCTGGTCGGGGAGGTAGTTGTTGTCAGTGGAAGAACACCTGATCGCCGGTTGGTGTCAGTGGAAGACAAACATGGTTAAAAACTGTATAGTAGTTATTGTCAGTGACTTAGGGTTGAAAAACATCGTGTGGTTGGGAGCAGATAAGGCATGTATCTCATGCATCACACAAAAAGAATATACTTGGAATACACAAAAATATTTTTTGAGCAGTTATCTGGTCAGATAATAGGTACAGTGCTTCTCCGACCAGGGTACTCGTAAAGCAACCTTTGGGATTCTCATGATCACAGGGGTCTGTAACCACGAGGCTTACGACCATAAAGACCATGTGGTCTTTAATTAAATGTTAAAGCAGTATTTAGGAATTTAATCCTCATCAACCAGTAAGAAAAATACTTCTTAAAGACTAGTAAATAAAATTGGTCGTAGGTAAAGAATTCTTACCCACTAAGCGAGAGTCAAGCTTCTTGACTTCGTCATCGTGGGAGGCAACATCCTTTGCGTACTACTCCTCCCATGCCTTTACGCTCTTATCTTTTTCTTTAGATATACGAGTAAGCTCGTTGATCGCCAAGATCTTCAAATCAACCTCAGTTTGAAGCTTACCCATATCGACCTCTTTTTTCTAAAAAGAAAAAGAGTTAGAGAAAGAAAAGAAGGATATTGAAATGAACAATGTTATGTGAAATACTTACTATTTATTTCATTCTGCAGCTCAAAAGCTGCGGAATTTGCCTCTTGAAGGTTCTTCAGCAGATCTTCCTTTTCATCCTTTAACCTTTGCACCTTGACTTTTGCATAGTTGAGTGCATCGGCCAAGGATCTTTCATCGCTTTTAGACCTATTGAATGAGTGGTTAAAACAAAAAAGACAACTCGTAACAGTAACATGCCATCTCACTGCTTGTTCACAGAGTTCAGCCTTCTACTTTCTTAGTAACATTAGTTGCTCGTGGTATTCACCAATAGTAGCAACTTGCTCGAGAGATCTCTGAACAAATAAATACAGTGAGAAAAATAAAAAATCCAAATATATAAATGTTTGGTATCGAGTCTTACATTGATGGCTGACCGAGCATAATGGGCATACATTGTCTTGGAGTCCTGCAGTTCATAGAGCACGTCGACTTTGTCCCACCATATTCTTTGAAAACGCTCGTCGTCAAAGATATGTTCCCTGTTTGGAATGTCCTTATGGTGTGAGACTCAGTCATGAGATCTAAACGAAGAGGACCTGACAGTCAGTGGTCCAAATAATTCGGGGGAAGAGGTTGAAAGAGTCTTCTTTTTCTTCTTCTTCGTTGTTGATAGAAGATGTAACTCCACCTTGAGGACCCGGAGGAACATCCTCCACGACCTCCTTCTAGACGCGGCGGTTGGAGCTCCTTGCTCCAGCTTGACCGGCTACTCTTGGTGATTGTAGGACCAAGTCCCTTGTCTGATTATTGTGATTCTCAACAACTGACTCGATCGCTAGTGCATCTTGGTCTTCCACCGTCTTCGCCTCCTCCTCTACGACAACCTCAGTGGTCATGGTTGGCTCGATGGCAGTAACCTCCTCCATCACCACATTAGGGATAGTGGTCGAATCTTCGACCATCTCTACTGTTGTCTCTACAACCGCAGAAGAAACCAATACTCCCACGGCTGTAGACAAAACAATGGCGAGCCTCTCAATAGAAGCATCCCCGGGGGCTACAGAAGTAGAACTAAAACAACAAGAAAAGGGGAAAACATGTCAAACTGTGGAATTAAAAGGTAAATACAATTTCTAAACTATTAATTTTACATACATTGGCTTCCTGGATACGATCTTGAATCTAGAAGAAACCCTCCCCAGAGAAGGCTTCTTCTTCTTCTCTTCCTCAGCCTCCCCAATTTTTGTGACACCTTCATCCTCTGGAAGGCTTCCAGTGTCACAAGCTTGAGAGGTCAGGACTTCTTCGACCACGTCTAATCGAATGTCTTGAGGAAGAGTTAGGACCTCTACGACCACGTCTGTTCATAGGTCTTGAATGAGAGCTAGAGCTCCATGAGCTACCTACCCCTCTTGATGGTCAGAATCAGCTTCGATCACCTGAGGGACAGTGCTCGTCTCGACCATAGGCTCTGCTGTTGTAGAGATAGCCTTCTAAAAAGACAAAAAACTTTTCCAGTGCTCCTTTACTATTTGCTTGACAAAGCTATGAGAAGTAGAAATTGAAAATATTTTGTTGTCGTAATAGAATGGTATCTTGGTCTTGGGGGCTTTATGCTTAAGTTCTTCAACCATACCCCTTTTCTCTGCAGCAATAACGTCTACAAAGAACTGCCCGATGGGGGTGGTCGAAGGAACGGTGGAACTCGAACTTCCATCCTTCTTTTTCTCGATGGCCTTCACAAGGCGACGCCTTTTGATCAGGGGAATTCTATCTTCCTCTGACTCATCTTCGACAGTCTGCCATGTCTACCTTTAGGCGTTCTTTCCTTTCTTCCTCGGTTACGACCGCTAGGATTCGAAGAGCTCCTGTCGTGGTCGTAAGAGCATTCTCACAAATGAACTACACTCGAGTGACAATTTTTTTTTGTGAAAGATCTGCGATTACAAAGATATAATCAACAATTGCACTCAAAATTAGCAAAAAAACGCTAAGTTGATTATTACTTTACCTCCTTCATAATCCCTGGTCAGGTCAGTAGTCCCCAAGTACTTCCACATGGGGTGTACTCGATCCTTCGGGGGACTAATGCGGCGCATGATGAAGTACCTCACCATGTGCCATCCGGTCAGCCCCTCCTCCCTCAAATCTTTGATGGCTTGGATGTAGGAGGTGATCCGGTCGAGGTCGCTTGGAGCCGAGTCCCAAGATGAACTCTTCTTTGCGGGTTTCCCCGTGAAGAAAAAGGCTATCGTCCTTGGACAAGGTCCAATAGAACCACCCCTTCTTTCACCCTAGCCACAATGATTGGGTGAACATCTAAATGTACTCTCTTGACTTTCCGTCGTGGAGCTTCAGATCGCAGCTGCATGCGATTTCGCTGTGCTTACTCATCCCGTAGAAGTACCAAAAGTGATCCAAATCTGGAAGAATTCCAAGATAGGCTTTGCATAGATAAACAAATACACTCAGCATTGTGATAGAATTGGGAACCAAGTTCACCAATTCTACCCCAAAAAGCTAGAGTATGACCATCAGAAAAGGGTGAACGGGCAGTCAAAAACCACATTCACAGTAGCCCAGAATACTGGAATGGTATCCTTCTTACCCGAGGGCCAATGCTGACCCCATAGCGTTGGTCCACTTCACCAAACCGCGCCTTGGAATCTTCTCTGCTACCATCTTCTACACATCCATCTCGGATTGCAGACCATTTATTCTGAGTAAGTTTGATTTGGATTTGGAAGAATTTGAAGAAGGATTGCAAACTTGGTTGGCGGCGGAGAGAACAAGAGCTCGAGAGCTTTTAAAGCAAATGGGGAAAGTAAAAACCCTAAGTCACACCCTTGGTAGATTTTAATAACCGCGGATCTGAGTTAAAGATCGTGTGAACTCAACAATTGCGACCCCTTCGGGAGCCACTCCCGATGTACAGATCTGTGAGAGTCGGTTTGCATTCTTTAATCTGTCTGTTCGGAAAAAGCAATTCTATCTTTTTGACTCAAGTAAAATTATTTTCTTGACCAAGCTAATTTGTGGTCATGGTCAAATACCAATCAGAAAGACTCTGCTTTCGACCACTATTCTACGACCTCCTTTCCAAGTAAGTTATTTTTACTTGAAATTGGGGGGCTAGATGGCGAGGATCTAATAATCCTCAATTAATTAAATTATTTATCAGTAATTGTTATTATAGGTAGCAACATATTCATATTATTCGTAAAGATACCCCTTATCATTAATAAGAAAGAAGTTTAGCTGGGTGGTCGTAAACTATTTTATGACCACCCTATATGGTCGTAAGTGCTTCTACGACCACTTAGTAGTTGTAAGATTTTCTACGACCACCTCATGATTGTAAGTCTTACTACGATTACTTTATGGTCGTAAGCTTTACTACGACCGAGTCAACTACAACCACTCTATAGTCAACAAAGCCTACAGACATGTGAGCCCAATCGATTAGGGACATTTATACGCTGTATTTAATACACAATATAATTAATATGTGATATTATTCTCTAGGATAACTGCACATATTAAGTCTCTTTCTTTGACATAACTGGAAGGCGACGTGGGAGTGTTCATCTTTGACAGTAATCGTCACAGGACATGTGTATTTCATCAAACGGTGAGATGTCTCTTGATACAAGACAACCGCCACCCCTTCACGCGCTATATAAGGAGTAAAGCTGGTGGATAGAGGGCAGATCAAGCAAAGGAACAACAACAACAACAAAGATACGATCAACAGACACAAGTTATTAAGTTCTAGTTCTAGTGATTTCTTCCTTGTTGTAAAGTATAATCAATACAACAACACAGGAGTGGTGTTATTATTCTCTCAGGAGAAGGCCCGAACCTGTATAAAATCATTGTGTCTTTTTCTTTGTGGTCTAACTCAAATAAAGTCTCCAGTATTCATTCGTAATATCGATACTAAACTCGACACCTATCTAAACTTTAAAGATAAGAAGTAATCTAACAAGTTATTACATTTTCTGATAAACAGATATAATAGAAGGCTAGCTAATGAAGTTTCAAAACAAAAGAAAAACATCCCCAAGCTTCTATGAATTCGGATGCAGGAAAGCAAAAAGGAAAAAAAACACCGATGCATGCCGCAATTTGAACCAAGACACCACATGAATCCTAATGTCTCTCTCACACCATGCAAGCATATGCGTCTAATAATTGGGACACTCCAAAAACTAACAATGTCATGCTTACGTGAAGAGAAATACTACCCTTACTTGCTTACATATCAATTTTGAGATTTTACCAGACTTATATGAAGAGTTTTGGGGAATTTGACAACAGGGAAAAGTGAAACATTAAACAATTTTCGAGGAGCTTCCATGAGTCTCACTCTTTGGTCGGCCATCACCAACTTCGGTCTGTCACGACCTTTGCCCTCAATGGCTAACAATCTTAACACATAATGCCATCCACATAATCTACGAACCCTCAACCTTAAGTGTAATGTCTTCTTAACACACAATTGCCACCTTCTCTAGGTAATCTTACTCTTGATTTTTCTTATCTACATAAATATTAAAAATATATGGTAATCAATGAGGATCTAATAATCCTCAATTAATTAACTATCTATCTGTAATATTCATTATAGATGATAATATCTTTATACAACCTTCAAGGATACCCCCTCATTATCAATAATGAGGGACACCATAAATGCCTAGTGGTCATAAGCTATTCTACAACCACCCTGTATGTGTAACACCCTAAAATTGGCTTTTAGTTCAAATGACTAAAATTATAGAATTTTGAAAACTTTTTAATGCGCCCTGTTGAGATTCAAATTTCTCTAAGTTTGGTTTGAGAATATTTGTCGAGGTAAGAATTTTAAGAAATCGATTACGAAAGTCAAACCAAAATGAGATCAATAAAACTTGAAAATAGGTAAAATTTTAAATCTAAATCTAATCGACAAATCGAGAATTTGAATTCGAACCTGAGTTTAAAAAGAAAGGAAAACGAAAATAAAATGGAACCCTAAAATCCAGTTTGGGCCGAAAACCACCCGACCCAGCCCGACGTCTTCTTCTTTTCTTTTTTTCTCTTCTTCTTTTTCTTTATTTTCTCCCTCCCAGCCCACTCGCCAGCCCCTTTGCCCCTCCCCTCTCCTTCCTCCCCTACCTCCTTCACCCGATGGCTTCCCTAGCGCAATGCCGAGCCTAACCACCCCCATCACCACCACTGTCGCGCCACCGCCTGCATCATCGCCGTCCTCGCCCATTGCGTTGCCCACGCCTCCCACCTGCTCCCGTCTCGTTGTTGCCCCTATGCTTGCGTCACCGCACATAGCAACGTCCCGCGCGCGCCGCCCGTTCGTCTCACCGAGCTTCATGCAAGAACTCATGCTCGCCTCCCCTCTACTTAAGTTGTGCCTAGTCTGTGCGCCGCATTCACCACACCACGCCTGCCATTCCCCCTTCTTTCCCTTCTCCACCAAGAACAAACACGCGAGGCACAAAGTCTCTGTTTCCTCTACAGCATTGCCGAACGGTTTTGGTGCGCTCCGGTCGCGACCGTCGCGCTCGCAGCACCGCCTCGGCTTCCTTGCCCATGCGATCATCATCCTCTTCTCCCCCTTGCTCGGAATCTCCTAGAACGGTCATGCCACCATTTATCCCCGAGGCCAGTCACCTCCCCGCTCACCGTCCCTATCAATTCGGTGAGTTCATCCAATTCCTATCATGTCATCTCATGTTCCCGAACCACTGTGACCTTTCCCCTCAACCAACTTGGGATTTCACCAACCAGGGCATTACGCCACCATCGTCCTCCTTTGCCACGACAGAAACCGCCGCCGCCATCCCTGCGGTTCCTCAATGAGCCCCCGAACCAAATCCCCCTACTAGAGCACCCTCTCACCCTCCTCATTTTCTTCCCCCGCCAATCTTTTGCCCTCCCCCTTGGCCAGCCGTTGCCGCCGCATAAAGCTCGTTGCATCGCTGCATGACACCGGCTCTCCTCGGCTATGCTCCGCCAATGTTGACGGCTCCAGAAGGTTCCCCTCACCCCACTGGTGCTCACACACAAGTTGTATCGCGTCACCATCGGCCCGCATGCCATCTCCACCGTGCATGCTCGCCCTATCGCCCTGGCGTTCGTCTGGCCGCGGCACCACCACCCATGGGCTCGTCTCGGCCTCCCCATTCCATTTTGCCCGTCCTCGATCGGTGTCGTCGCCTCCTCCATCGGCGCTGCCCTTGCGACCGAGCCGCCCTGTCATCCCCTGTTCTGCCCCATTTCTCAGCTCCTCCTCTCTGTGATTCTTTCCATGTGTACCTCTCTGTGTGTATGTTGTGTAGGAGTAGCTGACAGTGGGCCCTCCCCAGTGAGTGATTTAGGGTAATGCAAATGATAACGAGCTAAGCTAAGTAATATGTCAATATTTGTATAAGGGCAAGATACTAATTTAATCAAGAAAGTGTAGTGTATCCAAGGACAGTGAATCTATTCAAACAAAGGGTTAGTTAGCAATGATTAGTGATTTGCTTAGTGTAGTTAGTTTAGGTAATTCGAGAGTAACTAAGAATTAGTGAGCTAATAGCATTACACTCAAAAGAGTGAATTCAATTAGGACTTGTGTAAAAGGTAAGTCTCTATGACGGTGGGCCATAGGGTGTTAACCCTCTCAAAGTGCTTTCAATGTAATACATATATAGCATTGTATCCCACATAATCAGATGCTAAGTAGGTTAGCTAAGAATTGCATTAAGTTAATAAGTGATTAGTTAAAATGATACAATCATGTCTATGCATATACATAAACTCCAATGCCATGTAAGCCCTAAGCCGATATAAATGATAATGACCATGGGTTAATCAAATGGTTAATTTAATGTGATTAGTGTAGACGATTATAAAGGAACACGGGTAGGCTACACTAGTGCAATTTCAAAAATCTACTGCGTAACCAAGGAACCTCCGCTAGTAATAGATCACGAGATTACCACTAGACGCGCAGACTCGCAGTGGAAGAAGAGTCAATGTAGCGTGTTGGTGCGGTTGTAGTCGTACTAGTATCGCGCCTCCTCCAAGTGCTCCTTGTGACCATCACAAATTGCGTATCATCCTAGCGTTGAAGCCTCGCAGCAACGCTTCCAAGGTATTCACACGTACAGGGCAAGGACACCACAAGCTGGAGTGCTAGCGTCAGCTGCGCGGTTTTGGCGAGGGAGGTGTGGCGACTAGGGTTTCGAAAATTCTGAAAATCACATTAACCATATGCCACCGCCCCTCTATATATAGGCATCCATGATGGGTCTCGAACTTTGAGGCCCATTAGGAACTCGTGGCCTACAAGAATTTGGATCACGATCCAAAATGTGTTCCAACCCTTTAAGCGTGCGACCCTATAGGTTCACGTACACTTGGACATGGCCCGAGTGCTCCTACTCGTCCACTAATCAGTAGTGGCCCCTAGCAGGACATACCAACTCCTGATTATACGTAAAGATCACATCAGACGAATCTTAACAAATCTCATATGTATTTCCCTTTGCCTCATGATATCGGTCAAACTCAAGGCGAGTACGTGCCATCCTTGTTGGTTAGCTCGACCACTCTTTCTTGATCACGTGAGTCGAATTCCTCGACTATGGTTAACTCTTTATCCACAAGTAGCATGGCCATGCATTTATGAAATCCGATCACTCGAGAGGCCTAGAGATATCTCTCCTGTTGCATGGAGGAGCAAATCCCATCTTGATCGACCATGCCTCAACGCATGTATCATGACAAACCCGAAAGCTACCTTTATAACTACCCAGTTACGGAGTAGCGTTTGGCAACCCCTAAGTAAGTTACTACACATCTCGAGTATGTGCGACGACCTCAAGTTTAAGGATATAGCATACGCATTGTAAATGAGACCAACTGATGACATATAAGAATACAACATTCTCGTAGTGTCTCATGGTCGGTCGATCCAACCCCGTGTTTCGCTAATATGTGTCGATATTATTGGTTTGATATCTCCACATCTATGATCTGTGAAACATGGTCGCCAACCAATACATATGCTAGTCTATTCATATGTGTTTTCATATGTTTCCAACTAGGGGTCGCTTTAGAATAATCATCGCAAATATAAATATAGAGTTTCACAATCAAGTCACATACTTGATAATAAATATTAACGATATTATTCTTGGAACAAGATAATATATTATCCAATAAATTATGAATATAACGAAATATAATAATATCTATGATTGCCTCTAGGGCATATCTCCAATAGATTAGATGTCAAGTAGTTTGTCATTACCAATAAACTGAAAGGACACATCTAATCATGGGTCATATATCTAATATAGTGGTCTCAACGACATGTTGTAACACCCTGGCTATTCGGAAGCCAAGATGTCACCTAAATCATCTAACATACATCCATAATGCAGAAGAATTTGAATAATAACAACTAATGATATAAAGAAATCACTATTTAATAGAACCATGGCATGACAACAGTCTGAATTCAAGCAAGTGTAATGAAGGGTGATCGAAGATCATAAGCAATTCATAATCAAACATAACATGGAGAAGATATCCTTCCTTCACCATCTAAATTTAATTATTACAGTTCATCACTTAACGAGTGAAAGATAGAAACTAAATCATATTGTTGAACTTGAATATGGTGAATTGCATTATTAGTGCGTGTCTACTCCCTCCCGATAGAGCCAGCATCAATGATCACCTAAAATAAAACAAACAAAGCAAGAATGAGTCCGTGACTCAGCAAGTACAGTGAATAAATGAACATACCACAAATACGAATAAGACCTCATCATTAAAGAATGCGAACATACCCCGAATGAGTATATGAATGAATAGAATGAATGGATTTAATAAAAAGAATGGACTGCACACATGATTATACCGGTATAGCTAGTGACACACCTGTCGGTGTGCACTTAAGCCCGTATTTATCGAAATACGGGGATCCAAAATACCGTATGAAGAACGTTTCATACGGGTGTCCAAAACTGCCCACATTGGAATGGTGGGACTTCACATGCCCATACTGGAATTGATGGGACTTTAGACTCCACTCCCGTGAAGCTCCACTCCCGTGGGCGGAACATGAACATGGATGCATTAATGAATATAAGAATTATGACTAACATCATCTCGCACACATATGAAAGAACATACGCAAGGAACATAATCCTTGGAACCTCTTGTATTCTTTAATCTCCACTCCCGTGGATATTCCACTCCCGTGGACAGAACATGAATATTGAAGCTTCTCTCATATCAAACAACACAATACTAAACATCGAGCATCCAGTAATTACAAATCACACAAAAGTCAATGTACTTGCCTTGTGATAAGCTGCGGTAGAAGGTAAAGAAGATATCTCTAAACCGAAGCCTCTCTGCCTACAGAAGTAAGTACTCGAAATAAATACAACATAACAGAGCGTTTCCATTAACGTTCTACAACGCCTTCCCGACAACCCACAATTAACTAGTTAATTCTAATCTGAAAACAGATTACTCAGGCACAGCCCGAAACTGGACAGCAGAACGGTAAAAATCATATCTATTGGTCTGGAACTCGGAATGAGGTGAGACCAATTTCTATGGATTCTTAACTGACATATCAACAATACTCTAGTTGACAAGGTAACCCAATTCGGCCAATTTAATTTACTGACAGATAACTGAAACAGCAGAACAGAATCTGTCTACACAAATAAGTCAGCAGTATTAAAACGATCATAACTTTTAATCTACAACTCCGCATTGAGCGTTCTTTAACAATATCAAAATCTAAGACCAAGGCCTACAATAACCTAGTTGGGTGGAAGCCCTGAATTTTACATTAATACAATCATATTTTAAAAGACAACTTGACAGTTTATTCTCGTCAGGATTCTGGACAACAGAGACGAAAACTACCGTAACTTTTGATCCGCACGTCGGAATTCAGTGTTCTTGGCGGCCACCGAAAGCTAAGAACAAAACATACATAACTCTAGGAGATCAAAATCCTTAATTCTACTTCTAAGCACACGAAACAGGCCACGCAAGAAACTGGACAGAATTGAAATTACAGCAGACAGCACATGATCCGATCAAACCTAATCAAATTCGCCTCTACGATTAACCAACAACGAGAATCGAGAACCGTTACCCTTGGAGCACCAGGAAGACGATGAAGATCCTTGTAGAGGATGACCCTCAATCCCCCCTTCTTGAGCAGCAAGTCCGCTGAAGCGGCCCTTCCTTCGCGAGGCCGGCGGGGGAGATCAGCATCAAGGAATGGGAGGCGCTCATCCATGGATGGGGCAGCTCCAAGGGAGGAGGTGGAAGGGCGCAAGGGAGAGGGAGGGGTAGGGGTAGGGGCGGCTGCAAGAGGGAGGGGGAGGGGAAATTCGGCCAAGGGGTGGGGGTAAGGGGCAGCTAGGGTTTAGAAGGAGGGGGCGGCTTGGGCCTTGGGCCCTAGGGCACCTTCCCCCCTTAATGGCCCACCCCTGGCCGGCCAAAGGGATGGATGGGCTTGGGCCGGCGGTCCACACACCAAAGATCCCCAAAACTTTGAATTTAATAAAATTTCCAACTCCCGAATAAAATTCTCTCTAATCTTTATTACATTTGCTATCGAATATTGAGTAAATTCCCTCTACGAATAGTATTCTCGCTAAATGTAACTTGGGGTATTACACATGTAAACCCTAGGCCAAGGCTAAGGTGATAAGAGCATTAAGAATACTTGACTAAGGTTAGTTAGTAAATGTTACATGAAGATGTTAATGAATAAAACACAAAACCTTGTGTCCCTATTATTACAAAGTTAGACACATAAAATGTCAAACAACTGGTAGGCCCTAGGCCATTGCTATAACAAGGGTAAATGATAATAACGACAGTACATCAATGGCATGTACAACAACTAGTAGAGTAGTAGTAAAATAATACATCATAGAAGCATACACTTACAAGTAGGCCCTTACTAAATTGTCGATTAGGTAAAATGATTACCTTAGTTAAAGCCTAATTAGCATTATGATACATCACCAACCTCTAAATCTATACACCTAGACCTATACATTAAGGAGTAATATTAGATAGTCATAGAGGTTAGTGATAGCTATGGCCTAGCTTCATGCTAGTGATAGTAACCAAGACGATAGGGTTGATCGCTACACGAGGACTAGTACATAGCCCATAGGTCTGGTAGTATAGCTATCTACGTAACAAGAAGTATCATTAGCATGTGCTGTAGTTAAGGATCAACCTAGTATGATAGGTTTACTTAGTATATGTCAAGCCACGTAAATAGTAAGACTAATTAAAGATCACCTCGAAGATGAACCCAAATCCATAGACACCCCTGATCAAGTTATAAGGCTGGTGTCTAGCTAATGCTTGGAAGTTCCAGTTAAAGCTTATGGAACTTCCTTGATAAATATAAAATCATAAAGGAATCATTAAGTTAACTAGGTCCCATGTGTCGGTGAGACTTATGTCTACCCTATACGAACCTTGAATTTATGCATATGTCTCACCTGACTATCATAAAACTTTCTCAATAAATAGGAAATAATAACAAAAGAAATCATTAGGTCAACTAGGCGCCGCGTGTGAGTAGTGGTGATATGTCCCCAAGTGGATGATAGTAATTCAGCCACCAATCAACATCATCTAGGCTCCAGCTATCACCCATCGCTATCCACTCCTGGTAAAAGGACACCTCGTGAACCGAGTGTGGATCAGAGGATCCTATCTAGCAAGGTGACATCTTCCATCCAAGTAACCGATGAGGAATATTCCTATGAATATTCGCTCCCTTCTACTGGAGTCCTAACTTCTTGCACCAGCGGATTTTCTGAGAGCTCGATCCCTCTCGCCCTCACTCCAGATCAAATGGTTACCTAATCCTAAGTCTGACTATCAACCCAAAACCCCACCACTAGACTAAATGAATAGAGTTTGGACTTATCTACTTTGGTCTAAAGTATTCCCTTCATTCCAAATATCCCTGGATATACTTCGTTCCGTGTGAAGTATTTCCTTCATCAACTTCCTTTGGATATACTTCGTTTAAAGTATTTCCTTCGTCAACTCCACTAAGTGTGATTAGTTTCATTTAGAGTACTTCCTTCTTTCAAGATACTGTTGGATATACTTAGTTTCACTTGAAGTATTTTCCGCTTCGCACACTCTTGGGTTGATTGACTTTCATTGAAGTGTTTCCTTTGTTATTTGCCTTTGGATTTATTGTATTTTATTTGGTTGTCTTTCAGATGTTCTTGGGTTCAATCGTAATGTAAGACCCCGGGATTAACATCCCAGATCTTCTGTGCATAACTGAACTAGTCCCATGTTCAGTGGCTAGCTCACACAGTAAACAAATGTGATAACACAACCATAAACGTTAAAAGTTATTAAATAACAAAAGAGTTGATTACGAGATAACCTTACAGGGCAACATTAAATAAACACAGCGGAAGACGATGAAAAAGTATTAGGGTCCAGCAATCTGCCACAGGCAATCGACTGGGGTAGCGGCCTAGTCGTCAAGATCCACACCTGAAGCGAAGTTCTTCTCCTCTAAAATTTGTTTGCATTAAGCAAGTATGAGCACAACTTCCATACTCGCAAGTTACACCCGTCAAATAACAACATGATATGCATAAATGGATGTAACAAAGGAAGGCTTATAGTGTCATTTGTGCGAAAACAACATTAGACATTAAATACCATACTAAGTTCAAAAGCTCAAGTTTTCTAAAATCTAAAATTGATTTTGAATTGATAAAGATAGTGTAAGCACCAACCTAACACCAACATAAACACAGGCACCAACCCGGGGCTTCGACCCATAACTTTTCTCATGAACACCCATTTATGTCAAAACTATTTTACAAAAACATTTTGAAATCGAAGTCTAACTTTGAGTGGCTTTGCCAGCATGTCCATGACCGAGGACACGGCTATTCGAATAGTTTTACACTCTGCAGAGGTTGTACAACTTTACCCACACGAGATAATCAACTTTTAATGTCCGTCTGACACACTTCCGAAGGTGTGCGACTAAGTGATCATCACGAGGCCTTTACAATCCATCATTCCACCATAGTCTTCCCTCGCTAAGGTTTCGCCCCCTTTGGACTACCCGTCCGTAGAGTTCAGGTCCCCTCTTGCGCCAGGTGGGACTAACAAAGATCATAACATGCCTACCCACCGCACCAACAGGAACGACCATGATGGAACTTTGCAAATTAATCAACCAAGTCCTACTCATACAAGACATGTGGTAGTACGATGTGGCTTAGCAATATGTGGCTCGAAGACCGGTCCTTAACTGACCTGGGCGACAACCACAGAACCCTGGCCTTCAACCTACCCAGTTGAGCCTGTGCATAGACCTGCACCCACTAGACAACCATTTCGCCCAAGTCCAAACCATCATTTTATTTCATTTTTCAAAATCATTTATAAACTTCCATAACACACCAATGCTATGGATACAATTTAAACCACAATCGATTTTTGGCTGAAATTCCCCAAATCAAACATGTTTGGTCTATAAGCATGGCTAAGCACAATATTTTCCAAATGATCCTAGTCCATAGTGTTGTATCGACTAAGTTTTTATCTAGGGTGACAATATGTTTGATTCGATATCAAAATTGGCCATACAAAGGATTTAGGCATATCTATGAATTTAAAAACAGGAATTTAAATAGTTGAATATAAATAAGCATGCAATAATAATTTGGAACAGAATTTAAATAATTTTAAATATTGGGTGCAAATATGATCAAGAATGTAACTTGCCTTGCTCAAATAGTTTCTCTCAAACGGCGTCGAAATCTGACTCTCCGAAATCGTAGAAATCTATACGCGAAAATAAGTCAAATTCAAACTAAATTCAAATAAGATTCAAATTAACTCCAAATTGAATAATTTTGGTTTAGTTGGCTAGATCTTGAATTTAGATAAATTTAGAAATTTGAATGGGCTCAATCGGAGTTCAGATGCAAAAGATATGGGCTTTTAAAGTTTGAATTTACATGAAATGTTAGATTTAGGGTTTAAAGGAATTTGTGGTCAAATGAACTCAAAATTAAATAATTGTGGTTTAGTTAGCTAGATAGTGATTTTATACCAATTTTGCAATTTGAATCACCCAATTTGGAGCTGGGATTCAAAAGATATGAATTTTCTAAGTTTAAAATATATTAAAAACCTAAATCTGATTTTAACAGAATTTCTTGAATTATTTTTCTAAAAAAAAACCCTTTTATTGCGCAATGCTGATGTCAGCAGCTGATTTTCGGAATTTAAAGAATTAAAATTAAATCCCTGACTTGTGGGACCCACAAGTCGCTGACCAATGTATGGTGGATGGGTCCGTGGACGCGTTTGAATCGGCGGGGTGGATCGTACACGCGCGGCGCCGACGGCCGCCACGGGCGATGACGATGCGTGGCTGGCTGACGTGGTGCACACGTGGTGTCGAGGTGGCTGCCACACCAGCACAAGGCCGGCGGCGACGCACGGTGACCAATGGTCGCCGGCGATCGGGTACGCAGTAGTGGCCGAGGAGACACCGAGTGTAGAGGGACGACGGGAGCATGATTCTTACCACGCGCACTTAGCACGGAGAATCGCCGCGCGAGTGAGAGCGGCGGTGATGTGCGGGTTAACGGCGGCGACGAGGTACAGCGGTGCGCCGACGAAGCGGAGGCGAGCACCAGGTCGGCGAAAGCGCGGCGAATCCAATGGTGCCGGTGGCGAGGACGCGGAGGCGGTGGCGGCGACGCTAGAGGCGGCGGAGTGAAGCTCGGCCGGGAACGAAGATACGCCGATTCCGGCGAGGTGAGAGCGAGAGGGGAAGAGTGAGTGACGGGGTCGGGATGAGGAGAGGGAGGCGCACCCGAGGCGTGCTTTCATAGGGGAGGAGGGCACGGAGGAGGGAGATCGGTGCGGGGAAGGCAGCGGCCGTTGCGGAGCTCGCGGACGAAGTCGTGCGCGGAGAAGGGGGAGAAGATATGGGCGAGGGCGGTTGGAGGCTCCGAGTTTGTGCGCACGTCGTGCGGGGGACGCGGGTGGTTGGGGCGACGTGGTTAGGGAGCTCCGTGGGCGAGAATGGCGGCAGTGGGCGCGGCTCCGCGGGGAAGAAGGAGGTGGGGGAGACGATGAAGTGGGGTCGTCGGATCTCCATCCGACGGTCGGGAGAGTGGGAAGGTGTGGGCGTTGGATGGCCGTCCGATTCACATCGGACGGTGGGAGGAAGAGGGGAGCGGGCGAGCGGAGGGGGCCGGGTCGAGTGGGCTGGCGGCTGCGTGGGCCAAGCGGGCCGGGGAAAAGAGAAAAAGGGAAATGGGCCGGGAGGTTTAGGCCCAATGGAATTTTAGGGTTTTCAATTCATTTTGTAATTTAAATATTCTGATTAATTCAAAATAGTTTTAGAAATTATCAAAATAAATCCAAAAATTATGAAAAAAAATCATATAAATTCCCTTATCTATTTTGGACTTAATAAAATTATTTCCGACTTAAAGTTGGATTTTAATTTTGCAAATAAATTATCTTGGCTTCAAAAATACTTTGGAAAAAGCTTTAAAATTTCCAGAAAATCCTAGAAATTAAGTAAATTTTATTTTTCAGATTAAGTCAAATAGAACTTCAAGAGCTTCAAATAAATTTTAAATTTTTACTTTTAAAACTTTAGAAATTCAAATAAAGCATTGAAACTCTATCAAATTTTAGAAAATTCAATAAAATAATTATTTTATTTTATTTTAATTTTGGTAACATAACCATGGGATGTTACACGTATTCTGCGTAGTTAGAATCTGTAGCAATGGCAGGAACAGTAGTCCCAACAAGAACGAGGTCGAGATCAAGATCAAGATTATCAGAACATTAATCAAGAACAGGACCGAGGTTATCAAAAATTGAGCAAGGCGAGTCAACACTTTGTTCATGTTGCACCTACTTTTGAAATGTAATTATATTATTTTAAATTATGAAATTGTATTGCTATGATTTATACAACTATATTGGCCTAGCTTATAGTTAACACCTTAATGATAATTGTGTATAACATTTCTATCTTTGAACTTGGACACTATCTTTTATCACCCTAGAACTAATGGTATACATACTAGTTAATAAGTCCGTATCTAAGTATCATACTTAGCCTTACTTAGATATATTGACATGTGGGCAATGATTTGCCCTGATATTATTCAAAACATGAAAACTGGATTTAGACCATCGAGGTTGGAGCATGTCTAATATGTTGACTAGAAAAGTATTTCAAAACAAAAAAAAATAAAAAATATATTTTGACTCGGGCGGTTGAAAAGCGTAGCAGGTGCTGGAAAGAGCACAACAGAGTGGGTATGGGGAAGTTCCACCTGCGTCAATAAAGGACCGAGTTCTTATGATGACCTCTCGTGTAAAAATAGTACAACTATAAGTCTATAATGGGTACAACCTGGCTAATTAATTTGTTCGCATCAACGTTGCTTCATCGTCCCACTCATGTGGTATTATTATAGTCTTAATTGACAACCACCCAGAGGATTGGAGTTCAAAGGGTGGCGCGGCTATAATGCATTTGAAAACCACTATGACGTAAAAGGGGGCTACGGAGGGTGGCATGCACTATGGTCTTAGTTGACAACCACCAGAAGGATTCGAGTCCAAAGGGCGGCGCAGCTGTATTGCATAAGGAAACCACCTTCGATAGTGAATTCTAGTGTAGGATCAAGGATAATCGACTAGAGGGGGTGAATCGGTGGTTTTTTTAAAAAACTTTAGTCTAAAAACATATTTTTAGCAAGTAAAGCTCACAAATTCAATTTCACAATTCAAGACCTAAATAGTCCAAATCTTTCTAAGTGCTGTAATACCCCGAAAGTGTGTTAAGCATTAGTCGGGAAAGATTAGAAGTTCGGGAGAGAATTAAACGTAATTGCGGGAAGGATCAATCGGAAATTGCGCAGCACAAACAGCTTAGAGAGGGGATTTTGTTGTTTCCAACCCAACTTGGGCTTGGGGCCCAAGGGCCCAATAGGTGGCCGGCCAAGGAAGGGGCACTAACCTAGCACCCCCACTTCCCCACTCCTCCTCCTCCACCTTGTGGCCGCCACTCTCCACCTCCTCCTCCATCTTGCGCCTCCCTAGCACCACCTCCATGGCTACCTCACCTTGCGCCTCCCAGCATCTCCCTAGTCCCCATGGCAGCCGGCCAAGGAAGAAGAAGGTGACCTCCTTTTGGGTGGCCGCCAAGAAGGAAGAAAAGAGGGAAGGGAGAGGAGAGAAGAGAAGGAAGAGGGATCACCAACCGGAGCTTACGATCCTCAGCTGCACCAAGGGTAACGAAGACCCTTCCCCGCTGAATCTTTTGTATTAGATGCGTTTATGAATTCGTTTTGTGGATCGGTCGCCGATTGCTATTAGATTGCGTTCTGTCCAGTTTGTTGTGCGGCCAGTTTCATATATTTAGAGGCCGAATTAGGGGTTTTGGTCTCCTAGAGAGTTGTAGGTTATGTTCGTAGCTTTCAGTGGCCACCAAGATCACCCAAATCCGATTAACGGTCGGGAAGTTATGAATGTTTTAGTATCGCTGCTCTTTTAATCTGTCAGTTTTGGGCAGTCTGTAGAAAACTGGTTATTACTGCTAGTTAAAGGAAAATCAGGGAACCTCAGTATAACGAAAAATGTGGGTAATTTCTATACCTTTTCATAGAGTTAAAGAACACGAGATTTGGACTTTCGTAGCAAAAGTTATGGTGGTTTTAGCGTACTGTCCAGAGAACCCGACGAGAATTCTGTCGTCTAATGGTTGGTTTGATAGGGAAGTTAATGGCAGAATCAAAGGGCTCCCCAACTAAGTTTATTTAGGTAATTTAATTACCTTTTCATAAAGCCTAAGATCATCTTATTTGGATTCTTGAGCAGAAAGTTATGTATTTTAGAAGTTGACTGTCCACAGCGGTACCAAACGATCGCTAGAAATTGGAGGTTTTGTTAACACTTGAGAGTTAGCGAGTTCCGTTGTGTTGTTATTTATGCTTTTGGTTCAGCATGTTGGTCTTAGATTGGGGTACCTTTATGTTCAGGTGGGAGCGCGTTCCAGGGCAGCACCCTCTTCGCGTCCACCGCTCTCGCACGGTTAAGGCAAGTATTCGGTTGTTGCATAATTATGTTTGGATGATAAGATTGTTCGTGAATGCTTGCAGTAACTATGCACGGATGTTATTGTGATGAGTTCTCATTTATCTTGATGAATGCAAGTTATGGTAAAGCTTTCTTTGTACATTGCTAATCCATACATGGTGAGGTGTACACGTTGAACTCTTGTGTATGAAAGATGTTGACATAGAGCATATGCATAATTGAAACATGTTTGAGACTCGATGGTGTATGCATGTTTTTGATACATGATAGCAAAGTAAAGTGGCTGGCATGATGTTATGATCCAAGTATGGTTATGCTCTATTTATGTTCAATGTTATTGTATTTGGTATATTGATGATGAATAGATACGTGCATGTGCATATTGAGATCTTCTTTGAAGCTTGGTCACGTGGTGACCAAGTATGCATTTCTTTGAGGTCCCCGTCATGTATGGACGGGCTTGAGGTCCCACATTCGTGGAATGTGGGCTATGAGAAAAGAGGTCCCCATCATTCTGATGATGGGCAAAGGTCCCTATACATGTGGTGTATAGGCTCTTGGTCCCTGTGCTAGAGGGCACAGGCATGGGTATGCAGCGACGGTTGCATACTTTGCATTACCGGTAAAATGCAAAAGTTAAAGAGAAAGAGAAAGAGCACTTGAGCATCTTGCATCTTGCATCGCATGAGCATATGACATGTTTATAATTGAGATGGTAGATGGTTGTTAATGTTACAGTTGTCTATGTTATTGTTGCCATTTGATGTACTTGCTGGGTCTTTGGACTCACTCTTGCCGTTGTTGTGTTTTTAGGTACCTCTATACAAGAACGGCATGCATGGGAGGGAATAGTAGTGGATGCACAATCGCACGAACTACTCACATTTGGACTAATAGATTGATAATTTAGTAGTTGAGTAATTGCATAAAGAATCTCTTATGATTACTCACTATGCTTGGGATAAATTGTAATAGAGTTGATTAGAGGATTATGAATGTCATTCTGTTTATGTTTTAGTTGTTTAGCATGCTATGGATGATGTAGTGATGTTAGCATAGTTATGGATATCTCTTGTTTTTGTTGGAGGCTGGATTAGTTAACTATGTTATATTTAAATGTTGGGACCTCTGGTTTAGTAACTAAACAAAGGAGGTTCTGTCGGATTTTAGAGAATTATTTCAATGTTAAAATGTTATTGTGTTAGTTTAGTAGCATTCCAGGCCTTTGTCAGGCTGGGGTGTTACAAGTGCACTACTCACTCTGGATTTAAGCTAAACAATCTAGTCAAGATACAATATTGCTATATGAATAAATGCACTAAGAGAAGAGTAAAAGAGATAAACCACAATATAGAGACAAACGATGTTTTTTCGTGGTCTCAGAGACTTGCCGGTCTCCACTAATCCATGCCGAGAAAGCTTGAACAAATCAAGCCGACTCCACACGAGCACGTCCCTCGATCACTAGAGGTAGCTCTTCTCCACTCCGGAAAGGCGAGCTTCAACCTTCACAAACACTTGGATCTTCTCAGAAACTTCTTGAAAAGATCACTAAATCACCTTCCTCAAGCCATCTAGGAGGCGGTAACCTCCAAGAGTAATAAACCAATGACACTTCTCTTGAAGATGCTCAAGTGCCACAAATATCAAACTCAACTCAATGCACTTGGAAAAACCTCAGCAACCTTTGCAAGATGGAAGTTTTGCTCTCAAAGAGTAGAAGAGTAGGCAAAGGGCTCAAGAGTATTCAATAAGGTTCTTAAAGAATCCCTTGCTGCAGGGGGTGAGGTATTTATAGCCTCCACCCACTTTACTAGCTGTTGCACTCGAGATTGTGCAAAAACAGCAAGTCTGGTCAGTACAGTATAACGGTAAACTCTACTATAATTAATGCTACAGAAACTATCCGTTATGCCAGGTTCGGTCAGACCGGGTTCAAAGATATCCAAACCAGACGATACATGCTACTAGAAAAAGCTGACCGCCCTATACAGACTGAGGGTTCAGTCGGTCCAAGGATACACTTGCGGTCAGTCCAGCATGAAGAATTAAGTAGCAAGACCCAAAAACACCCTTCTTTGAAAAAAGTTGGCCGCTTCAAAGACCTGGAGATCCGATCAGTATGGTCCTCCAATAGCGGTCAGTCCGGATAGTAAAAGAGAGAAAAGGTGGAGCCAAAGAGAGTCTCTGGAAAAAAAACCAGACTACCCTACTCAGACCGGGGGTCTAGTCAGTCCGAACTTATACTTGCGGTCAGTTTGGACAGTGGAATTACAAAACAGAAGCCCTATGGAAAAAGTTGACCGCAAAGATGATCTAGGGGTCCGATCAGTCCGGCCAAGAGTTAAAGAGCAAAATAAATGTGGCCGAAAGATCACAAAAAAAAAATCCAAGATTCAAGCAAGTGAGTTTGAGCATTGTGGCACACTTTGCTATTAGGCTACTAGCCATTGATCCCTCTTCATAGTACGACTACCTATATTAGCAATCCGATCTTTTAACCTTCATACTTCTAGACCGGTAAAACTATGAAAAGATCATATTCGACTAGATACCTTTGCCTTAAGCTAGACGATGTTGATATCCAACACTTGAGTACCTTTAATGCTTTTTATCTTTATCCGAGACTAACAATTTCAAACACTGACAAAACAAGATAGTTCACAACACATGGTTGTCTTTAATTACCAAAACACTAGTCTAAGGCATAGATTCTTCACCTAGCGGATAGGGTTGCATTGGGTAGGGCATTGTAAAGGTCTTATGATCATTGTCTTAGTCTCACGCCTACAGTTGTGTGTTGACAGTATAAGTTGTCTCTTATGGGTAAAATGTGTAAACTCTACAGAGTGAGAAAACTATCTACCTAGTCGTGCCCACAGTCATGGGCAGTGTCGAGAACTTACTTGAATTAGTTTTTATTTTTATAAAACAATTTGTGGGAGGGAATGAAAAGATGGGTTAGAGCCTAGAGATTTGAGATGTTCTAGTTGAGAACTAGTGAGAAGTGCGGGATGTGACCCGAGAAAGAACATGATCGTTGGGTGGTTCGAGCCACTCAATGATATAGGAGGTTGGAGCCTTTACTAGTATTTTACAATAAAACTCAATTTTATTAAAACATGTGTTAGTTAAAAATGCTAGGTCACAAGATTTGCTACTGCATTATCTATTTCTATAAGAGGTTTTACGCAAACAAAAGAACCACAAGCCATTCCTTTTATCAGCCTTACATATTATATAACTGCATTGTGTGTATTGGCTCGTGAGTACGGTTATGTACTCATGCTTGCTCAATATTATTATTTAGTCAGTATGAAAGAAGAAGGTTGTGTGGACGCTTATGAGCATTCATAAGACTAGACATCAAGAAGACCAAGAACTAGGTCGCATGCCCCAATCGATTGTCTATGGGTATATCGTGAGGGTTCCACGTGGTATATTTTTATTCTGCTTCCGCGGTTGATTCTTTAAAGGTATTTGGCCTTGTTGGCCATTCTGAAAGACAAATGTCATAAGGTATATTTACGCTTTGTTTATTATTATGCAATAGCTTTATATTTTCGTGATATGCGTTTGATATCCAATGATGTAACTGTGAGCACTAGCTACTAATCTAGGGACTGGTGTTGTGAACACAGAAGATTCTAAATTAGAAATTTGGGGTCTGACAGTATGGTCGTAGGTCATCCTACTACCACTTCATAGTCGTAAGTTCTTCTACGATCACCTACTGATCATAAGTTGTACTATGATCATCTTATGGTCGTAAGCCTTACTACGATCAGGTCAGCCACGACCACCATATGGTAAATAAAGACCACAGACATGTGGACCCAATCGACTAGAGACCTCATGCGCCGTGTCTAATTATACATAGTAGTAAATCTATGCCTTTATCGTTTGGTACAACTGCACATATTAATCTCTGTCTTTGGCAATAACTACCATCAACGTGCGTCATTCTTCAACCGTTGAGGTGCTTTCTGGCATGGACAACTATCACCCCCTCAAACGCTATATAAGAGATAACGTCGGTGGACAGAGACAAGGAGCGATATAAGCAACAGAACAAACAGAAGTCATTAGTTCTAGCATTCGGTGACTTCTCTCTTATTATAAACACAATCAATACAAGAACACATAGACTAGGGTTGTTATTCTTTCAGGAGAAGGTCCGAACCTGTTTAAATCCCTGTGTCTCATCCCTGTGTAGTCTCGAGCAAGGAGATTCTATTTTTAGCATTCATTTCATAAGTTCGATATTAAAACATCGACAACAATATTGACACATGCTTCAAAATTCCCATAATAATCCATTAAAAAAGAGAAAAATAGAACATCTCCCATAATTGATAGCAAAAGATATATGCCACTTTTTTGTGGGACCAGATTGTAACATTTTAGATTAATTTGACATCGTTAAAATTTTAGAACAAATTTAACGTGTTTCTTTTTTTATGAATACACGTATACAGCAATGTTTCCAAGCATAGATATTAGAGTCATAGAGCAACTACATGTGTATTTTCAAATCTAGCTGCGCAATTGCGCGGACAATTTGATGAATTGTTCTAGAACTCCTAATAAATAAATAAAAACTAATTCCTATAGCTAGCATTTATGTCGTTAAAGTGGTATCTTTCCATGTCTCTATATAGGCCTAAATTTATCATATCCACTTCATCAAATGAAGGGTTTCCAGCTGTGATTTAATTTCCAAATTCATTCACTACTACAAAACAGGCAATAGCAGACACCTCATCACAGACGGTTCCAAAGGAGCCGTCTGTGTTGAACTTATACAGACGGTTCCCTTTGGAACCGCTCGAACTGCTCGTGATATGTCCTCATCACGCATTTCTTATTACCAACCGCTTGTGATACTTCACGCACGGTTGGTAAAAAGAACCGCTCGTGATGAGGATATATCACGCACGTTCATATTAAGAACCGTCAGGAAGTATCACGCACGGTTTGTAATATGAACCGCTCGTGATGAGGACAACTTATCACGCAGCGGTTTGTAAATAAAACCGTCAGGAAGTATCACGCACGGTTTTAATTTTAAACCGTCTGTGATAAGCTACTATCACAGACGGCTCTATTAAATAATCGTCTATGATATTATTATCACAGACGGTTCCCATATAGAGCCGTCTGTGATATCCAACCTCTTCTCCCGCGCGATGTGTCTCTTCACCATCGCACAACCGTCTCTTCGTCTCGCACGCCGACGATACATGCGTCTCTTCGTCTCACGTGCGCTTACTCCTAATTCTTTATAAGACGGAATAATTCACCGAAGATTAAACTCCTCCCATCGCTCTTCGTCTCACGGTTTTGAGTACGTCAATCGCCAAGTTGAGCATGCAGAGCAGTCAGGCCAGCACCAAGGCGAGGAGGTCGGTGATCGCCGCTCTTTCTCATGATGTCGCCGCCGACATCGCCGTCGGCCGTGGCCGCGAGCTCTCTCACCATGGAGGACCTATGCAGCCTACGATTAACGTACGTACATCTTTATATCTACAATATACGTACGTACATACTACTATTTATTCTAACATCTTGAATGTATGTACGTATAGTTGCAAGGCCTTGTACAAGGTGTCCAAGGAACGCGCCGTGGGGAGGCGCGTGGCGCTGGAGCGAGAGGAGGCGATGAAGTGGCAGGACAACGAGCGCTACCTCGCCGTCGTCAACCACCGCCGCCGCCGGCAACCCGGGGGCTTGTTTCATCGTCGGCCTCGGGCTTGTCTTGCGCCCCAAGACATGCGCAGCGGCCTCATGTTCTTGAATCGGCGGCCGTGGCCGCCACAAGGCGGCGGCCTACGCGCTCGGTCTCCTCTCTACGGCCGCGAGACGCGCGACGTTGGGAAGCACTACATCAGCCAGGTCGAGGACGAGCCGACCGGCGGCGGGTGCGAGACGGCCAAGACCAACCGGGAGTGCAGGCGGTGCCAGAGGCTCGCCGCGGACATGGTCCAGCGCGCGTGGGGAAGAAGGCCGCCACTCGGGTGGGTGTGGCGCTGTCGGAGGATGGCCACCGCACACGAGCATTGGTCGCGGTGTGGAAGGGTGGGGCGACTCGTCGCCTTCTCGCAGATGACGATCGCAGGATTAGGCATAAGTATACCAGTTTCTTTGCAAAGGTGTTAGACTATTTGCCATAAAATTTTAGTTTTTTAGGTTTCTAGAAAGGTGGTGCAGCTGGACTATTTTCCAAATTAAATGAATTTTTAATGCACCAAAATATACGGTCCACAAGGACAGGAGCGATTACAATTCCACGTTGACATCAAAATATACGTATGACATATTACAAGTTCATAACACATGATGTTATGGAATAAATTCATTACAATGGAGTAATTTCTTAATTAAAATATAGTCCTTCATGATGATCGACGCGCATATAGGTAGCTTCCTCGCTGGGTTCTTCCTCGAGCCTGATGTCGTCTCCGAAAGGAGGCAACTCGTCAAATTGATTGTATTCTTCCTCGTCCACTATATTCTCAACTCCGACAATCCTTCTTTTTCCATGAAGAACTACGTGACGCTTCTTATTTGCCAGGTCGGTTACATAGAAGACTTGAACAACTTGGTTAGCCAGTACGAATGGTTCGTCTTTGTATCCGACACGATCGAGGTCCACGGTAGTGACGCCGTACTTGTCGACCTTCACATGTGGGAGATGGACCCAACGGCACCGAAATAGGGGGATCTTGAAAAGCACGTAGTCGAGCTCCCATATCTCCTCTATTTGCCCATAGTATGAGCTCCTCACCATCGCATCGAATGCATCTATGCGACACCGTTGTTCGGATCGTGCTCTTCCTATCTCGAGCTGCCAGATAAAATGTGTACCCATTTATGTCGTATCTTGCCATGTGACAATTGTAAATTGTGGCCATTTTGCCAACCATAGCAGCAGATCATCACTTGATGACCTCCTACCATGATTTGCACCTTTACCCATTCGTTGAACCGACGGTTGTGTTTCTCGTGATCCAAACCTCCGACCGTCCGGATTCTGTTGGCGTACCATGTCTTTGTGCTCGTCGATGTACCGGGACACTTGGGTCATGTGTTGCAAGACCGTGAAATGGGCTTGAGCATACGTATCCAGATCGGGAGTGATTGATTTCCTTCCGATGGTCCCGATACCATCCAGCCTTCCCTCATGACGAGATAGAGGCACACCTATCGGTTCCACCTGAGCCATGTAGTCGACGCAAAACTCAATGACCTCTTCGGTTGCATAACCTTCGATGATGCTGCCCTCCGGTCGAGATCGATTCCGTACGTAGGACTTGAGAATTCCCATATACCTCTCAAACGGGTACATATGACGTAGGAACACAGGACCGCATATCTTTATCTCTTTCACAAGATGAACAATGAGATGGACCATGATATCGAAAAATAACGGAGGGAAATACATCTCAAGTTGACATAGAGTCGTCACCACCTCGGCCTGTAGAGCATCTAGTCCTTCGGGATCGATGACCTTCTGAGCAATTAAGTTGAAGAAATAACACACCTCAAGATTGCCACTTGGACCTTGTTCGCAAGATACCCTAATTGCAAAAGGAAGCATTTATGTCATCGACATGACAATCATGAGACTTCATACCAATTAATTTCAAATCTTGCATAGAAACAAGTTTCTTAATGTTAGCGGAGTAACCAGACGGGACTTTGACACCATGCAAGCTTTGGCACAATTCATTTCTCTCGCCTTGGACATAGTGTAGCAAGTCGGTGGAAGGTATGTTCGTCCTTTATCGGTCTCTTTCGGTGCTAACTCGGTCCTTATGTTCATATCAACCAAGTCGCGTCGTGCGTTAACACCATCCTTTGTTTTGTCACTAATGTTCAAGAAGAGACCAATCAAGCTTTCACATACATTCTTCTCCACGCATGACATCGATGCGAGATTTAACTTCTAAGTGCTCCCAATAAGGCAAGTCCCAAAAATTGACCGCTTCTTCCGCATGTTCTTCCGACGGTTTTAATTTACGCCCCTTCCCAAGCACAACATCGATATCCTTAACCATATCATAGACCTCTTTCCTCTAAAAGCCCTTGAGCCGAACCGCCCTCCTTATTTCCGTCGAATTGTTTTTTCATCTTGCGGTATGGATGACTCGGGAAGGAACCTACGGTGACGCATATACGCGCTTTTGCGCGAGTTGTTCACCATACACTCTCTGTAGCATCTAAGCAAAGCGGACAGGCTTTGGCTCCTTTCGCATCAAGCCCGACAGTTACCAAGGGCGGGAAAATCATTGATAGTGCGAGAACAACATGACGCGTAAAGAGAAGTTCTCTCGCTTGTACGCATCCCATACTTGTACCCTTCGCTCCACAAAGTCACAAGATCATCCAAGAATGGTGCTAGGTACACATCAATATCGCTCCTGTGTTGCTTCGCCCTTGGATAAGTAGTGACATCAAAATGTACTTCCGCTTCATACACACCAAGGAGGAAGGTTGTACATACATAGGTTCACGGCCAGTGCTATGTCGGCGCTCATGTTACCGAAAGGATTCATTCCATCCGTACTCAACCCTAACCTTATGTTCCTCGCCCGCACCGAACTCTTTGAAGGTCCGATCGAAGTTTCTCCACCGCGTAATCGGAAGGGTGTCTTAGTTTTCCATCTTTCTTGCACTCCTCCGAGTGCCAACGCAGCAATCTTGCCTCCTTTCGGTTCGCAAATAAACGCTTCAAACGTGGGATCACGTGCGATACCACAACACCTTAGCAGAGGTCCTTGCTTCACCTTAGCGAGATTCTTACGCTTGTATCGGACGCTTTGCACACGGACATACATGCAAGTCTGCATACTCTTTACGATACAGATACAATCGTTCGGACATGCATGTATTCTTTCTACTTCCATTCCCAATGGACAAAGAACCTTCTTGGCTTGGTAGGTGGTGCCGGGCAACACGTTTTCCTCTGAAGAATGTCCGCTAGGAGACCTAACAATGCCGTGAAACTCTTGTCGGACCAACCATTGCTCGCCTTCAATTTCAGCAGTTCATATGCGGTTGACAACCTTGTGTATTCGGCTTGCGGCCAGGAACAAAGGTTTCCGAGTCCTCCATTAAGCGCTCGAATTTACAAAACTCTCTCTCACTGTAGTTTCCTTACGCATCGCGTAGCATCCGATCCAGATTGTCATCGTCGACCTATCGTCATCAAAAACATACCACATCCGCATATCGTTGACTTCCTCGCGATGTCATCATTATTAACTTCTGTATAATCGCTCTTCACCGTGGATCGTCCAACATGTATACCCTTTTTGAAACCCTTCAATCAAGTGCCCTACGATCTGCGTCGGGTTGTTAAAAATCTTCATATTACCGCAATCAATGCATGGACAAGACATAAATTCTATCCCTTATTCAAAGATAACTTGCTCGCGGCTCTTTTAAAAGCAATCACGCCATTAATGTACTCTTCACTCACACAGTTCGCACTGCACATCCAGCTCGTCCATCTACGCTACACATGTAACAATTAGTAGTGTTAAATTATATTAATAAACTGCAAATACGTTACTCCTCCTATTAATCGCAAATACGTTACTCCTCCTATTAAGCAAATATAAAGAGTTAAAGATCGTTACCCTCGAGCTCACGATTTAAAATTCCTAATATCCCGAGAGATTCCTCACCGTCCTTCTCCTTGGTGCCAATGAACAGGCAAGAGAAGAGCCACAATCGAAATGCACCACTCCCACATAAGCTTATCCCACTCACAAAACACACATTCACAACACCCAAACCGAGAGCTACCACCAAAGCCAAGCCTCACAAAGCAAGCATGCATGCAAGCCAATGGCCATAAGTTGCTAGGGCAACCCACAACCAAGAACAAGGCAAGCAAAATAAACAAGCCTCCTACAAACAACACAGAGCAAAGCTTCTCAAGCCCTCTATTCCAAAGAAGAGATCGAGGCGCTAGGGCGGGGCCTCTGCCGGTCTTTATATTTATAGGGTGGCATATCACGCACGGTTCTTATTTTCAACCGCTCGTGATACGAGTATATCACGACGGTTCTCCACAAATCGTCAGTGTTGAACTTGACAACGGCTCCATGTGGAACCGTCAGATATACTCAATATCACGACGGTTAATAAGTATAACCGTCAGGATATACTCACATCACGCATTTGTTCTATTAACAAACCGCTCGTGATGTGAGTATATCACGCATTTGTTCTACTTATTAACCGTCTGCGTGATATTGAGGATATCACGCACGCCCACCACATGGAGCCGTCAGTGAAGTTCAACACGATTTGCTAGTAATAGGAACCGCTCGTGATGAGGATATTAGCACAAATGGTTCTTCATTCAACCGCTCGTGATAGCGCATTTGAGCATGTATATGCGCAAATAATTAACAAAATGAATTTTGCCCAAGAATAAATAGATGATAAAGAGACCATATCATCACGCATTTATAAAAAGACCATATCATCACGCATTTATAAAAATTAAAGACCATATTTACATCACGCATAATAGATCGCCTTATCGCTTTTACATCACGCATTTATAAAAAAAGGATGAGCGATCCTATCTTAGTCTTCAAATCTTCGTGACGCATTCTCGCCGGCTTCAGTGGGAGCGGATCGTGATCGCCTCACCAAACGCCCCACTGTGACCTTGCACGCTCAATTTCCTCTTGTAGATGTTCGGACTCGTAATCAAGTCCCATATAACCTGCAGGCCATCAACCCTGGTCTCCACAGTCTCGGCTAGGCTGATCCGCTCTCCTGCAATGTCGAGGTCGTCCTCGACTCTCTGGGCTGCATCCTCGGTGTGGACCAAAGAGTTCCATAGGACAATCTCCACGACGAGGTTTACTCGCCGGATGCTGGAGAGCCTCGCACTGGTCTGTTGGAGGAGGAGCTCCAATCGACCGATGATCACCGTTATGGTCTCCGGTAGATCGGAGGGTCTACAACGGATTGCATTGCGAACGGACGTCTTGTTCGCAGCTTGGGCCAGGTTGCGATCAGAGAGGTGCGAGTACACAACCATAATGTAGGCCAAGATGCAGTAGGACGAGAGGAAGCCATTTGGAATTTGTGGAGAGAGGGGATGATCAAGGATCGAGGTTCGTGAGAAATCCCTCGATAAGGGTTGTCTATTTATATAAAAGAAGTAGTAAAGTCGAGCAGAGACGAAGAGACACTCGCGCGAGATGAAGGGAATGAGATCCATAGCACGACGGCTCTATGATGGATCCGTCGTGATAAGATATCACGCACGCTTTATGTAAGCACCGCTGCGTGATATCATCAATATCGCGACGGCTCTATTGAAGCACCGTCGTGATATACTATCACGCAGCGGTGCTTTAATAGAGCCGTCAGTGATATCTCGAATATCACGACGGCTCTATTAAAGCACCGTCGTGATAGTATATCACGCACGGTGCTTCAATAGAGCCGTCGTGATATCATTTTTATAAAAAGGCGCACTTAGGGTTTTGCTCTTTACTCATCACTTCGCCTCCGCGCTTCTTAGGCTCTCGCGCGCTCTCGGTTCCTCTAGGGTTCGCCTGCTCACCTCCTCGGCCGTAAGACCCGACGCCGCCGCCTTCATCGACGACGCGCCTCCGCCTCGACGCGCGCCTCCTCCCGTGTCGGCCTCCTCCCTCTGCACCGCCTCCTCCCCGCGCGCCTCCTCCCCCGCCGCCCTCCTCCCCGTGTCGGCCTCCTCCGGCACCTCCTCCTCCCGCGTCGGCCTCCTCCCCTGCACCGGCCTCCTCCTTGCACCGTGAGTTGTTGTGTGGCATCCTCTCTGTGAGTATTCCTAAAGATAATATGTGAACTGAATCTAGTACTAAAGATATGGCAAATTGATCATTGGGCTTTGTTGACATGCTCTGTGATGAACTTTGTCTTATACTGAGATTGAATGTGATAGTTAGTTGATTCTTGAGCTCTATTGTACAAATTACTTGCTACTATCAATTTCATATACTGTTAATTTGTTACTTTCGATTGAATGCTAGTTATCACGCATTGGTTGAATGCCATCACAATTTGATATACCGTTAGTTCATTCTTGAGCTCTATTGTATTGACGAACCGTCGTGATGTGACTTTGATAGTCTTTGATAATGTGAACTGGAATTGATCAGTGGGCTTTGTTCTGTTCGCTCTGTGATGAACTTTTCTCTTATAATTGAGATTGAATGTGATAGTTAAGATCATTTTCGGTAAGAGTTGAGATCATTTGACAGTTAAGCAAAGTATTGTTTAGAGCTCATAGTTTGAATTTATACTATCATATTCATTTAATGAAGAGTATAGACAATAGGATTGAGATGGCAAAGACTTGTTCTTTTGCAACTCTCTTACGAGAGCACAAACTACCATCAATCCTTCTTTATATATTATACGCTTGTGCATCATTTTCGGTTAAGTTGAGTAAATCTACTTGAATCAGTCGCTTAGAGCTTACGATATTGCTTCGCATATATAGATAGCAAGTAAGCGACATGGCGTCTGCACCATCTTCGCCGCCGTCCGATCTCCGAGGAAAGTGGTACGTCTGCGAGATGGCGGAGGAACATCGAGAATTCCTCCGTGCCTAATGACCGTCCACGAGGTCAATGCCAATGGGATCCTCGTGAGTCCCCCAAGCAATGCGGCGAGATTCCAACCTTGTGCGGATACTTGAAGGGAACGGTCCCCATCACCACACCGAGCCGGGACAACGTGGTCGGATGTTCGGAGAAGCCACCGTGGGGCGGTTTTAAAATCGCTCACTTTCCCACCGCAGACACGCGCGCGTGGAACGACAGGCGTTGCTCGATCGGAAAGACGTGGAGGACCTTCAAGAGCGTGCTTGTCACAAAGCACGTGAACACGGGTCTAACGCCCTTCACGGCGTATAAATTCTTGTCGCGGGATATATGGGACGCCTTTGTGCAAATGAAGACGACGCCGAATTTCTTGAGGAAAGTGCGACGCACAAGGCTCTCCTGACACTTAACACTCACCCCCACAAACTCGGCAGACTGGTACGCGTAAAACCGCACAATGGGCGCGGAGGACGCGAACGAAACAAGGTCATTTGTCGAGATCACGCATCGCGCTCTCTCCCGTTAAGAGCGAGGGCATCGCCACGCCTTCGGCGAAATCTCTTTCACAAACCCGCAGATCGGGATGTGGCCAACCGTGTGGTAAATGTCTTCAACTACCTAGTTGTTAATAAGTCTATAACTTCATAATGTATATAATAACATGATGACCTCTTGCAGCAAGAATTGAGTTCCGCATGTTCCAAGGCTCCTTCCAAGCGCACGAGGAGAAGGATATACTAACTACGGCCCGGGAAACAAGGAGCACCCGGTCACACGCGAGGCAAAGGGGTTAACGATCTTGGAGGGATGGATTCCCACACGACTCATCGCACGATAGGAGCAGAAGAGATCCAAGGCCGAGTACGACACGGTTGTTGGAACATGTGCTTACTTCAAAATTTGAAGGAAGAGAACGGGTGCTATCGCAAAATTTGAAGAAAAGATAGCAAGATTGCAGGACCAAGTGAATCAACTACTACTCCTCAACAACCGCCGCAGTCGCCCGTTGTTTTGGTAGGCGATCCTCCTCAACATCGGAGTAGCGTCGGCGTCACGCAAAATTGTGAACATGATGATGTCCAATTACCTATCGACGACATCAAGGTAATGTACATCTCGGAATGCTCCAAAGATAGACCTATAGGACGCCTTAGCTAATTGCGTGTCGCTTTGTAGGAGCCGACGCCTTGCACACTCCAAGTGAGGATGGTTGGGATGTCTATTGAGGTCAAGGGGGTGGTGTATCCATGCAATGAAGGGATAGTGCAAAGACGGTGCCCAGTGGCGCGAGGTTACGCCAGGTCCGTGGACATGGTACATGATAATTTTAGGGCCGTCTACCGAGATTCGCCCGACGACGAAATCATAACACTAGGGATGCCCCATGCGCTTTTATTCAAGGCCAAAGAAGGACATCGCTCGACCTGCGGTGCCGCCTCAACCTTTGATGACTCCACCCCAACCATCTCCACACGACCATGTCTCTCCAATTCAACTTTTGAAGGACATCGCCTTGGACCTGCAGCGCCGCCAACTTTTGATGACTCTACCCCAACCATCTCGACACGACCATGTCTCTCCAACAGACCTCCATGACCGCACCTCAACCTTCGCCTTAAGCCCGCCTCATCGGTTCCGTGGAGAAGACACCGAACGAGCAAAAAAGCGTGCCGCCGTATCGGTTCCGAGTTGTCCGACAGAGGAAGACGCGAGCGAGCAAGTCGCTCGGGACAAATCGAAATCGAAGAACATTAAGGCGCTTCCGCCTCCTAACCCTAAGAAATACTCTTTGAAGTCCGCTGGCGGCGAGCACGATGTTAGCCCTCGCCGGATTAGGTTGTCGAGTTTGCATAGCCGGTACTTGCGTAAGACCAAAGAGAAAGGGTGCGCTGATGGAATCACCGCGGATACACGAGGACTATTTCTCCACGAGCGGCCCCCTTCATCGTGGGCTTCACGACTTATTCGACCTATTTAACCTCAAAGCCCTCGATGCCTCACTTCTATCGATGGACATCGTAAGTGTGTACAATCAAGTTCTACATTCACGTACATTCACGTAATATAACAACTCATTGCTTATGTATAGATACATGATTAAAACTGCCCAGGGATTGAAAGAACCGGTGGGTTTCCTCGACCCACACGTGGTCTCTGAGCAAACCATCTTGGCAGACGCATCCTCCGTCGAGAAATACATAACGGCAGGATTGCTTGCTCAAAACTACGGGGACTACATAATGGTGCTCTACAACCAGAAGTAAGTGCTTTACTACTTGCTATACAAATTTCATTTGTACTTTATACGCAGTATGAACTTAGGTTTAATGACTATAGCGACATACATGAGTAGGCACCACTGGATCCTTTTAGTCATTATACCAAAGAGGAATCGGTACTATACCTTGATTCCCTAATGAAAAAGGCCACGACTTCACCCTTGTGCAAGAAGTACTCGGCAGTGTGCTCATTTCCTCCATACATAACTCTATTGTAGTCTTCCTTCGCTTGAAATGGCCGAGGTTAACTTTTTGGAAACATGTAGGTCGCTCATCTCCTATATTGCCGAGGAGGGCTATACAAGGAACGAACGCCACACTTAATCACGGGACGCGATTTCCGTGCGTGCTACAACACAATAATCCTATATCATACTTCGTAATAATGCGCCTCGAACCGACTATACCTATATATGTAATTCTATTTTTCATGCCGCCAAAGAAAAGCGTAAGAATGTGCATTCTACGCTTGCCATCATATGCGATTCTCATAAGTGCTAGGTTGCTTGATCCCGAGGTTGGTCAATCTACAAATAATTGCTAATTATAAATTTAAATATATATGTGTAACACTTTACTCTTGTTTGTAGGTTTTGAATATAGATTTAGATTCACTCGCTCGTAAAGAGATCTCGGATGTTCGAGGAGGCTCGCACCTTCATCATGACGGATATCATTGCGCCAACGGAGAGTTTCACTACTGAACGACCTCGAAACAATTAATATATATTTTATATAGTTGTAATTCACTTTGAATAGTTGTAATTCAATGGTACACTAGCGACAATATTTGATATATGTTGGTTTGTAATTGACAATGATCACTTTGGGTTGTCAACGATTGATTTATCTCGTGATGTATCTATTTTCTCACTGCTTATTTTGAGAGGGCATGGCTAGCAATTCGAGGCTAGCCAAAAATTTTAAAAAATAGTTAGGCTGAAGTAACTATCACGCACGGTTTAACAATCAAACGTCAGTGAATATGCATATCCTGCATCGCTCTATTTAATAACCGTCGTGATATACACATATCTCGCGGTTCGTAAATAGAACCGTCAGGATATCCTTTATCACGACGGTTCTATTTACGAACCGCTCGATATGTGCATATCACGACGGTTAAATAATTAGAACCGCTCGATATGTGCATATCACGACGGTTTGTAAATAGAACCGCTCGTGATAATTAGATAGCATGATGGTTCTTTAATAGAGCCGCTCGTGATAATTAGATAGCATGACGGTTATATAATTAGAACCGCTCGTGTTGTGACTTATCACGACGGATTTTTAACCGTCGTGATAACCACCGCTTATCACAGACGTATAAAAACACGAGCGGTTCGGAACCGCTCGTGATGACTGCTCCAACCGCTGCGTGATGAGGCTGTGTGTAGTAGTGATTGTACGAAAATATGCATCAAAATGTTTCCCCAAAAACTGATGAAAATTTTCAAATTTCTCTTGAGACGACTATTCATATATATATATATATATATATATGCAAACTACAGATTCGACTAAAACTGACCTCTGGTTGGGAAAAAATTAGACCAACAAGCCTTTAATTTGAACATTAATTCAAATTTCTCTCGAGAGGATTCTGATTCCTACGATAGTTTTTATACTAGCATTGTTCGTTATGGGAGTACGTAAATATTACAAGAATCTTGGGGAAAGCTACAAAAGATAGATGCATACACTTGGAATGGACCAAGCCAATTTGGGTCGCGAGTACGTTGGATCCATAATTGAAAGGGGTAAGAAGCAGGAGCGAATTAAAACGAGAAGCAATGCTTCTTTTGTCTTGCTTTAGGGTCTGTTTAGTATAACTGTAGCTTTTCTGAAAAGTGGATTCCGGCTACGCTGCAAGGTTGGCTGAACGGTTGACCTAAAGATGTTTGGTGTTTGACTATCTGGTTTTTAGGTAAACTGACTACAGCTTCTGAGATGAGAAATATCTGAAATGCCACTGAGGACAGTAATGACTTGTTTGATGTCATTTAACGACAATTAACGCAATTGGTGGTAATTGACGATATTTAACGACAACTAACGATAATTGATGATAATTAACAATAACTAACGCAATTGACGACAACTACCACAATTAACTACATCTAATTAATGATAATTAATTGCGGTTAACAACGATTAACGTGATTGACTACAATTAACGATGACTACCACAATTAACGTAATTGATCATATTTAACGACAATTAACGCACCGCAATTAACGACAATCAATGCAATAGCTACAATTAATGACAATTGCTACAATAAACAATTATTACAATAAATAATTATTACATTAAATAATTATTAAAATAAATAATTATTACAAAACAATTAAATTACAACATAAAAAGTGGGGGTAGAGGCAGCAGCGGCTAGGGTTTGGGTCGCCGCCGCCAGCGTCGAGGCCAGCAGCTCGAGGAAGGAGGCCGGCGGCAGGGTCGGAGGCGCCAGATCCAATCGGGGCTGGAGGCGGGAGATCTGGTCGAGGCCGGAGGCCGATGGCGGGGTCGAGGGAGGAGGCTGGCTTGGGGGTTTTGTTGAGTAGCATAAAGCGCGTAAATAACTTGCAAGTGGAGAGACAAAGTCGGAAGGGGCGGTGGGAAGCTGCCCGTGTTGGCTTCTGATTTTCGGCTTTACCATATTAAACGTGATTTTCGGCTTTCAAAGAAACCTACGGAAAAAACGCCTCATTTAAGATGGATTTGGCTTTTCGTTCGAAAAAACCACCCAAACACACCCCTAGTCATTCGTAGAATTTAATCACTCGACCCCATATGCTTGGCCTGTATGGGTTGTTAGAGGAGACGAGGCTTTTTATGTTCTGATCACTGTGCACGGTCGATGGGCACGAACAATGAGAGCGACGTGATCGTGAAGGTTGGCGTGGACTGGAAAGCATGTTTGGTAGCAAGTATGCATCAACTTGATGTCTTGATCATCAATTGTTTCGAAATGTTTTTATTCACTCAAGTTAACATGCTACATATACCATAGTACTCCTAATGGTTTGACCGCTAGTGCTTATCACATGGAGAGAGAGTGTATATATATAGTTACTCCTAATGGTTTAACTACTCCTGGGAGTAGTTACTCTGTATTTCGTATCTCATATATCTCACAATATAGGGAGTATCTTGCGCAACCGAGAGTATGTACGAGTATATAGATCATATAGGTGGTATTTACACATTTTCAAAGGTGGTATGTACAATTTTTAGACATACTCCTTTTTATGTGTGAATATAAAGGTATTTATAAAATATGCTAAAATATATGGACTCTCTTGCAAATTTTTCGTGTGGTTCACATTGTAGTATCTTATAATTAGTATATGAGTATACCCAAAGTGATAATGGAGTATGTCGAGTTCTTTTAAATGGTGAAAGTATATCAATATATATATATATATATATATATATATATATATATATATATATATATTTATATATATATATATATATATATATATATATATATATATATATGCAGGAGTATAATTATTGCACGCATCAAAAGTATACTTTTGGACAAGAAAATCTACCCATGTCATTTTCTATGAAGTCAATCTCTTCTTAAAAAATGTTGACCGCAACAAGAATACCGTAGTGCAATCTATTTTGGATGAGAGATTATATTATTTTTGTACCCAAAACTATAGTATTTTAAAAACTTAGTTCAGTCATTTCCTGCATATACACTTAATTCAGTCATTTCATGTATATATATGCTCGACGCAAGCATTAATAACCGGAACCGAGATCGGATCATCGGATTGCCTGCATCTACCCCAAAAAGCTATATCACGCTTGACGGAGCTCCACTGTTCCGGTTCCTGGTGCCCATTGAAGATCGATACAGGTGACAAGCCGATCGAATCGAACAGCCATGAGATCGACCAAGCACGATACATGTCCAGCGCCAGATGGAGCCGAGCGGCGGCATGGCCGCCGCCAGCTGCAGACATCCGTGCATGGGTAGATCTAAGTGAGGCTAGAGGGTGCATAGAACATCGGGTTCGATTTTATTTTATCTTATTAAAACCTCTGTATACATAGATGAACACTCACAACATAATCCCAATAACATATGATGATATATATGAAGACAGCTAATTATTTTTCTTCTATATCCGCCACTGCATCCATGAGTGCATGCATAGATTGAACACTGTATATACTTGCTAGTACTGTGCCACAACCTACAACTACTATTCTTACTATGTTGATAATTCTCTAGGCAATGTGGCTTATCATTGAAGCTTAGCCATGGCAGTGGTCGTCAATTGGTGGCCGATGTGTACTCCGGTTGTTGTTAAATGGTGCGCACAGACAGCCGCCTTTGCCGAGGAGTTCTTCAGGGAGCAGGCGTCGTGGGCCGGCCACGTGGTTCCCTGGCCCTCCTGTCTCCGGGGCCCACACAGTGTTGACGAAGCCTAGCTAGCTATACAAATGGGCCAAGCTGCCTACCTACCTACCTACCATGTGTACGTGGGTCCACGAGTTCGTACAGGGCCCACATATGCACACACGTACGCATCGCAACAAAAAAGTTCGCAGCACTAGTGTGTTGTACTGACAGCTAGTTTCCATGCAGAGCTCACTGATCGTGTTATCGGATCGGAAGGCTATCGAGCTAGTTCTCAGCACGTTAGATTAGGCGACGCATGTACCGCGGGCGACTCGAAGATATGTATGGCCATACTAGCTCCTGGAGTACACCGATACTAGTTAAACGAATATATTATACATATTTATTATTTTTAATATATTTAAATATTAATTATAAAATACTTTAATGTGATTTTATTTAAATTTTTCAATATAGTCACTTATTTTTTGTTATATACCTTTTTCATATATAAAAAAAGTATATACACAGATTTTGCTAAGAAAAGTGGACTTTGATGAATTTTTTTTATAAAACTCACTTTAGTGTATCTTATAATCATTATTGAAGTATGCTCAAACTGATAAGGAGGTATCATCATAGGATTTAAGTGGTATATGAGATGTGGGAGTACATACTCTCAGAAGTACCGTACCATACCATACCCTATATATATATATATATATATATATACTTAATACTACCGGAAGTACGTACTCCCGGTTCATCTACCGTAGATCTTCAGTTGCAAACACCGTTATCGGGTTTAGATGCGTGCCGGGTTTTTTTTGTTATCGCAACCCAACCCGACCCAATATCCATAACAACCTCTCGATATATCCGCCCTTCCTCACGTCACCTGCAATTGCAACCATCCAAATTCCCAATTCGAGCGGCGACCGATATGCTGGGCTGCAGGCAACGCGCTGCTCGCCCTACGCCTTCGGCCGGCCGGCCAGCCCTAATCCGCCTCCCCCCTCCCTTCGCGCCGGCCTGTGAGGACGGGCCATGAGCGTGCGAGCAGGCACAGGCCGGAGCGCACGGTCGCAGGAGGTGGCCGGCGCCGGCGCCGGGCCGATGGAGGAGCGCGAGGCCGACAGTGGGCCGTAGGGGCGCGAGCGCGGGGAGGCGACCGATCCGAGGAGAGGCGCCGCCACCGCCGCCGCGCGTCGGGAACCCGAGCCGCCGCCGCCATCGGTCGGCAACGTTATCGCCGCTGGATTTTCCTCGGCGCGCGCCAGAGCGACGCCGCCGCTTGCCTCCATCTGCCACCGTCGTCTTGCGCAGCGCCCGCGTGCTCGCATCGGCTTCGTCATGCAGGCGGATCCAATCGGGCTTCTGCCGCCGAAGCTTGGAGCCGCCGCCGCCACCTTGCGCCGAACGGCCGCCTCCGTCGCCCGATCCGCCGCTGTCGCCGGTCATCGCCGTTGCCGCCGCATCAGAGCAGAGCTCGCGTGGGGATCAAAGAGCAAGGTCTCACGGGTGGATCCAACATTTCTTTTTATTCGGATCCAGTAGCATCTAGTAGCTTCTGAGCTATTTAAAAAATACAGAGAAAAGAAAAAAAAATCGCCACTAAAATGGAGTATATATTTCCATACCAAAACTGGAGTATATATAACGAAATACTCCCTTTTCAAATGAAATACTTCTTTTTCAAATGATATACTCCCTTTTGAAGGGTATATATATATCTCTATATTCATTAATTAAAGTATGCACTTCAAAAGAGGTATCAACACTCCTAATGGATGTATCCATTAAAGAAATCGTTTGGGCCAGTACACATCTCCAAGTTGATGAACGGTGGAGAGATATGGGAGTACATACTCTCTCGAGAAGCGAATATATATATATATATATATATATATATATATATATATATATATATATATATATATATATATATATATAATTAAATTAGTACTGAAAAAAAGAATCTTTGGCTGGGCAGGCATGTCAGTGCCACGCTATAATGAAGCTCAAACCCTGCGCTCACCGTCACCGGCCCTTTGCCGTAGGCATCAAACCACTTGAGAAGTGAACAAAAATCAATCAAAATGCGTCAAATCCGACTCGAATAGCCGCATCATGTCATAGGCAGGCAGGGGCTCGACCGATCAACACCGGCGTCACGACAAGGAGAAAACGATGTTTGCCTTAACCCGTCCGTCACGTGCATGCATAGCAACAAAAAAGTGGCCGTCTTTGCATTAACCCAGTTTATCTCTTTTCTTCTTTGTGTTGATCTTACTCACCCTGCATGGAAATTAATTAACTGTGTACAGATTAAGCACCAAGTAATGAGTACCCACTTGCTGACTTGCATGCATGCATGGTGCTACATATAAAGGTGACGCGATGGCTCATGCATGAACGCATGCATTGTATATGTTCCGTACTGGTACCATAAGTAGTTGAAAGCTTGGTGACACGTCACTTTCTTCGAGAACCTAGAATTATGCGTTGGGAGGTTGCCATCCCTCAAGAACAGCAAAAAACCGAGCCTATGACCGATCGATCAAACCGACAAACGCTAGGCTTTAGTTTGTTTTCGCAAACGCATGCAAAATATCTCTGAAACCAACGTGCCTTTTCGACATAGCTAGCTACCTGGTCGTTTTGGCGTTATTGCTAGCTAAAGGTGCTAATGATTACGAATCGAATAATGGTTTTTTATATTTGTATTTGTAAATTTAAAATGGTTACGAATATGAATTTAGATATGCTCGAATACAAATACGAATAAAATGTTGTAATAAATACGAATACGAATCGAACACCTACTCAATTCAGTCGGATTCAAATATCCTACAATGTATTGTAGTTTAAGGAAAAGAGTTCATTGACACCAGTTTTATAGTACTATTTATACCCATTTTGCTTTTGCTTATCACGTAATCATGGTGTAATTTGGAGACATGCCAAAATGAACATAGTGAATTCAGTTAAAAAGAGTATACAAAGAGCTTCATTTGGGGTATGCAAAAATGAACAACATCAAATGCCATATTAGAGTACACCATGACAATGGCCTTGTTGAGACGATCGAAATGCATATATAATATGCCCAATTTGGAGGTCGAGTGCAAAAGATACATAGTAGCTAGTTAGCTGACACTATCTGAATCCAGATATTGTCTATATATATTCGTATTCGATTTGACACCTATTTAGTATACCATATTCGTATTCGTATCCAGTAAAAAAACGGATATTATCCAGATTTGTATTTATTGTACAATACAAATACACTTTTGTTTAACACATTCGCTACTATTTGAATTCGGATACCGGATAAACGGTTTATCCGGATTCGTTTGACACCCTGGTTATTATTGCAACCTTTCGATGGTTCTAGTTCTAATAACGTCTCAACTAGCATATCCTATATGCAAATAGGATCAAGGCAAAGAGGTGTGTGACTTAGCGGATCAAGTGGCCTCTCCATTATTAAAGCCGTCTCATGCATGTTGTAATGGGGAGGGGGGTTGTTCTCCGGAAAAGGTTTAGGATCGAGCTAGAAACAAAGAACTTGTTGTTTAACCTAGGCCCAGCTTAGAATCCGGGATTATTTTCCAAGTCCGGTAGGAGCTGAATTGTTTCCTGCGAAATTGTAAGAGACAAAGTGTACAGTTGCTCCTATGTACTTTGGAACACATAAACAAGGTGTGTTAAAAAGGAGATTCATAAGAATCATAGCTGAAAACTACAAGATGTAAGATAGCAATCATATCTAACCCCTGGCAAAACAATTTCACAACATCCAAAACCAAATGGCTAATATATCAAGATGAAATTGTGTCGGCTATTTCTTGTTACGGATTTGCTATTTCTATGTTGTCTGAAATTTTCTTAATTTTAAGTTATTTGTTGTGAGTATTGGATTTGTGTAGAGATTGATGTGTCATATGATTGAATATTGATTCAATGGATAAAACATATGACTTATATTTAATAAAATTTCAGTATGTCGTCGTCTATAGTCGAGAAATTTGATAGCTCTGAACCGAAAAGAATTAGACAGCTCTGAGCAAATAAGACGACATATCATCTGTGCTAGCTTGCTAGCTTAGCTGCCTGCCTGGTCCAGTCAATGTCCATTTGACCATGCATGTGCAACGAGTTAAAAAGTCTTACCTAAGCTAGAGGACAGAGACATGAGCCCCTACCATGCGTTAGGGAGATCCAATAAAAAGTCCACTGAAAACAATTGTGGAACTAGAATGTAGTGACAAGTTAGTGAGCAAAATGTGTAAAATTAGTACACAAGGATACAGAAGAAATAATTGCAAGGCTTCCTCGATCTACGTCGTCGATCGCCGCATAGCCCTATTTTCTGCCGCCTAACTGCAAATGCAAGCCACGTGCTACACATGCAGCGAGAGTTGATTACATTGCACGATCATATTATGGGCCTAAAATGTTGTCTTAGGCTAACGCCATATTCTTAGAGAAACTGTCGACCTGCGCAAAGTTCCTTGTGCGTATTCTCGGTACATCGTGTTAGAGTTTTGCCACCGGTTTAATTAACTGTCAGAATAAACAACGGCGTTGCGTGTCTGATTATCCATGGCAGGGCAGTTGGCTGAAAGAAGCCGTCAACCGCGTGCTTGCTCGAAAGGGATCGATACAAGAGGAGAGGCAAGTCGTGTAGCAGAAAGGATGCCCTAATTGTGCCCTCTAGCTATCCTATCCGGATCAGGCTTGCAAACCTGTATATATTGGGCGGTGAGAGGCAGCACAAATTAACGTGTGATCAAAGGGCGTAATCGATCAATATATGATACTGTCACACCTCCATGCTCCGGACCTCTCATGGCGGTGAACAAAGAGAAGACCAAGGATGGCCAGAGGTGGAAGGAGAGGGACCCAGCTGTCGGAACAAAGTCTGAAACGCATGTGCGCTGTAATGAGCTGGCTGCATCCAGCATGAGGAGTGGGTGATCCGGGTGTATGAGCCAATGGACCCACTCGTCATTGTAAGTTATGAAGTGTTAAAGTATGTCCTATAGAGAACGGGAAGAATCATGAATGCAAAATGAACTCGTCTTCATCATCTCGCTCTCTCTCTCTCTCGTTCCTCATCTCTGGTTCTCTTCAAATATGTTTGTTAGCTACCATCTATCGAAAGTAATGCTCCCGAACGCTAGCAGTGCTTCTCTAGCTTTGCCGGGACATTACAATTTGGTATTAGAGCCACTGATCCCTTTCGCTCATTTGTTCGATCTGTAAAATTCCTTGAAGAGGTTGGTGACCACCTTTGTCCCGTAATCCCAATCTCAGATTTGATCAGCAAAAGGAGTCACTGCGGCGCCTCAAAAGCCTTTGTTGCAGTCCCGCCAAGTAATCATGGCGATCGAAGAGAACACTGGTCAAATTTAGACAACATTGGGGGAAATTTTGTCTCGGTTCGATGCATAGGCCGAGAAGCTCAGTCGATTGTCGGTAGAGATGAAGAATCTAGGACAACAAGTGGAGATTCAACAAGATAGTTTGGACGAGGTGAAGCACATGCAGGTGGAGTTCTTGCGACAAACTCCTCCTCCGCTACCACCTCCGCCGCCGCAACCGCACCAACCACCAGCGCTGAAATTACCCCATGAGGCCAACCAAGTAACTACGGTGCTTCCTCGGGGATCGCTTGTGAATCACGGACCACCCTTACTTCCATAGCCAGAAGGATTGCCTTCTTCTTACGGCGTGGACACCACACCAGTATCGTCAGCTGAAACAGGAGGATAAACCAAACCCCCGAAACTGGATTTCCCAAAGTTTTTCGGTGAGAATCCCTGTCTCTGGTTGGACCGTTGTCGTACGTATTTCGAGATGTATCGAGTGTCGGTTTTGCAGTGGGTGGCAACGGCAACTCTGTACATGGATGGGCATGCCGATCTCTAGTTGCGGGCATACAAAAGACAGCATGTACTGCAAGGATGGGATTCATTTTGTCAAGCAATCGAGAATGAATTTGGGTCGAACGAGTATGACGCACAGATGAACAAGTTGCTTCAACTCAAACAGACCAACACCGTTGCGGAATATCGGGTCGCCTTCGAAGCAAGTATGTATCACCTGTTGTCGTTGGATGCTGCTCTGAACATCATATTTTTTGTCACGCAATTTTTGTTGGGACTGAAGGACGAAATCTGAGGAGCAGTTCGTCTGCAAGCTCCAACGAGTGTCACTTGAGTAGCAGTACTGTTAAGGAAATAGGAGGAAGAGGTGGAAGCAAGTCGGCCATGCCACCGCGCCTCAAATCTGTAGAGATCAATGATTGTCTTACCAGCTACAGTAATAACTCTGACAAATGGAACAGTACGCACTGAGTCCAAGCGACCAGCAGACGATGATTTTTGGCATGAGCGACGACTACAAGACTACCGACACGCGAATGGTCTCTACTACAAGTGCGGAGATAATATAGTAAGGAGCATGCGTGCAAGAAACCGATGCAATTTCTCATAATTAAAGTCGGAGATTTTGGGGGAATTTTGCCGGAAGACACACTGCAACAATGGATTCAGCAGAAATACAACAAGTTGAGGAATACTTTAAACTGTCAATACTTGTAGTAGTGGGAACAAAGGAAGGGGAAACAATACGCCTCAGAGTGTTGGTGGGGAATCAAGTCATGCAAGTACTACTCGATTCAAGCAGTACACACAATTTTGTCAATCGACAGTTTTTGAGTCGAAAGCATCTCAAAACACACACACTTCCCGTGGTGACAATCAAGGTAGCGAATGGCGAGCTATTGCAGTGTGACAGTATGGTGCCCGAACTAACTTGGTGGATTTAGGGCAACACTTTCAGAACAGACATACGTATATTAGACTTGGGAGCATACGATGTTGTGTTGGGTATGGACTGGCTCCAACCACTGAGTCCTATGAATTGCCACTGGACTAACAAAACATTATCCTTTGAGTATGGGGGAAAGAGCATCTGCATTCAAGGGGTTCAGACAAAGCAACAAGCATCGTTGTAGGAACTGTCATCAGAACAATTGCATAAGTGGTGCACTTGAAATGGGATTTGGTCAATTGTCACACTATAACAAAAATCACAACATAAGGAACAAACTACAAGTATGCCAATTGCAGTCCAGTCTTTGTTATGGCAATACTGTGATGTGTTTAATGACCCGAAGAGCCTGCCTCCTCACTGACAATATGATCATGCTATTATTGTCGAATCAGGTGCGTCGTCGGTGAATTCTAGACCCTATCGTTATTCTCCTTTACAAAAAAGACGAAATCGAGTGGCAAGTTTCTGAAATGCTTGAGTCAGGGGTCATTACGCCGAGTATGAGCCCTTATGCATCGCTAGTCTTACTAGTTCAAAAAAAGGATGGAAGTTGCCGTTTTTTGTGTAGACTGCAAAAGACTCAACAAATATACTGTGAAGAACAAATTCCCTTTGCCAATAGTAGATGAACTCTTGGATGAGTTAGTAGACACTAAATTCTTCTCTAAACTGGACCTCCACTCGGGTTATCATCTGATTCGCATGCATGAGGCTGATGAAGAGAAGACAGTGTTCAAAACGCATCAGGGCCATTTTCAATTCCGGGTGATGCCGTTCGGGTTGACAAACGCTCCAGCGACATTCCAGTGACAGACGAACCCCATTTTTGCTCCATATGTCCGCAAATTTGTGATTGTGTTTCTGGATGACATCTTGATCTACAGTTGGACATTACAAGATCATCTTGAACATTTGCACACAGTGTTGGAAGTATTGTGCCAGAATCAAATGTTCGCCAAAATGTCTAAATGTTCATTTGCAAGAAACCGCATGGAGTATCTAGAGCATATTATCTCGCAGAATGGGGTGTCTACTGACCCAGAGAAGACAAATGTGATGGAGAAGTGGCCACAACCAACCACAATCACTGAATTGCATGGGTTTCTCGGCCTTAGAGTACTACCGAAAGTTTATCAAGAATTATGGGCTCATTGCTAAACTACTAACCAATTTACTGAAGAAGAAAGGTTTTGTATGGGATGAACAGGTAGGATCAGCTTTCATCACTTTGAAACAAGCCATGGTAAACACACCTATACTAGCTCTTCTGGATTTTGAATTACCTTTCATGGTGGAAACTAATGCTTGTGCAACCGGGATTGAGGCAGTGTTGATGCAACAAGGGCACCCGATTGCATACTTAAGAAAATCATTGGGTCCACAAAACAAGAAATTGTCAATCTATGAGAAAGAATTCCTGGCTGTCATTATGGTAGTGGACAAGTGACGATCATATCTACAAAGAGGGCCTTTCATGATCCTCACTGATCACAAGAGCTTATGTGCATTGGATGATCAATAATTGGGTACGGAATTACAATGTAAGGCGATGGCAAAATTGGTTGGTCTACAGTTCAAGTTTTAGGATAAAAGGGGAGTGGACAATGGCGCAGCAGATGCTCTATCTCACGTAAGCCACCTGCTATACCTATAGGCTATTTCAGTTTGCTGGCCGAATTAGGTACAAGAAGTGCTGAATTCATACGAAACAAACTCAGAAACGCAAGAATTGCTAAGTTCTTTGTTAGTCACGAGTCCGGATAACAAAGGACATACTTTGGAACACATACTAATCAAGTATCATGGCAGGGTTTGGATTGGTGCAAACTCGGCTCTACGAATGAAATTGATCAGTAATCTTCACGAAACTACCATCGGGGGTCACTCGGGTATTTTGGCAACTTATAAATGCATCAAGAAACTATTCTATTGGCTTGGTATCAAAAGCAGGGTGGAGGATTTTGTTAGGCAATGCCAAATCTGTCAGCAAGCGAAACACGAGCATCATCACTCGGCGGGCACTCTACAACCATTGCCAGTACCAGAAGGGGCATGGCAAGATTTGACGATGGACTTCATTGAGGGTTTACATAAGTCTGAAACTTATGATGTGATCTTGGTGATCATAGATCAGCTAACTAAGTATGCTTACTTCTGCTGCTTCGGCATCCATCTACGACAGCTCAAGTAGCTAAAACATTCCTCGACAATGTGGTGAAACTTCATAGGGTACCACATTCCATCGTGTCTGGTCGGGATAAGGTGTTTATCGGTAGTTTTTGGCGTGAACTATTCCAGGCAGTAGGCATTAAACTTCATTACAGCTCTACTTATCACCCCCAAACCGACGGACAAACAGAAAGAGTAAACCAATGCTTGGAAATATATTTGCGTTGTGCTGTGCACAATTGCCCTAAGAAGTGGAAGTCATGGCTGGCTATGGCAAAATTCTGATACTAACGAGGATCTAAATAATCCTCATTTATTTACTCCATAATCAAGAAATATGACGTCATAAGACATACCCCTTAGAATATCAAAAGGGAAGAACTAGTCAGGAAGTCGTAGACCACCCTACGACTACCCCCCTGGTCGTAAGCTCTTCTACGACCACGGGATAATCCCTACGACTACCCCCTGGTCGTAACCTCTTCTACGACCATGGTATAATCGTTACGACTACTACCTAGTCGTAAGCTCTTCTACGACTATGGTATGATCGTTACGATTATGTCTGGTCGTAAGTTTTCTCTGATCGGGGCGGCTCTACGGGTTCCTCACGACTTCATCGACCCACCCGCTTGACGCCCATTAAACAAAGTGAGAATCTAAGCGGTCAAAATACGCAGATTCTCTCGACATAACTGTAGATAATTCCCACTATCTCTGACTGGTAACTAATTGACAGCATGGGGAGGTTACTACTCCGGTAATTACTCTAATTATTACATAATAATGAGCGACTAATTAGCCTAGAAGGACAACGTCCACTATTGCTTAGTATAAATAGGTATCTGTTAGAGATAGAGTAGGAGGCCTTTGGGGGAAAGAAAGAAGAAACAGAGCATACTTATTCGGTTGTAATCCAAAAAGCAAATACAAGATACACAGGAGTAGGGTTGTTATTCTCATCGGAGAAGGCCCAACTCAGTATAAAAATCCCGTGTCTTCTTCTGCTCAGGTGATCAATTGTGGAGACCCCAATCAAACAATCTTTACGTAAGATCGGTTCTAAAACACCGACAGTTGGCGCCGACCGTGGGGATCCTCTGGTAATTCCTTGTCAACAGTTCTTCCTTTTCTCTTTTATGCTACCATGCCAGGAGAATGGAATGAGGAGAATTGGTTCGACTTGGCCGATTATGCAGACATCGACATGGATGCCGGTCTCGAATACGAACTGAGTATCGAATCTTCTGACGGTATTGCCGCCTCTGGAGATCTTCTATCATATCTCAGAGACTGCATTACCACCAGAGTCGAGGAGGGATCCTTATCCCCCACGACAGTACGCCCAGCCGAGGGATCAATTTCCTCGGGAGGCAAGGGTTAACTCGACCAGCAACAGCCCTATCTCAGGGCAAACTCGCAACACGACGAGAGCTTTTCCTCTAAGTGTTCGAGTCCCCCCAAGACAATTCGAGTTGGCGAGACAAGTTCTGGAAGCCATTATCCTGGAGCTCCATCGACATTTGATGGTCCTCTCTCTCCGAGCATTTCCGCAGGGAAGAGGATCGAACATGCTGTTCATCCAAATTCAACCGTCCCAACGCAGGAGCCACCTGCAGACCGAGACGGTTATAACCCGGAGTTCCCCTACCTGGAGGGGTTTACTCCAAGTCGCCAGATGGTGTCGCTCGACCACTCCTCCAGTGAGGAGATCTCGAGCGCAAGTGGAAGTCATCCACGGGAGGTCTTCGCCCTTCCTCTCGATCGGATCGTTCTCCCAGAAGAAGGATTGGACATGCTTCCCGCCGAGCATACTCTACACCACCTCGTCGTAATGGCAAGGACACCACAGCTGGCGAACGAAACGAACACTTTGATGAACGTGCGGGACATCCTCAACATTCTCGCGCTCCATTAAAACAAGTTCAAGGGTCCGAAATAGACCATTCTGAGGCAATTCGACGGAAGAAAATAGTGGCTCAGAAGAACCTCCCGAGCGCTTATTTCGAAATGAAGGAAGCTCAAGAACTCCAGCACATCAATGATTTGCTGGAGAACCCGACCCAAGAACTCGCTCGAGCACCAGGTTATGATCTTTTTGCCGAGGAGATCGCGCAAAGACTTCGTGACATGATGGCCAAACTCGAGCGACGAGGTCGACCACAACCACGAAGTCGTAATAGTGCGGCTACTTCTTCTGCCAGCCGTTCAGGAAACTTGTCGCATGGAAGGCGGCACGACTCTCCCTCATGTCGTTCTCTCGACATGAGAAAAATGTCACAAGCCAACGGGAGGGGTGATCTTTCACCACTTCAGCGACCAGACGCACGGCGGCAAGCGGGGTACGAGGAGTATTTCCCCCGTAAGGCTGAGGCCTATTATAGGCCTAGTCCCCCCATGGCTGGGTATCGACGAGTTCAATCGCCCGACGACATTAACCCTTCGTTTCTGCAAAAAAGAAGACAAGAGGTTATCTCGGGATGTCGGGCGTTCTCGCCTGACCTTCGAGCGGTTCGTTGGCCGCCTCGATTTCGACCGACGAATATGGAGAAATTCGATGGAACTCAAAACCCCATCGAGTTCCTCCAAATCTACACTACGCCTATCCGAGCCGCGGGAGGAGAGAGCATGTCATGGCGAATTACCTTCCGATCGTGCTCGAAGGATCGGCGCGATCATGGCTTCTAAACCAACCATTTGAGTCGATCTACTCGTGGCAACACCTCGTGATCTATCACGCTAATTTCGTGGAACTTACAATCGCCGGGAAAGGAGGATGACTCGCACCGATAAGACAGAACAACCATGAAACGCTATGACAATTCATCAGGCGCTTCAGTCAGGTTCGAAACTCTATTCCGGAAGTTTCTGACTCATCTGTGATCAGGGCTTTCAAACAGGGAGTCCGTAGCAGAAGAATAACAGAGGACATCGCCTTACATCCACCTGCCACCGTCGCTGAGCTCTTTGAGATGGCTGATAGATATGCGACTGCTGCTGATGCGGTCGAATGGAACGATACCATCGATCTCAAAGATGGCATCCTCGAAGCAAAGTAAAGTGGTAAGAAAAAGGATAAAAGGCTAGGAAATCTAAGAACAAAGCGAAAAGTCAAAAATCTCCAGATGCGAGTTCTAAAGAGGTCCTAGCCGTAAGCGATAAGGAGCCACACAACCCCAAGCAAAATCCCGATCAAGTAAAGGTAAACGTCAAGATCGGAGAAACGACAAACCAGTGGTGTCCTTTTCATAAAAAGAAGGGCATGACTCAGAATCGCCGAGTTTTCTTACGAAACTCGAGGACTATTATTCGCAAAGGGCCACTTCCTATTCTTGAACAATTGGGCCAAACCAAGGGACAAAAGGAGTCTGACGATGAGGAGATGTTTGTTCGGACCCGCAACACACCATTGATCACATCTATGGGGTCTTGACATACGAATCACGAAGACAAAAAAGCAATGAACGTGAGGTAAACACAATCGACTCTTCTCTTGTCAATAAATTACCGAAGTGGTCAGAAATCATCCTTGCTTTCGAGAAAGGTGATTGTCCGATACCTTCGACTAGACCGGTCGATTTCGATAGAATGAACCCACCATCAACAATTGTCGAGTTAATCGAGTTTTAGTTGATGGTGGAAGCTCGTTAAATATCTCGCATTCGAGTACTCGGACGAGATGCAAGTACCGGGACAAAGGTAAGACCGACGATATTCATTTCATGGAATCGCATCGGTCTTCGCCAAACCCATTGGCCAAGTTTCTCTTCCTTTAACGCTTGGATCACCAAGCAATTTCGTGACGAGAAAGTCTCCTTTGATGTAGTCGATTTCGATCGGCATATAACGCCATACTCGGGCGACCTACTCGCAAAATTTTGATAGCTACTCACTATGGGTACCAATGTCTTAAGATGCCAGTCCCAAAGGAGTGATCACAATATATTGTGACAAGAAGATGGCGCATTCTGCGCGACCGCGTTCCCTTGAGATGGTTGGACAACTACCAACTCGAGGCGAAAGTCACCTTCGACTAGCAAGTCGGCCTAAAGCTGCACCTAAGCCGAACGACCATGTCAAAGAGGTTCCTCCGACGCAGAGGAGCCCTCAAGACTGTTCGCATTGGGGATTCTTCCGACCCTAAATAGGAAGACGCCCTCATCACCTTCCTCCAGGCAAACGCCGATGTCTTTGCGTGGCAAGCATCCGACATGCCCGAGTCCCCAAGGAATGTGATCGAGCACGAGGCTAGCCTTACGGCACGATAAACTACTCAGAAACAAAAGTTACGTAGATTTGCCCCGATCGACGAGAATGCTATTAAGTCAGAATTGGACAAGTTGCTTAAAGCAGGCTTTATAAGAGAAGTCAACCACCTAGAGTGGTTGGCCAACCCTGTAATGGTTAGAAAGTCTAACGGCAAATGGCGTATGTGCGTGAGACTTTATCGATCTTAATAAAGCTTATCCAAAAGATGATTTCCCTTTACCTCGCATTGATCACCGTTGACTCTCTCGCAGGATGTGAAATGTTGAGTTTTCTAGATGCATACTCGTTTATCATCAGATCAGTATGCATCGAGAAGATGAAGAAAAGACCGCATTTATTACACCGTTTGGAGTATTTTGCTATGTCAAGATGCCATTTGGCCTAAAAAATGCTGGAGCTTCTTTTCAACGTTTGATGCAAACGACTTTCGCTCCTCAACTAGGCCGAAATTTGGAAGCCTATGTTGATGACCTAGTCGTAAAAAGCACCAAACGACTCGAACATATCACAGACTTGCAGGAGACTTTCGACAACCTCAGAAAACACCAATTGAAACTAAATCTCGAGAAGTGTGTGTTCGGGGTCTCTTCAGGAAAATTGCTTGGATTCCTGGTTTCTGAACGGGGAATCGAAGCAAATCCCGAAAAGTTCAAAGCCATCACTCGATGCGCCGACCACGAAAAAGAAGTCCAAAACTTACGAGGTGCATGATTTGCTTTAAGTCGTTTCATAGCACGATCGGGAGAAAAAGGATCGCTTTCTTCAAACTTCTAAGGAAACATGAAGGTTTCAATGGTCGAAGAGGCTAACTTAGCCTTCGAGGAAGTCAAGAGGTATCTTACGAGTGCTCTGTTCTAGTTTCCCGAAGCTAGGAGACGCCTTAATTTACCTAGCCGCCACGCCACGAGCGAGAGCGCAGATCTTTGGTCGTAGAACGTGAGAACATACAACGACCAAAGATACTACGTGAGTGAGGTTTTGCACGGACCTAAGGAGCGTTACCCTCGTGTTCAAAATTTTCTTTATGCCCTCCTCATGTCTTCGAGGAAATCTGCAGATTATTTTTAGACGCACAAACTAGTCGCGCGCCCGAGTTTCCTGGGAGCGATCCTCTAGAATAGGAAACAATGGACGCATGGCAAAATGGTCGATCGAACTTGGGGCGTTCGACATCCATTTCGTGTCCCGAACGGCCGTTAAATCGGATCTTGGCGGACTTTGTCGCGAATGGACAAATCTGAACTGCTCAGATCCCCATCACGATTCCCACGATCGCGGATGATGTACTTTGATGGGTCACTTACGATAAGTGGCTCGAAAGTCGGGTGGTCTGGAATCTCCTACCGAGAAACCTTAAAGTATACCATACAATTAAACTTTCGTGCCACTAATAACGTGGCGAGCACGAAGGTTTGCTAGCCGGCATACGAGTTGCGAAAGCACTCGATTCGACGATTGCTCGTAAGAGGAGACTCTCACTAGTCGTGAATCAAGTCGAAAAGGAGTACGATGCTCCAATTCGACCATGTCCCGTACCTATCGAAGTACGAAAGTTAGAAAAGCACTTTTGGGCTTTGAGGTACAATTTATCCCCGAAGGATAATTTCTCGCAGACCAACGGCTCGCCTAGCTTCCTCCGATCCGTAGTACCGAAAGGGTGTTCTGGAACGACTTTAAACCGCCCATAGTCGATTTAACTGAGACACCTTCTATAGAAACAACCTCTCTAGAGTATGAAGATACATGGATGGTGCCCATTTATGAGTATCTTCAAGAGGGTTCCTTACCCGATGACGATCTAGAATCAGATCGATTATCCCGAAAAGCCAAAATGTATACTTTGGTCGAAGGTGTTCTTTATAAAAGAGGAACCCAAGGGGTGCTCATGCGATGTATTCCGCAAAGCGAAGGATTAAAACTCCTTCACGACATACACGGAGGGATTTGTGGAACTCATGCTTCCTACAGAACACTGGTTAGTAAATCTTTTCGACAAGGTTTTTATTTGCCAACAGCCCTCTACGATGCCAAGGAGATGGTTAAAAGATGTGTACAGTGTCAGTTTCATAGCCGGCAAATACACCAACCAGCTCAGGCGTTGCAAACAATTCCTCTGTCATGGCCTTTTGCAACTTGGGGTCTCGATATCCTAGGACCGTTACCCAGAGCTCCAGGAGGTTTCGAGTTCCTGTTTGTGGCTATTGATACGTTCACAAAATGGATAGAAGCTGAACCTGTGACTGGGATAACAACGGAAGCTGCAAAACAGTTCATGATGAGATGCGTGATCACTCGATTCGGAGTACCAAGTCGAATTATCACAGATAACGGTAAACAATTTACAAGCGCAAAATTTCAGAAATTTTGCGACGAGTTGGGAACTCATTTGTGTTACGCCTCCGTCGCACACCCCCAAAGCAACGGAGCAGTCGAGAGAGCGAACGGCCAGATAATGAAGGGAATCAAGACCCGAGTCTTCGATCAGCTGGTAAAGCGCTCGGGGGCTTGGGTACAGGAATTACCTTCAGATATGGGCAATTAGACGACGACTAGCCGAGCTACGGGAGAAACACCTTTCTTTCTAGTTTTTGGTGCTGAAGCCATGCTTCCTCCAGAAATTAAGATCAGGTCAGAAAGAGTCGACAAGTTTCACGACTCGTCTCAAGAACATCTTCGAGCAGACGACATCAACCTGCTCGAAGAACAGAGGAACAAAGCTTTATTCCGTTCCGCAGTCTACCAACAAGCCCTGCGCAGATACTATGATCGTAAGGTCCAACCTCGCAGCCTCACTGCAGGTGATTTGGTATTGAGACTTATCCAATCCCAGTCTAATCGGAACAAACTTTCCCCAAGTGCGAAGGTCCTTACACCGTGGTCGAAAACGCGTCCGGATCGATGCGACTTGCAATGGAAGACGGCGTGTTCTCTCAAATTCTTGGAACATTGACGATTCGCAAATTTTATGTGTAACAAACTTCAACGGCAATAAAGCAACAGGTTCTCCCTATCTTTTTTGTCTATTTTGAATTTCGCTTTTATTCTTTCGACCATTTTTTTTCTCATCCTTCCTGTACAATGGTTAGCAAAAGGACGATACATTTAGTCAAGTCTCTCCTCTCTGCATGTGGTTATGCTCACTGGAAGGAGCTTCCTAATATCGCCGTTATTAAACAATCAAGTACAAAGCTTATTGAGCTCGGAAAAATGGTCGAAAGTTGTTAAATAATTCATATCACCTTAGCTTATTTGAAAAATAAACCGAGAAGAGTAACCTTTTCTTTGAGATGCATTCGCTACCTTTTCAAATAACTTGATTAGTTTCTATGGTCGAAGGAAGAAACACACTTAGTCGAATCCTCTCACATCGCACGTGGTTCTCGCCCACTAGACGGAACTTCCTAATGTCGCTCGCTTTCCCACTTTGCCGCCGAACAACTAAGTCCTAAAGATGAATGTAGCCGAATGAATCCTTAAGGTACTCGAGAAGCTTGTTTCGCTCTAGTCGCCATTATCGAGTTAATTAACTGGTTGGAGATGGTAACATCACCTAGTCGAAGCCTTTTTCTCTGCACGTGGTCCCGCCCACTAGAGGAACTTCCTAGCGTCGACCTGTTTCTACTCTTTCGACTAGTGCAAACAAGTCGATATTTGACAACTCTAAGACGAACAAACCTCTCTGTTTTTTCAGAACCCTTTCTTTACTACTTACCTAGTTTGTTAAAAATAAACTAAGTAAGTAGCCGGGGGCTAGGATAAAGTTATAAACATGACTTCATTTCTTAGTCTATTTTTTTCTAAAGATATCATCCTACGAGTTACTAACTACTCTATGAGATGATTCGCATGAAAGATACGGAAGGAAGGAGGAATCGCTCATATCTGGTCTAACTATTTCTTCTTTTATCTTACGAGTTACTATTTACTCTACAAGATAATTTGCAGAAAAAAGGATCATATATTCAGGCGTCACCACCAAAAAAGACTTGTTTATACAAGAATATATTACAAGACTACTCTGTCTAGGGAGATTCTATCTGCATCTCCTCCGCGACCTTCTCGCCAACCGACTGCATCTCTTCGATCAGCTTCTCGGCTTCAGATTCGGTGCAGTCGAAGTCGGCTTCAACAGAATGAAGATTAAGGTTAGGATCGCGGGCCTTGAGTTTTGCTAAAACAAAACTCACAGCTCCTTTGACCGCTTCCCTTATTGAATCGTTCTGATTGGCCTTCAGAGTAGATATCATCTCGTTCAGAGTACCGACTTATTCCCCAATGGCACTCGTATGAGCGGCCATCGTGTCGTCACGAGGAACAACCCTCCCGGCACGAAGCCCATCGAGTACATTGTTCAGAAGTGAGATATTATCTTGAAGATTGATCTTCATTGATTTTGTCTCCTCCCAGAATAAGTCGAAGCCTCATGGAGTCGCTTTATTTCACCAATCGATCCGATAAGAGCGAGGATTGAATAAGAAAAACGATTCTATGAGAAGATAGAATGAATAAATAGCGGGTAAAAGTTCTACTTACCAGCTAATTGAGAACCCAAGTTCTCAATCTCTTGGTCTTTCTCCTTCGTGATCCGGGAGATTTCGCGGACAACGGAGGTCTTCTCATTAACCTCGATCCGAGAGCCCCATATTGGACTGAAGGGTCTTATTTTCGACTTCTTTTTCTACAAAAGAATAAGAGGTCAAAAAGCAAAGGGATGCAGAAACCAAGATCAGAAGCAGTCGTAGTAATACGTACTATTTAATTTTTCCTACAACTGCTTAGCTGCAGAGTTAGCCTCCTGAAGCTTCTTCAGGAGGTCAGTGACTTTGTCCCTCAGCTTCTTTGACTCGACTTTTTCAAAGTCGAGCGAATCAGCCAAGGTCTTTTCGTCGCTCTTAAACTCGCAAAGATAAAAGAGCAGACATGAAAACAAGTGGTCATAAGCATTTCTATGACCAATGGGTAGTCGTAGTTATTCTACGACCACCCCTAGTCGTAAGTTTTTCTACGACTAGTATAAGTCGTAGCTTTTCTACGACAACCGGTTACGAGTGTCACTCACCACCTCTCGCTTGTTCGCAGAGTGTTGCCTTTCTTGTCGGCTTGACAAGTTGCCGATTGTACTCACAAATCGTAGCGACTTGCTCAACGGCTCTCAAAAAGAGAGAAACGATAAGATAAAGAGATAAAACCCTAAGCGAGTATCGATAAATACTTACGCTCATGTTTGACCAAGCAAACATGGAGACTATTCGTGATGGATCCTTCACCATCCATCTCCTCGACTCGCTTCCACCATACCCTTCAAGTCGCTCATTGTCAAATCGTCTCCACAATTGACAATGCTATCGGGGTGGGGAACTCGATCGCCGGAGCGGTAGGCGGAAGATCCTACGATGGAGTCGGGGCCAAAGAAGTCGAGCAAAGTTGAAATACTCCTCTTCCTCCGACTGCGGACGTGAACTCCACCGGAGGGCCGGAGGAAACATCCTCAACGACCTCCTTGCCGGCTGTGGCCGGCGCTCGCCGCCGCTCGCCTCTCGGTGCCTCCCGAGGCTTGTGTGGCCTCCATCACGCCTCTACGACACTCCAGACGCGTCGAGCGACTTCAACATCATTGGCCTTCGAGCGACTTTGTAGCAATGCAATTCTTCGGCAGGGGCGGTAGCTAGATCTTCACCATCGTCGTTGTCGCACTTCTTCGATTGAAGGGGTGATAACGATCCTCTATGAGAGTTCCCACGAAATTCAAGACGCCGGTGAGAATCGCAAAGCGCAACAATAAGTCAACAAATAAAGCAAGAAGTAGTCATTACACTTATGTGTTTTATTTTACATACCTCTGTCTTACTGGATCTAACCCAAAATTTGGGAGCAACCTTCCCAACGGAAGATTTCTTCGATTTCTTCTCAACCACCATTGGTTGAGATGCACTCGGGCAACAGAGTCATCTCCTCCCGACTTCCCGTGGGCGAGATCGCCTCGACCGCCTCGAGAATGCCGCTTCCACGGCTTCGATTCCACCGAGCAGCAGCTTCCTTCACAAAGACATGAACTCCTTCCAGCTTCTTCTTTTCTAGCCGTCTTACAAAGCCGCGAGAAGCGTAAATGCAAGGACTTGTCATCGTAGTAGAAAGGTACCTTAACTTTGGGTACCTTGCGCTAAGGGCAAGAGCCTCTTCTTCGCTCTCTTTCTTGCCGCGCTAGATCTGCGCAAACTTAGCAAAAGGAGCAGGAGGAGCGAACTCGAACCCCCTTGTCGCCGACTTTCACCATCGGCGCTTCTTAGATGGAGGACTTCACGACTCGTTTGCGTAGTCGCCTTACAACCACCACTCGACTTCCTCGTCGTCTCGGCGGTTCTCCATGCCAACTTTCTGTTGAAGAAGGAGAAAAGTGGTCAGTATGATCAACTCAAAAATTATAAGTATTTCTACGACATTATCTAATCGTAAGTCATTCTACGATTACGTTAAGTCGTAAGCATTCCTACGACATTGTCTAATCGTAAGTTATTCTACGATTACATCCTGTCGTAAGTTTTTCTACGATCGACTCCGATCGTAAGTTTTTCTCGACAAATCAGCTAGTCGTATACTATTCTCGACAATAAAACACCTAAAGGCAAAGTCGTTTGATTACCTTTAGGCGCCTTTCTTTCTCCTCTGTGGTCAAAACCGCGAGGATTTGAGGGGCCGCCATATTCGCCGGATGCTTCTCGCAGATGAGCCGAGCACGTGCGTCAACCTCCGCCTGCGAAAGATCTGGGAATATGGACAATACGATTAAACAGACTAAATCAGGGTTAACCAAGGATAAAACCAAAAGAGTAAGTCTTTCTACTCACCGTCCTTGTAGTCCCTGGTTGGGTCGTCCTTTCCTGAGTACCTCCACATGGGAGGGACCCTTGTCTTCAAAGGACTAATCCGGCGCGTGATGAAGTCCTTCACCACGTGCCAACCGGTGAGCCCCTCCGACTTCAAGTCTTTGATAGCTTGAATATAGGGGGCTATCCGGTCGAGATTACTGGGAGTCGAGTCCCAGGAAGAAGATCGCTCGGCGGCCTGTCCAACAAACGAGAGGCTATCTTCCTGGGTAACCTCCCAGTAGAACCACCTCTTCTTCCAACCCGGCCAAGACGACCGGGTAAACATCTGAATATACTCCTTCGACTTGTTGTCATGGAGCTTCAGACCACAACTACCAGCGATCCCGGCTTGACGAGCCATTCCATAATAATACTGGAACAACTCGAGGTCCGCCGGAATCCCTAGGTAGGCCTCACACAAGTACACGAATACACTTAACATCGTGATGGAATTAGGACCAAGGTTCACTAATTCCACCCTGAAGTGCTCGAGTACGAGCGTGAGGAAAGGGTGAGCAGGCAATTGAAGGCCACACTCACAATAAGCCTGGAAGACGGGAATTTGGCCTACCTCTCCGAAGGCCAATGCGCCATTCGCCGCAATCCAAGTCACGAGAAGACCTCGGGATCTTCTCGCGGCGACCAAAGCGATCATTTTTGCATCGTCCATCTCCGACTCGCCCATTCAGACAATCTCGCCATTTTTCTCTCAAGAACGAAGATTTAAAGTTGGGAAAGCTTCAAGAAAATATACTGAGTCACCGTGGCGGAAGAAACAAGAAAGCAATAGATGTTGGGTAAAAGGTAAGAACCCTAAGTTCTTCCTGCGCCCGCTTTATAACCGCATGTGAGATGAAACGTCGCGTAATCCCAACAGTCGCCACCGCTTCGGGAATCGTTTCAACGGACATGCTTTTTTACCTGCCCTATGGAAAGTCCCAAGACACCTTTTCACACCTCAAGTGAAATTACCATCTTGACCCCCGGGTCAAGTGAAAGACCAACCGGGAAAACCTTATTTCCGGTTTTAAGGCTACGACGGCCAAGTCGTAAGACATCTCGTAGTCGTGACAACCTTAAACCAATTACCTCGATCAAGCATATTCCTGGTCGAGAGAAACAAGGGTTGAAGAGTTTTTCCTTCAACGTTTTCCTAACGACCCCTTAGTGGTCAAAGGATCGTCTACGACCCTTCACTCAAGTAAGTTATTTTCACTTGAAGCTGGGGGGCTAGATGACGAGGATCTAAATAATACTTATTTATTTACTCCATAATCAAGAAATATGACGTCATAAGACATACCCCTTAGAATATCAAAAGGGAAGAACTAGTCAGGAAGTCGTAGACCACCCTACGACTACCCTCTGGTCGTAAGCTCTTCTACGACCACGGGATAATCCCTACGACTACCCCCTGGTCGTAAGCTCTTCTACGACCATGGTATAATCGTTACGACTACTACCTAGTCGTAAGCTCTTCTACGACTATGGTATGATCGTTACGGTATGTCCGGTCGTAAGTTTTTCTCGATCGGGCTCGCTACGGTTCCTCACGACTTCTTCGACCCACCCGTTTGACGCCCATTAAACAGGTGAGAATCTAAGCGGTCAAAATACGCAGCTATCTCGACATAATCGTAGATAATTCCCACTATCTCTCGATCGTAATCGATTGACAACATGGGGAGGTTACTACTCCGGTAATTACTCTCATTATTACATAATAATGAGCGACTAATTAGCCTGGAAGGACAACATCCACTATTGCTTAGTATAAATAGGTATCTGTTAGAGATAGAGTAGGAGGCCTTTGGGGGAAAGAAAGAAGAAACAGAGCATACTTATTCGATTGTAATCCAAAGAGCAAATACAAGATACACAGGAGTAGGGTTATTATTCTCATCGGAGAAGGCCCGAACCTGTATAAAAATCCCCGTGTCTTCTTCGTCTGTGTGATCAATTGTGGAGACCCCCCGAATCAAACAATCTTTACGTAAGATCGGTTCTAAAACACCGACAGGTACAATTCAAACTATCACATCTTTGTGTTGTTCACCATTCAAGGCATTATATGGAGTGGAACCAAATTTCGGGGCTCTACCCAATCTCTCGATTCAAGCTTCTGCTGAAGTTGAAGAAGTGGCGTGTGATCGACAAGCTTACAATGAAATGCTCAGAATGCAATTGGTTTGGGCACAGAATCATATGAAGTTGCAAGCTGACAAGCATCGTCAAGACCGCAATTTTCAAGTTGGTGAACAGGTTCTTCTCAAACTCCAACACTATGCTCAGCATTCAGTAGCCAATCGACCGTTTCTAAAGCTTGCTTTCAAGTATTTTGGTCCATTTTCGATGTTGGAGTGTATAGGCGCAGTGGAAAACAAACTTCAATTGCTGGAAGACTGTTTGGTTCATCCAGTGTTTCACGTTTCTCAATTGAAAATGTTCACTCCGAATTACTCTCCGGTTTTCAAAGATTTATCAGCCATGGCGGATTTGACTACGGGAACTGCAGAACCAGCAGAAATACTGGATCGTTGATTGGTGAAGAAAGGAAATTCGGCTAATCAGTAGATTTTGGTGAAATGGTCGTCCTTACCTACAGAGTGTGCAACTTGGGAGGATTATACAGTCCTTCAGAGCCAATTTCTAGATGCGACAATTTGGGTTTCATCTCAAGGAGGGGCGGGTGTCACACCTCAATGCTTAGGAACTCTCACGGTAGTGAACACAGAGAAGACCAAGGATGGCCAGAGGAGTAAGAAGGCGAGGGACCCAGCTGTCGGAACAAAGTCTAGAACACATGTGCGATGTAATGAGCTGGCTGCGTCAAGCATGGGAGTGGGTGATCCGGGTGCATGAGCCAATGAAACCACTCATCATTGTAAGTTATGAGGTGTTAAAGTATGTCCCGTAGCGAATGAGAAGAACCATGAATGCAGAATGAACTCATCTTCCTCATCTCGCTCTCTTTCTCTCGTTCCTGTTCTCTGGTTCTCTTCGAATCTGTTCGTCAACTACCATCTATTGAAAGTAATGCTCCCAAACGCTAGCAGTGCTTTTCTAGCTATGCTGGGACATTACAGATATGGAGTTCATTCTGGCATGAAAACTTGGGAATTAGAAGGATTTATTAGGGTTTGTAGGAGTCATGTGAATTGGTTTGCCCAAATTAAATCAAACAACCCGCGACAATGCAAGAAACGCGTAGCAGCAGCAGGGATTGATGAACAATTGAGCATTTCTTGTGTGGTTAATGAGGAGTTTTTTTTTCATTTTTGCAAGGGGTAAATGAGGAGGATTTAGTCGTACTATTACTAGACTCTTTTAGCTTTGAGCTCCATGGATTTATTATGTACTCTTCTAAATTTAGGGGGGGTTGGCTTCGATATATGACTAGTATATTTTTTCGAGGATATATGATTGGTATTGCAGGCACATATATCTCCTTGTCCTGGGGTACCAATTAATGTACCACATATGTCCATTTTATGGGAATTGGATGGAAACAATAATACAATGGCGAGTTGAGGAATTGAAATATTTAAGTGAGCATCTTATTGCCCCTCAAGTGAGCAGCTTTAAACTGATCAAATTAATCGAGAGATTTTGGGCTTTTGGCACAAACGTGGCTAGAGATGCGCTAAACATTCATTAGTTACACTATAGGCTTGTTTGGAACTCAAAAAATCGACAGGGATTTTATAAATTCTGGTGAAATCCCAAGCTTTTTTTTAGAGAGAGAGAGAGAGAGAGAGAGAGAGAGAGAGGAGAAAATCCCAAACTCTTATGCCAATCAATAATGAAAAAGGTCCGGGTAATGATACTGTACATACGTATGACACATCATATACGTCACTACCCGAGTGAGTCGCTTGCTTTCTCACTTATCCATTTCGGCAGAGCCATCCAGGCTCCCATGCCTTATCCCCTGTCTTGCTCTTTCTTTATCCTTTTTCTCCAACCTCCATTTCTATCTCCTGGTTACTCTTGTGGCTCATGGCGTCGCCTCTATTTCCCATGGCACCACCTTCCTATGGCGCCGCCAGCCCCCTGCTCACTCGGTTGCACCTCCGACCCTGCCGCGCAGCTTGCGCCCGCGTCTACCTGCGTCATGTTCGCCCTGCGCCCCAGCTCCTCCCCGGCTTGGCCCTTCCTAGCTCGGCTGCGCGCCTCCCTGCACCTCCCCTTGTAGCCGTGCTGACTGGCTCGGCCTCTGGCTGCTGGCCGCCTTGGTCCGGCCCACTTGGCTCGCTCGGGTTCCCCTTGTTCCCGGCCGCCCCGGAGATCCTCTCCAGATCGACGCCTTCTAGCTGGACGTGGTGAGGCTCTGGCCCCAAGCTGGTCTGCGACCATTCCTCTCTGGCCACATCTTCATGTACAGGTCAACGAAGGAGGTTCCCTACTGCTTCTTGAATTAGTTTCTTCTTCTTCTACACCGATGTTCTAATGTTGCGTAGAATTTTGTTCTGATGTTGCGGCCCGTTGAAAACAATGTTGTATACTGTTCTTTGAAATGTTGTATATGTAGAAAAAAATGTTACATCTGTAGAAAAAATATTACATACTGTTCACGACGATGTTGTAATTTTTTCCAACGCGTTTTTTCCAGATGCTTTGTTTTGATTTGTGATGTTGTAACCGTTGTTCGGATATGTTACAATCATTGTTCTGGGATGTTGCAACCGTTGTCCGGAGATATTGCATGCAGCAGCGTACGAAGCTAGCGCTCGGACCGTCCGAGCGCTTGTCACACCCAAAAGGTCCATTAGGCATTTAGCCTTTTCAACCATAGGCATTCAGCCTTCTCAACCACAGCCCGAGAAGAGAGTAAAAAGCCCTTTAGATTTTGCAAGAATTAATAAAGCCCATTAGCTTAACATGTGAAATCGGCCCAACATTACCAAAGGCCACGAATCCAGCTCTTCAAGCACTTGGTTTGAGAAGCGAGTTTCCTCTAAAAAAACGATAGAGAGAGAGAACATAATAGAGAAAGAGAAACATGTCTGGGAAAGCTTCAATTAAAGACCAGTAAAAGCTTAACCTTTTTTTTCCTGTGAGGCACTGAAAAAGCACAAACTCCCTGCCTAAAAAAAAAAAAAAACTTGAACTACTTCTTTAGTTTTTTTTTCTTGAGAACTCGAAGCCATATTAGGACACTTGAGACGCAGGAACTTCATAAGAATTTTTCAACAACCAATACAATTCCAAACAGGACCTTGGAGAAGCAAATTCATCCCATTGACTTACCAAAACGACAATACTTGATACTGAGATAAGATATGAAGGGTTTCTTTAGTTGTCGGCCTTAACTTTGGCTTTAATTAGGGACATAGGATCGAACGCCCGGGTGCGCCTCCGAGGGATTAACGACAATTTAGAGATCACAACTGAAGGGATGCAGAAACCACACACTGCCACGGCCGAACCAGTACCTTCATGCCGCTCCGTTGACCCGCCCTGTGCCCCAAAGCCCGCACGTCGGACACCGTCACACCTCTGATACCTATTTGACCGAACAGCTGGCGTACCCGGGCGTAGAATATTTACTAGGCTCGGCTCTAGATGCATAAGTCCACAACAGGTTGCAGTCGAGCAACTCAACGTCTCCATTAGTACGTGTCCATTTTCTCATGCCATGCATGCAGCACGAATGCGCCAACTGCTACAGTAGATACAACACTTGTAATATGTCCCCGTAACCGTTGCAACATTTTAGGACAATGATTGCAACATCCCCGAACATGGTTGCAACATCCCCGGACAACGATTGTAACATCCTAAGACAATAGTTGCAACATCTCTGGACAACGATTGCAACATTCTAGGACAATAGTTGCAATATCCTCGGACAACAGTTGCAACATCACAAATCAAAAAACAAAGCATCTGGAAAACAAAACACGTTGGAAAAAAAATTACAACATCGCCGTGAACAGTATGTAACATTTTTTTCTATAGATGCAACATTTTTTTTTCTACAGATGCAACACTTTTTTCTACAGATGCAACATTCCAAAGAACAGTATGCAACATTATTTTCAACAGGCCGCAACATTGTTTTCAACGACCGTAATATTAGCAGAAACAACGGAGGATAACTATTTGAAAACAACATTAAAACCAGTGCCAAACGCTTCGGAGGCGCCCACGACGTCGAGGTGGCGTCATGTTGACGTCGAGCAGGAACTGACTCGGCTCGAAGCGAATTCCGTTGCCGTTGTCATAAAAGGTTTGATTCATACTACTTAGGATGTACTCTGTGTTTGTGCTTGATGCACCCAGGTGATTCATCAGCTAGCCTGTGTAGTTGAGACAGAATTTTCGATTTCTAGAGCGCTGATTTGCTTATGTTCATTACGCCATGCTTGTGTTCTTACTGACTTGTCATCTAGAATTTAGCCGTGTGTTGTTCAAAAAAGAATTTAGCCGTGTTGCACTTTGGCAGCTGAACGGTGGACACTGCTAGGAGTTATTCAAATGGCCATCCTGCACTGGCGCTAGCAGAGTAGGGTGATTTGGCTTACTCAGAGAGTTAGATTGACCGTACGATACCAAACGTCCTAATCGGACGTATGTCTCGGATCGTTCCCCTTTAATTAGCCTTGTGACAAGTTGTATTTGTATCTCCTTATCTTCACTAACTAGAAATTTTTCCCTTCCATTTCCACTTAAAACCCTAAGCAAATTTGAAGCATACGTGTTTCACCCTGCAGCAGCACAAATGAACCATTACAATACACGTCACATGACATTCTACACCGACTTTAGACTGTTCCGAAATTCAGGTAATTTGAATCGACTGAATTTCCAAAAGATGAAAAAAAAATCTAGCATTTTCTGCCAAGAAGATCATGAGTTTTTGTCCTAAATAACCTTGTTTCGATGCGTAATTGCGACAGTGGCTCTACTCGCACAACATTTGCAAATTTGACACCGTGAGACTCGTCCGTACTGTCACTGTGCGTCTGTACGAACGAAGTATCACGTGGCATAAGGTTGGTCCACAAGGCTAATACTAAATATACAAATACCATGTGAGAAAAATCATCCTCGCAATTACGTCTTAAAAACAGTACCATTTAGACAATCACTTCACTGTCAGTCGGAGGAGGCGAAGGAAAACCACCGAGCTGACACCTGGCTGCCTCCGAGTCACGAGCCGGGCTATAAAATCGCGCTCGGCCCCACCTAAAATCACCCGTTCCGCGTCGCGCCTTCCCCTTCACCCGTTCCGCCGCCTCTGCGCGCGCTCTCCTCCCTCCCTTCCCATCTCGTTCCCCGCGCCGCGCTGCGCTGGCCACCTGCTCGACGAATTGAATTGCCCCTCCCGGCCCCGGAGCGATGCAGCCGCCGCCGCCCCTCGCCGGATTGCTAGTCCTGCCCGCGCTGCCCTCGCCGCGGCCGCGCCTCGGGCCCACCTCCGGCCGCGCGCGCGCGGCCGTGGTCAGGGCGGCCGCGCTCCGGGCCCTGCCCCGGCACCTCGAGCTCTGGCCCCCGCGCCTCGCTGCCGTCGAGAGCAGTCCGCCCTCAGGCCCGGCCTCCGCGCCGCCGCCGGAGCGGAGCTCCGACGCGCAGAGCGCCGGCTCAGGTCTGGGCCTCCGCCTGCTGTTTCTGGGTTGCTCGTGCTGGTGCTGATTGGTGGATTGACACGGGCTTTCGTTGTTCTTGATAGGCTTGGATACGGGAGGAGGTGGCGGTGGAGATGGAGGCGGTGGCGCTGATCTCGGGTGGATGCGGGTGTTCCCGCACGTGCTCACGGCGTCCATGGCCAACTTCCTCTTCGGCTACCACATTGGGTGCGTACGCGTGCCCCTTTCCAGTCATCGACCATGCATTGGTTGCAACTTCAGGGTTTAGCTATCTTTATTCAGCAGTGTTGCATTGGATGTGCCATGTATTTGTTTGGTATGGATCGGATTTGGAGTTTAAATTTTATAGAATACATAGAGATCCTAACTTGTTTATGAAGCAGTTATCTTAACTTAGCGGTCTCGATCAATTGTTATACAGTAGCTTGGTGGTCATATCATCACTGCATAACTTTGGAATAGAAGATGGTGCATCTGTTGTCTACATCCATGTGGCTTCAAAAAGAATTTAAATGACATTTTAAATGTCATGTAGTACTAGTTATACTATAGCTAAACAATGTCAATTGAAATGTGAGCATTGAACTTGGAATGTCTGAATTATGTGTCTTCGACTGTTTAATGGGCTACACCATGCAATGTAATGTTCAGTTTTCTGTTACTGATATCTTTCTTAAAACATCCGATTGAAGTCTCAGTGCATGATATGGTTGCAGGGTAATGAATGGTCCAATAGAGGATATTGCACGAGAGCTTGGTTTTCAAGGAAATCCGTTTCTCCAAGGTCTTGTAGTCAGCATATTCATTGTTGGTGCATTTTTTGGGAGCTTAGGCTCAGCTGCACTAGTTGATAATTTTGGTTGTAAAAGGACTCTTCAGATTGACAGTATTCCATTGATTCTCGGGGCTCTTTTGAGGTACTTAGTTTCACTATTTTTATATTCCTAACTTTATGGAGTTCTTTTGAACTCCGCCTGTGTAGTTTTCTATGTAGCCTGTCTCAAGCCAGGAAAAAGGAGGAGAGTTGTGTTAGGCCCGGTGAGCTAATGTAAAAATCAAGTCACCTTTTCATGGAATGAAACCCAAAATTGATAATTCATTGGGGCGTAACCCTCTCAGCGATGCGCCATATTGGAACCCGGGTGTGGTGATCAATGAGCAAGCGCCGGGACGTCACTCCCTTAGTGACACGCTACGTCGTCGCCCGGATGTAGTGGAAAGTGTGCAAGGGTCTTCGCACTTTACTCGACGAGTGCGAGGGGCAAGGAAGCTAGCCGAAGAGAGTAGGATCCGTCTGGGTAGTTGGAATGTAGGGTCTTTAACAGGTAAGTTAAGAGAGTTAGTTGATACGGCGATTAAGAGACGTGTAAATATCTTGTGCGTTCAAGAGACTAAATGGATGGGTCAGAAAGCGAAGGAGGTGGAACATACTGGCTATAAGTTGTGGTATACTGGAACATAACGAAACAAGAATGGAGTGGACATCTTAATCGATAAGCGCTTCAAGAGTGGAGTTGTCGACGTGAGGAGACAGGGGGATAGGATTATCCTAGTCAAGCTAATCTTTAGCGACTTGGTTTTGAATGTTGTTAGCGCATATGCTCCACAAGTAGGTCTAGATGAGGCCGCTAAGAAGCAATTTTGGAAAGACTTAGATGATATGGTTAGAAGTGTGTCTAATAGTGAGAATCTTTTCTTAGGAAGCGATTTCAATGGTCATGTCGGTACAACTAGTGGGGGGTTTCAAAGGGTGCATGGGGGTTTTGGTTATGGTGATAGGAACCAAGAGGGAGAAGATATCTTAAACTTTGCTATAGCCTATGATCTCATGATAGCTAACACATTTTTTAGAAAGAGACATTCCCATCTAGTTACCTTTAATAGTGGTCAGCATTCTAGCCAAATCGATTTTGTCCTTGTTAAGAGGGAGGACAAACGAGCCTGCATAGACTGTAAGATTATACCTGGAGAGTGTGTTGTCTAGCAATATAAGTTGGTAGTCTCCGACTTTCGTTTTAGGACACGAGTTCAACAGGCTAAAGTCGCCAGAGCCACGAGGACGAAGTGGTGGAAACTCAAAGGGGACGCCTCGCAGGCGTTCAAGGAGAGGATGATCGCGGAAGGGATATGGAATGTGGGAGAAGCGAATAGTATGTGGACAGAGATAGCATCTCGCATTAGGAAGGTGGCTACGGAGGTCCTTGGAGTGACCCGAGTGACAAGATGCGAATCTAAAGATACATGGTGGTGGAACGAGAAAGTGCAAAAGGCTATCGAGGAGAAGACATGCTACAAGCATATGCATCATGATAGGAGCGACGACAACGTACAGAAATACAAAGCAACAAAAAAGAAGGCAAAGAAAGCGGTGAGCGAGGCACGAGATAAGGCCTATGAGGAAATTTACCAGAAGCTAAGTACAAAGGAGGGCGAGAAGGATGTCTACAAGATGGCTATACTTCGAGAAAGGAAGACGAGAGATTTCAACCAAGTTAAATGCATCAAAGACGACACTAATAGATTTTTGGTGAAAGACGATGAGATCAAGGATAGGTGGAGAGATTACTTTGATGAGCTGTTCAATCATGACAATGACAATAGTATGACTGAACTGGATGATGCTTTTAATGACACTGATAGGCGGTTTGTTCGAAGAATCCAGAAGTCGAAAGTAAGAGAGGCCTTAAAAAGGATGAAAGTGGGTAAGGCGTTGGAGTTTGATAACATTCCAATCAAGGTGTGGAAATGCCTGGGAGAAGTGGCGATCGTTTGGCTAACTAATTTGTTCAATAGCATTTTTAAGTCGAACAAGATGCCTAACGAGTGGCGGAGGAGCACATTAGTACCAATTTTCAAAAATAAAGGAGACATTCAAAGTTGTACTAATTATAGAGGAATTAAGCTCATGAGCCACACAATGAAGCTTTGAGAGCGAGTGATCGAGCACCGTTTAAGAAGAGCGACTAGCGTGACGACAAACCAATTTGGTTTTATGCCTGGGAGGTCAATCACGGAGGCAATTTTCTTGACACGACAGTTGATGGAGAGGTATAGGGAGCAAAAAAAGGATCTTCACATGGTGTTTATCGACTTGGAGAAAACCTATAACAAAGTACCAAGAAGGGTCATATGGTGAGCGCTTCAAAGGAAAAAAAGTCCGAACAAAGTATGTTACCCTAATTAAGGATATGTACCAAGATGTTGTGACTAATATCAGAACATGTGGTGGTGATACTAGTGATTTCCCTATTAATATACTACTACACCAAGGGTTAGCGTTAAGCCCATATATTTTTGCCCTAGTGATGGACAAGGTCACGCGGGACATACAAAGAGATATCTCTTGATGTATGCTTTTCGCTGATGATGTAGTGTTAGTTGATGAGAGTAGGATAGGTGTTGATAATCTGGAGATATAGAGAAAGACCTTAGAATCGAAGGGTTTTAGACTTAGTAGGACTAAAACTGAGTATATGAAGTGTGATTTCAGCGGTGCCAAGGTAGATGATGGAGATGTTAGGCTGGACAGACAAGTAGTGCCTAGGAAGGATACGTTTCGATATTTGGGATCGATGCTACAGCGAGCCGAAGAGATTGATGAAGACGTGAGCCACAGGATTAGAGCGGGGTGGGTGAAATGGCGCCAAGCATCGGGTATCCTGTGTGACAAAAAAAGTCCCTTAAAAGTTAAAGGGCAAGTTTTATATGACGGCGATCAGACCTGCGATGCTATATGGAGAAGAATGTTGGGCGACTAAAAGACAAAATATACAGAAGATGAGTATAGCGGAGATGAGGATGCTGTGGTGGATATGTGGTCACACAAGGTGAGATCGAATCCGCAATGAGGATATACGTGATAGGGTGGGGGTAGCACCAATTGAAGAGAAGCTTGTCCAACATCGCTTGAGATGGTTTGGACATCTCCAACGGAGGCCTTCTGAGACACCGATACATGGTAGAATTTTAAGATGTACTGAAAACGTAAGAAGAGACAGAGGTCGACCAAAACTAACGTGGGAGGAAGCAGTTAAAAGAGATTTGATAGATTGGAATGTAACTAAAGAATTAGCTTTGGATAGGAGCGCATGGAAGTTAGCGATCCACGTACTGGAATCATAAGAAGGTTTAGGGGCTGTGTTTTAGGCTCTAGGCTCAGATGGCAGGATGTACGGCTTAGGGTTTTAGCCTTGTAGGTTTTTTTTCATTATTATTTTATTTTATTTGCAAGGCTCTCGTCTCTTTGACCTTGAGGTGATTTCATTCCTACTTTCCTAGCCTACCCCAACTTGTTTGGGATCAAAGGCTTTGTTGTTGTTGATGATGATGATGGAGTTGTTCTGACCGGTGTAGTAACATAGTTGTATAGAAGTTAACATCAAATTCAATTTTTCCTAGTATGTCCATGTATAAATTATCATTTGTTTAGTCTAAAACAATCATACAGTGCACAGGCAGATTCGTTGGATGATATGCTCTTGGGAAGGTTCCTTGTTGGCATTGGAATTGGCGTAAATACTGTTCTTGTTCCACTATATATCTCTGAGGTACACTTCCGAAATTTGTTATTTCAGATTGATCATCAATGTTATGCGTTATCATTAGTCTATGCCCAATTCTCCTATCTTGATTTTTTTTCCCAATATCTCTATACCAATCTTCACTCTTTTTACATGCTACATTCTAGGTTGCTCCAACAAAATACAGGGGTTCTTTGGGCACACTGTGTCAAATTGGAACATGTTTAGGAATAATTGCTGCACTTTCCTTGGGGATACCTTCTGAAAGTGATCCACATTGGTGAGGCATCTCTCGTTGGCATTTCTGCACTGTTAATGATGTAAGTCATCATTTGTTTACATTTATTGCAGTGCCATGATCATGGAACAAATTAACAACACACATTGACCAAAGCAGATGCATAACCTATTGTTCATATATCTATTGAATGTATAGAAGAATAGAACCAAGACATGATAAGAAAATTTTGAAATAAATCATAGACATATGAAGACTGTTGCACAGGTACAAGATCCCAATTTTATAGTTTTGACTACTAAGCGTCAAGGTTCTTCATATTAATATCACATTCTTGAACAAACGCTTCAATTTTGAACACTTAAATATTTTTGTTAAGCTTTGTGAACTAATTTCTAACCAGATGCATGGTATATTTAATAGATTATTCATGTGTTCCTTAAGATTTTGTGTTTCTGTCCATAGGTGGCGAACAATGCTTTATGCCGCATGTGTACCTGGTGTTCTTATTGTTGTTGGAATGCAATTTGCCGTTGAGAGTCCCCGCTGGCTTGCCAAGGTGCCTTTAATACTTAGCTGAGAGTTTCATTTTGTCGATGAAGACCCTTCTCTGTATCAGTATACTCTATCGTGTAGGTTGGAAGATTAGATGATGCCAGGAAAGTTATAGAAAATCTTTGGGGAGCTTCTGAAGTTGAGAAGTCCATGGAAGAGATCAAATCTGTTGTTGTAAACAATGATTCGCAGGCTAGCTGGTCTGAACTTCTGGTGGAACCCCACAATAGAGGTTGTTTCCTTTTCCATGATATATTCTTTCCTTTTTTTGTTCTTTTTGCTCATTTCTGCTGGTTCGTGTCATCACATCATGCTTGTGAACTACAATGACAAGGTACATGTTTGGATGTGTGCATGTACATGCCGGCTCATGCATGTAGGGTATGAATGTGCATGCACCTGCGCCTATGCATGACTGCATGTGCTGCACATGAGTTATAAACTGTCTATGCATGTGTGCGTGTGCTTTGTCAAGTTCATGACATGTTCATACTTGATACATGATGACTTTTTCTGGGCACTGGTTGCAAATTTGCCTTTTACGTTTTTTGAGCCATTACTGAGACATGCTGTAGTGATATTTGGAACATTTATTTTTCGCACTATCATTTCTATATGTTTCTGCAGTTTTTCCTGTTATAGGGTTTCTAGCTTCTTCCCCCTAATATTATCTGCAGTTTTGTCAGTGATATTTATTGCTTGAAAAATGTTCAGTCATTCAGGTGTTTTGCTGTAGAGGTTCTTAACAGATTAATCTAACAAACAAGCTGTCCTAAGGTTTTGTGCACACTACACAGCCTTAAACACAAATACCCTTTTGTATCCACATATCTATTGTAAAGGAGAGGCAAAGTACTTACTTGGAGATATTTGTCACTTTTCTATGTATTATTGTGATTTTATTCATGATATTAATAACTTATTCTCTAATGAATATGCAGTTGCATTGATTGGAGGGTCCCTTTTCTTTCTGCAACAGTTTGCTGGAATAAATGGTGTTCTTTATTTTTCATCATTAACATTCCGTGATGTTGGTATTACCAGTGGTATTTTGGCGAGCTTATATGTTGGAATAACCAACTTTGGAGGTTAGTCAAACTCGGATTTATGTTCTGCTCTGTGGTAACTTATTCATAAACTTGTGAACCATGTTTTTGGATTTTAGGGGCAATTGCTGCTTCAAATTTGATGGATAAGCAAGGACGAAAGAAACTTTTGATAGGGAGCTATCTTGGAATGGTATGCAGCATTTCTATTATAATACTTTTCAGGAAATCCTACTATAATCTTTTAATTATTTACAAAAATTATGCATTTTTTTAGAGTTTATGGTGAGTAACTATTTCTTTCAATATGTTTTTTTGGGCGAATTTCTGTCAATATGATTGTCCTGACATTGTGGCAAATTGGCAATGTTGGCGCGGTACTTGCACCTATACTGCTCTTCTCCTTAACAAAATATAATCCCAGTTTTCCATCTTTTTGCAGGCAATTGCAATGTTCCTTATAGTATATGCTATCAGCTTCCCACTTGATGATGGAGTTAAGCACAGCCTGTCAATTACTGGAACTCTTTTGTATGTACTTTTACCTTCTTTATCTCTAGCATATTCTTCATTCCACTCGCAATGATATGATGTTGCCCAGCAATTTTAAATGTGAGTACTAAACCCTTGTTACACTGCAATGACTTGAGACAATTACTAAAAACATTATTTTGTATAGTGAGTGTGGTAGATGTTTTTTACAGAGGCTACTGCAAAGTGTGTTCTGTGTATAGACCCTTTACTTTGAGGTCATCTATTTGTGATTTCTGTGAAGCAAAAGGTTTCCTTAGATTTCGGGAAATTACACATGTTATAATTTCTCAATGTTTATAAGCCATTTAATTTACACTGCCCACGAATAACATAAAGGATTATCTTCTAGCATATACATACTTGGCTGCATGTTGTAACAAATGATTAGTCTTGGTTAGAAGTCTCAGTTATGCATTTGTGTTTATAAAACAGTTAGTAATTCTGAAATTGGTTAGGTCTCTCACTCCTTTATCCATGTTTACAGAAAGTTTATGTTTACATTTTCAGGTACATTTTTACTTTTGCACTAGGTGCTGGGCCAGTTACAGGAATCATCATACCAGAGCTGAGCAGTGCTCTGACACGCTCAAAGGTTATGGGCTTCAGCTTCACTGTACATTGGGTATGCATTTTCCAACTATATATGATTACCTCACAACACTCCTGTAGTTTGTATGCAATCTACATTTCCACTTTATATCAAGACATGTAGTCTATCACTACTGTCCTGTCTACCTCTATTCTAATGGATTGGATTGTTCGTCAGATATGTAATTTTCTGGTGGGACTATATTTCCTGGAGCTTGTGAAGAAGTTTGGCGTTGGAACAGTCTATGCAGGCTTCGGTGGGGTCTCCTTGTTGTCAGCACTTTTCGCCTACAATTTCATAGTTGAGACAAAAGGACGTTCTCTTGAGGAAATTGAGATGTCTCTGAGCCCTGCTGCCCCTGGTGAACGAAAGTAGAACAGATTCTTGTATTAAGTTACGCAGATGAACCGAATCATTCAACTGACTCGAGAGTTTTTGAGCGAGGGGTACACACATTCAATCCAATGCAGTTTGTAGCTAATGATCTAACTGGCCTGTGAGTGCATGTAGTGGTTATGTAGAAGCAGTAGCCCTTCAGCAGCACCAATTTGTCGCGAACAGCTTCACCTTACTTCTATAGCTATACGCATGTATATAATGGATCACATTGTTAAAGAGAACACACCTCAGCTTTTAATAGCGCTAGAAATTGATGTACTACGTAAATAAAGGGTAGAGGAAATGTCATTCTCTTGAGCCTTTTGTAGTTTTTATACATCGTTAGTATCTGCAATCTTCCACACTTGTGTAGTCAGAATTTAAGCTGTTGCTTGAGTAGTGGATTTGAAAGAATATCTATGGTTTACCTTTGCATTACGGATACATATTTGCAGAACACTTCTAATTGGAACATGCAACCTGTAAGTTGTAAGGTAACATCTCTTTTTGAGATATTGTGCTGTTGAATCTCAATGCTTACCAAAAGCAAACTCTGATGTGATAACAAAAATATACTTTGGTTGTTCTGGGATGGCTTTGTACTGAAGAAAATCATGCTAAACAAGATGCTGTCTCTGTCATTAATCACAGCAGAGAGGACAACCAGTACATCTTTTACTGAATGTTAGGCAGAGCAGAAGAAATGTTAGCCAATACTTGCGTTCAATCCTTTTCTCAGTTCTAACGCTTTATTTGGTCAGTGTTTTCAACAGAACCACACAAGAAATATATTGCGCGTTGTTCATTTGAGGTTGTGGCATACGCCGTCCCAGATATTCTTGCTGGTGTTTTGTGGTCTCAAACTAAAGCAGCCAAAAATTTCCAAGTCAAATTGGATTTTCTTCTCCGTGTCTTATTTGCTCATCGTTTGTTGCATTTTTCTACGATTTTTTTTTCCAAACTTGAGGTCATGAGGACGATGAGATTGCAATTGGTAAACTTCAGAGACTTTGCACATTGGGAGAGAAAGGAGTATTGACTTCCCAACATCAGTTAGTCCATGATGTTGATGTTGGAGCGATTGGGCAGTCTTTTTAGGGTGTTGTCAAGTTCTCTGATAATATTTCTTAGTAGAATTTTTTGTTTAAATAACCTAGTTTTATTTCGAAATACAGTAATAGTACTACCTTTTTTGATTTTACAGGAATAATCATCTGTCGCTCAACGGTTAGATGACTAGCCTAAGTCGCTCAACGGTTAAGCGACTTGGACACTTGTCACCCAATAGTGTACAATGCATACCCTACTAGCTAAACGACCTGTACACTAGAATTAACCGTTAAGCGACAAGTATCGAAGTCGCTCAACCGTTGAGCGACTTATGCTAATCACCCAACGGTTAAGTGAGAGATGATTATTCCTGTAAAATAAAAAAAGTAGTATTATTACTGTATTTCGGAATAAAAACTAGATTATTTTTTAAAAAATTCTTTCTTAGTATGGACTTTTGTATCCACAGTGTTCATACTAATATGTGATGCTAACCTTACAGATTCTAGCACTGGGTTGGAGAAAGGGCAAGAAATGAATAATATCATTAGTCTTTGTATACATCTTCCTTCCTACGTGGAAGTGTTGCTCTTGTTCCAATCAGTTAAAACACTGTAGCCAATGTTCTAAGATGGAAGCCAAACTATAACCATTTTCGTCCTGCACGTCAGTTTTATTATTCATGAGGATGTGAGCATTCTCACGCTGTTACTGTTAGTTGCATCGTGTTTATTTTAATATAAGATGCATGCTCCAAAGTAAATCAAATCATGGTATGTTTGGCACTGTTCTTTTATTTTTTTGCCCAAGTTCTTCATGACAACCGTTTGCTCCTTTTTTAAGGGAAAATCATTTCGTCTTCTAAAGTTGATAATACTGTTTGCTGTTTTTTTGAACAAGGGCATTTTCACCCCTCACAGATTAGGAGCTACATACACCCGCGCTTCCATGGTAGATCCACCATGGGGGCGCGAGAGGGCTAGAGCACTGGCTCCGCTCGTCCCATCCTTGGTATCCTTTCAGTACATATGTCATTTTTTGCATCACAAATTTAGTTATTTTTTTTTTAAGATTGCTACTCCTGCATATTTTTAGGTTTTCGAAACGCTCTATCCATTATTAAGATACTACATTTAATGTATCTTCTATTTTAACTTTGTTCCTCATAATTTATTTACCAATTTGGATTACAGATGACATTCAAATGTGTGTTTGTTAGCTCACCTCATGATAACTTTGTTCTATCAATACCCTCATGATAACTTTGTCTCGCTAACACCACTCCATATTCGTCCAGTATACGCCATTGGCTTCCACCGCTGGCAACCCATCCCAGTCCTAGTTGACAATACTGACCGCCTCCTTGCTCAAACAAATCACATGACACACGGCACAAAACACCGCATTGACCACCTCCTAATCACTACCTTAGGTAACTCGAAGGGCTGCATATAGAAGAAGGTGGTTAACTTCCTTAATCGGTTCTTAATCACACACTTACGTAACTCGAAAGGGTAGATATAGAAAAGTGAGCAATGCTGATATAGGATTGCTTAGGTGTGGATAACAATGCCCGCAAAAGGATAACATTTTGGGATTATACCATCCTGAGCTTTGCACTAATTTCCCTGTCATGGGGGAAGTATGACTTCATTCTTTTCCTTTTCTTGGTTTCTTTTCTTTGATAAAAGTAACTCCAGCTTTCTGATTGGATACTGGCAAACCTCACATCCAAACCTATGTCCCAATGGTCCCAATATACTTTGCTTTCTTCATCATTGTATATTGGGACAAGGTGTGGTATGACATGCCAAAGTTTTACTGAGAGTTCAAAGTTTAGGAGTGACCAAGACCTTTCTTTGTTCATATTTAGAAAGACTAGTACACAATTGCATAGTATAGGAAAGCCACCATAGCAATGCTGCAATGTTATTTAAGCATTTGTAATCTTATTTTGCGAGGAAGCATTTGCCATTTAAGGGCATAGTGAATTAGCTTTTGCAGCATATTGACATTAGTGAACCTGCTTATCGCGTCACTTTAGTCCTTGCCGTGTCATTTCTCTCTTAGTTAACAGACAAATGGAGCTGGTGGACAAAACTAGGTAACCGTACCCGGTTAAGTTATGAGACTGGACTTCCGGTGCAAATCACTGTTCATTTTAGTGCAATGGCAAGTTGCGTGGATGTTTCCCATCAATGACAGTGGTGGACCCATGTTGCAAGCCATGGTTTTTTTTTTTTTTGCAAAAAGACGGCCAAAGGGTAACAAAATTTATGAGAATCTTTATCGAAATGAAAAGTGTGAGCAAACAGATGCCACAGATATTTTTATTCATACATTAGACCTCACAGGTTTGAAATCATGGCTCCACCAGTACAAGATGATCTCTAAGGCCATGTTTACAACGCATGGATTTCATAGAAATTTTGCAGGAATTCAATAGGAAACGGTTTGATTCTCGTAAGAATCAGAAAGAATTCCCGTGTAGCAATTTCTAATTTAAAAAGATTTAGTTCCCCCCAGGGCAATGTGTCCATGATGCACGTTCAGAAACTCATAATCGACAGAAAAGGTACTGTTACTTCTCTAACAAATCAGCTGGAGCTTTTGACACACATCAGAAACTTGGAGCATAAAACATTCAACCATTCTTGTTTTTAACACCAAATCTCCTGATCTTTTTTAGCCATTTAGTGTACAAATTCTGTCATTCTTCCCACAAAAGGATAACTGATGGAAGAATAAGCCTGAAGGACAAATTTAAATGAGGGCAAAGAATTTATACGGCATCGCAAAGAGAGTAAAGAAGAAGAAGAAAGGATTCCTGCGCCCTACTGTGCGGTCCAAACAACATTCTCGTGAAGTTCCGATCACACAGTCCAGTCGCCAATCAACATTTGAGATTCAAAATTTTTGGATTCGCTCGTGAAAACTCATCTCGGCTTCTCGCTTGCTCTGATCGTGATCGTTCGATTTTAGATCTGACGGCTGTTCCCTTGCCGGCACTCTTTGGTTGAATGGCACACGCACATATTCTCCGTCTAGACCATCAGTCACTGGCAGAGTTCAGCGCATAAAGCCACCCATGGAATCCGCATCTCCCCTGATCTCGCATTCGGCATGGAAAACCGCTCTCACCGGTCGGTGGTCGGACAACTTGTAGTCGCACGTCTCGTATTGGATTTGCTTCAGGCCCTTGCCGCGCCAAAGAATGCGATCACACCTGCACGAAAAAGTAACAGCACGAAGGTCACGCTTATCCGTCAGAAAAGTCATCTCATCTACAGCGTTCAAGGTTAGGCCTCATCTGACCATGCCGGAGCACGCTTCTTCTCGCCCCGCGCCCCGTCGAAGCACCAGTAGTACTGATCGGAGTTCGGGTGGTACTTGTAGGTGGGAGAGAACGTGATCAACCCTTCTTGCCAGCCCTCAAAATGCCGACCCGTTGAGAACTCAGACAGTAGCTGCGATTGCACCAGGAGGAATTTTTTTTTTATCATGGTGCTTAGTAATTTTTCTGATAGTTTCATAAACGGATGAGATGCAGATTCGACATAACTTGGCGAACAATACCTGATCGTTCTCTAACAAGATGGACCAGTTCCTGGCTTTCACCAGCAACCTTGTCTCGGCCTCTTCCAAGGATATCCTGTAATTCAAGTCACCGAGCAAAACTACTTGACTGCAAGAAAACACAGAAGAAATACCATAAATAAATTGTTGGTACAAATTGGACAAAAATAAGTGATGCACCTAATGATGTATGCATAATACCATTTTAGCACCAGGAGAGTATGTTTAGCTAAATTCAGAACACGTTGCATCAAAACAAGAATTAAAGAATGCAATCATTAGAGCAAACAAAGAAGCTAACCCTATGTTTAGGGGTTAGGATATATGGTCGTTTGATACTAGAACACAAATTACAGAGGATGCATAGGGACTGCTTCTTGGAGAAATCTGAGGACCAATATGTTGTCATTGGCCAAAATTAAAATATAAAAACATGAAGTCAGTGAGCTAGAACACCTACTCGTGATCGAGGATCTTCTTTGGCAACTTTTGAGTTGCACCACCAGGGAATCTCGTCCTTGCAAGTATATCCGCCGCGTCAAAATTCCTCAGCAGCACATCCCCTTCTTTGCCACCTGAAGCCAGGTGACAACACACAAAGCAAAAGCTCGTCTCATGCAACACGAATCGGATCGAAACAGAACCCTGCAATCCACGCATCCATATATATGGTCATGTGATTGCATATATGGATCTATGTATTTCTTTCTGCTCATGAACATCTTATGCATACCTTGTTTCCTAGGTAGCCCATGATACCCGAACCAACGCATGAAAAATCCAGATGGTAAATGTATGGCCTAAGATTGCTTTTCACCCAGACTGAGGTAAAGATGCCGACCATCTGCTCGCAACTGATGCACCTGAAGTATCCTTCTTGAGCAGAGCTCTCCATTGCACTGCTATCTGTAGTTGCTTGGTGCAACTCTGCCCCATCTTTTCTTTTCTTTTTGTTCAGTGCCTCCCCAATTAGTGAGTTCCACTTTGTAGATATACAGCTCTTCCTAGGACCGAGCACATTTCTTGCATTGAGTGGCACTATCTCTTGGAACCTAAAGCACCATCGGCAAAATCTTATTCAGATTGAACTAAACAGCGCCTTCAACATTAGATGAGTTAGCAGACTGAAGTGAACAAACTACCCTAGAACATAGATGTCGTAGGAGTTGGCTCTTGTATCCAACCAATCCTCCAAGTCTAGATCGTCGGATGGTGCCATGGCACCGACATTCCACGTACTAGCAAAAACCCTTCATATGCACAACAAATCATCAGAAATGAAATGCTATGAACAAACTCAAGTGCAATGCGAGGTACCACAAAAGTCACCTGTACTTGAGTGTATCCTTCTGTCCATCCAACGGCCTCTTTCCCAAGGTTTCGTCCACTACGCCTGAGATCTCAGAGACGGATCGATGGCCACGCAGCTCCTGGCCGTGCAGTAGCTTACTTGTCACCAGTCTAGACAAGATCTAGAACAAGAACAGCGGATGTTATATTACTTCAACTCTGCAACAGAGATAAAAGAAAGGAGTAGCTACAGATGCAAGTCTGCTCACTTGTCCAAACGTCCTGTTCTCTCCCATGTTGTAGTAGGGACAAGGAAGAGATCGTCTTCCTGTCTAATAGTAGCATGCAGGAACCTACATGCATGAGCAAGTAATACCAAACTTGGAGACTGCAAGATATATAGCTAAGAAAGTGGCAGGAAAGGAAAGGGAGGAAACAGTAGCTGTGATGTTGACAGAGTTGCAAGTCAAGCTTCTCATTGTTTCCACTAGCTTCAAAACATTTACATAGTACGGTACATATTTGGTTTAAGACATGTTAAGCTTTTTGTGGACCAACATGTTTACTGCCTGCTCTGGTCTTAACAAAGACAGCAGCTTATAGTTTATATTTCAGCATGTCTTGTGTCCATAGCTCTATGCTAAAAAACTGGTATGAAGACATTACAATTAATATCACGAGAACATTTAAATAATCAAGTGGTGCAAAAAGTATGTAAATATGCAATCCAGAGTATTCTCATTGGCGAGCTACACTGTCATGCCTGATGGTTTGGCTGGGGGAAGAAACCATCCTCTGTTGAATAATGGCTGGGTGGGAAGAGACAAAGGCACACTTGTGCAACTTGCCTACCTAATATATATTGTTATATTATCTGTTTTGGTATGCCACTTTGGGTTTTGGTAAGGCAATCATGCAACTTGTGTTTGAATTTTGCCAGAATTTGGACTCTTGTACCTATTTGCATGTGTCTATTGTTTGAAAAATAATAGCAAGAGATCTCAAGACTGTATCAGCTTTGTACTGTGGTTGAGTGTGTGGATAGATCCTGTAGGTAGCATAGGCTGTATAGCCCTATAAAACAATTCTACTAGGGTGTTAATGCGCTTAATTATGTGCAATTTTCTAACATAAATGTCATAGTACGCTTACCTCTGCTTGAATTCCAAAAGGAAGATATTATGTTTGATGGTTATCAGGTTGTGCTCCTCTTCAAAGAGAGGAGAAAAAACAATTACAAGTGGTCAATTTCTGGGCCAGCAACTAGAGATAAAATGAACAGAAAACACTCCTTTTGTTTTATCTTTTAGTTTTCGAGGTTATGAAGACACTATAAGTTGGTGATTTGACAAAAGAGCAATCCAGGAATAATAAAAAGACAAAAAAGGAGGGGCAATAACAGGGATAGGCAAGCACCTCTACGCAGGACTAGTGCCCACCGTTCATTTTCCTGAACAACCAAATTGGTGGCTTCTGGCTTGTCCCATGTTTCTTCATTAGACAAGGCACCATTCCCATGAATGAAACCATCATCGTTCTTTTTTGCACTGGGAGAAACCAAGGCAGGAGTAGGATGGTCCCAAATCAAGAGAGGAGAAATTCTGCTTGTGCATTTCTCTGATAGACCTGACTACACATTGGCATGCAGTCATGCACAGCTGTGAGAACGCTTATAGGTTTGTAGCCACATATGCCATCATCTGAAGTCGGTAAATGGACGGTAGTGGTTTCCAGTCGGTCTCCAGTTGCATACCTTCAGTACTAGTAGAACCATATTGCAGATGAATGTATAAGCTGCATAATTCAGTAGAATATATTATTTTTTAGCTAACCGTTCTATCAGCGAGATGTTGTATCTATGCATACGATTGCTATAATAATGTGAATTTGTGAATCATTCGTGATGACCTTTTATGAAAAACTAAACCTGGCCGGGCTTTCATAGTTTCATTACTAATAGTGATATGGATGACAAACCTATTTGAGTACTGGTCTGTAAATGATTACAAAACATTTCAACCACTATAATTAACTCATTTTTTAATAGTTCAACTGAAATAAACATGATCTTATTTTCATATAACAGTGAGTTTCCCATTTTACATGGCAATTTATCAACATCCATCATCAGATTACCATAAAATCATCATCAGTGGAATAATGGCATAACCTGTCCTGCAATGTTTCTTTGCTAACTGCAAACCCAGCAAACTACCATGTAAAATTGCTAGCCACTGTTAGGTGTGAACTAAACAAAGTTAAATTTAGCAATTCACTCACCTTTGAATGAAATTAGGTAATTACAGATTCACAATACTGAAACTATTACAATTTGGATTATTAGGCATTTCAGTACACTTGTTTTCTGTTGTATCATATATTGTACCATTTCTCAAGCAATTAGAGCTTTTGGTTATTAATATCCAGAGTTCAGTCAGTTCATATTACTTATGTTTTGTGTACAATACACAATTACAAACCTTTTCATCTACAAGAAAAAACAGTATATCTAGTGTAGCTCCATTTTTGAACGTACAAGGTTTTCACTTTTAAACTAAAATTTTAGGTGCAGTTACTACACACACACAAATTAAAGTCACCAATGCACTACTTATTTTTATCAATATTATATGCTTCTGAAAGATGTTAGAAAAATGGCACAACAAACAATGACACGAGCTGCAAACTTTATGAAGTCTGGACAAAGAATAGAATGGTACCAACTCACTTGAGTTGCATGGCCAGCTTTAAGATGAGGGTACTCTGCTTTAAGATGAGGCTCACATATGCCACAGACCATGCCGATGGAGATCAAAGATCCATGAGCTCACAACTCAGCAGTTAGCTACAGTTCAGCTTAAACACATGATCTGACATTTTGAGTACCGTAATTCCAATAAAAAGTTAGTTTCCATATCGATGTGATCATGACATCTCATAATCCCATAGATAACTTGTGTTATTCAACTGATAAAAAGTGCATCTGAGCTTTGCCAGATACCGTGGCGTTTTCATTCTTATGACAACGGTGGTGAAGTCGGGAACCCGTTTTCATAGTATTGAGAAATCAGAGATCAGCAAAGGAGATCTACTTGCTTCGCAGTCAGATTCATCACATACAATTGTCAATAGGTCACTAGAATATATTTTTTAAAAGGATGCTGTGTATGTTTTGTAATATATGCAAAAGAAGTGATCAGGGTTTCTGTGGTCAGTGAGAAACAAGAATGGCTGCCTATTAACAAAAAGCACTTAAATACAATAGAACCTTTTTCTGTTATGCTGGCTCACCTCATGCACCTCATCCTGGCACTTGGCACTCAACCATATCACAAAATCTTAAGCATAGAGAGATACTGGAATAAACCGATGCCGCCATAGGACAGTTTTTTTCTCTTTAGTGCATAATACTTTACTTTGTCAGATACTTCTCTCAATATTTTTCTTCATGAGTGGCAGTGCAGAAGCCACAAGGGCACCATGCAAGCATGTAATTAAAAGTGAATATCTAGTGTGATTACATATCAATATCCACCTACCATCCACCTACCATAAATTAATGTGTGCCAATCAATAATTGGTCTTGAGCAATTCAATATATTTGCAAGTTGATACACCTTTTTTTACTAATAATAGCAATAATTGACGAGAAGTTGGATCAATGAACCATTTTACACATTCTTTTCATCTAGTTACAGTTGCAGTATTTCTATCACATCTTACCAATATTATTATTTACTGGAAATCAGCTGAATTTTGTTGAACATGTACCCACCCAATCACCATGTGTGCACAGACAAAGGATGTATAAAATCAAATTTCCAAGGAAATAAGACATACTGTTGTGAAACAGAGGGAGTATCTCATACAGTGTTATATCTGATAGACTGATTTCAGTACAAACTGTGATCAACACAACCTGCAAGATTTACAAAGAAATAGGGTTGAATATATTATATAAGCAATGGTTACAGAACATACACAATGTTAGATATGTAGATAGTGTAGGGTGTTCTTTGCATAATTGTAAATCCTATACATATTATATAGGAAAATTTGATCATATACCCTCCCCTTAGATGGAAATTCAGGATTTACCCTCCTGGCCCACATGTCATTGACCTATGATGACCCCACATGTCATTGAGGTGGGAGGGTAAATCCTGAAATCCTGAATTTCAGGGAGGGTATATGATCCAATCCCCCTATTATATATTGGTCTCTTGGTCTATTGGAATGAATACAAATCTCATTCTAACATGGTATTAGAGCAATGCAGGGTCAGCGTTTTTCAGCCGCTGCCGCCACCTTCCCGTGTCCTCTACCTTCCTCGCGCAGAACAGAGGAAGCTCTGCTTCCTCTGCTCTATTTCCGCCCGAAGCAAGTGCACCCGCAGCAAGTTCTTCGCGCCGCCGGCCGCCACCGCCGAATCTTGCGCCCCCGCGTCGGATCTCGCCTCCCTGTGTCGGATCTTGCTCCCCCCGCGCCGGATCCTGCACCCCCGCGTCGGATCCTGCCTCCCCGCACTGGATCTTGCACCCCCGCGCCGGATCCCACCTCCCCACGCCAGAACCCGCGTTCCTGCTGTGACTCGCGCCTGAGCCGCTCTGGTGCGGTCGTCGACCTGCTGCGACTCTCGCCCTGTCGTGGCTCGCGCCCGAGCATCGCCAGCCGTTGCCTCCGACGTCGCCAGTCCTCGACGCTCTGCTTGACACCACCAATGCTTATGAAAACAGAGCAGAGCGCTATGTTTTGAAGCCACCTGGCCTCTCGGGTGTTTTTGAAGCCACCGCAGTCATCAACTTCTCTGGCCTCTCTATCTGGTCAGGTCATCCTTGATGGCTTCTACCGGAGGCTCCTTCGCTATCCCGCTCCCTCCAATTCGGTTCGACGGGACGAACTTCCAGGAGTGGGCTATTCACATGCGGATCCACCACAATAGTCAGCGTCTCTAGGTTCATCTCACCGGCGAGCACCCCTGTCCGCCTCGCCCTACACCGCTAGTTCTGCCCGCTCTCCCTGCTGGTGCGGATCAGGTGGCTCAGGAGGCCACCAATGCTGCACTAGAGGAGGCCTTGGAGCTCTATCAATCTGAACTACACACCTACGAGCGACGGCAGGATACCGAGGCTTGGGCTACCGCCATCCTGGTGGGTAGCATGCCTGTGACCATCTCTATGGATGTGGCGGAGCTGCTGACGACACAACTTATGTGGGAGTGCCTCTGAGCTCACTACCAGCCGACGAGTGATGCTATATATCCCTTGTTGATTAATCCTTAATGCGTTGTTTATTTTTGTGTTTAAAGATTTCAGTTTTGCATGTGACTAGTAACATGCAGCACTAGTGGGCACCAATTAGTAGCATCATTGCATTGGTATTTCAGTTTCTTTGCATTAGCAATTGGCATTGATAGAGGTTGTTAGGTCATTTTCAGTTACTCTTTTTCATTAGTATAAAGTGATGAGAAAACCAATGAAAAGCTGTGCAGTTTGGCAGCACCAAAATCTGTCTCGCGTCTTGCAAGTTCTTTGTGTCCAGAGCATTTGCGTACGGTAGCTCGACCCAGCAACGACAAGTGGTATCAGAGCCTGACTACCATGGCCTCGCGATCCCAGTCCAGCTCACGTACTCTGCCCCAGGAGCGCGGACAAAGCAAGGCACGAAGGGGAGGACGCGAGCAGGTGGTGCAGGAGCGCGTCGTGAGGGAATCCAGTAGCGCGGTGGTCTACCCCCATGCTGACGACGACAAACTACACCGACTAGGCTCTCGTGATGAGGGTGAACCTAAAGGCAGAAGGACTGTGGGCGGTAATCGATCCCGGCAATGCCAGCGAGAGGGAGGACATGATGGCCCTGGCAGCCATCCTCCGAGCCGTGACGCCGGACATGCTGTCCACGTTGGCTGCGAAGAACACAACCAAGGAGGCATGGGATGCCATGAAGATGATGAGGATGGGCGTGGATCGCGTACGCGAGGCAAACGCGCAACAGCTGCGCAAGGAGTTCGAGGACATCCAGTTCAAGGAGGGAGAAACGGTGGATGAATTCTCCATGAGAATTACGGGCCTCGTCAACCACCTTCGAGTCCTCGGCGACACGGTGGAAGAAGAGAAGGTAGTGAAGAAATTCCTTCGCGTTGTGCCATCCAGGTACACCCAGGTGGTAATTGCAATAAATACGTTGCTGGACTTAAGCACGTTGTCAGTTGACGAGCTCACCGGTCGGCTTCGAGCGGTGGAACAGCGATACGGGCGTGACGACACCAGCAGTACCAGTACACGGTTGTTCTTATCCGAAGAGGGGTCAACGACAGTCCTTCGCAAGGAGTTCGAGGAGTGGCTCGCACGCGATTTCGAGGAGTGTTGGACCGAAACGGCGACTAGAGGGGTGAATAGGAGCACTGTCTCTTTTTCACCTTGATTGGATTTAACACGATTTTCACTCGGATAGCCATGAGAGCTATGAAGATCAATATACAAGCATAGCGGAAGGCTTGTATTGAATCCAATCAACTCCTTGAAGAAGACAGACCAAAAACACCAAACACTCGAGACAAAAAGAATTGGGCAGTCAGACCTCTCGGATGAACAGTAAAATCAGCCAGAACGCAAGATCACAAATTGGTCTAAGATTTGATCCATAGCTCCAAACTACACGAAGCTTGAAACACACCATCTCTAGGATGTCAGGAACCTATTCCAGTTAAGGATCGTGAAGATCATTGCCAAAGTTCTAACCTTTTTCGGTTTGAGTGAAGATTGCTTCAAAACCGAGTCAAAACCAAAATATGATCCAAAAACTTGCTCATGAGTAAGAGATGATCAAGATTGTGAGGACCCGGAATATTTAACTAGTAACACTTAACCTCCAAATGGTTCTGGCATTACTAATTAAATATTCTAAGCCTCGATGGACATATGCTTCCCAGAATTGCAGCATATGCTCATCATCACAAAATTACACATCAATTCCATACACATACATCACTAGGTTCAACAACGACATACTTAAAGTAAAGTTATTACAAAAGAGAGCCGACCGGCCAAATAGAACAATATACAAGAATGACAGCGGAAGCAAAAGGTGCCATAAGATGGCTAGAACAAAAGTCGACCGGTTAGCCATACACCCACAAGGCAACCGACAAGCCGCTAAGCTAGTCGCCCATAGCTACCACAACACAGCTCGCAAAAGTGAGGCCCTCGAGCTCACCTTCTTCCTCTGCAAGAACAATTAAGCATAGCATCCGAGTACAAAGATTGTCTTTGTACCCGCAAGATTGACGTGTGGAATAGCAGACCTATCCATAAACTACATGCAAGCTTATTTAGGTGGAGGTTGTATGTCTCATTTTGCACAAAGCCAACTTTATTTGCAATAATGTAATACATTTAAAAGCAAGTTTGCAAATCTGTTTTTAATGTTGAAATAACAATAATAAAGATACATACAAGTAACCACACAGGCGACTATCCCAATAGCCACCACAACATAGCACGAATCCCGATTCGTACCACCCATCAAGTTTTAATTTAAAAGGTTGTAGTCTAACTCTTGAAAGACCTTGCCAAGCGTGTCCATAACCTAGGGCGAGGCTATTCGAATAGTTTTAACCTGCAGGGTGTACCAATGTACCCACACTTGGACCGCCTTCAAGCCACGAGCACACTACAAGGTATGCTTGCACATGCTAAGTCCTCTGAGACATTTCCAATCTTGTGTATTAACTACGAGCCGCTCATATGGATAGAAACCCATATGTTTACATTGCAAGCGAAAGACAACAAATCCCATCACGGGTGAAGTCTTTCGGACACTACAATGCTCCCAACACCATCCCTCCTGCGACTCCTGCGACTGGGCCAATACACGCCAAAGTACTAAGTCAAGAGAGGTCCCATACCCTCTAATGTGGTTAGCACGCTAAAATGCTTGGTTTAGTGTAACAAGATGTTCGGTCCTTGTTGACCCGGGCACCATTCCAGTCACACCCAAAAATCACACCATCATACCATTGTGCCCAAGTCTAAATCATTTCGTTTTCAGTTTTAGTTTTCATAAGTAGACAAGGCACAAGGTGGAAATCATAATCATAATAAGTTTTAAGTGATCAAGGTTATCGACAAGTCGACAAGTCGATAACCGCCCATTTCTACCGAAACTAAGCATGGCTAAGCAATTAATTCGCAACTACTAAGTGACAAGAGCCCATCCATGAACTCTAAATCACAGCAAGTAACCTAGGCTCATGGTAGTAGAGGATAATCATTTGCTAAGGAAATGCATCTACTAGGCCAACTATTAACACAAAGTAGCAATGCATACATAGAATTTGTAATCAACATAAATACTTAAAATCTTGGGATTAACATGATCAAACCGCTTGCCTTCTTGCTGTTGCTTAAAGCTGTTGTGGAGGATCGCTCTGGGATTACCGCAAATGTCGAATCCTAAGCGAAGGCAAAAGAACCAAGAACAACCAATAAGACGAGCCACACTTAAACAAGCGAGCAAGCAAAATTATCCAAATGCGTGAAATTTATACATAAGGTAGAATACGAATATACCTAGACATAGAAACTGGAAAAACCTAATTTGGATGTGTGGTGCAAAAGATATTACCTAAAACCCATTTTCGGCCATAATAAGGTGCTTCAGTGCGAAAATATTTTCTAGAGGTTTTCGGACTTGAAAATTTTATGATAGGTTGCTACTGACATTTTAAGGCTAACACAAGTGGTTTCATCTTAATTCGAGTTAAAATGATTTAGTTATGATTTTTGTAGGATGCAAAACTAGCATAATGCACTTTTGAAATATAAACATGTGCAAAACCCATTTCACATTATAGTATGATAACAGAGGATTTCCTAACATCAAATTTCTATTTTTAGGATTTCTGAGAATTACTGGTGTCTATTACATCATTAAATGAATTTTTAATTGCTACTAATAAGGTTAAATCTATTAACATATTTTTAAGTGTTGATTTAGGCCTACCACCATTTTTAGATTTAAAGTTTAGTTAATAACAAATTTATCAAAGTTAAAATCATTCAATTAGAAGATATACGAAAAAGATATGCATTTTCCAAGTTTTAATACAATTACGGAATATATAAAAATAGCGAAAACAAGCTATTAAAGATTACAAATTTCCTACTACTGAAGCATAGCTAAAAGCATTTTTATATTAAACTTTAGTGAAATACAAATTTATGGCGATTGGTTTCATGTAAAAGGATTTATCTTGAATTAGTTATGAATTTCTAAAGTTTTGATACAATTTTCGGTTGATAAATAAATACTTACGAAATAAAAACCAACCCAACCGAAAATAAGCAGCGTGGGCGCTCGTGGGCCGTTGATGCCATATCCAACGAGCCACACGCACGGAGAACAGCGCGCGCGCGATTCATAACGAGCCCACCGTTGGATCCGGATCCAGCGGCTCACGAGAAGGATGCAACCGGGCGGTGTGGTTGCCTCGGCGATCCACGGCCGCAGATCTAAGGATGAATGGCTCGATCACGCCCCGATCGGAAAATGCGATTGCACGCACGATCGGGGCCACGATCAAGTGATGGGCGGCCAAGAATGATGAGAGGAACCGGAGGTCCGAACGCATACGAAATCTAGGCGCGGTCGCAAAATGGACGGTGGTCCAAGATCGAAGTGCAATTAGGAGTCTTGACACGTGGGGCGCATGCGATGGATCGAGAGTCACACATGCGAGTCTTAACACACGTGCACGATGCACGTGGACCCACTGTCGATGACTCAAAAGGTAATTTGGACACATTTATTGCTAACAATGATTAGCAATAAATAACCCAAAATCAGCCTTAATGACTTACGGTTTTCGGTTTTGAGCTAATGGGCCCACCGCGGTGTACGAGGGTTATTTCCGACGACCAAAAGTGCGACACTTTAATTAACCCATGATTAGCATTAATGATGCCTAAGCGCACGGATAAGAGCCGGGTGATTTAAGGTGGACCCACATGTCGATGAGACATTAGGCGATTAAGACACCATTAATGCTCTCTTGATTGGCAATCATTAAACATTAAATGTGTCCTAATTATCGACAAACGGAGCTTCTCAACCGACAAAACCGAGTGGCTTTGCGGCTTGTCGCCGGCGACTCGTCATGCGGCGCCCACAAATTATCAAAATGGGTTCGCAATAGTGTTGCGGACCCAATGGTGGTGACCTCGCCGCGGTGGAAGTGCAGGCAGCCGCGAGCCGGAAAACAAAGAAAGAGGCCGACACGGCAAAACACGAAAATAGCAAGATGCTCATGCGGTCCAAGGAAGCGAGTGCCATGACTTCTAGGGGCTATATAGGAGCTACCTTAGCAGAGAGGAGCTCCAAAGATGGTCGGGAAGACTTGAACACGATGAAGTCCACCGGAGCGAAGAAGATGAAGTGGAAGATGAGGTTCGAGCAAAATGAGTGGAACCAAATCATCACCACGACTTCATTATAGCTCAAAGAGGCTCCAAAAGCAAATAATTGCAAAAGAACCACTTACCTGAGTTTGGAGAAGAAAGGGGTGAAACCAACGAAAATCTCCAAACTTAAAATTGAGCGATTCTGTGAATGCAACCCAAAATCAAGTTAGGGAAATACAAAGGAGGTTGAGGAGTTCAAAAGGGTGCAAGAAATGTTGAAGATAAACCACTGGACACCAAGGCCGCCATGGGAGCTCTACGGGTCACAATGATGGATTGAAGGTGTGAGGTGGTTTAACTGCCCAAAACACTGAGAAGAGCAAAGTGTGGTGCAAAGGAACACCAGAAGGAGCTAAGGGGCAATATAAAGGGAAAGGGTTAGGGTTACAAGCGCGAACATGAGCCCATGGTGAGCTCGGTTCATGGCGCGGTCATGGACCAAGAAATGACGGGAGCAAGTGAGCACGGTGACCATGGAGGAGAAAGCCTGTTGCGCATTAAATGCCTTGCAGAGAGACGTTGACGAGGCACGCTCGAAGTGACGCAACAAGCCCCCCCATGCTCTCTCTTTCTCTACGCCATGAACGCCGCGCGCCGCGGAGAAGTCGAGGAGGAAGAAGAAGAAGCGAACGATGACCGTTGGATTGAAAATGGACGGTCACGATTAAACGAGTTCGCCGGACAGTCCGATTGCCCTCAGGAGTCTGGACGGTTGGATTGAAATCCAACGGTCCTAATCGGTTGATGCAACCGGAGGGTCCGAAAGCTCACATGAACGTGGGCCGAGCGATTTGAATCCAACGGCTGAGATTGCACGCGCGTTTTAAAACGCGGCTCGGTGCAGTTAGGTGGTTCAACCAAGTCAAGTGGCTCGGACTCGAGTCCGACTCGAACCCAATGAACAGTGAAATTGGTTTTTAGGTTTTAGATATGCTGAGACTTTTGAGGATTTATTTGGGGTAGCAAAATAACTCCAAAAATTCCGAAATTTTTACAGTAGCTTGCTGACTGAGACATTGACCTTGTGTAAAATTTTCAGAGGTTTTTATGCATTGTATTTTTCTCCAAAAATTCTACAAGGTACTGGTTTTGTGTTTGACTGCCCTCTAAAATATTCAAACAATTTCTAAAAATTGTGAAATTTTTCAGAGGGGTCACATACCATCCCAAGAACTTAGGAAAAATATCTCCAGAGAATGATCGAAAGGTTTGACAAGATTGTTTTTGAAGGAACAAGATTTGGATCAAAAGACTTGTGACTTTGCATTTCCATAAGTCTTGTACAATACTTGTCCAATACAACAGGAAACACATGATGTAAGAAAAAGTTTTAATTTCTACTCATTTTCTTACATTTGAAACACAAGCCCAAAATTGGGATGTTACAAAGATGATCCTAGATGCATTTTCATATGTCACAAGAAGTAAGATCTAGACCAGAAACCAAAGGAAAACCAAAGGATCACAGAAAGCCCCAAAATCACAAAAGAGAAAATCAGAACAAGAAGAGACTCATGTCGAAGAAACTTGCTTGGATTGATTTTAGATTGAAGTTAGTTTACAGCCACTCTATCATGGAGGACAAAAACACAACACTTGAGCACACAGTCAATCCAACTTTCTAGAACCCTACCTCTCCACTTTCCTCTGTTCTCTCTAGAACCAAACTAGGGTTTCTCGTGCCAGGGTTATAGGGTGCACAGCCAGCACCCTCCCCTATTTATAGTGGAGGCTAGCTTCTAGAGGAAGACATCTTAACGGGCACTCGTTAAGCCCACACACAACAGGTTTCACTTGCATCGACCTCTGCGCCGCTTGATGCCACCTGTCGCACTAAACTGTCGTGCTGCTTGATGTGACCTGTCGCACAGAACTATCACGCTGCTTGATGTGACCCGTCACACCGAACTACCACGCCGTTTGAGGCAACTCGTCACACCGAACTGTCCCGCTCGGTCATCATTGTCCATTTTGCACCATGCTTGCGTCCAACCATCTCTCCTGGCATCCACGATCGTTTTGGACCTTGGTTCTCCTAATCAAGTCCCGATCCTCCTTACCGTTGACCATAGTTGACCACCAAACCACCTGCACAAAACTAGACTAAGAAATCGATTCCGAGAACAAATTCTTCGCAACTTGACCCACGTTAGTCAAAACACACATCAGAGACACATGCATCACATATGTATCCACGACCACTATCCACGACTACTGTCTACGACCAGTGTCTAAGACTACTGTCTACGACCAGTGTCCACGACCACTGTCTACGATAAACAGTACTTGAAGCAACAGTCCTCGAGCTACAGTACTCAGAATGAATAGTACTCAAAGCTACAATACTTGATAAAGAGTACTCGTAGCTGCAGTACACGAAGATGTCGACCACTTGGCACTTGTAGCTACAGTACTCAGAATGAACAGTGCTAGTAGCTACAGTACTCAACGAATAGTACTCGTAGCTTTCGACCACTCGGTACTCGTAGCTGCAGTACTCGAAGATTTCGATCACTTGGCACTCGTAGCTACTATACTCGATAAATAGTACTCATAGCTACAATAGTTGATAAATAGTACTCGTAGCTTTCAACCACTCGGTACTCGTAGCTGCAGTACACGAAGTGAATAGTTCATGTAGGTATAGTACTTGGACTAAACAGTACTCAGGGCTACAATACTCGTATCTTTTGACAACTCGGTACAGAAAGCTACGACCACGTGCAGTCGAAGCCTTCTACAACCACGTTCAGCTTCGACCACGTCTAGCTACGACCACGTGCAGTAATATCGCTCCTCAAATGTGGTCGTTTCAATATTCCTGAACTCTGCAGAAAACGAGTGATTCAACAAACCTTCAACACAATTGCTAATTGTATTATCATCCTAAGATCATGAGCATATCCCCATGATATCCACAATCTCCCCATTGATGAATACATTGGCAATCTTCTAAAAAATGCAGATTGGAGGTTGTTTTGAAAAACTACATCTCGTTTTTGCGCAAAGGCACAACTTGGTCCAAAAGCAAGAGAATGCAATGGAAATGACCAAGTTGGCTTCAGATAAGCATAGACAAGTGATATAAGGCAAAAGAAAGCAAAAAAGCTTCAATTTCCAGGGAAGAGTAAAAAATCTCACTTAAGGTCCATATGAAAGAACAATTGTTCAAGTTGACCTTTGATCATTGTGAGATTCCAAGAATTGCAATTCAAGTTCAGAAAAGACAATAAGATCATAAGAATGCAAATTAGATACTCCCCCTTACTACGATCATGATTTTTCAAAAAAAATCATTTTCTTCCTTTTTCTCCACATAGCTCCCCCTTTTATCATTATTTTTGATATATCTTCTCCCCCTTTGACAATGGAGTCATCAAGGAATCACGTCTTCCTCTCATCCAGAGATGACAAATACAGAAATAAGGTTGAAGTATAAGAAAGAGCATGCATGAAATGCAATGAAGTGACTTCATTTTTGTATTTTTCAAATTTTAGTACAAGAAGCTTTGGAGATTACCCAAAAGAACAAGCTACAGTTTCTACTATTACTCAAAACATATCAAGCATGAATGTGCTAGCAGGATCATGTTAAGACATATATATATCAAAGCTAAACTAGAAGGCTCAAGATAAAGCAATGAATTGTAACAATTTAAGAAAAGCTTCAAAATTAGCAAATTCATCAATAGGGATCCTAAAGTGATAATGGCCATATCAAAATGTCAATGTGAGATCAAGAAGCTAACAACGACCATCCTAGAGGCAAAAAGTCCACAATTTGAATCATTTTGCTCAAAGTACCTCAATCACTCAATTTTTACAATAGTTTTTATTTGCAATGAGTATTGATGTTGATTAAAGGTCTATCTTAGTGAAGAAGATCCTGGACTAGGAGTCATCCACAAGCTCTTTCTAAGATTCAACCAAGGCGACAAATCTTGATATTCATATCAATTTTGACAAGCAGTCTCCATGAGATCGTTTGGATTATCAAACTATCTCCAAGTTCATGTCTTTGACATGCAGTCTTGTGAGAATAGTTTGGCACAATTTCACCACATAAGAAACTTGAAATTTGATTTTTCATTTTGCACAAGAATAGTTTTAGATTCACATAGAAACAAGGATCCCAAGAGATGTTCGATTTCTAGATTCAAGAGCTAACAAGGCAATTTTAACAGGACCAATGTCACAAAAGATCACTAATTGTGCAACTAGCTAAAAGATCCATAAATTACAATTTTTAGTTTAAGTTGTCTTAAAACTCTAGCTCATTTAGCAAAGACTTAGCAACATACGTGAAAGCATGATAATTCTAGCAATCCAAAGAACTAGACATGAAATTGAGCAAAAATTGAAATACTAAAGCTCAAAAGGGCAATAAGCAAAGCTTCATTAATTTAAATGACAAGCAGTAAAGTTTATATTACAATGCATATTTTTGATATTTTCATATGAATGCAATATGATACAATGAGATGCAAGAAAAAACTCAAAGGCCTAAAAAGATCAAAAAAATCAAAAGAAGATCAAGGAAAAGATTAGATGAACAAGAAAAGCTCAGAAGAGAACTAACTCCCCCTCAAACCAACCCATAGGGGTAGATTACCCCTAACTCACTCCTCAAGGTGGCAAACCTAGTTGGGTCTGAAGGCTTGGTGAGGATATCAGCTAACTGAGCCTCGGAATTCACAAATTCTAGCATAATATCACTTTTCTCTACATGGTTTCTAAGGAAGTGAAAGCGGATGTCAATGTGCTTAGTCCTGGAATACTGCATAGGGTTCTTAGCAATATTAATGGCAGAAGTGTTATCACAGAGAAGCGAAACGCTAGCAAAAGTTAACCCATAGTCCTTAAGAGTGGACACCATCCACAGAATCTAACTACAGCAACTAGCGGCAGCTACATATTCAGCTTCTGCAGTGGATTGTGCAACAGGGACTGCTTTCTAGAGGACCAAGAGACAAGAGAAGTACCTAAGAAGTGACAAGAGTTTGAGGTACTCTTCCTATCTAGCCGACAGCCCGCAAAATCAGAATCAGAAAACCTTCGAATGGGCAAGTAAGATGAGCAAGAATACCAAATGCCATATTGGAGGGTAGAGTGAAGATACCTGAAAATGCGCTTGACGGTTTGGCGATGGGAAGTCCTCAGAGACACCTGAAACCTCGTACAGAGACAGACCGCGAAGTGGATGTCCGGTCTTGAGGCCATCAGGTAGAGGAGAGAGCCGATCATGTTGCGGTACTCGCGTTGATCCACGACTTCTCCTTCCTCGTCTGGATCCAAAGCAGTCGAAGTCACCATAGGAGTGACGATTGGTTTGCAGTCACCCATGTCGAAACACTTGAGCAGATCCTTGGTGTACTGCGTTTGATGGATGAAGATCCCTTCCTTGCATTGCTTGATTTGAAGCCCTAGAAAGTAGTTAAGCTCTCCCATCATACTCATCTCAAATTCCCTGGATATGGTCTCAGAAAAACTAGAAACAAGAACATGGGAAGAACCACCGAAGATAATATTATCTACGTAAATCTGAACAAGCAAGAAGTCATTGCCATGCCTAAGAATGAATAGAGTCCTGTCAACCTTACAGAATGGGAGTAGAAACTTAGATTGTGATACCTGGAGCGAGTGACTCGCTCAAGAAGATGACCAATCATCTGATCCAGAGGATGACGCCTCTGAATATGAAGTGGAGCGCCCGGGGAAGATAACTCCTCTTCGACCTCCGCAGGCACTACTGATGGTGAAGATGCAGCAGGAGCCTCAACTGAAGGTGAAGTAGTGGTAGCAGGTTCTTCAATTAGATCACGAGGTGTAGCAGCAGTAGGTAGGAGACAAACATCCGCTTCGTCCTCATCTTCCTCCCTTCCTCCACAAAGATGCTCTCTGTCTCCTATGTGTCACCTGAAACATCTAATCTAGCTCTAGGGTTAGTCTCATCAAAAGTGACATTGTATGTCTCCTGAATAACGTTAGTCTCAACATTAAGAACCCGAAAACCCTCGAATGTGCAGGATAACCCAAAAATAGACCATCAGAAGTTCTTGACTCAAATTTATCTAGGTTTTCTATCTTGAGAATGAAACACTTGGCTCCAAAAACTCGAAAATGAGAAACAGAGGGTTTTCTACCAAACCGAAGCTCATATGATGTCTTGCCAAAAGATAGTCTCAAGAAGACACGATTTGCAATATGGCAAACTGTAGCAATAGCTTTGGCCCAGAACCTCCTTGGAGTGCTATACTCATCTAGCATCGTCCTAGCCATCTCGACTAAGGTCCTGTTCTTCCTTTCTACCACGCCATTTTGTTGAGGGACGTGTGGAGAAGAGAACTGATGCTCAATACCATGCTCAGCACAGAAAGAGGCAAATGAGGCACTCTCGAATTCTGTGCCGTTATCACTACAGATTGCTCTCAAGGCACCAGGAAGTTCAGAAGTCAAGCGAAGAACGAGATCATAAAAATGATCAAAAGCTTCATCCTTCGAAACAAGAAAGAACACCCAAGAGTATCTCGAAAAATCATCGACTATAACAAGAATGTACCATTTACCACCGGCTGACCAAACCCTAGCAAGACCAACAGTATCTATATGAAGCAATTGTCCCAGTCTGTCAGTCATGACCATAGTCAATGAAGGGTGTGAGGCGGCAACTTGCTTACCATGCCTGCAGGGCGCACATACAGCCTTGACGGCTTTGAGTTTGGGCAAACCTCTCATGAGATCAAGGTTGCTAACTCGTGTCAGATGATCAAAACCAATGTGCCCCAAACGACGATGCCAAAACCAGAACTCAGAAGAAGATGCAATCAAACACTTAAGAGACCCAGAAATAGATTCAGAAAAGTCAGCTCTAAAAATCCTACCAACTCTCAAAATTCCAAAGACAAGCTTACCAGCTGAATCAAGCACTCGACAAGTATTTTTTCTTAAATCTAGTCTCATAGCCATCATCAAGAAGCTACGAGACCGAAAGCAAGTTGTACCTTAGCTTGTCTACAAGGGCGACATCCTTAAGGATGAACTTGTCATTCACCCTGATCGATCACGTTCCTTCAATCCGCCTTTGTGTATCATCTCCAAAGGTGATGAAGTCATCACCTTTCGACCGCATGAAGGAGGTGAACCATCTTGAGTCTCCAGTCATGTGGCGTGAACAACCGGAGTCGACGAACCACGTGCTCTTCCCCCTTCCGCTGTGATCCTGAAAATCAAGGCATAAAAGATCGATGTGTCTCAATACTAGGGTTAGTTAAACATGACTTGGGAACCTAGTACTGAGACACACGTCTGCAAAAAGTGTGCAAAGCAGAATTGCTAGCCTTGATCCTACTTGAGGTTCTACCATGAGCAATGGTCACAAGAGCATAAGATGCATTCTGTTTAGGAATATGATGATGATGAGCATGTGAAACAAATCCTAGTTCAGTTTTCTTCTTTTGTTGATGACCATGTCTCATGAAGGCTCTAGGTTGATGAGCTGAAATCCTAACAAGATTTTTCTTAGCATTTTTCAACCTATGCCAACAGAACTCAAGTAAATGTCCATCATTCTTGCGATAGGTGCAATGGTACTTGGTACCATTGGGAGAAGCACCTTTTGACTCAACAGATGGTTGGGCAAAACCTGCAGATTTGAAAAGGATTGCTCTCCAAAAGCGGTAAGAACCCGGTGAGCAGCCTTCCTGAGCTTGGCAGTATCAAACTTAGACTTGTTCCCTTGAGGCTTCCTCCAAGCTGCCTTCTCCTCCTTATGGTTGCTCTTCCCTTTAAGCTTGGGGTAGTTTGCCCCGATGTGGTAAAGCTCTCCACACTCATAGCATGTCACAGGGCCACCTCTCTTCTTATTTCTCACATTGTTATAAGCCTATGTGAATTTTTTTGGCTAAGAGGGCTAATTCGGGCTCAAGAATACTCTCAAGTTTCTCTTCATGGATTGCAGATAAACAAACAAGAGAAAATCTAGAGGGAGATTCAGAAGAGAGATCAGACGTTCTCTTGAGAGGGTCTGCTACTAAAGCCATGTTCTTCTTCTTAGGATGATCAACTCTCTTGATCTCATGGGTCTTGGGCATGCTATAGAACAACTCCAAAGTGAGATCAGAGAGATTGACACTCTTCTCAATGGCAGTAGCCTTCATCTCCCACTCCTTGGTGTTGATTGCAGCCAAGAGATGGGTGGCATTCTCAGACTGAGAATACTCGATGTCGACCGCTCTCAACTGATTAAGCACCTTGTTAAAGCAGAAAGACCTCCATGCGTGTCTTCCAATAGATATAGTCCGATCCATCGAAATATGGTGGCTTACCTGAGAATCGATCTCGATCTGCCATTGCAACCTTGCTCTGATACCACTTGTAGGATCGTAATGACAATCAGAAGGGGGGGGTTGAATGATTGCAGCGAATTGACCCCCAAATTCTAACTTCTTTTTGTGTACAAGAACTTCACAGCAAAGACATCCTCAGGCAGATAGCAAGAACACCAAAACAAGAATCAAAGTTGAACGAATCTGAACTTTATATATGAAACTTGATTTGTGCTACAAAGCGCTCAGCAAGTACCCCTCAAAGCCCTCAATCGAAGGACCTCTAAATTGTAGCAACAAAGCTGTGGTAAAAAACCCTAAAATCCCGTAACCCTAAAATGCTTCTTCTATGTCCTTTTTCTTCTACAAGTTAGCTCCTAACCCGCCTCTATTTATATCCTAGAGTCCTCTCCGTGTTCCACACGACATACACATGGATTCTATCTCTAAACATGTCCAGATATAGACCTCCTTCCATATCTCTAAAACCTTCCATAACATCCACGCTGTATGCCTCCAGGAATCCATCCTGTAGCCTCCAGCGTGATCCACCTTTGATCTCCACGTGCTCCAACGCGATCCAAACCACCTTGTGATATTCACGACCTCCAAGACCTCAGATTCTTCCCAATCCTAGTCCGAGTCCACCTCATCACCGACTGTGATTCATCCTCACGCTCAACCTGCACATGCAAAGACCAAAGAAACCAAAACCATGGCACAAGTTCTCCAACTTGACCATCCATTAGCTCACACACACTCATAAACACTATCATGCATCATGCAACAACCAAAACTTATGAATTTAACTTATCCTCAGTCAAATCCTCAAAACGATAGAAAACCAAAGTACAATTGGAACTACCGCCGTTATACTCCCGGTACTAACGCACACCGCGGTACTACCGCTCAAAGCACTGAGGTACTACCGCTCCTCGAGAAATCTCAAAAACTTCCAAAAACATGCTCTCTGGAAAAACCATACCGCAACCTTGCGGTCATACCTTGTGCGGTACTACCGCCATTCAACTCGGGTATTACCGACCTGCGGTCGTACCGTTTCACAGCTACGGCACTACCGTTTTTCACTTAACAGTGCTTGTCAGAACCACTCTCTCTCTCTGAAAAACCAAGCACAGTACTACCGCCGGCAAACCAATGGTACTACCGGACAACGTGGTACTACCGCTTCACAAATGTTCGGTAGTTCCGCAAATATAAAGCCGAAACTACCGCTCTTTAAGAAATTTAAAATCAAAACACGAGAGCCGGTACTACCGCCAACAATTGTGCGGTTGTTCCTCTTAGCGGTAGTTCCGCGGACACAGAGCCGGTACTACCGCAAAACTTGACAAGTGCTGAATTTTGACAGAATTCAACAAAACTCAAAAGCAGGTCAGCAACTAAGATCACAAGCATGTTCCAGAGACAATGTAATCAGCATTTAAACACCAAGACCGGGTTTTCCTTATTGTCAAAGTGTTCATTCCTTATTGTCAATGTGTTCATCATCAAGTAACATGACCAAACACCTCTTGGTCTTACATTATGGTTGTTAGCCAAGAGGGCAGTTGAAACCTACGTACCAACCTAGGGCAAAACGAGCGGGGCTCGAACAACTTCCCATATGGCTTGACCTTCACTCTGAAGGTAGACACGCATGCGATTCTTCCAATAGGCATAGTCGAGCCCATCGAAGACATGCGGCTTGGTAGAGTACTAATCCATTGCCAAGTTCAGTGACTGGTTAAGATCAAGATTGAACTAACCGGGCTCTAATACCACTTGTTGGACCGAAACGACGACTAGAGAGGGGTGAATAGGAGCACTGTCTCTTTTTCACCTTGATTGGATTCAACACGATTTTCACTCCAATAGCTATGAGAGCTATGAAGTGATTATATACAAGCATAGCGAAAGACTTGTATTGAATCCAATCAACTCCTTGAAGAAAACAGAACAAAAACACCAAACACTCAAGACAAAAAGAGTTGGGCGGTCAAACCTCTCGGATTAATAGTAAAATCAGCCAGAACGCAAGATCACAAATTGGTCTTAGATTTGATCCCCAGCTCCAAACTACACGAAGCTTGAAACACACCTTCTCTAGGATGTCAGAAACCTATTCCAGTCAAGGATCGTGAAGATCATTGTCAAAGTTCTGACCTTTTTCGGTTTGAGTGAAGATTGCTTCAAAACCTAGTCAAAAACCAAAATATAATCCAAAAACTTGCATGTGGGTAAGAGATGATCAAGATGATCCTAGATGCATTTTCACATGTCACAGCAAGCAAGATCTAGACCAAAAACCAAAGGAAAACCAAAGGATCACATAAAGCCCCAAAATCACAAAAGAGAGAGCTAGAACAAGAAGAAACTCATTTTGAAGAAACTTGCTTGGATTGATTTCAGATTGAAGTTAGTTTACAACCACTCCATCCTAGAGGACAAAAGCTTAACACTTGAGCACACAGTCAATCCAACTCTCTAGAACCCTACCTCTCCACTTTTCTCTGTTCTCCCTAGAACCAAACTAGGGTTTCTCGTGCCAGGGTTGGAGGGTGCACAGCCAGCACCCTCCCCTATTTATAGTGGAGGCTAGCTTCTAAAGGAAGACACCTTAACGGGCACCCGTTAAGCCCACACAATAGGTTTCAGTTGCATCGATCTCTACGCCGCTTGATGCAACCTGTCGCACTGAACTGTCGCGCTGCTTGATGTGACCTGTCGTACAGAACTGTCACGCTGCTTAATGTGACCCGTCGCACCGAACTACCACGTTGTTTGAGGCAACCCATCGCACCGAACTGTCTCGCTCGATCATCATTGTCCATTTTGCGCCATGCTTGAGTCCAATCATCTCTCTCGGCATCCACGATCGTTCTGAACCTTGGTTCTCCTAACCAAGTCCCTATCCTCCTTACCGTTGACCATAGTTGACCACCAAGCCACCTGCACAAAATAGACCAAAAAATCGATTCTGGGAACAACTTCTTCGCAATTTGACCCACGTTAGTCAAAACACACATCAGAAACACATGCATCACATATGTATCCATGACCAGTGTCCAAGACCACTGTCTACGACCAGTGTCCACGACTACTGTCTATGATGAATAGTACTCAAAGCAATAGTACTCGATCTACAGTACTTGGAATGAACAGTAATCCGAGCTACAGTATTCGATAGATTGTACTCATAGCTTCAGTACTTGAAGATGTCGACCACTCGGCATTTGTAGCTACAGTAGCCGAAATGAACAGTGCTCGTGGGTACAGTACTCGACGAAAAGTACTCACATCTCTCGACCACTCGGTACTTGTAGCTGCAGTACTCGAAGATTTTGACCACTCGGCACTCGTAGCTGCAGTACTCGATGAACAATACTCGTAGCTATAGTACTCGATAAATAGTACTCGCAGCTTTCGACACCTTGGTACTCGTAGCTACAGTTTTCGAAGTGAACAGTACATGTAGCTACAGTACTTAGAATGAACAGTATCCTGAGCTACAGTACTCATAGCTTTTGACAACTTCGGTACGAAAAGCTAAGACCACGTACAATCGAAGCCTTCTACAACCACGTTCAGCTACGACCACGTCTAGCTACAACCACGTGCAGTAATACCGCTCCTCAAGTGTGGTCATTCCGATATTCCTGAACTCTACAGAAAACGAGTGATTCAACAAACCTTCAACACTATTGCCAATTGTATCATCGTCCTAATATTTTGAGCATATCCCCATGATATCCACAAGGATTGGCTCGCACGTACCAAGAAGAGGGAGCAAGGCGACGGCTCCTCCAACGGTAATAACCGTTATCGCGGCAAGCCGCATGGCCATGGGCGCGGCAAAGGCGGGCACGACGGCAAGGACGGTGGCTCGTCTTTTGTGCGCCATGACATGTTGTAGGTTTAGTGCTACAACTGCGACTAGTACGGGCATTACTCCAGGGATTGTCTCAAGCCTAAGTGCGCCGAGCAAGTTAATCTGACGTAGGTTGACGACGACAACGACGAACCTACGCTTCTCACAACACAGGTATGCACGCTCACCAAGGCTTCTATGGGCACGGGTACTGACGTGATGCTCAATGAGGTGCACACGCAGGTGCATCTAGGGCACGAGGAGGATGCCCACGACGACACTTGGTACCTGGACACCGGTGCCAACAATCATATCTCTGGGTGCCAGGCAAGCTTTGCAGAGATGGATGAGAGCGTCACCGGCTCCGTCAAATTCGGTGACGGCTCCGTGGTGGATATACGCGATCGTGGCACTGTCCTGTTCACCTGTCAAAACGGGGAGCACCATGTGCTGAAGGGGTGTACTACATCCCACGACTGCAAAGCAACATAGTGAGCCTCGAGCAGCTCAACGAGAACGGCTACGAGACACTCATCCAGAACGGTGTGCTCACTATCCACGACTGGCAGCGTCACATACTTTCTCGGGTAAACCGCACTAGCAACCGGCTCTATGTGCTTACCCTCAGCATTGCACAACCGGTGGGCCTATCCGAGCGGCACGGCGATAGCGCATGGTGGCGAGTGGCAATGTGCATCGAGCGCAGGAGTCGGCAGCGTGCGACGGGGGGCGGCGATGCGGCGGAGTGCAAGCGACCAAGGGGCACACACGCGGATTGGCACGACGACGGCCGCGCACACAGCGGTCTGCGTGGCATGTGCGGAGGCGGCATGCAGAGCGCGCAACGGCGGCTCAGGCGCACGCTTTGGCGGCACGATGCAGGGCGGTGGCGCTCGGTGGCCAGCGAGTTTGGTGGCGGTTACTGGAGGTTCACGCGGAGGCGTCGCGGAGCGGCGGCATGTGGTGGGCAGTGGGGAAGTGGCGGCAGCTTCGGCCCTAGGCGACGCACGACGGCAGCTCAGCCCAGGGCTCACATCGCGAAGCTCCGGGCGCGACAACGCGTTGGCATGGTCTCGGGCACGGCGGCTACGCGAACGCATGGCACGGCGTTAGGCCAGCAGCCAACGGTGCGACGGGTGACATGGGTGTGGCGTGAAGGGCGCGATAAGCAATGCGACGAGCGGCGCGGTTGGCATGAGCAATCTACAGGGGGCCCACTGGTGGCGCGGCGAGCACCGGTGTTAGGACAGCAGGGCCACACACCGGAGCGCACGCATGGCGCGCGGCTCAGTGGCCGGTGGCACGGCGCGGAGGAAGCACGGTGCAACCACGGTCGGGGGTGTGACACTAGGTGGCACACGGCAATCAAGCATATACTCCAGTACATTACTGGTACGCGGAGCTATGACTGTCGTTACGCGAAGAAATTGGAGGAGCCACGGTTTGTCGGCTACAACAATAGTGACATGTCCGGTGACGTCGGTGGCCGCAAGTTCCAGGAGCTACGTACAAGGATCGGCATCGTCGAGATCAAGAAAGCACATCAAGGATTAGGGGGTGTTTGTTGATTAATCCTTAATGCGTTGTTTATTTTTGTGTTTAAAGATTTCAGTTTTGCATGTGGCTAGTAACATGTAGCACTAGTGGGCACCAATTAGTAGCATCATTGCATTGATGTTTTAGTTTCTTTACATTAGCAATTGGCATTGATAGAGGTTGTTAAGCCATTTTTAGTTACTTTTTTTCATTGGTATAAAGTGATGAGGAAACCAATAAAAAGCTGTGCAGTTTGGCAGCACCAAAAAACTAATGAAAAGCTGTGCAGTTTGGCAACACCAAAATTTGTCTCACGTCTTGCAAGTTCTTTGTGTCCAGAGCGTTTGCGTACGGTAGCTCGACCCAGCAACTACATCTCTCAGTCGTGCACCTGGCGCATTCTCTTCAGCAGCTCGATGCCACCATGGATGACTTTTATCACAAGCTGTCTGAGGTGTGGACTTGTGGGGCCGGATGTCTGCCGGACCTATCCCTGTTGTGTGCGGCTCCATGCTCACCAGGAGACTCACCATCTCTATGACTTACTGACGCGTCTCTAGCCTGAGTTCGAGACTACGCATGCTCAGCTCCTGACTCGCCACCTGCGGTCGAGTTTGGTGGAGGCCCTCACGGGTGTGTGTGCTGAGGAGACTCGCCACTGTGGCATGGCTCAGATACAGTACGTCTTGTCTTCTTCAGCACTTACTCCTTCGCCGGTTTCTTCAGCACCGACCGTGATCCCTCCCCTAGCTCCTCCGGTGGTTGCTGCTTCTACTGCGAGCCTCCACTGCACCTACTGTCAGCGTGACGACCACATGTATCAAGACTGCTACAAGCGGAGGAGAGACCAGGGTCATCGGGGTGGACGTCCCCCGAAGGGCTCTGGAGGTTCCTCTCACTCAAGAGCCGGCGCCTATCGCCAGGGCTCCTCCGGCGACGCCACACAGTAGCTCCTCTCACTCCTTCAGTGCCTCGGTATCGGCTCATCCTCAGACTCCTCGGGTTCTACCCGTCTGGCTCTTGCTTCTCAGCAGTCTTCCTCGCCTCCGCCTCCTCCCTCATCAAGTATCTTGTCTCTGTGGATCTTGAACTCTGGTGCTTTCTTTCACATGACACTAGATTCTACCCACCTCACTTTCGTGCGTTCCATAGATTTTACTTCCACTGTTCAGACTTCAGATGGTACCTCTCTTCCTGTTGCAGGCTGAGGCACCCTTTCCACTTCTTTTCATGTTCTTGCAGTCTTTCATGTTCCTTAGCTTACTATGCAGCTTATGTCGGCTGGTCAGATCACTGATCACGACTATCGTGTTGTTCTTGAGTCTGACTCTTGTTGTGTTCAGGACTGCCGCACGGGGACTCTACTTGGTACTGGCCCTTGACGCTGTGATTCGTAGCGTCTTTGGGAGCTCCACTGGCTTCATCTTCCTCTACCACTACCTCTGGCCTTGCAGCGTCCTCCACTACCTCCTTCACTCAGTGGCACCATCGTCTCGATCATCTCTTTGGCTTGTGTCTATCATATTTAGTCGGTCGTGTTGTTCTTGGGTATGTTTCTGGGGACACCTCTTTATATTGTATGGGTTTCAAGCTTGGTAAGCAGCTACATCTCCCATATCTCTCTAGTGATTCTATTTCTACTCGTCTTTTTTATCTTGTTCACTCTGATGTTTGGGGTCCAGCTCCCTTCGTTTCGAAAGGGAGTCATCGATACTATGTGATCTTTATTGATGATTATTCTCGTCATACTTGGATCTACTTCATGTCCTCTTGTAGTCAAGTCCTCTCTATTTACCAGATGTTCACCACTATAGTTAGCATTCAATTTGATTCGGCCATTCATGTGTTTCGTGCTGACTCTACTGATGAGTATCTATCTACTGCTTTGCATCGCTTTCTTGCTGAGCAGTGTACTCTTCGCAGTACTCGTCCTGGTGCTCACGCTCAGAACGGTGTCTCTGAGCGTAAGCATCGTCACCTACTTGAGACTGCTCGCGCTCTCACGCGTGACTCTTCTGTCCCTCCTCATACAGGCCGAGGTTGTTTCCTCTCGCTTTTCTCATCAACCTCTGACCTTCCATCGCTATTCGAGGTTCTACTCTGTCAAAGCGCCTCCATGGCCGAGCCCTAGAGTAAGGTCACCTTCGCAGTTTTGACTATGTCTATTTCGTCCTTCCACCTCGTGAATGCACCAAGTTGACTGCTCAGTCAGTTGAGTGTGTTTTCCTTGGCTACAATCTTGAGCATAAGGGTTATTGTTGCTACGACCCTGTTGCTCGCTGGATGAGAATCTCTCGGGATGTCGCTTTCGATGAGTCCTGGCCTTACTACCCTTGTTCCCCCACAGTCAGGTCAGATTCTCCTGTTGACTCGATCTCCTTTCTGACTTTTCCTAACTCTCCACTTTCCCACACTATCTCGTTTTCTCCTCCACCTTCTTCGCCACCCACTCCTCCGGCTACACCTGTTCCACCTCCGTCTGAGTTTCCTTCCCGCTCTTTTGTTGAGGTCCCACCATTTCCTCTGCACTAATCTCGTCGTCCTTGGCTTACTCCTTCCCCTGTTGAGCCTCCTTCTTTGCTTGGTCCTATTCCTTGTTCTTCTTCTCTGTCCTTGCTAGGTCCAGCTCCATCTTCTCCTCCCAGATACGATCTTCGTGATCATCACACTATTACGGCTTTGCAACCGCTGCTCCTTCTGAGCCTACAACCTACCGTGAGGCTGCTACTCACCCTAAGTGGCAGCTCGTGATGGCTGAAGAGATTACTGCTTTGGAGCGTACTAGTACTTAGGATCTTGTGCCCCTACCTATGCGTGTGTAAGATCGAGGAGGCCGACTAGAGGGGGGGTGAATAGGCGTTTTTAAAACTTCTATGCGCTAAAACCGATTTCTAATGCGGAAGCTTATAACAATACGGTTTTGCACAATTAAAACCTAAATCAACTAGGTTCAACTAAGTGCACCAACAATACAAGTATATTGATAATAATCAATCAAGCATGGACTTGTAAGCAATTCAATTTAAACAATGTAAATGATACTATTGCAATCATACACAATGAATAAGCAATTTAGTACAAAGTATATAAATTGCACAATGTAAAGCAAGCATTCATACACAATGAATGTAAATGCAATAGTAAGGCAATAGAGATCACACCACAAAGACACGTCGATGTTTTACCGTGGTGTTCGGAGACTTGCCGGTCTCCTCTAGTCCACCTTGAGGGAAACCCAAACCAATTGGGTCGGCTCCACAAATTAAGCCTTCCTCCGAGGTATCAACATATCGCTCCACTAGGGTTGCTCTTACTCCACTCCGGAGATGGCGAGCACCAAGCCACTCACAAACACCGGGCCTTCTCACAAGTTTCACTTGAGAAGATCACCGGACCACGACGCCTCCACGCCGTCTAGGTGTCGGCAAACACCAAGAGTAATAAGCCAAGCCCCTTGCTTGACTCTCACCGAGTGCAACACATGCACAATTGAATGCTCAATCTAATTCTAGTTGCAACACATGCAACTAGACCCTCTCCCTTTTGCTCACAAGGTGCAACACATGAACAATTGAGTGGAGAAGCTCACACTAGCTCAAGTGAGTGAAATAGGATGCCAAGGATTGTCTCTCAACCGGCCAAGGGGGTATTTATAGCCTCCACAACAAAAACTAGCCGTTTGGAGTCGAAACAGCCAAAAACTAGCCGTTACAGCATTGGTGCGGTACTACGCGATTATCTGACGGTACTACCGTTCTGCGGTACTACGCGATTATAAGGGCGGTACTACCGCGGCCAATTTTCAGCACGAGCGACACTCGGTAAAAAGGTCATAACTTTTGACTCGATGTCGGGTTGAGTGATCTTGAACTCTATTGAAAGCTTATTCGAGGGCACTACTACACAGCCTCATCACGAGCGGTTCGAACGGTCATCACGAGGCGGTTCGAACCGTGCTGCGTGTTTTTATCGTCGTGATAAGCTGCGGTTATCACGAGCGGTTCGCTAAACATCCGTCGTGATAAGTCACAACACGAGCGGTTCTAATTATAAAACCGTCGTGATATCTAATTATCACGAGCGGCTTTATTCAAGAACCGCAGTTATAGACGCGTATCACGAGCGGCTCTATTCTGAACCGTCTATGATATACACATATCCCGGCGGTTACCATTATATAACCGTCGTGATAATACACATATCCCGAGCGGTTGCGTAAATAGAACCGTCGTGATAAAGGATATCTCGAGCGGTTATATTTACGAACCGCTGCGGGATACGTGTATATCACGAGCGGTTATATAATAGAACCGTGCTCGATTATACATATCACGAGCGGTTTGATTGATAAACCGTCGTGATAGTTATTTCAAGATAACTATTTTTTAAAAATTTCGCTAGCCTCGAGTTGCTAGCTATGCCCTCTGAAAATAAGCGGCGAAAATAGATACATCACGATATCAATCGTTGACAACCCAAAGTGATCATTGTCATACAAGCGAACATATATCAAATACGATCAAACATTGTAATATCAACTCGTTGAAAATATTGTCATACAACCCAAAGTGACAACCCAAAGTTTACCATTGAATCACAACTATTCAAAGTGAATTTCAACTATATCAAATATATTAATTGTTTCAAGGTCGTTCAAGAGTGAAACTCTCAGTTGGCAATGATATCCGTCGTGATGAAGGTGCGAGCCTCCTCGAACATCCGAGATCTCTTTACGAGCAGTGAATCTAAATCTATATTCAAAACCTACAAACAAGAGTAAAGTGTTACACATATATATTTAAATTTATAATTAGCAATTATTGCGAGATTGACCAACCTCGGGATCAAACAACCTAGCACTCATGAGAATGCATATGATGGCAAGCGTAGAATGCACATTCTTACGCTTTTCTTTGGCGACTTTGAAAAATAGAATTACATATATAGGTATAGTCGATTCGAGGCGCATTATTACGAAGTATGATATAGGATTATTGTGTTGTAGCACGTCATGGAAATCGCGTCCCGTGATTAAGTGTGGCGTTCGTTCCTTGTATAGCCCTCCTCGGCAATATAGGAGATGAGCGACCTACATGTTTCCAAAAAGTTAACCTCGGCCATTTCAAGCGAAGGAAGACTACAATAGAGTTATGTATGGAGGAAATGAGCACACTGTCGACTACTTCTTGCACAAGGGTGAAGTCGTGGCCTTTTTCATTAGGGAATCAAGGTATAGTACTGATTCCTCTTTGATATAATGACTAGAAGGATCGATGATGCCTACTCATGTATGTCGCTATAGTCATTAAACCTAAGTTCATCTGCGTATAAAGTACAAATGAAATTTGTATAGCAAGTAGTGAAGCACTTACTTAGTTGTAGGGCACCATTATGTAGTCCACGTAGTTTTGAGCAAGCAATCCTGCCGTTATGTATTTCTCGGCGTAGGATGTATGCGCCAAGATGGTTTGCTCGAGACCACGTGTGGGTCGAGAAACCACCGGTTCTTTCAATCGCCGCGGTTTTAATCATGTATCTATACATAAGCAATGAGTTGTTATATTACGTGAATGTGCGTGAATGTAGAACTTGATTGTACACACTTACGATGTCGGCATCGTAGAAGTGAGGCATCGAGGGCTTTGAGGTTGAATAGGTCGAACAAGTCGTGAAGCCCACGATGAAGAAGGCGGCTCGTGGAGAAATAGTCCTCAGTGTATCGGCGGTGATTCCATCAGTGCACCCTTTCTCTTTGGCCTTCTTCAAGTACCAGCTATGCAAACTCGACAACCTAATCCAGCGTAGGCTAATCGTGCTCGTCGCCAGCGGACTTCGAAAGAGTATTTCTTAGGGTTAGGAGGCGGAGCGCCTTAATGTTCTTCGATTTCGATTTGTTACGAGCGACTTGCGTGCTCTGCGTCTTCCTCTGTCGACGACTTCGGGAACCGTCTACGGCGGCACGCTTTTTTGTTCGTTCGGTGTCTTCTCCACGGAACCGATGAGGCGGGCTTCAAGCGAAGGTTGAGGTGCGATCATGGAGGTCTGTTGGAGAGACATGGTCGTGTCGAGGTGGTTGGGGTAGAGTCATCAAAGGTTGAGGCGGACGCTGCGAGGTCGGGGCGATGTCCTTCAAAAGTTGAATTGGAGGGCATGGTCGTGTGGAGATGGTTGGGGTGGAGTCATCGAAGGTTGAGCGACCTGCGCAGGTCGAGCGATGTCCTTCTTTGGCCACCGAATAAAGCGCATGCGGGCATCCCCTAGTGTTATGATTTCGTCGTTCGGGCGAATCTCGGTAGGCGGCCCTAAAATTATCATGTACCATGTCCACCGGACCACGGCGTAACCTGCGTCACACAGGCACCGTCTTTGCACTATCCCTTCATTGCATGGATACACCACCCCGCCCGGCCTCAATAGACATCCCAACCATCCTCACTTGGAGTGTGCGGTCGTCGGCTCCTACAAAACGATCGCAATTAGCTAAGGCGTCCTATAGGTCTATCTTTGGAGCATTCGAGAGATGTACATTACCTTGATGTCGTCGATAGGTAATTGGACATCATCGTGTTCACAATTTTGCGTGGGCGACGCTACTCCGATGTTGAGGAGGATCGCCTACCAAAACAACGGGGCGGCTGCGGCGGTTGTTGAGGAGTAGTAGTTGATTCACTTGGTCACGCAATCTTGCTATCTTTTCTTCAAATTTTGCGATGGCACCCGTTCTCTTCCTTCAAATTTTGAAGTAAGCACATGTTCCAACAACGTGTGCGTGCTCGCCTTGGATCTCTTCTGCTCCTATACGTGCGAGTCGTGCAGGAATCCATCCCTCCAAGATCGTTAACCCTTTGCCTCGCGTGCGACCCGGTGCTCCTTGTTTCCCGGGGCGTGGTTAGTATATCCTTCTCCTATGCGCTTGGAAGGAGCCTTGAACATACGGAACTCAATTCTTGCTGCAAGAGGTCATCATGTTATTATATACATTATGAAGTTATAGACTTATTAACAACTAGGTAGTTCAAGACATTTACCACGGTTGGCCACATCCTGATGCGGGTTTGTGAAAGAGATTTCGCCAAGACGTGGCGATGCCCTCGCTCTTAACCGGGAGAGCGCGCTGTGCGTGATCTCGACAAATGGCCTTGTTTAGTTCGCGTCCTCCGCGCCCATTGCGCGGTTTTACCCGCGTACCAGTGATGCGAGTTTGTGGGGTGAGTGTTAAGTGTGCGGAGAGCCTTGTGCGTCGCACTTTCCTCACGAAATCGGGCATCGTCTTCATTTGCACAAAGGCGTCCCATATATCCCGCGACAAGAATTTATACGCCGTGAAGGCGTTGACCCGTGTTCACGTACCTTGTGACAAGCACGCTCTTGAAGGTCCTCCACGCCTTCCGATCGAGAGCAACGCTTTGTTGTTCCACGCGCCAGGTCTGCGGTGGGAAAGTGAGCGATTTTAAAACTTCGTCCCACGGTGGCTTCTCAGAACATCCGACCACGGTGTCGGCTCGGTGTGGTGATGGGGACCGTTCCTTCCAAGTATCCGCACAAGGTTCGGAATCTCGCCGCTGCTTTGGGGGGACTCACAGGGATCCCATTGGCATTGACCTCCGTGACGGTCATTATGCCTGGAGGAATTCTCGATGTTCCTCTGCCATCTCGCGTACGTACCACTTTCCTCGGAGATCCGGGCGGTGGCGAAGATGGTGCGGGCGCCATGTCGCTTACTTGCTATCTATATATGCGCGAAGCAATATCGTAAGCTCTAACGACCAGATTCAAGCGGTTACTCAACTTAACGAAAATGATGCACAAGCGTATAATATATAAAGAAGGATTGATGGTAGTTTGTGCTCTCAGAAGGAGAGTTGCAAAAGAACAAGTCTTTGCCATCTCAATCCTATTGTCTATACTCTTCATTAAATGAATATGATAGTATAAATTCAAACTATGAGCTCTAAACAATACTTTGCTTAAGCACAAATGATCTCAATCTATTCAAAAATGATCTCTTAAAACATTCAATCTCGATATAAGAAAAGTTCATCACAGAGCGAACAGAACAAAGCCCACCGATCAATTTCAGTTCACATTATCAAAGACTATCAAAGTCACATCACGGAGGGTTCGTCAATACAATAGAGCTCATGAATGAACTAACGATATATCAAATTGACGGATGCATTCAACCGTCTGTGATAACTAGCATTCAACCGAAAGTAACAAATTAACGATATATGAAATTGTGATGCAAGTAATTTGTACAATAGAGCTCAAGAATCAACTAACTATCACATTCAATCTCGATTATAAGATAGAGTTCATCACGAGCATGTCAACAAAGCCCACCGATCAATTTGCGGATCTTTAGGAATACTCACGAGAGGATGCCGCACAACAACTCACGGTGCAAGGAGGAGGCCGGTGCGGGGAGGAGGCCGACGCGGGAGGAGGGAGAGGCGCGGGAGGAGGCCGACACGGGAGGAGGGCGGCGCGGGAGGAGGCGGTGCGGAGGGGGAGGAGGCCGACACGGGAGGAGGCCGGTGCGCGAGGAGGAGGCCGACACGGGAGGAGGCCGCGTCGAGCGGAGGCAGCGTCGTCGATGAAGGCGGCGGCGTCGGGTCTTACGGACGGGGAGGTGAGCAGGCGAACCCTAGAGGAGCGAGAGAGCGCGCGAGCCTAAGGGGCGCGGGAGGCGAGTGGCGAGTAAAGAGCAAAACCTAAGGTGCGCCTTTTGATAAAAAGAATATCACGAGCGGCTCTATTAATGAACGTGCGAGATATCATCAATATCACGACGGCTCTATTTAAGCACCGTGCGCGATAATATCACGACGGTTTGCTTAAAGAACCGTGCGAGATATCCTCAATATCACAAGCGGTTCTTGAATGGCACCGTCAGTGATATTTAGGATATCTCGAGCGATTCTTTAAGCAAACTGTCTGGATATTATCGCGCATTTGCTTAAATAGAGCCGTCTGTGATGTGATGATATCTCGAGCGGTTCTTTAATAGAGCGTCTGTATAATATATCACGACGGATCCATTATAGAGCCGTGCGTGCTATGGATCTCATTCCCTTCATCTCCGCGCGAGTGTCTCTTCGTCTCTGCTCGGCTTTTATATAAATAGACAACCCTTATCAAAGGGATTTCTCACGAAGCTCCTTGACCATCCCTCTCTCTCCACAAATTCCAAATGGCTTCCTCTCTCGTCCGGTGTCTCGGCCTACATTTTGGTTGTGTACTCGCACCTCTCGATCGCAACTTTGGCCCAAGCTGCGAACAAGGCGTCCGTTCGCAATGCAATCCGTTGTAGACCCTCCCATCTACCGGAGACCATAACGGCGCTCATCGGTCGATTGGAGCTCCTCCTCCAACAGACCGGTCGAGGCTCTCGGCATCCGTGAGTAAACCTCGTCGTGGAGATTGTCCTATGGAACTCTTTGGTCCGCACCGAGGATGCAGCCAGTCGAGGCGACATCGACATTGCGGAGAGCGGGTCCGCCTGCCGAGGCTGTGGAGACCGGGGTTGATGGCCTCGGGCTATATGGGACTTGATTACGAGTCAGAACATCTACAAGAGGAAATTGGCGTGCAAGGTCACGGTGGGCGTTTGGTGAGGCGATCGGTGATCCGCTCCCACTGGCCGGCGAGAATGCGTGCGAAGATTTGAAGACTAAGATAGGATCGCTCATCCTTTTTATAAATGCGTGATGTAAAAGCGATAAGGCGATCTATTATGCATGCGTGATGTAAATATGGTCTTTTGTCATTGATGATATGGTCTTTTTATAAATGCGTGATGATATGGTCTTTTATCATCTAATTATTCTGGGCAAATCAAATGCGCTATCACGAGCGGTTGAATAAAGAACAAATGCAGTGATAATATAATCATCACGAGCGGTTCCTCTCACTAACAAATGCGTGTTGACCATCACGACGGCTCCATGTGGAACCGTGCATGATATCCTCCATATCACGAGCGGTTAATAAGTATAACCGTGCGCGATATTGAGTATATCACGACGGTTCCACATGGAGCCGTCTGTGATAATCAACTGCATTTGTGTAGCCGCTCACATGATATACTCGTATCACTGAGCGGTTGGAAATAAGAACCGTCTGTGATATTTCACCTATAAATATAAAGACCCGGCCAGAGGCCCCCCTAGCGCGCCTCGATCGCTTCTTTGGAATAGAGGGCTTGAAGCTTTTGCTCTGTGTTGGTGTAGGAGGCTTGTTTATTTGGCTTGCCTTGTTCTTGGTTGTGGGTTGCCCTAGCAACTTATGGTCATTGGCTTGCATGCATGCTTGCTTTGTGAGGCTTTGGTGGTAGCTCTCGGTTTGGGTGTTGTGAATGAGTGTTTTTGTGAGTGGGATAAGTGGTGTATTTAGATCTGTGGCTCTCTTGCCTGTTCATTGGCACGAAGGAGAAGGGCGGTGAGGAATCTCGCGGGATATTAGGAATTTTAATCGTGAGCTCCGAGGGTAACGATCTTTAACTCTTTATATTTGCTTAATAGGAGAGTAACGTATTTGCGATTAATAGGAGAATGCGTATTTGCGGTTTATTAATATAATTTAACACTACTAATTGTTACATGTGTAGCGTAGATGGACCGAATCGGATGTGCAGTGCGAACCGTGTGAGTGAAGAAGTACATTAATGGCGTGATTGCTTTTAAAAGAGCGCGGGCGGGATATGCTGAATAAGGGATAAATTTATGTATTGTCCATGCATTGATTGCGATAATCGAAGATTTTTAACAACCGGCGCGGATCGTAGGGCACTTGATTGAAGGGTTTCAAAAGGGTATACATGTTGGACGATCACGGTGAAGAAGCAGATTATACAGAAGTTAATAATGATGACATCGACGAGAATTCAACGATATGCGGATGTGGTGTGTTTTTGATGGCGATAGGTCGTGCGATGACAATCGGATCGGATGCTACGCGATGCGAAGGAAACTACTGATGAGAGAGAGTTTTGTAAATTCGGCGCTTAATGGAGGACTCGGGAAACCTTTGTTCCTGGTGCAAGCCGGAATACACAAGATTGTCAACCGTACTTGAGCTGCTGAAATTGAAGGCGAGCAATGGTTGGTCGACAAGAGTTTCAAGGCGTTGTTAGGTCTCCTAGCGGACATTCTTCCGGAGAAGCGTGTTGCCAGCACCACCTACCAAGCCAAGAAGGTTCTTTGTCCATTGGGAATGGAAGTAGAAAGAATACATGCATGTCCGAACGATTGTATCTGTATCGTAAAGAGTATGCGAGACTTGCATGTATGTCCGTGTGCAAAGCATCCCGATACAAGCGTAAGAATACTACTAAGGTGAAGCAAGGACCTCCTGCTAAGGTGTTGTGGTATCTGCTGTGATCCCACGTTTGAAGCGTTTATTTGCGAACGAAAGGAGGCAAGATTGCTGCGTTGGCACTCGGAGGCGTAAGAAAGATGGAAAACTAAGACACCTGCTGATTACTGCGCGTGGAGAAACCCGATCGGACCTTCAAAGAGTTCGGTGCGGGCAGAGAACATAAGGTTAGGGTTGAGTACGGATGGAATGAATCCTTTCGGTAACATGAGCGGCCGACATAGCACATGGCGTGAACCTATGTATGTACAACCTTCCTCCTTGGTGTGTATGAAGCGGAAGTACATTTTGATGTCACTACTTATCCAAGGGCGAAGCAACACAGGAGCGATATTGATGTGTACCTAGCACCATTCTTGGATGATCTTGTGACCTTTGTGGAGCGAAGGGTACAAGTATGGGATGCGTACAAGCGAGAGAACTTCTCTTTACGCGTCATGTTGTTACTGCACTATCAATGATTTTCCTGCCCTTGGTAACTGTCGGGCTTGATGCGAAGGAGCCAAAGCTTTGTCCTGCTTCGCTTAGATGCTACGGAGAGTGTATGGTGAACAACTCGCATAAAGCGTGTATATGCGTCACCGTAGGTTCCTTCCGTGAGTCACCCATACCGCAAGATGAAAAAACAATTCGCGGAAATAAGGAGGGCGAGTTCGGCTCAAGGGCTTTTAGAGGAAAGAGGTCTATGATATGGTTAAGGATATCCATGTTGTGCTTGGGAAGGGATGTAAATTAAAACCCGTCGAAAGAACATCCGGAAGAAGCGGTCAATTTTTGGGACTTGCCTTATTGGGAGCACTTAGAAGTTAAATCATTTGCATCGGCGTCATGCGTGGAGAAGAATGTATGTGAAAGCTTGATTGGTCTCTTCTTGAACATTAGTGGCAAAACAAAGGATGGTGTTAGCATACGACGCGACTTGGTTGATATGAACATAAGGACCGAGTTAGCACCGAAAGAGACCGATAAAGGGCGAACATACCTTCCACCACTTGCTACACTATGTCCAAGGCGAGAGAAATGAATTGTGCCAAAGCTTGCATGGTGTCAAAGTCCGTCTGGTTACTCGCTAACATTAAGAAACTTGTTTCTATGCAAGATTTGAAATTAATTGGTATGAAGTCTCATGATTGTCATGTCTTGATGACACAAATGCTTCTGTTGCTATTAGGGGTATCTTGCCGAACAAGGTCAGTGGCAATCTTGAGGCTGTGTTATTTCTTCAACTTAATTGCTCGAGAAGGTCATCGATCGAAGGACTAGATGCTCTGGTAGAGGTGGTGGCGACTCTATGTCAACTTGAGATGTATTTCCCTCCGTCATTTTTCGATATTATGGTCCATCTCATTGTTCATCTTGTGAAAGAGATAAAGATATGCGGTCTGTGTTCCTCGTCATATGTACCGTTCGAGAGGTATATGGAATTCTCAAGTCCTCGTGCGGAATCGATCTCGGCCGGAGGGCAGCATCATCGAAGGTTATGCAACCGAAGAGGTCATTGAGTTCTGCGTCGACTACATGGCTCGGTGGAACCGATAGGTGTGCCTCTATCTGCGTCATGAGGAAAGGCCGGATGGTATCGGGACCATCGGAAGAAATCAATCACTCCCGATCTGGATCGTGCGCTCAAGCCCATTTCACGGTCTTGCAACACATGACCATTGTCCCGTACATCGGCGAGCACAAAGACATGATACGCCAACGAGAATCGGGACGGTCGGAGGTTTGGATCACGAGAGCACAACCGTCGGTTCAACGAATGGGTAAAGGTGCGAATCATGGTAGGAGGTCATCAAGTGATGATCGCTGCTATGGTTGGCAAAGGGCCACAATTTACAATTGTCACATGGCAAGGATCGACATAAATGGGTACACATTTTATCTGGGCTTCGGGATAGGAAAAGCCTGATCCGAATCTGCGGTGTCGCATAGATGCATTCGATACCGATGGTGAGGAGCTCGTACTATGGGCAAATAGAGGAGATATGGGAGCTCGACTCGTGCTTTTCAAGATCCCCTATTTGGTGCCGTTGGGTCCATCTCCCACATGTGAAGGTCGACAAATGCGGCGTCACTACGTGGACCTCGATCGTGTCGGATACAAAGACGAACCATTCGTCTTGGCTAACCAAGTTGTTCAAGTCTTCTATGTAACCGACCGGCAAATAAGAAGCGTCACGTAGTTCTTCATGGAAAAAGAAGGATTGTCGGAGTTGAGAATGTAGTGGGCGAGGAAGAATACAATCAATTTGACGAGTTGCCTCCTTTCGGAGGCGGCATCGGGCTCGAGGAAGAACCAGCGAGGAAGCTAGCTATATGCGCGTCGATCATCGTGAAGGACTATATTTTAATTAAGAAATTACTCCATTGTAATTAATTTATTCCATAACATCATGTGTTATGAACTTGTAATATATCGTGCGTATATTTTGATGTCAGCGTGGAATTGTAATCGCTCTGTCCTTGTGGACCGTATATTTTGGTGCATTAAAAATTCATTTCATTTGGAAAATAGTCCGGTGCACCACCTTTCTAGAAACCTAAAAACTAAAATTTTATGGCAAATAGTCTAACACCTTTGCAAAGAAAGCGGTATACTCATGCCTAATCTGCGATCGTCAACTGCGAGAGGCGGCGTCGTCGTCCACCCTTCCACACCGCGACCAATGCTCGTGCCGGTGGTGGCCATCCTCGGCAGCGCCCACACCGGCCCGGTGGCGGCCTTCTTCCCCACGCCGCTGGACCATGTCCGCGGCGAGCCTCGCACCGCCTGCACTCCGGTTGGTCTTGGCCGTCTCGCACCCGCCGCCGGTCGGCTCGTCCTCGACTGGCTGATGTAGTGCTTCCCAACGTCGCGCGTCTCGTCGGTGTGTAGAGGAGGAGACCGAGCACGTGAGCGCGGCCTTGTGGCGACCATGGCGCCCGTTCAAGGAACATGAGGCGCGTTGCATGTCTTGGGCGCGAACAAGCGAGGCCGGCGATGAAACAAGCCCGGGTTGCGGCGGCGGCGGTGGTTGGCGGCGGCGGTAGCGCTCGTTGTCCTGCCACTTCATCGCCTCCTCGCTCGGCGCCACGCGCCTCCCCATGGCGCGTTCCTTGGACACCTTGTACAAGGCCTTACAACTATCGTACATACATTCAAGATGTTAGAATAAATAGTAGTATATGCGTGCGTATATTGTAGACATAAAGATGTACGTCGTTAATCGTAGGCTGCATAGGTCCTCCATGGGCTGAGAGAGCTCGCGGCCACCACGGCCGGCGATGTCGGCGGCGACATCGTGAGAAAGAGCGGCGATCACCGACCTCCTCGCCTTGGTGCTGGCTTGACCGCTCTGCATGCTAACCTTGGCGATTGGCGTACTCAAAACCGTGAGACGAAGAGCGATGGGAGGAGTTTAATCTTGGTGATTATTCCGTCTTATATCAAGAATTAGGAGTAATGGCGCACGTGAGGCGAAGAGGCATGTATCGTCGGCGTGCGAGACGAAAAGACGGTTGTGCGATGGTGAAGAGACACATCGCGCGGAGGCGGATATCACGAGCGGCTCTATATGGGAACCGTGCGTGATAATAATATCACCGACGGTTATTTAATAGAGCCGTGCAGTGATACTAGTATATTCTGAGCGGTCTCAAATTGAACCGTGCGTGATATTTCCTGACGGTTTTATTTCCAAACCGTGCGTGATAAAGCGTCCTCATCACGAGCGGTTCATATTACCAGCGTGCGTGATACTTCCTGACGGTTGGTAATATGAACCGTGCGTGATATGTCCTCATCACAGAAAGGTCATATTACGAACCGTCTGTGAAGTATCACAAACGGTTGGTAATAAGAACCGTCTGTGATGAGGACATATCACAGACGGTTCCCAGACGGTTCCAAAGGGAACCGTCTGTATAAGTTCAACACAGACGGCTCCTTTGGAACCGTCTGTGATGAGGTGTCTGCTATTGCCTGTTTTGTAGTAGTGGGGCTACACAACCCACCTATTTGATTGATCTCAAACACATTTAATCAAATCAAAAAGCACAACTCAAAATAGCCACTACCATGGTCTAAGTCCAAAGAAATAGCAACAAGCAACCTTAGACCATGTCAAGGGAATACACATGAATCTTAACCATTTGCAAAACACTTTTGCAAATTTAGATCATGCCACAAGGAGTAGGTACATGGACTTCAATCATTTGCAAAACACATTTGCAAAGTATAGTCACATGTTACAAGGATTAAATGCATGAGCCTCGACTATTTGCAAAACACATTCGCAAATAATAGCATCATGCCACGGTGAGCTAGAGCAAGCAAGATTGAGCTATCAACACATGATGAGACTTAAGCTACTAGACAAGACCCCTCTTAATAGTACGGCAACCTATATTAGCAATCCGGTCTTCCAACCAAACACCAAGACCGGTAAAAGACTAGGAACACATCCTTAGCCCTAACTAGTCATACCTTTGCCTTGACCATCCACTTGAAGCTTGATGACTCACATCCTTGCTTCATGTCAGATCATCGTCTTGATATGCATCAACCCATGATGCATCTTTTATGACCTTAATCAACACATGATGAGTCTTCTCTTGACTCGATGATCAACTCATGATCATCTCTTATTCGAGATCTTGATATGCATCAACACATGATGCATCATCTTCTTGAACCTTGACTTGATGACAATCAACTCATGATGCCATCAAAGTCTTCATCACCTGGAACATAACCTATTCATCAACGATGGAAAATGTTAGTCCCAATGTCATTAACATTTAATTAACAAGATATACCTGCATAAATGCTTTTAAACAAGCCATTCTTGGCGAGTGCGGTATTACCGCCAACTAGCATCCGTAATACCGCTCTCGTGTACCGTTTCTCGATGCGGTACTACCGATTTCGAGGCTCGAGAAATACTGAAAAACACCTTCTCTGGAATTTACATACCGCCACATAACAAGCGGAACAACGGGTTGCGGTAGTTCCGCCAACATATTTGCGGTCATGCCGCTCTGCGTAGTTACGCCACATGAACTCCAAGACTACCGCACATCGGTAGTACAGCTTACCAAATGCGGTCATACCGATTTCGGTGAAATTCTTCGAAGCTTTTGAAATGCAATGCATGACTCCTTTGTCTTGAGCCATGTTAATCTTTTATCACCTTTGCATTTCCTATTCATATCATCATTCAAACTCCGGGACTAAACCTTGAAAACATCTTAGCACACACATTAGTCCCACAACACAATTGCAAATAATTGAATATAAAGTAACATGAGTATATATGAACTACACAAGTTATATATACCAAGAGTATATACAAACTACAAGTTGTATATACTAAATATGAGTGTATACGAACTACACAAGTTGTATATACTCATATGAATATATTAACTACACAAGTTAAATATATTCAAAGATATATTTCAAAGTAAAGATCCTTAATATATGTGGAAAGAGAATATGGATCAATACTAATGAAACCACAAAATATAGAATGAACTCCCCCTAAATGTGTGGATATACAAATGTGTAATCGAAACATATGCACATATCCAAGTTAACCTTTTTGGTGGAGTTTAACCTATATTTTGAATCCGAGGAATACAACAAGATATAATAAGAAGAAGTAGAATGCATACCTCTTGTATTTTCATCTTTATACCCAAACACGACTAAGCAATAGATAATCAATAGAATTGTTAGTCTTACAAATAGATTTGTCATTAATGAATACATACATATTTGGATTTTTGCTTTTATATCCAAGCTGAGACTAAACATGATATAACAATAAGAGTGTTAGTCTCACAAGTGTATTTGTCATTAATCACCAAAATACTTCATTAACACATAATGGCGGGTCTAGATCCTTCAGCGTGTCACTCCCGTCACATGCAAGTGGGTGTACAAGATCAAGACCCGCTCGGATAGTTTCCTTGAGTGCTACAAGGCTCGTTTTGTGGTGTGTGGTTTTTGTAGGGATACGGGTAGACTACGATAGCAACAATTCAAAAAATTTACCATGTAAACTAGGATACCAAGCAAGTAGATGATCACAGATCGTTACCACCAGACGCGCAGTGCAGCGGAAGAAGAGTTGAAGCAGCCTGGTCCAACGAAGTGCACGTCGATGTAGTGGTCGTAGTCGATCGTCCGGCGCCCTCGCAAGTCGATCGTCTCCTCCAGCAGCCTCTGAAGTCGTCCTCAAGCACAACAGCAACCGCAGTAGTGCCTCTACAGTATCCACATGTCCAGGACAGGAACAACTAAACGCCGATGTGCTAGCAACAAGTCACACGGCGGGGCTCTCTCAGGAAGATGGTGGCTAGGGTTTCGGTGAGTAACTCACGTCGCTCGTGTCTCCCCTCCTTTTTTTCCAATAGCCTCAAGCATCTTCTTATATAGTGCCCATGACGGATCCTATCCGAACACATTTTGTTCCAACCCGTTAAGTGTGTGACCTGTTAGGTTTATGCGTAGTCGGTTGTGACTTGAAAACCCTTTTCTGACCACGAGTCGTAGCGGTTCCTAGCAGGACATAACGATCCCCGAATACACATAAATTATATCAGACGAACCTTAATGCAATATGATCTATGACGAGGTCCTCATCACTTACGACCAGCTCGTATCTTGTCACGACCAGTCCGTATTTAGCCACGACTAGTTCGTAACCAATTTGTGACTATGTATAACCAGTTCATATTTAGTCTCGATCAGTTCATAACTCGTTACTACCAGGTTTCGACCACTCTGTGATTACGTTCGACCAGTCTACGACTAGCTCGTATCTCCATACGACTTGTGCATGGCGGTCGAACTAAGCATTTCTCGTGTATTCTCCCTTTGCCTCACAACATCTGATTTGAACTCCATGTGAAATATATGTCATCCATGGACTGTTCAATACTTTCTCAATCGAGTATTAGACTTTCTCAATCGAGTATCAGATAACCTTATCTGGTTGAACTCTTTAACCACGAGTGGCATGGCCATACACTTTCTTTATCCAACTACTTCGAGGGGTCCAGAGATATCTCTCCCATTATGATAGGAGGGGCAAATCCCATATCCGACCAGTCACATCCCTCCGCATGTTTCATAACATACCCGAAAGCTACCTTTATAACTACCCAGTTACAAGTAGCGTTTGACAACCCCTAAAAGTGTTATTACACATATAGGGAACCATGCTGATCTCATGTCTAAGGATTATACATCATCATTGCTTGAGACCAACTAATGACACATAGAATCATAATAATCTCAATAGTGTCTCAAGGTGGGTCTATCCAACCCCATGTTCTCTAACATGCGTTCACATTATTGATTCGATATCCCTATACCCATCACCTGTAATACCCCAAAAGTATTCGAAAGAATATTCGAGAGAGAACAACTAAATTGAGAGAATTAAGAGAAATAAGATAGAAAATTCAGAATTTTAGGAGAGAAATGGGCCGCCAATTCATATTCGAGAGGAGAGGAGCCGGCCATAGTGGCCCAAGGCCCATAAGTAGGCTAGCAGCCCATTAGAAGGCAAAGGATGGGGGAAGGTGATGAGGACATCAACCCTTCGGATACGACCGCTACTCCACCTCCAACCGGGCTACTCGACTGTCATCGATTCGGTTGCGTCAAACGCTACTTCAACGTGCCGATGAATACACTTCACTTATATCTGGTGCTGCGCCACCTCACATTGGGCCGAGGGTCTTGTATTTGTATCAATTATTTGGCCCAAAGAGCAGCCACCATTCTAGGTTATTTGGGTCGGCCACCTCCTTGGCCTATTTGGGCCGGCCGCACTGTTCATAGTTACTGTTCACGATACTGTTCACATGAATGGTAACCTATGAATAGTACCACATTGCTAGCACTTAGACATTTGCGGCTTCCTCTCCCCTATATAAGGAGGCCGCACCCCTCTAGTTTCCTTGGATTTTGTTTAGTTAAAAGTTAGCTTCTATGCAACTTCGTGTATTGGCTTGTGTCGACTAGACCAACCATAATACCGCTTCGGAATCCCAATTTATCAAATATTTTATTCATATTCGCAATTTCAGATTGCTTGTTTATCTTGTTCTTGCGTGCTTCTTTGGTGTATGCAGGAATCGACCTTCGTGGTCAGGTCATCCGGGTATTCGTACACGGTTGATAACGACTTGTCAATCAGTTCAGCGATTCTCCCTCCCTGCTGCGATCATCTATAGGGTTCATCAAATTTGCCGCCACGAATACAAAGGTTTGAAACAATACAAAAATATAGCATATCAATCCTTTGCATCGTGTGTACATCACGCAAACAAGTCATCCGGTCGTGAGCGGCGGCAGATCAATCTACGCCGTCGTCTTGCGCGACTCTGCATGCTCGCATCGCACGCGGCGCCTCGGCGGCGCGCATCCGCTCGCCGTTCCTTCCGCGTCTTGTCATCTCGGTGCGAGCAGCGACATCGCGGCGAGTTAGCGCATGCATTAATTCGAGTTCGAAGACCAAAGCCAGCGCAGCGACGCGGCATCTTAATCCCCAAACCGTTCTCCACCAAGACCAAAAGCAAGAAAGTTTCAAGCGCGCACGCGTGGGGTTGTGGAAAGCTCCAACCAGCGAGCTCGAGTCCCATCAATTATTTGTTTATTCAATCACCATGCTAGCCTTTACATTGTTGCATGATTCATGAAATTGCTTTGATTTTTGCTACTTCCACCCGAGCAAGGTCTCATGTGGAGATCCAAATTAGCTTCCCGAGGTATACCAAAAAATAATAATTTGATCTTTGTAGCATGATTTATTCTTGTAGCACACTTGTTTGGTCTTGTAGCATTCCGAGAAAAAGTTTTCGATTCAGTGACTTTCTTAGGTAAAAAAAAAAAGAGAAGAAAAAAGAAAAGGAAAGGAAAAGAAAGAGAGAGAAAAAAGAAAAAAGAAAGAAAATAAAGGAAAACAAAAGAGAGAAAGAGAAGAAGAAAAAATTCAGAACTACCTCCTTTCTTGACATTTATCTCTTTGTTCAGTTTGGCATAGTCATCTATTGCTCGTGGGCGTTGATAATTCTGATGCTAGCTTTCCGTTGTTACGACTAGTCGTTTTTGCAAGTTGCTCTAGCTAGGCTTGGTTTAGACTAGGACCAGCACTTATGACTAGTACTTTGAATTGCTTTTCAACTTTGCATACTGAATTGAATAATTGCTATTCCTTTGCTACATACTAGCCTTCCGAGCTCCACTCCCTACTAACTCAGCAGGTGTCGTTTCCTCGCAATCGTTGGACTAATCGCAAGTGAGAGTATCACGAACCAGCCACCGGTTGTACCACTTCCTTGCTGCATTGGTAAGAACTTGTAAGAACTGGGTATAAGATTGAGTGTGAGTGACTTGTGAAACTCCAAAACCTAGTAGTTCATAGGGACATATACACTGTGATTTGTTTCTTTGTTTTCTACTAACTATGGCAGGTTCACGGGATGAGTTTCCGCTAGATCCACGTCTTCTTCGCGCCATTGAACGGGAGCGCAAGAAAGTCCGCGAGGAAGATGCACGCTTGGGACAAGATCGTCCACCAAGGGAGTTATATAATCGTGATAGTACGTCTGATCAAACTAAACTCATGTGCCTTCTTTTCTTTGGGAATTATGATCCGATGCTTATCTCACATGGGAATTAGTCAGTACAACAATTATTTGCATGCCATGAATTTCTGATCATCTAAAAGTTAGAGTGTAACCCGTGAGTTTTATGATTTTGCATCTATTTGGTGGAGTGAATCTTTGTCGTACTAATCGAAACATACCTAGAACATGGAATGCTTTGAAGAGAGCAATGAGACATAGATTTGTACCTTCATATTATTCTCGTGAATTGCTTAATAAATTGCAACGCTTAAGACAAGGTAGTAGTTCTGTAGAGGATTATTATCAAGATTTGCAAACTGCTTTGTCTCGTTGTGGTTTAGAAGAAACTGAAGATGCGAAGATAACTAGATTTCTAGGAGGATTAAACCATCAAATTCGTAATAAACTTGTTTATAAACCTCCCACTGTCACTCGTTTGTTTTGTCTTGCTTGCCAAGTTGAAAAAGAAGTACAGGGACGACAATCCAAGACCTTTCGTGCTTTTTCGTCTATTTCCACTACACCTTCACGTATACATGAAACAAATACGCGCACGGTACAAACCTCCGCATCAAGATCATCTTGGTTGCTTCTCCTGCTCTTTGCATCTACCATGATTGTCGCCCCTGCTGCTGTGGGCGTTACTCTGTCTCATTGTCTTGCACCCTTGGCTCGCTCATTGTTAATTGAGCTGGAGCAAGAAGAAGAAGGAAAAGCTTTTAACTACTCACCAACTTCAGTACCAACATCATCTGAGTCGAGCCTACAAGGTAATACCAAAGTACTGGTTTGAACACTCAACCTAAGAACAATAACCATGATTTCATGCCTAGTATCATTGAGCAAAGGGAAAATCAGTTGTTGTAGAAACCACGCATCACATGAGGTGGATGAATCTAGTGCTGAGAAGGTAGAAATTAATTTCCTAGCTACAGAATCTGATATTATTGAGAATTTGCATGAATCCTGTGATAATTTGATTGAATTGCCTGCTATTTTGAGTGATTCATGTGATGATTTAATCGCATATAATGATCATGTGGAATTGGTTAGACATAAAGACGTTTTGACTAGAATTTATCCTGCTGACTCTTTATGTTACATTATGTTGGATCCACCTGTAAAATTGTCACATGCCATGGAAAAAGTTTCTGTAATTGCATGTTCAAAATCCTTGTTTAGCGCCTACACCCCTGGATATAAGTTTAATTTGCTTGGAGATTATGGTGTAGACAATCAATTTCTTGTATATCGAATATGCATAACTTCTGATCACATGGATGATTTGAAGCTTGTTGTTTCGAACAACAATTCTGGTGTGTTGAATTTTGTGGATTCTCCTATACCTATATGTTCACCTCTTATTGCACCATCTAGCACTGACAATCTGAATAATGATATTAAAGTATGAAAGAATTTACAAATCTTTTCACCCTTGCTGGATGATTTTGCCATTACTCAATTGAACTCTCATTATATGATTGACTTGTGCACTTTGAACTCCATTGTTGTGCTGCCCAATAACTTACAAAAGTTGAGGATAATTTTATTTTATAACCGGGCAATGCATAACTCTACTGTTTACTTCACTTATACTTGCAAATTGAGTTGCAAACGGAATGCTATGAGAAAATATACCTGTGATGATTTGATGCATGCACAATCACTTGTCATTTCCACAACTTTCTCTATTTCTTTGCCACCTGCTATTGCTAACATTTTGCAGAAAGATGAAAATGCGTTGCTCCAAGTTTTAAAGCTTCTTTTACCGTTGGAGGATGAGCGTGAGTCGAGGACGACTCAAATGCAAGAAGGGGAGTATGATGAGGACATCAACCCTTCGGATACGACTGCTACTCCACCTCCAACCGGGCTACTCGACTGCCATCGATTCGGTTGCGTCAAACGCTACTTCAACGTGCCGATGAATACACTTCACTTATATCTGGTGTTGCGCCTGTAGGGAAACGGGTAGGCTACACTAGCGCAAATTAAAAAAAATTCTACCCGTAAACCAAGATCACTGCGATTATAGATCACGGTCTTACCACTAGACGCGCAAGTGCGGAAGTTGATGCAAGACGTCGAGGCGGTGTAGTCGTACTCGATTGATGCGATGCGTCGGGCGAGTAGTCGTACTACTTCCTCTTCCTCGTCGCGGTGTCCCACGTCATGCCTCCTTTCTTGCGGTTCGTCCCAACGCCACGCATGCAGCGCCTCAAAGGTATCCACATGCGGGAGGAGGAGCGGCGCACGGACTACTAGATCCGCGCGGCGACTAGGGCGTGGGAGGGTGGCGGCGGGGTTTGGGGATGTCACGAAAAACTCAACCCTTAACCAAGGCGCCCACGCCCTCCTTTTATAGGCGTCCTTATAATGGGCTTCTACGAATAGAGGCCCATTAGGACTCAATGCCCGATCTAATTCGGATCCAATCCGAATTAGGCTTCACTTATAAGTGTGTGACCTATAGGTTCACGTATGTTTAGACATGGCGCAAGTACACATACTTGGTCAATAGTTGGTAGCGGCCTCTGGCAAGGCGTGCCAACTCCTAAGCATACGTAAAGATCATATCGGACGAACCATCACAACGTTATGTACATGCCAATCCCTTTGCCTCACGATATTTGGTCGAGCTCCAAGCTGACCACTCTTTCTCGATCCCGTGATTCGAATCCCTTACTAGGTTAACTCTTAACCTTAAGTAGCATGGCCATGCATTTGGATCCGATCACTCGAGGGCCAGAGATATCTCTCGGTGAGAGGGCAAATCCCATCTCGACCGACCATGCCTCGCAAAGATGCTTCATGACAAACCCAAAGCTACCTTTATAACTACCCGCCACGAGTAGCGTTTGATAGCCCTAAGTAGGTCGATTCACATCTCAAGTACATGCGACAATCTCGAGTCTAAGGACAAGGCGTACACATTGTGTAGAGAGAACCATAAGAATAATTACTATGTCTCATGTTGGGTCGGTCCAACCCCATGTTCTAAACATGTGTCCACATTATTGGTTTGACATCTCCATGTCTATGACACATGAAACATGGTCATCAACCGATACATGTGCTAATCAATCATTCACGTGTGTCCTCACATGAACTCCGACTAGGGACAACTTTAGAATAACCATACAAGTAAAGAGTTTCACAAACAAGTCACATACTTGTTAATCAACACAAAGGCAATATTCAAGGAACATTTATTAAATCATGGATACAATGAAATATCATCATCAATATGATTGCCTCTAGGGCATATCTCCAACAGCCTCTCCACTTGCACTAGAGTCAATCTAGAAGATATCTAATACCCATAGCTCTTGTGTGCGCCTCATGCTTAGGTGTGGGAGAGGCTTCACAAAGGATCTGAAATATTCAAATCCGTGTGTATTTTGCATATCTTTAAATCTCTCGATTAAGGATCTCTCGAATGAGATGAAACCGCCGCAAATATGTGTTTGTTCTTTTGGTGATTCCTCGGCTCCTTGGCTTGCGCAATGGCCCCACTTGTTATCACAAGAAAGATCCGCAGGATCGCACGCACTAGGAACCACACCTAGTTCGATTATGAACTTCCTTATCCAAACACCTTCCTTTCTTTGCTTGAAGCGCAATGTACTCGGCCTCCGTTGTAGAGTCGACAATGATCTCCTGCTTGGAACTCTTCCAACTTACCGCACCACCGTTCAAAGGAACACAAAACCCGATTGCGATTTGTAATCATCTTTGTCGGTTTGGAAGCTTGCATCGGTGTAACCATTTACAACGAGCTCTTCCTCACCTCCGTAGACTAGGAACACATCCTTAGTTCTTCTCAAATACTTGAGGATGTTTTTAATCATTGTCCGATGACTCTCACTGGATCACTGGTATCTGCTCGTAACACTTAGAGCATAGGAAACATCTGGCGAGTACACATCATAGCATACATGATAGATCCAATGGCGAAGCATATGGAATCTTACTCATGCGATCTCGCTCATCGGTTGTCGAAGGACACCGAGTCTTGCCAAGATTTATGCCATGAGACATGGGCAAGAACCCTTTCTTTGCCTCCTCCATGTTGAACCGTTTCAACACTTTGTCAATGTAAGTACTACGGCTTAATCCTATTAGCCTCTTTGATCTATCTCTATAGATCTTAATACCCAAAATATATCTTTGCTTCCCTAAGTCCTTCATTGAGAAACTATTTTTCGGTGAGGTCTTAACGGACTCGAGCATAGGAATATCATTTCCAATCAGTAATATGTCATCTACATATAAGATTAGAAATACGAGTGAGCTCCCACTTGTCTTCTTGTAAACACAAGATTCTTCTTCGTTTTTTATGAAGTCAAACCCTTTGACCACTTCATCAAAACGAATGTTCCAACTCCGAGATGCTTGCTTCAATCCATAAATGGATTTTTGAAGTTTGCATACTTTTCTAGCATTGTTTGGATCGACAAAACCCTCGGGCTGTATCATATACCGTCCTCGGTTAAATTTCCATTAAGGAAAGCCGTTTTGACATCCATCTGCCATATCTCATAATCGAAATATGCAGCAATAGCTAGAATGATCCGTATTGATTTAAGCATCGCTACAGGTGAGAAAGTCTCATCGTAGTCAACTCCTTGAACTTGCCGAAAACCTTTTGCGACAAGTCGAGCTTTATGGATATGAACATTTCCATCCATATCAATCTTCCTTTATATATCCATTTGCACTCTATGGTTTTAACACCATCAGTGGTCAACCAAATTCCAAACTTGATTGTCTCCCATGGATGCTATCTCGGATCTCATGGCACTATGCCATTTCTCAGAGTCTGGGTCCATCATTGCTTCCGCATAGGTCGTAGGCTCATCATTGTCTAACAATAACATATCTCGCGCATTGCGAGCCTTCCGACCTTCCGTGGTGGTGGTGCTTCCTTTGCCATGGGGTCCTCAACTTGTTCGCCACATGGGCATCATTCGTCGAGTCTTCCCGATTGGTTCATCTTGAACTTCTTCAAGCTGCACCGTTCTTCCACTTGTCTCCTGTTGAGAAACTCTTTCTCTAGAAAACACCACTTGAGCGACAAACACTTTGCCCTCTAGTCGGTTGTAGAAGTAATATCCAAAGGTTTCCTTCGGATATCCCACAAAAATGCATTTATCCGACTTGGGTGTGAGCTTGTCCGATCAGAGTCGCTGACAAACGCCTCACATCCCCAAATCTTTAGAAAAGACAAGCGTGACTCTTCCCGTCCATATCTCATATGGTGTCTTAACTACGGATTTAGACGGTACCTATTAAGTGTGAAAGCCGTTTCTAGAGCGTAACCCCAAAGGATAATGGTAAATCTGATGGCTCATCATCGATCGAACCATGTCCAACAAGGTCCGATCGCGCTCGGATACCCGTTTCTTTGAGGCGTTCCGGCGGTGTTAGGTGTGGAACAATTCCGCAACTCTTGAGATGATTGCTAAATTCATGACTCAAATACTCGCCACCACGATCGATCGCAGAGCCTTAATTTTCTTGGCACGTTGATTTTCAACCTCATTCGGAACTCTTTGAACTTTTCAAAAGTTTCGACTTATGCTTCATTAAGTAGACATACCCATATCTACTAAAATCATCGATGAAAGTTATGAAGTAATGAAATCCACCTCTAGCGATCGTGCTCATTAGTCCACATACATCAAGTATGTATGATTTCCAACAAGTCGACGCCTCTCAAAAGAACCTTTGAAAGGTGATTTGGTCATCTTACCAAGCAAACAAGCTTCACATGTCTCGTATGATTCAAAATCAAACGAAGTTAGAAGACCATCAACATGGAGCTTCTTCATGCGCTTTTCACTTATGTGACCCAAACGACAATGCCAAACATAGGTGGGATTCAAATCATTAGGTCGAAGTCTTTTAGCATTTATGTTAAAGATAGGCGCATCATCAAGATTTAAAATAAATAACCCATTCACAATGGGCGCAAAAGCCATAAACATTCCATTTTAGAGATCAAACAACCATTGTCTTTACTTGCAAATGAATAACCATCTCTCATCAAACATGAGGGGGATAAAATGTTTCGACTCATACTAGGAACATAATAACAATTATTCAATTCCATAATAAATCTTGAAGGAAGCTGAAGTTGCATGGTGCCGACGGTCAACGCAGCAACCCTTGCTTTATTTCCGACGCGAAAATCAACTTCACCTCTTGCGACTCCTCTACTTCTTATTAGCCCCTGCATCGAGTTGCAAATGTGAGCAACTGATCCGGTATCAAATACCCAAGAGTTAATAGGAGAATCTGCGAGAAAAATGTCTAAAACATTTATAACAAGTGTACCATGGGTAGAAGTCTTACTTCCAGCCTTCTTCTTGCATTCATCGGAATCCATGTACTTCTTGCAGTTTCTCTTCCAAAGGCGCTTCTTTACAATAGAAGCATCTTGTCTCACTCGAGTCCACATTAGGCTTAGGCGTTGGCTTGAGATCATATCTTTAACCTTGCCCTTATTCTTTGGCCATGGCTTCTTACCCTTTTCTTGAAGCTAGACTTGTTCTCGCACACCATCACATGGCTAGGTCCCGCACACTTCTTAATGTCACTCTCTGCTTTTTGAGCATCCCACAAAGCTCATTAAGGCCCTTATCCGCCCATGCATATGGTAGTTCAAATGAAATGCCCATAGCTAGGTGGAAGAGACGCTAAAATGAAATCGATTGCCAACTCTTGGCCAATTGGAAAACCAAGTTTATCCAAAGTCCGATCAGTAACCAACCATTTTGATCACATGTGGGCCTACGGGTGCACCTTCATTAACTTGCATTCCGAAAAAGCCTTAGATACATTGAACCGTTCAGTCTGGCTTGTGTCGGAACATGTCCTTGCGCTATGATCATATCATACGCTTCGATCCTCAAACCGCTTTTGAAGGTCGTTCCATGCATGCAAGCATAAGACGACTAATCTCAAGAGAGTCATCACATGCTTTCTTGTAGGCATTTTTAACAAAGAGCAGACGCATTGTTAGCGAGTTCTTACGGGATTGGGGTATCGAGCGTTTTCCTTTTATCCGCCACGAGAACAATTCTCGAGTTCACGGACCCATCCGAATAGTTTGTTCCATTTAATTTCTCTTTCTCAAGAATCGATCGCAAAGCAAAAGGGTGTGCGTGGTTGCTAGATGCCATTGATCTACAATAGGAAATGCAAAATACTAAGACAAATAAAACCATGATAGAGTAAATCGTATTAAACAAATTTAATAGAATGTACTCCCACTAAAATCAACATCCTCTGTTGATTCTTAGCGATTCAAGATCCGCAATTAACGAGTCTACTAGTGAGCTTTTGCATCACCGCTAGGAGACAAGGTAATTCGGTAAGCAACACCTTGCTAATCATATCTCTATATGACTCTTGTTGTTGGGTGACATCTCTATGCCCCGACGCCCAACCTTTATGCCCCAAGGCCCATAACCTTTATGATAACCTTGTTAAGTTCACCAATCCTTATGCATGTAAGTATCCGATACAAAACTCATCTAGTCAAGGAAAGTTGATGGTGCCCTAATTTTATAGACCCACCATCAATTTACAAGACATGGGATGGTGCAAAGTTTAATTGGGAGGGCATATGTTTAACTTAACATTTTGTGAGGATCGCTATACTTCTACCATTCAAACATACATAGGAGTAAAACAACAGAATAGCATTCACACAGTTGTGACTCAAGATGGCCCATTTTCTCATGGTGATCTCCATCGCCATAGAATCATCCACCATGATGATCTCCATCTCCATGGTTCATGTGTGCCATCCTCCAAGTGATGTGTCCTCCGAGTACTACTATAAGCTATTACTCATAACAGACTAGTAATAAAATACATGGATACTAGGAATCATCACAAGTCGGCACGCAGTAGTTAATACAATACTTTGACAACACAATGGCTCCACTGTGTTGCCGCATCCACGACACGCAGTCATGCAAATATTACAAACATGCATCACATACACATTAGGCCATACTGGTCACATACATCCCGCAAAAACAAGTTTATGCATAGAATCGCAATCTGGGATAGGGGTTCGAGGGGTTTCCCGCGGGTTCGAAGGCGCGCCCCTGCGGTATCTCGGCGTCCCGAAATCGTAAAAACAGAGATCCAATCTATGCAATTTTTACATAGGATTTTGATCGCAAATCATATTTACCACAAATCGACTCATCGTTCGATTCGACCAATTTGTACCGATCTTCGCATGCCGCAACCGGTTTCGTGTCACCGTCTACCCGATGGCGAATCCGACCGGTAGGGGTATGTTGTTTCACGACCTTAGCGGCATGATCACGGTACATCGATTATTAATCTAGGTTCGATTCGATCAATCATATTGATCTTCGCATGCCGCAACCGGTTTTACGTGTCACCGTCTGCCCGATGGCGAATCCGACCGTAGGGTACGTTGTTTCACGACCTTAGCAGCATGATCACGAAACCGGACCAATCCATTACGTAACTATACAATCGATCACATCGATCATACCGATTTACATATCGCCATATGCAAATCACCCAACCTATAACATGACAAAGAACCGCTCGATACCATCGTAGGGAAGCGGGTAGGCTACACTAGCGCAAATTAAAAAAATTCTACCGTAAACCAAGATCACCGCAGCTTATAGATCACGGTCTTACCACTAGACGCGCAGTGCGGAAGTTGATGCGACGCGTCGAGGCGGTGTAGTCGTACTCGATTGATGCGATGCGTCGGGCGAGTAGTCGTACTACTTCCTCTTCCTCGTCGCGGTGTCCCACGTCACGCCTCCTTTCTTGCGGTTCGTCCCAACGCCACGGATGCAGCGCCTCAAAGGTATCCACACGTGCGGGAGAAGCGACGCCGCGCCGGACTACTAGATCCGCGCGGCGACTAGGGCGTGGGAGGGTGGCGCCGTGGTTTGGGGATGTCACGAAAAACTCAACCCTTAACCGATGCGCCTGCCTCCTTTTATAGACGTCCTTATAATGGGCTTCTACGAATAGAGGCCCATTAGGACTCAATGCCCGATCTAATTCGGATCCAATCCGAATTAGGCTTCACTTCTAAGTGTGTGACCCTATAGGTTCACGTATGTTTAGACATGACGCAAGTACACATACTTGGTCAATAGTTGGTAGCGCCTCTAGCAAGACGTGCCAACTCCTAAACGCACGTAAAGATCATATCGGACGAACCATCACAACGTTATGTACATGCCAATCCCTTTGCCTCACGATATTTGGTCGAGCTCCAAGTGACCACTCTTTCTCGATCCTGTGATTCGAATCCCTTACTAGGTTAACTCTTAACCTTAAGTAGCATGGCCATGCATTTGGATCCGATCACTCGAGGCCCGAGATATCTCTCTCGTAGAGAGGGCAAATCCCATCTCGACCGACCATGCCTCGCAAAGATGCTTCATGACAAACCCGAAAGCTACCTTTATAACTACCCGATTCACGGAGTAGCGTTTGATAGCCCCTAAGTAGGTCGATTCACATCTCAAGTACATGCGACAATCTCGTGTCTAAGGACAAGGCGTACACATTGTGTAGAGAGAACCATAAGAATAATTACTATGTCTCATGTTGGGTCGGTCCAACCCCATGTTCTAAACATGTGTCCACATTATTGGTTTGACATCTCCATGTCTATGACCTGTGAAACATGGTCATCAACCGATACATGTGCTAATCAATCATTCACGTGTGTCCTCACATGAACTCCGACTAGGGACAACTTTAGAATAACCATACAAGTAAAGAGTTTCACAAACAAGTCACATACTTGTTAATCAACACAAAGGCAATATTCAAGGAACATTTATTAAATCATGGATACAATGAAATATCATCATCAATATGATTGCCTCTAGGGCATATCTCCAACAGCGCCACCTCACATTGGGCTGAGGGTCTTGTATTTGTATCAATTATTTGGCCCGAAGAGCAGCCACCATTCTAGGTTATTTGGGCCGGCCACCTCCTTGGCGTATTTGGGCTGGCCGCACTGTTCACGGTTACTGTTCATGATACTGTTCACATGAATAGTAACCTATGAATAGTATCGCATTGCTAGCGCTTAGACATTTGCGGCTTCCTCTCCCCTATATAAGGAGGCCGCACCCCTCTAGTTTTCTTGGATTTTGTTTAGTTAAAAGTTAGCTTCTATGCAACTTCGTGTATTGGCTTGTGTCGACTAGACCAACCATAATACCGCTTCGGAATCCCAATTTATCAAATATTTTATTCATATTCGCAATTTCAGATTGCTTGTTTATCTTGTTCTTACGTGCTTCTTCGGTGTATGCAGGAATCGACCTTCGTGGTCAGGTCATCCGGGTATTTGTGTTTGGTTGATAACGACTTGTCAATCAGTTCAGCGATTGCGTGGTTTCGAGCCTTTCGTGTTTGTAGCCAGGATCGTGAAAGTTGAGCGACGCCTACCGAACTTATCGTTCTCATCGAAAGATCGGGCCAACAATTCGGACCTTCGGTTCATCAGAAGGACTAAACCCTAGCCACCTGTGCTATAGTAGCCGTTGTGCTATAGTACATATGCTACAGTAGCCACGCTACAGTACCTTCGCCTCCTACTGCTCCTCCTCTCCTCGGCGTCGTCCTCTCTGCTGCCGGCCATTGGGAAGAAGGAGGGGAAGGAAGAGAGGAAGAGGAAGAGGTAGAAGAAGAGGAGAAGACCATCTTTGTGGGGTGAGATCGCTAGTGGGTTCTCTTCGTGCCCAGCAATCGGTTCGTCAAGGGTAACCCTTGTTTTCCCCCGATTAGATGCATCTTTAATCGTTGTGGCAATGTCGGTAATCAGGCCTGCTTAGGTAATTCGTGTTAGATCGACATTTTGTTGTAGATACGGGCAGATTCAGTTCTGGACGTCTCCTAGAGAATTGTAGAGGACGTCGCTAGCTTTCGATGAAGTACAAGATCGTGTTATTCGGACCTGTATAGAAGAAGTTATGAATTTATTATTGTGACTGTTCTGCAAATCCGTCGGTATTCTAACAGGTTTTAGTAATCTGACTTGAGCGATTAGTTAAATGGAAAATTAGAGGAGCTCAGTATAACGAAAGCTGTAGATAATTGTCGTAGCTTTCAGGGAAGCTCAAGAACGTGAAATTTGGACAAACGTACTGAAAGTTATGGTAATTGTAGTGTACTGTCCAGAGAACCTGACGTGAAATCGATATTCTGTTAATTAGCTTGGTAGGTGTATTATATGGCCGAATCAGGAAGGCCCACCAACTAGGTTTAGTTGGAGAAATTGATAACCTTTTAAGGAAGTCCAAGAACACCTCATTTTGACTCCTTTACTAAAAATATATGAATTTTAGAACATGACTATCCACAGAGGGGACAGAACAATATTTAGGAATTGGAGTTGGGTTCGCGTTAAAAGAACTATCGCAAGTTCGTGTTTGCTTTTATAGTTTGTTTGATCCATTACTGTTATCTTAGTACGCTTTTAATGAATTTAGGTGGGGGACTGGTCCCGAAGGCAGCACCCTCTTCACATCATCCGTTCTCACGCGGTTAAGGCAAGTACTCTGTTTGGTAGAGTAATTATGGATGGTTTGACAGTGAAAGCTAGTATTTGATATATATTAGCTGTGTTTGATTGATAGTGTGATATGCTGGATAAAGATGATGAATGCTTATGATACATGCTAATATTTGATATATATATTAGCTGTGTTTGATTGATAGTGTGATATGTTGATTAAAGATGATGAATGCTTATGATACGAATGATTGTTATTGATATATGGTGTTGAAGTTGTTCATGATTATTGCAAAACTGTAATTGTTCATGTGCACTGTGAGAGCATACATAAGACCTGGTCAAGTGGTGATCAGGAATGCATATTTGAGGTCCCCATCATGTAGATAACGGGCTTGAGGTCCCCACATTTATGGAATGTGGGCATTGAGAAGAGATCTCCATCAAGAAAATGATGGGCTTATGGTCCCCACACTTGTGGAGTGTGGGCTTGAGGTCCCATTTACTTGCGGAGTATTGGGCAATTGGTCCCTGCGCTTGCGAGCACAGGCATGGGTACGCAGCGACGGTTGCATTCCCCGCATTACCGGTGTAATGTGCAAAAGAGTGAAAAGGAGAAAAGATGCATTGCACATCTGCATTCATACATCATGAGATATGTTTCCAAGCAAAGTTTTAGAATTGAATGTTGATGCTGTGATTGTGAAGTTAATGTTTCATTTTTGGTACTTGCTGAGTCTTTGGACTCACTTTTGCTTTTGTTGTGTTTTAGGTACCTTTGAAGAACGACATGCATGGGAGGGAGTAGACCTGAGTTGGATTCACACACTGCCATGCATCATTAAAAGTTGATTAAAATTTTAGAATGTCCATTAATAAATAAGCAAACTACTTAAGTATTGATTATGGTTATGCTTCATGCATCGAGTTTTTGTAATAATGATGTGATGAACTGTTGTTGTTCCGATCTTTCGATGAGAAGGATAAATTTCGATTGGATGATGATCAACTCTCACGATCCAGGCTACGAACGCAGCACGTACGAAACAAGAAATCATTGAACTAATCACCAAGTCGTTATCAACCGTGCCAAAGACCCGATTGACCTGATCACGAGGATCAATTCATGCAAGCAATCGAAGAACAAGCAAGAACAAAGTAAAAAGCAATCTGAATTGCAAAATATAATTGAGTTCAAAAGGTGGGATTCCGCAGAGGTTCTTTACGGTTGGTCTAGTCGACACAAGCGAAGAACAAGAGTTTTCACAATGGAAAAACTAAGCAAACGAAATCCGACAAACCCTAATGGCGGCGGCCACTATGCATAGGAGGGAGAGGTGAAAGAAGGGGGCGGTGGTACCGTTCATGCATGAATAGTAACAACATGAACAGTATGGGTTGCCTAGGGTTACAAGGCCCATGGGCCCAAGTTCGACTCAAAAACAACCTCTGACTCTTTTGACGATTGCGGTGCGCTCAAAAGGAATTTGGAGGTGAGGTCAGATCTGTTGGAAAGAGGACGAAATAAGCTTTCAATCAAGTACTCGTGCGCCTCAAACGGAGTCTGTATGTGAAAGTTATGCATGTTTGAAGTCAGTGCTGTGTTCGGTGGCCGAATTGGATTGCACAAGCTTCTCTTCATGATCAGCTCCTAAGTTCCTGATTAAAAAAAGATCACATGCATTAGGTAGTAGCATATTCTTATTAGAAACAAAATGCACTCCTAGAAACGAAGTTACCTGATGGTTCAATTGACGTGCACGAGCTCTTGTGATTGGACCTTGTAAGTGCATAGATTCAGATCTATTGTGAGGAGTGTTGGTTGTATGCATGGAAGTGATGTCCTCATCATCCTCTCCTTCTTGCATTTGAGTTGTCCTCGACTCAAGCTCATCTTCCTCACCCAAATATGGCTTCAAATCTGCAATGTTAAATGCGGGACTAACCCCGAACTCTGCAGGTAGATCAAGCTTATATGCATTATCATTAATCTTAGCTAACACCTTGAATGGACCATCAGTTCTAGGCATCAGCTTAGACTTTATCAATTCAGGAAATCTATCTTTGTGCAAATGTAACCAAACGAGATCACCAGATTCAAAAGTTAAATTCTTTCTACCCTGACTACCAGCAACCTTATACTTAGCATTCATGCGCTCTATGTTTTTATTTAGTTGTTTTATGTAGTTTAAGGACAAATTCAGCGCGTTTCTTAGCATCTAAATTTACTTTTCAAAAGTAGGCATAGGCAATAAATCAATAAGAGCGCGAGGATTAAAGCCATATACTACCTAAAAAAGGCTCATTTTTGTAGTAGAATGCAACGATCTATTGTAAGCAAACTCTACATGAGGTAAGCACTCTTCCCACATCTTTAAGTTCTTTTTCAAAATAGCCCTCAACATAGTGGATAACGTGCGGTTGTCAACTTCAGTTTGTCCATCCATTTGGGGATGACAGGTAGTAGAAAACAGCAACTTGGTCCCTAATTTCGCCCAAAGGGTGCACCAAAAGTGACTCAAAAACTTTGCATCCCGATCTGAAACAATGGTATTGGGCACTCCATGTAGGCGAAAAATCTCTCGAAAAAAACAAATTAGCAACATTTGTAGCATCATCGCTCTTATGACAAGGTATAAAATAGGCCATTTTAGAAAATCTATCCACATCAACAAAAACACTATCTCTTCCCTTCTTTGTTCTAGGCAGTCCTAAAATGAAGTCCATTGAAATATCCTCCCAAGGAACACTAGGCACAGGAAGAGGCATATACAAACCGTGTGGATTAAGCCGGGACTTAGCTTTATTGCATGTAGTGCAGCGAGACACATATCGCTCAATGTCGTGCCTCATTCGAGGCCAATAGAAGTGCTCGGCCAGAATGTCCTCAGTCTTCTTGACACTGAAGTGTCCCATCAATCCTCCACCATGCGCCTCCTGTAACAACAAAAGTCGAACAGATCTAGCTGGAATGCATAGCTTGTTAGCTCTAAACAAGAATCCATCTTTCAACACAAATTTATTCCAACTCTTTCTCTCTATACAATTCAACATAGCATCTGTAAAAGTATCATCTTGAGCATAAAGTTCTTTAATTGTTTCCAGGCCAAAAACTCGACAATCAAGTTGAGATAACATGGTATAACGCCTAGACAAAGCATCAACAATAACATTCTCTTTCCCTTTATTGTGTTTGATAACATATGGGAACGATTCAATGAACTCTACCCATTTAGCATGTCGGCGGTTCAGTTTACTTTGACTACGAATATATTTTAAAGATTCATGATCTGAGTGTATAACGAACTCTTTAGGTCATAAATAATGTTGCCATGTTTCTAACGTTCGAACGAGAGCAAATAATTCCTTATCATAAGTAGAATAGTTCAAACTAGGCTCACTCAATTTTTCACTAAAATAAGCAACAGGTTTACCTTCTTGCAGTAACACACCTCCAATTCCAATTCCACTAGTGTCACATTCAAGCTCAAAGGTCTTACCAAAATCAGGAAGTTGGAGAAGTGGTGCATGTGTGAGCTTCTCTTTCAGAAGGTTGAATGATTGTTCTTGTGGAGGGCCCCAATGGAAAGGAGCACCTTTCTTGGTGAGCTCATTCAATGGTGCGGCAATGGTGCTGAAATCCTTGACGAAGCGTCGATAAAATCCAGCAAGTCCATGAAAACTCCGCACTTGTGTGACCGTGTTAGGAGTCGGCCAACTCTTTATAGCCTCGATCTTGACTTGATCAACTTCAATGCCCTATCGAGTAACAACATAGCCAAGAAACGATACTCGATCGGTGCAAAAGGTGCACTTCTCAAGGTTACCAAATAAACATGCATCTCGTAGAACATTAAAAACAACACGTAAATGATCAAGATGTTCCTCAAGTAACTTGCTATATATCAATATGTCATCAAAATATACCACCACGAATTTTCCAATAAAAGCATGCAAAACTTCGTTCATCAATCTCATGAAAGTACTAGGTGCATTAGTTAAACCGAAAGGCATCACTAACCACTTATATAGACCGAACTTAGTTTTGAAAGCTGTTTTCCCTTCATCTCCTAATTTCATGTGAATTTGGTGATATTCACTATGCAAGTCAACTTTAGAAAACAAAGTAGAGCTACTTAATTCATCAAGCATGTCGTCTAACCTATGAATAGGGTGACGATATCTAATGATAATATTATTGATAGCTCTACAATCCACACACATACTCCATGAACCATCTTTCTTTGGAACCAAAAGTACAGGAACGGCACATGGACTAAGGCTCTCGTGTACGTACCCTTTGTCAAGCAAGTCTTGCACTTGACACTCAATCTCCTTAGTCTCCTCCGAGTTTGTTCGGTATGGCGCGCGGTTGGGTAGGGAAGCTCCTGGGATGAAGTTAATCTGATGCTCAATGCCCCTAATTGGGGGCAGCCACGGTGGTACTTCACTTGGAAATACATCATGATACTCCTGCAAAAGGTGAGCAACAGCAGGAGGCAAAGAAGGGGGCATATCCTCAAATAAAAACAATGTTGCCTTGCATACTAAAGCATAGCAAATAGAATGACCAGCTTCTACCTCACTAATATCAGACTTTGTAGCTAACAAAATAGAACCTTTCAATTTAATTTCACCTTTCTTAGAACTAGGTTCCTTCTTCTTGTGCGGTACAAGTTCTTTAGCTACAATCTGATTTTCACTTTTGCTACTCTCCTTTTCTCTATTAGCTCTCTCTAATTCATCTTTTAAAATTGCTTCCGGAGAAATGGGCAGCAAAGTGATTCGCTTTCCTTTTGACATGAGAGTATATTGATTTGTCGTACCATGATGCACAATATCTTTATCATATTGCCATGGTCTACCTAACAGTAATGAACAAGGTTGCATAGGTACGACATTGAAATCAGCATAATCAAGATATGAACCAATAGAAAAGTGTATTCTCATAATGCGAGTTACCTTCAGCTTACCACATGAATTAAACCATTGAATGTAGTAAGGACGAGGGTGCTGTTGTGTGGTCAAGGTAAGCTTCTCAACCATATCAATGCTAGCCAAATTGTTACAACTTCCTCCATCAATAATCACACGATAATAACGCTCATTGACCACAAATTTTGTTTGAAATAGATTGTGGTGTTGATTCTATTCCGCACGCTCCATTTGAGCACTCAGGACACACCTCACAATTATGCTCAAAAACTTATCACTTGTTTCAACTCCAAAACATTCTTGATCGTGTTCAGATTCATATTGCTCGCCTACAGGGTCAGTTACAAGCAATGCATGTTCTTCATCAATATCACTAACTGAAGTATACTCACCATCGTCTCGAACAAGAAGTGCTCGCTGATTTGGGCAATCTCTCATCATGTGCCCGAAGCCTTTGCAGCGATGGCATTGTATGTCAAGCGTTCTCCCGGTGGAAGCAACTGAAGTAGAACTCTTAGCTTGCTGAACTGAAGTTGATTTGCTTGCGTCGGAGGCTCGGGGAGTGGTGCTTGCTGGTCGCCCACGGCCAGAGGGGGGTGGGGGATGGTTAGGAGTGGCAGGGACAGCAGGATGGTGTCTCGCCCAAGATCGCGCCATTCTCGCTACTGCAAAAGAAACTCCAAAAGAGCCTCGGGAGCGAGACTGTCTTCCCTGCACTTCACGTTCAGCTTTACAAGCAAGATGGAACAAACGAGTGATAAAGTTATACTCCTTATAATCTAAAATATCCTGAATGTCCCGGTTAAGCCCTCCTAAAAATCTAGCCATTTTAGCATCTTTAGTTTCTTCTAAACCACAGCGTAACAAACCAGTTTGCAATTCTTGATAGTAATCTTCTACGGTGTTACTACCTTGTCTTAAACGTTGTAATTTATTTAGTAAATCTCGAGAATAATATGAAGGCGCAAATCTAGCTCTCATAGCTCTCTTCATAGCATCCCAGGTTCTAGGTATGTTTTGTTCATTACGACACAATTCATTCCACCAAATAGATGCAAAATCAATGAACTCACTAGTAGTAGCCCTAACCCTTTTATTTTCAGGAAATTCGTGGCATGCAATTTTTTTGTCTATGGCTAACTCCCATGTGAGGTAAGCATCAGGATCATATTTGCCAGCAAAAGGAGGTATAGTGAATTTAATTTTTCCAAGTGCATCATTATGATCATATACCTCACGTGGTGGATCTCTTCTCATACCTTGTCGATTGAAGCGTCGTTGCCGATGGTCACGATCATTGTTGGGATTGAAACCACCATCAGACTCTGTATCAGAAACATATGGGTTTGCTTCATCTTCTACCTCGTTGGCCAATGAGCTAGCAACGGATGGGTTACGACGCGGTTGTGCAATGTCGACAGCAGCAGGAGGTGGAGCTCTCTCAAGCTGCTCCACACGTGTAGCAATCGCAGCAAGGTCGTTATTGGTGCGATCTAGAAACCCCTCAATATGCTCTGAATGTTGATTCCACAGGCGTGAAAAGCGTTGCATGATGTCTTTCGTGCGAGGCGTGAGAGGTGCATCGTCCTCAATGTTGGTCCTACTCCCTTGTGACCCTAAACCTGCCATTGTTAGTACCAACAAAGAAAATACACGAGTGTATAAAATTCCCTATGAACTACTAGGTTCTGGTGGTCACAAGTCACACACGCTCAAGCTCTTACTAAGCTCTTGTAAATTCTTACCAAAGCAAACAGGTGGTGCAACCGGTGGCTGGTTCGTGATAAGCGTGACACAAGTGATGAGCAAAGCGATTGCAAGGGTGCAGTACCTGTTCGGTTAGTGGAGCTTGGACAGGTGTAATATATGTAGCAAGGATTAGCAACAATCAAATCAGTAATGCAAGCTGAAAAATCGTTCAACGTCGGTTAGTGCTAGTCCTAGGCTAGACCGTACTAGAGACGTGAGCCTAGAACACAAACGAAAGCACGATGCGGCAGAAGCTCGTAAAAGGATGTCGTCTTCATAGGGAACCTTAGAATCACTTACAAAAAGGGCTCTGTCAATTTTGAGCAAATTCTGAGAAACTTTTTTTTGTCGTTCTTTTTTTTTTTTGCTCCTTTTTTTTTTTTTGCAAATGTGCACCTCACTCAAAACTCTTCAAAGTCCTCTTCCAGGCCTAGGGAGGTATATGGGTCACAAACTTTTTCTAAAATATAGGGGTAAAAAGGTAATTAAAAGATCACGTTGCCGAAATCAGATGATCTTATGTTTCCTTCTGGCAGCACAAAAACAACCTATTTTTTCTTTTCTTTTCTTTTCTCTCTTTTTTTTTCTTTTTCTTCTCTGTCACAAGCCGAAACGAACTTTTGTTCTTGGTTAGGGTTTCCCTTGGTGTGACGATGGCAGGAGGATGGTGGCTTGCCGCGGTAGGAGGATGGTGGCCACGGTAGGACGTGACAACGGCTCTGGTGGACGTGGCAGCGCGAAGGCAAAGACAGCAGTGGCTCTGCCGGGCGCAGCAAGGACTGGCAACGATGGAGGTAAGCGGCAGATTGAACCCAAATGCAATGGTGCGACCAAACATGAGCAGAACTCGAAACTCTAAAGGAACTAGACACTAAGACCAGCAAAGTACACGACGATGCAACCGAAAGTTCAACAATGCAATGCACTGAAAAGAAAGATGCAATGACGCAATCGGTTTTGGACAGATAGGTGATCTAATCCTATAATTTTTTGGGGGCTTTTTCTGGACTTTCGGAATTAAGCAACCTAACTACGAAAAATAGTAAATTCTCACCGAGCAACCTTGAGCTCTGATACCACTTGATGAACTATTGTTGTCCCGATCTTTCGATGAGAAGGATAAATTTCGATTGGATGATGATCAACTCTCACGATCCAGGCTACGAACGCAGCACGTATGAACCAAGCAATCGTTGAACTAATCACCAAGTCGTTATCAACCGTGCCAAAGACTCGATTGACCTGATCACGAGGATCAATTCCTGGAAGCAATCGAAGAACAAGCAAGAACAAAGTAACAAGCAATCTGAACTGCAAATATATAATTGAGTTCAAAAGGTGGAATTTCGCAGAGGTTCTTTACGGTTGGTCTAGTCGACACAAGCGAAGAACAAGAGTTTTCACAATGGAAAAACTAAGTAAACGAAATCCGCCAAACCCTAATGGCGGGGACCACTATGTATAGGAGGAAAAGGTGAAAGAAGGGGGTGGTGGTAGTATTCATGTATGAATAGTAACCACATGAACAGTACAGCTGTCTAGGGTTACAAGGCCCATGGGCCCAAGTTCGACTCAAAAACATCCTCTGACTCTTTTGACAATTGCGGTGCACTCAAAAAGGAATTTGGAGGTGAGGTCGGATCCGTTGGAAAGAGGACAAAATAAGTTTTCAATCAAATACTCGTGTGCCTTAAACAGAGTCCGTATGTGAAAGTTATGCACGTTTGAAGTCGGTGCTGTCTCCGGTGGCCGAATTGGATTGCACAAGCTTCTCTTCATGATTAGCTCCTATGTTCCTGATTAAAACAAGATCACATGCATTAGGTAGTAGCATATTCTTATCAGAAACAAAATGCACTCCTAGAAACGAAGTTACCTGATAGTTCAATTGACGTGCACGAGCTCTTGTGATTGGACCTTGCAAGTGCATAGGTTCAGATCTATTGTGAGGAGTGTTGGTTGTATGCATGGAAGTGATGTCCTCATCATGATGAGTAACATATTTTGGACAACCTTGATCATGTTCTAGCTGATTAGCGTTTTTTTAATGCTTAGTGATGATACTGGATGTTGAAAGATTTAGTTTTGATAATCTTACTTCTGTTGGAACCTCTATATAGTTAACTATACAAGGAGGTTATGTCGAAATTTAGTAAATTGTCCTAGATTAGCTTTGTTAATGTTTCATCGGTAGCATTCCAAGTTCATGTTGGGCTGGGGTGTTACATGACCAGTGAAACGTGGTCATCAATCAATACATGTGCTGGTCGTAGAGTCACTGGTGTTCCGACCAGTGACATTCGACCAGGGATACTTTTAGAATGACATCATATAAGTTAAAGAGTTTCACCAACAAGTCACATACTCGTTGATCTATATAACTGATGATTCATTCAAGAAACAGAATAACATTTATTCAACAACTCATAAACATAGACGTGATACAATCATCTCTATGATTGCCTCTTGGGCATAAACACCAACAGTTTTCAGCAGGAGCATGGTCGTGACTACGATGAGACATTCGTTCCTGTTGCTCACATGACCACTGTTCGCACTCTCCTTGTTGTGGCCTCTATTCGACAGTGGCCCATATCCCAGTTGGACATTAAGAATGCCTTTCTCAATGGTGAGCTACGCGAGAAGGTCTACATGCAGCCGCCCTCTGGGTATTTTGTCCCTCATGGTATGGTTTGTCACCTTCGTCGCTCTCTCTATGGGCTAAAACAAGTCCCTCGTGCTTGGTTTGACTGTTTCTCCTTTATTGTCACTACTGTTGGCTTCTCCACCAGTGATCACGACCCTACCCTCTTTGTTCACACGTCTCCTCGGGGTTGGACGCTCCTTCTTCTCCATGTGGATGATATGATCATTACTAGAGATGACTCTCAATACATTGCCTTTGTGAAGGAGCGTCTCAGTGAACAGTTCTTGATGTCTGATTTGGATCCTCTTTGTTACTTCCTTGGGATTGAGATCACTTCTACACCCAAGGGCTACTATCTCTCCTAGGAGAAGTACATTCAGGATATCCTTACTCGCGCGTCTTACTGATCAGCGTGTGGTGGATACTCCTATGGAGCTTGGTGTTCACCTTCGGCCTACCGATGGTGAGCCTCTTAAGGATCCCACTCGCTACCGTAATCTTGTTGGGAGTCTTGTCTACCTTGGGATCACTCGCCCTGACATCTCTCACCTAGTTCACATCCTAAGTCAATTCGTCTCTGCTCCCACTCAGCTCCACTACAGTCACCTTCTTCGTGTTCTATGATATCTTCGCGGGACCATCACTCATCGCCTCTTCTTTCCTCGCTCCAGTTCCTTGCAACTTCAGGCGTACTCTGATGCGACCTGGGCTAGCGAACATTTTGACCACCGGTCTCTTTCTGCCTATTGTGTTTTCCTTGGTTCTTCCTTGATTGCTTGGAAGACCAAGAAGCAGACTGTAGTTTCCCGTTCGAGCGTTGGGGCTGAGTTGAGAGCCATGGCGTCGTTGACAGCTAAGATCACCTGGCTTCGGTGGTTACTTGAGGATTTCGGTGTTTCTGCTTCTGCACCAACTCGTCTCTTATTAGATAGTATAGGTGCGATCAGCATTGATCGAGATCCTGTGAAGCCTGAGCTCACCAAGCACAATGGAGTGGATGCCTCGTACATGTGATCGCAGGTTCAAGACTAAGTTATTGATCTTCAGTATGTGCCTTCAGAACTTCAGTTAGCAGATTTCTTCACTAAGGCGCAGACTAGAGTTTAGCATAGATTCTACCTTTCCAAACTCAGACCCTGTTTGGTAGAGTTCTAGATTCTTATTTTTCAGATCCTACTCCTGATTCTCTAAGAATCCACTTCTTTGGGAATCTTGAGCTGTCTCAAAAAAGTGTTTGGCTAGTAGGTTAGCTCAAAAAACCATACGAGAGAGGATTAGAGGCAAATAGACTATGTTACCCCTGGTTGTAATACTTCAATTGTATTTGTGTCTTTCTCCTATGTATTTGTATACAAATTATAGAATTTTTCCCCAAATTTGTTAAAGACCATATGAATATATATACGTTGTATTTGTACACAATGCCATGTAACATTGCATTTACACTTCACGATGGATTACAACTGTTGGCAAATAACGAATTGGCGTATGGCCATTGATTGTGTACAAATAATGCAATGTTTAAGTGAATACTTTCGTAATGCAATGCAATGCGGTCACGAGCATGTCCCCTCGTCGAAGCTGTATTGTTCAAGCAAATAATTACTGTTCAAATTTTACACTGAGTATAAGCAAAATTTGTACTGTTAACGCTACGATAGATGAAGCAACCATCTAAGACCATCTGTGATAACCAACCTTTATTTGAGACCTCAAACTATCCAAGTTACATAAACGCAGAAACTAGATCATGCTCGCATAGGCAATAACTACCTCTAAGCTGGAGATATTGCATTCATATCGTATAAGTGTTGAAATGATAATTAAATGTCACATCAATGTACCAGGAAGATATATCTGTGAAGTGAACATCACTAGTACATAAACAGAGATGGATTAAACCAAGCAACAAGCATTTGCATTGTCATGAAGGTACAAATCAAGCAAAAGGAGCAGTGTGTATGACAATACAGAACTTTCATCAAGCATCACACTCGCACAACCAAAAAGACATTTCATTGAACACCACAACCTTGGAGGCATCAAGAAAATCCAGTAAGCAATTGCTCTAATTGCTCAAACAATACTAGCTAATTCAATATTTACTCATACATGGCCGCCTCGAATCAAGTCGACCAAAACAAAGCATTGGATCCGGTTCTTGCAGCAATATGGGAAGATCACTTTATAAGCCAGGGTGTCTGAACCGATTCCCATTGGCATAGATCGCCTTCTTCGAAACATAGAGCTATAAATAGGAGAGAGTGGCATGAGTTTATCATCTCATATTGTCAAGAATAATAGCAGGTATAAATAAACCAATTTCCGTCGGTTGAGAGTACAAGATCACATTGTACAGAGGTCTAGTGTATACAACAGAGTACAAGATCACATTGTACAGAGGTCTAGTGTATACAACATATTCTCATCCATGAACCTATGAACATATTCTGATCAGCATATGAGGGCAGGAATATCACAACCGAATGAAGCAAATTAACCGAATCCTATACATGTTCCATCTACTAGCACCATTATTTGTTTAGATCTGCGAAACTACACAATCCAAACCAGAAAAAACTAGTACAAAGGAGACTTGAGGCAAAGAGGGAGGATGGATGCCAAGGGGGAGGGAGGCGGCGTGTCTAATCTTCCAGGATGTTGCCGAAATCATAACTAGAGGTGGGGACCTTGATCACCTCAGTCCCCTGCGACGGGATCTCCATGGATCCTATGAACACACTGGTCCAAAGACGCACAATAATTTATAAGAAAAAGAAACAACAAGGAAGTGGGCATCGAGTAGTACCCTGTGGCTCAAGGCGAAGTAAGGGTTGAGCGCCTTGGTGAAATCAAAGCTCAAGCCCTCGAACAGCTCGGGCTTCAGCGCCACTGCAACAAACAAGAAGAAGATCATACATAGAATCACCATCGATTCCATCGGCGGTGGTAATAATATCACAGATCAAAGAAGAGGGTGGGAAGGGGAGGCGTCGGAGCTGGCGTCTTACTGAAGGCCTCGCGCTGGGAAGGGGACGGGGTAGGGGAGGTTCATGTAGTCCACCTTCTCCTCTGCCGCCACCTTCTCCTCCTCCTGGGGTTTCGACGGTAGGGCAGGGTAGGGAGGAGGGGGCGTGTAGGCTGGAGGAGGAGGGGGAGGAGGAGGGGCGGCGGTGGCGGCTTGGCTGAAGGAGGAGCCCATGGCGGCGGCGCGAGGTGGTCGGGGGTGCTTGTGATTTGGGGTTGGGTAGGTTGCGAGTTTTGGCTACGTCGTCGGCGAGGGCACAAAGGGAGGGAGAGGCAGGGAGGAGGTCGGCACGGAGGAAGGGAGGTGCGGGGAGGAGGCCGATGTGGAGGGAGGGGGAGCCACCGTCACCCCTGGGCGCCCCATCGCCCCAACACGACCCGTCGCTGAGAGGGGAATCAGAGATCCAGACGCGATTTGTTCGAAGGGGTACGCGAGAGTGAAGCCGCTCGGATTGGGAAGGGATGGGGGAGTTGAGGGGTATATGAGGGGCAAAATGCGGGTAAATAAGTCCAACTTCCAAGGGCAAACATGTTTCATGCGGTTGGCTTCCCACGAGAATCTACGGGAAGGTCGTTTCTCATTGTTAGTTCATTTTCGAGACAGCTCCTCACGAGAAACAGAATCAGATCGTTTTGGGAAGCTGGATGTTTGGTACTGCTCCACGAGATCTAAACGAAAAGCTAGGAGTAGGAGCTGTACCAAACAGGGCCTCAGTGTTGTTGATCCACTCTGAGTTTGAAAAGGGTGCTAGATATGTAGATAGTGTAGGGTGTTTTTTGCATAATTGTAACCCTTGTACATGTTATATATTGGCCTCTTGGCCCATTAGAATGAACATAAGCCTCATTCCAACATACATGGACCATCATATTTGCAAGCAATAAAATGTCGAACTTCACCAATTTGCAGAAATTGTAAACAAAACAATCTATCCAGGTCAGGACAGTTGATAACAAAGGAGGAACACTTAAAATTATTGGGACAACATCAAAAGCACAGTTGGCATAAAAAAAACATTTTTTTATCATCTTTGCCTCCAACAGCACAAAAAAAAAAAAAAAAAAAACCAAGAACTGATAGAGGTATGCACATCATACTGAATATGTGCCAGGCATGCAGCTAAGCAGTGACTTAAGTGCTTAACTTACACAAAGAGACAGTCATAAAACAACAACTTGTTGTACAGACAAAAGACTAATAATAGCATATAATCAGTCATGGTCTTAGAAATAAAAACTTATCACCTTTCAATGTCATATCTATTCTACATTATCATTCAGTTTCAGAAACAGCCATCTTACTCTAAAAATTTACACAGAAGCAAGTGACATCTGAAAGTATGTTTTCTGTTTAAAGTACAAATAAAAAAACATTGAGAAGTGGTAAATTCTGCAGCATTAGTCTATCTCATGATTACATGAAATAACCAATTACACCATTGAAATGCTGATTCAGCAGAGGGAGAAGCATATAGGCATCCTATAGGCTATAGCATGTTGTAGTATACTAACATTACAATTCATCACTTGAGGAAAAATAAATACAGTAAAAAAGAGAATTTTTTTACAACTAACGTCATCATAGCAGAGGGGCCACAATATGGTATTGAGAGTTTGAGACTTATCAAAGCATATAATGACATATTACAAGCCCATGAAATGTTTCTGGATTTGCAACATCTGCAGCCAAAATAACCAGGGTAGCTTTCACCATACGAAATAACTGGCATTGGAGATTGGACTATGTTACTGACAACATATCAAAGAATAGTCAATTGTGATTACATAAATGAAACTGCACAACATTATCCGATAATGTGCACATCAGCAGTATATCACCTGGCTCTACGTCTGCACCATTACTCCCGAAATTAGCAAGCTGTTCTATAAGATGGATGATCAAGATAAACCAGAAACCAATAAGAATATCCAAATGAAATTCAGCAACCAATATTGAACTTGTTATGAATATTGTGTACGTATTCATGAGACCCAATGGGTAATATATATATATAGAGAGAGAGTACAAAGGGATATTACAAAAAATATGCCATACATATATAAAGAAATACAAAAAGGTATATAAAAAAAAATACAAAGGAATTCATATTCTAACACCCCCCTCTCAAACTCATGGTGAATCACACACTAAGTTTGGAGAGAAAATACAAATGTTGTATCCTAATCTGTGGCTTTGTGAAGTCAGCAATCTGCGACTCTGAAGGCACAAATTTTAAAGCAAGTACTCCCTCCTGCACCTGTGAGTGAGTGTATAAAGTATTCACACCAATGTGCTTAGTAAGCTCATGTTTCATTGGGTCACGGGCAATACTATTAACACATGTACTATCAGACAAAGGAGTCGTGGATCCCATGACAGGCACTCCATCTACAAGTAGCCACCTTAACCAAATAACCTCTGTTGTTACTGCTGCCATAGCTCTCAACTCAGTCTCTGCACTCAAACAGAAAACTACAGTCTGCTTCTTTGTTTTCTAGGCAATCAGGGAGGAGTCAAGAAAAACACAGTAAACAGAAAGAGAACAACGATCAGAAGGATCACTAGCCCAGATCGCATCGGAGTATGCCTGCAGCTGTAGTGAGTTGGAGCTAGGAAAAAACAAACGACAAGAGATAGTCCCACGCAAGTAGCGAAGAACACGAAGAAGGTGACTGTAGTGAAGATGGGTAGGACGAGTCATGAACTAACTCAAGATATGAACAACATAAGCAATATCAGGACGAGTGCTCACAAGATACACCAAACTACCAACAAGAGGGCAATATCAAGTAAGATCATCAAGAAAATCACCATCAGTGGCACGAAGTGGCACGAAGCTGAAGGAATAGCTCCATAGGAGTCTCGGCACTGCGAGTGTCAGTTAGACCAGACCGATCAAGAAGATCATATACTTCTGTTGGGAGAGGTAGTAACCCTCAGACGTGGAAGAGACCTCAATCCCAAAGAAGTACGTAAGAGAACCAAGATCAGTTGGCGACATCGGGTCAGGCGACAACGGGCAACGACGGCCTCGGGCTGCGGTAGTGGCGACCCGATCTGTGCAACAGCAGCCCAATTAGGGCGGCGGCGGCCTTCGACGGCGGTAGGATGGCAGCGGAAGGAGTTAGGCTAATGCCTTAGCTTTGATACTATGTTATGAATATTGTGTATGTATTCATGAGATCTAATGGTCAATATATATAAAGAGTATAAGAGGATATAACAAAGGAATATACCACACATATATAAGGAAATACAAAGAGACATACAAAGAAATACAAAGGAATTCATATTCTAACAGAACTCATGCTTTTCTTTTAGAAAAGTATTTAACTAATGACGTAGAATGGAAGTACATCATTTTCGACATTGACTCTATATCTTGCATTACTTACATCTCAGGTAGGCTCCTTCCCTACCCTTTATCAAAATAACTAGACAAAAAATGTCTACAAAGACAAAGGCAGCATGCTAAAACATCACGTATTACAATTAGCCTCTTTTATACCATGTTCCAGTAACTGGCATAATTAAGTGGAAGCACCTCTTAGCTGATTCACCTCACCATCTCTGGAGAGCATTAAGTCTTGAGCATAACCAATTGATGATGTCATTTGCTATATCATCCCTTTCAGGTTCAAAGAGAAGATCATGTAAATATCCATCGTATAGTTTTATAGATTTATGTGTTGACATTGATGCTTGGTATAGTCGCTGGGATGCTCTCGGGTCAGTTATCGTGTCAGCTGTGCCATGAAGAACTAGAAAAGGGACAGTAACTCTGCCTAAGTTTCTCTGCAAGTATGATGATATCCGGAGGATTTCGTTGCCAGTTCTAACTCTAATGGGTCCAGTATACACAAGTGGATCTGCATACTTGATCTTCAGAGCCTCAGGATCACGGGAAACAGGAGGTCCTCTCCTATGCAAAGCACCAACTCGGTATTTTGGAGCTAGCACAGAGAAGATTGGTGCAACAACCTGGTGTTGAGAACGGCAAAATATAAGCATTTGGAAATAATAAACTCGTTTCTACTAAGGTTCCTATTGCAGTCACTAATAATCAAATGATTACATTCCAGGTCAAAATTCAGCAAGCCAACGGCAATTCTTCGTAAAAATATGACCGAGAGAACACATTAAAATTACTGAGTAATATGTTGGAGTCAAACAGTGATTCTTTCATAACAAAAGTGGGATACTCAATTCTATAGAAATCCAAATATGGTTTCTTGTTGGAATACTGCAATTTAAACTGTACAAAAGCTATATAGCCACTCTAGTCAACTCAGAACATTCCACTTTTTTTTAGACCACTCAGAAGATTCCACTGACATGATGGAAATGAACATAGGAACATACTCCATAATTTCCTAAAATTGCCAACGTTTTTAGGATGTATATGCCCATATAAAAAAAAACAAAACAAAAATGCACACTTCAGTCAACTGTCGTTACCTGTTACAATTCATTGTCAACCAGCTATATGTACAACCAACATAACTAAAAAATCACAGAAGATCACAATGGCAAATAACACACACACAAAAAAAAAATAGTATAACGTAACCATATAACTACACATTGACATGATAATAAGGCTTCATTTGGTATTGCAGTGGATTATGACAATCTTGTTTGGTTGAGCCGCTTTTAGATATTTGGGTTTTTGCCTAGCTGCTTGTTTCCTAATCAAATTGCAAACAATTTTTTTTACATTCAAACGGATATATTATTGCGTTGCAGAACATATGAGATGAAATGTGAGAGGAGAATTATTGTATACCAGAATTTATATAACTTTAATCTGATTTGCACACAGGGTAACAGACTTTTCGCAACTTCCTTTTCATAGTAGCTTAAAAAATAAGCACAGCACAACAACCGCAAACTGAGCCTAAATCATTTGGAATTTAGAGACAAAATCTCCCTGGCATTGATAAATACCAGCCTTACTGATTTCATTTCATTCAAGTAAACAACATTTCATTCAAGTAAACCACACATTGAGCATGTGAGGACAGTATTCCAGGTGTGAAAGGATTGCAGGAGGTAGAAAATACAACATGAATATTGTTCATGAAACGCAAACCCCAACGCCCCTCTAGCAACCACTAAAAAAAAAAAGAAAGGCATACACAAAAATGTGCTTACTTTGATAATCGGATGAGATGGTTGAACATGAATAGCTGGTGAGGTCAAGATCACACCTTCTATATGAACTTCTACACAAGGATCTAGTGCTGCCTTTGAATGTTCAGTAAAAAAAGGAATCAAAGTTAGTATTCCAGTTATATCACCCTACGGTCTCACTATCACCAAGAAAATCAAACAATCCAATCCAACTACTTTGTTGTACAAATGTACCTTCAAAACAATAGCTCCACCTGTAGAGTGGCCAAATAAGAAACATGGCAAACCATAGTTTTCCTCCAACACAACATTCTCTAGAAATTCTTTCTGCGCACAAAGGAATTTTCAGAAGTTCAAGGAAATCCTGCTATAAAAGAAGCTGCAACTTGATATCTATATCTCTGCAGTTATTCTGTATCAAGAAACAGTACCAAGTCACCAACAGCATGATCAAGCGACGAAACATAACCATGCACCCCATCACTTCCACCATGTCCTTAGGAGAAAACACAAAATACAATAAAAGTGATATCAGAAAGAATCCAAACGCATGCAGAAAAAGGAGAAGTGCAACTGAAAACCAGTTTCCTCATTTCCTAGATGGAAGCAGCATAGCAACGAAAGATTGAAAGGACTAGTTCACCATAAGGCAAGGAATATCTTATTAATGAGAAGGTTAGTATATAAGAGAAGTTTTTTTTCCTCATTATACTTGTATCAACATGACACTTATAGCAACTAATCAGAAAAACTAAAATCACACTCAAACCCTATACTCAAGTACTCTTTTATCACTAAAATCAAGCATAGGAAACATTTGGTAATAGGTTCGTACCGTGCTATGTATATGTGAAATTAAAGAGGCTATTTACACTGAATAATCACATACATGGCTGATACGGCAGGGAGCTACCCCATGACTCCTACGTCGATCTACCAGCTTAACTTGAACAAGATGATAGCCATCTAAATTACCTAACAAAGCCTCTAGTTTGAATTATGTAGTTAGTACAGATTGATTTATGGAATCTTAATTAAATCACTAAAAGAGGTGAGCAGTTCAAATCTAATCAATAATCAAGATTTGAGCACCAGCATGTGACAGCAACTCACCAATCCAGTCCATTGCATAAACTTTAAGCCCTTGATCATTCAACAGCTTTGCGAAATGGTTGTATCTCCCACTGCGGGACACTAACTGCTGTCAGCAAAACCCACTATGAAAACCCATCTTGACGTATCGATATATATACCTATGCTCATTTAGACCATGTAACAGAACAATGATGCCCCTACAGGATTTGAAAAGCAAAAATTGTCAGGATAATTTGTCTAAAGAAAATTATGCAGTAAATTAAGCAGTACCAGACTACCAGTATACCATCTCATGTGATGAATCAGTAACCATTACACCATGCATGTACCGTCCAAAATATAATGGATCCAGTAAATTAAAGGTTTGCCATAGCATATAAGTTAAAGATGTAAAGGATGCAGTACTTAATGTTGTTGTGGACGCGTTTGTCGGGAAGATGTATCAGCGAAGGAGGCGGCGTGAAGACCTGGCCGGTTCGGCCAAGCACCATGGTGCAGTTTCGGATTCTGTAGCCGTGTCGGCTACGGTTCCTATTCACGGTTTGGCAACCGACTAATATGGAAGCAGGTGCATTATATAGTTAGTAACAGATAAGAGAGAGTTAGAGATAGAGTTAGTTTACTTATCCGGTTGTGTTAGTGCTTTCCTTAATCTTGCTTCTGAATTCTCTCGCCTCTTCTATAAAGGCAGCCAATGTATTGAAGGAGAATCAATCAAGAAATAAATTAGACTTTCCCTCATCTACTTCGGCCAAAGTCAGAGCCTTGTGCATCGACCGGCAGCAGTGCCGCCACACACAAGGGTGACCAAAGCCTTCGCCAGTTATCCCCTTTGGCCGAATACCTCTCCCATCTTCCCACACCACATCAATTTGGTATCAAAGCCATCACCACCACCCTTTGCCATGAAAACCAAGACTCTAGATTGTGTGTTCTAACAACTCGCAATCATGCTGACGGAGATCAGCGGCATCAAGGCGCAGCAGGCCGCACATGATCAAGTGATCGCTGGGTGGAAGACAGGAGGCGGTGCGGTAGCTCTGCCGACAGCTTCCAGCGCGGCAACAATGGCTTCCACGCCTGAGGCCGGCCTCCCGAACCCGGGTTTCGCGACGATGAAGATCGGCGCACGGTTCCACGCTTCCACAAGCTCTCCTTTCCAACGTATGATGGCGATGAAGATCCTCTCCCGTGGCTCAACCGATGTGAACAATTTTTTTGGGGGCAACGCACCATGGAGGAAGAACGAGTTTGATTGGCATCCTACCACTTGACCAACGCCGCCCAACAATACTACTACCAACTTGAATGTGATGAAGGCGCGATTTCATGGGTTCGCTTCTCGGAGTTCGTCAACATGCGGTTTGGGCCTCCCATCCGCAATAATCCGCTAGGCAAGTTGGCTCAACTACGACGAACGACGACGGTTGACGCATATCAAAAGAAGTTTTTGGCGTTCTTATGCCGGGTCGAACCGCTCTCGTCGCTCCAGCAAGTACAACTTTTCACCACTGAATTGGGCAAGCCATTGCAAACCGACGTCGAGCTTGAGCATCCAACGCATCTCCAAACAGTCATGAGTTCAGCAAGGGAGTACGAGCAACGTCTCGAGGAGACATCCAAGGATTCGAAGCCTCCACTAAAAACCCCCGCCGAGCCACGCTTTACGTAAAGGGCCTTGGTGCCGCGAACCAGCCTGCCGACTTCAACTGTGAGGGCGACAGTCACTCCAGCACCGACCGTACCATCGGTAACAACCGACACCACGGCCAACCCAGCCTCCCAATTCCAACGTTTCTCCATGGATGAGATGTTCGATTGACGTGCCAAGGGATTGTGTTACAATTGCCCCGAGAAGTTCTCTACGAACCATCATTGTTCCATGAAGGGCATTTTCCTTCTCAAGCTTGACGACGACGATGATTCAACTGAGGATGGTGATCATGTGGAGATCTCGCTTCACGCTCTAACTAACATCCGCACAGGTCGTACAATGCAATTGACGATAACGATTGGAGGACAACTGCTCGCACTCATGGACTCTAGCTCCACCCACACCTTCATGGCCGAAGCCGTCGCACGGCGCCTCAGCTTATCACCACTTCCACGGCCAGGTATGCGAGTAGCAGTGGCGAACGGTGACCGCGTGACCAGCACGGGAGTTTGTACTAACACTCGCGTCACGATTGCTCACAAAGACTTTGTGGCCGGCTGTTACGTTATTCCACTCGACGGCTTTGACGTGGTCCTTGGGGTGCAGTGGCTCCACACTTTAGAGCCTATTCTCTGGGGCTTCACGAAGCTCACCATGTCATTATGGTGAGATGACCATCGCGTAACTTGGACTGGACCGGATGCAACACCAGTCGGCAATCAGGCGTGTGCCATCTCTTGCCGAGAGTTGATGCAAGATCTTTTGGCATAATTCGCAGGTCTTTTTGAGGAATCGCATGGGTTGCCACCTTACCGGCACGATCATCATATTCATCTATTATCAAGCACCGTTCTAGTGGCAGTTTGGCCATATCGTTATCCACAATTATTGAAGGACGAAATTGAGAAGCAATGCGATGACATGTTGGCACAAGGTATTATTCGTGAAAGTACGTCGGCTTTTTCAACACCTGTTTTGCTTGTCGAAAAGCAGGATGCATCTTGGTGTTTCTGTGTGGATTATCGTGCCCTCAACGACAAGACCATTAAGGACAAATTTCCTATACTCATCGTCGACGAGCTTTTGGATGAACTCAATGGCGCTCGCTTCTTTACCAACTTGATTTGCGCAGTGGCTACCATCAGGTTTTGATGCATAGTTTCGATATTGAGAAGACGATGTTTTGTACACATCGTGGTCACTTCGAGTTCTTGGTCATGCCGCTCGGCCTCACGAACGCATCGGCGACATTCCAGGCGCTTATGAATGACATCCTCAAGCCTTTTATTCGCCGCTTTGTCCTCGTTTTCTTTGATAATATTCTGGTTTACAGTTCATCTTGGGCAGAACATCTTCAACAGGTGCGTGCTGTGCTCCAGATCATGCGCCATCACCAGTTATTCCTGAAGAAGTCCAAGTGTCTCTTTGGTGAGGAATCGGTGGCGTATCTTGGCCACATTATTTCAGGACAGGGAGTAGCAAATGATTCCGACAAAGTAGAGGCGGTTCAAGCTTGCTGAAACCACGAACTCTCCGTACCCTTCGTGGTTTCCTCGGTCTCACAAGTTATTATCGCAAGTTCATTAAAGAATATGGCTCAGTAGCAGCTCCCCTCACCAAGTTGCTCAAGAAAGAAGCGTTTTCATGAACGGCCGACGCCGATACCGCATTTGCGGCATTGAAGGCAGCATTGGTGATGACTCCCGTACTTCATCTTCCTGATTTTGCCAAACGCTTTACGGTGAATTGCGATGCGTCAGGTGTAGGCTTGGTGCGGTATTGCATTAGGATGGTGGACCTATTGCATTTTTCAGTCCGGCAGTCGCTCCTCATCACGCTGAATTAGTCGCATATGAGCGTGAATTGATTGGCTTAGTCAAAGCTGTCCGTCACTGGCGGCCATATCTTTGGGGGTGTGTTTTTCTTGTTCGGACGGATCATTATAGCTTAAATTTTTTGCTCGATCAGCTTCTCTCTACTATTCCGCAACATACCTAGGTGAGCAAGCTATTTGGTTATGATTTTTCGGTGGAATTTCGTCTTGGCCATCAAAATGCAGCCGCCGATGCTTTGTCTTGACGCAACGAGGAAACTATGGTGGTTCGGACCTTGTCCAGTCCTGGCTTTGCCATCTTTGATGCTCTTCGGCAGGAGGTTTCCTTGATTCCTGAGTTTGTAGCACTACGAGAGAAGGTGTTGGCCAGCACAGCCGATTTTGGTTGGACATTAGTCGACGAGTTACTCTTATACAAGGGGCGAAGTGATGTGGTGGATTCTTCGCTCCTCTGGGGCTGATTTATTGGTCGATGCTCATGGTACTGGTCATGAAGTTGTCCAGAAGACTTTACATCGCTTTCAGGCCACTTCATTTAATTTCAGTGCTCACAAAAATGTACGGGATTATGTCAAAGGTTGTGTGATCTGTCAGAAAAATAAACAGAACATTTACATCCAGCAGGGCTTCTACAACCTTTGATCGTACCATTGGTTGTCTGGGAAGATATATCCATGGACTTTATTAAAGGCTTTCCGAAGGTGGGTGGTAAAACAGTTATTCTCACAGTTGTCGATCGTTTTTCTAAGTACAGTCATTTTATCCCGCTCGGCCATCTGTACACTACGAACTCTGTCGCTCATGCGTTCTTTGATGACATTGTTCGTCTCCATGGGATTCTCTATTCTATCGTCAGTGATCGTGATCCCGTCTTCACCAGCAATTTTTGGACTGAACTGTTTCGTCTTGCCGGTGTCAAGCTTCACACGAGTTCAGCTTTTTATCCACAATCTAATGGTCAATCTGAAGTGGTCAACTGCACTACTGCTATGTATCTACGGTGTTTGTCTGGTGATCGTCCTAAACAGTGGCTTCAATGGCTTCCTTGGGCAGAGTTTTGTTACAATACTTCCTATCACTCCTCCCTCCATACCACACCGTTTCGTGTCGTCTATGGGCGCGATCCGCCAACATTATTGTCTTACCAGCCGGGTACGGCTAAAGTGGCTGCCGTTGACCGATAGTGGCACGACCGGGATGAGTTTCTTGCTGAAATTCGCAAACGTTTTCTTCAAGCTCAAGATTATATGAAGCACAATTATGACAAACATCATCACGCGGTTCAGTTTGAGGTGGGTGAATGGGCGTGGCTTCGTCTTCACCATCATACAGCTGTTTCCATCACCAATCAACAGCGTTCAAAGTTGGCTCCAAGTTTTTATGGATCTTTCTTTATTGAGGAACGTATTGGCACAGTTGCTTATTGTCTTCGTCTTCCTCCACAAAGCTCGCATCCATAATATCTTCCATGTCGTTTTACTCAAGAAGTACGAAGGACCGATACCTCCTATTTCTAGTTCCCTTCTGGACATTATTCATGGCCATGTGGTACCTTCGCCTTTATCTATTGTCTGTGCTCACCTAAACTGTGGTATTTGGGAGCTTCTCGTGCAATGGATGGGCTGTTCGCCAGCCGATGCTACATGGGAGAAGTTAGATGATTTTCAGCAGCATTATCCTCTATTTCAGTTTGAGAACGAGCTGTTTCGTGGAGAGGGGGTAATGTTGCGGACGCGTTTGTCGGGAAGATGTATCAGTGAAGGAGGCGGCGTGAAGACCTGGCCGGTTCGGCCAAGCACCATGGTGCAGTTTCGGATTCTGTAGCCGCGTCGGCTATGGTTCCTATTCACGGTTTGGCAACTGACTAATATGGAAGCAGGTGCATTATATAGTTAGTAACAGATAAGAGAGAGTTTGAGATAGAGTTAGTTTACTTAGCCGGTTGTGTTAGTGCTTTCCTTAATCTAGCTTCTGAATTCTCTTGCCTCTTCTATAAAGGCAGCCAGTGTACTGAAGGAGAATCAATCAAGAAATAAATTAGACTTTCCCTCATCTAGTTCGGCCAAGTCAGAGCCTTGCGCGTCGGCTGGCAGCAGCGCCGCCGCACACAAGGGCGACCAAAGCCTTCACCAGTTATCCCCTTTGGCTGAATACCTCTCCCATCTTCCCACGCCACATCAATGTCGAAATATACGTGAAAATTTTTGTTAACTAATGTTCATTTGAATTAATGTACCCACCCAATTACCCAACGATTCAAAAGAGCAGCATTACCCGGAAAGGTAATGCCAACCATTAGTTTTTTCCCAGATCGAATATTTTTCCATTCTAGGAGACAATGACAGGAAAATGCTGAAAACACATGTTAGCAGTAATTGTAGCTATGTTCAGGTCGTTGCCTTTACTTTCCATAAAAGATTGTCTTCTTTTTTGGAGCAATAAGTAAAAGTTTGTCCGAGTCAACAAATAGAAAAACTCTAGCGTGTCTGAGACTTGGCAAGTACCATCACTTCTAGTACTTTGCAGGAGTCACTTGTTTCATAACGTTGTTATGACAATTTTCTAAAAACACTAGATATTGGATAGGCTACTTAATCTAGAGATCTTTTTTGCGTATATTCGCATGTAGATTTCTATATTTATGATTTGTTAAAACAGTCCATCATGTTTCCTACTCTTTGAGAAAAAATAAACTGAAAATCTCATTGGCTAGTGCTTCTGTGCATGGATGCAGCTCCATGAATCAAAGAACAGAGGTTGTAACTTATAATACCCACCACCAACAATGCTCCCGATTCTAAAAGGAGCATGCTGTCCTGAGATTATCAGATCTCTCGGCTGCGTATTCACGACAATCACCATTACCAATACAAACTAATTCCCGAAGAAAAAAGTGTCAGATTCGGCCAAGAAGTCCTTCTAGGAGCAGTAAAAAGGTTCAGCCACAAGTAACGGCACTGTTACAGCACAGCACGGCGGCCATTCCTGAATGCAGTATGTTGGTCCAGCACTCCAACAGAACGATTACGCTCTTGTAATCTTGTCCACCCACATACAAACCTTAACATTAGGCCCTTGTAACAGAATATCCATCACGTAGTCCCTCATCTTCTCATGGACTAATCCCCGCAAAAATACCCACATGCAAGGAACGGACAAGCTCCCGCTCTAGGTAGAATATTCTGATATTCTCCAATGCTTCCCTACTAGAAGACAACGGATCCCCCCCCCACCCCACACAGTCACACACACACACACAAAACAACCAAAAAAAAATCCTCCGGTCTTACGCACCTGATCGATGCTACCAACACAGATTAAATCAAAATAGTATATTTCCATGTCAAAATACTCGAACTCATCACGTAACAACACGATTCACCAAATTGTTAACACTATGTCGTTACGGGAATTAACTTGTGCCAAGCTCGTCAATTCCAACAACAAACTTGTCAAAACAGACACGCACGATGGCACAAGAGCCGCGACTGAGCAAATTGTCGATGCTACCATGAAATTAAAAAAAATGCGAAGCTGTGGGGGTAAGGAGGTGTGAATACTTGACGTGATCAGCGGCGGCGGCCGGAGTCCACGACTGGGTGAAGAGCGTGTCTCCCCTGGCCGTCTCGAACACGGCGAACTCCCTACTGCTCCTTCCCGTCCCCGCCTCCCCGGCTGCCTCCGCCTCCGCCTCCGCCTCCTCCTGCAACCTCCGGATCGCCATCTCCCGCCTCACCGCCGCGTCCATCTCCACCGCCCTACCCCTCTCCTCCTCCCCATCCTCTCCGGCCGCCTCCGCCGCCGCCGCTGCTGCCATCTCCGATGCGGGCGGCACCGCGAGGCAGAGCCGCCTCGGCGGCCGCCTTACCCTCGCCGCGAAACGCACCACGACGATCCGTACCGCCGCCGAAGACCGCGGTGGCGGCTGCGGCCGGAGCGAGGGGAGCGCTGTCCCCGCCGCTAGCGAGGCCGTCGGGGCCCACATGTCGGGGGCAGAGGCGGCGGCTAGGCTAGGTCGCTCCGAGGAGGAAAAATAATATTAATGGAAAGAAACGTTTGATTTGAATGGAATAAAGGGAGGGCAAGGGATCTCGGAACGGAAGCTTCTCCCCTCTGATGGTTAAGAAATCTCAAATATTTCTTCTTCCGCTCGAGCTTTTATATTTGGTGAGTACATACTACGAGCCGTGACAAAATTTTAGATTTCTCGTGGCGCTGGTCTAACGCGGACCGTGGGGAGGTGGGGCCCACGACGGCTGCGAGCGAAGGCGTGTCGCAGCGAGCCCATGACATGTGGACAGAGTAAGGGAGTGAAACGGTACAGGCCCACATATCAGTTACATAAGTGGGGGTACAAGGTACGGGCGTTGTTTGCGGGGGGTGCGGTGGGCACGTGCCAGTGGAAGCGTGGAGGCCGCGCGTCGGCGGTGCACGGGGGTTCACGTAGACCAGGTGTATGGACATCAGCAACAGTGGGCCCCACGTGTGAGAGGGTGGCGGGTATCGGTTGGTTTCGCGTTTACGAGGTGACCGACTCGACTGGTCGGTGTAGGGCGCCGCTGGGGAGACGTCGTGCGCGGCATTATTATACACAAGGACCGGACGATGGTCGTGGATCGCGTGCGATTAGGGAAAAAAACATTAATGTGTTACGAAACATAATTACAAGCAAAACACTAAACCACTTCGTGAGGGTTTCTACTCCTGTACAGGGCAGATCCAGTGAAGGGATATGGGTGTACAGATGTACACTTAAATTTTTTGAAAAAAAATAGTATTTAGTAGGTATATTAGGTATATATATTAGTAAATATACTAAAAATTTGTATTTGCACTGTGGCTTGATCGGCAACCTATCCGCGCTGCGCAAGTGTGCAACCCACTCGGTGACTCGGTCCACCACGCCGCACCAGCCCAGTGCCCACCAGACCAGCACGCCCGCACCAGCCCACTAGCCCACCACGGTAGCACGCCATAGTCACCACCAAGCTCAAGCCGCACTCGGCAACCCCAATCCCAACCCAATCGCCTCACGGCTCACGCCCTCACGCGTCCTCCTTCCTCTTCCTCACGCTAACCCTAGTACCCTACGGCGGCGGCGCAAGGACACGCAGCGAGGCGGCGGCGCAAGAACTCGTGGCGGGGATGGATGGAGTGGCGAGGAAAGGGGAGGGAAGCGGAAGCGCCGAGGCAAGGGGAGGCGGCGGCGCTGCCCGCTGGTTTCTTGCCTCGTCTCGCGGACTTGCGGCCTCCTCCTCTCCTACTCGGGCTGGCTGATCCCCATTTCCCAGTCCGGCAGCCCCTAGTGTACAGGACTCCAGGTCACCGGTGCTCGCCTCCCGCGGCCGCTCCTCCTTCGTCAGCTCGCCGCCACCGCTGTCGTGATGGCCTGATGGCAATAGCCAAAGTGCCGAAGTGGGAAGGCTCAAGGCCGGCAGTGACTCGGCCGCTGCCCCCTAAGCCTGTACCTTCACTGCCCCTTTTTGAGTGATTTTGGTCCTTATGGCTTAAGCTTGATTTGTTCTCTGATTTTGATGTCTTTTTTGTTCACACAAGGTAAGGGAAATGGATGTGAGTTGATCTTTTATTTGAGCAAGGTAGTACAATGAGCAGCGGAGCAGGGGAGAGCGCCGAGCAGGAGCAGCGACCGGCGCAAGGAGTGGCGACGGCGCGCGGCGAGCTCGAGGTGAGCTCTGGCTGCTGCTGCCACTGCAGTTGTGTTTCATGTTCATGGATTGCTAGATTTTGAAGGGAAAAAACCCTATAGGCTGTAGGCATGTTGTTATTGGTTCGTTGCAATTGAATATGCTTGCTATGAGGTTAAGATATTGAGGGTGGATGGATTATATTGAGTGAGATTTACAAATCATGTAGGATGAATTGATCATTTAATACAAATATTTTCTGCGAGTGAGATTTACAAATCATGTAGGATGAATTGATCATTTAGTATAAATATTTTATGTAGGATGAATAGATCATTTAGTACAAATATTTTCTGTAGGATGAATGGATCAATTAGTACATATATTTCCAAATTGCAAAAAAATTCCAAATTGAGTGAGATTTACTCAATTTGTGATATCATAGTAATAACCTTGTTTGTAGTATTGCTTTGAATATTGTTGTGAAGCTTAATGTGGGTATCAAAAAATTATAGAGAATACAATTGCAGTTCTAGACTTTTAGTAGCATATAATGACTAAAACATGCCATAAGTTAATAGACAATATTTTTGTAACTCCGAACACCCATTCTTGAAATCCTGGACCCGTCACTGCTCCCGTAGACTATAAATATGAGGACCCGCCACTCCTATTTTTTTGCTGCTAGATTAATCGTGTAGATTATCTTTTTGCTAATTACCAAAATCAAATCGGTTAGATCGTTTTTGCTGCTAGATTAATCCTATAGATTATCATTTTGCTAATTACCAAAACCTGATCGGTTTAATTGGGTTCAGTATTGGGATGCTGTTCATATGAGTTACTGTTCATACAGGAAAAAATGCAGGCGTCTCGCACGCCTCTCAGGAACTACTGGCCGAGCCGCGCCGCACCACCACCGCCCATGCGCCGCCTGTCGCTACACCGCCGCTCGTGCCACCACCGTCCATGCGTCGCCTATCGCCGTGCCACCGCCCGAAGCCACACCACATCATTCATAAGTTGTATTACATTTATTGCCTCACTAAAAACCTTCATGTGAGAAAACTTTAGAAAAACTCACTAAGGAAAAGAGTATAACATTTAATCTTCGGGATCCAATCTTTAAGATTTTGGATAAACTCAAGATTTGATAAGGGTTATGATCTAGGGATTTACTCCCCCTGAACTTTACAAGTCTTTGAACCGTCTTATCCCAATGCCATGAATGTATTTTTGGAAATTGGATGTAGACAGAGACTTAGTGAATAAATCAACTGGATTTTCACAAGACTTTGTTTGTAGGGTCTTTATCTCTCTATTCTTCTGGATTTTATGGGGATAGAAAATTTAGGAGCAATGTGTTTCGTGATGTTGCTCCGGACATAACTCGTTTGCATTTGTGTAATACAAGCGGTACTATCTTCATAGATAATTGAGAGGGTATTGACGGTATTAATGCTATAATACTTTTGGATGTGATTAATTACATGTCTAAGCCAAACACATTCGGGTAAGGCTTCATATAGTGCTATAATCTCTTAGTAGTTTGTAGAAGTAATTATCAATGTCTGCTTAGATGACCGCCAAGAGATGGTTGCACCAGCACAAAGTAATATAAATCAATTCTGGGATTTTGCACTATAAAGATTTAATAGATAGTCAGTATATCTTCAGGAGTTAGTAATGATCATCAGGATCCATGCATGATCTTCATGATCTTTGTATTATCGGCCAACTAGATCTAAATTGTTAAGTGGTAAAACTTTAAAGGTGAATTTAATCAGTAATCATCGTATCAACACATTCTAGACTTGACTAAGATTTTCAAAATATCAAATATAATGATCAAAGTTTAGCATATGCTCCCCCGTGATGACAACTTCTGTTATAGTCTTTTTGCTCTAATGTTTTTCATATATTTCTTGAAAACAAATATAGGCAAGTATATTGTGATCAAATCAACTAGATTACCACAACGTAGAGTCTTACATACAAATATCCTATTACTTATTTAGAGATTTTGGGATAAACACTATTCGGGAGTAACATGCTTAACTTATCAAATATCACTTTTCGATTGTGCGACACAAGTAGATTATCCTTGCAGAGGATATGGGTAATACTAGTTGCAAAGTCGTATGCCTTCTGGATACGATTTATCAAAACCTTTCAAGATCTTAATATTTTGTAACTATTTCTAGGTGGTTAAAGTTATAACTAATAGTATGTTCTACATAATTATAAAGCATGGTTGTACCGTTCTAGAGTAAAATATAACTAATCTTAGTTTTAACGTTTAGGGGACTAATTGCTAATATCACCAATGTATGCCTTACTTTCATGGTACTAGAGGAAAACATCGTTCTGCTAACTTTTGGTGGAAGATACACTTTATAAGTGTTTGTGTGGCACACTTCTGATTTTTAGATTCCTCATTTCATTCTTTCGGGTCTTGATGGGTTCTTGTCTACTTCTAGGGATCATATAATCATTGGTGTGATTAAGATATCGACTGGTAAGATAATTTTTCTTCAGGGATATGTTTTTACCATAGGTAAGAGACTATTGGGTATGAGTTTTATATATATTACGATTTTGTTTCTTTTTTATTAGAAATTTTGAGTCATTCGAGGATCTCGATAAGGGTTTTCATAACCCATTAACTGCATATTTTATTTATTTATTCATACCATTTGCTAGAATTATTATGCAACAGAACATTATATCATTGTTTGTTGCCCAAAGAGAGTGTTACGAAACCTAATTATAGACAAAAGACTAAACCAACTCTGGAGAGCTTCCACCCCTATAGGCTATAAATATGAGGACCCCATGTACAAGTTACATAGAGATGAATAAATACACTGACTCTCATCTATACACTTGTGTTCATTATGTCTCTTGGTGTTAATGTGATTGTTTTTGTGTGATTGATCTACGCCGATATCACGATTACTACCGCTATTTTTTAATATAATCCTCCTCTAATCTAATTGGCATCCACCAAATCGATTAAGGGCATGCAAATTTGATGGATCTTGTGCTCTATGTTTGGTTCAATCATTGCATCTCGAGCGCTTGGCCATCATAAATTATGGACGGTTGAGGCAAGGGTTGACCGTGAACATGGACATGTAATTAGGATCAACAGCATTGTGTGAGGATTTGGTTAAGTGGACCCATGCATGATGCTTTTTTCAGATGTTGACGGTCAAGCAAGGAATGAGGTTGCTAGAAGAAAAGATGCTTTAGTTGGTTAGCTCGTAACATCATATTAGCATTGTTCAAATCGTCATTAGATGATTCCAAGTAGAGGATAAAACAGTAGTATTTCTTTTTTTGAAACTCAAGCGGCAGGCTCTTTATTTAAATCTCCAACAAAGAGATACATTGTCGCTGAACACACACAGCAAAAACTCAGGTGTGGAGTTAATCCACGTACAAGCAAACTCAAACACCTAGAGCTTCCCTTGCACGGATATGCGCCGCTTCATTCGCCGATCTCCTAGCATGGATGACCTCAAAACCTTGAATACTCCTACTCAGCTCCTCTATCTCCTTTAGAAGTAGCGGATAAAACAGTAGTAGATGAATATACAAAAGACACGCATGAATGAATTCTTCAATCTCCTAGTAGAGCCTTACTTCCAATTTCGTAAAATCAACGGGAAAAAAAATATGCAAACGCTACCATGTGCACAAAATCCTTGACCCAATATACAAACACTATTCAATAATTTTGCACGACAACCAAAGGGATTACAATGTGGGCAACTGGAAAATATCACTTGAAGCATCACGTTGGTATTAAGGGGTTATATGAGAATTTTTTTATTAATTAATCTTTATTAATTAATTTTTATTGCTACCCTGCAAACTTTAATTCTAATTCTGATCTCTTTGGTCACGACATCACCAGTGATGTAACAAAATAACACTGTCACGCTAGTCCATATCTTGTTAAGCTCTTCTCACGCCACCACCAGTGGCGTGACAAAAAATGCTATTTAGTGGACTTATCCTATGGCGTGACAATGTTGTTTTGTTACGCCACGAGTGGTGGCGTGATAAAAAGGGTCAGAATTAGAAATAAAGTTTGCGAGTGCGGGCGGTTAACAATAAAAATAAATTAAAAAAGGTTAATTAATAAAAAAAAGGTTTGTTATATGATGGGGGTAAAGAGAAAATATCATGTACTAGACCTATATTGGGAAATTGCGGACGTAGAACTGTGTTACTTTGCTCTTCCAAAAAAAAAGTACTCTGTTACTTAGCATGGTAATTTGGCTCGCACAACTTTGTTGTTACTTAGCATGGTAATTAATTTGGCTCGCACAGCTTTGTTGTTATATCTGATCTGTCAGATCCAAGAAAATCAGTGTGTTCCTCCCATTGCGGCATTGCGCCCTCCAAGTAAATCGTGACCGTTGACGGACTCTCCTTCTCCGAGCATTTCTGCCTTCACAGCCTGCTTTACGCTATCCATGTCGCAAATTGAATACTGGAAATTTCCCACGTGCGGGCACTCGGCTCACCAGCACGGCAACGGATGCGGCCCACCAACTCTCCTTTTGTAGAATTATGGGCTGTGTACTTTTATTCTCACTTGGGTTTTGATGCATTACTTTGGCCTCCTTTTGGTGCTGGGCTTTTTTTTCTCATTTCTTGATTATCAGACACATTGTTTCTCTCCTTTCGACACATGTTGGTTTATCCATGGGCACGAAGCAAGTTGCCCATCCTTTCGATGTGAAAATTGTAGCCCTTGGTGCGCCAATCTTGATGAGAGGTGCCAAATTCATTGCACCATGTATCTCCCAACAAAAGATGGCACAATACCATAGGGACTGGAATAACGAAACATAATATTTCGTAAGAAAATTTGTCCAATGAAAACAATACTTTTACTTGGACTGTGATGTTGAGCATTGTAACATCCCAAAGTGCTGTTACCAAAATAAAATAAAATAAAATTATTGTTTCATTGGGTTTTTTTTTCTGAAATTTGAAAGAGTTTGATTGTCTTATTTGAATTTCTGAAGTTGTAAAAGTCAAAATTTAAAATTTATTTGAAGTTCTTGAAGTTTCAGTTGGTTTGATCTGGAAAATAAATTTTTAATTAATTTCTAGAATTTTCTGAGTTTTTAAAAGCTTTTTCCTAAATATTTTAAAACCAAAACAATTTATTTTGCAAAATTAATAGCCAATAATAAGTTAGAAATATTTTTATGAAGTCTAAAATAAATAAGAGAATTTCTGTGAATTTTCTCATAATTTTTGGATTTATTTTGCTATTTTCTAAGGCCCTTTCTAATTACTAGAATTAAATCAATTGAAAAATCAAATTGGAAATTCCTAATTCCTTTTGGGCCGAAACCCACCGGTCCAGCCCGTTTTCTCGCGCGCAACGCCCCATTCGGCCCAACGACCGCACCTCTTTTATCGCCATCGTCGATTTGAAATCCGACGGCATCCGCTCCCTTTCTCTCTCAGCCGTCGGATCGGAATCCCACCGCCCTGACCTTTCTTCCTCCCCACCTCCTTCCTCCTCCAGCCGCAAACATCCCCGCCATTAGCGCCGAGGGGAGCTCCCTCAAGCCCGCGATTTTCGCCCCCTTTCTCCACGCGAGTGCACGCGGTCAAACCGCCCTTCAATCCCGCACCCTCTCCCGGCCATTTCTCCTCCTATCACGTGCGAGATCATCGGGATTTCGCCAATGGCCGCCGCCGATTTCGCCGCGCGATCACCCCCTCCCGGCCTCCTCCGTCCCTAGAAAAGGAGGCATGGTGCGCCCCTAGTTCCCCTCATCTCATCCCCGCCCCTCTCGTAGCCTCTCCCTTCCTCTAGTGGCCGGATTTTGGAGTTCCTCTCCACCACCCGAAAGACGGTTCTTCACCCATTCCGGTGACCACAAGGGCTCATCGTCGACTGCGACCACCGCATCGGCACCGCCACGCCACACTCTACCTCGTGCGCGCAACCATTTTCCCTGAAGATCGTCGGAGCCCCTATCTCATCGGAGACCGAGCAACACCGCCGCCAAAACTCATCGCCGGTGGCCAAAACGTCACAACCGCTAGCTTCTAAGGTGAGCCCTAGAATCAGTAAACCAATCTCTTGCTTTTAACACCCTTCGCACCCCTCACCGTGGTGTAGAACGCCGGCGAGCCCGGCACCGAGCGCCTCCCCTCGTCGGTCCTACGTGGCATGGCCACGTGTGTGCCACGGTGGCGCCACCTAAGCCAAAATGCCCAGTCAGCGCCACGTGGAGTCCACGTCAGCCCGTGCGCAAGCCTCAGCATTCGATGCACTATTTCATGAACCATGTCCATCATGGTCCATTGACTGGTCATGGACTAAGTCTATTGACCAGAGGGCCCACCTGTCATAGACTATGGGTTTTTCGATTAAAAATAATTCGGCTGGGAAAATCAAATTCCCTCACTGACGTCATGCTGGCGCAATAAAAGCATTTTTCTTTAGAAAAATAATTCCAATAATCCAGAAAAATCCTAATTCTATTATTTCATGTAATTTCAATCTTCCAAAACCCACATCTTTTGCATCCGAACTCCGATTTGGGTGATTCAAGTTGAAAAATTCATATAAAATTATAATCTAGCTAAATAAAGAAAAATATTTCAATTTGGAGTTAGTTTAAACTATCTATTTGAATTTATTTGAATTTGAATTTATCGTATTTTCACGTTTAGACTTCGACGACTTCGGAGAGTTAGATCCTTCTGACGATTTAGAGTATCAAGACTTCAACGAAGGCAAGTTATACCCTTGATCATATTGATCCCATTATCTCAAATTATTTATATTCTGTTTTAAATTATTACTGCATGCTTATGTTTATACAATTATTTTAATCCCTTGTTTTAATTGCCTAGTTATTCCAATTTTCCTTATATGGCCAATTTGAATGTTGAACGCGAGTACCTTGTCACCATTAGACAAAATGATACTAAAATTAATCATATGCTTAGCCCATGCTTAGATCTAATATTGTATTTGGGAAGCTTTCAACCAAATCTTTCAAATTTGATTTAAATTGGATTTATGGTATTGTTTTACCATAAAAGGTTTATAAAATGTCTTTACCTGGAAAATAAAATAAAAATGGGTTTGTACTTGGGCATAATGGATGTTTGGTGGGTGCATGTTCTTGCACGGGCTCAATCGGGTATGGTTGAGGCCCATGGGTTTTGTTGAAAAGTTGCCCAAGTCAGTTAAGGACCGGTCTTCGAGTGCATGATGCTAAGCCATACCGTACCACCACATGTCCTCAGTATGGAGAGTAGGACCTGGCTGACTAATTTGCAAAGTTTCATCGCGGTCGATCCAACTGTTTCGGTGGGTTGTCTTTCATGACTATGTTGTCCCACCTGGCTCAAGAGGGGGCCCGAACCCAGAGGTTTTCATTCCAAAGGGGGTGGCGAAACCTTAGAGAGGGTAGACTGCGGAAGGATGGCGCATTGTAAAGGCCTTGACACATGTTCTAGACTGCTTACCTAAGGTAGTGAGCGGTGGTATCGACGGATACCAAACAAACTAGAGAAGTCGTGTCTTGTGGGTAAAGCTGTACAACCTCTGCATAGTGTCAAACTATTCGAATAGCCGTGTCCACGGTCATGGACATGCTAGCAGAACTGCTCAAAGTTAGACTTTGGTTTTGTTTGAAAAAAACTTCTTCAAACTGGTTTATTCAAATGGGATTTAGGCAGGAAGCCATGTGATAGGAGGGTATCCTTCACCATTCATGTGTGAATGTTACCTGACTATAAAATTGAGAATTTATAAAATAAATTTTAGTTATAGAATAATTGCTTTGGAACTTAGTACATTTATTTAAAGAAAATGCTGCTTTATGCAAATCAACCAATAAGCCATCCTTTGTTACATCCATATATGCATGTCATTCTGTTACTTGACGGGTGTAACTTGCGAGCACAGAAGTTGTGCTCATCCTTGCTTTATGCAAACAAATTTCAGAGGAGAATGACTTCATAACTGGTGTGGATCTCGACGACTAGGCCGCTTCCCCAGTCGATTGCCTGTGGCAGATTGCTAGACTCTACTACTTCTTCGTCTTCCGCTGTGTTCTTTATTGTTGGCTTGTAAGCCTTTTTTGTAATAAAATATGCTGATTATTAATAAAGTTGTGATATGAATTTGTTACCATATTTGTTTACTGTGTGAACTAGCGACTGATCGTGGGACTAGTTCAGAAATACACAGAGGATTTGGGAGAGTTACTCCCGGGTCTAACAAGCATGCCGGTGTACCATTTTAGCACATACGGTTGAGGATGCGGGGGCTGTAGGTAGCCCCAGATTCTCAACGAGCTCAAAACTAGCTGCATTAACTGAACTCACATGGTCGATAGTCATGGCACAAACCTTCCCTCACTTTGCAGCGAGTATGGGCCTTCTGTGGTAGGATGAAGAAAACAAAGTAAGGTAAAAGATAGAAGTTGTCACCGTGCAACCTTTAGCTCTGATACCAAATGATAAGGGGTGTTTTTCCGATCTTACGATGACAATGATCAACAATGAAGATGACTCAAAGAAACAATGTGATTTGATAAAGTAGGTAACCTTGTATCAAGCACAAGAATACTAACACCACAATCACACAACCAACTCCACAAGGCTCCAATCCACATAACTTGCTATCGGCAAGAGTACGAACTGGTTGACCACGATAGATTACTCTAAGCAAACTCAAAGAACTTGCAAAGATAAAGAAGAGTCACTCAAAACTCTCAAAATCTCAAGGAATACAACCCTAAAATGATTCATCATATCAATACACTACAACCTAACTATTACATGGGAGGTACTCCTCCTTATATAGGTTATTTAGGTCGATCGCTACAGCCTACAATAACCGCCATGCTACAGTACATATGGCATTTGCTACTGTTCAAGTATACAAATAAAAATTGGATTCATCTATGTGCAAGGAAAATATATTGTTTTCTTTCTTGCGAAATAAGTCAGTTTTGCTTTCTGAAAGCCTAATCAGACCGTGCAACAAAACTTCCCAATATCTTTTCTTGGATAATTTGATGCGACTTAAGAGCTCTTTCTTGTTGACAGATAGCTTGATTAAGGTTATAATATGCATGATGTCAATATCCACAGTAGTAAAAGTGCCCAAGAGTGATAAAGATTCAGAGATCCAAGTTATAGAGCGGCAAATTTCTAATTTCATGTTTTTGAGTGATATTTTTCCAAGTGAGTGTCATGTTTATCTTTTTCTTTTGGAGTGGTATATATATATATATATATATATATATATATATATGAAAAATACTTTCTACTCCCGGGAGTAGTTACTCCCACCTTTGATATACCACCTAAAAGAACTTGACATACTCCATTATCACTTTGGGTATACTCATATACTAATTATAAGATACTCCAATGTGAACCACACGAAAATTTTGCAAGAGAGTCCATAGTTTTTAGCATATTTTGTAAATACCTTCATATTCGCATATAAAAAGGAGTATGTCTAAAAATTGTACATACCACCTCTGAAAATGTGTAAATACCACCTATATGGTTTTATATACTCGTATACTACACATAAATACTCTCAGTTGCGCAAGATACTCCCTATGTTGTGAGATATGGAATAGGGAGTAACTACTCCCGGGAGTAGGAAAAAGGCTTCTATATATATATAGGAAAATGGTATGGTACTCTTGGGAGTACGTACTCCCACCTCTCATATACCACTTAAATCGTATAATGATACATCTTTATCAATTTGAGTATACTCCAATAATGATTGTAAGATACCCTAAAGTGAGTTCCATGAAAAAATTCATGAAAATCCACTTTTTATATCAAAATCCGTGTATATATTTCTTTTATATATAAAAAGGGTATATAGCAAAAATAAATGGCTCTAATGAAAATTTTCAATCAAGTCACATTGGAGTATCTTATAATTGATATTTAAGTATACTGAAAGTGATAAAGAAGTATAATATATTTGTTTAAGTGATATATTAGAAGTGGGAGTACATACTCCCAAGAGTACGAAACGGGCGTGTATAGTACGTACTCCCACTTCTTATATACCAATTGAATCGTATGATGATACCTCTTTATCTATTTGAACATACTCCAGTAATGATTATAAGATACCCCAAAGTGAGTTCTATGAAAAATTCCATTAAAGTCCATTTTATAGCAAAATTTGTGTATATACTTCTTTTTATATATGAAAAAGGGTATATAGCAAAAATAAAGAGCTCCAACAAAAATTTGTCAATCAAGTCGCATTGGAGTATCTTATAATTAGTATTTAAGTATAATGAAAGTGATAGAGAAATATAATATATTCGTTTAAGTGGTATATTGGGAGTGGGAGTATATCTCTCTCTCTCTCTCTCTCTCTCTCTATATATATATATATATATATATATATATATATGGGACGTATCTAGCGCTAATGAGTAATTGAGTGCTAAGGTGCTAATACCAACCAGAAGCGTTGGATTTAGATTGAATAGTCCAGATTTGGATGCTAATCCCACCTCCAATCCACTTATCTTTTTTTCACTAAAATCCCTACTATCCCTTCATTTCACATCTCCTTTCTATTCCCCAACCCATCTCCTTTCTATTCCCCATTCCCTTCTCTCCTCTTGCTGATTTGCCCGGCCAAAGCTCCCATGGCGCCCACCTGCGCCTGCGCTTGGACGTCGCGAGCCTGCGGGCATTGTGGTCGGACTTCTCGGAGGAGTGGAGGTCCTCGAGGTGCTTGGCGTCGGTGCGGAGAGAGGCAGCCTCGTCCTTTTACTGCAGCCCGCACGCCCGCGCTCGCCCCCGTCGCCAGCTCCCCTCTCCTAGCTCAATCTCGTCCACGCAGGCTCCAGATCTGCGTCGCCTCCAGGTGGCCGGAAGATCCCGACCGCGCCGCCTCTCCGCCCGGATCTGCCGCCGTCCTCTGCTCGGTGCCGCCTCCCTCCTTTGCTTCGGCTGCTGCACGGGAGGGGCCACCGCCTCGTGCTCTGCCTCTCCACCAGCCGTTGGAACCGGGCTCCTACCGCACCGAGCCACCGCCTCCGACGAGGGGGCCCGAGGCCGGAGGTCTCCAACCACTCCAAGAGAGGACGAGGCATTCGGCACCGGGAGGCGACGCCGGGATCTAGCGCAGGCGCAGGCACGCAACGCATATATATATATATATATATATATATATATATATATATATATATATATATATATATATATATATATATATATGAAAAATACTTTCTACTCTGGGAGCGGGAGTAGTTACTTCCACATCTGAAATACCACCTAAAAGAACTTGACATACTCCATTATCACTTTAGTTATACTCATATACTAATTATAAGATACTCCAATGTGAATTACACGAAAAATTTGCAAGAGAGTCGATAGTTTTTAGCATATTTTATAAATACCTTCATATTCGCACATAAAAAAGAGTATGTCTAAAAAATTGTACATACCACCCCTGAAAAGGTGTAAATACTACCTATGTGATCTTATATACTCGTATACTACACATACATACTTTCGGTTGCGCAAGATACTCTTTACATTGTGAGATATGTAAGATACAAAATAGGGAGTAACTACTCCCGGGAGTAGGAAAATAGGGAGTATATATATGCATTTTGCCCACTTAAAAACCGGCAAAGCAAGCACCGTCCGTTCGCATTTGCCAATTATCTAGCTCCCAAACCAAACAAATCGAATCGAATCGAATCGATCGCCGGAGGCGGAAGCGCGCAGCTAGCGATCGGTAATGGCAAGCCTCACCGTGCCGCCAGCGCCCACGAACCCTCGCCAGGACGCCATCGACCTTCACAAGGCCTTCAAAGGTCCACACTTTCCCCTCAAATTTCCCCCAATTCCCTGCTCCGTCGCCGCTGTTCGGCGCGCCGTTGATCGATTTGGTTAGAGGTTACAGCCGACGCGGTTTGACGTAGAGTATGGTACTGAATGATCGTAGTTTGGGTGTAATAAGCTATTGATATCTTCTAGCTTTTGGGATTTACCCTTCTTAGCCGTTGTTCGTGCGCGTGAGGCTTAGACGTGTGGAAGAGTTGGAGGAAGGTTTCAGCTCGAAATTGCTGTGCTTGCGGCTGGTCGGATTGAATTCGGGAGTCAGAAAGGAAGGCGACCGGCTGGAGTTATATTGTTGATAGAGGTTTAGAGCAAGAGATATTTAAATACCTGGGAGGTTGGAATGGTTCGAGGTCAGGGACTGGGATATCTTTCAAGGGTGGAGTGGTGGTAATTGCATCCATTTGGACTTGTTTTTTACCTGGTCTGAATATAATTTGGAGTCAAGTGGATCGATACAAGGACAACGAAAGGTGGATTTCCTGTCTCGAGAGGTCAGTTCTTGGGGTCAAAGGGCACAACTTCGTAATTGCTGGTGGATGTGGGAGGTATGGAGATTATGGTTACGAAATATATAAATTATTGCAACATTGTTAAGATAAATTTCATAAATTTAAGGTTCACGAAAATAAGAATTCAATTTTAGGCAATATTTATGGACCGATGGTCTGTACAATATTTGTGATTAGAGAATCCTGTATCTGGTTCACAAGTTGATATGTAGCCTCCCGCATTCCCTTTTTTTGAAAAAAATTGTTCGCTATTATCCCTTCCATTTATGCACCCCCTTCCCTCAGCAATCCCAACCATCCCCATATGTTCAGAATAGATTAAAAGTGTGAACTGCTAGTGCTAAGTGCCCCCAATAAAGGCTCATCATTGGGTCAAGGTGCTTCCAAGAATTTAAGGGCAAGTTTATACCTGTTGTACAATTTAGTTATGTGCAAACATGAAGGGACATGGGCAGCAAATTCTTCATGCTGACTACCTATGACCTGGTGGCTGGTGCCATGGGAGTTCCCTTAGAAGTAGAACTTGTGATTATTGGAATTGGGCTCCCTAGTACCATACATTTAACTGCATAATTTGTCTGCAATCATTCAATAACCTGCAATTTAGTCGCAAACATGTGTATGTTCAGTCGGCAAGTTTGCTGCTTCACAAAAGGTGCCTTTTGCAATGACAAGAAAGCTGTATTTTCATTTGAGAATCCAAAGATATCATTTTTAGTCAATGACTATTATGGTTTATCGACATGAAATTATGTCTGTTTTTGTGTTACCTTTATCAACTATTACTGTTTCTGTAAACTAAATTCTTTAGATTGGGCGGGGCTTAATAAATATGCTCTACTAATGTCTGGTTGCTCTGAGCAAGTGAGAATTAACTATCAAACTTGAAAGTTGCATTTCAGCCATTTATTGGTTTCCACAAATTCAATAAATTACTTGAAATTACAAAAATGCCTTGTTTATTCATTTCAAACATCACTATCTGACTTCCTTATTAGTAAGTAATTCTTTACATGCTGATATATATTTCTTTTATTTTGACTTGGTTGACGGTCTTACAGGGTTTGGCTGTGATAGTACAGCAATTATTGATATACTTACTCACCGTGACTCAATGCAACGCACACTCATTCAACAAGAATACAGGACTATGTATTCCGAGGATCTTTCCAATCGCATATCGTCTGAACTGAGTGGACACCACGAGGCATGAAAAATTCCAGAATAATTATTTTCTTTATTTAATAATAAATCAAACTGTTATGCTAGTTGAAGAGGTATGCTTAATCAAATGGGCAATAGATTCACAGAGTAAAAATATATAAGTTACTTCTATACATGTTAGCCAAATCTGTGTTACTACAATCCTGATTTTAGTTGAATTACTCAAAATTATTGTGCTAGATATGACTAACTTTGTTGTATATGATTCTAGAAAGCAATGTTGCTCTGGATTCTTGATCCTGCTGGACGTGATGCAACTGTTTTGAGAGAAGGTCTGAGTGGTGATACTATTGATCTGAGAGCAGCCACTGAGATAATATGTTCCAGGACACCATCGCAGTTGCAAATAATGAAACAGACATATTATGCAAAATTTGGTACTTATCTTGAGCACGACATTGGACAGCACACGTCCGGCGATCATCAGAAGGTTATGTTTCTTATTAGAGTATCTGTCTTACATTTGTTTAACCTCTTTTTCTGATACATGAAAGACACTTGAATTGCTTACTTTCTATTCAGAACTTGTAGTCTTACCTAGCATTTTTTTGAAACACAGGTATTTTGCTATATTTTCTTCTTGGACATATTGAATGACTAGTGAAACGCTATCTTGGTATTGTTTTGTACTTTCACTTTATATGTTGATGCATAAGGAGATCTGCAGCATGGGCTTCAGATCCCATGTAGTTAAATCAGCATTTTCCCGTTTAGTTAAATCTGTCCAACTTTCACTTGCACCTTTTCTGCTGGAAATAATGGATTATATAATGTATATTTCAGCTCTTACTTGCCTATGTGGGGATTCCACGTTATGAAGGCCCTGAGGTTGATCCTACTATAGTGACACATGATGCAAAGGACCTGTATAAAGCTGGTGAGAAAAGGCTGGGCACAGACGAGAAGACCTTCATCCGCATTTTCACTGAACGCAGTTGGGCACACTTGGCATCTGTTGCTTCCGCTTACCATCATATGTACGATCGATCATTAAAGAAGGTAGCACTTTTGCTCAGTTTTCTTTTCCCATATAATTTTTGGTGCTCTCTTGGAATATAATAATAGAGTTTCCTTTATTTACTGTAGGTTGTGAAAAGTGAAATGTCTGGAAACTTTGAACTTGCTCTGCTAACTATCCTCAGATGTGCTGAGAATCCAGCGAAGTATTTTGCCAAGGTATCTCACTTGTGCTGCCCTCAGAAAAGAAATATGCAGACATCATTGTTTGATTGGAAGAGGCAAGTGGTACACTTAAGTTTTCGTGTTGATAGTGGTGGCTTTGTGTACAATATGAACTACAGTAGCTCAACCATCTTTGCGTCAGGAATTTTTTTATAACATCTGAAGAATCAAGATCAGTTGCTACATCCAATACTGAGCATAAAGCCTGCAGGATCCGTCTGGACTCTGGACTTTTCTTTCTTTACTTTTTCATTTTCTTATTTTTCAATGCATATCTAGTTACAATCTCAAAGGTGTTATTTTCTGCAAATGCTTTCCAATAGGCACATGAGTTGGTTGCTCTGGTATGTTCGCTGCCCATTACACTCCTGCACTAGGCTAGCCGCATTTTCGTTTTAGGCTGGATGCTAGTATCATTGATATGGGAATGTTGCTATCGGTTATGCAGAGGTTCCTGATAGCATCCTCAAATCAACTGATAACCCTATCAGTTGTGTTGTTGTTATTAAATCTCTTATCAGGACATCGAATTTTTCGTTGAAGGTCTCTGTTTTCTTGGTTTGGTACTTATCCTGCCTTTGGGACCAAAGGCTTTGTTGTTGGTACTTATCCTGCCCATTTTCTCTGAACAATGTGAATTCAGGTCTTAAGAAAGTCCATGAAAGGTCTAGGTACTGATGACAAAACACTTATAAGGGTTGTGGTAACAAGGACCGAGATTGATATGCAGTATATCAAGGCAGAGTACTACAAGAAATACAAAAGGCCGTTAGCCGATGCTATCCATTCCGAAACATCAGGAAATTACCGAACGTTCCTTCTTTCTCTTGTTGGTGGCCATTAGGTATGCTCTCTGGTGCTACTATCTTTATGGCACTCAATTAGTTAGCAAATGGTAGCGCTCATATTGGCTATTGTGTTTTCCTCTGCTTTTCTCAGGCTATGCTTCGACCATGGGACTTGACGTTCATTAGTATACCCTAAATGCAGTGACTCTACCTGGAAAATGTATGATGTCGCCATTACTCTGTTTGTGAACTTTGCTAACGACTATTTCTGCCTGCTTAAAAATCAAAATATGTGTATATATTTGAATCTGGGGCATTAGAGCGATTGCTGCTGACTTTGGTTGGTGGTCCCATGTCATATGTACTGTCCTGTCGATGTACTCAGTGCATTTCCTTCAGTGATTGTATTTGGATGTGCTGTTTTCACTGTTTATGACTGAAGCTGGCATTTGTTTTTCCTTTCAAAACTAGAAACAAAAGGATAATAAATTACAGGTTCTTTCCTCTGTTCTTTGGCGAAGGAGATTAGGACATTGCTGTAGGATACCAAGGAGACTAGCACATCTTTACATTGTCTCTCATTATTTAGTTCCGATGCTCTGCTCGAAGTCCTGTGCATAAACAAGGAAATGATCCAGCTGCAGAACTTTCCATGCATCAATTCAGAAGAAAATTTAGGAAGCATGATGATAAGTTGATGCATATAATGCACCATTCAACTAGTACTTGAGTAAACTTATGGTTGTACATCAGCAGCCTGCATTAGCCTCAGATTGACCATCAAAAACCTAGAGTAGAGTTACAATAATACATCATGTTACATGCATATACATTCCCAGGTCGCCGTCATGCATGCGCATGTGCCGCCGCGGTGGCGGAGGCGGAGGCAGCGGAGATGACCCTCTTGAGCAGCTGGAGGAGCGAGCGGGCGATCTGGGCGGCGCCGGGGTCGGCGGCGGCGGCGATGCGGATGAAGTTGGCGTGCACTCGCATGGCCGCCTCGAGCCCGGCGCCGCGCCGCGCCATCTCGTCCTTGATGGCCTCCGCGCACAGGCCGCACACCCACACCCCGCCGAACTGCGCCTCCACCCACGCCACGTACCGCGCCGTGCACTCCTCGCCGATGCCGCAGCACCCGCACGTCGCCGTCCTCACCACCTCCGCCCCCTCCATCGTCGCCGCCGCGCCGGTGCCACCTGCCTCCCGGACGGGGAACCGATCAGCAACCGCTCGACTCGACCAGCTCAGGCCAGCTGCCCTTGCGTATGTAGGGGTGTGAAGGTGTTTGAAGCCTCCAGGCTCAGCTAGTTCCAACCACTGGCTTCTCTTTGTAGCGACGACTGTGGTAGGAGTGAGTAGCCTTTTTATCGTCTTCTTTCCGCCTTTGCATTCGTTTCCTCGTGCGCCTAGATGCTAGAGCTCGCTGTCTCGTTGGTGGTTGATGCAACAAAAGTCGGTAGGTAGCTATGTTGTAGCTAGTAACAAATACTGAATGCATGTCCTGCAGAGTATGCAAATTGGTCCCACATTTCTTGTCCTTTATTCTGTCAGCGAGTCGACGAGTTTGTAGGCTCTTCTACTTTGAGCTCGTGAACCGGCCCTGCGCTACCTCCGAATCCCGATCCTCTTGTCTTTTGTAGTTTCCTCCATGCATGGGGAAACCGTCAAGGGCCTATGAGTCTTTTCTCTTCATTGTTAACTGCAATACACTGTGCAGTGGCTTTGTTATCGCTGCGTTGATCATGCTGCCCTTGACTTGCATGGTTGATGTTAGTAGTGTTTCCTAACAGCAAACAAGATCGTAGTTTGCACATGCAGTACGGGCAAAGACTGAGCCTTTCATTATTGATTATTGTTGTGCAACCACTACATTAATGCTTCATTATAACTTCCTCCGGTGCAAAAAAACAAGTAGTTTTAGAGTCTGTGCGGTTAAACTTTAGAAGCTTTGGTTATCGATATCTTTCTAAATATTTAGATTAGATACACGGAAATCATATGGATAGATTCATATCAAAAAATATTTTCATAATATTATATTTTCATTAGATTTTATAAATATATTATAAAAATAATTAGTGGGCAAAATTGTATTTTAAGAACTATGTCAATATCCAAAACGACTTGTTTTTGAACTGGATGGAGTAGTAGCAGTAGTACCCACTCTCGTTTGTTACATATGTTCTCGCGAGTGATCATTTCAGGCTTTCAGCAGGCATGGAGACGTACGCATGCATGCATGCTCGGGCTCATCCATGTGCGCGCGCTAGCTACAACCGCATGCCGCACAGAGCATGGGCGTCCCGTCACTGCTTGGGACGGGCCCACGCACAGCATCAGAAGACCGCCACGTGTCGACGTGACGCTGCCGGCGTGGCGTGGCCCCACGAGCAGTGATCATTTATGTTTTGAGGACGCCTTGATCCATGTTACGTGCGGTTCCACACTACGCAAAGCTTCGCGAAACCACTTCTAAAAAACTAGCTCATGATTACTAGAGATAATTTCTTTCGGAGTATATAGCAGAGCTAGCTCCTGAGAACCCTCTCGCCCACCCGTTCGAGCTTCTGTGCTCACCTAATAAAAAGAGTATAGTGTGTATTCCTTATGAAAATATGTATATGTTTTTTGTGAGGCCGGTGGAACGTCACAACTCACCTAATAAAAAGAGTATAGTGCGTGTTCCCTATGAAAATATGTGTCTGTTATTTGTGAGGCCGGTGGAATGTCCACAAAAATTTCTAGCGTGGGTACGAGATGCGCACACTTTTTCTTTTTGAATTGCGTGACCATACAGTTTCAATGTGCACTACTCAAATAGCATCCCTACTATATGTTCACATGATTAATGATTTAATTAGCTTGAGGTTAGGGCCGGGCTGGCATAGCATCTAGGTTTAACATGTTGCATAGAGATTTGTGCTAAGTACCCTGCACATAGCTAACTAGAGCCTAAGAACTTGCCTAAAAATAATTGGACCGAATAGCTAGCTGCTATACTATAGATCTTCTGATCTCCATGCACACAGATGGAGTATCCTACCGGTTAAAGGGCCGCATGTTTGGGGCCAGGAGAGGGCGGCCACATCGCTCAGCCTTCCCTGTGCCATCCTATTCCGCTCTTGTTTTCTTCATGGCCCTCCGATTTCTTCACCATTGCGCTCGTCTGCGATTCCTTCGCGTTCCGAGCCATCCTGCTTCCTTCTCCGCCATTTGATTTTTTATGGCAGAGCGCTCCCACGAGCTGTCACCTCGTGCTACCTGCTTCGCTTCCCTCGCCACGCAGTTTGGCACGTCGTCCTCTTTCGATTCTTCGGTTGTCTCGGTCTTCCGCGTCTCGTCGCGCATACACAACAAAGGGAGCCTTCCAGATCGCTTCAATCATGTACGGTCTTCGTTCCCTCCGCTGCTTCCCCCTCTCCCTCCCTGCCCCCCCGCTGTCTCGTCCTCGTCACCGATGGCTCGGCTTCCCTCCTCTTTCTTCGCTGCCTACCCCCCACTACCACCTCCTTCCTCTTCCCTACGAGCTCCTCCTCCTCCTTCCTTCCATGAGCTCTGCATGCCCTCTAGCCCTCCCCTTCCCTTCCCCGCTTCCCCCCTTATCAGAATTGCAGTATTCAGAGGAATTCCGAAGGTGTTGATGAATGGTTCAAAGGAAGAAGATGAGGTCTGAATGTTTATGAAGAAGGAACATACCAGATTGTTGTAATATCCTGATTATCATTAGTGAGTGCAATAAGATTAGAGAAGGAATTAAGGGAATAAAAAGAGAAAAAAATTTAGAATTTAAAGGGGAATGGGCTGCCAACCCAAAGTCAAGCGAGGAGGGAAAATTAGCCCTTTTGGCCCATGGCCCATGGGGGAACCGGCCACTAACAAAAGGAGAGAGGGGAAAACCTAATTGTGCTACAGTGCTGTAGTGCTACAGTACCTTCCTCTAACCCCCCTTGCTGCTACCTCTCCCTCCATTGCTACTATCCAAGAATAGAAAGGAGGAAGATCCCTTCGGTTGTTGCCGGCCAAAGGAGAAAAGAAGGGGGAGTGGAAGAAGGAGATCTTCGTGGGGATTTCCAGCGAGATTATTCACGTTTTCTAGGGTAATTTCTCTGATCCCCACTATTAATCTAAGTATTTTCGAGGAGATGTTGTCATTTAGAGATTCGTTGACCCTGCTGAAATTGAATCGGTATTCTGTAGTCATCTTGTTCGGCAGATTAGGTCTAGATTGGGGCGAAATCAGAGGTTTTGGTCTCCTAGAGTTGTGTGGGGTTTGTCTTTAGCTTTCTATAGGTTCTTAGATCACCTAATTCGGAGTTGTGGTTTGGGAGATACATCAGTTTCTTTATTGCTTTCCAGAAATCCTGACGAATTATAGTAGTTGTTTTGTTTATGAAGTAAGGATGTGTTAACGGCTGATTCAAGGGGGTCTCCCAACACGATTTCTGTAGGTAATTCCATTAGCTTTCAGGATTGTTAAAGAACACCCTTTTTGGATTTTTAGAACGAAAGTTATGTACGTTTCAATCTTGCTGTCCAGAGTGTATGTCAGATTCTGATGGTAGTTTTGAGCTGTGGGCTAAATTTTGTTAAAGGCATAATCTGAGGATTGGTCCAACTAGACTTTTGAATATCATATTCTTAGATTTCTAGATTGATAAATAAATCAATATTTGGTTCAGCTAATTAAAAGTTATAATATTTCTTGTGCTGCTATCCTTTCTGTCTGTGAGATTATAACTTTAGATTTTCAACTGAATATTAGTCTGAGATGTTTGCAGCATTAGAGGATCTCGCCAACTAGGTTATTGTAGATAATTTTGTAATATTTTTAGAGAATTCAAGAATGCATTTTTATGATTTACAAAGCAAAAGTTATGTAATTTATAAGGCCGCTGTCCAATGTAGTTTCCTGATAATTTGTTGTCTGAATTGAGTAGATCAAATAGTTAAATCTTGGGTTCTTGGCGAAGGCGTTGTAGAGTGTTGTGAGTAGTGTCATGTTACCATGTCGTTCTTATTTTGAGTAACTTAATTGTATAGGAGGAGAGGCTTCGGGATTAGTGGCATCTTCCTCGCCTCCTAACGCGTCGCAACGTGAAATGCAAGTACAATTGAATTGTCTTGATTGTTATTTGTTCAAATTGATTGACGATTATGCAATGAGTTGTCTTCACGAGTTGTGATTAATTCCAGTATTACTTATTTACTTTCATAATTGTTATACCATGATTCTTCAAGAGTATGTTTTACATTTCATTTATTCATTCATGATTCCCCACAGGAGTGGGTAGAGAAGTCCCATCATTCCAATATGGGCAAGTAAGATTCACCATTCCAATGTGGGCAAATTGGATCCTTGTTATGAAATATTCTTCAAACAGGCCTTGGATCCCCGTATTTTGGATAATATGGGCCTGAGTGAACACCGACGGGTGTTCACTGGCTATACCGGTATAAGCAGAAGTGAAGAGCATGCATTTCATACTTGCATAAGTTTCCTGGCATTTTATTTATGTATTCGAATATTGGAAATGTCATATGTTTGTTCCATTGCTTTCTATATTGTTCAATTGTATTTGCTGAGTCGTGGACTCACTCTTGCTAGTTTGTTTTTTTAGGTAGAGACTGAAGGCGACATGTTTTCGGGAGGGAGTAGTCACATGGATAATGTGAGACCCCGGGGTATTTAGCTTGTAATGCTTAGTCTTCCATTGACTCTAGCATCACAAACAAAATATCCCGTGTCTCGAGAAAATGTATACTTCTCAGAATTACAGTATACACACCCTTTTATAAAACATTGCATCCATTCCATACAAGTTCCATACAACTGAACTAAAACTTTACAAGCAAAAGACATACATTATAGTTATTACAAAAGGGAGGCCAACCGGCCAAGAGCTAAAAGAACAGCGGAAGCAAAATGCCATAAGATGGCTATGAACAAGAGCCAGTCGGTTTGCCACACACCCACAAGGCAATTCGACCGGGCCGCCAAGCTAGTCGCACGCACCACAACAAAACTCACAAAAGTCGACCCCTTGGGGATCAACCTCCTCTGCAACAATTAAACAAAGCAAATGAGTACAAAATGTACTCGCAAGACTTACGAGTAACAGACCTAGTTATTACTACATGCAGGTTTTAATCAAAGGAGAAGGTCAAAGGTTTATTTTCGGCATAACACAGATTTTATTTGCAATAAGTTATAGATTGAAGGCAGTTTTAACAATCTGAATTTTATTTGTTCAAATAACAGCGAGACAATAAGTAATAATCATAAAGACATCCTGGAGATGACTAAACCAATAGCCATCACAACAATAGCACGAATTACCCATTTGTACCACCCACATCAAGTTTTAATTAAAAGATTGTAGTCTAGTTCTTGCACGACCTTACCAAGCATGTCCATAACCTAGGACGAGGCTATTCGAATAGATCAAAACCATACAGGGGTGTACCAATGTACCCACACTTCAGATCGTCTTTTTGCCAAGGTATTAAGCACACTTCCTTTGGTATGCCGGCACGGCTAAGTCCTACGAGATATTTTCAATGGAAAATGCTAATTAAGAGCCGCACGCATGGGGGTTAACCCTTAGTGATCTACTGGCGACGAAGATCACAAGGACCCATACGTAGAGTAGGATGCACCGACCCAGCCAAAGCAACTGCGGGTGCTCCCCTCTTTTACTTGTCCCATGTTGCATATAACCAAATATACAACCCACCACGCGACTCATTAATTAATACCTCCCAAAGTACTAAGTCAAGAGAGGTCCCATATCCCTATAGTGTGGTTAGCACGCAAATATCGCTTGGCTTAGTGACACAAGTAACTCGGTCCTTGATGACCTGGGCACCATTCCAGTCACACCATAAGATCACACCATCATACCAATGTACCCAAGTCTAAAATATTTTATTTTCAGTTTTAGATTTCTCAAATAAACAAGGCACAAGGTGATGAACATAAGTAAATAATAAGTTTTGTATGATCAAGGTCATCGACTAAGTCGAATACCGCCCAATTCTACAGTTAACTAAGCATTGCTAAGCATCATATCGTAAAGACAATTAAAAGATCATAAATCATTCACCGGGCTCTAATTCACCAGTGAGAATATAATCTTAGATTTGTGGCAGGGGTGAACAATTTCAGGGAAACAATGCAATAGGATTAGCTACCTCTAATCGACAAAAAATAATGAGATCAATATGATCAAATGATGCTACATCTGCTTGTCTGGCCGGGGATCACTTGGTTGCTGCAGAGGATCACTCTCCAACTCAACAAACTCTTCAGAACCTATCGCAAGAACGTGAAAATCCAATAAGAACGGCGAACACCGAAAAAGACTCAAAATCCAAAATGCTCCAAAATACATGAAACTTACACAGCAGGAAGAGCATGATTTTAAATGAATTTAGCAACAAGAATCATTCAATTTGGACTAAGCATGCAAAAGTTATAGCCTGAACAATTTCTGTCTGCAGGAAAATTCAATTTTAATTGCTATATGTTACTGTTCATCACACAAATTTCCAAAAAGTTTTTGAACTTGAAAATTTTATGATAGACAGATAAGGACATCCTAAGGTCAGCAAGATTGGGTTTACTTCATTTGGAGTTAAAATGAATTTATTATGATTTTTCTAAGTTGTGAAGCTAGGGCATAATTAATTTCAGAGGCAAAGATCACATTAAAACCTATCCTACACTATAGCATATTAATAAAGGAACCTAAAAAATTTGAGTTTACTCAATTTGAAGTTACAGAGGATAACTTATGCATTTTATAAGTTTAAAGGAATTTTGTAGGGCACTATTAATGCTAAAACAAGTTAATACAACTTAAACGATTTTTTGGTACAGAATAGTGTCCAAGCACATTTTTTTAGGTTCAAGTTCAGTTCAACAGGATAATGACAGAAGTTGAATCACTCTAAAAGATGTTAAAATGAATTAGTTATGCACTTTTAAAATTTAAAACAATTAACAGTTTGCAAACAAAAGCTTTCGGGCTTCTCTTGAAAACTAACTCAACCGGGGATGTCTTGGGCCGTTGATTTGAAATCGCACGGCTCACAGGCACGGGAGCACAATACACACGAACACCCATGCGAAAGAACTCCAACGCGCCTTGAGGAGGTCTAGATCGTCAGATCTAGATTTGACGGTCCAGATCTACAAGGGAGGTCCTACGGGTTAAGGTTGAACTGATGGAGGTCCTGACGGCTAAGATCTCACAGAGGAGGTCATAAACGGTCAAGATCTAAATTGAGAGAGGTTCTAACGGCTCAGATCTCCATGGGGAGGTCCTGAACGGTCAAGATCTCCACAGGGAGGTCCTAAACGATAAGGGCTAAAAGAGGGGAGGTCATGAATGGCTTAGATCTCCATGGGGAGGTTCTGAACGGCCAAGATCTCCACGAGGAGGTCCTAAACGATATCTCTATGAAAGCCTAGGGGGTGGTCTTGACGGTTCAAATCTGCACGGGGAGATCCTAGATGGCCAATATCAACAAGGGGTGGTCTTTTGCTCACGACGCAGAAAGCACGACCCACACGTGAGTGACACATAAGCCATTTTAGGATAGCAATTAATTACCCAACAATGATTAGCCATTATTGAACAAGATCTATGTCCTAAAATGACAACGCTTCAGTGCCTATCCGAGTACGACATGGCAAAGAGCCCGAGTGCAAGGAAAAGCTCACCACCGACGATGTGGACCACGCCGGCGTGAACCAAGGGCACCAATGGGTTCACAATAGCGTTGCGCACCCACTGGACCCACTCTCGATGGCGGCGGCGGCCTAGAACGCCGGCGAGCCGGAGAGAGGCGGTGATGACCAACACGGCTAAACTTGAAAAGCAAAAAGGGGCACCGCATTGTTCTGAGAAGCAGGTGCCCAAGCCTCTAGAGACTAATAAGAGGTTACCTGAGGACGGAGAAGGCAAGAAGATAGCTAGGGAAGCTCCGGCGACCAAGTAGCTTCCCGGAGTTGAAGACGATGGAGATAGGGAGGTCTGAGCAAAATGGGAGGGTGAACTAGAGTAAGGATTGCTTCAATATAGCTCATAGAAAGTCCATGAGCAAGTAATTGAAAAGTTGAGATGCTTACTGGCACTGAGGAAGAAAGGAGTGAATTCGGCCGAGGATATCCCAGAGCTCGAAATTAGGCAGCTCCTGTGAAACCACTCTAAAATCAAGTTAGGGGAAATGCTCAAGGTGATTAGAGGAACAAGTTGACACACCAAGAGTTGCAATTGAACCACTGGAGCCCTGACATCACCGAGGAGCTCCAAGGTCCAGCAATGGCGAAAAGGGGCTCTCGGGTGTTTGAGCTTAAGCAACAGAGATGAGAGCTAGGGTTGCAAGGTGTGTCTAAAAGAAGCTGTAATACTCCGGAAGTGTGAGAAACCATTAATCAGGATAAATTAATTTAATCGGTAGAGATTAATTAATCGGGGGAAAGTTTAATTCAGAAAATCTTCAAAACAAGAAAAGAGAGGGGGTTTTCCGCTTTTTCACGCCAACTTGGGCCTAGGCCTTGGCCCATTTGGCCTTGTAGTGGCCGGCCAAAGGGGGGAGATGCCACCCTCCCCAAACCCTAGCCGCCCCTCCCCTTTTCCCCTCCTCCCACTTGCTGCCGCCACCCTCCCTCCACCTTGCGCCTCCTCCATCAGGGTGCTGCCCCATCTCCCCCTCCATTGGCGCCGCCCCAAGCCCTTGGTGCTGCACCTCCACCTCCTCCATTGCTGCTCCTTGGAGAGGTCCTGCTGCTGGCCGGCCACAAGAAGGAGGAGAAGAGAAGGGAGAACAAGGGAGAAAGGAGGAGAAGAGAAGGGATCTTCTTCGGGGTGTTTGATCAGCGTCTTCCTAGGGTTCTACAAGGGTAATGGTTCATCCTCTTCACTGATTGGATCATAGTAGGAGCGTTTGATGCCATGTTCGTTGGATCGAAGTCCTGCTGCGATTATTTAAGTTTCTGTCCAGATTGTTGCGTGGTCTGTTTCGTGATGTTAGAGGCCGAATCTGAGTTGTCCATCTCCTAGAGATATGTAGGTTTTATTCTTAGCTTTCGGTGGCCTCCAAGAACACTGAATTCCGACGTACAGATAAAAAGTTATGTTAGTTTTCGTCTCTGCTATCCAGAATCCTGACGAGAATAAACTGTCAAGTTGTCTTTTAAAATATGAGTGTGTTAATGGAAAATTCAGGGCTTTCACCCAACTAGGTTATTGTAGGCCTTGGTCTTAGCTTTTGATATTGTTAAATAACACTCAATTCGGAGTTGTACATTAAAAGTTATGATCGTTTTCATACTGCTGTCTTATTTATGTAGACAGATTCTGTTCTGCTGTTTCAGTTATCTGTCAGTAAATTAAATTGGCCGAATTGGGTTACCTTGTCAACTAGAGTATTGTAGATATGTCAGTTAAGAATCCATAGAAATTGGTCTCACCTCATTCTGAGTTCCAGACCAATAGATATGATTTTTACCGTTCTGCTGTCCAGTTTCGGGTTGTGCCTGAGTAGTCTGTTTTCAGATTAGAGCTAACTAGTTCATTGTGGATTGTCGGGAAGGCGTTGTAGAACGTTATTGGAAGCGCTCTGTTATATGTTGTATTTATTTCGAGTACTTACTTCTGTAGGCAGAGAGGGTTCGGTTTAGGGACATCTTCTTTACCTACTACCGCAGCACTTCGCGGAAGGCAAGTACATTGACTTTTGTCTGAATTGTAATTACTGGATGTTCGATGTTTAATATTGTGTTTTGTTCGATATGAGAGAAGCTTCAATACTCATGTTCCGTCCACGGGAGTGGAATATCCACGGGAGTGGAGGTTAAAAAATACAAGAGGTTCCAAGGATTATGTTCCTTGCGTATGTTCTTTCATATGTGTGCAGATGATGTTAGTCATAATACTTATGTTCATTAATGCATCCATGTTCATGTTCCGTCCACGGGAGTGGAGTTCCACGGGAGTGGAGTCTAAAGTCCCATCAATTCCAGTATAGGTATGTGAAGTCCCACCATTCCTATGTGGGCAGTTTTGGACACCCGTATGAAACGTTCTTCATACGGTATTTTGGATCCCCGTATTTCGATAAATACGGGCTTAAGTGCACACCGACGGGTGTGTCACTAGCTATACCGGTATAAGCATGTGTGCAGTCCATTCTTTTCATTAAATCCATTCATTCTATTCATTCATACACTCATTCGGGGTATGTTCGCATTCTTTAATGATGAGGTCTTATTCGTACCTGTGGTATGTTCATTTATTCACTGTACTTGCTGAGTCACGGACTCATTCTTGCTTTGTTTGTTTATTTTAGGTGATCCTTGATGCTGGCTCTATCGGGAGGGAGTAGACACGCACTAATCGTGCAAATCACCATAATCAAGTTCAACAATATGATTTAGTTTCTATCTTTCATTCGTTAAGGGATGAACTGTAATAAATAACTTTAAGTGGTGAAGGAAGGATACCTTCTCCATGTTATGATTGATTATGTATTGCTTGTGATCTTCGATCATCCTTCGTTACACTTGCTTGAATTCAGACTATTGTCATGCCATGGTTCTATTAAGTAGTGATTTCTTTATATCATTAGTTGATATTATTCAAATTCTTCCGCATTATGGTTGTATGTTAGATGATTTAGGTGACATCTTGGCTTCCGAATAGCCAGGGTGTTACAGTTGGTATCAGAGCCAGGTTTAGGTCCGTGGTAATTATGTTATTAAAATGACACACTGTGCACAGTAGGTGGGGTTTGGGTAATCCATCGTATTCGTATTTCTAGTGGTGTGTTTCATCATGTTGAACTGTTCTTGAATTGCTTCTGTACTATCATTCTTGTTGTTAATCTATGATCTGCTATGATATTCAATATCTATGAGCTAATACTATGATTGTCATGAGATGATCCTGTATATTCATAATGGAGTATTTTGGTGAAGCGTGTTGTTAACGGATGATAAGAAGTGGAGGTCGTGGTTGTTACTCTGGGATTCACCAGGTTACACCACTGTTTGCAATACGTGGTTAGAGGAGTTTTTTTACCCCGAGCACCATAGTTTCAGGTGTTAAGCGTGAGTTGCTTTAGAAAGTTGTTCTCTTCCTTGATTTCTGAATTTGGCAATTCTTGTCCTGTGGTGGTTGATGAATTTCTCCTGGGTTTGTGGTTCATGATAGTTTATGGTTTTCAATAGATCCCTCTTGGTTCTCTGAAACAATTATTGCTTTTCGACTGTTGAGTTGCTTTTATTACTTGTGGTCGTTGTCAATTGGCAAGATCGATGTTTTCATGGTTACTCCTTCTTTCTCATTGAAAAAGAATGACTCATTTACTCATTTGATAACTTGGTTAGTGAGAGTTTCCCGCTGTAAGTTCGTTTGCATGGGAAAGCTTTGGCTTTATGTGCTTCTTTTGGATTACTTCGAGCGTTGAGGTTTGAAGTCTCTCTTTTGCTAAAGTAAGGTGTTAGAATCCTTTTGTGATGTCTTGCCATGCTTAAAATGAGAAGTTATAACTAAACGAATAAATGGTTACGATATGAGTTACCAAGTCGGGTTATTAGCATGGTGCAATCAATTATTCTTAACTACCATCTATGAAAGTGAAATTGATTAATTTGAAATGTCCTTGTATTTGATACATGTCAGATGTTAAATAAAGACTGTCCATATCTGTTCAGAACCTATAGATCTTACTTAAGAGCTAGATTTATCTATTTCCTGGTATGCTAAAATTGTTGAAACTTGTATAAAGGACCAGATGGGTGCTGGTGTATCGATTCGTGAAACCTTGTTTATAGAAAATTATGTTAGTGAATCTTTAGTCATGTTTGAAATGATTTCTGAACAAAGGTGAAATGTGAATCTATGTTTATATATGGTTACGTGTTTGCAACTGGAATTAGTATCGTATGTACACACATGATTAGTACAATCATCCATTGTTAATGAGTGCTGAAGAAGGTGTTGAGCAACACCAACAGTTGAGTAGATGAATTTCGTAAGTAGTCTTTGATAGCGTGCATTGTGATATTGTTATTGCTTAGCATAATCTGGTTATAATAAATCTGTTTCAACCTTGTGGTTTGTATTCCCTTTGGGAAGTTTTAGGATGGAGTAATAAAGTTTGATGATTCTTGGTACTAGTGTTTGTTGTCGCTGTTATTAAATCGTCAAAATGTGAGAATGAGGTTAATTCTCGTAGTAATTTGATCAAACATGGTGATATTTCCTAAATGATCAAAATTCAAGTTTTGTGTTCTTAACCTTTTGGGGGTTCAGGCTTTATGTGGTAAATGAAGTTTATCGAGTAACGATATGTTGCAAAGTTATAATGGTTCTTCAGTAATGCAAGTGCTTCGATTTTGAATACTTATTCGTTCTTATCTGACAAGGTTCGACATTCTCTTCTTGTGAGGCTTATGCGTTCAACTGTGGACTCCACTTATGTTCTATGAGTTCATTGCTTAATTGGTTTTTCCTTGGTCCCGTGTTCAGTGCGAGTGGTAGATGAGTTTTCTAGTTGGTGAAAGTCGTTTCCATTTGTCTTTTCTTTTAAGAAAGAATCAACCCATTCTTTTCACGTGGGTCTTTCGAAGTGTTTTCTAATTGTTGTTGTGAAATTGATGTTAATACCCATAGTAATTTGATCGCCTTTGGTGATATCGTTCAGATGAGAATATTTCAAGTTTAGCTTTCGTGATATTTTGGAGCTCATGAATCATCTGGTAGTTGAAAATATTTTAAATAAATTAAGGTATTGGATTAACTTGTTGCTTCTTAAGAGATTTGTGTGATTTAATTTTAAAGGCTCTTTGGTTTGAGTTGGCAACATGAGGTTGCAATCAAAGAAGATATGTTGGTTCCTTTAAGAGGAGAATAATCTACTTGCTTTTCGCGAAATCCTATAATTGGAAATGTTTCGAGTTTGGTGGTCTTTGAAGAGGTCTTTGGGGAGGTCTTTGAGGAGGTCTTTGCAAACGATCTAGGGTGGTCTTTGCAAGTATACAGAGGGTGGTCCAAGGGGAGGTCCGAGAGGGTGGTCTGAGCAAGGGGAGGTCTGAGCGCTCCCGAAGATCTCAGCGGTAGATAGGAGATCCAACGGCTGACATTGATCGCGCCTAAAGGATTGAGCCCGAGTGCGCTAGGAGGTTGAGTCCGACCAAGAACTCGAGTCTGACTCGAACCCAAACCAAGAGTTTGACTTAGGGTTTGATATTGGGCTGGAAATTTTGAGGAATTTTTAAATGGAGCAAACTAACTCCAAAAATTCCAAAATTTTTACAGGAACTTCCTGACTTTAAGATTGACCTTATGTAAAACTTCCAGAGATTTTTATGCAAAGCATTTTTCTCCAGAAATTCTGCAAGGTTTGTTCTAGGGTTTGACCAAGAGTCAAAATGGTTTGACTGCCTCTTAAAATATTCAAACAATTTATAAAAATTGTGAAACTTTTCAGAGGGGTCACCCAACCAAGGAAAATACTTCTAAGGAGTTGAACACAAGATTTTCAACAAGAAGTTCATGAATTTAGTCAAATGGGAGATTTGGGTTTTTGATTTCCCACGATTCCTTTACAAGAATTACAGAAAAGTTCAAAAGCAACAAGATGTAAGAAATTTTTAATTTCTACACTTTTTCTTACATTTGAAACACAGGTTGAGAATTGGGATGTTACAGATAACATCACTCATTTCACCAATTTCACTTTTATTTAATGAACCTGCTATTATCATTCAGTTGAGAATTTTGGGATTGTAATAATTGGCGACCTGATGGTTGCTACTGTCTATCGTTATGATTTGGTTGAACTAGACTATACTTTATGTTCTTTTTAAGTATTCTTGATAGCGTTTCTCTTGAATAGCATATTATGATTGGACATACAAAGTTTGTTAAGTTGCTGAAATTTTAATACAAAGTTTACATTTGTTCTCTTGTATGTTGATCTGTAACCTTCATTAGTTGTTAAAGTGTTGAAAGTAAACTGTATTGTTACTTTGTGTTAGAGTTTTAGGTAACATTTTGGCTTTCGCATAGCTAGGGTGTTACAATTGCAAGATACCTTTTCAACCAGAGATCAATGGACAGGAGTAGTCTTAGTATTTACTATTTACATCATTTAGCTTTATTACCGTGAATAGTGTGGTTTTTCAGTTAAAGTTGTTTGTTACTTCCTTTTACTTTCACCTTACTTGTAACCCTTTATAAACCTGAGTATGGAATGAAAACGGCATCGCCCATTTATGCCAATCATCTAGTCTATCGTAGCGTAGAATAAACGCACACTTTCCCCTTTCCTCAGATTCCAATCTTGGGATTTGACAAATTGGTATCAGAGCCGAGCGCTGATCCTTGGAGGTGAATTGTTCTGAAGAGGCTAGGTTTGTGACTCCGATCACTGTAAAATCCCTGGTTGAAATAGAACTAGGCGGCGGCAGAAGTCGAAAACAAGGCAAGGGTTCAGGACCAGTTCCTTGGTAAAATTCCGTAGCCTAATTCTCGATTTGGGGTGGAAGAAGATGACCAAAATGACGTTGAGATTTGAAAGTGATGCTTCTGAACTGATCACGGTGAGATAAGAAACAATGGAGGCCAAGAGTAAAGTGGAGTCGATGCAACAACATCTAGGCGAACTGCAGACACAGGTCATAGGTATGTAATCACAGATGAACAGGATAGAATCGATATCGCAAGGGTTGTTTGTACCACCACATCATGTTCTCGAGTAGAACAATGGAGTGGGTGCGTACCAAATAAGGAATGATGAAACTGCGACTGCAAAAACTCCAGCAGATCCAATCAAAACTCAGGAAATTGAACTGGAAGTGATGAGATGTCAGGACCCGAAAATACATCTCATGAACCCTCTGTGTATTCTGAACTAGTCCCAGATCAGTAGCTAGCTCACACAGGAAACAGTGATGAAATACCACCTATTTATTCGATTTAACTAAAAAGATCTCAAAGTATCAAATAATAATAATAACTGGACCTTATGATCAACATTTACTTAACTTGCCACACAGGGCTAAAGAAACAAATAAAATCTTACAGCGGAACGAAACTCTTGAAATGGCCAATCAACATGTCCACAGGCAATCGAGTGGAGAACACATCCTATTCCGCAAAACCTTCATGGTACTCCTCCTGGTAGAACTCGGAGTTCCCTGGTTCTTCTGTGGAGATTAAGCAACACAGGGCGCAAAGCCATGAGTACTTTGAATGTACTCAGCAAGCCGTGGGGAAATGTATGCAAATAGTATTCATGCAGGGCTTGAATAAAGGTTAGTCAGATGACTCTTTTATGGAAAACAAAGATTTACGATAAATACAATAAATAGATTGAAATGCTGAATTGAAAACAATAATAAGTAATTAAACAATTATTTCGAAACGACTAGTGAGCTTCCCATTCACCCCCAACCAAACCAAAGATAAGTGAATCCCTATTCACCAATCGACACAAACCACCAAGTGAATGACCTATTCACCAAACGAACATTATATTCATCAAGTGAACTTCCCATCCACATTCCGACACATTTTTGAAGAAACTCTATCTCCCGTGTGAAATCCTCGAGCACGTCCATAACCGCGGACACGGTTATTCAAATAGTTTTACACTCTGCAGAGGTTGTACAGCTTGACCCACAAGAGATAGATCAACTTATAATGTCCGTTTAACACACTTCCGAGGTGTGCGACTAAGTGATCATCACAAGGCTTTTACAAAGCTCCTTCTTAACCCGCCTACCGCTAAGGTTCGCCGGGACCCGCATCACGATTCGGAACCCTCTGTATACCGCACTAGTCCAGATCACGCTAGTGCACACAGGGTTAACACAGGTAAATATCGATCCACACAAGCGATAAATAAAGTAAACGATTAGTTTGAATAACAATTAAGGGTTTTGACCTTATGGTCGAGTTTACACTTATTAAGCCACGCAGGCTAACAAGAATAAAGCAAAGAATGAACGGAAAACTCCAACGAGATCCCACCAATTCACCACAGCAACCGATCGATCCGGACCTTAACGAACGATCACCTTCAAATAACTCCTCCTCGAAAGCGGCGTGACTCCTCCTCTTCGTAGGTTTGGGCGCAAGTTTTACCACAAGCGTGAGTACACAACCGTACTCGCAAATCATACCACAGAATGCAATGTATAGATGCAGGCTTATTCCAAAGAAAAAGGCTTATGTGGTTCTTTTGCATAAAAGCAACATTTGCAATTGAATACGAATAATAGATTGAAAACATAATTCAAAACGAATAAAAAATAATAATTTAACAATGGTTTTCACAAAGACACACAGCTAAACAGATTATTTCACATAGCCATATGATTGAGGTCACACAGCTCCCATCCCAACATTTTATGAAAACTACCCCTCGTGTGAAATCCCCGAGCATGTCCATGACCGCGGACGCGGCTATTCGAATAGATTGTTTAACACTCTGCAGAGGTTGTACACTTTACCCATAAGATACAGCTAGTGTAGCAAGCACCAATCATAACAAAACAGTTCAGAAACTTCATCTCAAACATTGACGTTCCCAGTGTGCTTACAAACCGCTATACCAGCTCACATAGAATTGGTATAACACATAACGCTGGACAGGGAAGACGAATCGTCCCGCGATGCAACCACCAAGTAGTTACACCTCCACCCTGTCACACAGCCTAACCTATCCACCTGAACATCAATGCCGAGAATCCATAACTTACTAAGTTAGGCCCGTCCCATACCAGGCATGTGGTCGCATGAAGGCTCGGTTCAATGGCGCACAAAGTTAAGTCCTTAATTGACCAAGGCAAGACTTCCATTTTCTAACTAAGTCACAAAGACCATCATTCCCATCACATAGACCACCATGTCACACGGTCTCCACCACTTGCCTCAGTCTAAATCCTTTACCACCCAGTTGGTTTTAGTGCAACACATGCCATCACAAAGTAATAACACATAGCACACAGTTTTACACAAAGTTCCATAGTCACTTAGTCATAATTAATATTTGCAACTTACATGAGATGTGAGACTCGTAGCATGGCTAAGCAACTGTACTCGCATCTAACCAACCCACGTTGGTGCTATAATAATACCAACTAGTAACCAATCTAGGGTGACAAGGAATTATGACATATAAGGCCAAGGTGTGATAACAATTTGGATAGTAACTATGCCCAAAGCATTTAAATAAATAATTAAAGTAGAATGCATTAATTTAACACAAAGTAATTTGAAAACTGGGTTCAAGATGATCAAAGGTACAACTTGCCTTGGAAAAGGTCTATGTACTGATCTTGATCTTGGGGTGCTCCTTCTTCCACAAAATTTCCCGACGAATCGACGTCTACTCGCAAACGAGACAAAAACAAACAAAACAAATAAATAACAGAGGCAAAACAAGCTCCAAAAATTAAATAAAAATCTCAGATAAATAGAGCTTGAATTTAGACAAATTTAGAAATTTGAATGGGCTCCATCGGAGTTAGGATGCAAAAGTTATGGCCTTTGGAAGATTGAAATTACATAAAATGCTGAAAATCAGATTTTATGAATTTACTGAATTATTTTCCTAAAGGAAAATGAGATTTAATGCGCAGGCTGACGTCAGCAAGGATTTCCGGAAAAGAAATAAATAAAAATAATTCTCTGACATGTGGGACCCACATGTCAGAGGCTAGGCTCACGGTGGACTAGGTCCACCGAGCCTCTCGATCGGGGATCCGGTGAACTGCCCACGTAGGCGCACCCGTGGCTGCCACGTAGGCACCACGCAAGCACAACACCGAGCCGGGCCGCGAGGTGGCGCATATGCAGCGCCGTGTCGGCTTGTCGGCGGCGGCGCCGGGGACCAAGGTCCCGCGACGGCGGCTCGTCGGGCGGCGACGGGGTACCGGGGTACAGCGCTAAGGGAGCACGTTAGTGTACTCGTTGGTCTCGGACAACCAGAGCGCCGCGGCGAGGTCGGAGCGGCAGAGTCGTCATGGCTGTTGTCGGACGAGCGAACCGGTGGTGCTTCGGCGAAGTGGATGGCACCAGGAGCTAGCCTAGGCTATTGCGAAGCCGGAGGTGCAGACGATGAGGTCATGGCGGCACTGACGGCGGCAAGGAAGCTCGCCGGAGAACTTGCGGGTGAAAAACCAAAAATCAGCAACGGCGGCGGCGCAGGGGCTCTCGGGTGATCTAGGGTTGGGGGTTCTGATGCGGGTGTTCATGCGATCCCGGGGGTCCTATTTATAGGAGCTCGGGGGGTGCAGGGAGGCGGCGGCAAACCCTAAAAAGGAGTCCGAGATGGGCACGAACTCGATCTTGCGTTTAAAAGGAACTCGGGATTCGATTCTAACCGAAATAGGCACGGGGAGATTGGGGATAAGATTTGGTGAAGAAAAACGGAAGGTTTTAGTTGGAGATGTCCCGTTGTCGGACGGGGCTCCGAGGGCTTCAATGGCGGACGCGGCCGGGCGCGCGCGAGGGCGAAACCGACCGCGAGGAGGACGACAGCGGTGCGGGGCCCACCTGGCAGTGAGGGCAAGCGCGCGGCGAAGCTGGTGAGAGGGCAGCGCGGCGTGGGCGGGATCGGCCGCATGTGATAAGAAAATGGGCCGGGAGTTTAGGCTCAAGGACTTTGAGATTTATAAATAGCTTTTCTATTTTACAAAATACCAGAAATTCAAATGGGCAATAGAAAATAGCAAATGAACTCAGAAAAATTCTAGAAAAATCTAGAAAATATATCTGAGCACATAGAACCCAAATAAAATAGTTTTGGCTAATGTTCATGTTGGGATTATTCACATTAAATGTTTTTGATTGTAAAGTCCAATATTAAGCTTTTGAAATTAAAAACAAATAAATACAAAGGGTGAATTTTCTCCCTACTAACTATTAAAAGATTTTTAAGCTCAGAAAATTGGGATGTTACAGGTTTCAACACTGAATGTCTTTTCGACCAAACAGGGCCCCCCTCTTGTGCCACCGTGAGAATACGTTTCCCATAACTCACAGTTCACACGACAGAACCGAAATCAAGACATTGCTAATTAGTCAGCCAGACCCGTCCCATCAGGCATGTGGTTGTACGGTTAAGGCCCAGTTCAATGGCGTACAAGATTAAGTCCTTGACAAGTTATTCATTCGAGTCTACCACAAACCCACAACAAGTTCAATCCACATCCCCACTATCCACCAACCACTCGCCCAAGCGAAAACCATTTTATTTAACCAAAACCAATGACATACCCTGTCATGGCTCCCAAATTTTAACAAGAGTGGCTCACCACCACGATTCCATAAATCATTAAGTCAAAATTAATTATTAAGACATATGTGATGACCAACCCATCGTAACTAAGCTGAACTAAGCATATGTACGATTCCCATGTTGGCGATATGAATATATCCAACTAAGATTACCCATGCTATGGTGACAAAGGATTCATGGCATTCAAATAATCAATGGAGGCATAATGACAACATGTAATAACTATACTCAAAACAATTTATATAAAGATAGCATGCAATTGTATAAAACAATATACTTTTGAAATAATGGGTTCAATATGATCAAAGGACCACGAATTGCCTGGGAATAAATCCTGTGATTGATCTTGATCTTGGTATGCTACTCCTTGCTCAAAGCTTTCCGAAGTATCGACGTCTACTCGCAAAACAAACAAATAAACCAAATAAATAAATAACAGAGAGAAAAAAACTAAAAAAATTAAATAAAAATCTCATATAAATAGATCTCGAATTTAGATAAATTTAGGAATTTCAATGGGCTCAATCGGAGTTCGGATGCAAAAGATATGGGCTTTGGAAGATTGAAATCACATGAAATACTGAAAATCAGAATTTAGTGATTTACTGAATTATTTTTCTAAAGGAAAAAGGAGTTATGACGTCAGCTGACGTCAGCAAGAATGTTCAGACGGGACGAAACTGCTCTGACAAGCGGGTCCCACTAACATAGAGATGGACCATGGTGAACTGGTTCCATGGACTTTGGTTTGGGTGGGATTTTGAGTCTGCCACATGACCTGCTGACACAGACAATGATGAGGATGCCACATGGACCAAAGGAGGTGATGTGGCAGCTTAGTTGGCAGCTGACTCGGCACAGAGAGAAACAAAGGAATCAGGGGTAGCCATGGCCGACGATGAAGCTTCGACGTCGATGGCCAACCACAGCTGTGGATCTCCGGGGAGATGGCAAAACGAGATGCTGAGGATATGGCGGAGCTTCAGGTGGCGATGACTCGGCAACTCCGGCGACGAGACGACGACAACGGTGACTTTGGCGGCGGAGAGCTTTCGAGCGATGGCGAACATGGCGATTGAGGGGTGTCTTAGGGAAACAAGAGGGAGCACCGTGATGGCAATGACCAGGGGAGCATCATGGAACAAAGGAGGTGGCCGAAGATTAAGAGAATCGACGGCAAGAAGGTAAATACCGGTGATGGAGAAGATACGTTAGCGACGACAATACGGTGGCTAAGAGGATAAAACAAAAGTGTAGATTAGACGAGAATAGGATTTGGCGCAAGATGACGCGCACAGAAGAGCTAGGGCGCTCACCAAGGAGTAGATCGGGACAGAGGGCTGGCGGTCGATTTTGATGACGAAGACGACAATGGCGGAGCAATGACTCTCGGCCAAAAATAAAGGTCGCACCGCATACCTCACACTAATGTGAACCCAACGATGGCGATGGCGTAGGCTGAGGAGGTCCGACAGCGAAGATCCCCGAGGAAGAAGCTTGCGGCGGCGTCTCTGTGCTTCGGCGAAATTTGACGCAACGAGATCGAAATTGGTGGGGAGGGTTTAGGGTTTCGGGGGAGGAGAACAAGGCAAGGAACTTGACACGGACGACTTGGCTTATATAGCACTGGAGGAGGAGATTGAATCGGGAGAGCTGGCGGCGCAAGGTGTGCAGAGCTTCGGGACTCCAGAGTCCTGGACATGAACATGTTGAAGATGACGCTCACGTGGCAAAATGGCGGGATCACCTGGCGGCGAAATAAACATGGGCGAGGCTACCTCAGCTGGGCTGGCTCGCTCGCACACGCGGGAAAAAAAAAGAACTGGGTCGGGAGAAAAACAAAAGGGGAGGTGGGCTCCGGCTGACAAAGAAATGGTAAGCGGCCCAAGGAACGAAATGGCAGGCCAGGCCGAAAGAAAATAGATGTGGGCCAAAAGAATGGATTTCAGCCCAAGTGATAATCTGAGATTAATAATTAGTTTTCTTTTTAGAAAATACTGGAAAATGCGAATAGCAAATAGAAAATAGCAAATGCACACGGAAAAATTCTAGAAAATGTATCCAAGCACATAGAACCCAAATAAAATAATTTTGATAATAGTTGTTGTTGACATTATTCATATTAAATTGTTTTTGAACTCTAAAAATTCATATTAAGCTTTTAACTTTAGCAGAAAAATCCAAATGATTTTTTTCTTTTAAAACTTCAAAAACAGACCAAATTTTGGGATGTTACAAACCTACCCCCCTTAAAAGGGAATCTCGTCCCCGAGATTCGGGCTGACTATAGAATAGGTTCTGACGTAGGTCTAACCTGAAGACTTACCAGAGGCGACGTCCTGAACTGCTTGTGCTTCTTCTGCAGTTACATGGTTTAGTCTTCCTCTTGAAGCAGTTGATGGAGTCCTGGTAGCTTGATTCGGAGTCTGAGGTACTCCTCTTCCTGCTCCTAGCAAAGAAGTCCTATGTAATATCCCGACTTTCATTTGAGAGTGCAATATAAATTGAGAGAGAATTAATGTAATTCTCCGATAGTGCTAGAAATAATTTTCGGGAGAGAATAATTAATCGGTAGAAGGTTTCTTTTGGAAAAACGTTTAATCAGGAGAATAGAGGGGGTTTTCTGCGTTTTCCCAGCAACCTGGGCCTGGGCCTTGGCCCATGAGGCCTGGCCGGCCATAGGGGGGGGAGGTGCCACCCTCACCCAAAACCCTAGCCGGCCCCCCTCTCCTCCTCCTTTGGCCGCACTTCTCTTCCCCTCCTCCCTCCCTTGAGCCGCCTGTAACACCCCAGCCCGACATGAGCCTAGAATGCTACTAAACAAACTCTAATAATTCCAAACTAGACAATCTTAATAAATTTCGGCAGAACCTCCCTTGTAAAGTTAATTACACGAAGGTTCCAACACAGAGACAATTCAAATATTAACTAAAACCTTCTTCCAAAGACATCAAAAGATAACCAAAGACATGCTAAGTATCTAACATAACTAGAGAGATATGAATTTCTACTACTCATCATTATTACATTTAATCCATTGCATGAGACGAAACATAATAAATCTTTGGGCATCTCGCCCAATTACTAAAACAATTACGTTCTCAAGATCATTCATCTTTATTTAGTTCATGTGGCAAGTGTGTGACTAGCAGACTACTTCCCCCCATGCATGTCGTTCTTGGCTCGGGTACCTAAAACAACAATAAAAGCAAGAGTGAGTCCACAGACTCAGCAAGTACATAAAGAAACTATAACATCAGCATCCATGTAAAGGAGATCAACAATAGAACATCCCATATGCAAATGCAATGCTCAAGGGTCCTTTCTCTTTATCTTTCTTTGTGCATTACACCGGTAATGCAAAGTATGCAACCGTCGCCGCATACCCATGCCTATGCGCGCACGCACAGGGACCAATTGCCCAATACTCCGCAAGTATTGGGGACCTCATGCCCACACTCCACGAGTGTGGGGATCTCGGCCCGTCACATTCATGACGGGATCTCAAGGAAACATACTTGGTCACCACATGACCAAGCCTCAACATGATCTCAATATGCACATGCTCATCATTTAATCATCATCAATTTACCACAAAACGATAACATCATACCACAACAGAGCATAAACATATTTGGAGCATCCACCAATCTTAAACCAACATCATGCCATCAATCTCACTATACTATCACATATCGAAAAGCACACAAACACCAATCAATCGCAACCACGAATCAAACAATGCACTTGCCTTAACCGCGTGCGAATGGAGAACGTGAAGACGGTGCTGCCTCTGGTACCAATCCCCCACCTAATACATTATGAATATAAACTAAGACCATAGTAACGAAAAACATGAATTAAATAAGCGAACTCATCAAGTAGCAAATTGCAACGCGATCCCGACTCCGCTTTCTTAAGTACTGAAATGCCCTCTGTGAACAGTCAAGTTCTAAAATTCATATCTTTCCGTACAGTGGTCAAAATTAGGTGTTCTTAGACTTCATTGAAAGGTAATCAAATTTCCCAACTAAACCTAGTTGGTGAGCCTCCCTGATTCGGCCATCTAAAATCACTTTTAAGCTGATTAACAAAACATCGATTTCACGTCACCCTTTCTGGACAGAGCACTAAAACTAACATAACTTTCAGATCGTTTGTCCAAATGTTGCGTTCTTGGGCTTCCCTGAAAGCTAAGACAATTATCTACAACCTTCGTTATACTGAGATCCTCTAATTCTCCCTTTAACTGATCTCCAAAGTCAGATTACGAAAACCTATCAGAATACTGACAGATTCGCAGAACAATCGCACTAAAAAATTCATAACTTTTGCTACAGAGGTCCAAATAATACGATCTAGCACTTCATCGAAAGCTATTGACGTCTTCTACAACTCTCTAGGAGAAGCCCAAGACCGAATCCACACTTAACTATATCAAAACGTCTGTATAACGCGATCTGTCCTGAGGAGACAGAAATACCGACATTGCTACAACAATCAAATATGCATCTATTCGGGGGCAAACCGGGGTTACCCTTGACGAACCGCTGTAGACCGCGATGCAATCCGTGAATCTTCCCTTCCTCTCTTCTTCCCTTCTCCTTTCTTCCTTCTTCTTCCTTTTTTCTTGGCCAGCCACCACAATGAAGAGGCATCGGAGGAGAGGGGCACCACCATGGAGGAGATGGGTTGCTACAGTACCGTGCTACAGTGGCAGCGCGGGTACTGTAGCACCCTAGGGTTCCCCCTCCTTCTTTAGTTGGTTTCTGGTTTCCTCATGGGCCATGAGCCACTAAGCCTGTTTTTCCTCCACTGGACTATGGGTTGCGTGGCCTATTTCTCTCTCAATTTCTGATTTTTTTCTCTTTTAATTATCTTAATTCCCTCCCTAATTTTTTTATTACATCCACTAACGACAAACGGGATATTACATTCTACCCCCCTTAAAAAGAATTCGACCCCGAATTCTACTTTCACCAATCTACTTGAAAGGAACTGAAATCAACAATCTTTAACGTATACCCAACGTGAACCACTCCAAGTACTGCTCGCACATGCGAGACCGCAATTCACAAGTCGCTTCCCTCTTGGGCTTATGGGATCATATCACCTTGACGGATATCACGTCTTTCACCTCAACACTAGTCTCGACCTTTACAGGTACACTCAACACACGGGACTCAAAGGTAAGGTCTTATTTCTTAGCCAACAGCTCTAACAAAATCTCAAGCTCCGGACCTCTCATGTGCTCTCTCAGCACCGAAAAACACAAGACATTGCGTACTCCGCGCAAGTACTCGAGACGGTCCTAGTGATACGCCAATCTACAAATTCCCGTGACAGGGAATCTATCCAACACACCTTTGGTTAAACTTCCTTTCGGTACCGAAGTACACCGTCTACACAAAACACATAGAACTCTTGTTCCAACTCTCAGTCGATCATCTTACCTATGCAAGCAGCATCTCCTTTACCAAGGGACGCACAAAGAACTTGCCTACCAACTCACTTATCCGAAGAACTCAACTGAGAACAAAGGAGTCAAAATGCATCCAACTCAAAGCCATCTTCCCTTAGAAGAGCCCAATCCAAAATCAATGGATTTACTATGAAATATTTTTTTCCACTTTTGAAATAGGTAGTTTAGAAATAAATGCCACACAAGCCAAAAATGAAATCACTCGAAAAAACCATATTAACCTCTCTTTTTTCTTAACTGGAAGGAATCACACATACTGACAAGAACCAACTCAATTTGTAATTGACATCCGTCATAACCACATAGTTCAAGTAAGAACTAAGAAAACATCTCACTATCCAAGATCACACCCTTTACCACAATCTTTCTTTTAAGAAATCAACTTTATCTTAAACCATAGGATCCCAAATCATCGCATAACGCATTAACTCATTTCTCTTAAATTGACAATCCCAAACCTATGCTCTATCGAACACAAAATCCACAATTATGCAGGTAGACTCTTCCAATCCACAATATCGTACTCTAGCCAACTTCCCCACCGAATGAATTACTTGTCAAAATAATTTCTAACACAACTCAATAGATTTCACCCACCATCACATCCCTTAATCCGTTAAGGATGAGCAATTTGAAATTCACATCACACACTCTCATATACTAGCCTAAAAGGATACTATCAATGATCATCCCACTACTCGGAATCCACTCTTATTCTACCATCTCTACACATAATCATTGGCATCCAAGGTTCTAACATGAGAATGCAAAGCCTAAAATCAACCTCGAAGTCTCCTACAATGAATTTCTGGTATGATTGATAGGAAATCTTCCAATTCATTTACTAAAATTTTACATAGCTCAACAATAACCTCAATCATTAACATCCACGTTCCTCACTAATCAAGTAACCGCTCAAGGCATTTCATGTCACCAATCTTGGACCTTCACTAAACCACACTAATCAAAATTCAACTACACGACCACAATATACCCATTCGTCATACCCTCACTATATGACTAAGATTCAAACATACCCAATCACTAATGTCAATAAATAAATATCTTCTTTGACCAAGATATCCTCGAAGATAATTTAACTCTCATAAGGTCACTTACTAAGGCCGAGTCATACTTGACAATAGCTCAACAATTCCTGCTATCCCTCTAATTAGCATGATACTTAGGTTCCTCCACACCGCGTGTAATACTCCGGAAGTGTGAGAAGTCAATAATCGGGATAAATCAATTTAATCAGTAGCGCTTAATTTTATTCGGGAGTTGGAAATTTTATTAAATTCAAAGTTTTGGGGATCTTTGGAGTATGGACCTCCGGCCCAAGCTCATCCATCCCTTTGGCCGGCCCGGAGTGGGCCATTAAGGGGGGGAAGGTGCCCTAGGGCCCAAGGCCCAAGCTGCCCCTCCTTCTAAACCCTAGCTGCCCTTACCCCCACCCCCTTGGCCGAATTCTTTCCCTCCCCCTCCCTCTTGCAGCCGCCACCCTTACCCCTCCCTCTCCCTTGCGCCTTCCATCTCCTCCTTGGAGCTGCCCATCCATGGATGAGCACCTCCCATTCCTTGATGCCGATCTCCCGCTGCCGGCCTCTCGCGAAGGAAGGGCTGGAGCTTCATGGACTTGTTGATCAAGAAGGGGGATTGAGGTCATCCTCTACAAGGTTCTTCATCGTCTTCCTGGTGCTCCAAGGGTAACGGTTCTCGGTTGTCGTTGTTGGTTAATCGTAGAGGCGAATTTGATTAGGTTTGATCGGTTCATGTGCGGTCTGCTGTAATTCCAATTCTGTCCAGTTTCTTGCGTGGCTTGTTTCGTGTACCTAAAGGCAGAATTAGGAATTTGATCTCCTAGAGTTTTGTAGGTCTTTTCTTAGCTTTCGGTGGCCGCCAAGAACACTGAATTCCGACTTTCGAGTCAAAAGTTATGATAGATTTATTATCTGCTGTCCAGAATCCTGACGAGAATTAGCAGTCTCTGTATAGGTTGATATATGGCCTAGTTAGAGGGTGATTCAGAGGTCTTGCCCATAACAAATTTTGAAGATGATATCACTAGCTTTCAGGATTGATAAAGAACACCTCATTTGGATTTATAGATCAAAAGTTATGCACTTTTCTTTGTGACTGTCCAGATTGTATGTCAGTCTGTCCAGATTGTATGTTAGTTTTATCTCTAGTTTTGACCCGTGTGCCACTTTTGTTAAAGGCAAAATTTGAATGTCGTGCCAACTAGGTTAGTGTAGGTAATTTCATAACCTTTTCAGATTGATAAAGAACGTCCAAGTTGGAGTTGTACAACAAAAGTTATGGATATTTTATTTTAGCGATATTTCTGTCAATTAATTCAGTCAACAGATTTGAGCCGTGGGCCAAATTTTATTAGAGGCAAAATCTGAACTTTTGCCCAACTAGAGTTTTGTAGATATGTCAGTTAAGAATCCATGGAAATTGGTCTCACCTCATTCCGAGTTCCAGACCAATAGTTATGTCAATTACCGTGCTGCTGTCCAGAATTAAGTTATGTAAGAAATTGTTGATTTCAGTTTAAGCTTTGTTTTAATGACTAGAGTCATCGGGAAGCGATGTTTAACGTCGATTAGTAGTGTTGGGTATATTATGTCCTTATTGAAATTATTTTACTTGTTTAGGAGGTGAAGCCTCGGGTTTATGAGTATCACCTTTGCCGACTAACGCGTCGCATCGCGAAGGCAAGTACATTGCCACCCTTAATGATTGTGATTGATGAATGTTTTTATGGTCATGCTGTGATTTTGTATGATACGAGAGAAGATGGATTGTCTATGTTCTTTCATATGTGTTGAATCCATGTTTTGTTATCATGTCTTTCAATATTCGTATTTCATTCTATGCATTCATTATGCATGTTTCATCCACGAAAGTGGATTGCAAGTCCCACCATTCCGGTGTGGGCGGTGTTGGACATTGTCATGTCCGTCCCACGGAGTGGATTTGAAAGACCCATTAATTCCGAATGGGCATGTAAGACCCATTAACTCCAAGATGGGCAATGTTGGACACCGTATGAAACGTTCTTCATACGGGAAGTGGATCCCGCATTTTTGTTAAGATGCGGGCTTGAGTGAACACCGACGGGTGTTTCATCGCTATACTGCGTATATGCATGTGTGCAGTCCATTCCTTTGATTTTGAGCATTCATATCATGTCTTCATATGTAGTCGGTTGTGATGTGATCGAACGATGATGAGTTTGTCTTATTCATATTGAATGATTATCTTATTGATATATGTACTTGCCGAGTCGTGGACTCACTCTTGCGTTGTTTGTTTATTTTAGGTAACCCCGATGTTGGCTCTTGGGAGGAGTAGACACGCACTACTTGTTCACAACATCAAATTCATGTTCAAGACTAAACTTTAGTTCCATATTTCATTCGTTAACGGTGAACTGTAATAATTAAACTATAATTGGAGAAGGAAGGATACCTTCTCCACCTGGATGTTGTTTTATTACTGCGTGTGAACCTTCTTTATTGATGTTCAGTATTAAATAACTTAGAAGGTGAAGGAAGGATACCTTCACCATGTCCTGTTTATCTTAATCTTTGTCTTTAGTTGATATACTTGTTTCAAGTTCTTCCGTATTATGGATGTATGTTAGATGTTTTAGGTGACATCTTGGCTTCCGGATAGCCAGGGTGTTACAGTTGGTATTAGAGCGGGCTTTAGGTCCGTGGTTAATAGAAGAATATTAAAATGACACACTGTGCACAGTAGGTGGGGTTGGAAAAGTACATTGCTTCCGCATCTCTATTATTATTATGTTCATCTGTTGAGCAATTGTTGAATTGCTTCTATACTATCCTTCTTGTTGTTAATCTATGATATGATGCGATGTATTATATCGTGAACTTATTCTATGATTGTCATGAGATGATCATATGTATACTCATAATTGATTATGCGTGTCACTAACGGATGATAAGAAGTGGAGGTCGTGGTTGTTACTCGGGATTCACGAGTTACACCACCGTTCGCGTGACGTGGTTAGAGGAGTAGTGACCCGAGTACCATAGTTTCGGTGTTAAGCGTGAAGTGCTTTAGAGAGTTGTTCTCTTCCTTGATTTACGAATTTGGCGATTCTTGCCTGTGGTGGCCGATGAATTTCTCCTGGGTTCGTGGATCATGATAGTTTATGGTTTTCCATAGATCCCTCTTGGTTCTATGAAACAATTATTGCTTTTCGACTATTGAGTTGCTTTTACCACTTGTGATCATTGGCAATTGGCAAGATTGATGTTTTCATGGTTGCTCCTTCTTTCTCATTGAAGAAGAATGACTCATTTAATCGTTTGATAGCTTGGTTAGTGAGAGTTTCCCGTTGTAAGTTCGTTTGCATGGGAGAGTTTTGGCTTTATGTGTTTCTTTTGGATTACTTCGGGCGTTGAGGTTTGAAGTCTCTCTTTTGCTGAAGTAAGGCGTTAGAATCCTTTTGTGTTGACTTGCCATGCTTAAAATGAGAAGTTATAACTAAACGAATAAAATGTTACGATATGAGTTACCAAGTCGGGTTATTAACATGGTGCAAATCAATTATTCTTAATTACCATCCATGAAAGTGAAATTGATTAATTTGAAATGTCCTTGTATATGATACTTGGTGTATGTTAAATAAAGACTGTCCATATCCGTTCAGAACCTATAGATCTTACTTAAGAGTTAGATTTATCTATTTCTGGTATGCTAAAATTGTTGAAACTTGTATAAAGTACGGATGGGTGCTGGTGTAACGACTCATGAAACCTTGTTTATAGGAAATTATGTTAGTGAATCTTTAATCATGTTTTGAAATGATTTCTGAACAAAGGTGAAATGTGAATCTATGCTTATATATGGTGATATGATTGCAAATGAAATTAGTACCGTATGAACACACATGATTAGTACAATCATCATTTGTTAATGAGTGCTGAAGAAGGTGTTGAGCAACACCAACAGTTGAGTAGATGAATTTCGTAAGTAGTCTTTGATAGCGTGCCTTGTGATATTGTTATTGCTTAGCATAATCTTGTTATGATAAATTTGTTTCAACCTTGTGGTTTGTGTTCCCTTTGGGAAGTTTTAGGATGGAGTAATAAAGTTTGATGACTCTTGGTACTAGTGTATGTTGTCGATATTATTAAATAGTCAAAATGTGAGAATGAGGTTAATTCTCGTAGTAATTTGCTCACCCATGGTGATATTTTTCTAAATGATCAAATTTCAAGTTTTGTATTCATGATCTTTTGGGGGTTCATGCTTTATGTGGTAAATGAAGTTTATCGAGTAACGATATGTTACAAAGTTGCAATGGTCCTTCAGTGATGCAAGTGCTTCGATTTTGAATACTTATTTGTTCCTTATCTGTTAAGGTTCGATATTCTCTTCTTGTGAGGCTTATGCGTTCAACTGTGGACTCCACTTATGTTCTTTGAGTTCATTGCTTAATTGGTTTCTTCATTGGTCCGTGTTCGGTCACGAGTGGTAGATGAGTTTTCTAGTTGGTGAAAGTCGTTTCCATTTGTCTCTTCTTTTGAGAAAGTTTCAACTCATTCTTTTCACGTGGGTCTTTTGAAGTGTTTTCTAATTGTTGTTGTGAAATTGATGTTAATACCCATAGTAATTTGATCGCTTTTGGTGATATCGTTCGGATGAGAATATTTCAAGTTTAGCTTTGTGATATTTTCTTTGAGCTCTTGAATCATCCGTAGCTGAAATTATTTTAAATAAAGTGAGGTATTGAATTGTCTTGTTGCTTCTTAAGAGATTTGTGTGATTTAATTTTAAAGACTCTTTAGTCTGAGTTGGCAACGCGAGGTTGCAATCAAAGAAGTTATGTTGGTTCCTTTAAGAGGAGTATAATCTACTTGTTTTTTTGAAATCTGTAATTGGAAATGTTTGAGTTTGGTGGTGAGATTATTTGGATCTCATGTTTCTTGTGTAGTTGAACTGCGAATAAATATAACGTATTGAAGAATTTTATTGGTTCTTATTTAGTCCGTGTGGTTTGGACTAAAGACCTTATCTTGATCATTGTGGCAAAGCAATGTTAGTCAAAGAATTAATTACAGTGTTAATGGAAAGAGCGCAGTAGGAATATTTGAGAATTTGAGTCAAGTTTTGTAACTTGTGGTTATTTGAATTGTTCATAAACTTTTTTGCTCTTTTCACTCAAGAGTTGTCGAGTTTCAATCGCAATGTCATTCTTCTTGTTGGTGGTTATTTGCTATTCCCTTTTCAAGGGAGGCGTGCACTCCACGGTGAACTCAATTTTCGTTTTCCCAGATCTTCGTTACCAAATTATCTCTTTTGGTCTCGTGCTCACTGTGAGCAGCAACTTTTTCCTGTGTGGTGAAATTTGTTCTTGTTCGCCTCTTTCTTTTGAGAAAGGATCAACCGTTTTGTCTTGGTAAGTTTTACAACTCGTAAGTTGTTGTTTGTTTGGTGGTGGTTAAGTGATTGTAGGGGTGAGATTTTGCTACCCAGTTATTGGAGGAGTAATAGAAGAGGAGTTGGTTTTGACTGAACCTCTTGGAGGAAGTTGATTCGGATGGAATGTATGGTTTGAAGTAAAGTTGTATAATGTTCGACTAAGTAGGACCTATGGTATAGTGTAGTTCAGAACCTTGGTTCATGTTGAAATGTTGGGGATTATCAAATGTATGGAAACCGTAATCAAATTTTATAGAGTAACACTATTGAAGTATCGCGATGTTGTATGAGTGATTCCTAATGATGTCAATGAGTGAGTATGTCGGAATTGTGGGGATCTTAGAGATTTAATCTGAGGATTTCATTATTTGTTATAAGAGGAATTCATTGTATACGAGACTTGGAGGTCGAATTTGAGCTTTGCACTTTTATGCTAGACCTTAGGTCGCTCGATGATCGTGTGTAGAGAAAGGGAATTACGGCGTTTCTGAAAGAGGATGTTCATTGATAGAACCCTTGATGAAGTATATGATTATGTGTCTTGAGGATTTCGACGTGTTATTCTTGGAAGTTGGAGGTGATGATGTATTTGGTTTAACCCTAACTTGAGGATGTTAAATGAAGATGGTTGAGACCGTGTGGTATGCGATGAATTCAATTCCAAGGTTGGAGAGATGTTTTATTCCAAAAGTGAAACTAAGGAAAAGATGTCTTCTTGATTAGTGAAGCGTTTTCTTTATTCTCGCATGAGCTTTGTGTTGTTGACCAATTTCTTTCGTAAGTTGAGTTTGACTCGATTTTGGTATGTGTAGTTCTTATCGGTTCAGAAGAATAAAAGAAGTTTTGATTTGGGCATTCAAGTGTTTTTCCCTTTGGTTTTCGTGGCGTTTATTCGCAAATTGCCACTTGGAAAGTGGAAAGGTTTTCTTGATGAAATTCGATTTCGATTTTTACTCTTGATGCCAGTTGGTAGCGTATAGTTGTGGCGTGAATCTTTCTTATTCGGATATGTTTTGTCGGTAAAAGAGTTTGCTTAAAAAGAATTCGATTGTATGTTTCGGTTAAAGGAGGTGATCCTTGTTTTCGTGAAGAGTTCAATTGAGAGGTGGAATAAGAGTTCCGTGTTCTTTGTGCTTGTCGTGTGGTTCGGTGTCATTGGGTTGTTTTAGCTAGTTGGCATATCGCCGGGTGTCTCGAGTCCATGCGTGGAGTACGTAACGTCTTGTATGTTCTCGTGTTGAGTGAGTACAGGAGATCCGAGTTTGAGATTTCGTTTGCGCCGTTGACAATCGAGTGAGATCTTACCCTCGAGTTTTGTCCGATGAGTGTACCTGGAAGTGCCGGGTTGAGTGTTAGATCAGACGTCGTGTTACGTCGTTGTGTTGTGTTGTATTTTCAGTCCGAGGGAGATGCTACTTGGGAAGTTGGAGTTTCGCGTGCGTGAGATTTAGCCGATGTTGTTCTGGCAGTGCGTGGTTACCGTTGTTCGTTCTCAGTCGTGGTTGTTCTTTCGCTTAAGTGTGTTTAGATTCGGGGTCGAATCTTGTTAAGGGGGGTAGAATGTAATACTCCGGAAGTGTGAGAAGTCAATAATCGGGATAAATCAATTTAATCGGTGGCGCTTAATTTTATTCGGGAGTTGGAAATTTTATTAAATTCAAAGTTTTGGGGATCTTTGGAGTATGGACCTCGGCCCAAGCTCATCCATCCTTTGGCCGCCCGGAGTGGGCCATTAAGGGGAAGGTGCCCTAGGGCCCAAGGCCCAAGCGCCCCTCCTTCTAAACCCTAGCTGCCCTTACCCCACCCCTTGGCGAATTCTTTCCTCCCCTCCCTCTTGCAGCCGCCACCCTTACCCCTCCCTCTCCCTTGCGCCCTTCCATCTCCTCCTTGGAGCTGCCCATCCATGGATGAGCACCTCCCATTCCTTGATGCCGATCTCCCATTGCCCGGCCTCGCGAAGGAAGGGCTGGAGCTTGCGGACTTGTTGATCAAGAAGGGGGATTGAGGTCATCCTCTACAAGGTTCTTCATCGTCTTCCTGGTGCTCCAAGGGTAACGGTTCTCGGTTGTCGTTGTTGGTTAATCGTAGAGGCGAATTTGATTAGGTTTGATCGGTTCATGTGCGGTCTGCTGTAATTCCAATTCTGTCCAGTTTCTTGTGTGGCTTGTTTCGTGTACCTAAAGGCAGAATTAGGGAATTTGATCTCCTAGAGTTTTGTAGGTCTTTTTCTTAGCTTTCGGTGGCCGCCAAGAACACTGAATTCCGACTTTCGAGTCAAAAGTTATGATAGATTTATTATCTGCTGTCCAGAATCCTGACGAGAATTAGCAGTCTCTGTATAGGTTGATATATGGCCTAGTTAGAGGGTGATTCAGAGGTCTTGCCCATAACAAATTTTGAAGATGATATCACTAGCTTTCAGGATTGATAAAGAACACCTCATTTGGATTTATAGATCAAAATTTATGCACTTTTCTTTGTGACTGTCCAGATTGTATGTCAGTCTGTCCAGATTGTATGTTAGTTTTTATCTCTAGTTTTGACCCGTGTGCCACTTTTTGTTAAAGGCAAAATTTGAATGTCGTGCCAGCTAGGTTAGTGTAGGTAATTTCATAACCTTTTCAGATTGATAAAGAACGTCCAAGTTGGAGTTGTACAACAAAAGTTATGGATATTTTATTTTAGCCGATATTTCTGTCAATTAATTCAGTCAACAGATTTGAGCCGTGGGCCAAATTTTATTAGAGGCAAAATCTGAACTTTTGCCCAACTAGAGTTTTGTAGATATGTCAGTTAAGAATCCATGGAAATTGGTCTCACCTCATTCCGAGTTCCAGACCAATAGTTATGTCAATTACCGTGCTGCTGTCCAGAATTAAGTTATGTAAGAAATTGTTGATTTCAGTTTAAGCTTTGTTTTAATGACTAGAGTCATCGAGAAGCGATGTTTAACGTCGATTAGTAGTGTTGGGTATATTATGTCCTTATTGAAATTATTTTACTTGTTTAGGAGGTGAAGCCTCGGGTTTATGAGTATCACCTTTGCCGACTAACGCGTCGCATCGCGAAGGCAAGTACATTGCCACCCTTAATGATTGTGATTGATGAATGTTTTTATGGTCATGCTGTGATTTTGTATGATACGAGAAGATGGATTGTCTATGTTCTTTCATATGTGTTGAATCCATGTTTTGTTATCATGTCTTTCAATATTCGTATTTCATTCTATGCATTCATTATGCATGTTTCATCCACGAAAGTGGATTGCAAGTCCCACCATTCGGTGTGGGCGGTGTTGGACATTGTCATGTCCGTCCACGGAGTGGATTTGAAAGACCCATTAATTCCGAATGGGCATGTAAGACCCATTAACTCCAAGATGGGCAATGTTGGACACCGTATGAAACGTTCTTCATACGGAAGTGGATCCCGCATTTTTGTTAAGATGCGGGCTTGAGTGAACACCGACGGGTGTTTCACCGCTATCTGCGATATATGCATGTGTGCAGTCCATTCCTTTGATTTTGAGCATTCATATCATGTCTTCATATGTAGTCGGTTGTGATGTGATCGAACGATGATGAGTTTGTCTTATTCATATTGAATGATTATCTTATTGATATATGTACTTGCCGAGTCGTGGACTCACTCTTGCGTTGTTTGTTTATTTTAGGTAACCCCGATGTTGGCTCTTGGGAGGAGTAGACACGCACTACTTGTTCACAACATCAAATTCATGTTCAAGACTAAACTTTAGTTCCATATTTCATTCGTTAACGGTGAACTGTAATAATTAAACTATAATTGGAGAAGGAAGGATACCTTCTCCACCTGGATGTTGTTTTATTACTGCGTGTGAACCTTCTTTATTGATGTTCAGTATTAAATAACTTAGAAGGTGAAGGAAGGATACCTTCACCATGTCCTGTTTATCTTAATGCTGTCTTTAGTTGATATACTTGTTTCAAGTTCTTCCGTATTATGGATGTATGTTAGATGTTTTAGGTGACATCTTGGCTTCCGGATAGCCAGGGTGTTACACCGCGACTCTTATTAAACTTCACCACCACAACTCTTCTACACAATCATACTAAGTACCCAATTGTGATACTCTAATAAGTTTATCAAAAGTCCATAATTTCAATAGTCCCAATATTTCAACATGGACAAAGGTTACTGGATCATAATTCGCCATAGGTTCCACTAGTTGTAACACTAATCACTTTTATCTCATCGACAAACTTTCCATTTAAGTAGAATTCTCTCCGGTGTTGTAAGTCAAACCAATTCACATTATCTTGCTCTTCAAATAGATTGGTTCCCAAAATATCAACAATTCCAAATACTTGACCACCTCCAACCAATCACCATGCTACTCTTTATAACACTTGGCAACACAATTTGGTTACTTCCTTATTCAAAAGGAAGAAATAAATAGATACAAAGTTCGACGCAGAAGAAATCATGGCTCCTCGAAGTGAGCACGAGACCAAGAGAAATAGTCAAATAGAAATGATCTCAAAAATGAAATGCGAATCCACGATCGAGGCAAAGTCCCACAAGAAGAAATTTTCCATCTCCATAACTCATAATAAAACATTGCTATGCAAACCCAAGAAACTCTTAAGCTGAGACAACAAGTAAGTTGCGGATTACATTTTTTTTTAGCTCCAACCTCAAATACTTATGGTAAACATTTTCCGTTAACACAACGAAAGCAATCTCTTTGATTACAACATTACTTGCCAAACCAAACAAGAGATGCTTTTAATACCAAATCACATTCATCACTTCAGAACCAAACGGAACCTTTCCATATGTCACATTGCTCAACTAATTTTATCTACTACATAAATCATGAGCCCCAAAAGATCACGAATACGAAACTCCAAACATTTCATTTAATCGTTATTAAAATAATCAACTTACTTTCTCTCTAGAAGAATCATCATCACTCCAACGCGTCATAATCTCTTGTAGAACTTATTACTAACATCAAGAATAATTCACTCTTAACAAGGTTCGTTATCATCAACTCTTCCTTTATAAAGTCCCCAAAAGCTGACCAAACTGTTACATTTCACTTTATCCTCTCATCCTCAATTGAGAGTACACCAAATTCTTACACCCTCACTATAACAACCACCAGATTTTTGAAGGAACCTACTACACAATTTACAAGGTTACACCAAAACCCTTTCATCAAAGACATACTATTATCTGACAATTTTTACCATCGAGCAACCACATGTCACCTATAAAATCCCATCATAAACCTTTCCAAAACAAACACATCATATTATTTCATAACATTTTTGTTATCTCAATAAGATTGCAACAGTCAACCTGTTCTAGAGTATATCTAATACACTACTACACTATCGGAGCAAGACCTCTTTTAACAATGGCATGCAGCCACAATACATCCTTGTGAAACACTCGTGAATAAATCACTTTCAAATTTCAACCCTTCAACTATTCGGAATGCTCATACTTATTTAGTACCCACTAACTCCAATCTAGAGGTTATCATAAACTTTTGATGATTATTCAATCATGGATGTATTGTTGGTCCTGTATCTATTTGTACTCCCACGAGCATAAATAAGATCATCAAATAGCCAATTAAAGAAAAATTCTATATTAATATCTACCAAGACGACAGTCGAACACATCTTATATTTCTCTTCCCGCATAGTTAGATTAATCCATTGAGATCAAATAATCTAACAAGTTTAGCAAACTAAACAACTCTAGGGGTCAAGCACTCCGTTAAAGTTACACAGTTGTTAATAACTCTATTGCTTCCAATTAGGTATAGCCATACACTTAATCACAGTTCAACAAGAACTACTACATGGCACCATCAAATTAGTCAACTTTCCTTCCAGGGATCTTAGTTAGGATCGATTATACACCACATTACAGATCCAACTTGATAACTCATATCATATTCACTAATTTCTCTGATTATAACCTCTCACTTAACCACGAGACGACATCGCTAAAGAGTTTAGCGTTTTCTTTCATAAAAGAACTTTTCAACTTCAAAACTCAAGATACCCAAAAGAGATATATTGAATCAAAACTTTCACGTACTACAGGACTTGCAAAAGGAAACTTTCATTATCCAAATCATCAAGTGAAATAAATGGATCATGCTTTCCAGTAAGAAAGACGAAACTCCAATACAAAGGTCAGTATTGACAACTAACCAAGTCCACCAGCCACAAGAATAACTCAGCAATTGGAAAAACAATAATTGCTTTATGGGACAGTTAAGCCAATAAAACATAACAACCTTTCTCAAAGAAACCCATCAACTGAAATGAACTACTGACCCAAAGAAATTCATTGACCACAACTGAACAAGAGTGGATCAAATTCAAATTCAAGGAAGTGGACAAATTTTTTTTTCAAAAGATACTCACTATTAACGCCTGTACTAAGATATCTGAGGTAACCTCTTCCCTTTTCTCTTACCACGAACAATGGTGTAACCTGGTAAAGCCTAGGGCCACAACCATGACCTCAATCCTCTCAACAAGGGCTGATCTCACTCATAATAATCATATAATCATATTATAGGTATGTAAGATCATCTCATAACAGGAATCATCATTACAACATGACAGAAGCGTAAATGCAATGCTTGACCCACCCCATCCTCTGCACCGGTGTGTCGAGTTTTGATTAATTAACCATTAGCAAATTTTTTAACAAGCTAAGTTACCTAAGTTATTAATCATTCACCACGGACCTCTGACCGCTCGATACCAATCAGAACACCCCAGCCCGACATGAGCCTAGAATGCTACTAAACAAACTCTAATAATTCCAAACTAGACAATCTTAATAAATTTCGGCAGAACCTCCCTTGTAAAGTTAATTACACGAAGGCTCCAACACAGAGACAATTCAAATATTAACTAAAACCTTCTTCCAAAGACATCAAAAGATAATCAAAGACATGCTAAGTATCTAACATAACTAGAGAGATATGAATTTCTACTACTCATCATTATTACATTTAATCCATTGCATGAGACGAAACATAATAAATCTTTGGGCATCTCGCCCAATTACTAAAACAATTACGTTCTCAAGATCATTCATCTTTATTTAGTTCATGTGGCAAGTGTGTGACTAGCAGACTACTTCCCCCCATGCATGTCGTTCTTGGCTCGGGTACCTAAAACAACAATAAAAGCAAGAGTGAGTCCACAGACTCAGCAAGTACATAAAGAAACTATAACATCAGCATCCATGTAAAGGAGATCAACAATAGAACATCCCATATGCAAATGCAATGCTCAAGGGTCCTTTCTCTTTATCTTTCTTTGTGCATTACACCGGTAATGCAAAGTATGCAACCGTCGCCGCATACCCATGCACATGCGCGCACGCACGAGGACCAATTGCCCAATACTCCGCAAGTATTGGGGACCTCATGCCCACACTCCACGAGTGTGGGGATCTCGGGCCCGTCACATTCATGACGGGGATCTCAAAGGGAAACATACTTGGTCACCACATGACCAAGCCTCAACATGATCTCAATATGCACATGCTCATCATTTAATCATCATCAATTTACCACAAAACGATAACATCATACCACAACAGAGCATAAACATATTTGGAGCATCCACCAATCTTAAACCAACATCATGCCATCAATCTCACTATACTATCACATATCGAAAAAGCACACAAACACCAATCAATCGCAACCACGAATCAAACAATGCATTTGCCTTAACCGCGTGCGAATGGAGAACGTGAAGACGGTGCTGCCTCCGGTACCAATCCCCCACCTAATATATTATGAATATAAACTAATACCATAGTAACGAAAAACATGAATTAAATAAGCGAACTCATCAAGTAGCAAATTGCAACGCGATCCCGACTCCGCTTTCGTAAGTACTGAAATGCCCTCTGTGAACAGTCAAGTTCTAAAATTCATATCTTTCCGTACAGTGGTCCAAATTAGGTGTTCTTAGACTTCATTGAAAGGTAATCAAATTTCCCAACTAAACCTAGTTGGTGAGCCTCCCTGATTCGGCCATCTAAAATCACTTTTAAGCTGATTAACAAAACATCGATTTCACGTCACCCTTTCTGGACAGAGCACTAAAACTAACATAACTTTCAGCTTGTTTGTCCAAATGTTGCGTTCTTGGGCTTCCCTGAAATCTGCGACAATTATCTACAACTTTCGTTATACTGAGATCATCTAATTCTCCATTTAACTGATCTCTAAAGTCAGATTACTAAAACCTATCAGAATACTGACAGATTCGCAGAACAATCGCACTAAAAAATTCATAACTTTTGCTACAGAGGTCCAAATAATACGATCTAGCACTTCATCGAAAGCTATTGACGTCTTCTACAACTCTCTAGGAGAAGCCCAAGACCGAATCCGCACTTAACTATATCAAAACGTCTGTCTAACACGATCTGTCCTGAGGAGACAGAAATACCGACATTGCTACAACAATCAAATATGCATCTATTCGGGGGCAAACCGGGGTTACCCTTGACGAACCGCTGTAGACCGCGATGCAATCCGTGAATCTTCCCCTTCCCTCTCTTCTTACCTTCTCCTTTCTTCCTTCTTCTTCCTTTTTTCTTGGCCGGCCACCACAATGAATAGGCATCGGAGGAGAGGGGCACCACCATGGAGGAGATGGGTTGCTACTGATCTTGTGCTACTGATGGCGGCGCGAGTCTTGTAACACCATAGGGTTCCCCCTCCTTCTTTAGTTGGTTTCTGGTTTCCTCATGGGCCATGGGCCACTAAGCCTGTTTTTCCTCCACTTGACTATGGGCTGCGTGGCCCATTTCTCTCTCAATTTTTGATTTTTTTCTCTTTTAATTATCTTAATTCCCTCCCTAATTTTTTTATTATATCCACTAACGACAAACGGGATATTACACCGCCACCCCCTCCTCTCCCCTAGGCATCCACCTCCCCTCCTGTCCACCAAGATCTAGCACCTCCCCTCCATTGGTGGTGCCTCCTCATTCTGTCCAAGGCGGCGACGAAGGAGAAGCTTGGGTGTGCTTGCCAAACATGAAAGGAAGGGATCGGGGAAGGAGGAGTTCTTCATGGGGTTTGATCAGCGACTTCCTGGTTGCTGCAAGGGTAACAAATGCCGATCCTCATCGTTTGATTAGTGGTAGATGTGATTTGGTTCATATTTGATTAGATCGTATTGCTGCGAGTAGAAAGTTAATTCTGTCCAGAATGTTGCGTGGTCTGTTTCGTGATCTTAGAGGCCGAATGTGAGTTATCCATCTCCTAGAGTTATGTAGGTATTATTCTTAGCTTTCGGTGGCCACCAAGCACACTGAATTCCGATGTACGGATCAAATGTTATGACATTTTCCATCTCTGCTGTCCAGAATCCTGACGAGAATAAACTGTCAAGTTGTCTTTTAAAATATGGATGTGTTAATGGAAAATTTAGGGCTTTCACCCAACTTGGTTATTGTAGGACTTGGTCTTAGCTTTTGATATTGTTAAATAACGCAAAGTTTGGTGTAGCCAATTAAAAGTTATGGCACTTTCCGTGCTGCTGTCCAGAATTGCTGGAAGTTCTGACAGATAGTGTTTGTTGGTCTAGTGGAGATTCATACATATAGAATTCGAGATTTCCATCAACTAGGTTGTTGTAGATAATTTCATTACCTTTCAAACGAATCTAAGAACACCCTTTTTTGAGTTTTAGAGCAAAAGTTATGCCTTTTTTACCACTGCTGTCCGATAAGGCTTTCTGCTAGTATGTGGTTTATTCAAGCAATGGTTACAATTTAGATGATGGGGTTGGGGTAAGTGTTAGGGGCGATGCGAGTAGTGTCATGATGACTTGGTTCTTATTGAGTAACTTTGGTGTAGGGGGTGAGGCGCCAAGGTTAGTGGCTTCTTCGTTGCCTCCCAACGCCTCGCAACACTAAAGGCAAGTACAATGACTTTTGTGTGATTTGTAACCACTGGATGCTCGTTGATTAGTATTGTGCTATGTTGATGTGTGAGAAGTTTCAATGTTCAAGTTCCGACCACGGAAGTGGAATATCCACGAGAGTGGGGAATACAGTAGTCAAGATGTTTCAATGATTATGTTCTTTGTGTATGCTCTTTCATATGTGTGAAGATGTTATTAGTCATTATTCATAAATTTATTCATGCATCTATGTTCATGTTCCGTCCACGGGAGTGGAGCTCCACGGGAGTGGAGTCTAAAGTCCCATCAATTCCAGTATGGGCAAGTGAAGTCCCACCATTTCAATGTGGGCAGTTTTGGACACCCGTATGAAACGTTCTTCATACGGTATTTTTTGGATCCCCGTATTTCGATAAATACGGGCTTGAGTGAACACCGACGGGTGTGTCACTAGCTATACCGGTATAAGCACGAGTTCAGTCCAACCAGTTCATGGCATCCATGCATTACAGTTCTTTCTTTTAGATATTTCTACTGTGCCATGTTTCTATGTGAAGTATGTTCTTGTATTCGTTGTACTTGCTGAGTCCCAGACCCACTCTTGTTTTGTTGTTTGTTTTAGGTGGCCGGTGATGATGACTCTTTTGGGAGGGAGTAGACTTGCACGAATCACACTACACTATATTCCATTTTTAATAATAGAACTTGGTTAATTTCCTTCATTTGATTAGTGATAAATTGTAATAATTGAGGTGACATGTGGATGATGTCTCCCGTTTGGTTATGGATGTTTATTTTTCCGCTGTGGTATTTGACTTGCATAGGTTCAGATTATATTTGTGCTACTATGTTTTGAGCGGTCCTCCTTCCTTTCGTTATAGCTTGGATTATTGCTTCAATTCTTATGTTTATGGATGTATGTTAGATTCTTTAGGTAACATTTTGGCTTCTGGATAGCCAGGGTGTTACAGTTGGTATTAGAGCGGGCTTTAGGTCCGTGGTGAATAAGTTAGCAACTTAGGTAGCTGAACATGCTAAAAATTGTTAATGGTCGATTAACCTAAAACTTGACACACTGGTGCACAGTAGGATGGGATGGTTCAAGCATTTCGTTTCTGTTTCCGTTATGTTGCCTTGTTACTCTATGATACGATATGATCTTCTATACCCATGAATTTATTTTGTGATTGTTATGAGATGATATTATGTATTCATAATTGATTATTGGCTATGGGTGACGTTGAGGTCGTGGTGGTGGCCCTAGATTTTGTCAGGTTTCACCACCGTTCGTGGGAAAAGAATAAAGTAGTATCTACCCCGAATACCATAGTTGAGTGTTGAGGGTGAGTTTCTTTAGAAAATATTATTCTCTTCCTTGATCCTGAATGTGGTCAGTTCTGGTAATAGTTGCGGTTGATGAAGTTTTCTTGAGTTAGTGTTTTACATTTCTTCTGATGAGTTTTCATTGGACTTTCTTGGTTCCATAAATTGACTACTTGTCCCTCGGACTGTTGGTCTAATGTTGTTTCTTGGGAACGTTGGTTATTGGCAAAAGTTATCTTTTCTTGGGAGTTCTGCCCTTCTTATTGGAAAATGTGATTCATTTGTTCGCTTGGTATTCTGGATACTGAAAGTTGTATGTTGCAAGTTCTTTAACATATGAAAGCTTTGGCTTTATGTATTTCTTTTGGATTATTTTGAGTGTTGAAGTTTAATACCTCTTATGAAAGTATGTGTTAAAATTCTTAAGTGATGTCTTGTCATGCTTAAGTAAGAGGTGTTAATTAAATGAATTAATCGTTATGGTATGAGATATCAGATTGGGTTATTAGCTTTGTGCAAACAGTTTATTCTTAACTTGTATCCATGGAAGTGAATTGATTAATTTGAAATGTCCTTGTATTTAATACATGATGAATGTTTAAATAAGGGTCTATCCATAACTGTTCAGAACTTATGATTTGTTAATAAGTGTGGAATGTTGGTGAACCAGTTTGATCTTTACGATCGAGTAATCTGCTAAATTTGTTAGCTGAATTGGAGTTTTGGTCCTTTTTTCGGTTATTCTAACCGCTATTGATGGATAAGTTAAGGATGCGTTCGAATGTTGCCTTGGTAGATATTAATCTTGAACCTGTCTTCTATTTGTATACTTGATGAACTTATTCAAATGCTTGATTCACCTAATTTTTTCATGCTAAACTGATGTTATATGTATTAAGAAATGAATGAAGGAAGATGTATCGACTTGTGAGACCTTGTCTTATGTATCCTATATTATTGAAGATTAAAGGATTTCGTTCTAATTTCTGGACTCAAGGTAGGATAGTGAGTTTATACTCATAACTGTTTTTGTGATTGCAAACAGAGCTAAGACCATGAATGCTTCCATGATTAAAATAATCATCAATTATTTACTGTAATAGTTAGAGTACAATTAGTGTGTGCTAAATTGATGTTGAGAGTTAGTAAGAGTTAAATGAACGAAATTTAATAAGTGATTTATATTGGTGTGTTGTTGTGAGATTGTCATGCTCTAGTATGATCTTGTTAAAAGAGTTTTGTTTCAACATTGTAGCTTGAGCACTAGGTTTGTTTTACTAGAGCAAGTGGTTATTGTAATCCTATTGTGATGATGGAATTATTATGTCACGATTGTTGTGTTTCTTTTGGAAAATTTATTGATGGGATAATAAGGAATGTAGAATTTTGCCAAGAATGTAGGATTTTGATGTTAATAAAATGGTCGGAAATGTCAAAGTGATATTGAACCTTTTATAGAGAAAGAAATGTGGTCACCTTTCGTTGTGTCTCTTAAATGAAGATAATTCAAGTTTTGAATTCGTAATCTTTTGGAGTTCAAGAGTTTTGTGGTAGTTGAAATTTGTTGAGTAAAGCGACGTATTGTAGAGTTCTATTGGTTTTTAATTTATTCAAGTGATTTGATCTTAAATACTCGTTTGTTTGAGTTGGCAAGTAAGGTTGTATTCAAAGAAAGTTGTTTCTTTCCTAAATGAAAGAGTGTAGTAGAAGTATTTGAGGGTAGAATCAAATTTTGTAACTCGCAGTTTATTTTATGTGTGCTTAACCTTGTTGTTTGGCCGCATAAGAGTTATTCTAGTTTCAGAAAGCAATGTTCTATTCTTATTGGTTGAGGTTTGAAATTCTCTTCTTGTGGGACTTATGCTCTTAACTACTGACTTTCCCTTATGTTTTTCGAGTTCTTTGCCTAAGTGACCATTTCCCTTGGTCCTGTGTTTACTTCGAGTGGTAAATGTTTTTCTAGGTGGTAAAAAAATTGTTTTCATTTGCCTTTTCTTTTGAGGAAGGATCCACCGATTCGTTTCGCAAGGGTCTTTCAAAAAAAATATTTATTATTTGTTGTTGTGAGATCTTGGATTGCAAGTTATTTGAAGAGCATTGGAGGATGAATTAATTTCGTGATATAATTCTGGGAGAGCATTTTATCTCATTAGAATGTTGTCTTTGGAGGCTAAACCGATTGCATTATTGCAACTGGTAGAATCTATAGTGAGACGTGGTCCAAGTTCTTTTGTTCATTTCAATGGAACATAGAATTATGAAAAGTATGGAGATCTTGATCAATGTATTAGTGTATCGCGATTGGGTACCTTGTAAGGTTGTGTATGAGAATTAAGATGGTGTAGTTTAGTGAGAGTAGATTTGCGAAGAAATCTAACCGTTATAGCCATTGTTGGACTAGTAGCGAATGTTGAGTTATTGTCAGGAATGACTGGGACTTAGTGAGTATCTCTCTAAGAGTTAGAATTGTTCTAAAGACAGTTTGGTCGAGAAAATATTCCATGTTGACGTTAATAAGTGAGTATGTATGGATTTGTAGGAATTTTTAGTGATTTAATCTGAGGTTTTCCCTATCTTCTATATGAGAAGTTCATGGTAGGAGTCTTGGAGTTTAATTTTGGGCTTCACATTCTTTTTGCTAGGACCTTGAGTCTCCCAATGATTATGTGTAGAGGAAGTAGAATAAGGGTGGATTCTGAACAATGAGATGAACATTGATAGAACCCTTTTGATGAAGTATATGAATGCGTGTGTCGAGGATTCCGAGTTGTTTATTCTGAAAAGATTGAGGTGATGTGGTTGTTTGAGAGGACTATTTTGAGTTGGCTAGAGTATGTTTAGTCGAATCAATAGAGTCTCTCCACAAAGGTGTGGATGATGTATTTCAGATTAAGCCTAACTTGAGGAGGTTAAATTAAGAGGATTGAGCTCGTGTGGTATGCGATGAGTTCGATTTCCAAGGTTTGAGAGAAATTTTATTCCTAAAAGAGAAACTGAGAAAAAAGACGTTTTCTCCGGTAGTGAAGCATTTTCTTTATTCTCGTTTGAGTTGTGTGTTGTTGACTGATGTCTTCCGCAAATTGAGTTTTGCTTTATGTTGGCATGTGTGGTTCTGATCAGTTCAAAAAAAATGATTGATTTGGTTATTCGAGCGATTTGTCCTTTGGTTTTTGTGGCGTTTAAATCGCGAACCGCCTACTTGGAAAGTGGATAGTTTTTTTCGTGATAAATCTTCGATTCTGGATTTGACTCTTTTAGTACCGAGTGGGCATTGGGTGGTTGCGACGGGAATCCTTACTTCCAGTTGACTCTGTTTGTAATAGAGTTGTTCAAAACAAATTCTGTTGTGTGTCTCTCGTTAAAGGAGGTGATCCTTGTTTCGGTGAAGAGTTCGCTTGGGAGGTGGAACAAGAGTTCCGTGTGCTATGCGCATGTTGTGTGGATTGGTACAAAGGGGTGGTTAACCCAAAAAATACTTTGGTTTGTTCTCGACAATTGCGGGGATCAAGAGGTTGGCGTATCGCTAGGACCGCCACGGGTCCATACGCGAAGTACGCATTTTCTGGATTGTTTTGGTGCTGAGTGGGCACCTGGGAAATGCGGAGTTTTGATGTTTCATTAGATCGGTGGTCCAGCGAATAAGACCTCACATCCGAGTCTTGTCCGGTACGTATGCTGGAGAGGCTGAAACGAGCGTTGAGGCATAAGACGTTGGTATCCGTCGAGGTGCCATTGGTCGCGTCGATGTAGCGAAGCGACTTGGGAGCTGAGTCTCGCTGAGCGGCGGTATCGATTTTGTTCGCAGCAGTGCGTGTTATCGTTGTTAAGTATCTCAGTCGCGGTTTTCCTTCGTGTAGATCGGCGTTTAGATTCGGGGTCGAATCCTGTTAAGGGGGGTAGAATGTAATATCCCGACTTTCATGTAACATCCCAATTTTGGGCTTGTGTTTCAAATGTAAGAAAATGAGTAAAAATTAAAACTTTTTCTTACATCATGTATTTCCTGTATGTACTAATCAATTATTGTACAAGAGTTATGGAAATACATAGTCACAAGTCTTTGATCCAAATCTTGATCCTTCAAAAACATTCTTGTTCCATCTTGTGATAATCTCCTAGAAATATTTTTCCTAAATTCTTGGGTTGGTATGTGACCCCTCTGAAAAATTTCACAATTTTTAGAAATTGTTTGAATACTTTTGGAGGTCAGTCAAACCTACTCAAATTCTGGTCAAACTGGGGACCAGCACCTTGTGGAATTTTTGGAGGAAAATGTATAGCACAAAAACCTCTGGAAATTTTATACAAGGTCAATAACTCAGCTAGCAAGCTCCTGTAAAAAATTCATAATTTTTGGAGTGAGTTTGCTACCTCAAATAAATCCCCAAACTTCATATTGGGTTGAAACCCAAAATTAGGGCTGAGTCAGACTCGGGCTCGAGTCAGACCCGAGTCCGATCCAGTCAACTGACTCGGCTAAGTCGAGTCGCCAGCGCCGTCCAGACCTTCTCGTGTGCGCACGTGCTAGGCCGTTGGATTCTCATCCAGTGCCCCAGACCTCCCCTCTGATCTCAGCGCCTCGGGGTGGTCCAGGCCACTGGATCTCTATCCTGCAGTCACGACCTCCCCAGGACCTCCTCTCCGCTAAGACCTCCTCTGCCTCGGGAGATCAAGGACGTCCAGGACCTCCCCAAGTGCATCAGGGACGTCCAGACCTCCTCACCCTGTTTTCTTCTCCACGACCTCCCCGAGGTTTGGTCATCATGGTTTTCGAGCTCCTGTGCCGGTGTCAGTGTCAGAGTGGTTGGGAGCAGTGGCCTGTCACTTTTTGGTCCTTCCCAACGTCTCTTTCTTCCACACATTTAATGTGTCAGACCTTTTGCCCTAAAAGAAGTCAGCCCCTACCAGCTCCTGTCACATCTAGCAAGTCCATGGCAGGGTGTGTGCACCTGAAGCTTGCTCTGCCCATGGCTTTGCTCTTTTGTCTACATAAGACCCCGAGCTCCTCCCTGTCTCCTTTAGTCTTTCTCTCCCTCCACCAAACTTCAATAACACACCATTGTCGGTTTTTGAAGTTCTTCAAGATCACCCGAGCTCCTGCGGTTTAATTGCCAACTTGGTTTCCAACTTGTTCAATTATCCCACCTGGGGCATCTTTTCTTAACCAAATCGATTGGTTTCAGGGGAGGTTATTGTGGGGACCTGTTCTTCAACGCCGTCCCTGCTTTCTTCTTCGTCTCTGGCGAGCTTGGTCACCGAAGCACCTCCTTCGGCATCAACCTCTCCTCCGAGCTCCTCTGGACCTCACCTTGGCCCTGGTGAGTCCTCTTTAGTCATTTAGAGCTCAAGGTTTAGCTAGATTAGAGCGTAGCAAGCCTTTTAGTGTTGTCGGTTTTGACGAAAACCTAATTACCACCCTCTCCGGCTCGCCGGCGTTCTGAGCCGTCGTCGCCGTTGAGAATTAGCCCAGTAGGTCCGCGGTGCTTTTATGATCTTAGTGGTGCCCTTGGTTCCCGTCGGCGTGGTCCACGTCGCCGGCGGTGAGCTCCTCTTTGACCCGGGTGTTTGGCCGTGTCATTTTCGGACAGGCCCTGTAGCCCAATGATTGGTATTAAAGGTTGTCCGAGGTAGTCCTTTATTGCTGTCTTGCCGGCAGTGCGCGCGTGCCCTCTAAGCCCCGACCTCCTAGGGTAATCGTAGCCGTTTAAAGAGCACCCCAGGATCAGATCTGTGTCGTAGAGCGTTATCTGTGAAAACTCTAATTCTTAGGACCTCCTAGAGTTAATCTTGGCCGTTGAAGACCTCCTCAGATTAGCTCTTGGTCGTAGGATCCCTCTCTATTAAAACCTAGCGCCAGGACCTCCCCTTTTGTTTTGATCCTAGCCGTCCAGGACCACCCTGGTTAAATCCTGGCCGATAGGACCACTCCTGCGCAAAAAGACCTCCCCGTGGTCATTTTGTAAAGACCACCCCTAAAGACCACCCTTAGGGTCCTCTTTGTAAAAGACCACCCCTGGTCTTTTATAAAAGAAAAGCCTCGGACCTCCTCCAAGGTCCTCTTGGCAAAAGACCTCCCTCCGCCTCGATCTGGACCGTTCAGGACCTCCCCAGATCCGTCTGAGCCGTCCAGATCTCTTTCCGTTAAAACCCTGTCGTGTAGGACCTCCCCGTTGAAATCTTGGCCATCCATGACCTCCTCAGTGAGATCCCTATCGTCCAGGTGTCTCTCGGTTAACTTACCGCCCAGGACCTCCTTCGCTAGATCGTGGCCGTTAAGACCTCCCTTGTGAGATCTTAGCCGTCATGACCTCCTTGGGTGGACTCTAACCCGTAGGACCTCCCTCTGCAGATCTTAGCCGTTCATGACCTCCCCCTAGAGATCTTGACCGTCTAGGACCTCCTCTGTAGATTTAGCCTTAGGACCTCCCTTAGAGCTCGGACCGCGGATCTTGATCGGCGGTCCACGACCTCTGATAGGCGCGAGGACCTCCTTTGCGTGCGCGGTGCATGCACTGGTCGTGGCCATTGGATCAGATCTCAACGGTCCAGACCTCCCCAGTGCGGGAGGAGGTCTTCTGTGCTCTGTGTTTCGAGGTCTGTGGCCGTGCGGTGAAGGATCGACGGCCCACGACCTCTCCTTTGTCTTTCAGTTCATTTGGACCTCCCGAGAGCTTGCATTTTCTAAGTCTTTTGATGTTTCAAATTTCAAAAGTGCATAACTTTGTCATTTTAACTCCTTTTTGAATGATTCCAGTTGTTGTAGCTTTGTTATAGTATGACCTTTAATCTGAGAATGAATTTAGGCACTGTTATGTAGCAAAAAACGGTTTTAACTACATGATCTTGTTTAGTGAATAATGATGTCTAGAAATTCTTTGAAAATTTGTAAAATGCATAATTTATTCTCTGTAATACCAAACTGAGCAAACTAAGTTTTGTTAAAACCCTCTAGGAATGTACTGTAATATAGAATAAGTCTTCATATGATCCTTGCCACTGAAATTAATGATTCATTAGTTTTAGAACTTAGAAAAATCATAACTAACTCATTTCAACTCCAAATTGTGCAAACTCAGTTTTACTGTTGTTAGGATAACCATATCTACCTACCATAAAAATTTCAAGTTCCAGATCATTCTAGAAATTTTCGTCATGAACAGTAACCAAAATTAATTTAATTATGATTTTTCAGGCTGAGAGAACTTAGATTAGCCATAACTTTTTCATGCTAAGTCCAAATGAAGTGATTCTTGTTTCTAAAATTGTCTAAAATTAGCCCCTTGCTGCTGTAGAAATTTCATGGGTTTTGGTTGTTCTTTGCTGTTGAGTTCTTTTTGGTGTTCTTCGTTCTTATCGATTTTTATCGCCTTTTCGCGTTAGGTTCCGAAGAGAACTTTGAACCTGAGCACTCCCCTCTGCAGCAAGACCAATCCCAGCAAGGCAAGCAGTTTGATCATGTTAATCCCAGTATTTTAAGTATTTATGTTGATTACAACTTCTATGTATGCATTGCTACTTTGTGTTAAACTATTGTCGTTAGTTGGCCTAGTAGATGCATTTCCTTAGCAAATGATTATCCTCTACTACCGTGAGCCTAGGTTATTGCTGTGATTTAGAGTTCGTGGATGAGCTCTTGTCACTTAGTAGTTGCGAATTAATTGCTTAGCCATGCTTAGCTTCCGGTAGAAATGGGTGGTTATCGACTTGTCGATAACCTTGATCACATAAAACTTATTATCACTTATGATTTCAGCTTTGTGCCATGTCTACTTATGAAAACTAGAACTGAAAACAAAATGATTTAGACTTGGGCACAATGGTAAGATGGTGTGATTTTGGGTGTGACTGGAATGGTGCCCGGGTCAACAAGGACCGAACATCTTGTTACACTAAACCAAGCATTTTTAGCGTGCTAACCACACTAGAGGGTATGGGACCTCTCTTGACTTAGTACTTTGGCGTGTATTGGCTCCGGGTCGCAGGGAGTCACAGGAGGGATGACGTTGGGAGCATTGTAGTGTCCGAAAGACTTCACCCGTGATGGTATTTGTTGTCTTTCGGCTTGCAATGTAAGCGTATGGATTTCCATCCATACGAGCGGCTCGTAGTCAATGCACAAGATTGGAAATGTCTCGTAGGACTTAGCCGTGCCGGTATACCTTCGGTAGTGTGCTTTGTGGCTTAAAGGCGGTGCAAGTGTGGGTACATTGGTACACCCTGCAGGTTAAAACTATTCGAATAGCCTCGTCTAGGTTATGGACACGCTTGGCAAGGTCTTTCAAGAGTTAGACTACAACCTTTTAATTAAAACTTGATGGGTGGTACGAATGCGGGATTAGTGCTATGTTGTGGTGGCTATTGGGATAGTCACTTCCAGTGGTTACTTGTATGTATCTTTATTTATTTATTATTTTGACAACAAAATAGATTTGCAAACTTGCTTTTAAATGTATTACATTATTGCAAATAAAGTTGGCTTTGTGCAAAATGAGACATACAACCTCCACCTAAATAAGCTTGCATGTAGTTTATGAGCAGTGCGCTATTCCACACGTCGGTCTTGCAGTACCTTTGTGTACTCGGTTATCTTGCTTAAATGTATTTGTTGCAGAGGAAGAAGGTGAGCTTGAGGGCCTCACTACGTGAGTTGTCTTTGTGGTAGCCTCGAGGCGTCTAGCTTGGCGGCCCGGTCGGTTGCCTTGTGGGTTGTGTGGCTAACCGGTCGACTTTTGTTCTAGCCATCTTATGGCACCTTTTGCTTCCTGTAATATCCCGAATATCAATTTGAGAGAATATATTATTCGGGGAAGAGAAATTTATTGAATTTTCAAGTGCAATATAGTTTAGAGAGGGATTTCTCTTAACAGGAAAGTATCCATCAGTGATTATGTAATATCTGTTTAACATTAGAGAATTAATTGAAATGAGAAAGGTATTTAACAGAATTAAAAGAGAAAATCAGTTTTTTAGAGGAGAATTAATCTTGGGCTTTCGGCCCACGTTGTTTGGCCCAAGTGGGAAGTTGGTTTAAGAAGGGGCCAACCAAACCCTAGGTCTTTTTTACTGTAGCACGCAGCTACAGTACCCGCCGCCCCTGTAGCAACCCTCCTCCCCTTTGCTGCCACGCCCTCCATGTCGCCTCTTTTGCTGCTCCTTGCTACTGGTCTTCGGGAGGAAGAAGAAGGGAGAGAAAGGAGGAGAAGAAGGGGATCTTCTTCTTGGATTCAACCAGCGTTTCCCCAAGGTTCTACAAGGGTAACGAGAGGCGTTCTTTGCTGTCTAAGTTGTATTAGATGCGAATTCGATTGGTTTGATTGGATTGAATTGATGCCGCTACAAATTCAATTCTGTCCAGTTTCTTGCGCGGCTTGTTTCGTGTGTTTAGAGGAAGAATTAGGGATTTTGATCTCCTAGAGTTATTTAGATATTGTTCTTAGCTTTCGGTGGCCGCCAAGATCACTTGATTCCGACTTTCGAGTCAAAAGTTATGATAGATTTAATATCTGCTGTCCAGAATTCTGACGAGAATTACCTTTTAAGTTGTCTTTTAAAATAGGTGTTTGTTAATGGACGAATCAGGGTTTCATCCCAACTAGGTTAATGTAGATAATTTCATAACCTTTTAAGATTGTTAAAGAACGCTCAATTCGGAGTTGTATATTAAAAGTTATGGATGTTTTAATCTTGCTGTCTTAACTGTTCGGACAGATTCTGTACTGCTATTTTCAATTACCTGTTAGTATATTAATTTGGTCGATTTGGCTTACCTTGTCAACTAGAGTATTGTAGATTTGTCAGTTAAGAATCCATAGAAATTGGTCTCACCTCATTCCGAGTTCCAGATCAATAGATATGATATTTACCGTTCTACTGTCCAGTTTCGGGTTATGCCTGAGTAGTCTGTTTTCAGATTAGAGCTAACTAGTTAATTGTGGATTGTCGGGAAGGCGTTGTAGAACGTTAATGGAAGCGCTATGTTATATGTTGTATTCATTTGAGTACTTACTACGTAGGCGAGAGGCTTCGGTTTAGGGACATCTTCTTTACCTCACCGCAGCGCTTCGCGGAAGGCAAGTAAATGTAGCGGTTGTGCTACGGTTTAACTCGTTATTCTTACTACTTGCAATATACATGTTTTCATAACTTGAAGTTATATGCCATGGTTGCATGTTTTATGAATGAGGTCGTGGTAGCAAATTAATATTCATTTTGCCATGCGTTGGAAGAGTTGTTGGTAGTCATGTGGTAATTTGCTTAATGAGCCAAATGCGGAATATGAAAATAAACTCAAGGTGGACATATTGATAATTCCTTGTGGTTATATTCATGATGATCATGTTGTGGTCTATGTGGTAGAGTTCCATTTAGATCGATTGATTTTGATCTTGGTGAATCGGGTGTGGGTTATGTGGTAATGGTCTTATGACACAATGGTATTGTGCTTAATGAGACACATGTGGATTATGAGAAAATACTCATGATGAGTATGTTGTTGACCTTCGTGGTTAAATTCTTGTGGTTTATGATTATCATATCATTCATGACATATCATGACATTTGCATTGTGGATGTCGCCGCTTATAGCGCGATCAGATCACGGTACAACATCGTGCATTGCCGTAGCACGATGCATACTTTTACCTTGTTGGGTAAAGGTGCGATGGAGCATAGCATACATATGCATTACATTGTGGAAAGATCATTTGCATACTTATGCAAGATATTGTGGTGAAGTTATATTACAAATAAGCGCAACTTTATAGTTGTAATGTGGAATTGGCTCATGAGAGTCACTTGTGGTGTGAGGAAAATGGCTATGTCGTGGATTGGGGTTCATCCCTTGTGGTATGGTAGTGGTTGTGATTATGGCATGAGATTCTACTCTCTTGTGGTAATTGTTGATAGCAGATTGTGGATGCGAGAAATAGTAAAGTTATGAGGTAAAACTTGTTAATGCTTTATTGTCATTGGTAGTGGTAGTGGTGCATAATATGAAGAAGTTAATCAAGATTCATTTGCTAATATTTTACTATTGATGGTAGTAAACATGGTTGAGGCTATAATTGTGATCATTATGGAAATGGATATTGATGCTTAATATCTTTGTAGTTTAATTAACTTGTAATGAATGTGGATGCACATTATGGATGTGGACATGTGGATCTTGTAATGATGTTGTATATTTGTTTGTAGTCCAATAGCACATTAAGCAGTTTGCTTCTTGAGATTTTATTCTCACCCTTATTTTTCCCCTACAGTGATTGTTGAGCATTCATGGGTTGGGTAGAGCGGCACCACAATAATGCACTTGGTTCATCAACTCATGCTGTAATAAAGTCGATGAAATTCTAGTCAAATGCTTAGCTATTCGTGGGTGAATATTTTATTTAATAATGATGGACTTGTAACTATTCCTTTGATTAATCTGCTAGAGGTTGTTTTAACTATTGAACTTGTTACCGTTATCTTTGTTCCCTTAATTGTTTATGCTTCCGCTTATTGCTTCATGTCTAGAAATTGTTGCCAGAACAAATTATCTTGAAATTTCTGGCTAGCTGAGTGGTTTAGTAGCATTCCAGGGTAATGTGGGTCTGGGTGTTACGGTTGGTATCGAGCGGGCTTTAGGTGCGTGGTAATTAAAAATATTAAATTGACACCTTCGGTGCACGTAGGATGGGATGGGTCAAGCGTTGCATTCATGCTTTGACATGTTTTATTGATTATTCATGCTATGAGATAATCTTGTACGTTTATGTGTTGTTTCTATGACTGCTATGAGTGAGGATAGTCAATGATAAGAGGTAGAGTTTGCGGCTGTTGCCTTGGGCATTGCCGTTTATACCCGTTAGTGGTGCGGGGATATTGATCTGATTACCTCGGGTAACTTAGTTGCGGATGTCATGGGTAAGTTTCTTAGAAAAGTGTTATCCTCCTTGAATTGATGTTTGCCGATTCTTGGCCTATTGCAGTTAATGATTTTTCTCGGGTTAGCTGTTTATTGCAGTTGTTGGGTGTCAATAGGCCTCCAATTGTTCTTGAGACCAAGTATTGTTTCTTTCTGATTGATGGGTTGTTTGACCGCTCGTGGCAGTGCTTTTGGAGAGACTGGTATTTTCCGTGTTGTTCCATCTTTCTTGCTGGAAAATATGACTCTTGTATTTCGTTTGATATTTTGAGAGGGAATGAAAGCTTTATGTGGGAAGTTCATTAATTTGTGGAAGCATTGGCTCTATGCATTTGTTTTGAAGTTTGATTTCTCTCTAGAAGGGAGTGTTAAAACCCCTTTGTGATGTTTTGTTGTGTTTAAGTAGTAGGTGGAAATTATGTAAATAATTGATAGATTGTGAATTATCAAGTTGAAAAGTTAGCGTGGTACATCATTAATTTCTACTAACATCCTTAGAAGTGAAGTTGATTAATATGATCTTTGTCTGTTGTAGTTTCTTGAAGATTTGTGGCTAAGAATTTAGCGATACATGTGTAGAACTCATGCATTTATTAAGGAATATGAAAAACAATTGTTTTGACTATTGTAGTTGTTTAATTTTCCCAACTTGTTGGATAGATTGGATTGATTGATCTTAAGTAATTAATCTGACCATTCAGGATGGTCAAGTAAGGAGTTGTTGGAATATTGCCTTAATAAGATTAACCTTTAATATGTTCTCTCTTTACATACTTGATGAGCATGTACAACTGTTAAATTTATGTAACTTTTACCATGCTAAATTGTTGAAACATGTATACGAAAATGAATGAAGGTTGATGTATTGACTTGTGGAATCTTGTCTTATAAAGTGTTATTATTGATGTTTAAAGTTATTTTATTTTAATATCTTAACATAAGGTGGAGTATTGAATCATGCTCTTTATTGTCTTTGTGATTGCAAATTAGAGATAGGATCATTAATGCTATCTTGATGAAAAATTAATAATCAATTATTGACAAAGAATGGCTATAGTGTAATTACTTTTTCTAAACTAGAGTTGAGCATCGATGATGAGATAAATGTATGAAATCTAATAAGAGATTCATACTAGCATGTTTTGTGAGGTTGCTATGTTCTAATATCATCTTGTTAAAGAGTTTGTTTTAATATGTTGGCTTATGCACTAGGTTTAACTAGATTAAGTAGTTGGAATCTTATTTGGATAATAAGAACATGATGAAGTGATTTATGGTGTTGAATGTTTTAAAAATAAAGGAATTTGTTAATTCCATAATACTAATTGAATTGAAGGGTGTGAGATTTATGGTTGGAATCTTTTTGGACCTTATGACTTGTGTGATAGCCGAGGTTGCTTTGAGTAAAGCGATATGTTGAATGATCTTTTGGTTTTTATCTGAATCTCGTGTTGTGGTTTCAAGCATCCTTTGTTGGAATTGGCGGGATCTTTGTTATAAAAGAAAAAAAATGTTTCTTATTGAAAGAAAAAGTTGTACTATAAATATTTGAGGTACAGATGATCTATCTTGTGTTTTCCAACCTCAATGCTATCTATTTTTTTTTCCTTGGTCTTTTGGCTCTGTGAATGATAGCAATTTTACGTATCTTTGGAACTTATTTCTTCTTACCTCTTCTTCTAAGAACATGGTAATTATTGTGGGTTGCGAAGACTTTTGTTGCGTGATGACAACTTAATAGTGGTAGTGTAGTGATGTTTTTGGGGAGCCTTAAATATCACAATATTTAAGATATAATGGATGATATATTATTTTCTTGGATTAATCCTTGGGAAGGGTATGTTTTAAATAGAATATTTATCTTAGAGCCAAGCGATTTATTGATGTTAAGAAATGAGTGTTTGTTAATTGTGGTATAGTAGGGTGTTCACTGAGGTTTTCCTATCTTATATGGGAAGTTGGTTGTAAGAACTTGGAAGTGAGTTTGGGCTTCACCTTCATTATGCTAGAATTTGTTTCTAGAGGCCCGGTGTCTCTGTGTTGGAATAGTGGATCGAGTGGAATCCAAATAGTGCGATGATCGGGATAGCATCCTTGAGGTGCGATAATTGAGTATGTGTGGGTGTGATTTGAATCCGAGTTGTTATCCTTAAGGGACTGAAGTGCGTTAGGAATTATTGTCAAAATAATTACATTGGTCTTAGTTTTGGCTAGAGTATGATTTGCGGGGCGATGAGAGTCTATCTACAATGGTGTAGATGATGTACTCAATTGAGCTAATTGTTGAGGTGGCCAACTTGAGATAAATGAGTTGGTGTGTTGGGCAATGATTTGAAAATCCTTGGTTCAAGGAAGTTAAATTATTAAAAGAAATGAAATGGGAAATTATTGTTATGTCAAGTAGTGAGATGTTCTCTTGATTCTTGTTTATCTTTGTGTGTTTATGGCGAGACCATTTGCAAATTGAGTTGACTTATGTTGAGGCATAGTCTTTTCAGTTAGGAAAAGAAATTGATTGTTTTGGTGCATCGAGTGATTTTTCACTCTTAGCTTATGTGGTGTGGTTCTCCAATTGTCTACTTGACGAGTAGAAATATTTTGTGGTGAATCCTTTGATTTGGATCGTGGTCCTTTGAAGTAAAGCTGATTGCTAGTGTGATGCTTGAGAGTTCTTTACTCTTACATTCTTTGGGTTCTATTTGCGAAAGATACCGTTGTGCTTCTAGTAGAATGATGTGAGTGGAATTTCCTTGATTCCCTTCTAATGGCGTGCCGGAATTTCCGGGTTGAGTGTTATGACGACATCGTTGTATGACTTTTTGTGGTGGTCTCAACAGTCTGGTGTGAGGCCTCTTGGGAGTTGGGGTTTCGCATGCGTGAGCGTTACCGGTTTTGTTAAGCTACGGTATTTGTTTACCGTTGTTAGTTGTTAGTTCTGGTTGTTCTTTGCGCAGATGATGTGAGGATTCGGGTCGAATCTGTTTAAGGGGGGTAGAATGTAATATCCCGAATATCAATTTGAGAGAATATATTATTCGGGGAAGAGAAATTTATTGAATTTTCAAGTGCAATATAGTTTAGAGAGGGATTTCTCTTAACAGGAAAGTATCCATCGATGATTATGTAATATCTGTTTAACATTAGAGAATTAATTGAAATGAGAAAGGTATTTAACAGGAATTAAAAAGAGAAAATCAGTTTTTTAGAGGAGAATTAATCTTGGGCTTTCGACCCACGTTGTTTGGCCCAAGTGGGAAGTTGGTTTAAGAAGGGGCCAACCAAACCCTAGGTCTTTTTTACTGTAGCACGCAGCTACGGTACCCGCCGCCACAGCAACCCTCCTCCCTTTGCTGCCACGCCTCCATGTCGCCTTTTACGCTCCTTGCTCTGGTCTTGGGAGGAAGAAGAAGGGAGAGAAAGGAGGAGAAGACGGGATCTTCTTCTTGGATTCAACCAGCGTTTCCCCAAGGTTCTACAAGGGTAACGAGAGGCGTTCTTTGCTGTCTAAGTTGTATTAGATGCGAATTCGATTGGTTTGATTGGATTGAATTGCTGCCGCTACAAATTCAATTCTGTCCAGTTTATTGCGCGGCTTGTTTCGTGTGTTTAGAGGCAGAATTACGGATTTTGATCTCCTAGAGTTATTTAGATATTGTTCTTAGCTTTCGGTGGCCGCCAAGATCACTTGATTCCGACTTTCGAGTCAAAAGTTATGATAGATTTAATATCTGCTGTCCAGAATTCTGACGAGAATTACCTTTTAAATTGTCTTTTAAAATAGGTGTTTGTTAATGGACGAATCAGGGTTTCATCCCAACTAGGTTAATGTAGATAATTTCATAACCTTTTAAGATTGTTAAAGAACGCTCAATTCGGAGTTGTATATTAAAAGTTATGGATGTTTTAATCTTGCTGTCTTAACTGTTCGGACAGATTCTGTACTGCTATTTTCAATTACCTGTTAGTATATTAATTTGGTCGATTTGGCTTACCTTGTCAACTAGAGTATTGTAGATTTGTCAGTTAAGAATCCATAGAAATTGGTCTCACCTCATTCCGAGTTCCAGATCAATAGATATGATATTTACCGTTCTACTGTCCAGTTTCGGGTTATGCACGAGTAGTCTGTTTTCAGATTAGAGCTAACTAGTTAATTGTGGATTGTCGGAAGGCGTTGTAGAAAGTTAATGGAAGCGCTATGTTATATGTTGTATTCATTTCAGTACTTACTACGTAGGCGAGAGGCTTCGGTTTAGGGACATCTTCTTTACCTACCGCAGCGCTTCGCGGAAGGCAAGTAAATGTAGCGGTTGTGCTACGGTTTAACTCGTTATTCTTACTACTTGCAATATACATGTTTTTCATAACTTGAAGTTATATGCCATGGTTGCATGTTTTATGAATGAGGTCGTGGTAGCAAATTAATATTCATTTTTGCCATGCGTTGGAAGAGTTGTTGGTAGTCATGTGGTAATTTGCTTAATGAGCCAAATGCGGAATATGAAAATAAACTCAAGGTGGACATATTGATAATTCCTTGTGGTTATATTCATGATGATCATGTTGTGGTCTATGTGGTAGAGTTCCATTTAGATCGATTGATTTTGATCTTGGTGAATCGGGTGTGGGTTATGTGGTAATGGTCTTATGACACAATGGTATTGTGCTTAATGAGACACATGTGGATTATGAGAAAATACTCATGATGAGTATGTTGTTGACCTTCGTGGTTAAATTCTTGTGGTTTATGATTATCATATCATTCATGACATATCATGACATTTGCATTGTGGATGTCGCCGCTTATAGCCGCGACCGTACCGGTACAACATCGTGCATTGCCGTAGCACGATGCATACTTTTACCTTGTTGGGTAAAGGTGCAGTGGAGCATAGCATACATATGCATTACATTGTGGAAAGATCATTTGCATACTTATGCAAGATATTGTGGTGAAGTTATATTACAAATAACTGCAACTTTATAGTTGTAATGTGGAATTGGCTCATGAGAGTCACTTGTGGTGTGAGGAAAATGGCTATGTCGTGGATTGGGGTTCATCCCTTGTGGTATGGTAGTGGTTGTGATTATGGCATGAGATTCTACTCTCTTGTGGTAATTGTTGATAGCGATTGTGGATGCGAGAAATAGTAAAGTTATGAGGTAAAACTTGTTAATGCTTTATTGTCATTGGTAGTGGTAGTGGTGCATAATATGAAGAAGTTAATCAAGATTCATTTGCTAATATTTTACTATTGATGGTAGTAAACATGGTTGAGGCTATAATTGTGATCATTATGGGAAATGGATATTGATGCTTAATATCTTTGTAGTTTAATTAACTTGTAATGAATGTGGATGCACATTATGGATGTGGACATGTGGATCTGTAATGATGTTGTATATTTGTTTGTAGTCCGAATAGCACATTAAGCAGTTTGCTTGCTGAGATTTTATTCTCACCCTTGTTTTCCCCTACAGGTGATTGTTGAGCATTCATGGGTTGGGTAGAGCGGCACCACAATAATGCACTTGGTTCATCAACTCATCTTTGTAATAAAGTCGATGAAATTCTAGTCAAATGCTTAGCTATTCGTGGGTGAATATTTTATTTAATAATGATGGACTTGTAACTATTCCTTTGATTAATCTGCTAGAGGTTGTTTTAACTATTGAACTTGTTACCGTTATCTTTGTTCCCTTAATTGTTTATGCTTCCGCTTATTGCTTCATGTCTAGAAATTGTTGCCAGAACAAATTATCTTGAAATTTCTGGCTAGCTGAGTGGTTTAGTAGCATTCCAGGGTAATGTGGGTCCTGGGGTGTTACACTTCCACTGTCATTCTTGTTTATTGTTCTATTTGGCCGGTCGGCTCTTTTGTAATAACTTTACTTTTTATATGTCGTTGTTGAACTTAGTGATGTATGTTGTATGGAAATGATGTGTAATTTTGTGATGATGTGCATATCTTGCAGTCAGGAAGCATATGTCCATCGAGGCTTAGAATGTTTAATTAGTAACGCTAGAACCATTTGGAGGTTAAGTGTTACTAGTTAAATATTCCGGGTCCTCACATTTCATTTGAGAGTGCAATACAAATTGAGAGAGAATTAATGTAATTCTCCGATAGTGCTAGAAATAATTTTTGGGAGAGAATAATTAATCGGTAGAAGGTTTCTTTTGGAAAAACGTTTAATCAGGGGAATAGAGGGGGTTTTCTGCGTTTTTCCGGCAACCTGGGCCTGGGCCTTGGCCCATGAGGCCTGGCCGGCCATAGGGGGGGGGAGGTGCCACCCTCCCCCAAAACCCTAGCCGCCCCCTCTCCTCCTCCTTTGGCCGCACTTCTCTTCCACTCCTTCCTCCCTTGAGCCGCCACCCCCTCCTCTCCCCTAGGCAGCCACCTCCCCTCCTGTCCACCAAGATCCAGGACCTCCCCTCCATTGGTGGTGCCTCGTCGCTGCTGTCCAAGACGGCGGACGAAGGGAGAAGCAGCGGGTGTGCTCGCCAAACGTGAAAGGAAGGGATCGGGGAAGGAGGAGTTCTTCATGGGGCTTGATCAGCGACTTCCTGGTTTCTGCAAGGGTAACGAATGCCAATCCTCATCGTTTGATTAGTGGTAGATGTGATTTGGTTCATATTTGATTAGATCGTATTGCTGCGAGTAGAAAGTTAATTCTGTCCAGAATGTTGCGTGGTCTGTTTCGTGATCTTGGAGGCCGAATTTGAGTTGTCCATCTCCTAGAGTTATGTAGGTATTGTTCTTAGCTTTCGGTGGCCGCCAAGAACACTGAATTCCGATGTACGGATCAAAAGTTATGACAATTTCCGTCTCTGCTGTCCAGAATCCTGACGAGAATAAACTGTCAAGTTGTCTTTTAAAATATGGATGTGTTAATGGAAAATTCAGGGCTTTCACCCAACTAGGTTATTGTAGGCCTTGGTCTTAGCTTTTGATATTGTGAAATAACGCAAAGTTTGGTGTAGCCAATTAAAAGTTATGGCACTTTCCGTGCTGCGGTCCAGAATTGCCGGAAGTTCTGACAGATAGTGTTTGTTGGTCTAGTGGACATTGATACATATAGAATTCGAGATTTCCATCAACTAGGTTGTTGTAGATAATTTCATTACCTTTCAAACGAACCTGAGAACACCCCTTTTTGAGTTTTAGAGCAAAAGTTATGCCTTTTTTTACCGCTGTTGTCCGATAAGACTTTCTGCTAGTATGTGGTTTAATTCAAGCAATGGGTACAATTTAGATGATGGGGTTGGGGTAAGTGTTAGGGGCGATGCGAGTAGTGTCATGATGACTTGGTTCTTATTGAGTAACTTTGGTGTAGGGGGTGAGGCGCCAAGGTTAGCGGCTTCTTCGTTGTCTCCCAACGCCTCGCAACACTAAAGACAAGTACAATGACTTTTGTGTGATTTGTAACCAATGGATGCTCGTTGATTAGTATTGTGCTATGTTGATATGTGAGAAGTTTCAATGTTAAAGTTCCGACCATGGAAGTGGAATATCCACGGGAGTGGGGAATACAGTAGTCAAGATGTTTCAATGATTATGTTCTTTGTGTATGCTCTTTCATATGTGTGAAGATGTTATTAGTCATTATTCATAAATTTATTCATCCATCCATGTTCATGTTCCGTCCACGGGAGTGGATTCTAAAGTCCCATCAATTCCAGTATGGGCAAGTGGAGTCCTACCATTTCAATGTGGGCAGTTTTGGACACCCGTATGAAATGTTCTTCATACGGTATTTTTTGGATCCCCGTATTTCGATAAATACAGGCTTGAGTGAACACCGACGGGTGTGTCACTAGCTATACCGGTATAAGCACGAGTTCAGTCCAACCAGTTCATGGCATCCATGCATTACAGTTCTTTCTTTCAGATATTTCTACTGTGCCATGTTTCTATGCGAAGTATGTTCTTGTATTCGTTGTACTTTCTGAGTCCCGGACTCACTCTTGTTTTGTTGTTTGTTTTAGGTGGCCGGTGATGATGACTCTTTTGGGAGGGAGTAGACTTGCACGAATCACACTACACTATATTCCATTTTTAATAATAGAACTTGGTTAATTTCCTTCATTTGATTAGTGATAAATTGTAATAATTGAGGTGACATGTGGATGATGTCTCCCGTTTGGTTATGGATGTTTATTTTTCCGCTGTGGTATTTGACTTGCATAGGTTCAGATTATATTTGTGCTACTATGTTTTGAGCGGTCCTCCTTCCTTTCATTATAGCTTGGATTATTGCTTCAATTCTTATGTTTATGGATGTATGTTAGATTCTTTAGGTAATGTTTTGGCTTCTGGATAGCCAGGGTGTCACATCCTAGTTGGTGTTGGTCCCAAATTGAAAGGAATTAGTGTCAGCCCTCGCTTCTAAGGATACTTGTTTGCATAATGACCTGTCTAGTGGCAATTGAAACAAGTAACTCTTGCACCATGGTTGGGGTTCCCCTGAGGTTGATTATTGTTGCTGTTGTTGACATTGGGAATCCTTATATTTCCGGTAGATGAATTATTGGGACGAAAAGACTACTGAGCATTGGTTCTGGCTATCTGTAGTTGATTCTGATGAACTCTGTGTTGTATCATCTTCCTTTTGTGAGATTCGTCTAACTCACGACGAGAATCTTCTATGAGTACGGCTTTATCCACCATGTGCTGAAAATCCACATAATCATTTCCGACAACTTGCACTTTCAAACTGGGGTTGAGTCCACGCTTGAATCGCTTCTGACGTGCATTATCTATAGCAACATCTTCTGGAGCATAGCGAGAAAATTGAGTGAACTTGTTGAGATATTCACCCAAAGACATGTTTCCTTGCTGTAGTTCGCAAAATTCATTCTTCTTCATTTTCACTATACCATCAGGGACATGAGCTTGACGAAACGCTGTGGAAAATTCCTCCCAAGTGATAGCGTGAGAATTCCCATGAGCTACGGTGTAGTTCTCCCACCATTCTGCGGCTGCACCTTCCAACTGATGTGAAGCATAAAGAACTTTCTCACGATCATTGCATTGAGCAATGGCGAGCTTTTTTTCCACTGAACGAAGCCAATCTTCTGCGTCCAAAGGTTCTGACGAATGAGAAGCGTGGGTGGGCGAGTCCTCATAAACTCTGATAGCTTGGAATGATGATGAACTAGCGGCGGAACAGCTGCTGCTTGATTATTCTGACCATTCTGACTGTTTTGGTTAAACAAGTTGACTATTGCAGCGGTGGTCTGACTTTGCTGCGTCATCATGGCGTTCATGTTCTCCATCATTGCACTCATGAATTGCGTCTGAGCTGCTAGAAGTTGTGCCATGTTTGGCTCTGCGGCTCCAGGGGCTGGTGACTGGTCACTTGCATTGACATTGGCATTGGCATCCTCTAACTGAGTACGGCTCAAAGTATTGCGAGTATCAACCATCTGCGATGATTCTCCACGGGTTTAGCGGATAAGATAGAAAAATAATGTAGATGAGGAGGAATAGCACAATAGATGAGATAGACAAGATGGAGTAGATGGAAACAGACTAATTAGGGATACAGATTGTACCCAAAGGCAAAGACAAGAAGACATAGCTGAAACGCTATGAAAGCACAATAAAACTTTTCAAATTAAAGCCTTAGTGTGACTGCAACATAATGCTTGACATCAAAACTGCAGCTCCCACTTACACACAACCCAAATAAAGACCTATGCAACAACGATCTAACACGTTACTAAACTCTAATAGGACGACTTCAAATCTAAACTCGAGAACGAAGATCCTTCAAAACATCTTGAACGAAGCAACGAAGATACTCTTGACAATTGTTGGTGATCTAACTCCTTTCTTCTGGACGAGAGAAATTTATGAGGCGAGAGAGTCAATTTAAGATTGTAAAACAACATTTAGCAAAGACGAGAAACAAGATATCTGGAACAAGATGAGAAAAAGAAATAGAGTAGGATAAGAATAGAATAGACTCAGATGAGAAAAGAGCCAGAAGGGATGAGAAGAGAGCAACTACTCAAGTCAAGTTAAGTTGATTTGATTTAGAAAATAAGTTTTGAAGCTTTTAGCTAAAACGACCATGCTAACTAAGGTTGCGTACTACAGTCGATATGGCTCTGATACCATCTCTGTCGGGAACCGAAAATACATCTCAGGAACCCTCTGTGTATTCTGAACTAGACCCAGATCAGTAGCTAGCTCACACAGGAAATAGTGATGAAATACCACCCATTTATTTGATTTAACTAAAAAGATATCAAAGTATCAAATAATAATAATAACTGGACCTTATGGTCAACATTTACTTAACTTGCCACGCAGGGCTAAAGAAACAAATAAACTCTTGCAGCGGAACGAAACTCTTCAAATGGCCAATCAACATGCCCACAGGCAATCGAGTGGAGAACGCATCCTATTCCACAAAACCTTCATGGTACTCCTCCTGGTAGAACTCGGAGTTCCCTGGTTCTTCTGTGGAGATTAAGCAACACAGGGCACAAAGCCATGAGTATTTTGAATGTACTCAGCAAGCCGTGGGGAAATGTATGTAAATAGTATTCATACAGGGCTTGAACAAATGTTAGTTGTATGGCTCTTTTGCGGAAAACAGCATTTACGATAAATACAATAAATAGATTGAAATGCTGAATTGAAAACAATAATAAGTAATTAAACAATTGTTTTGAAACGACTAGTGAGCTTCCCATTCACCCCCAACCAAACCAAAGATAAGTGAATCCCTATTCACCAATCGACACAAACCACTAAGTGAATGACCTATTCACCAAACGAACATTATATTCATCAAGTGAACTTCCCATCCACACCCCGACACATTTTTGAAGAAACTCTATCTCCCGTGTGAAATCCCCGAGCACGTCCATAACCGCGGACACGGTTATTCGAATAGTTTTACACTCTGCAGAGGTTGTACAGCTTGACCCACAAGAGATAGATCAACTTATAATGTCCGTTTAACACACTTCCGAGGTGTGCGACTAAGTGATCATCACAAGGCTTTTACAAAGCTCCTTCTTAACCCAGTTCTGTCCACTAACATTTCAACACTGAATGTCTTTCTGACCAAACAGGGCCCCCCTCTTGCGCCACCGTGAGAATACGTTTCCCATAACTCACACTTCACACGATAGAACCAAAATCAAGACATTGCTAATTAGTCAGCCAGGCCCGTCCCATCAGGCTTATGGTTGTACGGTTAAGGCCCAGTTTAATGGCGCACAAGATTAAGTCCTTGACAAGTTACTCAGGCGAGTCTACCACAAACCCACAACATGTTCAATCTACATCCCCACTATCCACCAACCACTCACCCAAGCGAAAACCATTTTATTTAACCAAAACCAATGACATACCCTGTCATGGCTTCCAAATTTTAACAAGAGTGGCTCACCACCACGATTCCATAAATCATTAAGTCAAAATTAATTATTAAGACACATGTGATGACCAACCCATCGTAACTAAGCTGAACTAAGCATATGTACGATTCCCATGTTGGTGATATGAATATATCCAACTAAGATTACCCATGCTATGGTGACAAAGGATTCATGGCATTCAAATAATCAATGGAGGCATAATGACAACAGGTAATAACTATACCCAAAACAATTTATGTAAAGATAGCATGCAATTGTATAAAACAATATACTTTTGAAATCATGGGTTCAATATGATCAAAGGACCACGACTTGCCTGGGAATAAATCCTGTGATTGATCTTGATTATGGTATGCTACTCCTTGCTCAAAGCTTCCCGAAGTATCGACGTCTACTCGCAAAACAAGCAAATAAAACAAATAAATAAATAACAGAGAGAAAAAAACTCCAAAAATTAAATAAAAATCTCATATAAATAGATCTCACATTTATATGAATTTAGGAATTTGAATGGACTCAATCGGAGTTCGGATGCAAAAGATATGGGCTCTGGAAGATTGAAATCATATAAAATACTGAAAATCAGAATTTAGTGATTTACTGAATTATTTTTCTAAAGGAAAAAGGAGTTATGACGTCAGCTGACGTCCGCAAGAATGTTCGGATGGGACAAAACTGCTCTGACAAGCGGGTCCCACTGACATAGAGATGGACCATGGTGAACTGGTTCCATGGACTTTGGTTTGGGTGGGATTTTGAGTCTGCCACATGACCTGCTGACAGAGACGATGATGAGGATGCCACATGGACCAAAGGAGGTGATGCGGCGGCTCAGTTGGCAGCTGACTCGGCATAGAGAGAAACAACGGAATCAGGGGCAGCCATGGCCGACGATGAAGCTTCGACGTCGACGGCCAACCACAGCTGTGGATCTCCGGGGAGATAGCAAAACAGGATGCCGAGGATATGGCGGAGCTTCAGGTGGCGATGACTCGGCAACTCTGGCGACGAGACGACGACGGCGGCGACTTTGGCGGCGGAGAACTTTCGGGCGATGGCGAACATGGCGATTGAGGGGTGTCTCAGGGAAACAAGAGGGAGCACCGTGAAGGCAATGACCAGGGGAGCATCATGGAACAAAGGAGGTGGCCGAAGATTAAGAGAATTGACGGCAAGAAGGTAAATACCGGTGATGGAGAAGATACGTTAGCGACGGAAATACGGTGGCTAATAGGATAAAACAAAATTGTAGATTAGACGAGAATAGGATTTGGCGCAAGATGACACGCACAGAAGAGCTAGGGGGCTCACCAAGGAGTAGATCGGGACAGAGGGCTGGCGGCCGGTTTTGATGACGAAGACGACAATGGCGGAGCAATGACTCTCGGCCGAAAATAAAGGTCGCACCGCATAGCTCACGCTAATGCAAACCCAATGATGGCGATGGCGTAGGCTGAGGAGGTCCGACAGCGAAGATCCCCGAGGAAGAAGCTTGCGAGGGCGTCTCTGTGCTTCGGCGAAATTCGACGCAACGAGATCGAAATTGGTGGGGAGGGTTTAGGGTTTCGGGGGAGGAGAACAATGCAAGGAACTTGACACGGACGACTTGGCTTATATAGCACCGGAGGAGGAGATTGAATCGGGAGAGCCGGCGGCGCAAGGCGTGCAGCTTCGGGACCCAGAGTCTTGGACACGAACGTTGTAACAGCCCCAAGTTTATAAACAATAATACAATGCTTTATGAACAGTAATGAGGTGCTGTTCATAGCATTACTGTTCATTTCTACAATTTGGACAGCATGTTACAAATTAAAAACCTTCCTTTTTGCCAAAAAAATCCCAAAAGGACCATTTAAAGTCTTAAAGGAATGCAAGATAAAACTTGTATTATGACTGGAAAGTATTTTTATTAAAGCCTAGATAAATTATCTTGGCTAAAACTACTTTTGTTGTATTTTTAGAAATTATTTTGTCTTAAAGAAAAATTTATTGTCTTTAAATGAGTATTTTCGGGTTAAAATAAATATTTATGTATTTTACAAAGTGATAATATGGTTTATAAAATTTATCTGGGAAATATATCTTCCCAGTAGCCTTCAGTAAAAATTTCATGATTTTACAAATTTATTTGCTATATTTAAAACCCCAGTCAAACCTTTTAAGCTTTTGAATAGGTTCTGGTCAACTAAACCGGTTTGAATCCAAACCTGGTACTGTAGCGACTCACACCTTTGCGGTTGGGTCCAACCCTTTAAACCTGGTCCGGCTCTGTCACGCTCGGGCGCGAGCCCGAACTCCACGCGTGATGTGAACCGTCGATCTTCAATCGAACGGGCGAGGCTATAACGCCCCGCGAGCTGTCCACGTGTGCATTTTAATCTCCGCCGTTGGATCTTGATCTAACGACCGAGATCAGTGTGTGCAATCGGACAACTCCGGAGCCCTTCTCAATCTCCACCGTTCATTCTCAATCCAACAGCGCATCCCTTTTCGTTTTAAACTTAAAGGCGCGCTTTTATCTGAGCCGTTGGATTCAAATCCTATGGTTTTCCTTTTTAACGCGTGCTCTTAAGGCCCGCACTCCTCTGGGCCGTTAGATCTTCATCGTGTGGTCCAGATTGGTGTATGCATTCGGACGACTCCGGATCCCCTCACGATCTCAGCCGTCCATTCTTGATCTAACCGCGCCGCCCTTTTCTTTTGAAATTAAAAGCGCGCGGCTATCTTGGGCCCTTAGATCTAGATCCTACGGTGCGCCTTTTTGACCGTGGGCCTTTAAAGCCCAAAATCGGTGGATCGTTGGATTTTAATCGTAAGGTCCATATGAGTGTATGCAATCGGACCATCCGGTTCAATTTTCCATCCTGACCGTAGAAATCAAATCCAACGGTGTTGTGCCATCGCATCTAAAAGGGGTGACGTGTATTCTTTTAGCTGATCGTTGGATTCCAATCCAACGTCCAGATTTGAAAGTGGATCTCGAGATTCCTTTGAGTACCGTTTTAATCTCGATCGGTCGATCTAGATCGCACGGTCCATATTAACTGGTACCGATTCAAATCTTTTAATCTCTCTATTTATCACAGCCGCCCATTTCCAATCGGACGGCTGATATTCTTTTGAGCTTTTAGGAAGCGCGCGCGGCTGAGAATGACAAGGGGACCCACATGTAAGAGTGTTCTTATCTTCTTCCCTCTCTCTCTGCGCGCAAATCTCTCTGTAAACAGAGGAGAGGATTTATCCCAAAGTTTTTGCAACTAATTTTTGGGATAATTAGCCCTAAATGGACACCTCATCAACTCTAGATCTTTCTCTCTTGCCCTGTAGCTCAACATCCATATTTAAACCCTAGCTTTTCGTTGCTGTTACCATTGTTGACCACTGAAGCTCATCCTCCATTGTTGTCCAGTGGAGTTTCTTGCTCCTGTTCTTTGCTTGTCTATTCCAAGAACTGGTTTTACCTTGCACTAAGGTTTTGACCTCTTTTGTAGGTTAAAACCGAAGGGTATCTCTCTGTTGAGCAAAATCAACTTTCTCAACTTTTGGTGTCTTTCCTTTACTGGTGAGCTAAAACTCTAGTTTTTAACATCTTGAGCATCTTAAGGACCTTAGAAGCTGCTGTGGATCATTCTTTTGAGCATCGGTAGCTTTAACTTGCTCTAAACTGAAAAGTTGATGATATAACTTTTCGGTTTTCCATATCATTTTCAAGACCTAGGGTTTCTCCTGTCAACTTGTTATCCTAATTAGGTTTGAACCAAACCCTAGTGGCATAACAAGTTATTCTTTTAATCCTTGTTATCATCTATTTAGATTGATAGCAAATCATTGTTCCTTTTGTCGGCTCAACCGACAATGCAAGTTTCTTTCAGCTTTTGGTAATCTAACTGATTAGGGTTAGATTAAGGTTAGCTTGGGATATTAATTACCCTAAAAGATCATGCTAAGTTTCATTTATGAACTTTTGCATGTTCTATTTTCCTTTTTCCGAAAACTGCAATCTGTCCTGTTTTCAGCTCTTTTAAAATCTGAAAACTAGGACTTTGCACTAAACCTTAGTTTTTGTCTTTTAAAAGCAATAGGTTATAAAATGGGTTATTATCACTATGATGGGTAGTTATAACTTAAGCATACTGCTAATCATGCATTTCCAAATTGATCATGCATATTTCTTCCATTTTGAACTTATTGTCAGTTTTGGTATTTATTGGATTTATTTGTTTCTTATAGAATCTGGTTCATCTGAAGTTTTTGAATCTGTCTTTGAGCAAACCGAACCTGCAATAGAGGTTTATTATTATCAAGGCAAGCTTCCTCTCTGCACCATATTGATCCCAAATTTTATACATTAGCTTTTCTAAATTCAGTGACAACTGTGCATGCTATTTTTCTGAAAGTACAAACTGTAATCTGTTAGTAGTTAGTTATAACCTAATATGATGGATTACCTCAATTGTCACCATACACTTAACCCTAGCTCAGTACTGTATATTATAGCATATATTTTCAGATTTGGCTTAGATATGCGGTCTAGAGACTTTAGAGTTTGACAAGCATATCTTGTCAAACATGGGAATCACAACTGAACTCTTGTTATTTTAAACTCTTTGTCCAGTTTCTTTAAATCAGACTTGTATTTTAAATTTAAATTGATCTGGACAAGAGGAAGCTAGTGATGGTGCTTTTGTGCACGAGATTGGGTTTTGTGGTGGACTTGTCCGGGTTAATTAAGGACCGAACTCTGATTATTCAATTCAAGTCCCCCACGTACTTCCACATGCAGTGTATGGGCGCTGTTTGGTTAAGTAAAATGTTAAGACTATTGGGTTGGAAACAGGAGAGTAAGAATATGTGTATTGACCTTGTATGGCATAGATGCTTTGGTCTTATGACTGCGTTGTATGCCATGTGAGCTTGTATGTCAGTATCAGATGTTCTTAGAAGGGTGAGGGCGTATATGTGCTCCGTAGCATATACGATACCTTAATGGTGCCGATTGCATCCTAATATGGGTAGTGAGCCCAGTTCGCATTTAATTGTTTGGATCGGCATTACTGACGCAACATGTGTGCCTCGGTTAAGCAGATGCTATCAGTCGTTGTTTAAGCGAGATCAGTTCACACATGGGGGTCCAACTCAATAGTGTTAGCTTGTTGAAAAATACCAAATCTTAGTTTCCCCGGTCGGCATACCAAAGGAAGTATGTCATCATTCGGAGGCATCCAAAGGCAACGGGCTAGCTAAGTCATGTGGGTAAAGATGTACACCCTGCGCAGGTATAAACTGTTCGAATAGCCGTGTCCACGGTCATGGACGATAACTTGAATTGATGTCACCTGTATAGAAGTTTTGGTTTACAAAACTGGTTTCGGTTTTTATGGTTTTGCATGATGGATTCATGCAATGTACTGTTTACAATTATGTCATTTACTTACTGTTCTAACTGAACTTTGATTTACTAAATTGCTTTGTCAAAATTTAGTAGATGTAGGTTAAGAGGTATCGCTTTATGCAAATTTGAACCTTTATACCTTCCTGTTGCAACCTTATGCATATATAAATTCTACTCCTTTGTGTAGGCTCTAATCAACACTTTATTTTATTAGTTTGTGTAAGACTTGCTAAGTACCTTCCGTACTCAAGGTGCTATCACCTATTGTTGCAGGTGAGGACGGTTTTCTTTATGAAGTACCCGTTAGCGCCGATCAGGGTGGCGCTAACGAGTAAAGCTACTTCTTTCCTCCACGCAATTGCTGCGGTGGATGAGGCCATTGGTGGACTTTAATCTTTTGTTTTTGCTTCCGCTGTTAAACTCTTGAAGTGACCAAGTCACTTAATATTGTAGTACTAAACCGAATGATGTAAGCTTATGTTTAATTATGCCAATGTATGACTTGTATGTGCATGATGCAATGTTGTTGAAGGATATATATATGCAATGGTCGTTGATCCTGGGAACCATTGTGAGATATATATATATCCGGGGATCCTGTTTATTGGAATTGTTACTTGTTAAATTTATACCTTTAGCATGATCTTTAATTAAGGGACAGTACTGTTCCTTCATTAATAATTGTGCTATAGTATGAATTTAATTAAGTACATTTCCAATAATCCGGGGCGCCCACAAACGTGTTGATGACGCTCAAGTGGCAAAACGGCGAGACCACCTGGCGGCAAAATAAACATGGGCGAGGCTACCTCGGCTGGGCTGGCTCACCCACACACGCGGGGAAAAAAAGAACCGGGTCGGGAGAAAAACAAAAGGGGAGGTGGGCTCCGGCTGACAAAGAAATGGTAAGCGGCCCAAAGAACGAAATGGCAGGCCAGGCCGAAAGAAAATAGATGTGGGCCAAAAGAATGGATTTCAGCCCAAGTGATAATCTGAGATTAATAATTAGTTTTCTTTTTAGAAAATACTGGAAAATGCGAATAGCAAATATAAAATAGCAAATGCACTCGGAAAAATTCTAGAAAATGTATCCAAGCATATGGAACCCAAATAAAATAATTTTGATAATAGTTGATGTTGACATTATTTATATTAATTTTTTTTTTGAACTCTGAAAATTCATATTAAGCTTTTAACTTTAGCAGAAAAATCCAAATGGTTCCTTTTCTTTTAAAACTTCAAAAACAGACCAAATTTTGGGATGTTACATGAGAAGAGTCAAGGCTATGAATCAGGCACAGGTGAATAGCACTCAAGGAGTAAATCTCAATGGCCACCAAGAGGTAAATTATTACCATACTCCTACCGGTCATTCGGCGGCACCGATCAACTATGGCCAGAATGCCTCTCCACCTACTCCTGCATCACCCACTCTGAACAATAGAAGTCATGCTCGTGATCCCTATTATGGAAGATAGTGGAACTCAGATCCTAGCACCGAAAGGGCTAATAATTTCTACAAGTCAATTGCTAGAGGTCCAAATATAGAATTTCCTCGATTTGATGGTGATCAACCTTTGGAGTGGCTTTGGCAGATAGAAACATATTTTGCCATGGCTAACATACCTAATGAGGCCAAATTTGATTTAGCTCAGATGTACACAGGGGGTAGAGCTGATAATTGGATTAGGAGCACTGGACTGCTATGGAATCCTCTTCCTTGGCAAGTTTTTTGTAAGATGGTATGTGATCGATTTGCTCAGTATAGTGGATATAAGGTCTTGGAAAACTTCCACTCCGTGAAGCAGTTTAACCTCAGTATCTTTGATTATATTGACAGGTTTGAGGAGTTGATGGTGGTGTACAAAAACAAAAATCCTCTTTGTTAAATGCTTTATCAATGGACTGAGACCGGGATATTAAACATTATCTCAAGCCTTTGAAACCACAATACTTGTGTGAAGCCTACTAGATGGCTAAGGATATGGAGAAAGGGGCTGGAGCTATGATCAGGAGGGGTATGTCTAGTTCAGCTGCGAATATTCAGAAGAGTGGGTGCAATGCCAACCAAGCCAAGAGCAAGAGTCAGACTGGGCCAAATTCTCCAAAGAAGGAATTGGGCAATAAACCTGCCACTTCTTTCACTCCGGGTATCTGCAAATATTGTGGGGGTAAGTGGTTCTTGGGCCACAAGTGCAAGCATATCAAAATGTGAACCTAATGGTTTCAGAAAATGATGACAATGTCCCTAGTGGTGGTGGTAAGCAAGATGAATATCCAATGAATGTCTTGAGGAGGAACAGGAACCCGATGAACAATTGATGCAAATGCAAGTATCGGCTCAGGCAATTCAGGGCTTATCTAGAATCACCACTTATATACCCTATTGATCAATATTGGAGGAAAAAGAGGGGTTGCACTATTGGACAGTGGCAACACTCACACTTTCATAGACTTGAGGTCTGCTATCAAGACTTCATGTAAGATTAAGAACAATAATCTATAGAAGGTAATAGTGGCTGGAGCAGGAACCATACTCACTAGTTCACATGTTCCAGAGACAGAATATTGTATAAATGGGCAAATCTTTTGCAATGCATTTAAGATCCTCAAATTAAAAGGGTATGATGTAGTAATAGGGTGCGATTGGATGTACCAACACAGCCCAGTGAGTATAGATCTAAAGATAAGAAGGCTTACAATCACGAAGGAAGGGAAAGTTACTATAACCTTTGATGACCAATCAATATCTGAATCACTTGGACTCTTGAAATCTAAGGAATTGAACAAATTGATAGCACACAGGATAGCTGGATATGTGATCGAACTGCAGGCCATGAAAAAAAAGAAGAGCCCAAAACATTGCAGCCACAGTACCAATCCCTGATCCAGTCTTCCCAAGATGTTTTCAAAGAACCACATGAACTACCACCAGAAAGAAGTTGTGATCACACTATACCCATCAAAGATGGTTCAGAACCACCTAATATCCGGCCCTATAGGGTTCCACATCGGCAGAAGGATGAAATGGAATAGCAAATACAACAATTATTAGAATCATCCATCATCAGACTGAGCTCAAGCCCTTATGCCTCACCAGCGATTCTAGTAAAAAAGAAGGATGAAACTTGGAGATTCTGCATCGACTATAGGAAGTTGAATGTACTAACAATCAAGAACAAATATCCTATACTAGTTATTGAAGATTTGCTTGATGAGCTTCATGGGGCAGCATTGTTCAGCAAGCTGGACTTAAGATCTGGGTATCACCAGATTAGAATGAACAAAGAGGACATTAGCAAGACTGCTTTCAGCACCTATTTGGGCCATTATGAATACCTAGTAATGCCCTTTGGGCTTACTAATGCACCAGATACCTTCCAAAATATCATGAACAACATTTTTGCCCAATATTTGAGAAAATTCATCGTAGTGTTTTTTGATGACATTCTTATTTATAGCAAAAGTGAAAGTGAGCACAAAGAGCACTTGACTATTGTGTTGAGTCTGTTGCGGCAACATCAGCTTTTTGCTAAATATACCAAGTGTGTATTTGCAGTCACCCAAGTAAGCTATTTAGGACATATCATCTCGGGAGGAGTGGCTACAGACCCTGATAAGGTCAATGTTATAACCGATTAGCCTAAACCACAGGACATATCACAATTAAGAAGTTTCTTAGGTATGACCGGCTATTATCGAAGGTTTATCAAGGATTATGGGATCATCTGTCAGCCCTTGCATGATATGTTGAAGAAGAGTGGGTTTGACTGGAAAGATTCTCAAGATGAAGCCTTTTTGAAGCTGAAAATCGCTTTGACCACTGCCCCAGTTTTAGCATTACCTGACTTTTCTGAAATTTTCACTTTGGAGACTGATGCTAGTGGGGTTGAGATCGGAGGAGTACTGATGCAGAGAGGAAGGCCTATTGCATATTTTAGCGGAACCTTGGGTGTTAGAGGTGCTCCTATGTCTACCTATGATAGGGAAGCATTAGCCATCATTGAGTCATTGAAGAGATGGCAGCATTATTTCTTGGGAACTCAATTGATAATAAAAACAGATCAGAAAAGTCTAAAATTTATGACTGAACAAAAGGTTTCAGAGGGTATTCAGCACAAGTTAATGTTGAGGCTGTTGGAGTTTGACTATATCATTGAGTATAAGAAGGGAAGGGAGAACAAGGTGGCTGATGCTTTGTCAAGGAGAAACCCTCAGGCCATGGCCATCTCTATGGCAGTCCCAACTTGGATTGAGGCTGTCGAAAATAGCTATGTGAATGATGATCATTGCAAGGACCTACTGGAGCAGTTATCCGGTTACACGTGCACTTCAGGAGTTTTGAGGTACAAAGGCAGGATCTATGGGGTAATGATCCCGAGTTATGACAAAACATTATACATTCACTCCATACCTCAGCCATAGGGGGACATTCAGGTAAAGTGGCTACATATCAAAGGGTAAAGAATCTGTTTTATTGGCCGGGAATGAAAAAAAAGAAGTTCATACTCTAGTGCATGAATGTGCAGTTTGTCAACGATCAAAAGCTGAGCATTGCCACTATTCCAGATTATTAGAGCCATTACCTATACCGGACATGGCATGGACGCATATATCGATGGACTTCATTGAGGTATTGCCGAATTCAAAGGGGAAGGAGGTAATATTCGTATTGGTGGATCGGTTTACAAAATATGCTCATTTTGTTCCACTTTCTCACCCCCTACACTGTTCATTATGTAACACAAGCCTTTATTGACAGTATCTTTAAATTGCATGGATTCCCTATAGCTATTGTATCAGAACGTGATAGGATCTTCACTAGTAAACTCTAGCAAGAATTATTCAAGTCCTTGAGGGTACAACTCATATTTAGCACTGCTTATCACCCACAAACCGATGGGCAAACCAAGCGGGTGAATCAATGTGTTGAAACTTATCTGAGGTGTATGGCAATGAATGAAACCAAGAAGTGGGTAAGTTGGGTATCTTTAGCGGAGTGGTGGTACAACACAACATTCCATACTGCTCTCAAGTTAACCCCATTTCAAGCACTTTATGGTTTTCCCCCACCTTTGATCAATGAAGTATCGGTATCGGGTCCAGATGATAGTGAAGCCAGAGATTTCCTGGAGGAGAAGCATGTCATGTTTAGAAGGTTGAAGGAAAATCTAACTCAAGCCTAATCGAGAATGAAGAAATATGCAGACTTGAACCGAAGTGAAAGACAGCTTGCTGTGGGAGACATGGTATATTTCAAAATGCAACCCTACCGAAGTGCAGCATTTGGTCTCAAACAGACTTTGAAGCTCACTAGCGAGTTCTACGGGCCATTCCGAGTTTTATAGAAGGTGGGCAAGGTGGCATACTATCTGCAGCTACCTGATGGCGTCGGAATACATCCTGTATTCCATGTTAGCTAGCTCAAGAAGCATTATGGAAAGAGTGCAATTCCAAGCCCTGATCTGCTGTTGGTGGGGGAGGATGGCAAGATTAAAACGAAACCGATGCTTGTTCTGGAAACCCGAGCCATACCCAGAAACTATACTCTTGTAACTCAGTGGCTGGTACAGTGGGCAAATTTGCCTCCAGAATACGCTTCATGGGAGGATGCAAATTTTATCAAAGGTATCTTCCCTGGATTCTACTCTCAAACTATTCATTCTTGGTTTTCGGATGATAACACTTCAGGACAAGTGTTTGGTTGAGGGGGAAGAATTGTCAAAATCGCAGTATTTAGAGGAATTCCGAAGGTGTTGATGAATGGTTCAGAGGAAGAAGATGAGGCCTGAATGTTTATGAAGAAGGAACGGACCAGATTGCAAGATACCTTTTCGACCAGAGTGCAATGGACATGAATAGTCTTAGTATTTACTGTTTACGTCATTTAGCTTTCTTACTGTGAACAGTGTCGCTTTTCAGTTAAAGTTGTCTATTACTTCCTTTTAGTTTCACCTTACTTGTAACCCTTTATAAACGTGAGTATGGAATGAAAACGACATCGTCCATTTATGCCAATCATCTAGTATATCATAGCGTAGAATAGAAGCACACTTTCCCCTTTCATCAGATTCCAATCTTGGGATCTGACTCCTTTGCCCTTCCTTCCACCACCAACGACCAGCGGTAGACTCGCTGCCTCGCACAAAAAATTACATACGGCTCGACATGATCTCCTAGCCTGGGCCACACCGAAGCGCGTCTCGGGAAAGCCCACATCGCATAAGCGCTTGGGCTAAAGACGAACCAGCACGTGGATCGGTCTGGTGCAAAATGGGCGGACTCGCTAGCCCCGGAGGCGATACTCTGGAGTTGGTTGGATTTTGGGGGGATAGAGGCAGAGAGAAAGAGAGGGGATCGCGGGGATGCCAGAGTTGCCGAAGGTGGAGGCGGTGCGGCAGGTGCTGGAGACGCACTGCGTGGGAAGGCGCATCATGCGCTGCGCCATCATGAACGACCCCAAGGTCGTCGTGGTTGGGGCCGGCGTCACCCACGTGGCCTTGGAGCGCACCATGGTCGGTAGGACCATCGTCGCCACGCGTTGGAGGGGCAAGAACCTCTGGATCCGCCTCGACACCCCCACCCTTCCCGTCCTTCCAGTTTGGTCAGTACGCGCCTAGGATGAGTCTTTACTACTACCAGTTTGATTACCCTGCTATTGCTTTGCTTGACTTGTCTCGACTTGCTTTGCTATCTTGTTCTAGTCCTTCTGGAGCAATTGGACGTACACTAGCTTCATTGGCGATGGCTTAAGCTTGATTATCCTTAGCAACCCCATGTCTGTCTACGTTGAATTCGATTAATTGCCCTTTTGATAATAAACATAATGATAGTTATCGATTAAATTCTTTGAAGAGATGGAGAGATAGGAGAGGAAACATGATTTTTTTTTTACTTTGTCATACACCGAGGGTTGATAAAAACATGTTTTGGGTCGCAGGAATGGCAGGTGCGATCTATATAAAGTGTTCCTGTCACAAAGTACAAGAGGCAAGTGGTCATTTCCATTCATATCTTGCGATTATGTTATTTCGCTAATACGATTTTTACGAAATATTAAGCGTGCGGTTTCAGATCAGCTGTCAACTCAACAGACGAGTGTCCCTCCAAGTACTCTAAATTTTTTGTTGAAGTAAGGAGCCGAAACACAATATCCCTCTTCAATTTTGTTTCAATGCGACATTGTTTATGGTAATACATTGCTTTTTCAGTTGTGCTTGTAAAATTTTTGTGAATTCTGAATGTGAGGTAGCAGTTCACAAGTGGAAAGCGACAGTGAATCCATGTTCTTGCACACTTTTGTTGGTTATTATAGAATAACAGTGATAGTGGTAAGCAAGAAGAATCATGTTTGAATAGCCAATATCTTGCAACAATCTTATTGAACACATCTTCAGCTAAGCCAATAACTACAAACCCATGGACAGAGGTTTTGAAGGTTCCCACTTGCTCACCTAGACTAGGCGAGCGTTATAGGTTGAGGGAATCGCAGCAATTAGGATCTCGAGGTCCCGGTTCACTTGCCAGGACTAGAGTTAGGACTTTCGGGCCTGGGGAGTCGCAGCCATAAATAGGGTCCATGATATCAACGAATTAACTCCCTTGCAAAAAAACCCCAAAATAACTAATGAATATTGTAACATCTCAAAGTTCTGTTACCAAAATAAAATTATTATTTTATTTGATTTTCTGAGTTTTCGGGCTTTTCAAGTTCCTTAGTTATTCCTAGAATTCTATTTATTTTATGGCTTTTCCGAAAATATCTTTTCTTTGTTGTAAAATTTAATTTAAATTAATTGTTTTAGAAGTGTGAATTTCTTTTGGAGTTCTTGCAATCATTTAAATTTTAAATCCAAGTTCTATCATCTCAATTCAAATCTCAAATTCAAATCTTTGTTCCAAATCACATATTTTTACGGCAAGTTATGAATTCAAATTCTTATCTTTGAATTCATCTCAAATTCAAATATCCTCACCAAAAATTTCAATTTCAAATTCAAATTAAGAAATTTGAATTTCCCCTAGCCCATCTCTTTTTCCTTCCCCCTTTTCTTTCTTCTTATTTCCTTTCTTCTTTCCTTCTCTCTTTTCTTTTTCTCATTTTTCATTTTTCTTCCTTTCCTTTTCTTTTTCCTTCCTCTCTTTTCTCTTTCTTCTAGCTCTGGCTGTTGCCCATGCCGCACGCCCACATTGTTGTAGGACTAGAGCCACCTAGCACCTCCTCTGTCTTCCTCTTTATGTTGTTCTCTATGTATTCCTTTTTGAGTCAATGACCTATGGGCCCCACCATGTCATACACAGAAGCCATTCCTCTCTTTCTCTCTTGTCTCTCTAGCATGTGGGGCCCAGTTGCAAGTCCCTCTTTCAATTCTTTAATTCTGAAAATGAAGGTTCTCAGGAATATTCCCTTTTCCTTTATGTATCATTTCATGTGATGTCAAACTTCTGTACGTTCGTTCTCCGTCATACGAACTCCGATTCCATCGATTCTTATTCCTAAATTCATATAAATTCAATATCTTTCTATTGATACTAATTTTATAATTTTATTTGGTTTTATTTGAATTTAGCTTATTTTCGTGTATAGGTTTCGACGACTTCGGAGAATCAAATTCGACACTGTTTCAGAACAACATATATTTGAGCAATGCCAGTTACATTATTTGATCATATTTGATCCCAGAATTTTAAATTATTTAAATTCTATTTTAAATTATTATTGCATGCTTACTTTTATTGAAAGTAATTCAAATTCCTATCTTTAAGTTGCAGCTAAATCCCAAACCCTTGTGTAGCCAATTGTTGTCAAGATCAGTAATAAGGAGAATAATTCTAGATGTTATATATTTTGGAGTTAGAAATTGAATAGATTGGATTATAGGAATATATTATTATTTGATATTGGATTGTTGGATGTTGGATTATAGAAATAGAGTATTGTTGGATATTGGATTGTTGGATGTTGGATTATAGAAATAGAAACACATGTTAGAGAACATAGGGTTGGATAGACCCACATTGAGATACTATTGAGATTATTATGATTCTATATGTCATTAGTTGGTCTCAAGCAATGATGATGTATAATCCTTAGACTTGAGATCAGCATGGTTCCCTAAATGTGTAATAGCACTCTTAGGGGTTGCCAAACGCTACTCGTAACTGGGTAGTTATAAAGGTAGCTTTCGGGTATGCTGTGAAACATGCGGAGGGATGTGACTGGTTAGATATAGGATTTGCCCCTCCTAACATAACAGGAGAGATATCTCTGGGCCCCTCGAAGTGATCAGATAAAGAAAGTGCATGGCTATGCCACTCGTGGTCGAAGAGTTTGACCACATAAGGTTATCCGATACTCGATTGAGAAAGTATTGAATAGTCCATGGATGACATATATCTCACATGGAGTTCAAACCAGATATCGTGAGGCAAAGGGAGAATACATGAGTAGGATGTTTAGTTCGATCAGTTACAAACAAGTCGTATGGAGATACGAGTTGGTCGTAGGCTCGTCGAACGTAATCACAGAGTGGTCAAAACCTGGTCGTAAAGAGTTACGGACTGGTCGAGACTAAATATGAACTGGTCGTACACAGTCACAAACTGGTCATATAGAGATGCGAGGTCGTCGTAGACTGGTCATACTTAAGTACTGTGGTCGTAAGGAGTTACGAACTAGTTGTGCCTAAATACGGATTGGTCGTGACGAGATACGAGCTGGTCGTAAGCGATGAGGACCTGATCGTAGATCATATTGCATTAAGGTTCGTCCGATATAATTTGTGTGTATTCGGGAATCGTTATGTTCTGCTAGGAACCGCTAACGACTCGTGGTCGGAAAAGATTTTTGAGTCACAACCGACTACGCATAAACCTAATGGGTCACACACTTAACGGGTTGAAACAAAATGTGTTGGGATAGGATCAGTCATGGGCACTATATAAGGAGATGCTTGAGGCTATTAGGGGGCATGCGAGAAACGTGAGTTGCTCCACCGAAACCCTAGCTGCCATCTTCCCGAGAGAGCCCCGCCGTGCGACTTGGTGCTAGCACACCGGCGTTCGGTTGTTCCTACCCTGGATGTGTGGATACCGTAGAGGTGCTACTGCGGTTGCTGTTGCGCTTGAGGATGATCCGCGTGCGATCTTCACAAGGAATGTTGGAGGTTGCTGGAGGAGATGATCGACTACGAGGACGTTGGACGATCGACTATGACCACTTCATTGACGCGGTCTTCGTTGGACCAGGCTGCTCTGACTCATCTTCCGCTGCACTGTGCGTCTAGTGGTAACGATCTGTGATCATCTGCTTGCTTGGTATCCTGGTTTACATGGTAGAAAATTTTGAATTATTGCTCTCGTAGCCTACCCGTATCCCTACATATTGTGTGTATATTGAAGATGTCCAATGGGCAATATATATAAGAGTACAAGAGGTGCATATAAGAAAATACAAAAGACAGATAAGGAATACAAAAGGATTCCTATCTCTAACACCCACCCTCAAATGCAAGGCGTATGCAATAACATTGCATTTGAAGATGGTTGACACTAAAATATGAAAAACCCAAAGTTCGGGTCTTGATAATGTTGTCGTAGCATGCATCTCTTGGAAAATATGTCGAATATCAAAAGATCTCATCCCATCCGGGGTCGTGCAACAGCCTATAAAGCACAAGGTGCAGGGCTGAGAATGTCGACAGCGACAACACGACGAAGAAGATGAAACCGACATGAATAGATAGAGCTATTAAATCAAGTCGTATAGGAATAGGTGGAAGCATGACAGCGCAGATCGAAGCCCAAGACGGCAGCGGCACAAAAGAAGTGTGGCGGCCTTAGAAGCTTGGGGAGGTGGCTAAGAAAGCGGTGGCATCATAATGACTTCTACGATCTGCATGCGGCTCAGAAAGAAGAGTGGGAGCAGCGGCTGCTACCATGCATAAGGTAATTCCTATGCTTCTATGACTAATAATAAATTTGTGGACTCGCATGGCTTAGACGAACTCAAAGATTGAGTGGTACAGACTTGGATGGATGAAGCGGAAGAAACGACACAAATAAAGAAAAAGACTAAAGATAACTAGCAGCAGATACTGGTAGCAACAGAAGATTCATCTCCTCATCCAACCAGCAAACACCGGTGAGCTCACCCAGCTTGAAGCAACACCATCAACAAGACTGTGGACATCAGGATCCGACGGCTCCAGTGCATGCACACGCCCTAGAGCTCCTCGTAGTGCTCACGGGTCTGGCCATCCTTGGATGGGACTTGCATGTGCTCCTAGTGAACCAATTTATTGCTTTTTCTCTCCTCAAACCAAACATCGACTTTGCTCCTGAGGCGATGGCGTCCCGTGGCGGTTTCGCGTCATTGTCGTCGACAGCAGCGGCCCGTGTCTCCAAGAAGGCGGCGAATCCGTTGTGCGTAGAGGGAGGGCAGAGCAGGTGCATCGAGCGTCGGAGGAGCTCGGGGATTCATGCCCGGATCCGACGGGATCCAGCGACGGTGGAGGCTCGGGAGGGCGATGCGGCGCGGTAGGAGCCCGGATACGGCAGCGGCGGCGACGGGGAGAACCGGGCGGCACTCGAAGTAGAGGAGCTCGGATCCGCCTTCCTCGAGCCATCTCCGATCCGGTCGTCGTCATCGCACAGAGCTTGGGTCGGCGTGGATCCAAGTAGGCAGCCCGATCTAGGGCCCGTCGAAGGAGGTGGCCCGTCAGTGCGTCATCGGGCAAGCAAAGGATCTCGTCAAAGGATCCCCCGAGCGTCGATCAAAGGAGGCCGAATCCGAGGCAGAGTGTCGAAGGGGACAACCTCGAAGGACAGTTGACAACATCACAATGAGGACCGGATGCTGCTGCTGCCATAACATTGTGGCCGCCCCTGGGAGCGGAGATTTCTCCTCCCAGGGGCAGCGGGCGACGGAAGCGATTAGAGGGCTAGGAGACGGCGGCGCTACAGTAACCCTAACCTTCACCTTTGCTCTGATACCATCTTGAGTTGCATGCACCAACCAGTTCACCCAAAAGCTTAAGCTGATGAGGAAAGGTGGACAATTCACTTATACTTCAACAATTGGATTATTGGATGTTGGATTATAGAAATAGATTATTGTTGAATATTGGATTATAGAAATAGAGTATTGTTGGATGTGAGAAATAGATTATTGTTGGATATTGGATTATAGAAATAGATTATTATTGCATATTGGATTGTTGGATGTGGGATTATAGAAATACAGTATTGTTGTATGTGAGAAATAGATTATTGTTAGATATTTGATTGTTGGGTGTTGGATTATAGAAATAGATTATTATTGGATATTGGATTGTTGGATTATAGAAATATATCTTTGTTGGATTATCGAAATAAATCTTGGTTGGATTATAGAAATATACCTTGGTTGGATTATAGAACTATATATTTACTGGATTATTGGAATATATCACTATTGGATGATGGAAATCTAGTGTTGACAATATAATCAGATATCGGTGATGAATAAAGAATGAAGTTGGATTATTATAGTAAATTAAGAATAGAATTCAGGTGCATTGGTGAAAATTATTGAAATTGGTGGAGTTAATTGAATATTAGTGTTTGGTTGATCTACAGTTGTTGGTGGACTAATGTAAACAATGATATGGTCGATCAATAGACATAATAGATTGATTTGGAAAATATGAGTCTAATATTGATGGTTGACTTACTGATCTTGGAGTTGACAATTCTGGGACATCGAATCCCTCACCCCTTGTCGCCCTAGATAAAACTCTAGTCAATACAATAGTATTAACAAGATGCTTCTTGTTGAAAAACTTTACGCTTAGACAAAGCTTAGACCAAAAATATTGAACTTGGGGAGTTTAGCCAAATGCTCAATTATGATTTAAAATGAGGCTATGGCATTGTTTTTACCATAGAAATTTTAGCGAATGGTTTAACTTGGAAAATAAATAAAAGTTGGTTTAGACTTGGGCGAAATGGATGTTTGGTGGGTGCATGTTTGCATGGGTTCAATTCGGGAATGGTTGAGGCCCAAGGGTTATTTTGGAAGTCGCCCAAGTCAATTAAGGACTGGTCTTCGAGCCACATCTTGCTATGCCCCATCGTACTACCACAAGCCTGGAGTGGGCATAACTATCGCATACGAACTCCGTTTGAGGTCCACGAGTACTTGATTGAAAGCTTATCTCGTCCTCTTTCAAACGAATCTGGTTTAACCTCCAAATTCCTTCTATGCGCGCGACAATCATCGAAAGAAGGTGTTGCGTCACCTATTTGGGCCAAATTGGGCTTTGTAACCTATTTAGGCCGGCCACCTCCTGGACAACCCCCTTGGGCCGCACTATTCATGGCCATACTGTTCATATGAACAGTACCCATAAATAGTACCGCCCCCTTAGCTCTTGGATATGTGCGGCTCCCCCTCCCCTATATAAGGAGGCCGCACCCCTCTAGTTTTTCTAGGATTTTGTTTATGTTTTGTTTGCCTTCGTTGCAACTTGTATCTTTTGCGTGTGTCGACTAGACCACCCAATTAAGATCCTTATTCAGAATCCCAACTCAATTCAAATATTTCAATTCCTATTTGTAATTTCAGATTGCTTTATCTTATTCTTGCGTGCTTCTTCGGTGTATGCAGGAATCGACCTTCGTGGTCAGGTCATCCGGGTATTCGTGCACAGTTGATAACGACTTGTCGAGCAGTTCAGCGATTGTGTGGTTTCGGGCCTTGCGAGTTCGTAGCTAGGATCGTGAGAGTTGAGCGACTACTACCGAACTTATCTTTTCATCGAAAGATCGGGCCAAATCAGGACCTCCATGGTTCATCAAGTGGTATCAGAGCTACAGTTCTTCAGTGAGAAATCAGTACCCTTAGTAGTAGATTTGTTTTTCATACCTAGAGTCCAGAAAATTGCACCAAAAAATTTCGCATCTATCAATACCGAACCAATATGAGCCATTGCAATTTTTCTTTCAGTTTTTGTTCGTTGAATCATTGGTTGCATTGTCGTGTTAAAGTTGCTGATTGCTAGTTTAGTTAGAGTCTAGTTTGTCGTTGTCTAGTTTGCATCTCGTGTTTTCCTTCGCATCGCTTGATCGCTCTTTCAGGGTTCTTAGTTTTTGCATCTAAAACAGAAATTCGTGGGTTAGAACTCCTCTAATCCGCACCAAAAATAGAAAATTCGTATTGTTGTTAATCCAAAAAAAAGAGAGGATTGCTGTGATCTTTTGGGAGAGTTGATGTTATTTGCGACTTGCGGCAAATCCTAGGGTCGGCCAAATAGTAGAAGGAGATAGAGGCAACCGCAAAAACAAAAGCCGCGGTAGAGAAAAAAAAGGAAGAAAATGAAAATAAAATAAAAATGCATAAAAATTAGTGGAGACCTTCTACATATAGCCACAAGCTTCCATAAAAAATTCAGCAAGTTTGGCCCCCGGAATCAAAAGATATGGTAGTTTCAAGATTGAATACGAGTCGGTTTCGAGTCCGAGTAGGATTCTGTTTCCGAGACACTTTCAGTAAAACGGGCATAACTTTTGCATACGGTGTCCGTTTTTGACATTCTTGTGCTCGTTTCGAAGCTAATGACGAGGTGCATATTTTCTACCTAAGCCACTTGTTGCATTCCAGGTGCCCCAAAATCGGTCATCTTCAGCCCCGAATTCGCGTTGTAAGTTTTTGGTTTCTGTTTTTGCCGTTTCCTTCTATCTTCCTTTAACTGGAGTTCACCTCAATTGGAATGTTGTAGATCTCGTCGAAACCTTTCAGAAGAGCATATATAAGCCATATAAAACTCTGGTTTTTCATCGTTTGAGAGTAGCTATTGTTTCTGCTCAATCTAGAGGGCTGTTTGCATTCTACCGATATTGCTGTCTTTTGTGCTCTACGTTGTGCGAACAATCTTGTGCCCTTTATAGAAGTTTGAGTAGTTGGCTAGCGTCTCTCCTAGCACTTGTTGTGAAGCTTTCCCTTGCTTGCATGAAGTTGCATTGATCGTTGCGTGTGCGTACATACACTTCTCTGCATAGGGCTTTGATTGGCTAGTTTTGATTAGGCTAGGATCAGCAACATTGGTTAGTACTTTGAACAATCTTTCAACTTGCATTAATTGATTTGATTATTGCTGATCATTGCTACCATATTGAAGCCTTCCAAGCTCCACTTCCTACTAACTCAGCAGGTGTCGTTCCTCGCAATCGTTGGGCTAATTGCAAGTGAGAGTATCACGAAAAAACCACCGGTTATACCACTTCCTTGCGGCATTAGTAAGAACTTGTAAGAACTTGGTATAAGCTTGAGTGTGAGTGACTTGATTTGAGCCTCCAGATCCTAGTAGTTGATAGGAACATATAGTTGTGATTTGTTCTTTGTTTTCTACTAACAATGACAGGTTGGTTGAATTTGGTATATTACGATGTCATCGTAGGCAGATTTGAGCTCAAAGGGAAACAACTACCTGGATACATATTGCCACTCACTGCTGAGAGTACGTCATTGGACTACTTTCTATGAGTTACTATGTTCGAATGCTATTTTGAAAGACAAGACCTTGATCCTTATGAGAAGATGACCATGGCAAGGACGGCACTAATCGGTGATGTTCAACATTGGTGGTCGAATCTGGAGTACCACTTCATGTACATATGGGAGCAGATGAAGAAGAAATTGCAACGTCGATTTGTACCTCCACCAACCACAGTCACAAGTGAGGTACGACCTAAGGTAACTAAAAATGCTAACATTGTTTTGGCTCCTACTCCATCTCTAGATACTGCCGTGACGCTTGAAGAGATGAACGATGATCTAGCGCATCTTATGCCATTAGAGGAGAAGCTTGAGGTACCTACATTAGCTGATGAGGACGATAATGACAAATGTACTGATTTAGTGCTACAGCAAGACATAGAGCAACCTTGTGAGTACATACCTGCTGTAGTAGTGCAATCTTTTGATATTCCTTGTGTTGACTTGAACGAACCATGTGCTAATTTGAATTCTCATAATTTTGCACATGTCGAATTAATTACACATAAGGAAGTACTAGATAGAATATCCCTTGCTGATGCTTTGTGCTATATCATGCTTAAAGATCCAATTAGTTTGGAATGTGCTATGGAGAAAGTTTCTGAACATTCATCGCTAAATTCTCTTTCTAGCACCTATACCTACTATTTTAAATTAATTGGAGATTATGGTGTAGGCAGTCAATTTCTGGTATATCGAATATGCATAACTTGTGATCACATGAATGATTTGAAACTTGCTGTCTTGGACAATAATTCTTGTGTGCTGAATCCTGTTCAATATCAGAGAAAAATAAAATTTAATACTCATCCAATGCCTATGTGTTTACCTTTTATTGCACCATCTAGTATGGACAATCTGAATAAAGGTATTGAATTATGGAAGAACTTACAAAATTTTTCACCCTTGTTAGAAGAATTTGCTATTGCTCAATTGAAATATGATTATATGAATGACTTGTGCTCTTTGAGTTCAATTACTATGCTGTCTTTTCACAGAGCAATGAATAACTCCACTATATACTTCACTTATACTTGCAAATTGAGTTGCAAATTGATTGTTATGAGAAAATATACCTTTGTTGATTTGATGCATGCACAATCACCTGTAATTTTCAAAGCTTTCTCTATTTATTTGCCACTTGTTGTTGCTAACATTTTGCAGAAAGATGAGCATGCATTGCTACAAGTTTTGAAGCTTTTCTTGGAATTAGAGGATAAGCTTATGTCGAGGATGACTCAAATACAAGAAGGAGAGGATGATGACATCAACCCTCTGGATACGAGCGCTACTCCATGCCATGGTACAAGGAAGGTTTCCATGTCACTTTGTGTGTTGGTGATATGCCCTAGAGGCAATCATAGAGATGATTGTGTCACGTCTATGTTTATGATTTCTTGAATAAATGTTACTCTGTTCCTTGAATGAATCGTTAGTTTTGAAGATCAACAAGTATGTGACTTGTTGGTGAAACTCTTCGACTTATATGATGTCGTTCTAAAAGTATCCCTGGTCGAATGTCACTAATCGGAACACCAGTGACCATACGACCAGTACATATATTGATTGATGATCATGTTTCACCGGTCATGGATATAGGGATATCGAATCAATAATGTAAACACATGTTAGAGAACATGGGGTTGGATTGACCCACCTTGAGACACTATAGAGATTGTTATGATTCTATGTGTCGTTAGTTGGTATCAAGCAATGATGATGTATAATCCTTAGACCTGAGATCAGCATGGTTCCCTACATGTGTAATAGCACTCTTAGGGGTTGCCAAACGCTGCTGGTAACTGGGTAGTTATAAAGGTAGCTTTCGGCTATGCTATGAAACGTGCGGAGGGATATGACTGGTCGGATATGGGATTTGCCCCTCCTAATATAACGGGAGAGATGTCTCTGAGCCCCTCGAAGTGATCGGATAAAGAAAGTGCATGGCCATGCCACTAGTAGTCGAAGTGTTCGACCACATAAGGTTATCCGACAACTCGATCGAGAAAGTATTGAACAGTCCATGGATGATACATTATCTCACTTGGAGTTCAAACCAGATATCGTGAGGCAAAAGGAGAATACTGGAGTAAGTCGCTTAGTTCGATCAGATCCAGACAAGTCGTATGGTAATACGAGCAAGTCGTAGACCGATCGAACGAAATCACAGAGTGGTCGAAACCTGGTCGTAAGGAGTTACGAATTGGTCGTGACCGAGTGCGAACTGGTCGTATAAAGATAGGACCTGGTTGTAAGTGATGAGGACCTAGTCGTAGATCATATTGCATTAAGGTTCGTCCGATATAATTTGTGTGTATTCCGGAATCGTTATGTCCTGCTAGGGACCGCTACGACTCATGGTCGGAAAGGGTTTCCGAGTCACAACCGATTACACATAAACCTAACGGTCACACACTTAATGGGATGGAACAAACCAGTGCGAATACGATTCGTCAAACGTGTTCGGATAGAATCCGACATGGGGCACTATATAAGGTGATGCTTGAGGCTAGTATGACGACTTGAGAGAGACACGTGAGTTGTTTCCATCGAAACCCTAGCCGCCATCTTCTTGAGAGAGCCTTCCCGTGCGACTTGGTGCTAGCACACCGGCGTACGGTTGTTCCTTCTCAGGACGTGTGGATACCATAGAGGCGCTACTGCGATCACTGTTGCGCTGAGGACGATCTGCGATCTTCACAAGGAACTGTGGAGGCTGCTGGAGGAGACGATCGACTACGAGGACGTTGGACGATCATCTACGACCACTACATCGACGCGTTCATCGTCGGACTAGGCTGCTCCAACTCTACTTCCGCTGCACTGCGCGTTTGGTGGTAATGATCTGTGATCATCTATCTTGCTTGGCATCCTGGTTTACGTGGTTGAAATTTTGAATTGTTGCTAGCGTAGCCTACCCGTATCCCTACATTGTGTCCAAGCAAAGCAAGAGTTCAAGTTGGACAAGTTCTGGAATCCAGTTCGGCCTCCGGAGATAGCCCTGACTTCAAACAGGCATAACTTTCGCATACAATCTCCGTTTGAGGTCCACGAGTACTTGATTGAAAGGTTATCTCGTCCTCTTTCGAAGGATCTAGTCTCATCTCTAAATTCCTTCTGTGCGCACAGCAATCATCAAAAGAAGGTGCTGCATCACCTATTTGGGCCAAATTAGGCTTTGTAACCTATTTGCTCCTCCACCTTGAGACAAATTTCCTCTTGTGGCATAATAAAGAATCATCAATCACCAAATAACCCCACAGTAAGATAAAAATCACCATGCGCTAACTAGTCTCTAGGACTAGACTGTAACACCAACTAAACTTGAGCAAAACTCAAACTTAGTAATAGGAACTAGCTTTGTCATCATATCGACAGGATTATCATGAGTACTTATCTTGCACACCTTGACATCACCTTAAGCAATAACACCTCGAATAAAGTGATATCTCACATCAATGTGCTTTGTTCTCACATGGAATATCTGATCCTTTGTAAGGCATATAGCACTCTGACTATCACAAAATATAGTAGTGCAAGAATTATCTCCACAAAACTCAGTGTACAAATCCCAACCAAATAGCTTCTTTACAAACTTCAGAAATAGCTATATTTTCTGTTTCAGTGGTAGATAAGGCAACAATAGCTTGCAAACTTACCTTCCAACTAACAGTACAACCACCAATTGTGAAAACATAACCAGTGAGTGACATCCTCTTGTCCAAATCAGCAGCATAATCAGAGTCAACATAACCAACAAGTTCATCTCTAGAATTCCCAAACTGCAAACAAGCATTAGAAGTGCCACGCAAATATATAAAAATCCACTGAACTTCTTTCCAATGCTCTTTTCTAGGATTATCCATGTATCTAACAACACTTAGTGCATGAGATAAATCAAGACGAGAACAAACCATGACATACATAAGAGAACCAACTATACTAGAATATGGAACTCTAGACATGTACTCAATATCATAATCTAACTCAGGGCATAAGGCTGAAGATAATCTGAAATGCGAAGCTAATGGAGTACTCACTGGTTTTGCATCATGCATATTAAAATGATGAAGGACCTTCTCAATATAACATTTTTGACTAAGGTATATTGCCAGATTGCCTCTCTCTGATAATCTCCATGCCAAGAATTTTCTTTACTGCACCTAGGTCCTTCATCTCAAATTCATTACTCAATTGTGCTTTCAGTTTTGCTATTTCTGACTAATCTTTTGCAGCAATCAACATATCATCAATATAGAGAAGCAAATAAATAGCTGAACCATTAATAGTCTTTAAATAAACACAACCATTATAATCAGACCACTTAAAATTATGAGAGAGAGCATAAATGAGTCAAATCTCTTGTACCATTGCCTGGGAGATTGCTTCAAACCATAAAGAGATTTCTTTAATCTACAAACAAGGTGTTCTTTTTCAGAAATAACAAAACCCTTAGGTTGGTCTATATAAATGTCTTCTTCCAACTCCCCATGTAAGAATGCATTTTTAACATCTAATTGCTCAAGTTCATAATCATACATAGCAATAATACTAAGTAAAGTATGAATAGAACTATGCTTCACAATTAGGGAAAAGACATCATTAAAATTAATACCTAGAATCTGCCTATAACCTTTAGCAACCAACCTGTGAGGACCCGGAATATTTAACTAGTAACACTTAACCTCCAAATGGTTCTAGCGTTACTAATTAAACATTCTAAGCCTCGATGGTCATATGCTTCCCAGAATTGCAGCATATGCACATCATCACAAAATTACACATCATTTCCATACAACATACATTACTAAGTTCAACAACGACATACATAAGGTAAAGTTATTACAAAAGCGAGCCGACCGGCCAAATAGAACAATGAACAAGAATGACAGCGGAAGCAAAAGTGCCATAAGATGGCTAGAACAAAAGTCGACCGGTTAGCCATACACCCACAAGGCAACCGACCGGGCCGCCAAGCTAGTCGCCCCGCAAGCTACCACAACACAGCTCACAAAAGTGAGGCCCTTCAGGCTCACCTTCTTCCTCTGCAACAAAACAATTAAGCATAGCATCCGAGTACAAAGATTGTCTTTGTACCCGCAAGACTGACGTGTGGAATAGCAGGACCTATTCATAACCTACATGCAAGCTTATTTAGGTGGAGGTTGTATGTCTCATTTTGCATGAAGCCAACTTTATTTGCAATAATGTAATACATTGAAAAGCAAGTTTGCAAATCTGTTTTTAATGTTGAAATAACAGTAATAGAGATACATACAAGTAACCACCTGGAAGTGACTACCCAATAGTCACCACAACATAGCACGAATCCCCGATTCGTACCACCCATCAAGTTTTAATTTAAAAGGTTGTAGTCTAACTCTTGAAAGACCTTGCCAAGCGTGTCCATAACCTAGGACGAGGCTATTCGAATAGTTTTAACCCTGCGCAGGTGTACCAATGTACCCACACTTCGATCGCCTTCAAGCCACAAAGCACACTTCCGAAGGTATGCTGGCACGGCTAAGTCCTACGAGACATTTCCAATCTTGTGTATTAACTACGAGCCGCTCGTATGGGTAGAAACACCATACGCTTACATTGCAAGCCGAAAGACAACCACCCGTTACGGGGGGGAAACCTTTCGGACACAACAATGCTCCCAACACCATCCCTCCTGCGACTCCCTGCGACTCGGAGCCAATACACGCCAAAGTACTAAGTCAAGAGAGGTCCCATACCCTCTAATGTGGTTAGCACGCTAAAATGCTTGGTTCGATGTAACAAGATGTTCGGTCCTTGTTGACCGGCACCATTCCATCACACCAAACTCACACCATCATACCATTGTGCCCAAGTCTAAATCATTTTGTTTTCAGTTTTAGTTTTCATAAGTAGACATGGCACAAGATGGAAATCATAATACATAATAAGTTTGTGTGATCAAGGTTATCGACAAGTCGATAACCGCCCATTTCTACCGAAGCTAAGCATGGCTAAGCAATTAATTCGCAACTACTAAGTGACAAGAGCCCATCCACGAACTCTAAATCACAGCAAGTAACCTAGGCTCATGGTAGTAGAGGATAATCATTTGCTAAGGAAATGCATCTACTAGGCCAACTATTAAAACAAAATAGCAATGCATACATATAATTTGTAATCAACATAAATACTTAAAATACTGGGATTAACATGATCAAACTGCTTGCCTTCTTGCTGTTGCTCAATTTGTTATGAGGGTCACTCTGGGATTACCGTAAATGTCGAATCCTAAGCGAAAGGCCAAAAAGAACCAAGAACAACCAATAAGACGAGCAACACTTAAACAAAAGAGTAAGCAAAAATTATCCAATGCGATGAAACTTATACACAAGGTGAAATACGAATATACCAAGACATTGGAACTGGAAAAACCTAATTTGGAATTGCGGTGCAAAAGATATTACCTAAAAACACATTTTCGGCCATAATTAGCACTGTAGCAAAAATATTTTCTAGAAAGATTTTGAAGCTGAAATTTTTATGGTAGCTACCTACTGGTATAGAGGTAACCCATATAAAATTTCAAGTCATTTGGAGTTAAAGTGATTTAGTTATGATTTTTCTAAGATGCAAAATTAGCATAATGCACTTTCCAGGAACATAAATATGTTCAAAACTAATTTTACAGTGAAGTATACCAACAGAGGGGTTTTCTAGAATTTATCATATATATTTTGCAGTTACAGAGAATTACTTGTGCATTTTATAAGCCTTCCAGAATTTTCTAAATGTCAAAATAGGTACTAAATCATTAATCAAGGTTCCGCTACAATCTTGGACTTACCATCATTTTTACATTAACATTGGGTTGATAACAAATTTATCAAAGTTGGAATCATTCATTTTGGACATTCACAGAGCAAGATATGCATTTTCTAACGTTTTATCCATTTTCCGAATATTCAAAATGACGAAACCAAGTTATTCCTAGTTATACAATTTTCGCTCATCGAACATGCTTAAATCCATTTTTATAATGAGCTAAAGTGATAACATAATTTATTACAGTTGGAATTAACTAAAAGCGCTTAAAATGAATTAGTTATGAGTTTCTAAAGTTTTTATATCATTTTCGCTTGATAAACAATTGCTTACCAAATACGTAACAATCCAATAAAAGGAAATGACGTGGACAACCCCACAACCCTTGATCTAACATCCTACGCTTACGCGCGAAAATAGCGCACGCGCGCTAAACCCAATGAAACCCACCGTTGGATCAAGATCCAACGGCTCACACGAGTGTATGCAACCGACGGTGCGGTTGCTTGGGCCAATCCCACCGCAGATCGACGGATGGACGCCCGAACGCACCAACAACCGGATTGTCCGATTGCACACACGATCTCGACCATTGATCGCAAGATCGACGCCCAGACGCGACGAGGGAACCGGATGGTCCGAATGCATGCAAGATCCGGGCCGCAGATCACAAAATGGACGGCGCTATAGATCGAAGTTCAAAAAGAGGTATCGACGAGTGGGACCGCATGTCGCGACTACGAGTCACGATCGCAACGATTTAACCCACGCGCAAGACAAAGGCACCGGGCCCACAAGTCGGCGACTAAGCGGGCGGTTAAGACCGAATTAGTGATTCTAATGATTGACATTAAATAGATTCTAATGATCACGAGATTTGATTTTAAACCCTCGCCCACAAGTCACGACCTGCAGGTTAATTCCGACAATGATTAAATGCCGACTCACTTAATCAAGCAATGATTAGGCATTAATGATGTCGAACGATCTGAGTGAAACAGATTGATTTAAGGAGATTGGGCCCACCGGTCGCTGGCTCAATAATAATGATTAAGACACAATTAACAGCTAATGATTGGTAATTAATGTGTCCTAATGATCCGACGAAACGGAGCTTCTCGGTGACAAAACCCGAGTGGCTTTGCGGTGGTCGCCGGCGACTCGATCGCACGGCGCCCACAACTATCAAAATGGGTTCGCAATAGTGTTGCGGACCCAACGGCAGTGACCTCGCCATGGTGGAGGTTCAGAACGCCGCGAGCCGAAAACAAAGATGAAGGCCGACACGGCAAAACACGAAAATAGCAAAATGCTCATTGCAGCTCCAAGGAAGCGAGTGCCATGACTTCTAGGGACTATATAGGAGCTACCTTAACCGAGAGGAGCTCCAAAGATGGCGGGAAGACTTGAACACGATGAAGTCCACCGAGCCGAAGAAGATGAAGTGGAAGGTGAGGTTCGAGCAAAATGAGTGGAACCAAATCATCGCCACAGCTTCATTATAGCTCAAAGAGGCTCCAAAGCAAATAATTGCAAAAGAACCACTTACTGAGTGGAGAAGAAAGGGGTGAAATCAACGAAAATCTCCAAACTTAAAATTGAGTGATTCCTGTGAATGCAACCCAAAACCAAGTTAGGGGAAATATAAAGGAGGTTGAGGAGTTAAAAAGGGTGCAAGAAATGTTGAAGATGAACCACTGGACACCAAGGCTGCCATTGGAGCTCCACGGCCAACAATGGTGTTTTGAGGGTGAGATGTGTTCTTGAGCTCAAACACAGAGAAGAGCAAAGCGTGGTGTAAAGGAACACTGGAGGACCTAGAGGGCAATTATATAGGGGAAGGATTAGGGTTTCGATCAAGGACATGAGCCCATGGTGAGCTCGGTTCATGGTGCGGCCATGGACCACGAAATGATGGGAGCAAGTGAGCACGGTGACCATGGAGGAGAAAGCCTGTTGCGCATTAAATGCATTGCAGGGAGACGTTGACGAAAGCATCTTGAGGTGACACCACAAGCCCCCCATGCTCTCTCTTTCTCTCTGCCATGAACGCCCGCGCCCCCGGAGAAGCCGAGGAGGAAGAAGAACAGAGAAGATAAACCACGACCGTCGGATTAAAAATGGACGGTCACGATTTAGCGAGTTCGCCGGACGGTCCGGTTGCCCTCAGGAATCTGGACGGTTGGATCGAGATCCAACGGTCCCAATTTGTTAATGTAACCGAGGGTCCGAATGCTCACACGAACGTGGCCACGCGATCCAATCCAACGGTGATATCGCACGCGCGCTTTGAAAGGGTGGCTCGGTGCGCTTAGTTGATCGACCGAATCAATTGGCTCGAGCCGAGTCCGACTCGAACCCGAGTAACAGTAAAACCTAGTTTGACCTTGAAATAAAAACAGGGACTTTGAGAGATTTATTTGAGGCAGCAAAATAACTCCAAAAATTCTGAAATTTTTACAGAGCTTGCTGACTGAGACATTGACCTTGTGAAAATTTCTCAGAGATTTTTATGCATTGCATTTTTCTCCAAAAATTCTACAAGGTACTGGTTTTAGGTTTGACCAGATTTTGAATTGGTTTGACTGACCTCCAAAAATATCCAAACAATTTCTAAAAATCGTGAAATTTTTCAGAGGGGTCACATACCATCCCAAGAACTTAGGAAAAATATTTCCAGAGGATGATCAAAACATTTGACCGAATGTTATAGAAGAGACAAGATTTGGTTCAAAAGACTTGTGACTTTGCATTTCCATAAGTCTTGTACAATACTTGTGCAATACAAACAGAAACACATGATGTAAGAAAAGTTTTAATTTCTACTCATTTTCTTACATTTGAAACACAAGCCCAAAATTTGGGATGTTACAACTCTCCCCTTACAAGAATCTCGACCGAGATTCCGCTTACTCGGAGAAGAAAGAAGGAAAATCTGCACGAAGGCGATCTTCTCGCTCCCAAGTTGCTTCATCTTCGAATGGTTTGACCACTGAACCTTAAGGAACTTGATGACACGGTTCCTTGTTCTCCGCTCGATTCTCAAGAATGCGAACAGGATGCTCGCGATAGGTCAAATCCTCCCGCACATCGAGAGTTTCCAACGGAGTTTCCTCAGTTGGGACACGGAGGCACTTCTTCAGGTGTGAAACATGGAACACATCATGCACCCCCTCAAGTGCAGCTGGCAGCTCTAATCTATATGCAACTGCTCCAACTCTCTCGACGATACGATAAGGCCCAACATATCGAGGAGCCAACTTGCCCTTGATGCCAAAACGCTGATGGCCCTTCAAGGGTGAGACTTTGAGATACACAAAGTCGTTGGGCTCAAAGCTCAACTCACGGCGATGACGACCGCATAGCTCTTTGTCCGGATCGGGCCGTGCGCAGATGCTCGCGGATCAATCGAACTTGACTCTCGCCTCATTGATCGAATCGGGCCGAAATCGCCGCCACCGCCTCTCGACGGTTCAATGGGGTTCGCATCTCCTCCCATACAAAGCCTCAAATGGTGCCATGCCAAGATCGCCTCGAAAGTCGTTGTTGTAGGAGAACTCAAGAAATGGTAGGCATTTCTCCACTTCTTCCCATAGGAAAGAACACAAGCACGAGCATATCTTCCAACACTTGGTTGACTCGCTCCGTCGACCATCACCGAGGATGAAAGGTCAGATCAAGTGAAGGCGGGTTCCCATAGCCTCTGCGGACTATGCCAAAACCGCGAGGTGAAAAGCGCACCACGATCGTAAATAATCGCTCTCGGTACACCGTGAAGACTCACAATCCTCGAGACATAAAGTTCGCTAAAGGCCCCACACGGTCGCGTCTTGACGGGAAGGAAATGTGCCACTTTAGTCAACCCGCCGATCACGACCCAAATAGCATCATTCCTTTTGACGAGCGGGGCAAACCGGTGATGAAGTCCATGCCAACGAATCCCACTTCCACTCGCACCGCAAAGGTCAAGAAGACTCGCGGACGCGATGTTCGGCCTTCACAAGACAAAGACACGCCGCACTCGACAACGAACTTGGCAATCTCGCGCTTCATTCGGTCCACGGAACCTCGACGAAGGTCCCGATACATCTTGGTAGCCCCGGATGGATGGACAAAGGAGAATCATGGGCTTCGCGAGAATCAAATCCCGCAATGCCATGACCTTAGGAACCACAAGACGCTGCCCAAACCACACAACGCCGTGCTCGCCCTCCGAAAAGCACTTGGCTATCCCATCCTTGACGCTCGCTTGATCCGCTCACACCGCATCATCGCACGTGCGCGCCTTGATTTGGTCCACCAAGGTTGGTCGCACAACCAAGGTAGCAAGGGAACCGTGCTCGATCAAACCCAAATTGAGGCGCTGGAATTCGAATGAGGGTAGGTCGCTCTTGGAGCATCAACATGTTGCAATACACTTTCCGGCCGAGTGCATCCGCAACGACATTGGCCTTGCCCGATGGTACCGAATACCCATGTCGTAATCCTGATCGGTTCCAACCATCTCCTTTGCCCGAGGTTCAGATCTGGTTGGGTGAACAAGTACTTCAAGCTCTTGTGGTCGGAATACACCTCACAACGGTTACCAATCGATAATGCCGCCAAATCTTGAGTGCATGGACCACAAAGAATAACTCTAAGTCATGAGTAGGATAGTTGAGTTCATGAGGCCTCAATCGCCGCGATGCATAGGCCACAACCTTGCCTTCCTGCATAAGAACACAACCAAGACCCTGACGAGAAGCATCACAATAGATATCGAAACTCTTGTGAATATCAGGGAGAACAAGCACTGGGGCTGAGGTCAACCGCTTCTTGAGTTCCTGAAAACTCACATCACAAGCAGCGGACCACTCAAATTTCTTGTCTTTCTTGAGCAGTTCAGTCATAGGCTTTGCAATCTTGGAGAAATTTTCGATAAAGCGGCGGTAGTAGCCAGCCAAACCAAGAAAACTCCGCACATCGGTGACCGACTTGGGCTGACCCCAAGATAGCACATCACTGACCTTGCTAGGATCCACAGCCACACCTCTCGCTGAAAGAACATGGCCCAAGAATGCCACTTCCTTCAACGTAACTCGCACTTGCTGAATTTGGCATACAACTGGTGCTCACGCAGCTTGCCCAACACAAGCTTAAGATGCTCAGCGTGCTCTTCTTCACTCTTGGAGTAGATAAGGATATCATCGATGAATACCACCACAAACCTATCCAAATACTCCATGAATACCGAGTTCATAAGATTCATGAATAAGGCAGAGCATTAGTCAAACCAAAAGACATGACGGTGTACTCGTAAAGGCCATAACGAGTAGCAAAAGCCGCCTTAGGAATATCCTCGCCCGATCCTCGACTTGATGATAGCCCACCTCAAGTCAATCTTGAGAAGACTCGTGTTCGGTCAACCGATCGAAAAGATCATCAATACGGGCAAAGGATACTTGTTCTTTACCGTCACCTCATTAAGCGGACGGTAATCAACACACATGCGCAAGGTCTTGTCCTTCTTCTTCACAAAGATAACTGGACAACCCCAAGGAGATGAGCTAGGACGGATGAAACCCTTCTCTTGCAGCTCACCCAGTTGCTTCTTCATCTCCTCCAACTCATTAGGAGGCATGCGATACGGCCTCTTAGAAATAGGGGCGGTACCGGGCAGCAACTCGATCACAAACTCGGATCTCGAACAGAGGCATCCCAAGCAAATCTTCAGGAAAGACATCCGCGAAGTCACACACCATGGGGACGTCGTGAATCTCCAATCTTGGCTTTGCTTCAAGGACATAAAGATGGGGCTCTAAATCGCGCGAAACCCAACCTGCTCACCAAGGGTCGGTGAGGTAGACAATCTTCCCGCACAATCGATTTTCCCCAAGTGTTGGGACAACCAATCCATGCCAAGAATCACATCCAAGCGCGCCGAGTCGAGCAGGATAAGACTCGCCAAGAATTCCACTCCTTCGATGTGGATAGGAACATCCCAAGATACTTGGTCGACTCTCCTTTCCAACCCGGAGAGCGAATCAGCAGTGGAATCCCCAGAGGAACACAATGAAGCCCACAATCAACAGCAAAAGACCTCGAAATAAAAGAATGCGAGGCCCTAGAGTCAAATAAAACTGTAGTAGGACGCAAATTAACAAGGAGCGTACCCAACACCACGTCGGGTGCCTCCTGTGCCTCCTCAGTCGAGATATGGTTGACTCGGCCGCTCCCCAAGCCCGTGGTCTTCGGTCGTGGGTGACCACTCCTTGCCCGCGTCCTCCATTAGGACGAGGGCCGCCCATCTTCTTAGGACAACTACTCGCGTAGTGGCCCTTGTCGTGGCGATGAAGCGGTGACGCCGGCGCGGGGTTGCGGGAACACCTGCTGGCGGGTCGCAGCGCGCGCGATCGAGTCACGGCCTGCGGAGGACGTGGAGCTGGTGCTGAAGGCCTCGGCGGTGGTGAAGCCAAAGAACGGGCCACCGGTGCAGTCCAACACGGGACGAACGAGGCCACCTGCGCACCACTGGGCCTCCCACTTGCGCTATGGGACTCGCCAGCGCTCGCCTTGTGCTCGGCGATGATGGCCTTGTCCACCAAGGTCCGGAAGTCGGAAGTCCACAATAGAGAGCTTGTCCTCAAGCTCCTCGCACAAACCCTCCAGAACTTCTCCGCTTGGCCTCATCGGTGGCCACTCAGGCAGAGCGCACCTCACGAGATGGTTGAACTCGTGAAGGTACTCAGTCACAGATTTGCGCCCCTGTTTGAGCGCAAGGAACTCCTTCTTCTTCTGCTTCATCAGGCCGGCGGGGACATGGGCCCGACGAAAGTCGACCGAACTCTTCCCACGAGACCACGTGTCCCGCAGTCTGCATGGCGAGGAAATTCTCCCACCATGAGAGTGCTGCACCCTCCAGCTGATGGGATGCGAAAAGTGCCCGCTCCTGGCACTAAGCAACGTTGAGCTTCCGCTCAACCAGACGCAGCCTACCGTCTGCGTCCAAGGATCCTCGGACCGGAGAAGGTGGGAGGTCGAGCACGGAGGAACTCCGCAAGTCCCCACGAGACCGGGAACCACCTCCGCATCCGAGGCACCAGAGTGAGTGGAGGTGTTCTGGCGATGACCTCCAACACCCTACGGTCCTCCGAACGATTGCGTTCGATCGCATGAGACTTCCGCCATGGTCGGAGGAGGGGGAAGATCCTCATCGGGACTACCCGGCTGATTCCGCCGCTCGTGTCCCACCAGCTATCCTGATTTACTAAGACAAGTTAGATACAGTTCAAGACCTAAGAGCACAGAAATCCAAACTTAGTTAAAATGACCCACGAACAGCCACAAAAGAACATGAGGTCATAAGTCACCGAATCCACTTCCCGAAACGACTAACCCGTATGGAAGAACGAGTAATCGTTTGAGAAGACCCAAAACTTCAGAACTAAAATCTGGCTCAAAACAGTCCAAAAATCAAGGTATAACCACCTGATAGAGTATAGGCATTAGCTAATTTCATATCACTTCTTACCCTTTTATTCCTACCAGTTTTAGTTGAATTATCCTCTCATTATCTACCTTCTTTAGAACCTTTGAGCTTGCTGTCCGGAAATTGACGCTTGCTGTCCAGATTTTGCATCCAAGCTCCTAGTCGAAATTCTCCATTCCAGAAGCTTCAAAACCTTGTAGAAGGGCAGCCAACACTTCAATTTGCCAAACTCATTGGTTCCCAAAACCCAAATTAAACGACAAGGACTATCCTTTGGAAGAAGATGAGAGGAAAACAATTTTCAAAACTCAAACTAGAACAAGATGAGTGAAGAAAACTAAGATAGGTAAGGAGTAAAATCTGATAACTTACTTAATTTTCATAAACCATTTGACTCTTGAAAATAGGTTTTCAGAACATCCTACAAGGCGACCAAGCTAGGGGTTTCTACGGTCAGTATGGCTCTGATACCAACTTTGTGAGGACCCGGAATATTTAACTAGTAACACTTAACCTCCAAATGGTTCTAGCGTTACTAATTAAACATTCTAAGCCTCGATGGTCATATGCTTCCCAGAATTGCAGCATATGCACATCATCACAAAATTACACATCATTTCCATACAACATACATTACTAAGTTCAACAACGACATACATAAGGTAAAGTTATTACAAAAGCGAGCCGACCGGCCAAATAGAACAATGAACAAGAATGACAGCGGAAGCAAAAGTGCCATAAGATGGCTAGAACAAAAGTCGACCGGTTAGCCATACACCCACAAGGCAACCGACCGGGCCGCCAAGCTAGTCGCCCCGCAAGCTACCACAACACAGCTCACAAAAGTGAGGCCCTTCAGGCTCACCTTCTTCCTCTGCAACAAAACAATTAAGCATAGCATCTGAGTACAAAGATTGTCTTTGTACCCGCAAGACTGACGTGTGGAATAGCAGACCTATTCATAACCTACATGCAAGCTTATTTAGGTGGAGGTTGTATGTCTCATTTTGCATGAAGCCAACTTTATTTGCAATAATGTAATACATTGAAAAGCAAGTTTGCAAATCTGTTTTTAATGTTGAAATAACAGTAATAGAGATACATACAAGTAACCACCTGGAAGTGACTACCCAATAGTCACCACAACATAGCACGAATCCCCGATTCGTACCACCCATCAAGTTTTAATTTAAAAGGATGTAGTCTAACTCTTGAAAGACCTTGCCAAGCGTGTCCATAACCTAGGACGAGGCTATTCGAATAGTTTTAACCCTGCAGGGGTGTACCAATGTACCCACACTTTAGACCGCCTTCAAGCCACAAAGCACACTTCCGAAGGTATGCTGGCACGGCTAAGTCCTACGAGACATTTCCAATCTTGTGTATTAACTACGAGCCGCTCGTATGGGTAGAAACACCATACGCTTACATTGCAAGCCGAAGACAACCACCGTTACGGGGAAACCTTCGGACACTACAATGCTCCCAACACCATCCCTCCCGCGACTCCTGCGACTCGGAGCCAATACACGCCAAAGTACTAAGTCAAGAGAGGTCCCATACCCTCTAATGTGGTTAGCACGCTAAAATGCTTGGTTCGATGTAACAAGATGTTCGGTCCTTGTTGACCGGGCACCATTCGATCACACCCGAAAATCACACCATCATACCATTGTGCCCAAGTCTAAATCATTTTGTTTTCAGTTTTAGTTTTCATAAGTAGACATGGCACAAGATGGAAATCATAATACATAATAAGTTTGTGTGATCAAGGTTATCGACAAGTCGATAACCGCCCATTTCTACCGGCTAAGCATGGCTAAGCAATTAATTCGCAACTACTAAGTGACAAGAGCCCATCCACGAACTCTAAATCACAGCAAGTAACCTAGGCTCATGGTAGTAGAGGATAATCATTTGCTAAGGAAATGCATCTACTAGGCCAACTATTAAAACAAAATAGCAATGCATACATAGAATTTGTAATCAACATAAATACTTAAAATACTGGGATTAACATGATCAAACTGCTTGCCTTCTTGCTGTTGCTCAATTTGTTGCGGAGGGTCACTCTCGGGATTACCGCAAATGTCGAATCCTAAGCGAAAGGCCAAAAAGAACCAAGAACAACCAATAAGACGAGCAACACTTAAACAAAAGAGTAAGCAAAAATTATCCAATGCGATGAAACTTATACACAAGGTGAAATACGAATATACCAAGACATTGGAACTGGAAAACCTAATTTGGAATTGCGGTGCAAAGATATTACCTAAAAACACATTTTCTACCATAATTAGCACTGTAGCAAAAATATTTTCTAGAAAGATTTTGAAGCTGAAATTTTATGGTAGCTACCTACTGGTATAGAGGTAACCCATATAAAATTTCAGGTCATTTGGAGTTAAAGTGATTTAGTTATGATTTTCTAAGATGCAAAATTAGCATAATGCACTTTCCAGGAACATAAATATGTTCAAAACTAATTTTACAGTGAAGTATACCAACAGAGGGGTTTTCTAGAATTTATCATATATATTTTGCAGTTACAGAGAATTACTTGTGCATTTTATAAGCCTTCCAGAATTTTCTAAATGCTGAAAATAGGTACTAAATCATTAATCAAGGTTCCTGCTTACAATCTTGGACTTACAATCATTTTTACATTAACATTGGGTTGATAACAAATTTATCAAAGTTGGAATCATTCATTTTGGACATTCACAGAGCAAGATATGCATTTTCTAACGTTTTATCCATTTTCTGGAATATTCAAAATGACAGAAACCAAGTTATTCCTAGTTATACAATTTTCTGCTACTGGAACATGCTTAAATCCATTTTTATAATGACCTAAAGTGATAACATAATTTATTACAGTTGGAATTAACTAAAAAGCAGTTAAAATGAATTAGTTATGAGTTTCTAAAGTTTTTATATCATTTTCAGTTGATAAACAATTGCTTACCAAATACGTAACAATCCAATAAAAGGAAATGACGTGGACAACCCCACAACCCTTGATCTAACATCCTACGGCTTACGCCGCGAAAATAGCGCACGCCGCGCAAAAATGAAACCCACCGTTGGATCAAGATCCAACGGCTCACGAGTGTATGCAACCGGACGGTGCGGTTGCTTGGGCCAATCCCACCGCAGATCGGCGGATGGACGGCCCGTAACGCACCAACAACCGGATTGTCCGATTGCACAAACGATCTCGACCATTGATCGCAAGATCGACGGCCCAGACGCGAGGGAACCGGATGGTCCGAATGCATGCAAGATCCGGGCGCAGATCACAAAATGGACGGCGCTATAGATCGAAGTTCAAAAGAGGTATCGACGAGTGGGGCCGCATGTCGGTGACTACGAGTCACGATCGCAACGATTTAACCCACGCGACAAAGCACCGCCCACAAGTCGGCGACTAAGCGGGCGGTTAAGACCGAATTAGTGATTCTAATGATTGACATTAAATAGATTCTAATGATCACGAGATTTGATTTTAAACCCTCGGCCCACAAGTCACGACCAGAGGTTAATTCCGACAACGATTAAATGCCGACTCACTTAATCAAGCAATGATTAGGCATTAATGATGTCGGAATAATGTGAGTGAAACAGATTGATTTAAGGAGATTGGGCCCACCGGTCGCTGGCTCAATAATAATGATTAAGACACAATTAACAGCTAATGATTGGTAATTAATGTGTCCTAATGATCCGACAGCGGGAGCTTCTCGGTGACAAAACCCGAGTGGCTTTACGGTGGTCGCCGCGACTCGCCATGCGCGCGCCACAAACTATCAAAATGGGTTCGCAATAGTGTTGCGGACCCAACGATGGTGACCTCGCCGGCGGTGGAGGTGCAGGAACGCCGCGAGCCGAAAACAAAGATGAAGGCCGACACGGCAAAACACGAAAATAGCAAATGCTCACGCGGTCCAAGGAAGCGAGTGCCATGACTTCTAGGGACTATATAGGAGCTACCTTAACCGAGAGGAGCTCCAAAGATGGCCGGGGAAGACTTGAACACGATGAAGTCCACCGGAGCCGAAGAAGATGAAGTGGAAGGTGAGGTTCTGAGCAAAATGAGTGGAACCAAATCATCGCCACAGCTTCATTATAGCTCAAAGAGGCTCCAAAAGCAAATAATTGCAAAAAGAACCACTTACCGGAGCCGGAGAAGAAAGGGGGTGAAATCAACCGAAAATCTCCAAACTTAAAATTGAGTGATTCCTGTGAATGCAACCCAAAACCAAGTTAGGGGAAATATAAAGGAGGTTGAGGAGTTAAAAAGGGTGCAAGAAATGTTGAAGATGAACCACTGGACACCAAGGCTGCCATTGGAGCTCCACGGCCAACAATGGTGTTTTGAGGGTGAGATGTGTTCTTGAGCTCAAACACAGAGAAGAGCAAAGCGTGGTGTAAAGGAACACCAGGAGGACCTAGAGGGGCAATTATATAGGGGAAGGATTAGGGTTTCGATCAAGGACATGAGCCCATGGTGAGCTCGGTTCATGGTGCGGCCATGGACCACGAAATGATGGGAGCAAGTGAGCACGGTGACCATGGAGGAGAAAGCCTGTTGCGCATTAAATGCATTGCAGGGAGACGTTGACGAAAGCATCTTGAGGTGACACCACAAGCCCCCCATGCTCTCTCTTTCTCTCTGCCATGAACGCCCGCGCGCCCGGAGAAGCCGAGGAGGAAGAAGAACAGAGAAGATAAACCACGACCGTCGGATTAAAAATGGACGGTCACGATTTAGCGAGTTCGCCGGACGGTCCGGTTGCCCTCAGGAATCTGGACGGTTGGATCGAGATCCAACGGTCCCAATTTGTTAATGTAACCGGAGGGTCCGAATGCTCACACGAACGTGGGCCACGCGATCTGAATCCAACGGCTGATATCGCACGCGCGTTTTGAAAGGGTGGCTCGGTGCAGTTAGTTGACTGGACCGAATCAATTGGCTCGAGCCCGAGTCCGACTCGAACCCGAGTAACAGTAAAACCTAGTTTGACCTTGAAATAAAAACAGGGACTTTGAGAGATTTATTTGAGGCAGCAAAATAACTCCAAAAATTCTGAAATTTTTACAGGAGCTTGCTGACTGAGACATTGACCTTGTGAAAATTTCTCAGAGATTTTTATGCATTGCATTTTTCTCCAAAAATTCTACAAGGTACTGGTTTTAGGTTTGACCAGATTTTGAATTGGTTTGACTGACCTCCAAAAATATCCAAACAATTTCTAAAAATCGTGAAATTTTTCAGAGGGGTCACATACCATCCCAAGAACTTAGGAAAAATATTTCCAGAGGATGATCAAAACATTTGACCAGAATGTTATAGAAGAGACAAGATTTGGTTCAAAAGACTTGTGACTTTGCATTTCCATAAGTCTTGTACAATACTTGTGCAATACAAACAGGAAACACATGATGTAAGAAAAAGTTTTAATTTCTACTCATTTTCTTACATTTGAAACACAAGCCCAAAATTTGGGATGTTACACAACCTTGCTTTATACCTTGCTGGTTCAGTAGAAGAAATATCTTCTTTTATTTTGAAAATCCACTTGCAATGAACATGCTTCTTCTCTTTTGGTAATTTTACTAATTTCCAAGTGCCATTCTTTTCAAGTGACTCCATCTCATCATTTATAGCAGTTATCAACTTATTACAATCAGTGGAGCTAATAGCCTCAGAGTATGATGAATGTTCTGTATTACCTTCAATTTCTTCTGCCACACTCAAAGCATAAGCAACAATATTAGCTTTTTCAATCAACCTCTTGGGTGGATTAATCTCCCTCCTAGGCCTGTCAACTGCAATGGACCGTTGTGGTGGCTGCTCAACAATAGGAGTATCCTCAACAATAGGTGCATCATGAACAACAATATTTTCCTTATCTAATGTGTCACCTGCACCAACAAAGTGCTCCACCTGAACACTTGAATTCTGCTCACTCTCAACAGGAACATTAATAGGCAGTTTATCATGAAGCATAGCAGATTCATTAAAGACAACATTTATGCTAATCATAACCTTCTTTGTTTCAGGATTTCACAACTTATATCCTTTAACACTAGATTTATAAACAAGAAATATGCACTTAACAACTCCAGGCTCTAATTTTCCATTATCAACATGAGTATAAGTAGTACAATAAAAAACTCTCAATTCTGAATAATTTACTAGGGAATCAGACCATACCTCAATTGGAGTCTTCTTTTCAATTGCAATAGAGGGTGAACGATTAATAAGATAGCAAGCAGTGGAAGCGACTTTAGCCCAAAAACGCTTATGCAAACCTACATTAGACAACATGCAATGGGCCTTGAAAATGATGGCCCTGTTTATACGCTCAGCTACACCATTTTGTCGAGGAGTTCCGAAAATGGTGTAATGCCTAACAATGCCTTCAGTCTTGCAATATGATTCAAATTCAATAGAACAGAATTCTATCCCATTATCAGTGCGAAGTTTCTTTACCTTCTTTTCAGTTTGCCTTTCAATCATAATCTTTCACTCTTTAAATGCTGAAAATGCTTCTGACTTATACTTCAAGAAATAAGGCTACACTATTCTAGAGTACTCATCAATAATTGTTAACATATAACGAGGACCTCCTAGCGATATCTTACGAGATGCCCCTATAAATCAGAATGCACATAATCCAAAATACCTTTGAGGTATTGAATCTCACTCTTTTGTGTTTGCCAAACACACAATGTCCACAAAATTTTAGCTTGCCGATGCTATGTCCATCAAGAAGTCCTCTCTTGCTCAATTCTACCAAACCAATTTCACTCATATGCCTAAGACGCATATGCCAAAGATTAGTAGCATCAGAATCAGATAATGAACTTGAAATTACAGCAATATTACGTGATATTGTAGTACCTCGTAGATGGTATAGATTGGTAGATTTCATATCAGCTTTCATTACAATAAGAGAGCCTTTTGATACCTTTAAAACTTCACCTTCACCAAAATACTTGTACCCTTTAGCATCACGAGTACTAGAAAAGATGAGATTCCTTTTCAAATCTGGAATGTGCCTCACATCTGCAAAAGTTCTGACAATGCCATCAAACATCTTGTTCTGAATTGAACAAATTCCTGTAACCTTACAAGATGAGTTATCACCTGTCAACACAGTACCACCTTCAACAGGTTCATAGGTGGCAAACCAATCCTTATTAGGACACATATGAAAGGTACATGCGAAATCAAGAATCCATTCAACATTAGTCTTAGCACATCCAGCAAAGGTAACAAGAGCTTCTCCATCAGAACTATCATCAGCAGCAACAGAGGCTTTACCTTCATCATCTGTTTTACCTTTTGGCTTATAATAGCCAGTTCCCTTTTCTTTATTCTGCAGCTTCTAGCATTCAAAGATGTCATGCCTACTTTTTTTGTAATATTTGCACGACTTGTACTTGCCTCTAGATTTCAAGCGGTTCTTGTAACCGTTCGAACTTTTGCCTCAAGATCCATTGTTTGAGTTCTTCTCCTTTTGCCTGCCATGAACCGTTGGTGATATGTCCTAGAGGCAATCATAGAGATGATTGTATCATGTCTATATTTATGAGTTATTGAATAAATGTTATTTTGTTCCTTGAATGAATCATCAGTTATATAGATCAACGAGTATGTGGCTTGTTGGTGAAACTCTTTAACTTATATGATGTTGTTCTAAAAGTGTAACACCCCAGGACCCACATTACCCTGGAATGCTACTAAACCACTCAGCTAGCCAGAAATTTCAAGATAACTTAATCTAGCAACAATTTCTAGACAAGAAGCAATAAGCGGAAGCATAAACAACTAAGGGAACAAAGAAAACGATAACAAGTTTAATAATTAAAACAACCTCTAGCAGATTAATCAAAGAAATAGTCCACAAGTCCATCATTATTAAATAAAATATTCATCATCGAATAGCTAAGCATTTGACTAGAATTTCATCGACTTTATTACAGCATGAGTTGATGAACCAAGTGCATTATTGTGGTGCCGCTCTACCCAACCCATGAATGCTCAACAATCACCAGAGGGGAAAAACAAGGGTGAGATAAAAATCTCAACAAGCAAACTGCTTAATGTGCTATTCGGACTACAAACAAATATACAACATCATTACAGTATCCACAAGTCCACATCCATAAAGTGCATCCACATTCATTACAAGTTAATTAAACTACAAAGATATTAAGCATCAATATCCCTTTTCCCATAATGATCACAATTATAGCCTCAACCATATTTACTACCATCAATAGTAAAATATTAGCAAATGAGTCTTGATTAACTTCTTCATATTATTCACCACTACCACTACCAATGACAATAAAGTATTAACAAGTTTTACCTCATCTCTTTACTATTTCTCGCATCCACAATCGCTATCAACAATTACCACAAGAGAGTAGAATCTCAAGCCACAATCACAACCACTACCATTCCACAAGGGATGAACCCCAATCCACGACCATAGCCACCTTCCTCACACCACAAGTGACTCTCATGAGCCAATTCCACATTACAACTATAAAGTTGCAGTTGTTTGTAATATAACTTCACCACAATATCTTGCATAAGTATGCAAATGATCTTTCCACAATGTAATGCATATGTATGCTATGCTCCACTGCACTCCTACCCATCAAGGTAAGAGTGTGCATTGTACTACTGACAGCAATGTACGATCTTTGTACCGCATGCGATCGCGCCATAAACGATTTACATCCACAATGCAATGTCATGATATGTTATGAATGATATGATACTCATAAACCACATAAGTGTCATCCTCATAAGGGCACCAACAAGATTAACTTTTATTATTACCACATAGCCACTATGGAAAATATATTCATGATCCACATTCGGCACATAAAGCAACCACCTCATGACTTCACGCAAGATATCCAAAGTAAAACATTCAATTATTAATTGCTGTTATCACCTCATTTGTAAGTCAACCAACCATGGCATAATACTTCAAAATACGAGAATCATATAGATTGCAAGTAGTAAGAACAACCAATTAAACGGTAGTAACATCACTACAATTACTTGCCTTCCACGATGCGGCGCGTTAGCGGCAAAGGTGATACTCCTAAACCTGAGGCTTCACCTCCTAAACAAGTAAAATAATTTCAATAAGGACATAATATACCTAGCGCTACTAATCGGCGTTCTACACCGCTTCCCAGATGACTCAAGTCGAGATTACAAAGCTGAAACTGAAAAACAACGTTTCCTGCCATATACCGTTTCTGGACAGCAGCACGGTAATTGACATAACTCATGAACTGGAAGTCGAAAAGAGGTAAACCCAATTTCTGTAGATTCTTAACTGACTAATCTACAATACTCTAGTTGACACGATAATCCAAATCGGCCAATAAAATAGGCTAACCATTGTTTGAACTTTCAGTACAGAAACTGCCTACACGTTCGAACAGCAATACAAAGATGACCATAACTTTTAATAGGTAACTCCGAATTGATCGTTATTTATCAATCTGAAAAGGTTATCGAATTATCTACAATAACCTAGTTGTGTAAACTTTCAGATTCTACCAATTTCCCTTTCATATTTTAGGAAAAATCCAGACAGATTATTCTCGTCAGATTTCTGGCAGCAGATACTAAATCGACCATAACTTTTGACTCAGACCTCGGAATTGAGTGATCTTCATGGCTACTGAAAGATAACGATAGATCCCACATAACTCTAGGAGATGGAATCTTAAAATTCAGCCTCTAAATACACGAAATTACCCACGCAAGGTACTGGACAGAATTGAATCTTCTGCAGCCAAACTTTTATCCAACAATTCTAATCTGTTTCGCATCTACTACGGATCAAACAGCGGGGAAGGCATCTCGTTACCCTTGAAGAGCCGCTAGAGCTTGCTGAACCAATCCCCACGCAAGTTCTTCTTCTCCTTTCTCCCTTTCTCTTCTTTCTTGGACGTTGCAACCCGGGCTCATCCTCCTTGTTGTTTGGGTGGCGAAGCAAGGAGGAGAAGATGGCTGCCAAGAGGTGGAGGGGTGGAGGTGGAGACGCAAGGAAGGGGAGGGGTGCTTGTGGCGCCACAAGGGGAGAAGGGAAGGGATGGGGCTGCCCTCGGGTTAGGAGGAGGTGTGGGGCGCATGGGCTTGGGCCTGGTGCGCCCCCCTCTTGGGCCACTCATGCCCGGCCACCAGGCTGGTTTAGCCTGGCCTAAAACCCTAGGTTCTAAATTTTTTTTCCAAAAAAATTCTCTCTAAACTATAATCAGGGTATTACATTCTACCCCCCTTAACAGAATTCGACCTCGAATTCTAACCATCGAAAAGAACACCAGAACAAAACAGGCATTGCGTACGTCGTGTATGGACCTGAAACGGTCAACGCGAAACGCCAACTTACTAATTACCACAATTGTCGAAAACGAACCAAAATATCTTAACCAAGCTCCTTCATGCTAAAACACACCACAAAAACCGAACCACCCCTCGGTACATCGTTCGTGCGTCCGTCTGGCACACATGCCATGCCGTATGTCCACTTCAGGACCACACGCCATGCGCCATATGCCCACGCCCGGTCCCGCACGCTCAAGCGGCGATGGTGGATGCTCAACAACTAACTCTTCATCTAATGAGGGTCGCCTCCTTTAAACAATAATACACAACAAAATGGTTCTTAAACCACCGATCCACAAGGAGAATCCAATCGAAATAGAGAGTTCTCATCACAACCACGCAATACTAACTCTCCACCAAAAGGGCGGTTTACAATTGAATACCACGAAAGCCAAAGGAGGAACCACTCGAATGCCCAAATTAAATACTCCTTTTTTCTTGTCCAATTGCAAGGAGTCAAACATGCCAAAGACAAACGCCAACTCACATTGCGAAGACACCACCAACAAAGACAAAACTCAAACGAGAATGAAGAAAATGATTCAGTACCCGAGGAAACATCATTTTTCTTAGTTTCCCCCTTAGGAAATTAAACTTCTGTCAAAACTTATATTTTGAGTTCATCACATACTTCACAAGCTCAAACCTCTTCACTAAACATCCTCAAGTTATGCTCAAACTGAAATACATCATCCACACCATGGTGGAGAGACTCTATTGAATCCATCGAGTACTCTAGGCAACTCGTCCTACTGACGAAATTAATTTGATAGAAGGCATTCAAAGCTTCACAAATATAGGTCCCACGCAATCACATTACCTCCAATTTTCCAGAATAACAACTCAGAATCTCTAGTACACATGCTCATATACTACACCCGAAGGGTTCTATCAATGATCATTCCACTTCTTAGGAACCGTCATTATCAAATTTCCGTACACGAAATCATTGTGTGACTAAAAAAAATGCAAATACCAGATTTAACTGTAATACCTCGTTTTCATTTAGGAAGTTTTCGGTTCGAAATCGAGTTTAAAATTCACAATTTCGACGTTTCGTCGATTCTTCTGGTTTTTGGCCTGGGCCTTTGGCCAACAAGCCCAAAAGGAGGCCTTGTGGGCCAAGGGGGGCTGACTTGGAGCCCAAGGGGGGGGCAGCCGTGGGGCCCAAGCCCACCAAGGGGCCGGCCATAGGGGCCTTTAGGGGGGCGGCTGAAAACCCTAGCTCCCACCCCTTTCCACCTCTCCCCCCTTGTGCAGCCGCCACTTTCACCTTCCTCCTTCTTGTGCGCCACCTCCAGCAGGGTGCCGCCTTCCTCCTCCCCATTGGTGCTGCCCCAAGGTCCCGGAGTCGCGCCCTTCTCCCGGAGTTTTCCTCGGTGTAGAGCCCTCGTTGCGGCCTCCCGCGCGTTTTGGTGGTGTTTCGCAAGGGTTCAGATCAAGGAGGCCGGGATCTTCACCACGGTTCGATCGTCATGCTGCTGGGCGCCCAAGGGTAATGTATCTCGGTTGGGGTTGGTGGTTTGGTCGTAGGAGAGGAAACGAATAGAATTGCTTGGATCAATGTCGGTCTGCTGTAGATAGCAATCTGTCCAGTATGTTGCGTGGACTGTTTCGTGACTTTAGAGGCCGAATCAGGAGTTTGGGTCTCCTGGAGAGTTGTAGGTCTTGTTCTTAGCTTTCGGTGGCCGCCAAGATCACCTCATTCCGACTTTCGAGTCAAAAGTTATGATAGATTTATTATCTGCTGTCCAGAATCCTGACGAGAAATAGCAGTCTCTGTATAGGTTGATTTATGGCCTAGTTAGAGGGTGATTCAGAGGTCTTGCCCATAACAAATTTTGAAGGTGATATCACTAGCTTTCAGGATTGATAAAGAACACCTCATTTGGATTTATAGATCAAAAGTTATGCACTTTTCTTTGTGACTGTCCAGATTGTATGTCAGTCTGTCCAGTTTGTATGTCGGTTTCTATCTTTAATTTTGACCCGTGTGCCACTTTTTGTTAAAGACAATATATGAATGTCGTGCCAACTAGGTTATTGTAGATAATTTCATAACCTTTTCAGATTGTTAAAGAACGTCCAATTTGGAGTTGTACAACAAAAGTTATGGATATTTTGATTTAGCCGATATTTCTGTCTATTAATTCAGTCAACAGATTTGAGCCGTGGGCCAAATTTTATTAGAGGCAAAATCTGAACTTTTGCCCAACCAGAGTATTGTAGATATGTCAGTTAAGAATCCATGGAAATTGGTCTCACCTCATTCCGAGTTCCAGACCAATAGATATGTCAATTACCGTGCTGCTGTCCAGAATTAAGTTATGTCAGAAATTGTTGATTTCATTTTAAGTTTTGTATTAATGACTAGAGTCATCGTGAAGCAGTGTTTAGCATCGATTAGTAGTGTTGGGTATATTATGTCCTTATTGAAATTATTTTACTTGTTTAGGAGGTGAAGCCTCGGGTTTAGGAGTATCACCTTTGCCGACTAACGCGTCGCATCGTGGAAGGCAAGTACATTGCCACCCTTAATGATTGTGATTGATGAATGTTTATATGGTCATCTTGTGATTTGGTATGATACGAGAGAAGATGGATTGTCTATGTTCTTTCATATGTGTTGAATCCATGTTTTGTTATCATGTCTTTCAATATTCGTATTTCATTCTATGCATTCATTATGCATGTTTCATCCACGAAAGTGGATTGCAAGTCCCACCATTCCAATGTGGGCAGTGTTGGACATTGTCATGTCCGCCCACGGAGTGGATTTGAAAGACCCATTAATTCCAGAATGGGCATGTAAGACCCATTAACTCCAAGATGGGCAATGTTGGACACCGTGATGAAACGTTCTTCATACGGAAGTGGATCCCGCATTTTTGTTAAGATGCGAGCTTGAGTGAACACCGACGGGTGTTTCACTTGCTATACTGCAGTATATGCATGTGTGCAGTCCATTCCTTTGATTTTGAGCATTCATATCATGTTTTCATTTGTAATCGGTTGTGATGTGATCGAACCGATGATGAGTTTGTCTTATTCATATTGAATGATTATCTTATTGATAATCGTACTTGCTGAGTCATGGACTCACTCTTGCGTTGTTTGTTTATTTTAGGTAACCCCGTTGTTGGCTCTTGGGAGGAGTAGACACGCACTACTTGTTCACAACATCAAATTCATGTTCAAGTCTAAATTTTAGTTCCATATTTCATTCGTTAACGATGAACTGTAATAATTAAATTATAATTGGAGAAGGAAGGATACCTTCTCCACGGATGTTGATTTATTACTGCGTGTGAACCTTCTTTATTGATGTTCAAGATTAAATAACTTAGAAGGTGAAGGAAGGATACCTTCACCATGTCCTGTTTATCTTAATGCTGTCTTTAGTTGATATACTTGTTTCAAGTTCTTCCGCATTATGGATGTATGTTAGATGTTTTAGGTGACATCTTGGCTTCCGGATAGCCAGGGTGTTACAGTTGGTATCAGAGCGGGCTTTAGGTCCGTGGTTAATAGACGAACATTAAAATGACACACTTTGTACGAGGTGGGGTTGGGAAATTACATTGCTTCCGCAATATCTGTTATTATGTTTCATTTTGTTGAGCAATTGTTGAATTGCTTCTGTACTATCATCCTTGTTGGTAATATATGATCTGCTATGATATTCAATATCTATGAACTAATAATATGATTGTCATGAGATGATCCTATATATTCATAGTTGAGTATTTCGGTGAGGCGTGATGTTATCAAATGATAAGAAGTGGAGGTCGTGGTTGTTACTCTGGGATTCACCAGGTTACACCACTGTTCGCAGAACGTGGTTAGAGGAGTAGTTACCCCGAGTACCATAGTTTCAGTGTTAAGCGTGAGTTGCTTTAGAAAGTTGTTCTCTTTCTTGATTTCGGAATTTGGCAATTCTTGTCCTGTGGTGGTTGATGAACTTCTCCGGGATTTGTGGTCCATGATAGTTATGGTTTTCCATAGATCCCTCTTGGTTCTCTGAAACAAATATTGCCTTTCAACTGTTGAGTTGTTTCTACTACTTGTGATCGTTGTCAATTGGCAAGATTGATGTTTTCTTGGTTGCTCCTTCTTTCTCATTGAAAAGAATGACTCATTTACTCATTTGATAACTTGATTAGTGAAGAGTTTTCCATTGTAAGCTCGGTTGCTTGGGAAAGCTTTGGCTTTATGTGTTTCTTTGGATTACTTGAGCGTTGAGGTTTGAAGTCTCTCTTTTCTTGTAGTAAGGTGTTAGAATCCTTTTGTGATGTCTTGCCATGCTTAAATTGAGAATTTATGATTAAGCGAATAAATTGTTATGATATGAGTTACCAAGTTGGGTTATTAGCATAGTGCAAATCAATTACTCTTAACTACCATCCATGGAAGTGAAACTGATTAATTTGATATGTCCTTGTATTTGATTCATGGTGTATGTTAAATAAAGATGTCAATATCTATTCGTAACCTATAGATCTTACATAAGAGCTAGATTTATCTATTTCCTAGTATGCTAAAATTGTTGAAACTTGTATAAAGTACCGGATGGGTGTGGTGTATCGACTCATGAAACCTTGTTTATAGGAAATTATGTTAGTGAATCTTTAATCATGTTTTGAAATGATTTACGAACAAAGGTGAAATGTGAATCTATGTTTATAAATGGTTATGTGATTGCAAATAGAATTAGTACCGTATGTATACGCGTGGTTAGTACAATCATCATTTGTTAATGAGCGCGAAGAAAGTGTTGAGCAACACCAACAATTGAGTAGATGAATTTCGTAAGTAGTCTTTGTTAGCGTGCCTTGTGATATTGTTATTGCTTAGCATAAACTTGTTATGATAAATTTGTTTCAACCTTGTGGTTTGTGTTCCCTTTGGGAAGTTTTAGGATGTAGTAATAAAGTTTGATGATTCTTGGTACTATGTATGTTGTCGATGTTATTAAATAGTCAAAAATGTGATAATGAGGTTAATTCTCGTAATAATTTGATCACCCATGGTGATATTTCCTAAATGATCAAATTTGAATTTGTATTCATGATCTTTTGGGGTTCGAGCTTTATGTGGTAAATGAAGTTTATCGAGTAACGATATGTTACAATGTTGCAATGGTTCTTCATGATGCAAGTGTTTGATTTTGAATACTTATTTGTTCTTATCTGTTAAGGTTCGATATTCTCTTCTTGTGAGGCTTATGCGTTCAATCGTGGACTCCACTTATGTTCTGTGAGTTCATTGCTTAATTGGTTTCTTCTCTTGGTCCCATGTTCGGTCAAGAGTGGTGGATGAGTTTTCTAGTTGGTGAAAATCGTTTTCATTTGTCTCTTCTTTCGAGAAAGAATCAACTCATTCTTTTCACGTGGGTCTTTTGAAGTGTTTTCTAATTGTTGTTGTGAAATTGATGTTAATACCCATAGTAATTTGATCGCCCTTGGTGATATCGTTCGATGTGAATATTTCAAGTTTAGCTTTAGTGATATTTTCTTTGAGCTCTTAAATCATCCGTAATCAAATTATTTTAAATAAATTAAGGTATTGGATTGTCTGTTGCTTCTTAAGAGATTTGTGTGGTTTAACTCTAGAGGCTCTTTGGTTTGAGTTGGCAACGCGAGGTTGCAACCAAAGAAGTTATGTTGGTTCCTTTAAGAGGAGAATAATCTACTTGCTTTTATGAAATCTGTAATTGGAAATGTTTGAGTTTGGTGGTGAGATTATTTGGATCTCATGTTTCTTGTGTAGTTGAACTGTTCTGAATAAATATAACGTATGGAAGAATTTTTATTGGTTCTTAATTAGTCCTTGTGGTTTGGACTAAAGACCTTATCTTGTTCTTTGTGGCAAAGTGATGTTAGTCAAAGAATTAATTACAGTGTTAAAGGAGAGAGTGCATTATGAATATTTGAGAATTGAGTCAAGTTTTGTAACTTGTGGTTATTTGAATTGTTCATAAACTTTTTGCTCTTTTCACTCAAGAGTTGTCGAGTTTCAATCGCAATGTCATTCTTCTTGTTGGTGGTTATTTGCTATTCCCTTTTCGAGGGATGCGTGCACTCCACGGTGAACTCAATTTTCGTTTTCCCAGATCTTCGTTACCAGATTATTTCTTTTGGTCTCGTGCTCACTGTGAACAGTAACATTTTCCTGTGTTGTGAAATTTGTTCTTGTTCGCCTCTTTCTTTTGAGAAAGGATCAACCGTTTTGTGCTGTAAAGTTTTACAACTCGTATGTTGTTGTTTGTTTGGTGGTGGTTAATTGATTGTAGGGGTGAGATTTTGCTACCCAGCTATTGGAGGAGTAATAGAAGATGAGTTGGTTTTGACCTGAATCTCTTGGAGGGAAGTTGATTCAGATGGAATGTTTGGTTTCGAGATAAAATCGTATATTGTCCGACTAAGTAGGACCTATGGTATAGTGTAGTTCCAGAACCTTGGTTCATGTTGAAATGTTGGGGATTATCAAATGTATGGAAAACGTAATCAATTTTATACAGTAACACTATTGAAAGTATCGCAATGTGGTATGAGTGATTCCTGATGATGTCAATGAGTGAGTATGTCGGAATTGTGGGGATCATAGAGATTTAATCCGATGATTTCACTATTTGTTATAAGAGGAATTCGTTGTAGAGGTCTCGGAGGTTAAATTTGGGCTTTCTGTTTTCATGCTAAACTTTTGGTCACCCAAAGATTTGTGTGTAGAGGAGATAGAAAACTGGAGTATTATGAGTAGTGGAATGATTGTCGATAGAACCCTTTTGTTGTAGTTCATGAGCGGGTGTACTGAAAATTTTGATGTGATATTCTTGAAAGTTGGAGGTGATGAGATTGCATGGGTTTTTGAGGGGCTATGGTGCCTTCTATCAAATTAATGTCATCAATTGAAGGAGTGGTCCAGTGTGTTCAGTGGAATCAATAGAGTCTCTCCACAAAGGTGTGGATGATGTATTTCGGTTTAAGCCTAATTTGAGGATGTTAAATTAAGAGGTTTGAGCCCTGTGGTATGCGATGAATTCGAATTCCAATGTCTCAGAGAAATTTTATTCCTAAAAGAGGAATTGAGAAAAAGGATGTTTCCTTGGGTATTGAAGCGTTTTCTTGTTACTCATTTGAGCTTTATGTTGTTGGCGGTGTCTTCGCATTGTGAGTTGGTGTTGTGTTGGCATGTTTGCTTCTTTCCAATTCAGGCAAAACAAAAGAAGTATTTGGTTTGAGCATTCAAGTGATCTCCCCTTTGGCTTTCGTGACGTTTTTCGCAAATTGCCACTTGGAAAGTGGAAAGGTTTTCTTCATGAAACTCTGATTTCTGGATTTTACTCTTGATTCCAGTTGGTAACGATAGTTGTGACGTGAATCTTTCTTATTCAGATATGTTTTGCGGTAAAAGAGTTTCGATAGTGTGTTTCGTTAAAGGAGGTGATCCTTGCTTTAGTGAAAAGTTCGATTGAAAGGTGGAACACGAGTTTCGTGTTCTTCGTGCTTGTCGTGTGGTTCGGTTTCAATGGGAAGGTTAACCCAAGGTACATTGGGTTGTTTTCGCTAGTTGGCGTATCGCGGATCGTCTCGGTCCATGCGTGAGTACGTAACGTCTTGTATGTTATCGTGTTGGGTGAGTACCGAGATCCGAGTTTGAGTTTCGTTTGCGCCGTTGACCATCGAGTGAGATCTTACCTTGAGTTTTCTCCGATGAGTGTACCTAGAAGTACCGGGTTGAGTGTTAGTTCGGGCGTCGCGTTACGTCGTTGTGTTGTGGTATTTTCACCGAGGAGATGCTACTTGGGAAGTTGGAGTTTCGTGTGCGTGAGTTTTAACCGGTGTTGTTCACAACAGTGCGTGGTTACCGTTGTTTGTTCTCGATCGTGGTTGTTCTTTCTCTAAAGTGTGTTTAGATTCGGGTCGAATCACATTGGGGAAGAATGTAATACCTCGTTTTCATTTAGGAAGTTTTCGGTTGAAATCGAGTTTAAAATTCACAATTTCGACGTTTGTCGATTCTTCCGTTTTTGGCCCGGACCTTTGGCCAACAAGCCCAAAAGGAGGCCTTGTGGGCCAAGGGGCTGACTTGGAGCCCAAGGGGGCAGTAGTGGGGCCCAAGCCCACCAAGGGGCCGCCATAGGGGCCTTTAGGGGCGGTGAAAACCCTAGCTCCCACCCTTTCCACCTCTCCCCTTGTGCAGCCGCCACTTTCACCTTCCTCCTTCTTGTGCGCCACCTCCAGCAGGGTGCCGCCCTTCCTCCTCCCCATTGGTGCTGCCCCAAGGTCCCGAGTCGCGCCCCTTCTCCCGGAGTTTTCCTCGGTGTAGAGCCCTCGTTGCCGGCCTCCGCGTCGCTTTGGTGGTGTTTCGCAAGAGTTCAGATCAAGGAGGCCGGGATCTTCACCACGGTTCGATCGTCGTGCTGCTGGGCGCCCAAGGGTAATGTATCTCGGTTGGGGTTGGTGGTTTGGTCGTAGGAGAGGAAACGAATAGAATTGCTTGGATCAATGTCGGTCTGCTGTAGATAGCAATCTGTCCAGTATGTTGCGTGGACTGTTTCGTGACTTTAGAGGCCGAATCAGGAGTTTGGGTCTCCTGGAGAGTTGTAGGTCTTGTTCTTAGCTTTCGGTGGCCGCCAAGATCACCTCATTCCGACTTTCGAGTCAAAAGTTATGATAGATTTATTATCTGCTGTCCAGAATCCTGACGAGAAATAGCAGTCTCTGTATAGGTTGATTTATGGCCTAGTTAGAGGGTGATTCAGAGGTCTTGCCCATAACAAATTTTGAAGGTGATATCACTAGCTTTCAGGATTGATAAAGAACACCTCATTTGGATTTATAGATCAAAAGTTATGCACTTTTCTTTGTGACTGTCCAGATTGTATGTCAGTCTGTCCAGTTTGTATGTCAGTTTCTATCTTTAATTTTGACCCGTGTGCCACTTTTTGTTAAAGACAATATATGAATGTCGTGCCAACTAGGTTATTGTAGATAATTTCATAACCTTTTCAGATTGTTAAAGAACGTCCAATTTGGAGTTGTACAACAAAAGTTATGGATATTTTGATTTAGCCGATATTTCTGTCTATTAATTCAGTCAACAGATTTGAGCCGTGGGCCAAATTTTATTAGAGGCAAAATCTGAACTTTTGCCCAACCAGAGTATTGTAGATATGTCAGTTAAGAATCCATGGAAATTGGTCTCACCTCATTCCGAGTTCCAGACCAATAGATATGTCAATTACCGTGCTGCTGTCCAGAATTAAGTTATGTCAGAAATTGTTGATTTCATTTTAAGTTTTGTATTAATGACTAGAGTCATCGTGGAAGCGATGTTTAGCATCGATTAGTAGTGTTGGGTATATTATGTCCTTATTGAAATTATTTTACTTGTTTAGGAGGTGAAGCCTCGGGTTTAGGAGTATCACCTTTGCCGACTAACGCGTCGCATCGTGGAAGGCAAGTACATTGCCACCCTTAATGATTGTGATTGATGAATGTTTATATGGTCATACTGTGATTTGGTATGATACGAGAGAAGATGGATTGTCTATGTTCTTTCATATGTGTTGAATCCATGTTTTGTTATCATGTCTTTCAATATTCGTATTTCATTCTATGCATTCATTATGCATGTTTCATCCACGAAAGTGGATTGCAAGTCCCACCATTCCAATGTGGCGGTGTTGGACATTGTCATGTCCCGTCCACGGAGTGGATTTGAAAGACCCATTAATTCCAGAATGGGCATGTAAGACCCATTAACTCCAAGATGGGCAATGTTGGACACCGTATGAAACGTTCTTCATACGGGAAGTGGATCCCGCATTTTTGTTAAGATGCGGGCTTGAGTGAACACCGACGGGTGTTTCACCGCTATACTGGATATGCATGTGTGCAGTCCATTCCTTTGATTTTGAGCATTCATATCATGTTTTCATTTGTAATCGGTTGTGATGTGATCGAACTCGATGATGAGTTTGTCTTATTCATATTGAATGATTATCTTATTGATAATCGTACTTTGCTTGAGTCATGGACTCACTCTTGCGTTGTTTGTTTATTTTAGGTAACCCTGTTGTTGGCTCTTGGGAGGAGTAGACACGCACTACTTGTTCACAACATCAAATTCATGTTCAAGTCTAAATTTTAGTTCCATATTTCATTCGTTAACGATGAACTGTAATAATTAAATTATAATTGGAGAAGGAAGGATACCTTCTCCACCTGGATGTTGATTTATTACTGCGTGTGAACCTTCTTTATTGATGTTCAGTATTAAATAACTTAGAAGGTGAAGGAAGGATACCTTCACCATGTCCTGTTTATCTTAATGCTGTCTTTAGTTGATATACTTGTTTCAAGTTCTTCCGCATTATGGATGTATGTTAGATGTTTTAGGTGACATCTTGGCTTCCGGATAGCCAGGGTGTTACATTAACCTCCAAGACCCCTACAACAATTTCTTTTATAACAGATAATGAAGTCATCGGATATAATCTCTAGCCTTTCCACAATTCTAACATACTTACTCATTGACATTGTCAAAAATCACCCACAGAATCTTGCAACTCTGTCTAATTGTGTTACTCTATACAATTAATCAAGGTTTCCATACCTTCGATAATCCCCAACCTTTCAACATGAACAGAAGTTCCGGAATTTCACTATATCATAGGTTCTACTTAATCATAACACTACTCAAATTTACTTCAAAGCCAATCATTCCATGTGAATCAAATTTCCTCCAAGAGATACAGATCAAAACCAATTCATCTTCTGCTACTCCCCCCAAAGCTTGGTAGCAAAATCTCACCACTACCATTAAATAACCACCACCAAACAGTTGCCAAATTACGCTTTGTAAAACTTTGCAACACAAAACGGCTGAACATTTCTCAAAAGAAAGAGACGAACCAGGACAAGTTTCGTCACACAAGAAAATGCTGCTCCTCACAGCGAGCATGAAACTCAAAAGAAATAATCTGACAACAAAGATCTTAGAAAATGAAAGTTAAGATCACAGTTGAGGGCACAGACCACTCACAAAAAGAAATAACAAATATCAACCAATAAGAAAGATATTACGATTGAAATTCGACATCTCTTGTGCATAAAACGCACAGCGTCTAGGAATGATTCAAATAACCACAAGAACTGATTAAGATCCAAAACACTTCTTCAACACATCATAATTGCTCGGAACAGTTCAACTATTCAAGAAACATGATATCCAAATGATCCCAACCACAAAAACTCAAAACAATTTTTTTTTACGAGATTTCAAGTAAAACAAGCAGATTAATCTCCTCTTAAACGAACCAACATAGTTTTCAATGAGTGCAACCTCACGTTGCCAACTCAAACTAAAGAGCCCTTAAGACTAAATCACACGAATCTCTTAAGAAACATTAGGACATTCCAATATCTCATTTTATTTAAAATACTTTCACTTTTAGCTACCAGAGCATTTGCAAGCTCCAAAAGATCACAAGAGCTAAACTTGAAATACTCCAAGTAAGTGATATCACCAGGCGACCAATTTACTGCAAGTACTAACATCAATCTCGCCACAACCATTAGAAAACCCTTTTAAACCCTTCGAAAGACCCGTGTGAAATGAAGAGTTGATTCTTTCTCAAAAGGATAGGCAAATAGAAATGATTTTTCACTAACCCGAATATCAATTACCACTCGCAATGAACATAGAACCAAAAGAAATAATCAATTTGACAAAAACTCAGAAAACATAAGACGATACCACACTTGAGGACATAGGCCTCAAAGGAAGAGATTGTCAAACCTTATGATAAGAACAAGCGGACAATCAAGATCAAATCGTGTGAATCACCTAAGAACCAATAGAACTTTGCGACCCGTCGTTTTATTCGACGACTCCCAATTACCACATCAATCTTGAACACCAAAAGATCATGAAAGCAAAACTTAAAATACTCTCGTTTAAGTAATATCACCATAGGTAATCAAATTACTATGAGAACTAACATCAATCTCACAAGGCACGCTATCAAGACTACTTACGAAGATTCGTCTATTCGACTATTGGTGTTGCTCAACACCACCATCAGCGCTCATTAACAATTGATGATTGCACTAATCATAGGGGTACATACGGTACTGATTCCAATTGCAATCACATAACCGTTTATAAACATAGATTCAACATTTACCCTTGTTCAGAAATCATTTCAAAACATGATTAACGATTCCCTAACCTAATTTTCTATAAACAGGATTTAACGAATCGATACACCGGCACCCATCTGGTCCTTTGTACAGGTTTCGATAATTTTAGCATATCGGGAAAAGGTAAATCTAGCACCTATGTAAGATCCATAGGTTACGAGCAGATATAGACAATCTCTTATTTAACATACACCATGTATCAAATACAAGGACAACCCAAATTCATCAATTTCACTTTCATGGATGGTAGTTAAGAACCATTAATTTGCACCATGCTAATGACCTAACTTGGTAACTCATCTCATAACAATCTATTCGTTTAGTTATAACTTCGCATTTTTTAAGCATGATAAGCATCACAAAAAAAAGATTCTGACACCTTCATTCAATAAGAGAGACTTTAAACAGCAGACTCGAAGTAATCCAAAAGATACATAGAAAGCCAAAGCTTTCACATGATAACAATCTGGCAATAGAAAACCTTCATTAACCAAACTATCGAACGAATAAATGAGTCATTCTCTTCCAATGAAAAAAGAAGGAGCAACCAATAGGGATCTATTGAAAAGCATAAACTTTCATGTTCCACGAACCCAGGAGAAATTCATCAACCACCACAGGGCAAGAATCGCCAAATTCAGAAATCAAGGAAGAGAACAACTCTCTAAAGCACTTCACGCTTAACACCTGACCCTATGATACTCGGGGTAACTACTCCCCTACCCATGTACCGCGAGCAGTGGTGTAACCTGGTGAATCCCAGAGTAACAACCACGATCTCCTCTTCTTAACATCCATTATCGACACGCAGAAACGATATAATCAATTATGAATATACATGATCATCTCATGACAATCATAGAATAAATTCATAAATATAATACATCACATCATATCATAGATTAACAGCAAGAAGGATAGTACAGAAGCAATTTAACAATTGCTCAACTGATGAAACATAACAATAGAAATACGAAAACAATGAATTACCCAACCCCACCTACTGTGCACAGTGTGTTATTTTAATAACTTAATTACCACGGACCTGAAGCCCGCTCTGATACCAACTGTAACACCCCAGGACCCACATTACCCTGGAATGCTACTAAACCACTCAGCTAGCCAGAAATTTCAAGATAACTTAATCTAGCAACAATTTCTAGACAAGAAGCAATAAGCGGAAGCATAAACAACTAAGGGAACAAAGAAAACGATAACAAGTTCAATAATTAAAACAACCTCTAGCAGATTAATCAAAGAAATAGTCCACAAGTCCATCATTATTAAATAAAATATTCATCCTCGAATAGCTAAGCATTTGACTAGAATTTCATCGACTTTATTACAGCATGAGTTGATGAACCAAGTGCATTATTGTGGTGCCGCTCTACCCAACCCATGAATGCTCAACAATCACCTGTAGGGGGGAAAAACAAGGGTGAGATAAAAATCTCAGCAAGCAAACTGTTTAACAGGCTATTCAGACTACAAACAAATATACAACATCATTACAGTATCCACAAGTCCACATCCATAAAGTGCATCCACATTCATTACAAGTTAATTAAACTACAAAGATATTAAGCATCAATATCCCTTTTCCCATAATGATCACAATTATAGCCTCAACCATATTTACTACCATCAATAGTAAAATATTAGCAAATGAGTCTTGATTAACTTCTTCATATTATTCACCACTACCACTACCAATGACAATAAAGTATTAACAAGTTTTACCTCATCTCTTTACTATTTCTCGCATCCACAACTGCTATCAACAATTACCACAAGAGAGTAGAATCTCAAGCCACAATCACAACCACTACCATTCCACAAGGGATGAACCCCAATCCACGACCATAGCCACCTTCCTCACACCACAAGTGACTCTCATGAGCCAATTCCACATTACAACTATAAAGTTGCAGTTGTTTGTAATATAACTTCACCACAATATCTTGCATAAGTATGCAAATGATCTTTCCACAATGTAATGCATATGTATGCTATGCTCCACTGCACTCCTACCCATCAAGGTAAGTGTGCATTGTACTACGACAATGTGCGATCTTTGTCTGATGCGATCGCGCCATAAACGACGACATCCACAATGCAATGTCATGATATGTTATGAATGATATGATACTCATAAACCACATAAGTGTCATCCTCATAAGGGCACCAACAAGATTAACTTTTATTATTACCACATAGCCACTATGGAAAATATATTCATGATCCACATTCGGCACATAAAGCAACCACCTCATGACTTCACGCAAGATATCCAAAGTAAAACATTCAATTATTAATTGCTGTTATCACCTCATTTGTAAGTCAACCAACCATGGCATAATACTTCAAAATACGAGAATCATATAGATTGCAAGTAGTAAGAACAACCAATTAAACGGTAGTAACACCTGCAACAATTACTTGCCTTCCACGATGCACGCGTTAGCCGGCAAAGGTGATACTCCTAAACCTGAGGCTTCACCTCCTAAACAAGTAAAATAATTTCAATAAGGACATAATATACCTAGCGCTACTAATCGGCGTTCTACACCGCTTCCCAGATGACCCAAGTCGAGATTACAAAGCTGAAACTGAAAAACAACGTTTCCTGCCATATACCGTTTCTGGACAGCAGCATGGTAATTGACATAACTCATGAACTGGAAGTCGAAAAGAGGTAAACCCAATTTCTGTAGATTCTTAACTGACTAATCTACAATACTCTAGTTGACACGATAATCCAAATCGGCCAATAAAATAGGCTAACCATTGTTTGAACTTTCAGTACAGAAACTGCCTACACGTTCGAACAGCAATACAAAGATGACCATAACTTTTAATAGGTAACTCCGAATTGATCGTTCTTTATCAATATGAAAAGGTTATCGAATTATCTACAATAACCTAGTTGTGTGAAATTTCAGATTCTACCAATTTCCCTTTCATATTTTAGGAAAAATCCAGACAGATTATTCTCGTCAGATTTCTGGCAGCAGATACTAAATCGACCATAACTTTTGAATCAGACCTCGGAATTGAGTGATCTTCGTGGCTACTGAAAGATCACGACAGATCCCACATAACTCTAGGAGATGGAATCTTAAAATTCAGCCTCTAAATACACAAAATTACCCACGTAAGGTACTGGACAGAATTGAATCTTCTGTAGCCAAACTTTTATCCAACAATTCTAATCGGTTTCGCATCTACTACGGATCAAACAGCGGGGAAGGCATCTCGTTACCCTTGAAGAGCCGCTAGAGCTTGCTGAACCAATCCCCATGCAAGTTCTTCTTCTCCTTTCTCCCTTTCTCTTCTTTCTTGGACGTTGCAACCCGGGCTCATCCTCCTTGTTGTTTCGGGTGGCAGCAGCAAGGGAGGAGAAGATGGCTGCCAAGAGGTGGAGGGGGTGGAGGTGGAGACGCAAGGGGAAGGGGAGGGGGTGCTTATGGTGGCCACAAGGGGGAGAAGGGGAAGGGATGGGGCTGCCCTAGGGTTAGGAGGAGGTGTGGGGCGCATGGGCTTGGGCCTGGTGCGCCCCCCCCCTCTTGGGCCACTCATGCCCGGCCATCAGGCTGGTTTAGCCTGGCCTAAAACCCTAGGTTCTGAATTTTTTTCCAAAAAAAATTCTCTCTAAACTATAATCGGGGTATTACAAAAAGTATCCCTAGTTGAATGTCACTGGTCGGAACACCAGTGACTCTATGACCAGCACATGTATTGGTTGATGACCATGTTTCACCGATCATAGATATAGGGATATCGAATCAATAATGTGAACACATGTTAGAGAACATGGGGTTGGATAGACCCACATTGAGATACTATTGAGATTGTTATGATTCTATATGTCATTAGTTGGTCTCAAGAAATGATGATGTATAATCCTTAGCCCTGAGATCAGCATGGTTCCCTACATGTGTAATAGCACTCTTAGGGATTGCCAAACACTACTCGTAACTAGGTAGTTATAAAGGTAAATTTCGGGTATATTATGAATCATGTGGAAGGATGTGACTGGTTGGATATGAGATTTGCCCCTCCTAACATAACAGGAGAGATATCTCTGGGCCCCTCGAAGTGGTCGGATAAAGAAAGTGTATGACCATGCCACTGGTGGTCGAAGAGTTCGACCATATAAGGTTATCTGATACTCAATTGAGAAAGTATTGAACAGTCTATAGATGACATATATTTCATCTGGAGTTCAAACCAGATATCGTGAGGCAAAGGGAGAATACACGAGTAGGACGCTTAGTTTGATCAGTTACAAACTGGTCGTTTGGAGATACGAGCTGGTCGTAAATTGGTCGAATGTAATCATAGAGTGGTCGAAACCTGGTCGTAAGGAGTTACGAACCGGTCGAGACTAAATGCGAACTGGTCGTACACAGTTACAAACTGGTCGTATAGAGATACGAGCTGGTCGTACCTAAATACGGACTGGTCGTGACGAGATACGAGGTGGTCGTAAGTGATGAGGACCTGGTCGTAGATCATGTTGCATTAAGGTTCGTCCGATATAATTTGTGTGTATTCAGGAATCGTTATGTCCTTGTAGGGACCGCTACGACTCGTGGTCAGGAAGGGTTTCCGAGTCACAACCAATTACACATAAACCTAACGGGTCACACACTTAATTGGTTGGAACAAACCAGTACGAATACGATTCGTCAAATGTGTTCGAATAGGATCCGTCGCGGGGCACTATATAAGGAGATGCTTGAGGCTATTGGGGACATATGAGAGACGTGGGTTACTTCACCGAAATGCTAGCACACCGGCGTCCGGTTGTTCCTTCCCTAGACGTGTCGATACTGTAGAGGCTCTACTGCGGTTGCTGTTGCGCTTGAGGACGATCCACGATCTTCACAAGGAACTTCAGATGTTGCTAGAGGAGACGATCGACTCGCGAGGGCGCAGGACGATCGACTACGACCATTACATCGACGTGCTCTTCGTTGGACTAGGCTGCTCCAACTCTTCTTCTGCTGCACTGCGCGTCTGGTGGTAATGATCTGTGATCATCTACTTGCTTGGTTTCCTGGTTTACATGGTAGAAATTTTATTTTGTTACTAGCGTAGCCTACCCGTATCCCTTCATGAACAAATAAGCTTTCTCCTTGCGAACTTGAATTTTCAGAAGATACCATCTGTTTCATCTTTTCCTTAGCATGCAAAACTTCATAAATTTCATTAAGAGTGAGAGTATCTCTATTATATAATATGGTATCTCTGAAATTTGAAAAAGAACTAGATAGGGAACACAAAAGAATAAGACCCGAATCCTTATCCTCATATTTTATCTCTATCGACTCTAGGCCAGTAACCATCTCCTTAAACACCAAAAGATGATCGAGCACAGATTCTCCTTCTTGTTATTTTTGAGAGTACAACTTTTGCTTGAGATGCATCTTGCTGGTGAGATCTTTTGTTATTTAAATTTGTTCCAGCTTCAGCCATAATGCAGCAGATTTTTTCTCCTTTAAAACCTCCTACAAAATATTATTTGATAGATGAAGGTGAATTTGAGATAAAGCCTTATGGTCTTTACGCTTCTCATCCACGGTCCATGTGGTAGGTTATTTCGCAAATCCTTCCAATGTATCATCCAAATCTATCTGTGCCAGCACAACCCTCATCTTAACTTGACACAGCGAAAATCTTATGTCTCGATCGAGGAGTGGAAGATCATACTTCAAAGTTGCTGTGAGGATTAAAACCTAAAAATTATTGGTACTAATATGTGTAAATCTAGCAAAAATCACGACCTCTTTGATACACGTTTTGTGTACGCGAATCAAAGACTTCAAATCTCCTGGTACTTCTCGTGTGGACGTAGCAAAGATCACTGGAATTGCTTTCAAAGATCTTCAAATCTCCTGGTACTTCTCGTGTGGACGTAGCAAAGATCACCGGAATTGCTTAGTCACGTGAAACAACAGAACGGTTCTGTGATTGAAGAAAAAATAATAATAATAAAAAAGGATTGATGGGAGCTGAGCTAGTGCTTCCTTTTGCTTTTGGTTGATGTCGCTTTTGGGACCTGCTGCTCGAGAACTATCGCCTTTTGATGGTTTTTGTCTTCTGGCCTTGTACGCACGCGCGAGTTCGGCTGCTGGTCCTTGGACAGGGTACACGCGCGCTGGTCTCGGATCGAGGCGAGGAGGCCGGATGGACAGAGGATGCTGGCGCGTCGACCGGGGCGACGGCTTGCGCAATGCATTTTGCTGGCGCGATTTTTCGGTTGGCGTTGCCGTGCGCCGAAGGACCGAGGCGACGCGGCTTCGAACAGAAGAATTTTTGGCGCTGCTTTGACCGAGGATGGGCGGACGCTGGCACGCTGGACCGCGCGAGACGGCGGCGTCGATCGAGGCGAAGGCGCGCTGCGCAGCAGCGGTGACGCCGGATTGGATATTTTTTTTCGTGTATCTCCCCAGCTCTAATCTTCTGTGCTCTAATATTACTTATTAGAAAAAATAGGAGCATAAGAGATACAAATTTTTACGTGAAAAACTCCTGCGGGAAAAACCACAGACGCCAATCGGCGATGATCACTATATAAGGAGTGTTTACAAAACACAAGGGATTACAATGAGCCGTCTCATCTCCCAGTGCGGCTTACAAGAGTTTAAGTAAAAAACTAAAGGGGTAAAAAGACTTAGAGTTTAAGTAAGAAACTAATCCGCTAATATGGCAACTAACCTGGATCCTTCCATATTAGAAATTCGGATCACAATATCTCAACAGCGACGAGGAACACTGAACCGTCCAGAGAGATCTCCACCCACTCTTTTCCTTCTTCCCTTTCTTCCTTGCTTCGGCCAGCAGCACACAAGAATAGTAGGGCTGTGCCTAGGAGTAGATGGCAGCAAGGGCTAAGGGCGAAGGCTACCGTAGCAGGGCAGCGACACTACTGTAGCAGAGGCGTGCTATAGTAGCAGGGCTAGTGTTTTGGTGACTTGATCCCCTCTCCCTTGTCTTCAAGTGGGATGTCAGCCTCCCATGGGCCATGGGCCTCTAAGGCCAGTTCTCCCCCGACTATGGGTTGGAGGCCCAAAACTCTCAAATTCTGAATTTTAGTTACTACACTCAAATTTCTTAATTCCAAAATTATTGATGTTTAAGCGGGATATTACATGTTATCTTACTGTAAAAACTTGAGAATTTAGAAAATGAATTTTAGTTATGGAATAACCATTTTGGAACTTAGTACAAGTATTTAAAGAAAACATTGCTTTACGCAAATTCAACCTATAAGCCTTCCTTTGATATATCCCTACATGCATTATAACTCTGTTCCAAAGCGGAGTACATTTTTGATATATCCTTGCGTGCATTATTGGGTGTAACTTGCGGAGTATATTTTTGTACTCACTCTTGCTTAATAAAATGTTATTCAGAGGAACCGTTTGTGATAATCTTTTGTATTTGCTAAATCAATTTCTATTTATTGGTTAGCCTCAGGAAATACTAGAAATGTCCTCTTAAACAAGCAGAAACACAATAAGTACATACATACATCCAATTCACATTCATTTTAGAAACAAGCAAATCCATTTAACAAATTAATTAACTCAAATGAACTAAAATTAACCATTCATGAACAAATACATACATGTGCCATTAAGCTCAATCTTATCCCAATCAAGTTCAGTCTACATTGTGGAACTCCCCACGTGGGTTTATGACCCCAGACAACAAGAAGTACGCAAACTGTCCTCGAATTGATATGAGCTTGGGCTGTTCCAACTCAGCTGTAGCGATGGTCACAACCTGAGGATCATTAGTCATCGTGGAACCGAGGAGTAGTTGCATGTTGTGGCAAACATAGTATCCACAGGTGTTGCCCGACGGCTGCTGGTGGCACTGCAAAAAAAGAATTGGTTAGTTTGAGAGGGATTACTACAAAGTGTTATATAGGATTAATGTGTACTAGCGAATACCAGAAAATTGAGATCGTGTCGCAGGGAGCTGATCCCTACCTTGGATCTCCTTCCAGTAGCAACGTACGACCTACGTGATTCCAAAAAGTTAACCTTAGCTATTGCAAAGGAAAGAAAGACTGCAATAGAGTTATCTATGGAGGAAATATGTTTACCTGTCAATTAATTGTCGGATAGCTGTGAAGTCGTGTTTGGCCCTCTTTAGAGAATCAAGCTATATTATCTTGTTCCATTTTGGTATAATTACAATTAGAATATAGTGGAACCTACATAGGTATATCGCTATGGTCATTAAACCTAAGTTCGTGTTGCTTATAAAGTACAAATCAACAAGTAAAACCACTAGTGCAGCACTTACCCCTGGTTGTAGGGCAAAAGTATGGATTCCTTTTTGCGGCGAGCCAGCAATGACGTCGTGATGTAATTCTCTACGACGGATGCATCCTCCTGGATTCTTTGCATGGAGACCAAGTGTGGGTCGAGGAAACCTACCAGCGATTTCCTTGATTTGGTTTTTCTGATCAAGTGTGTGTGTGTGTATATATATATATATATGTACAAAAGCAAGGAGTTATATATAACATTTATCAGTATTACACGAGTGTAGACCATGATTGTACACACTTATAGTGTCCAGCATCGCATGAGTGAGGCGTCGAGGGCGTTGAGGTTGAAGAATAAGAACAAGTCCTCGAAGTTCAGCATGAAGACACAGTCTTGAACCTCGTGGTCAAGATGATGTGTCCTGAACTTGACGTTGACACCCGAGCGCCGTTGTCCATCTAGGCGCTCTACCATCTCGACCAACGGCTCACCTTGCACGAATTTTTGGGCCAATGACAAGCAGGGGTTGTCATCGGGCTTCTTTGATTTGCCCTTGCTACCTCGCTTTCTAGAGGTCGACTTCACGGGAGTCGACTGGGCACGAGGTGTAGATGCATTTGATGCACCGGGCCCTTGCCGTATTGGTGCAGGTAACTCTAGTGCAGATAGCTCTGGTGCAGATACCTCCTGTGGACTTGGCACCATTGCAAGAATTTCTCGTGAAGTTGACACCGGTGTAGGTAACTCTGGTGTAGGTAGCTCTAGTGCAGATAGCTCCTGTGGCCGTGGCACCGTTGTAGGACTTTCCCGTGAAGTTGATACCGGTGCAGGTAGCTCCAGGTAGATGTCTCTCTTGGGCCACTGGATAAATGTTCCAATGGCTTGCCCTAGAGTCACAACCTCGTCGTTTAGGGGCATCTGTAGTGGGATGACCTCAAAATTGGCATGAACACTATCCACATTCACTTTTGTGAAACCTGACGCTAGAGTTACACTATGCACCAAGGCTCCAACATCGGATGGATACACCTGGCCCCAAGCAACGTCTAGGGCAACAGAGGCATATAGACTTCGCTGCTATTGAATCCCCGCCCCTTGAATCCAAGCCAAGTGGGAAAGAAGGAACTGTTTTCAGGAATTGAATCAATAGCAAGGGGTGAGATAGCGTTTAACGAGCTTGACAAAACAAGCCAAGGACAACATCAATCTATTGCCTCCCCTCTGGCCACGAGTAGATATTTTGTATTTCATAGTGTAAAACCCAATCCCAAGAAATAGTAAGGAAGAAAAACTCCGGACTAGGAAAAAAAAGCAAGGGTATATCTCACTTGGAGCTTGCACTTCGTAGCCACCTACATAACGATACAAAATTAGCTACTCCAATAGGCCTATCAATGGATCGAGCATTCCAGAGATAATAATTATTACCAGGATGTCATCGATAGGAAATCTGTCATCGCTTTCTGAGGTAGGGTTAGACGCGTAGCTACTCCGATGGTTGGGGGCTAGCAACTGATTTTCCCTAAGCCTTTCCTCAATGCTCTCTATCTGCCGTCGAATCTCATCTATGACAGCATCAGTGATATCCTGTTTGAGGGATTCATGGATCTCCTCTCGTAGCCGTGCAGCACGCTCGACTTTGGCTCTCTTCCTACTCCGGTATGCTTTGGAGTCCTTTGGGAATCCCTATTTCCATGGAACATAAATACCAATGCCTCTCATGCAACTTGGGTGTTCCTTGTTTCTCAGGGCCGCGGAGAGTATATCTCTCTCCATGACTACCTGGAATGAGTCTTGGGAAGATTTTGCACTCAACGCTTCCTACAAGAGCCCGACATGTTATTTCACTTTCTATGAAGTTATGGAGTAATTACAAACTAGGTAGTTCGATATCTTACTAAGCGTTGGGACACTTCCTCATCTACGGGGTTTGGAAAAGAGGTGGCCCCTGAAGACACGGTAGATGACCTTGCTCTTATCTACTTTCGGGCGCACTCATTAGGGATCCCGGTAAATGGCAGGGAGGCCTCCCATATGATTGCCTGCTCGTCCTCCTTCCTCCATTGCAAGATTTTACCCGTATACCCAGTGGTACCGAGTATGTGGGGTTGCGTGTTTTTTGCCTGGAGGGCCCTGTGTGCTGCACTTTCACGCCTAAAATCATCTGTCGTCTTCTTCGACATAAAGTCTTGCTAGTACTCTTCCACGAACAGATACTTCTGGAAGGGCATCAGATCCTTCTCTATGTATTGCTTGATAAGCGTGCTCTTGAAGATCTTCCATGCTTTGCACACCACTAGCAACACGTGTCATCGCATGGAGGCCTGGTGTTCTTCTGGGATCTCGAACGATTGCAAATTTTTTTGTCGCAAGCGCATCTTTATGAGCTTCGGTCAATGCCTTCTACGAATCGTAGGTTATTACAACAACAGCCGACTGACCAAATAAAAACAGTCATCAGAGTAAACATATAGCAGTGAAAAACATAATACTAGTAGCAAAACTCCAGCAGCATGCCCATCTGATCCCGCAGGCAACCGACAAGGAACAAGGCCTAGGTAGACCCGTCACCGAACCCTCTAGTGCCGGGAGCAAAGAACTCATCGTCTGGTATCTGCTCACCTTCGATCTCTGAACAACAATATTAGCAAGATTGAGTACTTGTGTACTCAGCAAGACTTGTAGTGTATCGCAAAGTTATATTAAATGAAAGGCTATCAAAGGATGAGACTCTACTCTACAAGTTATTTTTGCTGAAAACCACTTTTATTTGCAATATTCACAAGTAGTAATTTGCAATGGTATTTGAAAGAGAGCAGTTTAAATATATACAAGATAGTAAGTAAGTAATTGAATGAATCATAAGCAACAACAAGGACAAAGCAAAATTTCATATTAAGCCATAGACATGGCACTGACAAATTCAGGTGCAGCCATAGAATTAGCAATCCAGCCATAGACATGGCAGTCCAGCCATAGACATGGCAGTTAACTCAACAAATAAAAATCCCATGTCATTACCCAAGTTTTGTGTCAACTCGGTTTTTGGAAAAACAAAACTACAACCATACTAGTCGCACTAAGCATGCTCGTGACCACGAGCGCGTCTATTTAAATAGATTTTTACTCTTCAGAGGTGTACAACTTTACCCATATGACGTGGTATTCCAATTGGGTGGAATATCTCTATATCACTGCTCACTACCGTAGGTAAGCAGTCTAGAGTTCACGACACAGCCTTTACATCTTATAGCCCTAACCTTGCACTAGCCCATCAAATCATTATCCTCAATTACCCGGATAGAAACCTGTCGCGTGAGGAGCCTCACTCACCTAGATAGAAACCCATTAAGTGAGTCCCTCACTTCACCTAGATAGAAACCCATCGAAGTGAGGCATCCGTAGTTGTGACGGCGTGTCTAACCGGTCATGCTCGTACTACTCCTGCCTACTAATCATTCAAGGCTAGGATTTGACAACTTAGTTAGCTACGGGCATCCCATACTAGCACATATGGTTGTACGATTAGGTCTTCATCCTGGAGTTACTGGCTTCAGTCCTCAATCGACCATGGGCGAGAATCTCCACCCTAGCTACTAGTGAGTCACAATCCTCACTTTTTCAGAATACAATATAACTCGCCCGCATCTAAAAACTAAAGTTTTAATTTCATTTTCATACAAAATAACAGAGGTACCTCCTCTAGAAATTTTCAAAGTAATTCCAAATTCTCAAATTAACATATTGTCCTTTTATCAGTTTTACGAAAAATAGATCGTTTTAGTTGCATTTGTGCGATAACCGCACTTGAAAATTTCCAAATGACATTATATATTGCCTCACCAATATTCTAAAGGCTACAATAGTAAGGAATCAAAATTTCAAGGAGACATATGCAGCAATTAGGAATTACAACTACCAATTTCCCATTAATAGCATTTTCATACGCAACATACACACATGCATAATAGATTTTACAAAACAAGGAACAATAAGTAAAATATTGGGATCAACATGATCAAAGGAGGTTCTTGCCTTGCACTTGCTGTTTTGGAAATATGGTGGATTGGTCGTCGAAATAATTACCAAAGCAATTGACGTCTAATTCAAAAAGAGCCGAAAACGAATTAAATAACACCAAATAAATTCAATTGAGACCAAAAATAATTTTTTTTACATATTATGGCAATTCATGATTTTAGAAAAATTTAGAGACAAATTTATTCAATTTGGAGTTTTGTAGCAAAAGTTATTAATGTTTCATTATGGTTCGGTTTAATAAATCAAAAGAAAATGAGAAACATGCTTTCTAACAAAGAAAGCGTAATCCCACGTGTGAACTAGTGAGGTTTACGCTTTTTAGTAAGGGAGAGCGTATTGTCCTCATAACTAAAAACATATTTTCTATTTTCATTTGATTTTTTTGTTAAGAAACTGATAAGTGGGGTCCACTGCCAGTGACACGATCCACGTGAGCGGTGCATAGACCAATTGTCTATATGAACAGTGCACGGTCCACAGGACTAGCGCTGTGCACTTAAGTGGTGTGGGGCCCGCATGTCAGTGACTCATCAGAATATAACGTTTTGGTTAAGTTTTTCTTTAATTATTAGCTTGGTCCCACGAGTCAATGACTTATTAAGAGTTAATCATTCGTTAAAAGCTGGATTTGCGCTAATGGTAGGGATTAGGCATGCTGATGACAAGCTACAGTGCTCGTCTCGCTGTGCCGTGTGGTGGCACTTGCACCCGCACTTCTCATCGGCGATGTGGTGCTCGGCGGTGTTGGGGAATGACCAAAATGGGATCTCTGAGCTATTGCGCACCTAGGGTACTGGTGGTGTGGCCAGAGATGGCTCGTAGCGGTAGCGCGCCAGCGTTAAGCGACAGAGCAGCTACGGCAACTAGTGACAATGAGAAAGAGCAATGCCCTTGACTAATGAGTGCGTGCATAAGCATCTACGTGCTACCAAGGTCATACTAGAATGATGCGGTGGTTCTAAGGTGGTCGGAGGTGAGTCGGCGATGAAGGACAGTGGTGACGCGGTGAGTTTTGAATGGAGAAGACGCTCAGCCGACAGAGAGCTCCGTCTGAAAGTCAGGGAAGCTTGAAGGTGGTCAGGCGATGCTCCTGGTGCATCCAATTGATGCGGAGTGCGATGGAGCTCCAGTGGTAGCCAAGGTGGTGGAGAGGACTGGAAATGAGGAAGAAGGCACGATTCAGCCATTCCTATGGACCAAAGGCAAAATCGAATTTGGGGAGAGATTCAAGATGTTACAGAACGCGATATGACGCGATAAGAGTGACACGAAACCCTTCACGGTGTCGGGAACGAAGGTGGCGGTAGCATCCCAAATTTTGGTCTATTTTTGAAGTTTTAAAAAATAAAAATAACTATTTGAATTTTTCTGTTAAAGTTAAAGCTTAATTTGAATTTTTAGGAATAAAAAAGATTTAATGTGAATAATTTAAACTTTAAGTAAATCAAAAATTGTATTATTTGGGTTCCTGGCGTTCCATAGAATTTTATGGAATTTTCTCAGAATTTTTGGGATTTAATTGCTATTTGTTTGGGCTCAATCTCTCTCTTTTGGCTCGCACCATTTTTCTTTCGGCCCAGCTATTTTTCTTCGTTACTATCACGGTCGAAGTCCAACTCACCGTAGCCTTGGCCTGCAGCTCATTTGCCTTTCCTCCCTTAGTCTAGCCTGCCTTGGCATTTTGTACCCGAGCCGTGCGCCAGCCCAGCCGAACTTCCGCCGCCTCTGCCGGGTGGCCCATGCCTTCCACACACATGCGTTTCTTCTCCAACCAAACCGGACTCTTGAGTCCGTGTTCATCACGCGAGCACCACCGTCCTCAGCTCAGATTCCTCCTCTCGGCGTCTATATAAAGGAGCCCAACCCCGTTAAATTGTTCGCCTCGCGTTCCTCCACCGAAACCCTAAGGCGCTGGTTCTGTTCCCTTCTCCATCGCGCGGAATCGAGCCGAAGAAACTCGCTGTCGCCTCAAGCCTTCATCCCCAGATTTCTTCACCGTCTGTCGACCTCCGGCTGATGAGGACATCAACCCTAAGGATGCAACCACTGCAGCGAACCGCTGCACGGTGTCCTCTACTGGAACTACATCCTCTGCGATGGGACTATCGGCTACGGCAATTCCATATACGCCAATTGGGCCGAGCTACTACTATATACCATGGTGCTGTGTCACCTATTGTTGGCCCACAGGCTATGTAATGTATTGGCCGACAAGTTGGCCCATCTGTTTGACGACCTGGTCCATCTGGTGACCGGCCACCCATAGGCCCGTACTGTTCATGTGGGCACTATTCATGCATGAACAGTACCTTGAACAGTACTCGGCCTAGGGTTTCCACCTCCTGGCCGCTCTCCTCATATAGGAACCGTCGTCCTTTAGTTTAATTTGGGTTTTTCTTTTAGATTATTCTACATAGCAGTTTCGTCGCTCGTTCGGTTTGAGAAACCCCAACTTTGTGAGCTTTTTTTTTATTCGCAATACAGATTGCATCTTCTACTCTCTTGCTTGTGTTCTCAATTCGCTTGCAGGAGAGAGCCTTCTTGGCGAGGTCAAATGCGTTCGGCACGCTTGATAAGCAATGGAGCAGTAGTGTAGTGATTGCGAGGGGTTCGATCTGTTTCGGTCGGAGCCTTTGGATCATCAACATCGTGTTCTCCACAATCGACTTATCAGTACCTTTCAGAAGATCGGGCCACACTCACATCACCAGCCACCCCAAGCAGCCCCTGGTGATCCTCGTCACCATTCTGAGCCGATGCTCACATTCATCTTCCTCGGGCGCCATCTAATCGCCAGTTTCCTCCGCACCCGAAGCGTCCCTGCCGCCCATGTCACCACCGATGGCAACCAGCAGCCGTCTTCACTGAGCTGCCACCTCTATTAGCTCTGTCTTCTTCTCGACATCTCATTTTCGTACTTCATCGAAGCTATGTTGTCGCCATTGTCGTCGCGATGAGCTCTAGTAGCCGGTCGGAGCCTCTGTCCCTGTAATACCCCAGCCCGACATGAGCCTGGAATGCTACTGAACTAACCTTAGATAATTCTAAACCAAGGCAATTGTAGTAAATTTCGGCAGAACCTCCCGTGTAAAGTCAATTACACGGGGGGTTCCAACATACAGATAATTCATAAATAACTAAGCCATCATCCAGAGACATCAATAGATAATCATAATATGCTAAGTAACTAGCAAAACCAAAGAAGTATAAAGTACCACTACTCATCATTATTACACTTAACCCACTGCATGAGACAAAAAGATAACAAAACCTTTGAGCAACTCGCCCAATTATTAAAACACGGTCTGAAGTTCATTCAACCTTATTTGGTTCATGGTGATGTGTGTGTGACTATCAATCTACTTCTCCCCATGCATGTCGTTCTTGGATCGGGTACCTAAAACAACAATAAAAGCAAGGGTGAGCCCACAGACTCAGCTAGTACAAAATAAAAGTTATAACATCAATATCCATAACCAGAAATGCATCAATAAAACATCTCACATGCAAATGCAATGCTCAGGGATCCTTTCTCAATATCTCTTTTTGCATTTTACCGGTAATGCAAAGTATGCAACCGTCGCTGCATACCCATGCCTATGCTCGCGAGCACAGGGACCAATTGCCCATTACTCCACAAGTAATGGGGACCTCAAGCCCACACTCCACAGGTGTGGGGATCTCAAGCCCGTCACATTGATGACGGGGATCTCAAAGGAAAGCATACTTGGTCACCACGTGACCAAGCCTCAGCATGATCTCAATATGCACATGCTCATCTTTTATTCATCATCAATTTACCAAAAGACGACAACATCATACAATAATAGAGTATAGTCATACTTGGAGCAACCACCATTCTTGAAACAATCATCATGCCAGCAATCTTGCTACGCTATCATATATCGAAAAACACACAAACATGGCCAATCAAACACAACCAAGTAACAAACAATGCACTTGCCTCAACCGTGCGGGAACGAATGACGCGAAGAGGGTGCCGCCTCCGAAACCAGTCCCCCACCTAAATTCATTTAAGAGAATGCTAAGACAACATAAATGGACCAAACAAACTATAAGAGTAAACTCGAACTCGCAAGTTCCTTTAGTGCGAACCCAACCCCAATTTCTAAATGTTGTTCTATCCCCTCTGTGGACAATCACGTTCTAAAATTCATAACTTTTAGTACAGGAGTCCAAATGAGGTGTTCTTGGACTCTAATTAAAGCTTAAAAAAATCCCCACCTAAACCTAGTTGGTGGGCCTTCCTGATTCGGCCATATAATACCCCTATCATGCCAATTAACAGAACATCGTTTTCACGTCAGGTTCTCTAGATAGTACACTAAAACTATCATAACATTCAGCTCGTTTGTCCCAACTTCGCACTCTTTACCTTCCCTGAAATCTACGACAATTATCTACAACTTTCGTTATACTGAGCTCCTCAAATTTTCCCTTTAACAGATCGCTAAAGTCAGATTACTAAATCCCGTCAGATTACCAACAGATTCGCAGAACAGTCTCACCAATTAATTCATAACTTTTGCTATAGAGGTCCGAATATTACGATCTAGTACTTCATCGAAAGCTAACGACTTCCTCTACAAAACTCTAGGAGACGTCCGAGACTGAATCCGCACCTAACTACAACAAAATGTCCCTCTAACGCGATCTGTCCTGAGGCGACAGAACTACCGACAAAGAACAATTAAGCGCTAATACATCTAAACGAGGAGAAAACGAGGTTACCCTTGACGAACCGATTGCCGGGCACGATGAGCATCCACCAGCGAACTCTTCCCCCCAAAGATGATCCCCAACCTTTGCCTTCTTCTTCCTCCAACAGCCGGCCACCTCCAAGCGATCTCCTTCTTCTCCCTTGTCGGCAGGCGTGGGTGGCATGCGTTCTTCGTCGGCAGCAAGGGGGCGTGGTGGGGGGCGCAAGGGAGCAGGGAGGCAGCTAAGGGGAGATGGGGAGGCGCGCCAATGGGGAAGTGGGGCCAAAGGGAGAGGAGAGGGGGCAGCCTAGGGTTTGGCTCCCTTAAGGCGGGCCTCCTCCGTCCCACCAATGGGCCGAAAGGCCTTGGGCCTGAGGCCTTGGCCCAGGCTGTCCAAAATTTACTGTAATCCCCTTCTTTAACTGTTTAATTAATTGTTTCCCAATAGATCCTTCTCCCAGATCAATTTCTAATTAATACTTTTTATTTAAAACATTTGATTTTTCTCCCAATTCCTACTCTGGATTATTACATTCTACCCGCCTTAAACTGAATTCGTCCCCGAATTCTATAGCTAAAGCTTACCAATTTTACCACATACCTACTATGAATAACTCCGGATATTACACGCGCATGCAAGACTCCAATTCACAAGTCGCTTCCCTCTCGGATTTATGGGATCGCATCACCTTGACGGATACCCACATCTTTCACCTCAACACTAGTCTCGATCTTTACTGGTACGCTCAACACACGGGACTCGAAGGTAAGGTCTTACTTGTTGGTCATCCGCTCTAACAAAAAATCAAGCTCCGGACCTCTCATGTACTATCTCAGCACCGGAATATACAAGACATTCGTACTCCGTGCATGTACTCGAGGCGGTCCTAGCGATACGCAATCCTACAAATTCCCGCAACTATAAGGAACCTATCCAACACACCTTTGGTTAAACTTCCTTTTTGGTACCGAAGTACACCGTCTGCACAAAAGCATGGAACTTTTGTTCCAACTCTCAGTCGATCACTTTACCTATGCAAGCAGCATCTCCTTTAACAAGGGTCGCACAGAGAACTCATATACCAACTCACTGACCTGAAAAACTCAACTGAAATCGAAGGAGTCATAATGCATCCTACTCAAAACCATCTTCCCTTAGAAGAGACCAAACCAAAATCAATGGGTTTAACACGAAAACTTTTCCACTTTTCAAGTAGGAAGTTTAGAACTAAATGCCACACAAGACAAAAGCGAAACACTCGAATAACCAGATTAACCATCCCCTTTCTTTTTCTTAACCGAAAGGATTCACGCTTACTTACAAGAACCAACTCAATTTGTAATTGACATCACTCATAAACACACAGTTCAAATAAGAACTAAGAGAATATCTCACTATTTAAGATCACACCCTTTTCCACAATTCTTTCTTTTAAAAATTTGACTTTCTCTTAAACTTTAGGACCCCAAATCATTGCATAACACATTAACTCATTTCTCTTAAATTGACAACCTCAAAGCTATGTTCAACCAAACACCAAATCCACACTTATACAGGGAGACTCTTCCAATTCATAATATCACACTCTAACCAATTTCTCTGCCAAATGAATTACTTTAACAAGATACTTCCCAACGCAACTCAATATAGGTTTCACCCACCATCACATCCCTCAATCCGTTAGGGGTAAACAATTTGAAATTCACATTACACACTCTCATTTACTACTCCCAAAGTATCCTATCCATGATCATCCCACTATTCGGAATTCACTCTTATTCTACTACTTCTTCACGTAATCTCTGGCAACTAAGGTTCTAACATAAAAAATGCAAAGCCTAAATTCAACCTCCAAAACTCCTACAACAAACTTCTCGTATAAAATATCGAGGAATCCTCAGATTTATTCACTAACATTCCCACACTCCAAATATACTCAGTCACTATCACCCACATGCAAACATTTTCTCGACCAAATTATCTTTTAGAAGAATTCTATCTCCCAGAAGGTTATTCACTAAAGCTAGGGCATACCTGCCGACACCTCACCCCTACCTACTATCCCATCAATTAGCACGACACTTAAGTTTCTCCGCACCACTACTCTCATCAAACTTCACCATCATAACTCTTCTACCTAATCTTACTAAGTATCCAATTGCGATACTCTAATAAATTTACCCAGCGACCATACTTTCGACAATCCCAATATCCCAACATGGACAAAGGTTATTGATCAAAACCAACTCACTTTATACCGCTCTTCAAATAGGTTGGTTCCCAAAATCTCACCACTATCATATACTTGTCCACCATATTACATTTTATAAGACTCTGGCAACACGAGTTAATTAACTCTTTTCTCAAAAGGAAGAAACAATCAAATACTAGTCTCAACGCACAAGAACAACGTTGCTCCTCGGAGTGAGCAAGAGACCAAAGGAAATAGTCGAATATCAAAGATCTCGGAAAACAAAATACAAGTCTACTGACGAGGACACATGTCCCACAAGAAGGAACTTTCAACCTCCAATACTTATGGTACACAATTTCCGTTAACGAAGAAAGCAATTTTCTTTGATTACAATACTACTTACCAACACAAACCAGAAATGCCCTTTAAAACCAAATCACATTAACCACCTAGGAACCAATCAGAACCTTTCCATAATATTCTACATCCACTAGTTTCTATCCCTTCAATCGTTTGTAGGCAAATCCAACATTTAATCATGGTAAGAAACATATAGAGCCACTAACTATATATGATCATCATGTTTCTATAGAAAGGATAATTCCCAGTTTAATATACACTAAAGCAATAATCCAGCTTCTCCTCAACTTTCCCTTTGCACCCCCGTTAATTTCATCAATTAAAACCAAATAATCCAACAAGGTTAGCCGGCTAAACAATTTTTAGTGGTCCAACCAGTTCGTCAAATTTCCACACCTCTTAATAACTCCTTTAACTTCAATCAGGTATAGCCATACCCTTAATCACAGTTCATCAAGAAGTACAAGACACTTTCCAATTAATCAACTTTCCTTTCAAGTATCCTAGTTAAGATCGATCATGCACACACTTCAGACCCAACCTGAATCCATATCATATCCATTAATAGCTTTAATTATAATCTCTCACTTAACCAAGACGAAACATTGCTAACGGGTTTAACATCTTCTCTCATAAAAGAGAATCAATAATCTTCAACACTCAAAATACCCAAGAGAGATATATAGAGTCAAAGCCTCCACATACTAAAGGACTTGTAAAAGAAAACTTTCATTAACCAAAAACAGCAACCGAATAAGTGGGTCATGCTTTCCAATGAGAAAGACAAAACTCCAAAATAAAGGTCAAACTTGACAATCAACCCAGTTCACCAACCGCAAGAATAACTCATCGGTTGGGAGAACAACGATTGCTTTACAGGACAAAATTAAACCAAAGAAAACACACCAATTTTTTTTTCAAAGCAACCCATCAACCGGGACGAACTAATAACCCAAGGAAAAACTCATCAATCACCCCAAGATCAGAGTTGACCGAATCAAATTCAAAGAAGAGAACAACTCTTCTGAAGATACTCACTATCAACACCTGTACTAAGATATCCGAGGTAACCACTTCCCTATTCTCATACCGCGAACGGTGGTGTAACCTGGTAAAACCCAGGGCCACAACCATGACCTCAACCTCTCAACATGGGTTATCTCCACATAAAATAATTATATAGTCAATTAATGAGCAATCATACTCAATTCATATCAGCAATCATCAATATGATATAGCGAAAACGTAAATGCAATGCTTTGTCCATTCCCATCCTATTGTGAACTAGTGTGTCAATTTTTTTTAGTTGATAAGACACTAGCAAATTTTAGTTAATCTATTCACCACGGACCTAAAGCCCGCTCTGATACCAACTGTAACACCCCAGCCCGACATGAGTCTGGAATGCTATTGAACTAATCTTAGATAATTCTAAACCAAGGCAATTGTACTAAATTTTGACAGAACCTCCCTTGTAAAGTCAATTACACAGGGGTTCCAACATACAGATAATTCATAAATAACTAAGCCATCATCCAGATACATCAATAGATAATCACAACATGCTAAGTAACTAGCAAAACCAAAGAAGTATAAAGTACCACTACTCATCATTATTACACTTAACCCACTGCATGAGACAAAAACATAACAAAACCTTTGAGCAACTCGCCCAATTATTGAAATACGGTCTGAAGTTCATTCAACTTTATTTGGTTCAGGGTGATGTGTGTGTGACTATCAATCTACTCCCCCCCATGTATGTCATTCTTGGATCGGGTACCTAAAACAACAATAAAAGCAAGGGTGAGCCCACATACTCAGCAAGTACAAAATAAAAGTTATAACATCAGTATCCATAACCAGAAACGCATCAATAAAACATCTCACCTGCAAATGCAATGCTCAGGGATCCTTTCTCAATATCTCTTTTTTGCAATTTACCGATAATGCAAAGTATGCAACCGTCGCTGCATACCCATGTCTGTGCTCGCGAGCACAGGGACCAATTGCCCATTACTCTGCAAGTAATGGGGACCTCAAGCCCACACTCCACAGGTGTGGGGATCTCAAGCCCATCACATTCATGACGGGGATCTCAAAGGAAAGCATACTTGGTCACCACGTGACCAAGCCTCAACATGATCTCAATATGCACATGCTCATCTTTTATTCATCATCAATTTACCAAAAGACGACAACATCATACAATAATAGAGCATAGTCATGCTTGGAGCAACCACCATTCTTGAAACAATCATCATGCCAGCAATCTTGCTACGCTATCATATATCGAAAAACACACAAACATGGCCAATCAAACACAACCAAGTAACAAACAATGCACTTGCCTCAACCGTGCGGGAACGAAGGACGCGAAGAGGGTGCCGCCTCCGGAACCAGTCCCCCACCTAAATTCATTTAAGAGAATGCTAAGACAACAGAAATGGACCAAACAGACTATAAGAGTAAACACGAACTCGCAAGTTCCTTTAGTGCGAACCCAACCCCAATTTCTAAATGTTGTTCTGTCCCCTCTGTGGACTATCACGTTCTAAAATTCATAACTTTTAGTACAAGAGTCCAAATGAGGTGTTCTTGGACTCTAAGTAAAGCTTAACAAAATCCCCACCTAAACCTAGTTGGTGGGCCTTGCTGATTCGGCCATCTAATACCCCTATCATGCCAATTAACAGAACATCATTTTCACGTCTGGTTCTCCGGACAGTACACTAAAACTATCATAACTTTCAGCTCGTTTGTCCAAACTTTGCGTTCTTTACCTTCCCTGAAAGCTAAGACAATTATCTACAACTTGCCTTATACTAAGCTCCTCAAATGTTCCCTTTAACAGATCGCTAAAGTCAGATTACTAAATCCCGCCAGATTACCAACAGATTTGCAGAACAGTCTCACCAATTAATTCATAACGTTTGCTACACAGGTCCAAATATTGCGATCTAGTACTTCATCGAAAGCTAACGACGTCCTCTACAGAACTCTAGGAGACGTCCGAGACTGAATCCGCACCTAACTACAACAAAACGTCCCTCTAACGCGATCTCTCCTGAGGTGATAGAACTACCGACAAAGAACAATTAAGCGCTAATACATCTAAACGAGGAGAAAACGAGGTTACCCTTGACGAACCGATTGCTAGGCACGGTGAGCACCCACCAGCGAATTCTTCCCCCCAAAGATGATCTCCTCCCTTTGCTTTCTTCTTCCTCCAACAGCTGGCCACCTCCAAGCGATCTGCTTCTTCTCCCTTGTCGGCAGGCGTGGGTGGCATGCGTTCTTCGTCGGCAGCAAGGGGGCGTGGTGGGGTGCGCAAGGGAGCAGGGAGGCAGCTAAGGGGAGATGGGGAGGGGCGGCGGCCAATGGGGGAAGTGGGGGGGCCAAAGGGAGAGGAGAGGGGGCAGCCTAAGGTTTGGCTCCCTTAAGGCAGGCCTCCTCCCTCCCACCAATGGGCCGAAAGCCCTTGGGCCTGAGGCCTTGGCCCAGGCTGTCCAAAATTTGCTGTAATCCCTTTCTTTAACTGTTTAATTAATTGTTTCCAAAAATAATTCTAGTAAATCCATAAATCCTGATTTTCATGATTATATGTGATTTCAATCTTCCAAAAGCCATATCTTTTTCATCCGAACTTCGTTTGAGCCCATTAAAATTTCTAAATTTATATAAATTCAAGATCTATTTATATGATATTTTTATTTAATTTTTGGATTTATTTTTTCTCTATTATTTATTTATTTATTTTATTTGCTTTGTTTGCGAGCATAAGTTGATTCTTTGGGAAATTCTAAGCAAGGAGGAGTACACCAAGATCAAGATCAATCCTAAGATTTATTGTAAGGCAAGTCATGGTCCTTTGATCATATTTAACCTATGATTTCAAAAGCATATTGTTTTTTACAATTGCATGTTATCGTTATATCAATTATTTTGGGAATAGCTATCACCTGTTGTCATTATGCCTCTATTGAAAACTTGAATGCCATGAATCCTTTGTCACCCTAGTAGGGATAATTTTAGTTGGACATATTTATATCACCAACATGTGTATCGTTCATATGCTTAGTCAAGCTTAGCTACGGTGGGTTCATCATCACATGTGTTATAATGATTGATCTTGACTTAATGAAATATGAAATTGTCGTGGTTAGCCACTATTGATAAAAATTTGTGTACCATGATAGGGTATGTCATTGGTTGTAGTTAAAGAAAATGATTTCCGCTCAGGCGAGAGATCGTGAAGTAAAGAGGGGTGCGGTTAGCACATTGTGGGTTTATGGTAGACTCGCATGAGTAACTTGTCAAGGACTTAATCTTGTGCGCCATTGAACTAGGACTTAACCGTACAACCACATGTCCTGTATGGGCGGGACCTGGCTAACTAACTAGTAATGTATTAATTCTGGTTCTGTCTTGGAAGTGTGAGTTACAGGGAACACACTCACAATGGCACAAGAGGGGGGGGGGCTGTCTGGTCGGTTAGACATTCAGTGTTGAAACCTGAGCGGCCAGAACTGGGTTAAGAAGGAACTTTGTAAAGGCCTTGTGGTAATCACTTATTCGCATACCTTCGGAAGTGTGAGCGGACATAAAAGTTGATTTATATCTTGTGGGAAAAGTTGTGCAACCTCTGCAGAGTGTTTAAAACTATTCGAATAGCCGTGTTCACGGTTACGAACGTGCTTGGGGATTTCATAGGAGAGGTAAAGTTTCTTTATAAAATTTGTCGGAGTGTGAATGGGAAGTTCACTTGTTGAATTTAATGTTCGTTTGGTGAATGGATAATTCACTAGGTGGTTTGTCTTGGGAAGTGGATGGGTAGTTCACTAGTTGTTTCAAAGAAATTGTTTACTTATTTATTATGGTTTGTCAATTACGCATTTGAATCTATTTATTGTATTTATCGTCAATGTTGCCTTATGCAAAAGAACCATACAACTAACCTTTGTTCAAGCCCTGCATGAAAACTATTTGCATACATTTCCCCAGGACTTGCTGAGTGTTTATGTGCTCACAGCTTCAATTTCTGTGATTCGGTTGAAGAATATCAAGCTGCTCAAGTGTTCTTTGCCCAGGAGTACCATGAAGGTTTTGCGGATTAGGATGCGTTCTCCACTAGATTGCCTATGGGCATGTTGATTGGCCATTTCAAGATTTTTGTTTTGCTGCAAGAGTTTATTTGTTTCTTTAGCCTTATGTGCTAAGTTAAGTAAACGTTGACCATAAGGTCCAGTTATTATTATTATTTGTTATTTTGAGATCTTTTTAGTTAAATAGAATAAATAGATGGTATTTCATCACTGTTTCCTGTGTGAGCTAGCTACTAATCTGGGACTAGTTCAGAATACACAAAGGGTTGCTAAATCGTATTTTTGGGTCTTGACAGTGGTGGCACACAACCAAATTAGGGCTTGCACTCTCCGAGCTCTAGAGCTCGATTGGGTGGGGGAGAATGAGAGGGGAGGTGCGCATTGAGTTGGAAAATAAGCAAGGAACGTCAGGGGTCCATTTATATATACGATGGGGGTGGAGACAAATGAGGTAGAGGCTAAGGTGACCACGTGCAAAGCTGGTGGAGTCTCCAGCGTACGGTCAGGCACGGGGCTCAACCGGGCAGGGGATGGGAGCGGGGTTGATGGCGATGCGACGGGGTAGGTGTCACCGGTGAAAACCACAGGCGAAACCCTGGGTGCAGCGATGAGCTCATGGTGGTGCGTTGGCGCTCAGCATCGCGAGGTGGAAGAAGGACCCTATGAGTGGGGCCCACAGGTCAGAGAGAGATGAGAGAGATAGGGTTTTAGGATTTTGATTTTCTACTGAATTATTGGCCGATTTTATTTACTTCCCAAATGAAGTACAAATTTTGTGAATTTTTTCTAGTCTTATGACCTAATTTAGTTTCTCATGTAAAATTTTTAGAGGTTTAAACCTTTTGTGAATTTCCAAAATTCATGCAAGTTTCTGTTCTAATGCAATTGTAATTGTTCTTCTTAACAAGCTTTCATATAAAAACTTTTGGTGAATTATTCCTATGATGTGCTCGAAATAATTCTATCATTAATTATTTTTACTTTGTTTCATCTATTTCCTTTTTAGCACCTGTTGGTTTATAGTTCATATTTTGCTTTTAAATCAAAGTCAATTTCAAACATGAGTATATTTTCATATGCAAATGATCAAAGTATTTTCATTGATGCATTTATAATACATAATCCCAGAATTCGGATTTTAGGATGTTACAGACATACCCCCTTACAAAGAATCTCGTCCCTGAGATTTAGGATTTGGTAAAAGGAGGGGAATTCGGCTCTAAGACGATCTTCGCATTCCCACGTAGCTTCATCTTCGGTGTGGTTGCTCCACTGGACTCTCAGCATCTTGATGGCATGACTACGAGTATGACGCGTGGCTTCGTCTAGAATTCGAATCGGGTGCTCCCGATAAGATAGATTCGGTTGGAGATCAAGGTTCTCCAACTAAGTGAGTTCGGTGGGAGCTCGAAGACACTTCTTGAGCTGAGATATGTGGAAGACATCATGCACATCCGAAAGTTGAGGTTGCAACTCCAACTGATATGCTACCTCACCTTTCCTTGCGAGATTTCGGTATGGACCGATATACCGAGGTGCCAGTTTCCCATGGATTTGGAAATGACGGATACCATGCAGTGATAAGACCTTTAGATAAAGAAAATTTTTTACTTCAAAGCTCAGTTCACGGTGACGGCGGTCGGCATAACTCTTCTGTCGCGACTACGCTTCTTTTAGGTATCTCTTTATCGCATCCACTTGCTCTTGGGTTTCTTGGTTGACAGCTAGTCCAAAGAGTTGTCATTTGCCTACTTCATACTAGAACAAGGGTGTTCTGCACTTTCTCCCATAAAGCGCTTCGAACGAAGACATTTGGAGACTAGACTGGAAGTTGTTGTTGTAGAAAAACTTGACAAATGCCAAGCATTTCTGCCAATTTGTGCTATAGGACAGCACGTAGGCTCGCAATATATCTTCTAGAATTTGATTGGTCCTCTCAGTTTGACACCGTGTTTGCGGGTGGAAAGATGTGCTAAAGAATAGTTCAGTTCCTAACAGTTCATGCACACTATCCCAAAAGCTAGAAGTGAACTAAGGTCCTCGATCAGAGGGTTATGATCTTTGGCACGCCATGCAAATGGATAATATTGTCCATGTAAAGCTCTACAATTGTAACATCCCAATTTTCTGAGTTTAAAAATCTTTTAATAGTTAGTAGGGAAAAAGTCACCATTTGGATTTTATTTGAATTTTAAATTCAAAAGCTTAATATTGGACTTTACAATAAAAAATATTTAATGTGAATAATTTCAACTTGAACAATAGCCAAAACTATTTTATTTGGGTTCTATGTGTTCAGATATATTTTTTAGATTTTTCTAGAATTTTTCTGAGTTCATTTGCTATTTTCTATTGCTTATTTGAATTTCTGGTATTTTCTAAAATAGAAAAGCTATTTAAAATCTCAGAAAAGCTTCGGGCCGAATCTGTCCGACCCAAACCCTCGCTTTCCCGCGCGTGGCCCGTGTAGCGCCGATTCATACGAAGCCCGGCACGCGCCTCGCCTCCGTCTTGCGACATGTGGGCCCCACGCCTTCGTCATCCTCCTCGCGCCCGGCTCCGTCTTCGCAAGCGGTCGCCCGCATCCGCCATGGTTTGGAGCTTGAGCTCCGTACGGCAACGCCGTTTTTCTAACTGAACTCCTTCTAGAAAATGCGCCAAATCTTATCCCCAACCTCCCCGCATCTTTTGGGATAAAAATCAAATCCCGGATTCGTTTCTAACTCCGTTTTCTCGCGAAGCCGTCTCGGACTCTTTTAGGGTTCCGCCGCCGTACGCCGCCCTAGCCCCTCCCGGCCCCTATAAAAGGTACCCCCGGGTTCGCCCTCTCAGCCGCAACCCAGAGCCGCCACCCGCACCCCCTCCCGAGCCCTAGCGCCGCCGCAAATCGGTTTTTAGGTTTTTGTTGCCGCCAGCGTTTTCTTCGAATTGCGCCGCCGTTGTCGTCGCCGCGCCGTTGTGGAGCACACCGACGTGTTCCTCATCATAGCCTCTACCTCCAGAGCCCTTTGCCGCCGCCGGATCTTCGCCGAAGCCACCATCCGACAATACCATCCATAAATTGCATTCTGTGGTATGATTTGCGAGTACGGTTGTGTACTCACGCTTGTTGTAAAACTTGCGCCCAAACCTACAGAAGAGGAGGAGTCTACGCTTGCTTTCGAGGAGGAATTCGCCGAAGGTTGTTGATCGTTAAGGTCTGGATCCCAGTCGGTTGCCTGTGGTGAATTGATGGGATCTACGCTGAAGTTATTTATGTTCCGCTGCTATTTTATTTCTTGTTAGCCCTGCGTGGCTTAATAAGTGTAAACTCCACCATAAGGTCAAAACCCTTATTTGTTATTCAAACTAATCGTTTACTTTATTTATCGCTTGTGTGGATTGGTATTCACCTATGTTGACACTGTGTGCACTAGCGTGATCCTGGACTAGTGCAGTATACACAGAGGGTTCCAGAATTGTAATTTTGGGTCCCGACAGAGGTGGTATCAGAGCCATACTGACTGTAGGTCTTGACCTTAGTTAAATCGGCCGTCTTTAGAGTGTTCAAACTATTTTCTAAAGGAAAAATTAACTTGCAAGGTTAATTGATTGTTTTACTCTTCCCATATCTCTCTCGACTCAACTATTTGTATAATCTTCTCTCTTTAGGCTGTAAGTTGCTCTTACCCTCTTCGTCTGTCTTGACAGATGCCTCGTCTCCAGAGCTATGGTGAGCACACAGGAGGATATGCCGCCGAGCTTTGGAAGCTACTACAAGTTCTTAGGGGCTTTGATCGTCTGCTGTACATCGGCAACAACTGGACTGTGAACGGTCAAAACCGTGGATTGATCTGTCGCCTGACGATCTACGCCAGGAGGAACGATAAGGTGAGCCAACCTTCGCACATCTCTGTGAGGAAGATCACTTGGCTGGAAGGCATCCAGGAGTCGTCGCGCTTGGCCATGCTTCGTATCTGCAACATCTACGCACGGGAGCTCCAAGACACCGTCTTCCGTTACCACCCCCCGAGCTGCAGCCGTGGATCTGCCAGCACGCTACCCGTCCACAGAAGAAGAGAGCAACGCGACAGTCGTGCACCTCGCCCAGTTTGCAGCTGCCCAGGAGGAAGCATTGGAGAGGACTATCACAGAACTGGATCATATCTATGAGGCGTTACAGAGAGCTGAAGAGAAGGTCGCTACTCTACAAGAGATTCTCTACGACCAAGATCCCCAAGAAGATCCAGAGGAAGGTCCAGTTGAGTGTAACATCCCAATTTAGGCTTGTGTTTCAAATGTAAGAAAATGAGTAGAAATTAAAACTTTTTCTTACATCTTGTATTTCCTGTTTGTACTGAACAGCTATTGTACAAGAAGTTATGGAAATACAAAGTCACAAGTCTTTGATCCAAATCTTGATCCTTAAAAAACATTCTTGTTCCACCTTGTGATAACCTCCTGGAAATATTTTTCCTAAATTCTTGGGTTGGCTTGGGGCTCCTCTGAAAAATTCCACAATTTTTAGAAATTGTTTGAATGTTGTTGGAGGAAAGTCAACCCAATTCAAAATCTGGTCAAACATTGGACCAGCACCTTGGTAAATTTTTGGAGGAAAATCCACAGCACCAAAACCTCTGAAAATTTTATTCAAGGTCAATCCCTCAGCTAGCAAGCTCCTGTAAACATTTCATAATTTTTGGAGTTCGTTTGCTACCTCAAACAATTCTCCAAATGTCAGCCCTTCTCAAAAACCAGAAAAATCGAATCTGGTTTGAGTCAGACTCGGGTTCGAGCCCGAGCCCAACTCAACCGCACTCGAGCGCGCATGTGTGAGCCGTTGGATTTGAATCCGACGCCCACGACCTCCCCTGGACCTCCCCGCGCGCTCGGACCTCCTCTGCTCGGATGATCTGGGACGTCCAGGACCACCCCATGTAAATCGGGATCGTCCAGGACCTCCCTACGCCCTGTTCTTCTTCCTCCACGACCTCCTGGAGGTCTGGTCGTCATGATTTTCCCGCACCCGTTCGTGTGTCAGGGTCAGAGCAGTTGGGAGCAGTGGCCTGTCAATTTTTGGTCCTTCCCAACGTCTCTTTCTGCCACACATTTAATGTGTCAGACCTTTTGCCCTAAAAGAAGTCAGCCCCTACCAGCTCCTGTCACATCTAGCAAGTCCATGGCAGGGTGTGTGCACCCGAAGCTTGCCTCTGCCCATGGCTTTGCTCCTTTGTCTTCTTAAGACCCCGAGCTCCTCCCTGTTTCCTTTAGTCTTTCTCTCCCTCCACCAAACTTCAAGAACACCACCTTTGTCGGTTTTTCGAAGTTCATCAAGATCACCGAGCTCCTGTGGTTTAATTGCGAACTTGGTTTTCCAACTTGTTCAATTATCCACCTGGGGCATCTTGTCTTAACTGAATCGGTTGATTTCAGGGGGAGGCATTGTGGGGACCTGTTCTTCAAGGCCGTCCCTGCTTTCTTCTTCGTCTCCGGCAAGCTTGGCCACCGGAGCACCTCCTTTGGCATCAACCTCTCCTCCGAGCTCCTTTGGACCTCACCTTGGCCCTGGTGAGTCCTCTTTAGCCTTTTTGAGCTCTAGGCTTAGCTAGCAAACCTTCTAGATTTTGTCGGTTTTGCCGAAAACCTGTCCTCCGCCTCGCTCCGGCTCGCCGGCGTTTAAGGCCGTCGCCGCCGTCAAGAGCACCTCCGATAGGTTCGCAATACCTTTAGCTTCGTTTTGGTGGCTTTGGTTCGCGCCGCCGCGGCTTGGGTCGTCGGCGACGTGCCAGCGAGCTCACCGTCGAGCTCTGTACCATGTCGCGTTTTTGTCCAGTCATTGGACCTCCTCGGGTTCTTCGTGGCCGTCTAAGACCTCCCTAGGGCTAGATCTAGACCTTTAGATCTTTCCCGTGAAAACCCTTAAGTGTAAGACCTCCCCCTCGTTTAATCTTGGCCGTTAAGACCACCCCCAAGTCAGATCTGTACCGTAGAGGTTTTCCGTGTAAATTTCTAAGTCCCAAAACCTCCTAGAGCGTTCTCCGCCGTTAAAGACCTCCTAGGATTAGCTCTTAGCCGTTAGATCCTGGTCCGCGAAAACTCTTAGTGCTAGGACATCCCCTAGGGTTGATCCTGACCGTCTAGGACCACCCCGGTTAAATCCTAGCCGCTAGGACCACTCCTGTGCAAAGGGACCTCCTGTGGGTCATTTTGCCAAAACCACCCCCTGGACCTCCACCGAGGTCCTCTTTGCAAAAAGACCTCCCCTCGGTCATTTTGCAAAGACCACCCTCGGGGTCCTATTTGTAAAAAGCCACCCCTGGCCTTTTACAAAGAAAACCCCGCTCAGGACCTCTTAGGCTCAATCCTAGCCGTTCACGACCTCCCTGGTTTAGATCTGAGCGTTAGATCTCATTTTGTAAAATCCTTAGCGCTCAGACCTCCCTCCGTATCGATCTGAACCGTTCAGGACCTCCCTAGGCCTGATCTGAACCGTCCAGATCTCCTCCCGTTAAAACCCTGTCACTTAGGACCTCCCCGAGTAGATCTTGGCCACCCAAGACCTCCTCGTAAATCCTGCCGATCAAGACCTCCCCGGAGATCTTGACTGCCTAGGACCTCCTCCTTTAGATCCATAGCGTTAGGACCTCCTCCTTTGGTCTAAACCGTTAGATTTAGATCTAACGGGCTAGACCTCCCTCCGTAGATTTAGCCGTAGGACCTCCCTCTGGAGATCTAGACCGTTGGGACCTCCCGAGAGATCCCGACTGCTCAGGCCTCCTTCCTTGGATTTAAAGCCTTAGGACCTCCCTAGTGCTCGGGACCGCCAGATCTCGATCTGACGGTCACGACCTCTGATAGGCGCGAAGACCTCCCTTGCGTGCGCTGTGCATGCACTGGTCGTGGCCGTTGGATCAGATCTCAATGGTCCAGACCTCCCCAATGCGGGAGGAGGTCTTCCGTCAGGCCAGTGCTTCGAGGTGCGTGGCCTGCGATGCAAGATCAACGGCCCACGACCTCTCCTTATTCGTTCAGATCAGTTGGACCTCCCGAGAGCTCAAATTTTCTGAGTCTTTTAAGGTTTCAAATTTCAAAAGTGCATAACTTTGTCATTTCAATTCCTTTTGAATGATTCCAGATTCTTGTAGCTCTGTTGTAATCTAACTTTAATCGAGAATGAATTTAGGCATCGTTATATAGTAGAAAATGACTTTAACTACATGGTTTTGTTAATATGAGATGGTTGTTTAGAAATTCATTGAAAATGTGTAAATTACATAACTTCTTCTCTGTAAATCCTTACTGAGCAACTCAACTTGGTAAAATTGGTCTGTAGGCATGCTTTAATATGAACTAGGCCTTGTCTTTATTTATGTTCCTGAGAAATGATATATGCTAGTTTTAGAACTTAGAAAAATCATAACTAATTCTTTATAACTCCAATTTGTGCAAACTCAGTTTTGCTGTTGTTAGGATAACCATATCTACCTACCATAAAAATTTTAAGTTCCAGATCATTCTAGAAATTTTCGCCATGAACAGTAACTCTAATTAATTTAATTAGGATTTTTCAGGCTGAGAGAATTTAATTTGGCCATAACTTTTTCATACTAAGTCCAAATGAAGTGATTCTTGTTTCTAAAATTGTCTAAAATCAACCTATAGCTTCTGTAGAAATTTCATCGGATTTGGATGTTCTTTGCTGTTGAGTTCCTTTTGGTGTCCTTCGTTCTTATCGGTTTGTATCGCCTTTTCGCGTTAGGTTCCGAAGAAAACTTTGAACCTGAGCACTCCCCTCTGCAGCAAGAACAAATCCAGCAAGGCAAGCAGTTTGATCATGTTAATCCCAGTATTTTAAGTATTTATGTTGATTACAACTTCTATGTATGCATTGCTACTTTGTGTTAAACTATTGTCGTTAGTTGGCCTAGTAGATGCATTTCCTTAGCAAATGATTATCCTCTACTACCATGAGCCTAGGCATTGCTGTGATCTAGAGTTCGTGGATGAGCTCTTGTCACTTAGTAGTTTGCGAATTAATTGCTTAGCCATGCTTAGCTTCGGTAGAAATGGGCGGTTATCGACTTGTCGATAACCTTGATCACATAAAACTTATTATGATTATGATTTCCACCTTGTGCCATGTCTATTTATGAAAACTAAAAGCTGAAAATAAAATGATTTAGACTTGGGCACAATGGTATGTTGGTGTGCTTCCGGGTGTGACTGGAATGGTGCCCGAGTCAACAAGGACCGAACATCTTGTTACACTAAACCAAGCATTTTAGCGTGCTAACCACACTAGAGGGTATGGGACCTCTCTTGACTTAGTACTTTGGCGTGTATTGGCTTCGGGTCGTAGGGAGTCGCAGGAGGGATGGTGCTGGGAGCATTGTAGTGTCCGAAAGACTTCACCCGTGATGGGATTTGTTGTCTTTCGGCTTGCAATGTAAGCGTATGGGTTTCTATCCATACGAGCGGCTCGTAGTCAATGCACAATATTGGAAAGCGTCTCGTAGGACTTAGCCTTGCCGGCATACCTTCGGAAGTGTGCTTTGTGGCTTAAAGGCGGTCTGAAGTGTGGGTACATTGGTACACCCCTGCAGGGTTAAAACTATTCGAATAGCCTCGTCCTAGGTTATGGACACGCTTGGCAAGGTCTTTCAAGAGTTGGACTACAACCTTTTAATTAAAACTTGATGGGTGGTACGAATCGGGGATTCGTGCTATTGTTGTGGTGGCTATTGGGATAGTCACTTCCAGGTGGTTACTTGTATGTATCTTTATTACGCGTTTATGTTGACAACAAAATAGATTTGCAAACTTTCTTTTAAATGTATTACATTATTGCAAATAAAGTTGGCTTTATGCAAAATGAGACATACAACCTCCACCTAAATAAGCTTGCATGTAGATTATGAATAGGTCTGCTATTCCACACGTCGCCTTGCGAGTACCTTTGTGTACTCGGCTATCCGCTTAAATGTATTTGTTGCAGAGGAAGAAGGTGAGCTCGAGGGCCTCACTTTTGTGAGCTTTGTTGTGGTAGCTTGGGCGACTAGCTTAGCCCTGGCCGGTTGCCTTGTGGGTTATGTTGGCTAACCGGTCGACTTTTGTTCTAGCCATCTTATGGCACCTTTTTGCTTCCGCTGTCTTTCTTGGATATTGTTCTATTTGGGCGGTCGGCTCTTTTGTAATAACTTTGGTTTATGTATGTCGTTATTGAACTTAGTGTTGTATGGTGTATGGAAATGATGTGTAATTTTGTGATGATGTGCATATGTTGCAATTCTGGGAAGCATATGTCCATCGAGGCTTAGAATGTTTAATTAGTAATGCTAGAACCATTTGGAGGTTAAGTGTTACTAGTTAAATATTCCGGGTCCTCACATTGAGCCCGAAGAAGCCGCAGAGCACGAGGAGCCACCGAGCTGAGCTTGCACCGAACGCTGCTCTCTGCACGAGCCTGTGGCATCAGATCGGTTGCCAAGATGCCGCTCACTTCCGAGTCTCACACCACGGGAGCGTCACCGCGGTTGTGGAGGCTTTCTTGAGTAGTTCATTTTAGGCTTCAGTTTTTCAGGCTTAGCTAGTTTCAGTTTAGTAAGTCGCCCTTTAGGCGGTAGTTTTGTGTGCTTAGGTCGTTGGTTCTTTTGTTTGCGAGTATGAGCTGCAAAGGCCCTTAGGCATTTGTTGCAGCCATGCTAAGACTCAACTTAATAAAAGTATTTCGTTTGAGTTTCTTGAGCTGTGTTCTGTTGGGTTTAACCTACCCCTGCTTAGTTCTTAACTCATCTTGTGCTTGCTACCTTATCTAACTCGTGGAGCTTCGCGAGATGGTTCAAACTCGTCAAACTGCTGCAAGTGGTTCCGGCACCCCAGCGCCGAAAAGCAATGAGCAACCAGCCGTAGGAGCAGTTCCGCCACAAGCACCCCCGATTGACTTGCAAAACTTTGGAGCTTTTATGGCAGCACAGACTCAGCTGATGAATACCATGATGCATCAGATGCAAGATATGAGCAACCAGGTCAACAACAACAACAATCAACAGCATGGAGCCCCAGCTGCTCAAGGTCACTATGGACCATCTAAACTTGCGGAGTTTATGAGGACTCATCCACCAACATTCTCTGGACATGTCTCCCCAGTAGAAGTAGATGATTGGCTTCGGGTCATCGAAAGGAAACTGCTGATCACCGAGTGCAGCGATCGTGAAAAGGTTCTGTACGCCACTCACCAGATGGAGGGCATAGCCGCTGAATGGTGGGAGAACTTCTGTGCCGCCCATGAGACGCCACAGGATATCACTTGGCAAGAGTTTTCTGCAGCATTTCGCCAGTATCATGTACCAGAAGGCATTATTGATCTGAAAAAGGATGAGTTTCGTGCTCTCAAGCAAGGAGCTATGTCAGTATTTGACTACCTCAACAAGTTTTCTCAACTAGCTCGCTATGCAGCAGAGGATGTAGCCACGGACAAGGCTCGCCAGAGTCGCTTTTTGAAGGGGCTGAACACTGGACTGCAAGTCAGTCTAATTGCCCATACTTTCCCTGATTTCCAAGAGCTGGTCAACAAAGCCTTTGTTCTAGAGGACAAACGCAAGGAACTGGAGGACAACCGCAAACGCCGGATGGCTCAGCAAGGAAGTCATCAATCACAGCAGAGGGCAAGAACAGTTCCATCACAGTTCAACCGGTTTCCACCCTAGACTTCGTTCAAAGCACCTGCGCCACCTCGTCCAACTGCTCAGAACTTCCGCAACACTGCACCTGCCAACCCCAATCCAGGGAGCAACCAGTAGAACGTACCACGGGTATATTACACCTCTCGTCAGCCAGGACATTTTTCTAACCAATGTCCGTAGAAGGGTACAATCACTCCAGTACACTTCAACCTTGGAGCTACGCTATCCAAGACACCAGCGCCAGGCATCAACCAAGGAGCTTCACAAGTTGCCGGTCAAGCCGGAGGAGCACCGCAGTCGGTGATCAGAGGCCGTGTCAACCACGTCACTCTAGAAGGAGCCCAGGAAGCACCGGACGTCGATCGGGTAAGTTTCGTTAACTCGCATACTGCATCGCTTTGTTTGATTACGAGCTTCGCATTCGTTTGTTTCTGGGATGTTTGCAACCAGGAATAATTTGGAAGTTACGCGTCTTAAGCATACTTTGCTAGTCCAGTCACCTGGAGCAAAGTTAAGCCCTAAAGTGGGATGTTTAGGAGCTAAGTTACTCATAGTCGGAGTTGAGTTTCTAGCCAACCTAATCGTAATAGATACCCAGACCTTAGATGTCATTCTTGGCATGGATTGGTTATCCAAGCACAAAGCCGTGCTAGATTGTGGCCGCAGAGCCGTAACAGTCGAGGATACCAAGGGAAACAAGGTAGAATTTCTAGCTACCTCAGTTCGTGAGGGACATCTGTTAGTGAACAGCTTGAAGACCCTTTCCTTAGAAGAAGTACCAGTCGTCAGTGAATATCCAGATGTGTTTCCAGAAGAATTATCAGGAATGCCACCAGATCATGACATTGAGTTTGTCATCGACCTAGTGCCAGGGACAGCACCAATTTCAAAAAGACCCTATCGGATGCCAGCCGATGAATTGGTAGAGATGAAGAAGCAAATAGAAGAACTTCTGGAGAAAGGTTTCGTGAGACCTAGTTCGTCGCCATGGGGAGCACCAGTGTTGTTCGTAAAGAAGAAAGATGGAAGTATGAGGATGTGTATTGATTACCGTTCCCTCAATGAAGTTACCATCAAGAACAAGTATCCACTACCCCAGATTGATGATTTGTTTGATCAGATGAAAGGAGTCAGAGTGTTCTCAAAGATCGACCTGCGTTCAGGTTACCATCAGCTGAAGATTTGTCCTAAGGATATACCGAAGACCGCTTTCTCAATGTGGTATGGACATTATGAGTTCTTAGTCATGTCCTTTGGTCTGACTAATGCCCCTGCATACTTCATGAACATGATGAATAAAGTATTCATGGAATATTTGGACAGGTTTGTAGTTGTGTTCATTGATGATATTTTGGTTTACTCCAAGTCGGAGGAAGAACACGCCGAACATTTAAGGATAATCTTGGAAAAACTCAGATAGCATCAGTTGTATGCCAAATTCAGCAAGTGTGATTTCTGGAAGAAAGAAGTTAATTTCCTTGGTCATGTGATGACAGCCGAGGGAGTAGCAGTTGACCCTGGTAATGTTAAAGCAGTGTTACATTGGGAGCAGCCCAAGACTGTAACTCAGATTCGTAGTTTCTTTGGAATGGCAGGTTATTACCGCCGTTTGATCGAAGGATTCTCACCGATTGCCAAGCCTCTTACGCAATTGCTAAAGAAGGAGAAAAAGTTCACTTGGACTCCAGCCTGTGAAGAAAGTTTTCAAGAGTTGAAGAAACGTTTGACATCAGCCCCAGTGTTGATTTTGCCAGATATTCGGAAAGATTTTGATATCTATTGTGATGCTTCACGTCAAGGATTAGGATGCGTCCTGATGCAAGAAGGAACAGCTGTCGCTTATGCGTCAAGGCAATTAAGACCTCACGAGGAGAATTACCATACCAATGATTTGGAATTAGCTGCCGTAGTGCATGCTTTAAAGATTTGACGTCATTATCTCATTGGTAATCGCTGTGAAGTCTACATAGATCATAAGAGCTTGAAGTACATCTTCACCCAGTTAGATTTGAACATGAGACAGAGAAGATGGTTAGAATTGATCAAGGATTATAACCTTGGAGTCTACTACCATCCCGGAAAAGCCAAGGTAGTTGCAGATGCTCTGAGTCGTAAGAGTTACTGCAATGCTTTGGAAGTGGAAGAGTTTTATTCAGAACTTCAAGACGAGTTTCAGAAGCTAAGGCTGGAAGTTGTGCCCGAAGGTTTTGTAGCCAATTTGGAGGTACAATCTACTTTGGAGAAGCAGATCCGGGAGGCGCAACCAAAAGATCCCGTGCTGTCAGACATCAAGCTCAAAATGGCAGAAGGGAAATTCAAAGATTTCACCAAGGATGATCAAGACATACTCTGGATTAATGGTCGTATCTGTGTACCAGATATCGATGGTCTAAGACAGCTAATCTTAAAGGAAGGCCATGACTCAAAGTATTCGATTCACCCTGGGAGTACTAAGATGTACCAGGATGTTAAGAATAAATTTTGGTGACCAAATTTGAAGCGAGAAGTCGCAGAGTTCGTTGCCTTGTGCGACGTCTGTCAGAAAGTAAAGGCGGAACACCAGAGACCAGCAGGTTTGTTGCAACCGCTGAATATTCCAGAGTGGAAGTGGGAAGAGATCGAAATGGACTTCATTACCAGCTTACCCAAGACCCAATCGGGTTACGAATCGATCTGGGTAATAGTCGATCGTTTGACCAAGGTTGCCCATTTCCTGCTAGTCAAAACCTCGTACTCAGGAGATCGCCTTGCGGAGTTGTACATGGCTAGAATTGTCAGTTTGCACGGTGTGCCCAAGAAGATAGTGTCAGATCGAGGATCTCAGTTCACCTCTCATTTTTGGCAAAGTTTGCATGAAGCATTGGGTACCCATCTGAATTTCAGTACTGTGTATCATCCACAGACCGATGGACAGATGGAAAGAGTTAATCAGATATTGGAAGAGATGCTGAGAGCTTGTGCTCTAGCTAATGCTGCCCGTTGGGATAAAAGTTTACCATATGCAGAATTCTCGTACTACAACAGTTATCAAGCTAGTTTGCAAATGTCACCATTCGAAGCTTTGTATGGCCGTGCCTGTCGAACCCCGTTGAATTGGTCAGAAACAGCTGAACGTTCGGTATTCGGTCCAGACATCATTCAAGAAGCAGAAGAGCAAGTGGCCATGATAAGAGAAAGATTGAAGATAGCTCAGTCCAAGCAGAAGAGCTATGCTGATAATCGTCGTCGGGATCTCAGCTTTGAGCCCGAGGACTTTGTTTATCTTCGAGTTACCCCGCTCAGAGGTGTCAAAAGGTTTCATGCCAAAGGGAAGCTTGCCCCGAGGTATGTTGGCCCGTTCAAAGTTTTTGAACGCCGTGGAGAAGTTGCTTGTCAGTTGGAGCTACCGCAGTCGTTAGCAGGAGTGCATGATGTCTTTCATGTCTCGTAGTTGAAGAAGTGTCTTCGTGTGCCAGAAGAGCAAGCCCCGCTAGAATCGATTGACTTGAAGGAGGATCTTACCTACAAGGAGCAGCCAGTCAAGATTTTGGATGTCGTAGAGCGCCACACCAGAAGCGAGACTGTTGGTCTTTGCAAGGTTCAGTGAAGCAACCACTCGGAGGCAGAAGCAACGTGGGAACGTGAAGAAGAGCTGAAAGCCGAGTTTCCTAGCCTTTTCTCAAGCTAACCCGAATCTCGGGGTTGAGATTCCTTTAAGGGGGGGGGAGGTTTGTAACATCCCAATTTCTCTGAGTTTAAAAATCTTTTAATAGTTAGTAGGGAAAAAGTCACTATTTGGATTTTATTTGAATTTTAAATTCAAAAGCTTAATATTGGACTTTACAATAAAAAATATTTAATGTGAATAATTCAAACTTGAACAATAGCCAAAACTATTTTATTTGGGTTCTATGTGCTCAGATATATTTTCTAGATTTTTCTAGAATTTTTCTGAGTTCATTTGCTATTTTCTATTGCTTATTTGAATTTCTGGTATTTTCTAAAATAGAAAAGCTATTTAAAATCTCAGAAAAGCTTCGGGCCGAATCTCTCCGGCCCAAACCCTCGCTTTCCCGCACGTGGCCCGCCTCCGTGCTGCTGACATATGGGCCCCACGCCTTCGGCGTCCTCCTCGCGCCCGGCTCCGTCTTCGCAAGCGGTCGCCCTCGTCCGCCATGGTTTGGACCTTGAGCTCTGTACGGCAATGCCGTTTTTCTAACTGAACCCCTTCTAGAAAATGCGCCAAATCTTATCCCCAACCTCCCCGCATCTTTTGGGATAAAAATCAAATCCCGGATTCGTTTCTAACTCCGTTTTCTCGCGAAGCCGTCTCGGACTCTTTTAGGGTTCCACCGCCATATGCCGCCCTAGCCCCTCCCGGCCCCTATAAAAGGTACCCCTAGGTTCGCCCTCTCAGCCGCAACCCAGAGCCGCCACCCGCACCCCCTCCCGAGCTCTAGCGCCGCCGCAAATCAGTTTTTAGGTTTTTGTCGCCGCCAGCGTTTTCTTCGAATTGTGCCGCCGTTGTCGTCGCCGCGCCGTCGTGGAGCACACCAACGTGTTCCTCATCACAGCCTCTACCTCCAGAGCCCTTTGCCGCCACCGGATCTTCGCCGGAGCCACCGTCCGACAATAAGCGCGCGAGATAGTTCAAGCGGTGTAGGAACTCCATCATGGTCTGGTTCCCTTGCCGGAGTTCGTAGAACTCCCATCTCTTGATGTCCATAAGGCCCGATGGAATGTGGGCATTACGGAAGGCTTCCTTGAAGGCGGCCCAGGAGATTGTTTGGCCTTCCGGAATAAGGGTCTTATGGCTCTCCCACCAAAATGCTGCAGCGCCTCGTAGCTGATAAGATGCATAGAGCACCTTCTCTTCGTCATTACATTAGGCAATGACCAGCTTGCTCTCTATTGTAAGGAGGCAATCATTAGCGTCGAGAGGGACAACAGTTGATGCAAAGGTGGGTGGCCGAGTTCGCATGAACTCGTCCATCCTGGACGATGACTGATTGATGGCAGCTCCATTTCCTCAGGCAGTAATGCCGAGGGCTACGGTATTCTATACCAAGTGTTGGAGTAGAAGAGTGTTAGTCTACCACCCTTGCTCGATAATGGCAAGCACTTGTGCCATGGTGGGCGGTGGCGGTAGAACTTCCAGTTCTTAGGGAACGACAAGCTGAGACTACTCAATTTGCGGCACCGAAGTAGAAGGATGCATCGGATTGGGATACGAAGGCGCAATAACATCGCTCCCTACGGGCTGTGATCCAGAAGTGGCTCCCGTTGCCATGAGCTCGTGAACAGAGCGGGTTACCGGCATCCTGAACAACAAAAGGTAGAGTAAACAATTGTTCGTCGGATTAGAAGGAATGAGCATAAGTTGAGTAGGTCAGCAAGTTTTGTCATTCCCATCTAATTTAATCTATTATAAACTGAAAGCATGCATATTTTTAAGCTTTAGGGGCAACACACATGAGTTTTCAACAACCGCGTTAAACATTGCATGGTGCACATGCCTGTTGTTCGATGTTACAAAAGTGAGAAAATAAAGCATAACAAGTAGCATATTACAATAATTTTACAGCGAGGTCACACAACGATCTACTCCTACAAAATATCCAAAAGTGCTCACTCTAAGTCCTACAGGTGAGCTCTAGACTATCTGCGGTGATATGCCCTAGTGGCAATCATAGAGATGATTGTATCATGTCTATATTTATAAGTTATTGAATAAATGTTATTCTGTTCCTTGAATGAATTATTAGTTATAAAGATTAACAAGTATGTGACTTGTTGGTGAAGCTCTTTAACTTATATGACGCCATTCTAAATGTATCCCTGGTCGGATGTCACTGGTCGGAACAGTAGTGACTTATCGACCAGTACATGTATTGATTGATGACCATGTTTCACCGGTCATGGATATAGGGATATCGAATCAATAATGTGAACACATGTTAGAGAACATGGTTTTGGATTGACCTACCTTGGGACATTGTTGAGATTGTTATGATTTCATGTGTCATCAGTTGGTCTGAAGTAATGATGATGTATAATCCTTAGACATGAGATTAGCATGGTTCACTACATGTGTAATAGCATGCTTAGGGGTTGCCAAACGCTACTTCGTAACTGGGTAGTTATAAAGGTAGCTTTCGGGTATGCTGTGAAACATGCGGAGGGATATGAATGGTCAGATATGGGATTTGCCGCTCCTAACATAACAGAAGAGATATCTTTAGGCCCCTCGATGTGGTCGGATAAAGAAAGTGCATGGCAATGCCACTAGTTGTCGAAGAGTCGACCACGTAAAGTTATCCGACACTTGATTGAGAAAGAATTGAACAGTCCATGGATAACATAACATCTCACCTAGAGTTTAATGAGATATCATGAGGCAAAGGGAGAATACATGAGAAGGTCGTTTAGTTCGATCAGATACAGACTAGTCGTATCGAGATACGAGCTGGTATTAGACTAGTTGAACATAATCATTAAGTAGTCAAAACCTGGTCGTAAGGGGTTACGAACTGGTCATGACTAGATATGAGCTGGTCATAAGTGATACATACCTACTCGTAGATTATATTGCATTAAGGTTCGTCTGAGTTAATTTGTGTCTATTTGGGAATCATTATGTCCTGCTGGGAACTGCTAACGACTAATGGTCAGAAAAGGATTTCCGAGTCACAACCGATTATGCATGAACCTACAGGGTCACACTTTTAACGGGTTAAAACAAACATGTTCGGATAGGATCCATCATGGGCTCTATATAAGGAGATGCATGAGACTATTGGGAAACAAACGAGTCACGTGAGTCACTCCACTGAAACCCTAGCCGCCATCTTCTCGGAGAGTCTTACTGTGCGAGTTGGTGCTAGCACACCAGCGTACGGTGTTCTATCCCTAGATGTGTGGATACCGTAGAGGTGCTACTGCGGTTGCTGTTGCGCTCGAGGATGATCTATGACTTCGCAAGGAATGCGATTGGTTGTTGGAGGAGACGATCACCACTAAGGACATTGGACGATCAACTACGACCACTTAATCGATGTGCTCTACATTGGATCAGGCTGCTCCAACTCTTCTTTCGTTGCACTGTGCATCTAGTGGTAATGATCTATTGCTTGCTTGGCATCCTGGTTTACATGGTTGAATTTTTTGAATTGCCAGCTTGTGTAGCCTACCCATATCCCTTCACCACGATTGGAGCGATGCTGTCCTCCAGGGTGGAGATCCTCTAGCGGGCCTCCAGCAGCTCGCGAGACACCCGACGGAGGTATCTGTCAAGTGACCTCACGAGGCCGGTGAGGTGCAAGTGGGGAGTGAGGAACTGCCCCCCTCCACCCAGTAGGTGTGCTCTTCCCTGCCGCGGGCCGTGCCGGGAAGTGGAAGAAATACTCCTCCAGCTCTGGCAGCTCGTGCCGCAGACGGACGATCGTGACGTACGCTGCATCGAGCAGAGACATCCGGACCATCGAGCTTCTCCCATAGCAATGGAAAGAGGGCTCTCCGAAGTTCCACCCCTAGATGAGCACCATGGTGAGGTACTCGGTGGACGCCGCACTCATCGGTGCACTATAGACCATATACTGGGGCGTATGCCGCCACTCGATGTGCTGCAACATCACCCACAAGGTGTGCTGCAGTGTGCCCTCCTCAAAGGCACTGGTGTAGTTCTGGGGCTCCCATTGGCTGGCCATCTACAATTTTTAATAAAAGGAGAGTTAGTGATAAGGTGACAAGAGATATGGATAAGAAATGATAGTAGATCGGAAAGAAAATTTAGCATCAGCTTTTACCCATTCTCTAGTTCATTTAACTAATCCTTGTGGCCTATAATTAGGTAAAACTACCCCTTGGTCTTTATATGAATAGACCTTTATATTATCATTCAATGAAACTCCAAATGAAGATAGAAAAGGTTATAAAGGATATTACATCACAAAATTTCAACAAGCATTATGTTCTGAAATTTTTAGAAAAGAGGTATCGAAAGTGACATCCTTAGTAATTCAAAGAAGATTCCTCAAAAGGACTTTGTGTGGGGTGTTTTAATAATCTTTTGAAATCATTTTGGCTTTGTTTTAAAGTCCTAAAAGCGATTAAAAACTTTTATTTTCAGTGAGCTCCTCTTCTCTCAAAACTAGATTTAGTTTGAATCAAGATGAGAGAAGATGACTAAAAAGAGGCTTTAGATGAGAAGAGAATGCTAAGAGGGGAAAGAGTAACAAATATTTCTAAAATTTTAGAACCATCGCTATAGTTAAATTAGGTTGCAAGTTTTAATTCTAAATCCTAATCTATTGACCGTTCCACCTAGAGCTTGTCCTACAGTCAGTATGACACTAATACTAAGCGTTGTCGGACCTCCGGGCGTGGAATATCCGAAGACCCTATGTGTATACTGTGTGAGTCCCTGGATCAGTGGCTAGCACATACATTCACAAAATTTGGTATTTACATCCATACAATTAAAACTAAAAGTAAAGAAAAGGTTACTCTAATTAAGCTATTACAAGGTTATTACAACAACGGCTGACCAGCCAAATAAAAGCAGTCATCAGAGTAAACATATAGCAGCAGAAGACATAATAATAGTAGCAAAACTCTAGCTGCATGCCCATCCGATCCCGCAGGCAACCGACACGGAACAAGGCCTAGGTAAACCCGTCACCGAACCCTCCGGTGCCGAAAGCAATGAACTCGTCGTTTGGTATCTACTCATGTTTGATCTCTGAACAACAATATTAGCAAGATTGAGTACTTGTGTACTCAGCAAGACTTGTAGTGTATCACAAAGTTATATTAAATGAAACGCTATCAAAGGATGAGGCTCCACTCTACAAGTTATTTTGCTGAAAGGCACTTTTATTTCCAATATTCACAAGTAGTAATTTGCAACGGTATTTGAAAGAGAGTAGTTTAAATATGTACAAGATAGTAAGTAAGTAATTGAATGAATCATAAGCAACAACAAGGACAAAGCAAAATTTCATATTAAGCCACAGACATGGCATTGACAAATTCAGGTGCAGCCATAGAAATAGCAGTCCAGCCATAGACATAGTAGTCTAGCCATAGACATGGCAGTTAACTCAACAGATAAAAAATCCCATGTTATTACCCAAGTTTTGTGTCACTCCGATTTTTGGAAAAACAAAACTACAGCCATACCAGCCACACTAAGCATGCTCATGACCGCGAGTGCGGCTATTTAAATAGATTTTTTACTCTAAAGATGTGTACAACTTTACCCATAGTATGTGGTATTCCAGTTGGCTAGAATATCTCTATATCACTGCTCACTACCGTAGGTAAACAGTCTAGAGTTCGCGACGCACGGTTTACATCTTCTAGCCCTAACCTTGCACTAGCCCAATGAATCATTATCCTCAATTACCTGGATAGAAACCCGCCGCATGAGGAGCCTCACTCACCCAGATAGAAACTCGTTGAGTGCGTCCCTCACTTCGTTCGGATAGAAACCCATCGAAGTGAGGCATCCGTAGTTGTGACGGCATGCCTAACCAGTCATGTTCGCACTACTCCTGCCTACTAATCATGCAAGGCTAAGATTCAACAACTTAGTTAGCTATGACCTTCCCATACTAGCACATATGGTTGTATGATTAGGTCTTAGTCCCGGAGTTGCTGGCTTCAGTCCTTAATCGACCACAGACGAGAATCTCCACCCTAGCTACTTGTGAGTCACAATCCTCACTTTTTCAGAATACAATATAACTCGCTCGCGCCTAAAAACTAAAGTTTTCATTTCATTTTCATACAAAATAATAGAGGTACCTCCTCTGGACATTTTTCAAAATAATCCTAAATTCTCAAATTAACATATTGTCCTTTTATCAGTTTTACGGAAAATCTATCGTTCTAGTTGCATTTGTGCGATAACCGCACTCGAAAATTCCCAAATGACATTATATATGTAATATCCCGTTTAAACATACAACAAATAAATGATTAATACTGAAATTAAATATAATTAGAAAGGAAAATTCAGAATTTGGGAGGAGTATTACAACTTGGGCCTTCGGCCCATAGCTCTTTGGCCCAAGTGGGGAAGGGGCTTAAGAGGTACAAACCCTAGCAGTTTTTACTATAGCACGCACTGTAGTGCCACGCGGCACTGTAGCACGACGAGGTACTGTAGCACTGCCTCTCCACTGCTGTCGGCCAGGAAGACGAAGATCAACCAGAGGAAGGAAGAAGGAAAGAAGAGAAGAGGAGGATAAGAGGAGAAATGGTCTTCGTGGGGTTTCTTCATCGTCTTCCTGGGTGCTTGAAGGGTAACGGATGTCGATCTTCGTTGTTTGATTAGTAGTAGATGTGAATTCGCTTAGAATTGATTGGTTCGATTTGCTGCGGTTAGAGATTCAATTCTGTCCAGAAGGTTGTGAGACTATTGTCGGGTTCTTAGAGGCCGAATTAGAGGTTTTCATCTCCTAGAGATATTTATATAATGTTCTTAGCTTTCAGTGGACGCCAATATCACTTAATTCCGACGTATGGATCAAAAGTTATGATAGTTTTCATCTCTGCTGTCCAGAATCCTGACGAGAATGAACTGTCAAGTTGTCTTTTAAAATATGATTGTGTTAATAGAAGATTCAGGGTTTTCACCCAAGTAGGTTATTGTAGGCCTTGGTCTTAGATTTCTATATTGATAAAGAACGCTAAGTTTTGTTTAGCCAATTAGAAGTTATGGCTGTTTTCGTTCTGCTGCCCAGTTTTGTCGAGTAGTTCTGACAGACGGTGTTCATCTGTCTTTTGGAGTTAGATGTATACAGAATTCGGGATTTCCACCAACTAGATTGTTGTAGATAATTTCATTACCTTTCAAACAAGCCTAAGTTTGCATTTTTATGAATTTCATCGCAAAAGTTATGTTACTTTTACTACTGCTGCCCTTTACGGCTTCCTACTAGATTGTAGTTCAATTCGAGTACTACAGTTTAATTATTTCTGAGATGAAACTAAGTGGCAAACGCCTTAAGATTGTAAGGTAGTGAGTGCATCCAACATCTACCCCCTCCCATGCATGTCGTTCCTGCCATTTGTACCTAAAACAAATTAAAGCAAGAGTGAGCCCAAAAACTCAGCAAGTATCAACAAGGCCATAAACAAGAGCTCAATCATAGCATCGATAATCCACAATAACATTACACTAAACATAACCTTTAAACATAAGAAATGCAACCAATGCAATACTCCTTTTGAACTTTATCTCTTTTTGCATTTTACCGGTAATGCGGGGTATTCTTCCGTCAATGAATACCCATGCCTGTGCCCTCTGGCACAGGACCAAGAGCCTATACACCACATGTATAGGGATCTTTGCCCATCATCTTAATGATGGGGACCTCTTTGCTCATAGCCCACATTCCACGAATGTGGGGATCTCAAGCCCGTCATTGCATGACGGAGACCTCAACTATATAAACTTGGTTACCACATAACCAAGACTCAACATGCTCAAAACATGCATATGCACCATGACAACATCTTTCACATGTAAGAATTCAACGAGTTCATATAAACATGTAAGCATTAACAACATGCAAAAGAATTCTTTAACCATAACAAGCAGTCATCAAGATACATGGTAACTCATCTCATTAACAGGTATGCATGGCTAATACCAACAAGACACATCACAATTTCCATCATGCAAACATAAAGGTGCAATAGCCCGAATACTTGCCTCAACCGGGCGAGAACGGTGGACGCGAAGAGGGTGCTGCCCCTGGGTTCACGCTCCCACCTGAACATAAGATAATCCCCAATCTAAGACCAACATACTGAATAAAGAACATAAGAACAACACAGTTGAACTCGCTAATCTCCCAGGTGTTTCCCAACTTTTAATTTCTAGCGATCGATTTGGTGCCCGCTGTGGACAGTCAACTTCTAAAATACATAACTTTCTGCTCAGGAGTCCAAATAAGATGTTCTTAGACTTTATGGAAAGGTAATTAAATTACCTAAATAAACTTAGTTGGGGAGCCCTTTTGATTCTGCCAAATACTGCCTCTACCAAGCCAAACTACAGAACATCAATTTTCACGTCGGTCTCTCTGGACAGTACACTAAAACCTCCATAACTTTTGCTACGAACGTCCAAATCTTGCGTTCTTTATCTCTATGAAAAGGTATGGAAATTACCTACATTTTGCGTTATATTGAGATCCTATGATTTCGTCTTTAACTAAAAGATTAACTCTGTTTTCTACAGACTGTCAGGATGTTGATAGATTAACAGGACAGCGGCACTAAACAATTCATAACATTCTAACCGTTAATCGGATCTGGGTGTTCTTCGCGGCCACTGAAAGCTAATGACATAACCCAACTTTTTCTAAGAGATTGGATCCCCAGATTCTGCCTCTAAAGACATGAAATCCGTAGTCCAAACTACTGGACAGAACACAATCTATCAAACCGACGAAATTCAATCTACCAAAGGACATCAACCGCAACTACTACGCGACAACCCACGAAGAACACGCGACGTTACCCTTGTAGAATCGCAGCAAGGTGAAGATCCGGCCCCGAGAAGAAGAGCTCCTTCCTTCACCTTCTTCTCCTTGCTTGGCCGATCACCACGGGTGCGGACTCCCTCTCCAATCCACTCGGCCAGCAGCAAGAGGAGGACCTGGGGAGGTGCAAGGGAGGTGAGGGGAAGGGAGGGGAAGGGGAAGTGGCGGCCACAAGTTGGGGGAGGGGTGGGAGGCGTGGGGGAGGGGGCTTGGGTTTGAGGTCCCCCCCTTGGCCGGCCACCCTCATGGGCCTCTTGGGCTAAGGCCCGAGGCCCAGGTTGGGTTAAAACAGCGAATTCCCCCCTCTCTAACTGTTGAGTTGAGCATTTTCCAATTGGTCCTCTCTGTAAATCCATTTCATTCTCTCCCAAAATAATTAATCTCTCCCGACTAATCGCTTAACACACTTTCGGGGTATCACATTCTACCCCTTTAACAGGATTCGACCCCGAATCTAAGTGCCGATCTATACGAAAGTAACCCGCGACTAGAACTTAACAACAGATACCAACGCGATCAACTCTTGCTAAACTCGCTCACGCGAGACTCCAATCTCTCAAGTGGCCTCTCTCTCAAATAGATGAGACCACAACACCAGGACGTAAAACGACGTCCGTACTAACGCTCAACTCGGCATTTATGAGAACATTCATCAAAAGAGACTCAAAAGGTAATATCCTGCTCGAAGGTCAACAACGTCAATGAAAACTCAACCTCCATATCTCTCTGGTACTCACTTGGCACCAAACACGCCCGGTGTTGCGTACACCGCGTATGGACCCGAGACGGTCCTAACGATACGCCAACTTTAGAATTCCCGTAGCTAACTAAAACAAACCAAAGTACCTTGGGCTAACCTCCCCCCTCAATAATGAACCACACAACAAGCACACAGAACACGGAACTCTTGTTCCACCTCTCAGTTGAACTTTTCAATGAAACAAGGATCACCTCCTTTAACCAGAGACACACAACTGAATTCCCTTTAAGCAACTCTTTTACTGACAAAACCCATCTAAATAAGAAAGATTCACATCGCCATTATGCGTTACCAGCTCAGGTACTACAGGGTCAAATCTAGAAATTGGAATTTCATCAAGGAAACCCTTCTACTTTACAAGTGGCAGGTTGCGAACAAGCGTCACAAAAACCAAAGGAGGAATCATTTTAAATGCCCAAATCAAAAACTTCATTTATTCTTCCTGAACCGATAAGAACCACACATACCAAAATCAAGCCAAACTCAACTTACGAAAGACATTGGTCAATAGCACAAAACTCAAACGAGAATCAAGGAAACGATTCACTTCTTGAGGAAACAACAATTTATCAGTTTCTCTTTTAGGACTAAAATTTCTCTGAGACTTTGGGATTTCAGTTCATCGCATAACACACTAACTCATCTCTCTTAACTTAGCATTCTCAACGTTACGCTCAAGTCGAAATACATCATCCACACCTCCGTATAAAGGTTCTATCGATTCCACCAAAACTTTCTCTCAACAACTCCTCTACCAACAGGATTAATTTGATAGATGACTTCCAATGCATCTCAAAATAGACCACACACGCAATCACATCACCTCAATCTTTTAAGAATAAACAACTTGGAATTCTCAGCTCTCACATTCATATACTTCATAAAAAAAAGTTCTATCAAGGATCATCCCATTGTTCGAAATCCATCCTTAATCTACTTTCTCTACACATAATCTTTGGGCGACCAAAGTCCTAGCATAAAAATGCGAAGCCCAAATTAAACTCCAAGACTCCTACAATGAACTTCTCATATAGAAGATAGGGAAAACCTCAGATTAAAATCCCTAAAATTCTCACAATCCAAACATACTCGCGCATTAACATCAACATGAAAACATCTTCTTGACCCAATAATCTTCATAAAGATTCTAACTCTTAAAGACTTAATTACTAAGTCCCAGTCTTTCCTGGCGATAATCAACCATCTCGGCTATCTCATTAATCACTTTAACGATCAGATTACTTCACTAATACTACTCTCATTACAACACCCTCATATTTCATCTGCACAACCGTGCAAGGTACCCAATCGCGTCACTCTAATACATTAATCAAGATTCCCATCCTTTCGAAAGTTCTAATGTTCCACCTGAATTGAACAAGGGATCTTGGATCACAAACCTCCATAGGTTCTAATGGTTGCAACAATGCAATCAGTTTAGCCTGAAATGCAAACATTCTGTATAAATAAAATTCTCTTCAAGAATTATACACGAAATCGGTTCATCCTCCAATGTTCCTCGACTAACTTACAACCTAAGTCTCACAACCTCATAGAATAAACACTTCGAAAGACCCTTGTGAAACGAATCGATGAATCCCTTCTCAGAAGAAAAACAAATGAAAATAATTTTCACCACATATAAACATCTACCACTCGTAGTGAACAGAGGACCAAGGGAAATAGTCAGATTGGCAAAGAACTCAGACCACAAAAGAGAAAGTCAACAGTTGAGGGCACAAGTCCCGCACGAAGGGAAGATCGAACCCCAAATAAGAAAAAGGTATTGCCTTTGAAAATTGATAAACTCTTATGGAACAACTGCATAAGGTTTAAGCATACTCAAATAAACTGCAAGTTGCGAAACGACTTAAATCTCAAGCACTTAACTTCTCTCCTTCCTTTAACAAGGATAGCTATTCTCTGTGATTGCTACGTCACTTTGCCCGCTTAAACATGATAAGCTCTTAAAACCCAAATCACAGGAACCACTTAAGCCAATAAATTCTTTCATCATATCACTTTTCTCGAAACAACCTCAATCACCACATAACGCAAGAGGTCCACCGATCACAAACGCAAAACTCGAAACGCTTTCACTAGATCAAAATTATGAAAGACTATCCAGTTACTTTATTTCTAAAAGAATCATCACCACACACATAAGTCACAATCTCTTGCAGATAATCTTACTAACATCAAGAATGATCTACCCTTAACAAGACTCGTTATCGTCAACTCTTCCATTATACAACTCTCCAAAAACTTAACAAACTATTCCATACTACATCATCTCATCTCCTATTGAGAGTCCACCAAAACGTTACAACCTCACTACAACAACCACTTTATTCTAGCGGAGGTCTACTACACAAATCAAAAGGTTTTACCAAACCCTTTCATCAATGACATGCTATCGTCTGACAATTCTACAATCATGTAAGCATAAGCCATCTATTAAATCATATCAATTTAACTCTTAGCGATGCTCAACACCAAACTTCAACACACAACAATTGCACTCCAACAATTGTTGTTATCAACTAGCTTCATCAGGAAAATCTGGATGCTACCTACTTTCCTTTCTAAATCACATGAATATGTGCAAACACATTTTCAACCGTTCCATCCTATGTTCATAATTTGGTGCAAAATCACACTAAAATTTCAAGAATCGAAATATTCCATCAACCAAAAGTACCAACAACACTAAAACCAAATTCATGACATCATTCTATATAGAAGAATTATCCATAACTTGTCCCATAATTCTAGATCTACCGATACTCAATCCTTTAAATCTTTTGTACCCAAATCCAACAATTAATCATGGTAAGAAATATATATATCTAGCAGCTATATATGGTCACCAAGTATCTATAGAAAAATATAACTCCAAGATTAATATCTACTAGGGTAATAATCTAGCATCTCCTCAACTTTCCCTTCCCACAGCTTCATTAATCAATTGAGATCAAATATTCCAACAAGTTTAGCAAACTAAACAATTCTAAGGGTCAACCCTTTCATCAATCTTCCACACTTCTTAATAACTCTACTGATTCCAATTAAGTGTGGTCATACTCCTGATCACAGCTCCTCAAGAACTGCTAGAGGACAACATCAACTTAATCAATTTCACTCGCAAGGATACTTGTTACGATTTATTATGCACTACACTACAGTCCCACCTTGATAACTCATATCATATCCATCAATTACTTTGTTTAGAATCTCTGACTTAACCACGAGAAGACATCGCTAAAGGGTTTAACATTTTCTTTCATAAAAGAGAACCGTTCAACTTTAACACCCAAACTACCCGGAAGAGATTCATTAAGTCAAAGCCTCCACATACTGAAGGACTTACAAAAGGAAACTTTCATTAACCAAAAACATCAAGCGAATAAATGAGTCATATTTTACAATGAGAAAAACATATCTCCAATATGAAGGTCAAACTTGTCAATCAACCAAGTTCACCAGCCGCAAGAATAACTCATCGGTTGGAGAAACAATGATTGCTTTACTGAACAAATCAAGCCAATGGAAACATTTCAACATGAAAAAAAACTAGTAACCGAAGAAAGATTTGTCAAGCCCAACTGGACAAGAGTGACCAAATTAAATTCAAGGAAGAGAACAACCCTTTCTAATGATAATCTCTATTATCAAACTACGAACGAGGGTGTAGCCTAGTAAAGCCCAGAGCCACAACACGACCTCAACCTCTCAACATGGGTTATCCCCACACATAATAATCATATAGTCACTTAATGAGCAGTCATACTCAAATCAAATCAGCAATCAACAATAAGATAAAGCGGAAACTTAAATGCAATACTTTGCCCATCCCCATCCTACTGTGCACCAGTGTGTCAAATTTTTAAGTTGATTAGCCATTAGCAAATTTTAATTAATCTAGTCACCATGGACCTACAAAGCTCGATACCAACCAGTAACACCCCAACTCTCAATGAGCCCGAATGCTACCGAATTAAACTAATCTAGCACAAATTACAAAATTTCGTCAGAGTCTCCTTTGTTTAATCAGCTCTACCGAGGTTTCAACAATAAATCATGGCATTTCTCAATAATAACTTCATAATCAAGTTCAATCAAACTTGCATGATAAACGAATGAATATAACCAAGACTAGCAAACCTCATTATTACAAATAATCAGATACTCAAACCAAAATAAACATCTACTCCAACAGTTTAATTATTTCTGAGATGAAACTAAGTGGCAAACGCCTTAAGATTGTGAGGTAGTGAGTGCATCCAACATCTACTCCCTCCCATGCATGTCGTTCCTGCCATTTGTACCTAAAACAGATTAAAGCAAGAGTGAGCCCAAAAACTCAGCAAGTATCAACAAGGCCATAAACAAGAGCTCAATCATAGCATCGATAATCCACAATAACATTACACTAAACATAACCTTTAAACATAAGAAATGCAACCAATGCAATACTCCTTTTGAACTTTATCTCTTTTTGCATTTTACCGGTAATGCGGGGCATTTTAGCTAAATGATGAAGGGAGGGGAAGGGGAAGTGGCGGCCACAAGTTGGGGGAGGGGTGGGAGGCGTGGGGGAGGGGGGAAAGGGGGGAGGGGGCTAGGGTTTGAGGCCCCCCCTTGGCCGGCCACCCTCATGGGCCTCTTGGGCTAAGGCCCGAGGCCAAGGTTGGGTTAAAACAACGAATTTCCCCCTCTCTAACTGCTGAGTTGAGCATTTTCCAATTGGTCCTCTCTGTAAATCCATTTAATTCTCTCCCAAAATAATTAATCTCTCCCGACTAATCGCTTAACACACTTTCGGGGTATTACAGCAACGCTAAAGGCAAGTACATGGTAGAGTGGTGAACAATAGATTGTCGCTATTGTCATTGATATTACTTATCATGCTATTTATTATGCTTTTGTTAAGCTTATTCTTATACATGGTATTGACGACATGGATTGAATGAGATTATGATATTGCGTTAATGAGAATGAGATATTGAGTTAATGAGATGGATTATGTTGATGAATAATTAAAGATGTTGCATCATTTACATTCGTCATGACAAGAATTGCACGAGCCAAGTCGGTGAGAAAGTCATGTAACTAGTCCGATGAGGTTAGTGAGAAAGATACATGACTAGTCCGGAGTGCTCTAGATAAAATCCTACTTCGGTGGGGACATCACGGGAGTGAAGGATAGAGTGGTTCATCGACGGGTGAACACTCCGCTATATCGGTATCAGCTGATGAGATGCATATGGGCATGAGCATGATGGTTCATTCGCATATATGAGTAAAATGTTAAATTGTGCGACTTTACCTATACGAAATATGGCCTGTTCATTTGAATATGAGAATGGCATTCAATAGATAGATGATGATGATGATGATGATGATAGCCTTGATTATGGTTGACAAACTGTTGTTTATGGCTTTATTATGTATTTGCTGAGTCCTGGACTCATTCTTGCTTTATTGTTGTTTTTAGGTGACCGTTGGTGATGTTCCACTCGGGAAGGGCTAGCATACTTGGAATCACAAACTACACCCAATTACTTGATTAATTGGACATGAGACATTTTTGTTTTAGCATGATGACTTATATTTAGGACATGATGGTGTTGAATAACCTTAGATAATAAGTTAGAGTTGATTATTCATCCAATAGACTTAATCGATTGGTTTGCGTTAATCTTGGTTTATTACCTTGCTATGCGTCTAGGAGTAAATTATCTTTGGTTGTCATATCATTATGCTTATATTATTGTGACCCGTGGGTGGGTTTTATTGTGATACGCTTGCTGTAATTTATTATAAAATGATGTTAAAATTGATAGTTAGTGTAGTTAGTTGCATTTCGAGCTTAGGGTTGGGCCGGGGTGTTACAATATATTGCCTAACCCATATTCTAAAGGAGACAACAGTAAGTAATCAATATTTCAAGGAGACATATGCAGCAATTAGGAATTACAACTACCAATTTCCCATTAATAGCATTTTCATACACAACATACACACATGCATAATTGATTTTACAAAACAAGGTACAATAAGTAAAATACTGGGATCAACATAATCAAAGGATGTGCTTGCCTTGCTCTTGCTGTTTTGGAAATATGGTGGATTGGTCGTCGAAATAATTACTAGAGCAATCGACGTCTAATTAAAAAAGAGCTTGAAACGAATTAAATAACACCAATTAAATTGAACAGAGACCAAAAATAAATATTTTTACATATTCTGGTAGTTCATGATTTTAGAAAAATTTAGAGACAAATTTCATTCAATTTGGAGTTTTGTAGCAAAAGTTATTAAGGTTTCATTATGATTCGGTTTAATAAATAAAAAGAAAATGAGAAATACGCTTTCTAACGAAGAAAGCGTAATCCCGGGCATGAACTAGTGAGGTTTATGCTTTCCAGTAATGTAAAGCGTATTGTCTTCATAACTGAAAACATATTTTCTATTTTCATTTGATTTTTGTTAAGAAAATAGCATTTCAATTTAATTACCCCCTTTTCATTTGATATGTTCTAGTCAGTGATTCATATTGTATTTGTTTTGATACTGCTATTGGAATAAATTGTAATTTCGTGTGGTGGGCCTGAGATGAATGCTCTCTGATGGTAATAGTCTTGTACTGAAATTGTTTTGATAATCGGGTTTGAACTTGAGTTCTAATTGGAATGCTTACTACTGTTGATTGATCTTTAGCATTTAGTTTGTTACTTTCAGTTGGTTAATTAGTTGAACCTCCAGGTTCCGTGATCCTTAGCAATTCATAATACATGCTATTCTGTGATGTGAGTGTTGGCCTGATCTTCCGAAAGGTACTGATAAGTCGATTGTGAAGAACACGACATTGATGATCCAAAGGCTCCAACCCAAACAGATCGAACCCCTCTCAATCACTACACCACTGCTCCGTTGGTTATCAACCGTGCTGAACGCGGTTGACCTCACCAAGAAGGCTATCTCCTGCAAGCGAATCAAGAACACAAGCAAGAAAGTAGAAGATGCAATCTGAAATTGTATTGTGAATAATAATGAAGCTCACAAAGTTGGGGTTTCTCAAACCAAACGAGCGGCGAAACTGCTCCACAGAATAATCTAAAAGAAAAACCCAAATTGAACTAAAGGGCGACGGCTCCTATATGAGGAGGGCTGCCAGGAGGTGAAAACCCTAGGCCGTGGTACTGTTCACGGTACTGTTCACATATGAATAGTGCCCACATGAACAGTATGGGCCTAGGGGGGTGGTCGGTCATCAGATGGGCCAGGTCGTCCAACAGATGGGCCATTTTGTCGGCCAATTCATTACATAGCCTGTGGGCTAATAATTGGTGACGTAGCACCATGGCATGTAGACGTAGCACCATGGCATGTAGACGTGGCACCATGGCATGTAGACGACGCTTGGCTTGTATGAGTAGACGTGACTCAGTCCAACTGGGGAATATGGCGGTGCATTAGCCGAAAATCCCATCAGAGAGGATGTGGTGGAAGTAGAGGATGCCATGCAGTGAGTCGGAGTGGTGGTTGTATCCTTAGAGTTGATGTCCTCATCATCTTTCCTTTCTTGAATTTGAGTCGTCCTTGACTCAATCGTTGTCTCTAAATCATCGTTTTTCTGCAAAAGGTTAGTGACAGCCGACAACATAGAGCTAGATATATCATCAAGTGAAAATGAAGCATCGTTGCATTTCAAAGCATCACATGGCATATCATTATCAAAATTTTCAGCAAGATTAGGTTTGGTTGCATGCATGACACAACCCTTTAATTTAATTCCCTCAGTCCTAGAGCTATGTGCTAACTTCTCTTTTTTAGATGAGAAAACGTTCTTCACTACTTGCTGATTTTTAGATTCATGTTCAAGTTCTTTGCTCTCATTTTCAGCTATCTTTTATTCATATTTCACAATTTCAGCAAGTGTCAAAGGTAGCAAAGTTATTTTCTTTTATTTATGCATAACAGAGTACTTATTACTTCTACTATGATGAGTTGCATTGGTATCAAATTCCCATGGACGACCTAATAAAAGTGAACAGGCTTGCATAGCCACTACGTCGAAATCAGCAACACCATGATAGGAACCAATGGAAAAATGCACTCTCGCAGATTGTGTTACCTTCACCTTACCGCTAATGTTGAACCACTGAATGTGGTACGGGTGAGGATGCGCACGTGTGGTCAAGCCAAGCTTCTTGACCAAAGCTGAATCCACCAAGTTATTACAGCTTCTGCTGTCGGGACCCAAAAATGCAATTCTGGACCCTCTGTGTATACTGCACTAGTCCAGGATCACGCTAGTGCACACAGTGGCAACATCGATGAAATATCATTTCCATATGCAAAGATGACTAATAAATAGGCAAATAACAATAAATATCAGAGTAAAGACCTTAAGGTCAAAGCTTACAGTTAATGCCTCAGAAGGCGAATAGCTCAATGGAGCTGCAGCGGAACGAAACAGAATAACTTCAGTGAAGCCCATCCATATACCCATAGGCAATCGGCTGGGGTGCACGACCTAGTTCTCCTCGATCCTTGAAATGGACCTTGTTGACTGACGATTCCTCCATTTCTGTAGGTTTGGGCGCAAGTTTTACAATAAGCGTGAGTACACAACCGTACCCGCAAGTCATACCACAGAATGCAATGTATAGATGCAGGCTTATTCCAAAGGAAATGACTTCTGTGGTTGTTTTGCATAAAAGCAACATTTGCAATTGAATACAATAATAGATTGAAATGTAATTCAAAACAAATAGATAATATTAAGTTAACAGTTATTTTCACAAAGCCACCAAGCTAAGCAGATTATTTCACATAGCCACATGACGTAGATCACATAGCTCCCATCCCAAACATTTTATGAAAACTACCCCTCGTGTGAAATCCCCGAGCATGTCCATGACCGCGGACGTGGCTATTCGAATAGATTGTTTAACACTCTGTAGAGGTTGTACACTTTACCCACAGATGCAATGAACTGGATCAGAGCTGATCACAACAAAACCTTTCAGAAACTTCATCTCAACATTGACACTCCCGATGTGCTTACAAACTGCTATACCAACCCAAACGAAGTGCTTTGGCATAACACACATCGTTGGACAGGGACACGGCGAACCTCCCCGTATGCGACTACCTTGTAGTACACACCTCCACCCATAGCCTAACCTACAGCCTGAGTAATCAATGCCAAGAATTCATAACCTACTAAGTTAGGCCCGTCCCATCAGGCATGTGGTCGAATAGTAAGGCTCAGTTCAATGGCGCACAAAGTTAAGTCCTTAATTGACCAAAGCAAGACTTCCATTTTCTAACTATGCCACGAAGATTATCATTCCCATTCACAAAGTCCACCATAACACAAACTATCCACCACTTGCCTCAGTCTAAATCCTTTCCCACCCTGTTGGTTAAGTGTAACACATGCTATCACAAAGTAATAACACATAGCACCCAGTTTTACACAAAGTTCCATAATCACTTAGTCAAATTTATAATTGCAACTCAAATGATAAGTGAGACTCGTAGCATGGCTAAGCAATCTACTCGTACTAACCAACCCACATTGGTAAAACCATAGCACCAACTAAATATGAACCAGACTAGGGTGACAAAAGATTATGACATATCAATTAGCCAAGGTGGGTGTAACAAATTGGACAATAGCTATACCCAAAAGCATTTAAATAAATACTTCAAGTAAATGCAATAATTTGAATCAAAGTAATTTTGAAAACTGGGATTCAATATGATCAAAGGTATAACTTTCCTTGCTATAGCAATGATGATCTTATTTTATCCTCAATCCTCTACTTCCTTGAACTTCAGCTCCTTCGGACGATTCCATGACTTCGACGTCTAACGAGAAGGATCGTACAAACAAACAAAATTAAAAAAAGACAAATCAAATAAACTCCAAATTGAAATTGATTGTACTGGAAGGTAGATATTGAATTTAGATGAATTTAGAAACTTGAATGGGTTCAATCGGAATTCGAATGAAGAAGATATGGCTCTCGGAAGATTGGAATTCACATGAAATGATGAAAAAACTTTACGAAATATTCTCAGAATATTCTATTCCGAAAATATTAGGAAAAGAATGATAGGTGGAACCGACTGGTATTTATGGATTTCTAGAATTAAAATAATTCCAGAAATAAGGTAGAGAGAGTGACATGTGGGACCAATAAGATAAAAGATTTTTCAAGAATTAAATTGATTCCCGAAAATAGGATTAGGGGTTGATATGTAGGCCACTAGTCTATGGACCAGGTCCACAGAGATATGCTAGTCCACGGTGGACCAAGCTCATGAACTAGGTTTGACTAAGGTTGACTGACATACGGGACCCGCATGCAAGCGAGAGAAATAATTAGAGTTTTTAATTGGAAGGATGACATGTGGGGTCTACATGTAAGTGAGATAGATATTTAGATGTGTGGCTTGGATTAATTGAATGGCAAGAAGACCATACATCAGGGAGAGAAAAGAATTAACACAGAGAAAGCATGTGTGTTTTGGCGCACATACATACTGACAATGCTTAATGCTTGCATGGTCCAGAGAAGCATAGAACCAAAGATCAATAGACAATGAACAGAGAAGGTGCGGCTCCTCCTGGCATAGTGATATGAATTTTGGCACTGAGATGTGGCATAGTGATATGAATTTTGGCACTGAGATGGAAAGCAAGGATTAGAGAAAAGAATTAATAATGGGGATTAACACAAGGGATTAACCATGCCTGACCACACATCATAGATGTAAAAGAAAACAAGGAAGGAATCAAACTGGGCACTCACGTACTGGACAATAGTATGAATAGTAAACAGAGGGCATGGCCGGTTCTTGCTCATGGCTGTGCCGATGAACGAAGGCGAACCAGCGGCGGTGAAGGGGCACAACGAAAAGGAAACGACGAGCCGGAGATGATGACGCGGTCCGGACATCAAGATTTTGCTCCATGCGACGGCAGCGACGCGAAGAACGCCGATGATGGCGGCCTCACGGGCGTGTAACACTTCCGGTGATGCTCTGCGAAAAGGGAGGTGAGCACGGCGTAGAACGCGGCGACGCGAACTCAACGGTGGTGGAGTTGAACGTAGGGGATCAACGGTTGCGGAGTAATTAGCCGGAGAAGGACGACAGGCAAGAGGCGAGAGAACGCCCGATTCTCGGCGTACGTTGGATGAAACTTGAATCTACAAGATACGAAAAATAAATATTGACGAGGGGCACAAGTTGACGTGATCGGATTTTGGAAAAACTCACCGAGGAAGCGAGGAACGCGATGAACTCGTTTTGGCTTTATGGCTTGACATGGCCGACGGTGCTCCGGTAATCTTTGGGCAAAGAGGAAGGAACCATGATGTAGAACGCGACGATGCGAAGCCAACGCCGTAGACGGTTCGGCCGGGGGACGTCGGATGAAGGCGCAGTTCGCCGGAGAAGAAATTCGGTTGGAGGTCGGTTTTCTAGAGATTGCGACAAAAATAGATCGGTTTGGAGGAAACCAAATCAGGGGATTGGAAGAGGAGATCAAGACGGACGTGTGGGAGCAAACGGCTCACTTTTATATGCACCGTGAAGAAAGATATGAAATTTGGAAGGTTTGGGTTTGTTTCGTATATATTCTGGAGACAGCAGCGTTCGGTTCGGCTGGAAGATGAACAGTAAAGCGCAAATTACTGTAGCACATGGCAGGAGAGAGAAAAGGGCTGATTTTCGGAATTAAAATAAAAGGCTGAAAATCAAGGAGGTCAAATAAATAGCAAATAAATCCGAAAAAATCTTAGAAAATACCTAAAAATTCCTTGAAAGACAAGGAAGCCAAATAACACAAGTTTTTATTTAATTAATGTTTATATTAGTCAAATTAAATATTTTTAATTTTAAAAATTTCTAATTAAGCTTTATTAATTCAAATAAAATTGGTGAAATTTTCTAGGGACCTAAACTACTCAAAAGATTTTTAAAAAGCCAAATTTTGGGACGTTACACCCGCCATCAATTATGAAACGAACACGATAATCCTTGATGATGAGGAACATCTGAAATAAATTATGGCGCTATAGCTTCTCTGTTTGCTCTCTTTGAGTGCTCAATACTCGCTGCACAATTAAGGTCCTATAATTCTTTGTAGCATCGGCACTTAAAATTTTCTCACCATCGCTATATGCCCCTTGATCATCATCATTACCTACAAGGTTAGCTGCAAGAGCATTTTCATCCTCAACATCACTAGCACTTAACTTGGGAAATCTCTCATGACGTGGCCCATCCCTTTGCAACGGTGGCACACAATCCCCGTCGTATGACCCGTGAAAGCAACTGATGAAGAGCTCTGCGCTGGTACCTGCACACTAGTAGATTTACTTGCCTTGGGTGCACGTGACGGTGGTGGCAGTGCTGCTGAACGCGCCCTACTCACGGAGGGGGCAGCAGACCGAGAAGCAGGAGGTGGGGCTGTGTCAGCTTGCTCTGGCGTCGATCTCGATGTAGATGTACTTCCAAAGTTGCTCCTAGTCCTTTGTTGTCTTTCCTGCAATTCCTTTTCTATCAAACAAGCAAGCTGGAACAACCTATTGATATCATTATACTCTTTGTAATCGACTATGTCCTAAATTTCACGCCTTAAGCCTCCATAAAAATGAGCCATCTTATCCTCCTCATCCTCAACAATATTACAACGTAGCATGCTTATTTGTAGTTCTTGATAACATTCCTCGACAGATTTATTACCTTGATCTAAGCGCTGTAATTTCTTACACATATCACATTTAAAAGCAGGAGAAACAAATCTAGCACGTATAGCTACCTTCAATCTATCCCATGTATCAGGTGTTAGGACTGAATTAACTACTTGATTCCACCAAATAATAGCAAAATCTTTAAATTCACTAGTAGCTTGTCTGACTCTATGCACTTCAGGAACTAGATGGGCATTAAATTTTTGTTCAACTGTCATCTCCCAATCTAGATAAATTTCAGCATCATAAACACCCGCAAAAGATGGTATGGTAAATTTAACTTTAGCAAATGGGTCATCATTAACACGAACATTGTGGTGCTGAAAATTATTACCTCCCACACCGTGACGGTTGTGATGTAGACGATGTTGTTGACGTGCATCTTGGGCAGCGCCGGCGTCACGGTATTGCCTCTCATTATCATATCCCTCCGCAAGATCTTGGGCTGCATCGTGATCACACTCGCGTCCATTGTGAGGTGGTTGATTCACCATTCTTTCAAGGCGTGTAGTGAGCGCTACAATACTATCATTGATTGAGCGCTGTAACGCGGTTGTAGTAGTCTGTAGCTTTCTGTCAATGTCCTCATTAATGGCAGCGAGTTGTTCATCCAAAAGCGTCATGAGTTCTCCATTTAACACACACTCTTTCTCAGTAGACGAGTCACCTGTCATGCTTAGTAGAAAATAAAAGACAACACAAAGGTATTATCCCTATCAAGTACTAGGAGATGGAAGGTGGAATCACACACTCTCAAGCATCTTACCACACTCTTACAAGTGTTCTTACCAAAGCACGCAGCAGATGGTACAGCCGGTGGCTGGTTCGTGATACCGTGTCGAGCGTGGGTACGATTGCAAGAGGGGATCTGTTCTGATCAAGAGTAGGTGGAACTCAGAAGGCACAATATGGTAGCAAAATGATCAGAAATAATCAAATCAGTAAACGCAAGTTGAAAGATTGTTCAAAGTACTAGTCAAAGTTGCTGATCCTAGCCTAATCACACTTAGCTAATCAAATCCCTATGCATAGAAGTGTATGTACGCACACGCAACGATCAATGTGACTTGATGTAAGCAAAGGAGAATGTGAGGCCTCCCTAGGATCGGATCCGTTCCAAGCTAAGTGGTTACGCTAGAAGCGCAACACTTAACGAGAGATGAGAACGATCCCGAGTGCCCGAATATGCGTCTCATGTTAGCTCCTAAGGATTAGTGGCTAATATGCGCATATCCTAGTACACAACATTGAAATCACATCCATACACAATCGTACAAGAGAAATAGAAACTTTGATACATCTTCAACATATAGAACTTTATGGTCCCAATTTTACATAAGAAGGCCAATCGGCCAAATCTAAATAACAATAACACAAATAAATCGCAGCGGAAGATAAACTTAAAGTAAAAAGGGAATAACCGAGTTGGTATGCCCAAAATCCCACAAGCAACCAACTGGAGTTAAAGTCGTTGCACCCATCGTCCTTACCTGATCAAATAGACACTTTTCAAGTACAAAGTTGTACTTACGAGACTTTTCAAGAAAAATAAGGATGCATGTAAGTATGAAAGGAAGGCTACTACACTAGTTAATTTTCAGCATAAAGCAAGTTTTGCATAGAGATAAACAATATAGATTCAACTTGCTATTTGTAAAACATTTAGAAAACATTTTATGACAGTAAGTAATGATCAACAATGGTATAATCTCGAAATATAATCAACACACGAACATCTCATTCGTGGCACAATTCATTCCTCAACAAAAATTAACGCGCGAACTACGCGTTCATGATAACATTTCAATTCTGAACAAACTAACATAATGACATAACATTTTCAACCATAACCCAAACTTAATTTCCCATAAGCTAATTGTGCCTGCTTTCCCACAAGTGATGTCCATAACCTAGGACGAGGCTATTCGAATAGATTTAGTTCTCTGCAGAGTTGTACAGCTTTACCCACACGATATGCATTCCTCTTAATGTCGACCAATGCACTCTTCCTTAGGAGTGTGACTGAGGTAGCATAACGAGGCCTTTACAATACCATGTCCTAACTATCAAACCACTGAGGATCAGCACCATGGCAGGCTATCCTACGCGCTAGAACCATGGTTCACCCCGTTGTGTAAGCAAGTTCCAAACAAACAAGAGACCCTTAAGAGCAAGTAAGGCGAATCTTAACATGCCCTCACCAGATTGACAAAAGAAAGAATTAAACAATAATAATAACAATTGTCAATCTGATTGTGTTTTGATAGCTAACACACGACAAATTAGTTAGCCAAGCCTTCGCCATTATCCCGGCGTGTGGTTGCACGTAATACTTGGTTCATCACACCACAGACCGGTCCTTAAACACTCAGACGGGGCTACACAACTCCATAACAACAAATAACAACAATAATTCATCATCACCCTACACCCGTCCAAGTTAAGAACATAAAACCCATACCCAACATGTCCACAAACCCCAGATGCGAAGATCTGGATACATCCTTCAAATCCATCATAATCCAATCCACAAGATCCTAAAATTTCAATAAGATTCAATTCAATCCACCGACCGATGGACTAGCTCCATCAACCACTTTCGGCTATAACTACTAGCATGGCTAAGCATCGTTATACAAACTAGTAAACAAACCCATATAACATATAACCTTAATCATTCAAGGAAAAAGGGTAATCAACATTTAAAGGAGGGCCAATGCAGCATTTAGGAAATTAACTACTTCTACCCATGAATATACTTTTCAAAATAGCATGCAATTGCGATAATAAAACTCACACAAAACTTTGAAAAACCACTGGGAGAAATATGATCAAGAGGAGGGTGCTCACACCTTTGTTGGTACCACTTGTTCAATCTCAGGTTATACTCATAATAATCTCACGAATATATCGTTATCGTCGAAAACCTAATGAAAGACGATAATGCAATAAATATCAAATAAAGCCAGAAATTCAACATGCTAAAAAATATATGAAATTTATACAGTAGGTATATTATGATTTTATATGAATTTATGTGAAAGATTCATTGCATTTTGTTTTAGTATGTGAAAGTTATGGTGGTTTGAATCTCAGCTTTCTAGAAAATCCAATTTGGTACTATTTATCCAAATTAAATGTTTGGTCAAAATTTGTAGAGCAGTGGTGGATACAAGGATTATATAGATAAATAGAGGATAAAATTATAAGACCAAATTAGTTGAGTTTACCTCATTTTGAGTTTTCAAAATTTAGTTATGAATTTCTAAAGTTATCAGCATTTTATAGTGTAAAAATAATTCATTTTGGGATAAATTTCCATAAAATATATCTTCTGTGTTAGAGGTAAGATGGAAACCATTTTTAGAAATAGGTTCAATTAAAATGAAAATTATCAAAAAGTGGTTTCACTGTTTTTGGAGTTAAAATGAAATAGTTATGTATTTTTGAAGTTAAAAGCTTTTTCTTATTGTAAAAATAATAGAGTTATGGATCATTTTTACAAAACTATATTCTCTACTACAGATACATGTTAGAAACCTATTTTAAAATAAAATTAACTTAATATGAAAAATATCAAAACTGGTTTCATTCATTTTGAAGTTGATTAGAATTAGATATGTATTTTTGAAGTTACATGATTTTTCAGTGTAACAATAATTCACTTCGGAATTTAGATTGGCATTTAATACTTCTAGTACTCGGGTCCAGCTAGCCCTAGAGACTGACCAGTGGGACCAAAGGTCAAAGTTTGACCCGGTCAATTTGACTTGGTCTCGGCCAAAACAAAGCTGAAAGCGTATTCACACAAATACGTCTTCTAATTACAAAAGCGTACTCTAGGTTTGAGTGTGTAAGGATTACGCTTTCAAAAAGATAAAACGAATTTCTCAAACTACATAACCACTTAACCAGCCGTGTGGGTCCACATGTGAATCACTTAAAGGTCTAAACGTTTTTCAATTATATTACTAATCATGCTTAGAACCAGTGGGACCTACAAGTCATACAAACAAAACATACTAGATTAACGTTAAAGGTGAATCCTTACCTAAAACTGCCGGCGGTTCAATGGGGCTCCCGTGCACAGCGGCGTGGCCATGCAGGCGATCTGGCGCAGCAGCGGGTCTCCGGGCACGGGACCAACGTCACCAAGTGCGGGAGGTCTTCGCGAAGTTTCTCAAAGTGGCGCGGGGACTTAAGGTGGACGGAGTCGAGCTCCCAGCGGTCGGAGACGGGGCCGAAGGCGCGGTGCTCATGGATGAGGCGCTACGGTGGTCGAGGAGCTTCGGGAAGAGGCGCGTTAGTACCGGCTCGCCACCAGGAACAAGAATCCAAGCTCGATGAAGACGGAGTAGCACTACGACAGCCGGGACAGGGACGATGGCAGCGCAGCCATGGAGCTTCACGGCGACACGCTCGGCCTGGCAACGAGAAGGGGTAGGGAGCTCAGAGGAGAGATAGTAGAACCCCCGGAAGCTAATGGACACCTCGGTTGGGGAGGAAACTCACCGGAGCAAATGAATTGCTCGGCGGCGGCGATTTACCGCAGTCGAAGAAGATGACTCGGTTCCCCCTTAGCGCTGCAACAAAGAGCAATTAAATGCGAAGATGAGTTCAACGTGACGATGCGAACACGATGGACAAAGTGCGAGGGCCCGAGACTCACCAGAGCTGCACTGGCGACGAAGAAGAGGTGTTCGCGCTCCGAGTACTACACAAGAAACCACGGGCTCAAACCGGGAAAAATGGATGCGGCGAGGAAAATAAAGAAGGTCAGAGAGGTCGCGGGAGAAACTCACCAAGAGGAGGCGGAGCTAGAGCCCCCCCTCTTCCACGCCCGGGAAGAGAAGTGAGCGCTAGAGAGAGCGAGAAGGAGTTTTGTTTATATCTAAGGACGGAGATGGACACGACGTGAGAATGCGGTGCTCCCGGACTGTTCACGAAGGGCGGTGGGTGAATGGCATCGCTCGCACTGACGGAGGTGGCTCAGAGCGCGCTCGGCGCGTGGCGCTCGAGCTCTGCTCGCGCCTACCCGAGGTTGAAGACAGGTGCTTGGAGGCGGGCCCACCTGCAGCGACTGAGAGCGAATGGCTGCGGGCGAGTTGGTGCGGCTGGGCCAGGTGGCGCGTCAGGCTCAGTCGGGTTGGGTTTTGTCTGGACCGCACAATCACGTATGGACGGCCCTGATCGAGGGTGGTCGTTTCAACTGTCTGATCGGGCGGGCCGTGTGGACCACGCGATCACGATCGGACGGTCGATGGCTTTCGATTCCGTCTGGTGCAGCTAGGCGGTGTGGTGCAGTCAAGTTGCGTGGGGCTCGGTCGGACTCGAGTCTGGGTCTGGTTCGAGCCCTATGAACAGTACTCGGTTAGGTCTGAGGTTTGACTGAGATCATTTAAATTGATTCTACTTTGACTAAGTGTTTAAAAATAGGAATAAAATTCCTAAAATTATGAAATAATTCAAGGGGGTTCCTGTGACAGTCTAGTACCCATAAAAATTATTGAACCCTACTATTCATGACATAAAGTGTATAATTTAAATTCAAACTTGATGTTGATCTTTAAATTGTGTTTGGATTTTCTTAGGGTTTAAACGAGTCCCAAAAATTTGGGAAAAATTATATTAATTCATTATAATTAATATAGTATTTGAATAAATTATTTACAGAGGATGATCATAAGCTTTTGTTCCTGATTTGTTTTGGAGTTTAAATTTGAAGTGTAAGTTTAGAATTTGTTTGATAATTTCTAAGTGCAGAATATTATGCAATTATTTCAAAAACACTATGCATGTTAATGAGATGCATACTAATTACCATAATAAGTTGGGGATGTTACAGAGAACCACACAACAAGTGCTAGGAGAGATGCTAGCCCACTACTCAAAGTTCATTCTAAGGGCACAAGATTATTCGTGTAACATCCCCAAATTAATTAATGGGATTTAGTATGCATCTTATCAGCATGCTTGACATTTTGGAATCATTTGCATAATATTTTGCACTTGGAAATTTATCAAACAAATTAAACATACACTTCAAATTTAAAACTCCAAATAAAAACAGAAACAAAAACCTTTGATCATCATCTGGCGACAATTTATTCAAATACTTTGGTAATTATCATGAATAAATATAATTTTTACAAAATTTTTGGAACTCAACTCAACCCCCAGAAAATTCAAACACAATACAAAGACCTACTTTAGGTTGAATTAAAAATATACAAATTATAACATGAAAAGTGAGGTTAAATAATTTTTATAGGTACTAGGTAATCCCAGGAACTCCTTTGAATATTTGCATAATTTTTAGAATTTTATTTATATTTTTAAAGCCTTGGTCAAAGCTGCTGCTAGTTGGTGAAACTGAATTGGAAAACTCGAGCTCAACACTGTTGCACTGACCCTGACCCGGGTCAGACCCGCACCCCTCTCTCTTGACTCGGCTGGACGAACTTGCATTTGGACCGTCCGATCCTGATCCGACCATCCAAACCTTCGGTCCGAATTTATCACCCGAGCCACTCACTGTTGCTTCGACCCAACCACGCGACTCGGCTAGACCATCTCGCCCGAGCCGCCTTTAATTTCTGCCGCTGACCTGCGGGCCCCACCCGTAGGTCATCTTCTCCAGCGTGCTGCTTTGCTCAGAGCGCGAGCGTCACGCGCCTGCAGAGCCCTGCCGCACCTCCGTCTTCGCTGTGACCGCACCACCCTTCCCGGCCAGTCCCGGAGCTCCGCTCTCTCACGCCGCTTCTTCCTCCGTCTTCTTTCCCGCTCAAAACCTCCTCTTCCTTCCCCATTTTCTCACTTCTCTTCGCGGCCGTGGAAGAGGGGGAAGCTCTAGGTGCTGTTTTCTTCGGTAAGCCCGGCCATCATTGCCTCCATTAAACTCCTTGAAGCTCGCCGTTTCCATTTACCCTAACCCCAGTTCGCCTCTTGGTTTGTAGATCCCAGGACCCCATCGTGTCCTTGCGGGTTCCAGAGCGCGGCCACCGTGCGCCCTTGTGCCCCTACGCACCTGGGGTGAGCTTGTCTTGCACGACCTTGTCAATCTCGTTCGCTTCATTATGCTGAGTAGTCCAGTGCGTTTAATTGAGTTTTTGCTCAGTATCGATGGTGTGCGGCGCTTTCTTCCCCGGCCCTAGCCATAAGTGTCGCCTGCACCGCCGCATCATCCCCGGTGAGCCCTACGTCAATTCTTCGTACCAGGAGCACCACCGTGGCTTACTCGTTCTTCCCCAACTTCCCTCTGGAGCACTCCACCACCCGGCTGTCGCCCCCGCGACGCCCTCGTCGCGCCGCCGCCGGCTCTCGCCGCCAGCCCTCCTCGGCCCCTACCCAACGCCATCGATTGCACCGGTGAGCTCCCCATCCTCTACTCTAGCTCGTGCTCCCACTAATTCCTTCCCTAACCCTCTCTAGTGCCGCCGCGCCTTATCACCCCCACGGCCGGCCGCCCCGTGCCCATGGCAAGCCGCCACCGAGCCGTTTGAGCCCCAAAACCGCCAACCCTAGACTCCTTATGCTCGGGGCAACCCATTTTTGTGGTTGTCGTCGACTCCGCACCGTCCTTCACGCCGGCGACGTGCCACGCCTGAGCTCCCCTGTGCTGCTTTCTGTTCCCTGTTTCTGTGTTGTTAATAACCTTAAGACTCATGTGTAAGAGACTAAATACAATTGTTAATGAATATTTGGAATGACTTACTAAATCACTCAATCATATTTGGCAAATGGAAAATTAAGTTAATGGAAAGATTAGTTGTCAAACTGTAAAAAATCTTTGGATGAACTGATGTTCAGAGAAGAGGTTCAGTTGAAAATTTGAAATATCTTTAAACCAATTGCATTACCAACCTTTACTTCTACTAGCTGAATTTTGTGTATGTCAATTGAGTTAACAAAGTGGAAGTTGAATTTGAAAGAAGACTAGCTAATAATAATCCAGTCAGAAAATGTTGATATTGTAGGTTATTGGGTTGAGTGGTCTGAAAAGTATCAGGTTTGTCTTTGGGTTAATAAATTCGTTAAGGCAGTAGATAGCAAGGGGTCTTAATTCATTTAGTCTTTGAACCATTAGTTTTTGGTAGTAATCAAATCTGAGAATCAGTAGTGGTTATGAATTTTCAGAAATCAACAAAGATGCAACCAAATCTTACATATGCATTGTTGAGTAGAGAAGGTATGGAGAATACATTTTAGAACTTCAGTAAGCTGTTGTATTCTCGTTTGCTAGTGAATGGAAAAGTTTTGTTAGGTTAAATAGCTTTTAGAGGTTGATCTAAAAAGAGTTCTCCAATCTGACAAACATGTATGGATATTCGAAATCAACCGTGAGCATTAAGCTTCTAATTCCATTAGGAGCTAGAAATTTATTAAATACAAAGATCTGTAAGATGGTAAGTAAACCTCCTTTAGTGACTGGCCAATAGTATTTCAATCTAAAGTAGTGAAGCTATTTAGAAAGCAAGATGTTAGGATATTTACATGTCAAATAACATTAGACCTTTTTGTTATAGTTTCCATTTCATAAATTCTTGACTAATTCATAAAATTTCCAAATGAGGCAAACTCAACTGTTTTGAACTTGTAATAGTATTGCCTATTTATCCATGTAATCCTTATCCCCACCACTATTCTAGAGATTTGTGTGAAAACAGTAAAATTCAGATGAATAGTAACATAACCTGATTTTCTTCCAGCATTTTTTTTTCTCCAAACTGATTTTCAAACTGCTATAACTTTCACATGGTAAATCCAAATAGAATAATTCTTTCACCTAAATAAATCTAAAATCATGACCTACCTACTGTATAAATTTCATGCATTTTTTAGTACTTTGAATTTTTGGCTTTATTCGATATTTATTACAATATCGTCTTTCTTTAGGTTTTTCGACGATACCGTTATATTCGCGAGATCAATTTGAGTATAACCTGAGATTGAATGCGTGGTACCAGCAAAGGTGCGAGCGCCCTCCTCTTGATCATATTGCTCCCAGTGATCTTTAAAAGTTTTGTGTGAGTTTATTTATCGCAATTGCATGCTATTTTGAAATGTATGTTTATGGGTAGAAGTAGTTAAATTCCTAATTGCTGCATTAGCCCTCCTTTGAATGTTGATTACCCTTTTACCTTGAACGACTAAGGTTATATGTTATATGGGATTGTTTACTAGTTTGTAGAACGATGCTTAGCCATGCTAGTAGTCTTAGCCGAGAGCGGTTGATGGAGCTAGTCCATCGGCCAGTGGATTGAATTGAATCTTATTGAAATTTTAGGATTTTATGGATTGGATTATGATGGATTTGAGGGATGTATCCAGATCTTCGCATCTGGGGTTTGTGGACTTGTTTGTCATGGGTTTTATGTTCTTAACTTGGACGGGTGTAGGTTGATGATGAATTACTATTGTTGTTTGTTGTTATGGAATTGTGTAGCCCCGTCTGAGTGTTTAAGGACCGGTCTGTGGTGTGATGAACCAAGTCTTACGTGCAACCACACGCCGGGATAATGGCGAAGGCTTGGCTTAATAATTTGTTGTGTGTTAGCTATCAAAACATAATGTGATTGACAATGGTTATTGTTATGTATTTAATTGTTCTTTTGTCAATCTCGCAAGAGCATGTTAAGGGTCGCCTTACTTGCTCTTAAGGGTCTCTTGTTGAGAGGGACTTACTTACGTAACGAGGTTCACCTGTGGTTAGGAGGCATTTTGACTCGCACGGGGTTTCTGTTCCTTGGGTGGGTTGATAGTTAGGACATAACATTGTAAAGGCCTCGTTATGCTACCTCAGTCACACTCCTATGGAAGAGTGCATTGGCCGACATTAAGAGGAATGCATATCGTGTGGGTAAAGCTGTACAACTCTGCAGAGTAACTAAATCTATTCGAATAGCCTCGTCCTAGGTTATGGACAACACTTGTGGGAAAGCAGGCACAGTTAGCTTTTGGGAAATTAAGTTTGGGTTATGGATGGAAATGTTATGTCATTATGTTAGTTTGTTCAAATCTGAAATGATTTCATGAACACGTAGTTCGCGCGTTAAATTTGTTGAGGAATGAATTGTGCCACGAATGGGATGTTCGTGTGTTGATTATACTTAGAGATTATACCTTTGTTAATCATTACTCACTATCATAAAATGTTTTCTAAATGTTTTACAAATGGCAAGTTAGATTCTTTTATCCTTATGCAAAACTTGCTTTATGCCAAAAATTGACTAGTTTAGTAGCCTTCCTTTGATACTTACATGCATCCTTATTTCTTTGAAAGTCTCGCGAGTACAACTTTGTACTCTAACAGTGTCTATTTGTTCAGGTGAGAACGACGGGTGCAACGGCTTTAACTCCAGTTGGTTGCTTGTGGGATTTTGGGCATGCCAACTCGGTTATTCCCTTTTTATTTTAAGTTTATCTTCCGTTGCAATTTATTTGTGTTAATCAGATTTGGCCGATCGGCCCTGTTATGCAACCTTGTACTATAAGGTTCTATTTAAAAGATGTTGTAATTGATTCTTTTATTCTTGTACATTGTGTATGGATGTGATTGCAATGTTGTGTACTAGGATATGTGCATGTTAGCCACTAATCCTTGGGAGCTAGCATGTGACACATATCCGGGTCACTCAGAATCGTGTTCGTCTCACGTTAAGTGTTGCGTTTACAGCGTAATCACTTAGCTTGCTCAGTCTTTTGTTTCTTCTCTCTTTTTGTTTCTGTTTTTTTTCTTATTTTTTCTCTCTAGAGCCCGAAATCAAATTCTCTCTGTTTCTTTCTCTTTTTTTTCTTTTTTTGCTCAAGCAAACCGAAACTCAACCTTTGGTCAAACCAATTTAGGGTTTGGTGGTGATTTGGTGCAGCACTGTAGGGACTGGTCTTTGGGCTGCCACGACAGGAGGAGCAATGTGGCCGCGACAAGGATTAGTTGCTGGCCACAGTAGGTGGTGGCGTTGCCGCGGCAAGGCTTGGTGGTGGCGACAATTGCTGTGGCAGAGGGCTTCGGTGTGATGGGGGTGGCCGCAGGTGAGCAACGTGGCCGCGACAAGGATTGGTTGCTGGCCACAGCAGGTGGTGGCGTTGCTGCGGCAAGGTTTGGTGGTGGCGAAAATTGCTGCGGCAAAGGGCTTCAGTGTGATGGTGGTGGCCACGGCAGCAATTGGTGGCTGATGGTGATGATACCAGTTTCAAGGGAACAAAGAACACATATGCGAAATAGACAATGATGAAGCTACACGAAGGAAACACGATGCAAACTAGACAACGTCAAACTAGACTCTAACTATACTAGAAACCAGCAACTGAGACGACGATGTAACCAAAATTTCAACAAGCAAAATACCGAAATAAAAATTGAAGTGGCTCAAAGGGTGATGGGACAGCGGAAGACACGATGAACAAACTATTTTTGTGGGCTAATTTTCTATAGTTTTTAGGATGATGAACATAAACTAATCTAAAAGGGGAAAAACTGTGATTACCTAACGGACAACCTTTGCTCTGATACCACCTGATATGAGTGTTGGCCCGATCTTCTGAAAGGTACTAACAAGTCGATTGTGGAGAACACGACGTTGATGATCCAATGGCTTCGACCCGAACAGATCGAACCCCTTGCAATCACTACACCACTGCTCCGTTGGTTATCAACCGTGCCGAACACGGTTGACCTCGCCAAGAAGGCTATCTCCTGCATGCGAATCAAGAACACAAGCAAGAGAGTAGAAGATGCAATCTAAAATTGTATTGCGAATAATAATGAAGCTCACAAAGTTGGGGTTTCTCAAACCAAACGAGCGCCGAAACTGCTACGCAGAATAATCTAAAAGAAAAACCTAAGCAAAACTAAAGGGCAATGGCTCCTGTATGAGGAGGGCCACCAGGAGGTGGAAACCCTAGGCCATGGTACTGTTCACACATGAATAGTGCTCGCATGAACAATATAGGCCTATGGGGTGGTCAGTCACCAGATGGGCCAGGTCGTCCAACAGATGGGCCAAGTTGTTGGCCAATACATTATATAGCCTGTGGGTCAATAATTGGTGACGCAGCACCATGGCATGTAGACGTAGCACCATGGCATGTAGACGACGCTCGGCTCGTATGAGTAGACGTGGCTCGTTCCAACTGGGGAATATGGCGGTGCAATAGCCGAAAGTCCCATCAGAGAGGATGTGGTGGAAGTAGAGGATGTCGTGCAGCGAGTCGAAGTAATGGTTGCATCCTTAGAGTGGATGTCCTCATCGTTCTGTTAGTCAATTAGGCTTATTGCTGAACTTGTTAAACTATGATCTTTTATACTATCAGTAGATCAAGTTATGTTGGTTGACTAGAGTGTTGTTTTGGTGTTCATTTTGCTTTGATCTCCGGTTGGCTGAGAGTATTATCTGTTGACTTTTGTTTAAAGATCTTGTCGGCAGATAAGTAAAGCACTATTTTAGAGCTCAAAGTTTGAATTAATATTGTCAAATTCAATTAATGAAGAGTATAGACTAAAGTAGCGAGAAGGCCAAGATTAAATCTTGTGCAACTCTACATCGGAGAGCAATATCAAATTGTTAAATATTAGCTTTATGCTGATTTCATTTGTTCACATGATGTTTGCGTTGAGAATATTATTCCTTTTAAATGACTTGGTGGATTTACATGTTTATATGTCAATTATGTCATTATATTTTGCTAGAATTATGCTTTATTTACAATTAATTGTGTTGGAATTAATTATGGATTTAGGCTAAAACCGCCTTCTTGACAACAATTCAAATCGGGAGGAGGGGTAATTAAATGGAAATGCTATGATACTCATGAAGAAGATGGCAATCAAGTATAATAAGTAATTATATAACTTTACAAATTTATCCTCTTCTTATATGTAGCATGTATGGATTTTTCTGCGGTAGCTATATACTTAATAAGAAAGTATCATAATTTCTTCCCTACATATCCCAATTATATCCCAATTATTTATTAATTGGTGTTTATACCCATACACAGAGAATCTTATGATAATATGTTCATGCATGTTAGAACTTCTATTTCTTGGGAAGATGTCATCCTCTCATTCTCCGTCACTGTCGCCTCATGCGTTTGATGCGTCGTCCTCTAGAAAATCTAAGCACGATAGAAGAGGAATATCGAAAAGGCTTGGGGACCGATTTACCATCATGGATGTCGATGCGTCTGGGACACCTCTCTGTAACATCCCAAAATCCAAATTATGGGATTATGTATTATAAATGCATCAGTGAAAATACTTTGATCATTTGCATATGAAAATATACACATGTTTGAAATTGACTTTGATTTAAAAGCAAAATATGAACTACAGACCAACAGGTGCTAAAAAGGAAATAGACAAAACAAAGTAAAAATAATTAATGAGAGAATTATTTTGGTATAATATTGCATAAACAATTCACCAAAGTTTTTATATGAAAGCTTGTTAAGAAGAACAATTAAAATTGCACTAGAACAAAAACTTGCACGAATTTTGGAGAAATTCACAGAAGGTCTAAACCTCTAAAAATTTTACAAGAGAAACTAAATTGGATCATAAGCCTAGAAATAAATTTTTCATAAAATTTGAATTTCATTTGAGTAGTAAATAAAACCGGGCAAAAATTCAACAGAAAATCAAAATCCTAAAACCCTATCTCTCTCTCTCACCTATCTCTAGGGCCCACAACGTCCTTCTTCCACCTCACGGCGCTGAGTGCCAGGGCGCGTGCCTGTGCATCACAACGCCCACGGTTTCGCCTGCAGTTTTTCACCGACCACACCTAACCCATTGCATCACCATCAATCCCGCGCCCATCCCCTACCTGGCCGAGCCCCGTGCTTGACCGTATGCTGGAGACTCCACCAGCTTTGCCCGTGGTCACCTCAGCCTCTACCTCGTTCGTCTCTGCCCCATTGTCTATATAAATGGACCGCTGAGCTTCCCTGCTTCTTTTCCAACTTAGTGCACACCTCCCCTCTCATTCTCCTCCACCCAATCGAGCTCTAGAGCTTGGAGAGTGCAAGCCCTAATTCGGCCGTGCGCCACTACCTTCGTTCCCAATGCTGTGAAAGGTTTGGTGTCACTCTTATTGTGTCATATCGCGTTCCAAAGCATCTTGAATCTTTCCCCTTATTCGATTTTGCCTTTGGTCCACAGGAATGACTGAATCGTTCCTTCTTCCTCATCTACAGTCATCTCCACCACTTTGGTTGCCGTCGGAGCTCCATCGCACTCCACATTGATTGGTTCCACCAGGAGCATCGCCTGACCACCTTCAAGCTTCCCCGACCTTCGGACGGAGCTCTCCTTCGGCCGAGTGTCTTCTCCACGCAAAGCTCACTGTGTCGCCGTTGTCCTTCGTCACCGACTCACCTCCGACCACTTCAGAACCACCGAGTCATTTCGGTATGACCTTGGTAGCACGTGATGCTTATGTGCGCACTCATTAGTCAAGAACGTTGCTCAGTATCTAGCCCCTAGACTTGTGTAGGATGCATTCTTGTATATTCTTTTCAATTTTTGTGTTATTTCCCTTATTCAAAGTCTTCTTTGTTGCAATCTTGAGCAAGATGAAAGTGGCACATTAAGGGGAAGTGCTAAGTCACATACATGTGTATCACATCCCTAAGTGGCCCAAATAAGTTAAGTGCTAGTAATGTCTTTCAAAATTGAGCCTTTTAGCCAAAAGTAAGAAAAAATAATAACTATTGATAATCTTATAAGAAACTACTGTCAAAATGTATACAAATGCTATTCAAAAGTATTTCAAGTGTCAAAATGTATACAAATGCTATTCAAAAGTCTTTCAAAGGTTTTGGCGCAAGAAAAACCTATTTTAAGTGAAAACGAGTCTATAGCCAAAATTCTAGATTATAGTATTTTGTTTTTGATATAAACTAGATTTTTGTGTAAAATGTATTCTAAAAGGAATTTGAAAACCATCCCAACAGGAATATCGGAGTTGTCCATTCTAAACCTTCTTGGTATTCAAAATGTTTCCAAAAGGCCAACCTAGCAAAAGTTATTTGATTTCAAAACTTGTCCAAAATACTACTTTGACCTAAGTGGTCACTTTCTAGCACTTAAGTGAGTTTTGCCATTTCAACCAAAATTATTCACATAAAAAGGTCCATAATGGTATTCATGACTCACACATGCAATTGTATGTTTTAGATACCATCAGATGCTCAATTTGGCTCTTTTGGAGAAGTTTCATGATAATAAGTTTGTTTTGTGAAAGCAAAAGCTTACTTTATAAAATATTCGATAATGGAATTTTTAAGGGCTATATAAGTTGGAAATGCTCCAAACATGTTTGTTTGGTTGATTGTGTGAAAGTTTGGAGGAAAATACAACATCTGCATCTATTCTCAAAATTTCAGCACTGAATCTGTTGTTAGATTCAGCCTCAGTCGGTCTGACCGACCTTCCATGGTGGTCTAGGCGCCAGCCCATCGATTCGATCGCTTGTGCCCAACAGTCAGACCGGTTTTGCGTAAAGGTCATATACTTCCAACCTCAACAGTTGTCTTCTCCTTTTGTTATTTCCTTCACCATCCGAAACTAAAGTTCTTTCTCTCCTTTCGGCCTTGCCTCATCCTCAGGCTCGGATCTCCCTCACCGACAATTGCTCTTGCATCCTGAGGTAATATAGAGGTTCTCCTTTACCTCCTCTCTTCTTTCCTTGGATTGGATTTCGTTTTGGTTGACTCATCTCACCATACCATGGAAACCTAGGTGAGGGTGTTCATCCAAAATCCGGTCGTTTGTACTTCAAATTCATCATGGATTCATCCCTTGTATCTTCTCTCTTCATCTAAGCTGGTAATCTCTCATTCCCTACTTGTAATTTGACCACATTGTGTTTTGCCCCAATTTCTAGGGTTTGTCATGAAATCCAAAATTCATTCAATTAGGTGGCAAAATTTTGACATGGAAGTAGATTGGGATTTGATTAACAAGTATTCATTGTGCCATTGAGTAAATTTTGCAATTTTTGGGATGATCCCAAAATCAGTTGCCCCTCTTGTATCCCTAGTGGTATGACCGGCCAAGCTGGCTGTCCGACCAGCCATAGCAGCGGTCTGACCGCCTGTGACAGAGAGGTTCGACAGAAATGGCATTATGAATGTTTGTTAGTTTATTCCTTGAACTTCTTTGATAATTCTTGCTCTCTCTTCACAGCATCCATGCCGCGCAAGAAAATAGTGAGTCATCGAGCTGCTCCCCCATCTTCATCAAAGGGAAAGGCACATATTGAAGAGGAGGTTGAAGACGAAGAAATGAGCGGCAACAGTGACAACAACGATAATAACTATGAAGAGTCAAATGATAACGATGAGGATGAGGACGACACTCCAGATCAAAGTCCTTTTATTGGTCTTGATGTGTCAAGGGTAAAAAGCGAGAAATACACCATGTTAAGGCATATCAACCAATTTTGCTTTCCTAGGAATGCTTCTGAGGGTATGTTCCACACTCTATTCCAACAAGAGGTCTATCACATATATTATGCAAAGAAGTTTGCTAATCATCGATTTGTGAAATGGAGTTACTTGGGACAGAATCCAGTTTACAATGGTCTGTATCGTCTCTTTCGGAATGTGAACTTGGATTCTTTTGTATCTTTGAGATGCAACTTTCATGCCAAGGCAATTCGCCAATTTTATGCTATAGTATATGTGTCCCCTGATCATGACCATCTCATTTGGATGACGGGACAAGATCAGCTAGAAGCTTCCAGGGATGAGTTTCAGAGTGCCTTGAGCTTAGGTGATTCAAGAGAGATTAAAGTACATCTTCAGGAACCTCTTGCTCTCACTTAGGTGGATGAATACTATGATCAAGGAAATCATTTTGTACGCGGAAGAGTAAGTGGTCTTCTCCCTCTTCCTAGCATTATTGATAGGATCATGAGAGCTTCCTTTTTCCCTAGAAGTGAAAATAATAATGAGATACATGGGCATGCTTGGAATGTAGTGAAATTCATTATGGATGGCACTATATTTGATGGGATGGACTTACTAATAAGAGAGATTACCACATCTAAGGGAGATAAGGCCAAAAGCATATACTTTGCTCCCTACATAATGAAGCTCATTCAAAGCAAGATTGATTTTGACTGTCTTTGTGATGTGGAGCATAAAGAGTACAAACCAAGAGATGCTCCACCTCAGGTGCCTCCTCCTCCTACTCCTCTTCAGCCTCAAGGGCAAGGATTGCCTCCTCAAGCACATCCAGGGTAGTAGGCTCCTCAGGAACAAGATCTAGTCATGTAGCTCTTTTTCGTCTTCAATCGAGTTTCAATCACATGGATACAAAAGTTTTATGAAATGCATGAAGTTCAGGTTGAGACTCGAGCCATGGTGGAAGGATTAAACACAAGGTTTGATGTTTTATACTCGAGGGTTACTCATCTGGATGATAGATTCACTGAGTATCAGCAGCAGCAGGCGTCGTTGGTCTATGAGAGGTATGGGCATGGTAGTCATCCTTCTTCCGTTTTTCAGTGTGGTGATCATCCTTCATCGTCGGACGCTCCTCCTCCTTCCTAGATGATCTTGGAGACTTTTTGGTATTTGATGCCAAAGGGGGAGAAGGAATGGTGTTTCAGGAGCTTAGTGTTCTTATTTAGGTCAATAGACCTTGTCTTGTAAGGATAAGCTTAGTTTCATTCTTGTAATATCTTGTGTAAGCTTATTGAACCTTGATTGCTTTTAGACATATTTTGGACACTTGAATGATTTATGACTTGTGTTATGAACTATGCTTTTGTTTGTATCTTTGTCCCAAGTATGTTTATGTTGGATCCTTATTATTGTTGCATGCATATTTAATTCTTATTTTTCATTGTTGTGTTATGCATCCATGGATCCTATATATAGATGAACCTCCGCCAAAATTCATAAAATCCACATATGTGCTTGAATTTCCTTCAAATATTATATGCACATGCTTAGGGGGAGTTTAATCTATATGTTGTGGTTTTGCTAATAGTTGACTCAAATCCTCTTTTGATTCATCGCAAATGAGTTAATTGCTAGCAAAGCTTATCCTAGAGTATACAATTTGTTTGGTACTAAATGTATACTCGAAATTCAACTTTCAATTCCTTATTTGGTGAGGATTGTCATCAATTACCAACAAGGGGGAGATTGAAGAATCTAGATCCACTATTATGTGTTAATGGAGTATTTTGGTAATTAAAGACAATCATCATGTGGACTAATATTTCCATGAGTTGGTGAAATAGGTGAAGTCACATGATGCTAAAGAAAATTGATGGCTCAATGTGTTGAAGGTCATCAAATCAAGTGAGTGGCATCATGTGTTGATGCTTAAGTCAAAAACCCAATCTTGGAGAGGAGTGAATCATCATCCTGAAGCTCCAAGAGAATGTGCAAGGCGAATGTATATATGACTAGCATTAGCTAAGGATGTGTTCTTTGTCATTTCACTGGTCTCGGTGTTTGGTGTAAAGACTGGATTGTAGTATAGGTTGCCATACTATTAAGAGGGGTCTTGACTAGTAGCTTGAGTGTGTCATGTGTTGATAGCTCATTTTGCTCGCTCTAGCTCTCATGAGCATGTTGCCAATATTTGCGAATGTGTTTTGCAAATAGTTGAGGCTTATGCATAATCTTTGTAGCATGTGACTTTAGTTTGCGAATGTGTTTTGCAAATGGTTTAAGTCTATGTACCATATTCGGTAAATGTGTTTTGCAAACTTGTTGAGAATCTCGCCTTCAACCCTTGTTTTCATCTTTGCATCAATTGGCAAATATGTTTTGCAAATTGAGTTGAAGCGAAGTGCGTAATCTGTTTTCGACCTTGTTGGTATTGGGCGGTCTGATCGCACCCCTTTGGGCAGTTTGGCTAGCCCTTGATCGGCCTCACGGTCAGCCTCCCCGGTTAGCATTTTCTAGAGAAGGTGTTTCTCTGGTTTTGGTTGGCTCCTCTGTGGAGCGGTCTGACCGCTCCTCTAGCAGTCTACCCAGTTTGGTCCGGTTGGAACAGCCTCTGTGAGGGCAATCAACCTGGTGGTGTGTCCAACAGCTAGTTTTATAGCCGTTGGAGCTAGGGCGGTCTGTCCGGCCATTGGTTGGCAGTCAGACCGGTTTGCCCTGGTTTTATGAAGATTTTCCTCCAACGGTTAGTTTTCCTTTTGTGGGTATAAATAACCCTTGTGGCTGGTTGTGGAGAGTTTTGCTAGTGCCATTTTCATTTCTTTGAGCAAAGAGCAAGCCCTCTCCTCTCTATTGTGCTTGTGTTGCACTTAATGAGCTTTGAGAGCAAAATCATAGTGCATGTGTTGCATTAGGTGGTTGATTGTGTATCCATTGAGCTTAGACACTTGATTTGTTCAAGTGAGTGTCTTCGACTTGTTACTCTTGGTGTTTGGTGACATCTAGATGGCTCGGAGGAGTTGTGCCGATGATTTTCTCAAAGAACGTTGTGAGAAGACCCAGGTGGTTGTGAGTGGCTTGGTGCTCGCCATCTCCAGAGTGGAGGAAGAGCAACCCCGAGTGGATCGAGGTGTTGGCTTAATTCGTGGAGCCAGTCCAATTCGTTTGGGCTTAAATCAATGTGGATTAGGGGAGACCGGTAAGTCTTCGAACACTACGGTAAAACATCCTTGTGTCATTGTGATTTGCCTTCTTGAGCTTTACTCTATTGCAATTTACATTTATAGAATTAAATTGCTTACATGTACTTGTATGCTTGCTATCATTATCAATAGTTTTAGATTGTTAGTGCACTTAGTCTAGACTAGTTCATTTAGATTTTAATTGAGCAAAACTGAATTGATTTACAATTCCGCATTAGAAATTGGTTTTAGCCTTAAGAGATTTTTAGAAACGACTATTGACCCCCTCTAGTTGGTCCCCTCGGTCTTACAACAAAGGGAGATCGCTCCATCGTGCTTTGACAAATTTGCATTGTAGCCCTGAGAATTTTGTGATGGTTAGTGCTATTTGGCCTTTTCATTAAATGCAATTAAACTGTATGACTTATTTAGCCCCCACATCCTTAAGTCCTAGCTCCGCCCCAACTACTACTGAGAAGGCTATACTAGACTCCTCATCATAGACGGTTCTCTAGAATCCGTCAGTGTTGTAATTATCACACACGGTTTTACCAGCATGACCGTTTATGTTACTGGAACCGTTTGTGATACATAATTATCACAGACGGTTTTTAATAAGAACCATCTGTGATAATTCACAGACGGTTCTAATTAAGAACAGTATGTGATAATTGCAGACGTCATAGATGGTTTTTAATATGAACCGTTTGTGATAATTCACAGACGGTTCTTAACTAGAACCGTATGTGATAATTGCAAATGTCACAGACGATTTTTAATTCAAACCGTCTATGTTAATTGATAGATGGTTCTTAACAAGCACCATCTGCGATAATTGCAGATGTCACAGACGAGTTTTAAATCTGAACCTTTTGTGATAATTCACAGGCAGTTCTTAACAAGAACCTTCTCTAATAATTTTGTATCACAAATGGTTTGTGGTTGGAAGTGTCTGTGATATGTACTGTGTTATTAAATACACCACCCAGCACATCAAGTTAGGCGTCGTCGGGCTCCTTCGTGTCGCGCTTGGCCTAGCAGGACCCCATTGGGGTAGGTTGACCCCATGCCCCGTAATGCCATCTGCGCGAAAGCATACCGCAGATTTGTAAGTGTGCTTTTAGGTGTATTTGTTCTTGGTGATCTAAGGTTAGTATTTGCTTCTAATTATATGCATTATAATTAAGAGAGATGATAGCTAGGTTTAGATCTAGATTTAGATCTAGCTTGGTAGTTTGCTCCAATATAAGAATGGATCTCACTACTCCTAGTCTACTTCAATATATTCTTGTTTGATATATATATTGCTTCATGAATAATACATAGTTAGCTACTTTAGATGGATAATTTAAAGTGTCCATCTATAGTGAATGATATGTGTAAGTGTAATGGCTAGCTAGCTATAGGAGCATTAATCTAATTTAACACTAATTTGTTATATACATAGTGTAGATGGACCGAAGCTGGATGTACATTGAGAACCGTGTAACTGAAGAGTACATTGATGACGTATCTGCTTTTAGAAGAGCTGCCGAGTAGGATATGTTGATGAAGGAGATGAAATTTATGTAATGTCCATGCATTGATTGCGATAATCTGAAGATGTTTACCAACTCAGCGCAGATCGAAGGACACTTGATTCGAAGGGGTTTCAAAAAGGGATATCCATGTTGGATCAGTCATGGTGAAGAGCAGATTATACAGGAAGGTAGTAGCATCGTAGAGGGAGACAACGGTATGCCAAATGTGGATTGTGCTTTCGATGAGGATAGGTCGAACGATGACAATCTAGATCAGATGCTATGTGATGTAGAAGAGAACTATAGTGAGGGAGAGTGTGGTAAATTCGAGGGCTTGATAGAGGACTCAGAGAAACCTTTGTTCCCAGGCTGCAAGCCAGAATACGCAAGATTGTCATCCATACTTGAACTGCTAAAATTGAAAGCAAGCAATGGTTGGTCCGACAAGAGTTTCACAGCATTGTTAGGTCTCCTAGCGGACATCCTTCAAGAGGGAAAACGTGTTGCCCAAAACCACTTACCAAGCCAAGAAGGTTCTTCGTCCATTGGGGATGGAAGTGGAAAGAATACTGTAACATCCCAAAGTGCTGTTACCAAAATAAAATAAAATAAAGTTATTATCTTATTGGATTTTCTGAAATTTTAAGAGTTTTATTGCTTTATTTGAATTTCTGAAGTTTTAAAAGTCAAAATTTAAATTTTATTTGAAGTTCTTGAAGTTTTATTTGGTTTAATCTGAAAAATAAAAATTAAATTAAATTCTCAAATTTTCTGGAAATTTAAAAGCTTTTTCCTAAGTATCTTAAAGCCAAAATAATTTATTTGCAAAATTAAAAGCCAACTTTAAGTTGGAAATAATTTTATTAAGTCCAAAAATAAATAAGGGAATTTCTGTGAATTTTTCCATAATTTTTGGGAATTATTTGCTATTTTCTAAAGCTTCAATGAATTAACTGAATTAATTTAATAGCTAAAACAATTTAAAACCCTAACTCGCTTTTGGGCCGAAACCCATTGTGCAGCCCAGCCCATTTCTCCTTTCTAGCCCACCCACACAACCCTTCTTCAAGTCGTGACCATCGGATTGAAATCCGACGGCCCACAATCACCCCGCCCCTTTTTTTCCACTCGCGCCCGTGCGTTAAGCGATCCAACACGTGATAGCCATTGGATCTAAAATCGACAGTCAAGATCTCGCGTGACCTTCGGCAGCCCGAACAGCACAATGTCGGTGGACAGTCTGATCTAAAATAGACAGCCAGATCTTGGCGTCACTTTCGGAGGCCCAAACCTCTCCACCAACCCCGATCGTCCGATTTGAATCGGACGGCCAGCATGTCATCGCGCCCTCTCTTTCTCTCTCTCTTCTTCTCATCTGCGCCATTGGATCAACATCCAATAGCCACCGCGACTTCTTCTTCCCCGCGCCCGTCTTCCCCGCGCAGCCGCACGCCTCCGCCATCCCCGCGTCATGGAGCTCATCAACGCCGCCATTTCCGCCTTCTTTCTTCACACGGAGATGCGCATTAACGCCCGTGAGTCTCGCAGCCCCCACTCCGCCCTTGATCCCCTCTCTTCGCGCTGGTTTCGCCCGGTTCGTCCGCGCGCCTAACCGCCGCCGTGATCCCCGCCACCACGATCTCCTCGCCCCGTCCTCCCCATGGCCTATAAAGGGGAGCACCGTGTGCGCCATCCTTTACCCATTTCCCTCCTCCCCTCTTGGCATCATCGTATTTCGCGGTTGAAGACCTTCGGCTGGGCGCCCTTTCTTCCCCGTCTCTGGCGCCGCCCAAGCCGCACCGCCCCCGTCGACCACACGTTCGGCACCGCAACCACCTCGCTATCCCCGTGCGCGCGCCAGCTTCGTCGGAGGGCCACCCAAAAGCCGCCGCCTCGTTGACCCCAAAACCGCTGCTGCCAAAGTCCTCGCCACCGGCGATCCCTCTGTGTCATCGCGCGTCTAAGGTGAGCCTTAGGTTCGTGGGACTCTCCTCTACCCAATAGTGCCCTCGTCGACCGCCGCCGTGCCGTCCACCGCCGGCGACCCTAGGACCGAGCGCCCGCTGGCCATGTGCCACCGTGGCCTTGCCACCTCACGGCCACATCGTCGCCTGGTCCATGTGGCGCATGCACATCACTGCCCAGTCAACGCCCGTGTGGCCGGTCCACCGCACTAGCTCGCCCTCGGCTCGGTGGAATTAGTCCACCGTTGTAACAGCCCTAACTTAGGGTTTGTATTTCAAATGTAAAATTTTGAGGAGAAATAAAAACTTTTGTTGTCTCTTCAAATCATTTGAAAGTTTCTACATTTTTCCTTAGCAATTTCCATTTTCTAGAATTAAATTCTTGTGAATGGAAATTGTTGTCAGCAAATTCTTAGCCTTCAAACTTGTGATCATACCCTAGGAATATTTTTCTTAGCATCTTGATCATCCTATCTACCTCCCTGAATTATTTCACAATTTTTAGATTTTATTTGCTATTTCAAATGGCCAAGTCAAGCTAGTTGAAAATCTGGTCAAACCCTAGGTCAGCATGCTTGTGAATTTTCTGCAGAACTTTTCAGTGCATAAAAAGTTCTGGAAAATTTATGCAAGGTTGATATCTGTCTCAAGTAGCTACCATAAAAATTTCGGAATTTTTGGAGCTCGGGAACTATCTCTAAAATTCCTAAACTCTCTCAGCTTTTAAACTCAAAATCAGAAATCACTGTTTGTCGGGCTCGAACCCGAGCCCGACTCAAATCAGACCGCACCACTTGGCTCGGTCGCGTCAACTAATCGCACCGCCCGAGTCCAATCGATCGTGATCGTCCGATGCAAATCGAACGATCCACGTCGCGTGCGCAACCGACCTGTCCGAATGCATACACCAATCTCAGCCGTCCATTTCAGATCCAACGGTCGGTGCGATCCTGATCAAGTCAAACCACCGGTTCGCACCGCCGTCGATCGGCCGGCGGTGGACCCTACCGCCGATTCGCCTCGTCTTCTCCGCACCTCACCGGGCTCGCGGCGTCGCGCATGGGTGCCACGTACCTCGCCGCGCCACCTATTTGCCCTCGTGTCCGTCCGTGGAGCATCGCGAGCTTTATAACCTCACCGCACTCATTCATTCATCGTTTCTTCGCTCTCTCACTTTCTCGCCCGCTTCTGCTTTTTGGCGAAGAGGTCGAAGGTAGCGCCGCGTGTTAGCGCCGCCTTGATTCCGCAACCACGCCACCGTGATCCACGCCGACGCCGCTCCATTTTGCCCAACCCGGGTCCTTGGCGTCCAGTGGATCACCAGGGGCGGTATCGTCGTCTCCGCCTCCGGCGATCTCGGCCCCGCGAGCTCGTTTGTGATCTGGTGAGTTTCTAGCTCCGCCAACTAGTCCCTTAGGATCGCACTGATGCACTGAATCTAACGGTGGGCTTGTTTCTGCCTTTTGTGCATCGTTGCGGGCGTGCGACCAATTCTTCTCCAAGCTCGGTTTTCCGCCGCCGTGGAAATTCCGGCCACCTCAGGCTTTCTTCGTCGGCGTTATCGTGTGCTTCTTGCTCCTGGTGTTGAGGCGAAGCTTAAGCACACCTTCCGGAGTCTTCTAGAAGCTTGTCGCGTCCTCTCCACGGAAGCCGCATCTTCTTCTCCGCCTCCGTTCGCCGCCAGCTCGCCGCCGGCATCCCCGTGGGTCCGCGTCACCGTCATCGAGTTCGTGAGATCTTCGCGAACCCGAAGGTATCACTCACTCGCCCAGAAACCCTCTGGTTAGCAAGTTCAGTTGCGCGGCCGCGCCGCCGTCCCCGTGCGCGCCGGTGAGCCGCCGGTGGAGTTAGTTTAGCGCTAATCTTGTTTAGCCTGAGTCTCTGACTTGTGGGCCCTCTCTGTTTAATCGCGTTTAGAAATCCTTTAATCCAGCCCGTTATGTTTTCTCTTAGTCACTGCCATGTGGGTCCATGCTGTCAGTTAGGGCTGTGTAGCTCTGGTTATACGTTTTCTCGTCGGAAGCGATTTTTACGTGTGTATATGTTAGAAGTACACCTTGATAAGCGAAGACGTATTCTTAGAATACGCCGACGTCACCTTCGTGGCGATGCTCGTCAAGACCTTTATTGGGCCATTGTCGATGGCAGGGGCTAGCTGGTGTGGTGCGAAATGGAATTAGTGCATTATAGATTTGGTAATGATTTAGTATTTCGTTTATGTTTTCATTGGTCATTAATTCTATTAAACTTGTAAAATGCATAACTAATTCAATTTTTATCTAAATCGCATGAATCCAGAGGTTGTTAATTTTCATTTCAAATGTATTATTTACTAAAATTAGTTTCATCCATGTCTCTGTAGCAAAAATCTGTTAATTAATAAAATGATGTCTTATGTATCTTCTAAATTAGAAAATGTATATCTCTTTCAATATTTGTCCAAATCCAGTGAAACCAATTTTGTAATTTGTCATTTTTAATGTACTAATTATTAGGATAGGTTTTATACACTGTTTCTGTTCATGAAAATTCGTTAAGTAATTAACTAGTGTTTTGATGTGTTTTTAGCTTAGGAAATTCATAGAAAATTCTTAATAACTTAAAATGAATTGTTCTCTGTTTCTGAAATTTTGTGATATCATGCTTAAGCTGCTGTATGAGTTTTAGCATGTTTGTTTGTTGTTGCATGTTTGAGTTTTGTCGGTGTTATTCGTTCTTATTCGCTGTTTTGTTCAATCGTTAGGATTCGATATTTGCGGCAACCCTGAGAACGACCCTCCGCAACAAATTGAGCAACAGCAGCCAGGCAATCAGTTTGATCATGTTTATCCCAGTATTTTAAAGTCTAATATTTTGTTTCAACTGTATGTATGCATCGCTTAATTTGTGTTAAATTGGTTAGTTAATCCTTTAGATGCATAATCTGTAGGCAAATGATCATCCTCTACTACCTGAGCCTAGGTTATTTGCTGTGATTAGAGATCGCTGGATGATTTCTTGTCACTTAGTAGATCCGGGTCAACTTGCTTAGACATGCTTAGCTATCGGTAGAACTGGGCGGTTATCGACTTTAGTCGGTAACCTTGATCACACAAAATCTACTATAACTTTATGTTTCAGCATTTTTGCTATGTTTAATTGCAAAACTAAAATCGAAAACAAAATGATTTAGACTTGGGCACAATGGTAAGACTGGTGTGATCTGTTGGGTGTGGTGGAAAGGTGCCCAGTCGATTAAGGACCGAGTTACTTGCGCCACCGTCTTCGAGCATTTTGCGTGCTAACCACACTAGAGTATATGGGACCTCTCTTGACCTAGTACTTTGGCGTGTATTGGCTCGGGTCGCAGGAGGTCGCGGGAGGGATGGAGGTGGGAGCATGGTAGTTGTCCAAAAGCTTTATCCCGAGTGGGTAGTTGTCTTTTCGGCTTTACCATGTAGCGTATGGGTTTCTATCCATACGAGCGGCTCGTAGTTGATACACAATATTGGAAAAGTCTCGTAGGACTTAGTGTGCAAATATACCTTGGAAGTGTGCTTTGGCTTAAAGCGATGCGAAGTGTGGGTACATTGGTACACCTGCAGGTTAAAACTATTCGAATAGCCTCGTCCTAGGTTATGGACACGCTCGGATACGCCCCGTAAGAACTAGACTGCAACATTTAAAATTAAAATTTGATGGGTGGTACGAATCTGGGATTCGTGCTATTGTTGTAGTGACTATTGGGATAGTCACTTCTAGGATGTTTTATCTCTATTCTTTTGTATTATTATCCGCATCGTTATTTCAATCTTAAAATGAATTGCAAACTTGCCTTTAAAGCTGTATTACATTATTGCAAATAAAGTTGGCTTTATGCAAATAAAACATATGGACTCCACCAAATAAGCCTGCATGTAGCTTATGAACAGGTCTGCTAGTTCACACGTCAGTCTTGCGGGTACAAAGACAATCTTTGTACTCGGTGCTTTGCTTAATGTTTTTATTGCAGAGGAAGAAGGTGAGCCCCAAGGGCCTCACTTCGTGAGTCATGTTGCCGTTCGTGGGCGACTAGACTTGGCGGTCCTCGGATGCCTTGTGGGTTGGAGGCACGCGATTGGCTTTGTTTATAGCCATCTTATGGCACTTTTGCTTCATTGTCGTTCTTGTTTATTTTTGTATCTTGTGGCACATCGGCCTCTCATGCGTAATAACTCTACTATTTGTTTATCTTCCGTTTGGAAGTGTGGTGTTTGGACTCTATGTTTGGAATGGAGTTGATGTCTAATTTTGTAACGAGGTGTGTATCTTGCTTTCAGGAAGTATACATATCTCGAGGATCGATTATTTGATTTGTGATGCTAGGACCGTAAGGTTGGTTGTCGGGACCAAAATACATTTCAGAACCCTCTGTGTATTCGAACTAGTCCCGGATCGAGCTAGCTCACACAGGAAACAATGATGAAATACCATCCATTTATTCAATTTAACTAAAAGATCTCGAGTAACAAATAATAATAATAATCGGACCTTATGGTCAACGTTTACTTAACTTGCCACGCAGGGCTAAAGAAACAAATGAACTCTTGCAGCGGAACGAAACTCTTCAAAAGGCCAATCAACATGCCCACAGGCAATCGAGTGGAGAAACGCATCCTAATCCGCAAAACCTTCATGATCTTCCTGGTAGAACTCTTTGGCAGCTTGGTATTCTTCCTCTACTGCTGATCAAACAGAGGGCGCAAAGCCATGAGTACTTTGAATGTACTCAGCAAGCCGTGGGGAAATGTATGCAAATAATATTCATGCAGGGCTGGAACAAAGGCTAGCTGTGTGGCTCTTTTGCATAAAACAGCATTTACAATAAATACAATAATTAGATTGAAATGCGTAATTGAAAACAATAATAAATAATTAAACACTTTCTTTGAAACAACTAGTGAACTTCCCATTCACTCCCAACCAAACCAAAGATAAGTGAATTCCCCATTCACCAATCGACACAACCCACCAAGTGAATGACCTATTCACCAAACGAACATTATATTCATCAAGTGAACTTCCCATCCACACTCCGACACATTTTTAAAGAAACTCTATCTCCCGTGTGAAATCCCCAGGCACGTCCATAACCGCGGACACGGCTACTCGAATAGTTTTACACTCTGCAGAGGTTGTACAGCTTGACCCACAAGAGATAGATCAACTTATAATGTCCGCTTAACACACTCCGAGGGTGTGCGACTAAGTGATCATCACAAGGCTTTACAAAGCTCCTTCTTAACCCGATTACGCGCTAAGGATTCAACATCAATGTCTTTCCGACTGACGGGGCCCCCTCTTGCGCCACCGTGAGAATACGTTTCCCGTAACCACGCTTTACACGACAGAACCGAAATTAAGACATTGCTAATTAATCAGCCAGGTCCGTCCCATACCAGACATGTGGTTGTACGGTTAAGGCCCAGTTCAATGGCGCACAAGATTAAGTCCTTGACAAGTTACTCAGGCGAGACTACCACAAACCCACAACATGTTCCATCCACATCCTCCCTATCCACCAACCACTGCTTGGCGAAAACCATTTTGTTTAACCAACACCCATGACTAACCCCATCATGGTACACAAGTTTTAGCAACAGTGGCTCACCACCACGATTCCATAAATCATTAAGTCAAAATTGATTATTAAGACACATGTGATGACAAACCCATCGTAACTAAGCAAGGCTAAGCATATGTACGATACCCATGTTGGCAATACAAATATGTCCAACTAAAATTACCCACGCTAAGGTGACAAATGATTCATGGCATTCAAATTATCAATGGAGGCATAATGACAATAGGCAATAACTAATCCCAGAATAATTTATATAAAGATAGCATGCAGTTGTATAAAACAATATACTTTTGAAATCATTGGTTCAATATGATCAAAGGACCACGACTTGCCTTGGAATAAATCCAGTGATTGATCTTGATCTTGGTATGATACTCCTTGCTCGAAGCTTCCCGAAGTATCGACGTCTATTCGCAAAACAAGCAAATAACACAAATAAATAAATAACAGAGAGAAAACAAACTCCAAAAATTAAATAAAAAACTCAGATAAATAGATCTTGAATTTAGACAGATTTAGGAATTTGAATGGACTCAATCGGAGTTCGGATGCAAAAGATATGAGCTCTGGAAGATTGAAATCCATGAAATAACCCTAAAAAGGATTTTCTGGAATTTCGAGATTTACTTTTCTACTCGAAAATCGACTTATGACCTTGACATGACGTCGTAGAGACGATCGGATGGATGAAAACAACCTGACAAGTGGGCCCCACTTGGCAGAGAGTAGGTGCACGGTGGACTTGGTCCATGGACCTTAGGCTCGGGTGGGGGTTTTAGGTGTGCCATGTGGCTGATGACCAGGAGATTGACAAGGCTGCCACCTAAGCAAATAAGAGGAGGTGGCACCGAGGTGGAGATGAAGTGGAGGCCACATCAGCAGAGAGAGGAACCGAAGGGAGGGAGAGACAGAGGCCATGGCCGGCGATCTGGAGCTTGGCGTCGAGGGCGAACGGAGGCGAGGGAGACCTAGCAAGGTGGCAAAACGGGATCCCACGGTCAAGGCGGAGCACCTGGAGGCGGTGGCTTGGCCAGGGCGGTGGCGGTTCGTCGGCGGCAGCGACAATGGCGGCGGCGAGCTCACGGGTGATGGTGACGATGAAGAAGCAAAGGCGCCCGAGGAGACTAGAGGCGAGCACCGGCTTGGGAAGGCGACGAGGATCACCGGGAGCACCTCCAGGAGGCTGGTGGTCAAGTGAATCGATGGCGACAAAGAGACAACCGGCGATGGAGAAGATGGCCGGCGATGACGACTCGGCGGCGGAAAAGACAAAAGGGAGGTGGGGATTGGATGAGATTAACTCGAGCACATGATGACACGCTCAAGTCGGCAAAGACGCTCACCGAGAGTAGATCGAAAAGTGGCGGCGGCGGGTCTCGGTGGCCAAAACGAAACGACACCTCGGGGATCCTCGAGAGAAAGAATGGCGTCACGATGTATACCACGTTGATGCGAACCGCGGACGAAGACGGCACGGCTTGGGAGGACCGACGATGAAGAATTCGGCGTTGAATCGGCCGGTGGCGCTCGGTTCTTCGACAAAATCCGACAACACCAAGATGAACTTGGGGCCGGGAGTTTAGGGTTTCGAGAGAGGTGGCGCGCGGAGGCTTTGACGCGTTGCGGCCCTTATATAGTGTCGGATGGGAGGAATCCCGGAGGAGCACGGCGCGGCCAACGTCCGGAGCCGGACTCAACTCGGCGCGGAGGAAGAAGGAGATGAGGTGGCAACAAGGGCGGGCCGCGGCCGAGAAACAAAAGAAGGAGGAGAGGCGCGCTCGGTGAAGTGCGAAAGGGCAAAGGCCGAGTGGGATGGGCGAATGTGAAGAGGATGGGCTGGGATCAAAGGATTCGCCCAAACAGACTCGAGATTTATTATTAGGTTTTCTTTTAGAAAATAGTGAAAATCCAAATAGCAAATAGAAAATAGCAAATGCACTCGGAAAAATTCTAGAAAATTCTAGAAAATATATCCAAGCACATAGAACCCAAATAAAATAATTTTGATAATAGTTGATGTTGACATTAATCACATTAAATTGTTTTTGAACTCTGAAAATTCATATTAAGCTTTTTAATTTACCAGAAAAATCCAAATGGTTCTTTTTTCTTTTAAAACTTCAAAACAGACCAAATTTTTGGGATGTTACAAACCTACCCCCCTTAAAAGGGAATCTCGTCCCCGAGATTCGGGCTGACTAAGGAATAGGTTCTGACGCAGGTCTAACCTGAAGACTTACCAGAGGCGACATTCTGAACTGCTTGTGCTCCTTCTGCAATGACATGGTTCAGTCTTCCTCTTGAGGCAGTTGATGGGGTCCTGGTAGCTTGATTCGAGTCCGAGGCACTCCTCTTCCCGCTCACGGCAAAGAAGTCTGGTGGTGTTGGTCCCAAATTGAAAGGAACTGGTGTCAGACCTCGCTTCTGCGGACACTTGTTTGCATAATGACCTGTCTGGTGGCAATTGAAACATTGAACTCCTGCAGCATAATTGGGGTTTCCCTGAGATTGACTATTGTTGCTTTGTTGTTGGCGTTGGGTATCCTGTGTTTCTGCATGAGACACTGTATGCGGGGTTCGAATCCAACAGATGAATTAATGGGACGAAAAGGTCGCCGAGCATTGGTTTTGGCTCTGCGGTGATTCGATGAACTCCGTGTTGTATCATCTTCCTTTGCGAGATTCGCCTAACTCACGACGAGAATCTTCTATGAGTACGGCTTTATCAACCATATCTTTGAAATCCACATAATCATTTCCAACCACTTGCGCTTCAAGCGGGGTTGAGTCCGCTTGAATCGCTTCGACGTGCATTATCTGTAGCAACATCTTACGGAGCATAGCGAAAGTTGAGTGAACTTGTTGAGATATTCACCCAAAGACATGTTTCCTTCTGTAGTTCACGAAATTCATTCTTCTTCATTTCCACTATACCATCTGGAACATGGGCTTGACGGCGGTTGAAAATTCCTCCCAAGTGATAGCGTGAGAGTTCCCATGAGTCGGTGTAGTTCTCCCCATTCTGCATTGTACCTTCCAATTGATGTGAAGCATAAAGAACTTTCTCATGATCATTGCATTGAGCAATTGCGAGCTTTTTCTCTACTGAACGAAGCCAATCTTCTGCGTCCAAAGGTTCTAACGAATGAGAAAACGTAGGTGGACGAGTCCTCATAAACTCTGATAACTTGGAATGATGATGAACTGGCGGCGGAACAGCTGCTGCTTGATTATTCTGACCATTCTGACTGTTTTGGTTCAACAAGTTGACTATTGCAGCGGCGGTTTGACTTTGCTGTGTCATCATAGCGTTCATGTTCTGCATCATTGCACTCATGAATTGTGTCTGAGCTGCTAGAAGTTGTGCCATGTTGGGCTCTGCGGCTCCAGGGGCTGGTGTGTAACAGCCCTAACTTAGGGTTTGTATTTCAAATGTAAAATTTTGAGGAGAAATAAAAACTTTTGTTGTCTCTTCAAATCATTTGAAAGTTCCTACATTTTTCCCTAGCAATTTCCATTTTCTAGAATTAAACTCTTGTGAATGGAGATTGTTGTCAGCTAATTCTTAGCCTTCAAACTTTGATCATCCTCTGAAACTATTTTTCCTAGCATCTTGATCATCCTATCTACCTCCTGAATTATTTCACAATTTTTAGATTTTGTTTGCTATTTCAAATGGCCAAGTCAACTCTGTTTGAAATCTGGTCAAACTCCTGTACAGCAGCTTGTGAATTTTCTCTAGAACAATGCAGTGCATAAAAGTTCTGGAAAAATTATACAAGGTTGTCCTCTGTCCCTAGTAGCTACCATAAAAATTTCGAAATTTTTGGAGCTCAGGAGCTATCTCTAAAAATTCCCAAACCTTCTCTGTCTTTTAAATCAAATTCTAAAGTATCTTGTTCCTCGGGCCAACCCAACTCGGGCTCGAGTCCGACCAGCGCCACTTGACTCGGTCGCGTCAACTATCTGCACGCGCGAGTCCACTTGATCGTGACCGTCCGATGCAAATCGAACGATCCACGCCAGCGTCGCAACCGACTGTCCGAATGCATACATCAATCTCGACCGTCCATCTCGGATCCAGCGGTCGGAGCGATTCGAACCGAGCCAAACCTCCGGTTCGCACCGCTTCGTCCGTCGGCCGCGGTGGACCCTACCGTCGAGTCCACCGCGTCTTCTCCGCACCTCACCGGAGTTCGCGGCGTCGCGCGCATGCTTGCCACGTACCTCGCCACGCCACCTATTTGCCCTCGTGTGCGTCGTGGAGCATCGCGAGCTTCATAACCTCACCGCACTCATTCGGTCCATCGTGTCCTTCGCTCTCTCACCTTCTCGCCCAAATTTTCCTCTCGGCGGAGAAGAACTTCGAGCGTAGCGCCGCCGTTTCGAGCCGCCCTTGAGCGGCGATCGCGACGGTCGTGTTCCTCTCGCCTCGCCGCCTCCATTTTGCCTATTCCGGTCCTTGGCGTCCGGTGGATCACCGGGCGGTATCGTCGTCTCGCCTCGGCGATCTCGGCCCGCGAGCTTGCTAGCGTTACGGTGAGTCTCAAGCCTCGGCGTTTGGTTCCACTTGATCGCAATGCTCCACCGATGCTCACGGTGGGTTCGTTTACGTCTTTGGTGCATCGTGGAAGCCGTGCGACCGATTTTTCTCCGAGCTCGGTGTTTCGCGCGCGTGGTGATTCCGCCGCCTCGGACCTCCTTCGTCGCCATCATCTTGTGCTTATTGTTCACGGGATCAAGGCGGAGCCGTGGCGCACCTTCGGAGTCTTCGAAGCCCGTAGCGTCTTCTCCGCGAGCACCGCATCTTCTTCTCCGCCTCCGTTCGCCGCCAGCTCGCCGCCGGCATTCCCGTGACTCCGCGTCACCGTCATCGAGTTCGCGAGGTCCTTGCGAACCCGAAGGTACCACTCTTTCGCCCAGAAACCTCCTGGTTTGCTAGATCGATTGCGCGGCCGCGCCACCGTGCCCGTGCTCGCCGGTGAACCGCCGGTGATGATTTGTTTGACTCTAATCATGTCTACCTTGAGTCTCTGTCTTGTGGGCCCTTGCGGTTAATCGCGTTTAGAAATCGTTTAATCCAACCGTTGCATTTCGCTTTGAGTCTCTGTCATGTGGGCCCGGAATGTCAGTTAGGGTTTGTGTAGTTTCCTTAATGCGTTTTCTCTGTTGGGAAGCGTATTTCTCTGTGTTGGTATGTTAGGTTTGCACTTTGGTAAGCCGAAGACGTATTCTTAGAATACGCCTTCGACGTCACTTTCGTGGGCGGCCGTTAGTCAAGATTTTCGCGGCCCGCTTGTCGATGTCCGGGCTAGATAGCTGTGGGTAGAAAAAGGATTTAATGCTTTAGTATTTCTGTAATATGTTTTCTGTTGCACTGTTAATTCATTTAAACTTAGAAAATGCATAACTAATTCAATTTTTATCCAAATTGCATGAATCCGGTGCTGTTTATTTTCATTTCAAATGTATTATTTACTAAAATTAGTTTCATCCATGTCTCTGTAGCAAAAATCTGTTAATTAATAAAATGATGTTTTATGTATCTTCTAGATTAGAAAATGCATATCTCTTTCAATATTTGTCCAAATCCAGTGAAACCAATTTTGTAATTTGTCATTTTAATGTACTAATTATTAGGATAGGTTATATACACTGTTTCTGTTCATGAAAATTTGTTAAGTAATTAACTAGTGTCTTGTTGTGTTTTTAGCCTAGAAAATTCATAGGAAATTGCTAATAACTTAAAATGATTTGTTCCTGTTTTTAAAATTTTGTTATTTCATGCTTAGGTTGCTGTATGAGTTTTGGCTTGTTTTGGTGTTGTTGTATGTTTGAGTTTTGTCGGTGTTATTCGTTCTTATTTGCTGTTATGTTCGATCGTTAGGCTTCGATATTTGCGGCAACCCTGAGGACGATCCTCCGCAGCATATTGAGCAACAGACATCCGGGCAAGCGCTTTGATCATGTTTAATCCCAGATATTTTAAAGATTAATATTTTGTTTCAATTTGTATGTATGCATTGCTTAATTTGTGTTAAATTGATTAGTTAAATCAGTAGTGCATATCCTGTAGCCAAAATATTGATCTCTACTACCGAGCCTAGGTTATTTCTTTGTGATTAGAGATCGCTGGATGATCTCTTGTCACTTAGTAGATCCGGGTCAACTTGCTTAGACATGCTTAGCTATCGGTAGAACTGGGCGGTTATCGACTTTAGTCGGTAACCTCGATCACACAAAATTTACTACAACTTTATGTTTCAGCATTTTGCTATGCTTACTTGCAAAACTAAAACCAAAAACAAAAATGATTTAGACGCGGGCACAATGGTAAGATTGGTGTGATCTTTTGGGTGTGACTGGAAAGGTGCCCGGGTCAATTAAGGACCGAACATCTTGTGAGTTTTTGTTATCCAGGCATTTCGGCGTGCTAACCACACTAGAGGGTATGGGACCTCTCTTGACCTAGTACTTTGGCGTGTATTGGTCCCGGGTCACAGGAGGTCGCAGGAGGGACGGAGGTGGGAGCATGGTAGTTGTCCGAAAAGCTTTATCCTGAGTGGGTAGTTGTCTTTTCGGCTTTACCATGTAAGCGTATGGTGTTTCTACCCATACGAGCGGCTCGGGTTGATACACAATATTGGAAACAGTCTCGTAGGACTTAGTCAGTGCGGCATACCTTCGAAGTGTGCTTTGGCTTAAAGGCGATCCGAGGTGTGGGTACATTGGTACACCTGCGAGGTTAAAACTATTCGAATAGCCTCGTCCTAGGTGATGGACACGCTTGGGTAAGCTTATCGAGAGTTAGACTACAACATTTAAATTAAAACTTGATGGGTGGTGCGAATGCGGGATTCGTGCTATTGTTGTGGTGACTATTGGGATAGTCACTTCTAGGTTGTTTATCTTTCGCTTTTGTTATTACTATCCTTCTTTGTTATTTCAATCTTAAAAATGAATTGCAAACTTGCCTTTAAAATCAGATTACCTTATTGCAAATGAAAATTGGCTTTATGCAAATGAAACATATGGCCTCCACCGCACAAGCTGCATGTAGCTTATGAGCAGTCCGCTAGTCCACACGTCGATCTTGCGGGTACAAAGACAATCTTTGTACTCGGTGCTTTGCTTAATGTTTTGTTGCGAGAGGAAGAAGGTGAGCCTCGGGGTCCTCACTTCGTGAGTGTCTTTGTCGCCGTGGGTGACGACTAGTCTTGGCGGTCCTGGTCGGATGCCTTGTGGGTTGAAGGCACACCGATTGGCTTTGTTTATAGCCATCTTATGGCACTTTTGCTTCCGCTGTCTTTTTGTTGTTATTTGTGTATCTTGTGGCGATCGGCCATTATGCATAATATTGTTACTATTTGTTTATCTTCCGTTTGGAAGTGTGGTGTTTGGACTCTATGTGTGGAATGGAGTTGATGTCTAATTTTGTACCGGTGTGTGTATCTTGCTTTAGGGAAGTATACATATCTCGAGGATCGCTTTATTTGATTTGTGATGCTAGGACCGGTGGTTGGTTAAGCATTACAAACCAAATAAACTGGAATCCTCACAAAGTTGGTATCGAGCCATTACGACCGTAGTAACCCAAGCATAGTCGTCCTTATGGTATTTTGAAAGTCTTATTTTCAAATTATAAAAAGGTTTATGAAAACCTAGGCAGATTCTCAGATTTTACTCCTTACCTATCTTAGCCTTCTACTCTCATCTTACTCTAATTTAAGTTTTGAAACTTGGTTTCTCTCTTCACCTTTCAAAAGATAGTTACTACCTGGTGGAATTAGTTTGGGAGAACCATGAAGTTTAATCCAACTAAAACTTGTGGGGATAATAGGGTAAGATGTAAAGGGAGTAGTTATGTGTCTGATTTTGCTGGTCGAACTTTATCCTGCCTTGTGTTTGTTTCTGGACTGCTTTCATGAATTTTGGGCTTTCTTGCTCTTAAATTTGTTGCTAACTTGTCTTAGTAAAGCAGATGGCCGGAGAACGCGTAGTAGTCGCAGTGGTCATGATGAGGAGCTTCCCCTCCTCCGACCATGGTGAGGTTCTCGCCGATCGAGCGAAACCGCATGGACCAGACGCGCATCTTGGAGGTTATTGCTAGGAATACCTCCACTCCTGCCGTGGTGGCGGCCACGGACTCGCGGGGACTTGCGAGTTCCTCCGTCGCACCGCCGACTTTCTCCCGCTCGAGGACCCTCTCGATGCGGATGATTGGCTGCGCATGGTTGAGCGAAAGCTCAACATAGCTCGATGCGAGCGCAGATAAGGCACTCTTCGCGTCCCACCGGCTTGAGGGCGGCACTCTCATGGTGGGAGAACTATCTCGCCATGCGGCCCGCGAGCCATGTGGTCGCGTGGGAGGAGTTCCGTCGACTTTTCGTCGGGCCCACATCCCGGATGGCCCGATGAAGTGAAGAAAAGGAGTTCCTCGCGCTCAAGCAAGGGCGCAAATCGTGACGGAGTACCTTACGAGTTCAATCATCCGGCTCGTTATGCTCGGAGAGGTGGCCTCGGATGAGGCTAGCGAGAGAAGTTTATGGATGGCTTGTCAGAGAGCCGCAGGACAAGCTATCCATTGTGGACTTCTCGGACTTTCGTGCCTTGGTAGATAAGGCAATTGTTGCCGAGCATAAGGCAAAGGCGCTGGCGAGTCCCGCAGCGCAAATGGGAGCGCATCGGTCTACTCACACCACCTCGTTCGTCCTCGGTGGGCGGCACGATGGCCGTTCTTTTGCTCCACCGGCGCCGAGACCATCTGCACCACTCCTCGCCCACCGCAGCGTGTTTCACCACGCGCTGCGATCCAGCAGCGAGCGGTCTCGCAATCCGGCGGCCGAGGTGATTTGTTTTATTGCCACAACAAGGGCCATTATGCGAATGCTCGCCTCGAGTGTTGCAGCGGCCCCTCGTCCTAATGGAGGACGCGGGGGAGGAGCGGTCACCGCGACGTAAGATTATTCGAAGACCGAGTGCGGCGGTCGAGTGAACCACCTTTCACCGAGGAGGCTCGGAGGCGCGGATGTCGTGATTGGTACACTTCTTGTTAATTCTCGTCCCGCCGCAGTATTATTTGATTCGAGCATCGCATTCTTTTATTTCAAGATCATTTGCTGCTGTTAGTGATCTTCGCCGTGTTCCTTTGGGAGTTCCGTTGCTCATCCGCTCTCCGGATCGGAAATGAGAGCCGAGCTTGATGTCGGGGCGTTCCTATCATAGTCCAAGGAGTGGGGTTTTAGCAAATCTTATCTGCCGCCCGATTCGTGAGTCGGATGTGATTCTTGGCATGGATTGGTTGTCCCAACATTTGGGGCAAATCGATTGTGCCGGGAAGATTGTCTATCTTACCAACCCTTCCGTGAGCAAGTCGGGTTTCGCCACAACCGGGGCCCATGTCTATGTGCATTAGAAGCAAAGCCACCTTGCAAATTCAAGATGTTCCCATAGTATCGACTTTGTGGATGTCTTTCCAAGATTTGCACAGGATGCCTCGGTTCGAGATCCGAGTTTGCCATCGAGTTCTTTGCCGTGCATCGCCCGATTTCAAGGCGCCGTGTCGGATGCCTCCCAATGAGCTAGAAGAATTGAAGAAGCGGCTTGGCGAGCTCCAAGCAAAGGGTTTCATCCGTCCCCAGTTCATCTCCTTGGGGTTGTCCGGTAATCTTTGTGAAGAAGAAGGACAAGACTTTGCGCATGTGTGTTGATTACCGTCCTCTCAATGAGGTGACGGTGAAGAACAAATATCCTCTGCCCGCATTGATGATCTTTTGACCGTTATGTCCGAGCTCGGTGTTCTCAAGATTGATCCGAGATCGGGCTATCATCAAGTCCGGATCGTGTGAGGATATTCGAAGACGGCTTTCACTACTCGTTATGGCTGCATGAGTACACCGTCATGTCTTCGGTTTGACCAATGCTCCAGCGTTGTTCATGAACCTTATGAATTTCAGTATTCATGGAGTATTTGGACAAATTGGTGGTGGTTTTTATTGATGACATTCTTATCTATTCCAAGATCAAGCGAGCATCTTGAGCATCTCAAGATTGTTTTGGGCAAGTTATGGAGCATCACCGTGTATGCGAGTTCAAAGAAATGTGAGTTCGTTGAAGGAAGTAGCATTTTGGGCCATGTTCTTTCAAATGGAGGCATAGTCAGGATCCCAAAGAAAGTCGGCGATGTTCTATCTTGGGGCCACCAAGTCGATCCATCGATGTGCGGAGTTTTCTTGGTTTAGCCGGCTACTATCGCCGCTTTATCGAGAACTTCTCCAAGATCGCAGCCGATGACCGAATTGCTCAAGAAGGACAAGAAGTTTGTATGGTCCTCTGCTTGTGATGAGAGCTTTGGGAGCTCAGCGGCGATTGACTTCACTCAGTCCTTACTCTTCCCGATATCCACAAGAGCTTCGATATTTATTATGATGCCTCTCGTCGGGGACTCTGGATGTGTTCTTATGCAGAAGGCAAGGCGGTTGCCTATGCATCTAGGCGGTGAGGCCTCATGAGCTCAATTATCCCACCCATGATTTAGAGCTTGCTGCAGAGTTCATGCACTCAAGATTTGGCGGCATTATTTGATCGGAAACACCGTGAGGTGTATTCACCACAAGAGTTTGAAATACTTGTTCACTCGGCCAGATCTGAACCTCGAGCAGAGAGATGGCTAGAATTGATCAAAGATTATGACATGGGTATTGAGATCATCTGGCAAAGCCAATGTGGTTCTTGATGCACTTAGCCGAAAAGTGTATTGCAATACTGATGATCCAAGAGCAACAACTGCATCGCTGCGAAATTTCAGCGTCTCAACTTGGGTTTGATTGAACATGGTTCCCTTACTGCCCTGATTGTGCAACCGACTTTGGTGGATCAGATCAAGTCAGCACAGCAATCAGATGATGGTGTGGGTAAAATCAAGCAGAATATCAAGGGTGGATCAGCCAAGTGTTTCACAGAAGATGAGCACGGTGTTGTATGGTTTGGGCAGCGTCTTGTGGTCCCAAAGGTCCCGAGTTGCGGGATTTGATTCTTCAGAGGCCCATGATTCGCCTTTGTCCATCCATCCGGGGCCACTAAAATGTACCAAGATCTGCGTCGAGATTCGGTGGACTCGCATGAAGCGCGAGATTGCGGTGTTCGTTGCGGATGCGACGTATGTTGTCGCGTGAAGGCCGAGCATCAGCGTCCAGCGGGTCTTCTCCAGCCCTTGCCTATACCAGAGTGGAAGTGGGATTCCGTTGGTATGGACTTCATCACTGGTTTGCCCCGTACTTCTTCAGGGAAGGATGCTATCTGGGTGGTTATTGACGATTGACGAAAGTAGCACATTTTACGTCGGTGTGTACCGCCCTTAGCGTCGATAAATTGGCGATCTCTATATCTCCGCATTGTGAGCTTGCATGGTGTGCCACGAACGATTGTGTCGATCGTGGTTCTCTTTTCACTTCCGACTTTGCACGATCTCGGAGGCCATGGGTACCGTCTTACTTTCAAGACCGCCTACCATCCTCGGGCGATGGTCGACAGAGCGGTCAATCAGTGCTTGAAGATATGCTCGTGCTTGTGTTCTCTCCTATGGAAAGAATTGGGAGAAGTGCCTACCGCTTGCGAGTTCTCCTACAACAACGACTTTCGAGCTAGTCTTGGTATGGCACCGTTTGAGGCTTTGTATGGGCGGCGCTGCGAATACCGTTGAACCGTCGAGAGGCGGTGAAAGGCGGTTCTTTGGCGGATTCCATCAATGAGGCCAAAGTCAAGTGCGATTGATTCGTGAGCACTTGCGCGTAGCTCACCGAGCGTAAGAGCTATGCGGTCGGCGTCGTCGTGAGTTGAGTTTCGGCCCAATGACTTTGTGTATCTCAAAGTCTCACCTCTGAAGGGACATCGTCGTTTGGTGTCAAGGGCAACCGGCTCCTCGATATGTCGGGCGTATCGCATCATCAAGAAAGTGGAGCTGTTGCATACAAGTTAGAATTGCCGGCTACACTTGAAGGGTGCATGATGTTTTCCATGTGTCACAATTGAAGAAGTGCCTCCGTATTCCAGTTGAGGAAACACCATTGGAAAATATCGATGTGCGAGAAGATCTGTCTTATCGTGGCGTCCGTTCGTATCCTCGAAGAAGTGAGCGCAGAACAAGGAACCGTGTGATCAAGTTCCTTAAAGTTCGGTGGTCAAACCACTCCGAGGATGAAGCCACTTGGGAGCGGGAAGATCGCCTCGAGCGATTACCCATCATTCTTCTCCCATGATCGAATCTCTACGAGATTCTGTAAGGGGGAGATTTGTAACAGCCCTAACTTAGGGTTTGTATTTCAAATGTAAAATTTTGAGGAGAAATAAAAACTTTTGTTGTCTCTTCAAATCATTTGAAAGTTCCTACATTTTCCCTAGCAATTTCCATTTTCTAGAATTAAACTCTTGTGAATGGAGATTGTTGTCAGCTAATTCTTAGCCTTCAAACTTTGATCATCCTCTGAAACTATTTTTCCTAGCATCTTGATCATCCTATCTACCTCCCTGAATTATTTCACAATTTTTAGATTTTGTTTGCTATTTCAAATGGCCAAGTCAACTCTGTTTGAAATCTGGTCAAACTCCCTGTACAGCAGCTTGTGAATTTTCTCTAGAACAATGCAGTGCATAAAAAGTTCTGGAAAAATTATACAAGGTTGTCCTCTGTCCCTAGTAGCTACCATAAAAATTTCGAAATTTTTGGAGCTCAGGAGCTATCTCTAAAAATTCCCCAAACCTTCTCTGTCTTTTAAATCAAATTCTAAAAGTACTGTTCCTCGGGCCCGAACCCAACTCAGGCTCGAGTCCGACCCGCGCCACTTGACTCGGTCGCGTCAACTATCTGCACCGCGCGCGAGTCCACTTGATCGTGACCGTCCGATGCAAATCGAACGATCCACGCTTGCGTCGCAACCGACTGTCGAATGCATACATCAATCTCGACCGTCCATCTCGGATCCAACGGTCGGGCGATTCGAACCGAGCCAAACCTCGGTTCGCACCGCCGTCCGTCGCCGCGCGTGGACCCTACCGTCGAGTCCACCTCGTCTTCTCGCACCTCACCGGAGTTCGCGGCGTCGCGCGCATGCTTGCCACGTACCTCGCCGCGCCACCTATTTGCCCTCGTGTTCGTCGTGGAGCATCGCGAGCTTCATAACCTCACCGCACTCATTCGGTCATCGTTTCTTCGCTCTCTCACCTTCTCGCCCAAATTTTCCTCTCGGCGGAGAAGAACTCGAGCGTAGCGCCGCCGTTCGAGCCGCCTTGAGCGGCCGACCGCACGTCGTGTTCCTCTCGCCTCGCCACCTCCATTTTGCCTATTCCGGGTCCTTGGCGTCCAGTGGATCACCAGGGGCGGTATCGTCGTCTCCGCCTCCGGCGATCTCGGCCCCGCGAGCTTGCTAGCGTTCTGGTGAGTCTCAAGCCTCAGCGTTTGGTTCCACTTGATCGCAATGCTCCACCGATGCTCACGGTGGGTTCGTTTACGCTTTGGTGCATCGTGGAAGCCGTGCGACCGATTTTTCTCCGAGCTCGGTGTTTCGCGCGTGGTGATTCCGGCCGTCTCGGACCTCCTTCGCCGCCATCATCTTGTGCTTATTGTTCACGGGATCAAGGCGGGCTGTGGCGCACCTTCCGAGTCTTCGAAGCGTGGCGTCTTCTCCGCGAGCACCGCATCTTCTTCTCCGCCTCCGTTCGCCTTGACTCGCCGCGGCATTCCGTGACTCAGCGTCACCGTCATCGAAGTTCGCGAGGTCCTTGCGAACCGAAGGTACCACTCTTTCGCCGAAACCTCTGGTTTGCTAGATCGATTGCGCGCCGCGCCACCGCGTGCCGTGCTCGCGGTGAACCGCCGGTGATGATTTGTTTGACTCTAATCATGTCTACCTTGAGTCTCGTCTTGTGGGCCCTTGCGGTTAATCGCGTTTAGAAATCGTTTAATCCAACCGTTGCATTTCGCTTTGAGTCTCTGTCATGTGGGCCCGGAATGTCAGTTAGGGTTTGTGTAGTTTCCTTAATGCGTTTTCTCTGTTGGGAAGCGTATTTCTCTGTGTTGGTATGTTAGGTTTGCACTTTGGTAGCGAAGACGTATTCTTAGAATACGCCGACGTCACTTTCGTGAGGTGGCTGTTCGTCGAGATTTTCGCGGGCCCATTGCGATGTCTCGGGGCTAGATAGCTGTGGGTAGAAAAAGGATTTAATGCTTTAGTATTTACGTAATATGTTTTACATTGCCTTTGTTAATTCATTTAAACTTAGAAAATGCATAACTAATTCAATTTTTATCCAAATTGCATGAATCCAGTGCTGTTTATTTTCATTTCAAATGTATTATTTACTAAAATTAGTTTCATCCATGTCTCTGTAGCAAAAATCTGTTAATTAATAAAATGATGTTTTATGTATCTTCTAGATTAGAAAATGCATATCTCTTTCAATATTTGTCCAAATCCAGTGAAACCAATTTTGTAATTTGTCATTTTTAATGTACTAATTATTAGGATAGGTTATATACACTGTTTCTGTTCATGAAAATTTGTTAAGTAATTAACTAGTGTCTTGTTGTGTTTTTAGCCTAGAAAATTCATAGAAATTGCTAATAACTTAAAATGATTTGTTCCTGTTTTTAAAATTTTGTTATTTCATGCTTAGGTTGCTGTATGAGTTTTGGCTTGTTTTGGTGTTGTTGTATGTTTGAGTTTTGTCGGTGTTATTCGTTCTTATTTGTTTGTTATGTTCGATCGTTAGGCTTCGATATTTGCGGCAACCACGAGGACGATCCTCCGCAACATATTGAGCAACAAAGATCCGTGCAAGCGCTTTGATCATGTTTAATCCCAGTATTTTAAAGATTAATATTTTGTTTCATTTGTATGTATGCATTGCTTAATTTGTGTTAAATTGATTAGTTAAATCAGTAGTTTGCATATCCTGTAGCCAAAATATTGATCTCTACTACCGAGCCTAGGTTATTTCTTTGTGATTAGAGATCATTGGATGATCTCTTGTCACTTAGTAGATCCGGTCAACTTGCTTAGACATGCTTAGCTATCGGTAGAATCGGGCGGTTATCGACTTTAGTCGGTAACCTCGATCACACAAAATTTACTACAACTTTATGTTTCAAAGATTTTGCTATGCTTACTTGCAAAACTAAAACCAAAAACAAAAATGATTTAGACGCGCACAATGGTAAGATTGGTGTGATCTTTTGGGTGTGATCGAAAGGTGCCCGGTCAATTAAGGACCGAACATCTTGTGAGTTTTTGTTATCCAGGCATTTCGGCGTGCTAACCACACTAGAGGGTATGGGACCTCTCTTGACCTAGTACTTTGGCGTGTATTGGTCCCGGTCGCAGGAGGTCGCGGGAGGGACGGAGGTGGGAGCATGGTAGTTGTCCAAAAGCTTTATCTGAGTGGGTAGTTGTCTTTTCGGCTTTACCATGTAAGCGTATGGTGTTTCTACCCATACGAGCGGCTCGGGTTGATACACAATATTGGAAACAGTCTCGTAGGACTTAGTCAGTGCGGCATACCTTCTAAGTGTGCTTTGGCTTAAAGGCGATGCGAGGTGTGGGTACATTGGTACACCCTCGCAGGTTAAAAACTATTCGAATAGCCTCGTCCTAGGTGATGGACACGCTTGGGTAAGCTTATCGAGAGTTAGACTACAACATTTAAATTAAAACTTGATGGGTGGTACGAATGCGGGATTCGTGCTATTGTTGTGGTGACTATTGGGATAGTCACTTCTAGGTTGTTTATCTTTCGCTTTTGTTATTACTATCCTTCTGTTATTTCAATCTTAAAAATGAATTGCAAACTTGCCTTTAAAATCAGTATTACCTTATTGCAAATGAAAATTGGCTTTATGCAAATGAAACATATGGCCTCCACCGCACAAGCTGCATGTAGCTTATGAGCAGTGCGCTAGTCCACACGTCGATCTTGCGGGTACAAAGACAATCTTTGTACTCGGGTGCTTTGCTTAATGTTTTGTTGCAGAGGAAGAAGGTGAGCCTCGTGGTCCTCACTACGTGAGTCGTCTTTGTCGCCGTGGGTGACGACTAGTCTTGGCGGTCCTGTCGGATGCCTTGTGGGTTGAAGGCACACCGATTGGCTTTGTTTATAGCCATCTTATGGCACTTTGCTTCATTTGTCTTTTTGTTGTTATTTGTGTATCTTGTGGCGATCGGCCATTGTCCATAATATTGTTACTATTTGTTTATCTTCCATTTGGAAGTGTGGTGTTTGGACTCTATGTGTGGAATGGAGTTGATGTCTAATTTTGTACCGGTGTGTATATCGCTTTAGGGAAGTATACATATCTCGAGATCGATTTATTTGATTTGTGATGCTAGGACCGGTGGTTGGTTAAGCATTACAAACCAAATAAACTGGGTCCTCACATGGTGATGGTCACTTGCATTGGCATTGGCATCCTCGGTGACTGCGGCTCGAAGTATTGCAGTATCAACCATCTGCGATAATCCTCCACTGAGTTTAATAGGTAAGATAGAAAAGCAATGTAGATGAGAGGAATAGCACAATAGGCGAGATAGACAAGATAGGGTAGATGGAAACAACCTAATTAGGGAAACAGATTATACCCAAAGGCAAGGACAAGAAGACATAGTTGAACGCTATGAAAGCACAAATAACTTTCAAATTAAAGCCTCGGTGTATCAACATAATGCTTGACAGCAAAACTGCAGCTCCCACTTGCACACAACCCAAATAAAGACCTATTGCAACAACGATCTAAAAGCGCTACTAAACTCTAATAGGACGGCTTCAAATCTGAACTAGACAACGAAGACTTCTTCAAGAGCAACTGAAACGAAGCGACGAAGATACTCTTGACAAAAGCTTTTCTTCTAGACGAGAGAAATTAATGAAGCGAGACAGTCAATTTAAGATTATAAAGCAACATTCAGCAAAGGCAAGAGACAAGATCTCTGGCACAAGATGAGTAGAATAGAATAGGATAAGAATAGAATAGACTGAGATGAGAATAGAACCAGAAGAGATGAGAAAAGGACAACTACTCAAGTCAAATTAAGTTGGTTTGATTTAGAAAATAAATTTTGAAGCTTTTAGCTAAAACGACCATGCTAACTAAGGTTGCGTTCTACAGTCGATATGGCTCTGATACCACCTCTGTCGGGACCCGAAAATACATTTCAGAACCCTCTGTATTCTCGAACTAGTCCCGGATCGGTAGCTAGCTCACACAGGAAACAAAGATGAAATACCATCCATTTATTCAATTTAACTAAAAGATCTCAGAGTAACAAATAATAATAATAACTGGACCTTATGGTCAACGTTTATTAACTTGCCACGCAGGCTAAAGAAACAAATGAACTCTTGCGTGAACGAAACTCTTCAAAAGGCCAATCAACATGCCCACAGCAATCGAGTGGAGAAACGCATCCTAATCCGCAAAACCTTCATGATCTTCTGGTAGAACTCTTTGGCGCTTGGTATTCTTCCTCTCACTGATCAAACAGAGGCGCAAAGCCATGAGTACTTTGAATGTACTCAACAAGCCGTGGGAAATGTATGCAAATAATATTCATGCAGTATGGAACAAAGGCTAGCTGTGTGGCTCTTTTGCATAAAACAAAGATTTACAATAAATACAATAATTAGATTGAAATCGTAATTGAAAACAATAATAAATAATTAAACACTTTCTTTGAAACAACTAGTGAACTTCCCATTCACTCCCAACCAAACCAAAGATAAGTGAATTCCCATTCACCAATCGACACAACCCACCAAGTGAATGACCTATTCACCAAACGAACATTATATTCATCAAGTGAACTTCCCATCCACACTCAGACACATTTTAAAGAAACTCTATCTCCGTGTGAAATCCCGAGCACGTCCATAACCATGACACGGCTACTCGAATAGTTTTACACTCTGCGAGAGGTTGTACGGCTTGACCCACAAGAGATAGATCAACTTATAATGTCCGTTTAACACACTTCCGGGTGTGCGACTAAGTGATCATCACAAGGCTTTTACAAAGCTCCTTCTTAACCCGATTACGCGCTAAGGATTCAACATCGAATGTCTTTCCGACTGCAGGGCCCCTCTTGCGCCACCGTGAGAATCGTTTCCGTAACCACGCTTTACACGCGTAACCGAAATTAAGACATTGCTAATTAATCGTCAGTCCTTCCCATACGGACATGTGGTTGTACTGCAGTTAAGGCCAGTTCAATGGCGCACAAGATTAAGTCCTTGACAAGTTACTCAGCGAGACTACCACAAACCCACAACATGTTCCATCCACATCCTCCCTATCCACCAACCACTCGCTTGGCGAAAACCATTTTGTTTAACCAACACCCATGACTAACCCCATCATGGTACACAAGTTTTAGCAACAAGATGGCTCACCACCACGATTCCATAAATCATTAAGTCAAAATTGATTATTAAGACACATGTGATGACAAACCCATCGTAACTAAGCAAGGCTAAGCATATGTACGATACCCATGTTGGCAATACAAATATGTCCAACTAAAATTACCCACGCTAAGGTGACAAATGATTCATGGCATTCAAATTATCAATGGAGGCATAATGACAATAGGCAATAACTAATCCCAGAATAATTTATATAAAGATAGCATGCAGTTGTATAAAACAATATACTTTTGAAATCATTGGTTCAATATGATCAAAGGACCACGACTTGCCTTGGAATAAATCCAGTGATTGATCTTGATCTTGGTATGATACTCCTTGCTCGAAGCTTCCCGAAGTATCGACGTCTATTCGCAAAACAAGCAAATAACACAAATAAATAAATAACAGAGAGAAAACAAACTCCAAAAATTAAATAAAAAACTCAGATAAATAGATCTTGAATTTAGACAGATTTAGGAATTTGAATGGACTCAATCGGAGTTCGGATGCAAAAGATATGAGCTCTGGAAGATTGAAATCCATGAAATAACCTAAAAGGATTTTCGGAATTTCGAGATTTACTTTTCTACTCGAAAATCGACTTATGACGCCACATGACGTCGCAGAGACGATCGGATCGATGAAAACAACTCGACAAGTGGGCCCCACTTGGCGAGAGTAGGTGCACGTGGACTTGGTCCATGGACCTTAGGCTCGGGTGGGGTTTTAGGTGTGCCATGTGGTCGATGACCGAGATTGACAAGGTGCCACCTAAGCAAATAAGAGGAGGTGGCACCGAGGTGGAGATGAAGTGGAGGCCACATCGCAGAGAGAGGAACCGGGGGGGGGAGAGACAGAGGCCATGGCCGGCGATCCGAGCTTGGCGCCGAGGGCGAACGGAGGCGAGGAGACCTAGCAAGGTGGCAAACGGGATCCCACGGTCAAGGCGAGCACACAGGCGGTGGCTTGGCCAGGGCGGTGGCGGTTCGTCGGCGGCAGCGACAATGGCGGCGGCGAGCTCACGGGTGATGGTGACGATGAAGAAGCAAAGGCGCCCGAGGAGACTAGAGGCGAGCACCGGCTTGGGAAGGCGACGAGGATCACCGGGAGCACCTCCAGGAGGCTGGTGGTCAAGTGAATCGATGGCGACAAAGAGACAACCGGCGATGGAGAAGATGGCCGGCGATGACGACTCGGCGGCGGAAAAGACAAAAGGGAGGTGGGGATTGGATGAGATTAACTCGGAGCACATGATGACACGCTCAAGTCAGCAAAGACGCTCACCGGAGAGTAGATCGAAAAAGTGGCCGGCGACTGGGTCTCGGTGACGAAAACGAAAACGACACCTCGGGGATCCTCGAGAGAAAAGAATGGCGTCACGATGTATACCACGTTGATGCGAACCCGCGGACGAAGACGGCGCGCTTGGGAGGACCGGCGATGAAGAATTCGGCGTTGAATCGCCGGTGGCGCTCGGTTCTTCGACAAAATCCGACAACACCAAGATGAACTTGGGGCCGGGAGTTTAGGGTTTCGAGAGAGGGTGGCGCGCGAGGCTTTGACGCGGCGGCCCTTATATAGTGTCGGATGGGAGGAATCCGAGGAGCACGGCGCGCCAACGTCTTTGGGTGGACTCCAACTCGGCGCGGAGGAAGAAGGAGATGAGGTGGCAACAAGGGCGGGCCGCGGCCGTGGAAACAAAAGAAGGAGGAGAGCCGCCGCTCGGTGAGAAGTGCGGAAAGGGCAAAGGCCGAGTGGGATGGGCGAACAGTGAAGAGGATGGGCCGGGATCAAAAGGATTCGCCCAAACAGAATCTCGAGATTTATTATTAGGTTTTTCTTTTAGAAAATAGTGAAAATCCAAATAGCAAATAGAAAATAGCAAATGCACTCGGAAAAATTCTAGAAAATTCTAGAAAATATATCCAAGCACATAGAACCCAAATAAAATAATTTTGATAATAGTTGATGTTGACATTAATCACATTAAATTGTTTTTTGAACTCTGAAAATTCATATTAAGCTTTTTAATTTACCAGAAAAATCCAAATGGTTCTTTTTTCTTTTAAAACTTCAAAACAGACCAAATTTTTGGGATGTTACATTGGTTAAGCATTACAAGCCAAATAAATTGGGGTCCTCACAACCGTGAGCCGTGTCCATGACACATGGGGCCCACACGTCAGAAAGTATTTTAAATTTCGAAAATCAGTCGCTGATGTCATCATTGTGCAATAAAGCCTTTTTCCTTTAGAAAAATAATTCCCAAAATTCAGAAAAACCCTAATTCTATCATTTTATGTATTTCCAATCTTCCAGAGATCATATCTTTTGCATCCGAACTCCGATTTCATCGATTCAAATTTCAAAATTTGTATAAAATTAAGATCTAGCTAATTAAACCAAAATTATTTAATTTGGAGTTCATTTGAATTGCTATTTGAATTTTATTTGAATTTGGTTTATTTCAAGATTAGATTTCGACGACTTCCGAGAGTCAGATTTCGACGCCGTTTGAAGAGCTCATAAGAGGATTGATTTTGACTGTATGATCATCGTGATTGTACAATTGGACTTCCTGGAGAAAGTACTTGTGAGTACTAGGTGACCTGTTAAGGAAAACAACATCACCATATCAAGCAAGGCAAGTTACACCCTTGATCATATCGATCCCATTATTTCAAATTATTTAAATTCTGTTTAAATTATTATTGCATGTTTATTTACATTCAGTAATTTAAATTCCTATTTTAAATTTATAGTTATGCCTAAAATCCTTTGTATGGCCAATTTTGATAATTAAATCAAACATGTTGTCACCCTAGTCAAAACTTGGTTGATACGATAGTATGAACTGGGATCATTTTGGAAAATAATGTGCTTAGCCATGCTTATAGACCAAATATGTTTTATTTGGGGAATTTCAGCCAAAAATCAACTATTGTTTAAATTGTACCCTTGGCATTGGTGTGTCATGGGAGTTTTATAAATAACTTTGGAAAAAAGAAATAAAATGATGGTTTGGACTTGGGCGAATTGATTGACTTGGTGCGGTAGGTAGTCATGTTATGACCTATGTTAGTCCCACCTGGTGCAAGAGGGGGCCTGAACCCTGCGGACGGGTAGTCCAAAGGGGTGAAACCTTAGTGAGGGAGGACTGTGGTGGAATGACGCATTGTAAAAGCCTTGTGGTGATCACTTAGTCGCACACCTTCGAAAGTGTGTTAGACGGACATTAAAAGTTGATTATCTCTTGTGGGTAAAGTTGTACAACCTCTAACGAGTGTCAATCTATTCGAATAGCCGTGTCCACGGTCATGGACATGCTTGGCAAAGCCACTCAAAGTTAGAATTTGATTTTGTTTTCAAAATGTTTTATAAAACTGTTTATGACATGGATGGGTGTCCATAAGAAAAGTTATGGGTTGAAGCCCCGGGTTGATGCCCGTGTTTATGCTGGTGTTAGGTTGGTGCCTACACTATCTTTATCAATTCAAAATCAATTTTGGATTTTATAAAACTTGAGATTTTGAACTTAGCATTGTATTTAATATCAAATGTTGTTTATGCAAAAACAACCCTATAAGCCTTCCTTTGTTACATCCATTTATGCATGTCATTCTGTTATTTGACGGGTGTAACTTGCGAGCGCGGTAGTTGTGCTCATACTTGCTTTATGCAAACAAATTTCAGAGAAGAAGGACTTCGCTTCAGGTGTGGATCATGACGACTAGGCCGCTACCCCAGTCGATTGCCTATGGTAGATCAGCTGGACTCCACTACTTCTTCATCGTCTTCCGCTGTGTTTATTTAATGTTGTCCTGTAAGGCTATCTTGTAATCAACTCTGTTGTTTATTAATAAATTTTAGCGTTTATGGTTGTGTTATCACATTTATTTACTGTGTGAGCTAGCCACTGATCATGGGACTAGTTTAGTTATGCACAGAAGATATGGGATGTTACTTCCGGGTCTAACAAATACATATATGTCTGAATGATTGTATCCTCTACCGTAAAGAGTATGCAAACATGCATGTATATCCGGTGTACAAAGCATCCCAATACAAGCGTAAGAATCACTCCGATGACAGCGATGGCATCGAGGTGAAGCAAGGACCTCCTGCTAATGTGTTGTGGTGTCTGCCTGTAATTCCCCGTTTGAAACGTTTATTTGTGAACCAAAAGTAGACAAGACTGCTGCGTTGGTACTCGGAGGAGCGTAAGAAAGATGAAAAACTAAGACACCCTGTTGATTCTGCCTAGTAGAGAAACATCGATAGGAGCTTCGAAGACTTCGGTACGGAACAGAGGAATATAAGGTTTGGGTTGATTATAGATGGAATGAATCTTTTCGGTAATATGAGCAGCCGACATAGCACCTAGTCTGTGAATCTATGTTTGTACAACCTTCCACCTTGGCTGTGTATGAAGCGGAAGTACATTTTGATGTTACTACTTAGCAAAGAGCCAAAACAACTTGAGAACGATATTGATGTGTAACTAGAACCATTGTTGGAAGATCTTGTGATACTGTGGAACAAAGGGGTACAGGTACGGGATACGTACAAACGTGAGAACTTCACTTTACGCGTCATGTTGTTCTGCACCATCAATGATTTGTCTGCACTTGGTAACATGTCAGTGTTGAGTACAAAAGGAGTCAAAGCCTATCCGCACTGTTTAGATGATACCGAGAGTGTGTGGCTGAACAACTCGTGCAAAACTGTGTACATGCATCACCATAGGTTCCTTCCCAAGTATCACCCATCAATATGAAGATACAATTCGACAAAAATAAGGAGGATGGTTTAGCTCCAAGGGCATTCAGAGGGAAAGAGGTCTAAGATACAATTCGACAAAAATAAGCATGATACCAATTTTCAGTTTACTGACAACAGAAAAACGACAACAGAGAAGCATACAGAGAACTAGAGCTAAATTGCTTTCAAACCTCCAATACCAATTTTTGATCATGCAAGAGAGTGAACTAAAGAACATTCCTAATCATGATTAGAAACTAAAGAACTGGTTTTGAAGGAGGGGCCACCGCCGATGCATGCAGAGAGAGCACAACCAAGAACAGAGAGCTCGGCGCTCGACTGGATTCGCCGCCGGTGAAGGAGTGGCGGCGCGGTCGCGACGACGCCAAAATGGGTTGCTCGAGGATCACTGAAGCTGAAGGTGGTCACGCGGCAGCCGGAGATGCACTGTGGCGGCGCGGCGACGATGCGCGCGGCGGCCGAGGACGTGACAAGGCGTCGCGCCAGAGAAGAAGAAGGTGAAAACTAGCGCGCGCATGAGCATCGATGGGTTACCAGAACTCACCGGATGACGCGGAGCTCGGTGGCTGCGGAGATGGCCCGCGACGAGAACTGCGCGCGCGATCAAGGGGTCACCGAGGAAGGAACAACTGAGCAAAAGCAGAGAAAAGAGAGATGGAGATAGCTCGAGTGAGTGCACTAGATGGTGCTAGCGCGAGCAATTACTCTAGGAACCAACTCACCGGAGATGAGGACGAAGATCCAACTTTCGGCCGAAGAAGAGGGACACCTAAATTCAACGGCCCCCTGCGAGTGAAACTCAAAATTAGCTGAGGGGAAAACATTATAGGGATCTGGAACACGATATGACGTGCAAGGGAGAAGGTGAGCTTCACAGTTTGCGGTAATGACACGGCGGCGGCGCCACGGTCGTGCACCAGAGCTCGAGCACTACTACGATTTGAGCTCAAAAGGAGCAATGGGTAATAGGGGATGGCCTAATGGTGTCTAAAGAAGGAAGAGGGAGCTTTGGGTGAGCTTAAGTAGGGAAGAGGGCGGAGGAAACAAGAGGCGGAGCTCTCGGCACCGAGACGCATGGAAGAAAAAGCGGCGAGTTAGAGAGGTAGATGACGGGCGATTAATGCCGCACCAGGGTATGGGCTAGCAGCGGGCGATGCGGCCGAGGTGAAGCACGCGAGGAAACCGAGAATGGACGGCGCGGCGAGGTGGCGCGCATGCACGCTGCCGCCGGCACTCAGCTCTCAAGCGAGAGGTAGGTGACGACCTGACAAGTGGGGCCCGCCTGTTAGTGACAGCAGCAAAGCGGCGCGAGCCAGAGTCAAGTGCGGCGTGAACAGTTGGTCTGACTCGATCAAGAGAATACTGACCGTTGGATTAAAAACGGACGGTCGAGATCAGTGTAAGCATTCGGACAGGTCGACGAGACAAGCAATGTGGACCGTTCGATCTGCATCGGACGATTGGCAACGATCGGGCGCGCGCGGTGCAGCTAGGCGGTGCGACCAAGTCAAGTGGCGCGGTCGGACTCGAGCTCGAGTTGGGTCCGAGCCAGAGGAACAGTCATTTCAGATTTGATTTCAAAAGGCTGAGCGGGTTTGGGGAATTTTTAGAGATAGCTCCCGAGCTCCAAAAATTCTGAAATTTTTATGGGAGCTTACAGGGTCAGAGGACAACCTTGTGTAATTTTTCCAGGAATTTTCGTGCAATAGATTTCTCCCAATAAAATTCACAAGCTGCTGTCCAGAGGTTTGACCAGATTTCTAAACTGGTTTGACTTGGCCATTTGAAATAGCAACCAAAATCTAAAAATTGTGAAATTTTTCAGAGAGATAGCTAGGATGGTCAATATGATAGGAAAAATAATTTCAGCGTATGGTCACAAGTTTGAAGGCTAAGAGTTTGCTGACAACAATTTCCATTCACAAGAATTTAATTCTAGAAAATGGAAATTGCTAGGGAAAATTTGGAAAACTTCCAAATGATTTGATGAGACAACAAAAGTTTTTATTTCTCCTCAAAATTTTACATTTGAAATACAAACCCTAAGTTAGGGCTGTTACAAATCTCCCCTTACAGGAATCTCGCCCCGAGATTCTGATCACTGGGAGAAGAAGGACGGGTAGTCTGCACGGAGACGATCTTCCCGCTCCCAAGTGGCTTCATCCTCGGAGTGATTCGACCACTGAACTCTAAGGAACTTGATCACACGGTTCCTCGTCCTGCGTTCAGCTTCTTCGAGGATACGAACGGGACGCTCACGATAAGACAGATCTCCTTGCACATCGATATTTTCCAATGGCGTTTCCTCAACTGGAACACGGAGGCACTTCTTCAATTGCGATACATGGAAAACATCATGCACTCCTTCGAGCGTAGCTGGCAACTCCAGCTGGTATGCAACGGCTCCCACTTTCTTGATGACGCGATAAGGCCCGACATACCGAGGAGCCAGTTTGCCCTTGATACCGAAACGACGATGTCCCTTCAAAGGTGAGACTTTGAGATACACAAAGTCATTGGGCTGGAAGCTCAACTCACGGCGACGCCGATCTGCATAGCTCTTCTGCCTGGACTGAGCTACGCGCAAGTGCTCACGAATCAACTGCACTTGACTTTCAGCTTCATTGATCGACTCTGGGCCGAAGAACTGCCTTTCACCAGTTTCTGACCAGTTCAACGGGGTTCTGCATCGCCTCCCATACAAAGCCTCAAACGGTGCCATAGCGAGACTGGCCTGGAAGCTGTTGTTGTAGGAGAACTCGGCGAGGGGTAGACACTTCTCCCAATTCTTCCCATAGGAAAGAACACAAGCACGGAGCATATCTTCAAGCACCTGGTTGACGCACTCTGTCTGACCATCAGTCTGAGGATGATAGGCCGTGCTGAAGGTAAGACGAGTTCCCATGGCCTCCTGCAGACTATGCCAAAACCAAGAGGTAAACAGAGCCCCACGGTCCGACACAATCGTCTTGGGTACACCATGCAAGCTCACAATCCTTGATACATAGAGCTCGGCTAGAGGTTCCACACGGAGCTGACTCTTGACCGGAAGGAAATGCGCCGCTTTAGTTAGCCTGTCAATGACAACCCAAATGGCGTCATCTCCCTTGGATGAACGGGGCAACCCAGTGATGAAATCCATGCCCACGGAATCCCACTTCCATTCTAGTATAGGCAAGGGCTGAAGAAGACCTGTTGGACGCTGATGCTCGGCCTTGACACGACAACATACGTCGCATCGGGCAACGAACCTGGCAATCTCGCGCTTCATGCGAGTCCACCAGAATCTCTGACGCAGATCTTGGTACATTTTGGTGGCCCCGGGATGAATAGACAAGGGGGAATCATGGGCCTCATGGAGAATCAAGTCCCGCAACTCTGGGACCTTAGGGACCACGAGACGCTGCCCAAACCACACAACACAATGCTCATCTTCTGAGAAACACCTGGCTATCCCATCCTTGATATTCTCGCTTGATCCGTTCACCCCGTCATCGATCACAGTCTTTGCCTTGACTTGATCCACCAAGGTGGGTTGCACAACCAAGGCAGCAAGGGAACCATGCTCAACCAAACCCAAGTTGAGACGCTGAAACTCTGCAAGAAGTGCAGGTTGCTGCTCTTGGATCATCAAAGTATTGCAATACACCTTTCGGCTAAGTGCATCAAGAACTACATTGGCCTTGCCAGATGATACCAATACCCATGTCATAATCTTTGATCAATTCTAGCCATCTCCTCTGCCTGAGGTTCAGATCTGGCTGAGTGAACAAGTACTTCAAGCTCTTGTGATCAGAATACACCTCACAGCGGTTTCCGATCAAATAATGCCGCCAAATCTTGAGTGCATGCACCACAGCAGCGAGCTCTAAATCATGGGTAGGATAGTTGAGCTCATGAGGCCTCAGCTGCCTTGATGCATAGGCCACAGCTTTGCCTTCCTGCATGAGAACGCATCCGAGTCCCTGACGAGAGGCATCGCAATAGATGTCGAAGCTCTTGTGGACATCGGGAAGAGTAAGGACTGGAGCTGAAGTCAAACGCTGCTTGAGCTCCTGAAAGCTCTCATCACAAGCAGAGGACCACACAAACTTCTTATCCTTCTTGAGCAATTCAGTCATTGGCCTTGCGATCTTGGAGAAATTCTCGATAAAGCGGCGGTAGTAGCCCGCTAAACCAAGAAAACTCCGCACATCAGTGACTGACTTGGGCTGACCCCAAGATAGGACATCGCTAACCTTGCTGGGATCCACAGCTACGCCTCCAGCTGAAAGAACATGGCCCAAGAATGCCACTTCCTTCAACCAGAACTCGCATTTGCTGAACTTCGCATACAGCTGGTGTTCCCGCAATTTGCCCAAAACAATCTTCAGATGCTCAGCATGCTCTGCTTCAGTCTTGGAATAGATAAGAATATCATCAATGAATACCACCACAAACTTGTCCAAATATTCCATGAATACCGAGTTCATGAGGTTCATGAAATAAGCTGGAGCATTGGTTAAGCCGAAAGACATGACGGTATACTCGTAAAGACCATAACGAGTAGTGAAAGTCGTCTTCGGAATATCCTCAGCCCTGATCCGGACCTGATGATATCCCAATCTCAGGTCAATCTTGGAGAACACCTGAGCTCCAGACAACTGGTCAAACAGATCATCGATGCGAGGCAAAGGATATTTGTTCTTCACCGTCACCTCATTGAGCGGGCGGTAATCAACACACATGCGCAAAGTCTTGTCCTTCTTCTTCACAAAGATCACCGGACAACCCCAAGGAGATGAACTGGGACGGATGAAACCCTTTGCTTGGAGCTCACCAAGCTGCTTCTTCAATTCTTCTAGCTCATTGGGAGGCATCCGATACGGCGCCTTCGAGATAGGGCGGTACCAGGAAGCAACTCAATGACAAACTTCAGATCTCGAACCGAGGCATCCTGTAAATCATCAGGAAAAACATCCTCAAAATCACAAACGGTGGGAACCTCCTGAATCTTCAAAGCTGGCTTTGCTACAAGTGCACAAAGGTGTGACCCTTGCAGCTGCGGGGAAAAGCCAACCTGTTCGCCGGAAAGGTTGGTGAGGAAAACCATCTTCTTGGCACAATCGATCTGTCCCATGTGTTGGGACAACCAATCCATGCCGAGAATTATATCCAGGCTCGCTGAGTTGAGCAGGATGAGATTTGCCAAGAATCCCACTCCTTTGACTTCAATAGGAACATCCCGGCATTCTAAATCAACTCTCATTTCCGACCCCAGAGAGCGAATGAGCAAAGAAATCCTCAAAGGAACACAGTGAAGACCACTAGCAGCAGCAAATGATCTTGAAATAAAAGAATGCGATGCTCCAGAATCAAATAATACTACGGCAGGACGATAATTGACAAGAAGTGTACCCATCACGACATCTGGTGCCTCCTGAGCCTCCTCAGCTGAAAGATGGTTGACTCGACCACGCTCGCACTCGGTCTTGGGATCATCTTCCGTCGTCGTGGGTGACCACTCCCGCCGCGTCCTCCATTAGGACGAGGGCTCGGCGATTCGAGGCGAGCATTCGCATAATGGCCCTTGTTGTGGCAGCGAAAACAAATAACCTCGGCCGCCGGATTGCGGAGGCTACTCTGCTGCTGGATCGCAGGCGCACGTGGCTGAATCACGGCCTGCGGTGGGCGAAGAGCTGGCGCTGATGGCCTCGGCGCCGGTGGAGCAAAAGAACGGGCCCCTGGTGCTGGCCCAGCCCGAGGACGAGTGAGGCTGGCCTGTGCAGATCGATGGGCCTCCCATTTGCGCTTGCGGGACTCACCCAGCGCCTTTGCCTTGTGCTCAGCAACAATAGCCTTATCTACCAAGGCCTGAAAGTCGGGGAAGTCCACAATAGACAGCCTGTCCTGCAGCTCCTCGGACAAGCCATCCATAAACTTCTCCTGCTTAGCCTCATCTGAGGCCACCTCCCCCGGAGCATAACGAGCCAAATGATTGAACTCGTACAGGTACTCCGTCACAGACTTGCGCCCTTGCTTGAGTGCGAGGAATTCTTTCTTCTTCAGCTTCATCAGGCCATCAGGGATGTGGGCCCGACGAAAAGCTGATCTGAACTCCTCCCAGGTGACTACATGGCCCGCGGGCTGCATGGCGAGATAGTTCTCCCACCATGAAAGGGCCGCGCCCTCAAGCTGGTGGGACGCGAAAAGTGCCTTCTCCTGGGCCTGACACTGAGCTATGTTGAGCTTTCGCTCAACCATGCGCAGCCAATCATCCGCATCAAGAGGGTCCTCAGAGCGGGAGAAAGTCGGCGGCAGCGTACGGAGGAACTCTGCAAGTCCCCCGCGACTCTGATGCCCGCCACCTCCAGATCCGGATGCACCGGCAGGAGTGGAGGTATTCCTAGCAATAACCTCCAAGATACGCGTCTGGTCCATGCGGTTTCGCTCGATCTGAGCGAGAACCTCAGCCATGGTCGGAGGAGGGGGAAGCTCCTCATCGTGACCAGCCTGCTGACTACCACGCGTTCTCCCAGCCATCCTGTTTCACTAAGACAAGTTAGCAACAAATCTAAGAGCAAGAAAGCCCAAAATTCACTGAAAACAGTCCAAAAACAAACACAAAACAGGGTAAAGTCCAAACAGCAAAAAATCAGACACATAACTACTCACTTTACATCTTACCCTATTATCCCCACAAGTTTTAGTTGGATTAAACTTCATGGTTCTCCCAAAACTAATTTAACCGACGCATAACTATCTTTTGAAAGGAAAGAGAGAAACCAAGTTTTAAAACTCAAATTAGAGTAAGATGAGAGTAGAAGGCTAAGATAGATAAGGAGTAAATCCTGAGAATCTGCCTAGATTTTTATAAACCCTTTTGATACTTTGAAAATAAGCCTTTCCAAAATATCCTAAGGATGACTATGCTTGGGTTACTACGGTCAGAATGGCTCTGATACCAACTTTGTGAGGACCCCCAATTTATTTGGCTTGTAATGCTTAACCAACCGCCTGACCCTAGCATCACAAATCAAATAAACTGAGCCTCGAGATATCTATACTTCCCAGAAAGCAGTATACACACCTTACCACAAAATTATGCATCAACTCCATTCCAAACATAGAGTCCAACAATACACTACTAAGCGAAGTAACAATGAAAAGTTATTACAGACAAAGGCCGACTGGCCAAAAGATACACAAATACACAAGACAGACAGCGGAAGCAAAAGTGCCATAAAATGGCTATAAACAAGCCAATCAGTGTGCCTTCAACCCACAAGGCGTCTGACCGGACCGCCAAGCCTAGTCGTCCACGAAACAGCAACACAGCTCACAGAAGTGAGGCCCTTGGGGCTCACCTTCTTCCTCTGCAACAAAAACATTAAGCAAAGCACCTGAGTACAAAGATTGTCTTTGTACCCGCAAGACTGACGTGTGAACTAGCAGACCTGTTTATAGGCTACATGCAGGCTTATTTGGTGGAGGCCATATGATTCATTTGCACAAAGCCAAATTTGTTTGCAATGATGTAATACAGTTTAAAGGAAAGTTTGCAATTCATTTTTAATGTTGAAATACAGTAAAGGTAATAATAACAAAAGAGTAAAGAAAAACAACCTAGAAGTGACTATCCCAATAGTCACCACATCAATAGCACGAATCCCAGATTCGTACCACCCAGGAAGTTTTAATTTAAAAGTTGTAGTCTAACTCTTGGAAGACCTTGCCAAGCGTGTCCATAACCTAGGACAAGGCTATTCGAATAGTTTTAACCCTGCAGGGGTGTACCAATGTACCCACACATCAGACCGCCTTTAAGCCAAAGCACACTACCGAAGGTATGCCGGCACAGCTAAGTCCTACGAGACTTTTTCCAATATTGTGTATTAACTACGAGCCGCTCGTATGGATAGAAATCCATACGCTTACATGGTAAAGCCGAAAGACAACTACCCACTCGTGATAAAGCTCTTGGACAACTACCATGCTCCCACCTCCATCCCTCCTGCGACCTCCTGCGACCCGGAGCCAATACACGCCAAAGTACTAGGTCAAGAGAGGTCCCATACCCTCTAGTGTGGTTAGCACGCAAAATGCTTGGCTTAGTGTAACAAGATGTTCGGTCCTTGTTGACTCGGGCACCTTTCCAGTCACACCCAATAGATCACACCGATCTTACCATTGTGCCCAAGTCTAAATCATTTTTTTTTGTTTTCAGTTTTAGTGTTGCAATAACATAGCAAAAATGCTGAAACAAAAAGTTATAGAAAATTTTGTGTGATCAAGGTTACCGACTAAAGTCGATAACCGCCCAGTTCTACCGATAGCTAAGCGTGTCTAAGCACATTGACCCGGATCTACTAAGTGACAAGAGATCATCCAGCGATCTCTAATCACAGCAAAACCTAGGCTCAGGTAGTAGAGGAATATCATTTGCCTACAGATTATGCATCTAACAGGATTAACTAACCAATTTAACACAAAATAAGCGATGCATACATACAGTTGAAACAAAATATTAGACTTTAAAATCTCGGGATAAACATGATCAAACCGCTTGCACATTGCATTGTTGCTCAAAATGCTCAACCTGTTGCAGAGGATCGTTCTCAGGGTTACCGCAAATGTCGAAGCCTAACGATTGAACAAATAACAGCGAATAAGAACGAATAACACCGACAAAAACTCAAAATTTCGAAAACCACCACACATCTAATCACAGAAGATAGACAAAAACAAAAGGAATAACAATTAGCTGCTACGGAGATGATTTAAATTAGACATGGTTTCAATGATTGATTTACCCAACTTACTTACTTACCAAGCTAATCACAAAATCAATCCTCTTATATGTTTCAACCTTTCGACAGACTTTGATGGTGATTGTGTGCACATCTATTAACTAAGCATCAAATTAACACATCTAAACAACTAGTTACTCTAAACAACCAACAATAGTGATAAGATCACTTAAACCTACAAGAAACTATTGAAACACTAACTAGTTAATTAGCCAACTATTAGATGCTAATAATTTTCTAATTAAGGTTGGGCTTTAATAAAATTCAGCTACTAACACACCTAAGTATCACACCCACATATAGGAAGGTTAACAATTACAGCATGCTATCACTACAAGGCCTTACTACACTGGTAAAAGCAGGAAAAACAAGTACAGAGACAAACCACTAGATCCAATAACAACTTCTTTAGATCACTCATGCCAACAAGGGTTTTAAAATCTAGAATCACTAACTAACATAATTCCTTACCAACACTATTTCCTAAGGAATTCATCAAGTCTACAAGACCTAAATAGCATAAGCATGATACCAATTTTCAGTTTACTGACAACAGAAAAACGACAACAGAGAAGCATACAGAGAACTAGAACTAAATTGCTTTCAAACCTCCAATACCAATTTTTGATCATGCAAGAGAGTGAACTAAAGAACATTCCTAATCATGATTAGAAACTAAAGAACTGGTTTTGAAGGAGTGGGCCCCACTGCCGATGCATGCAGAGGAGCACAACCAAGAACAGAGGCTCGGCGCGCTCGGACTGGATTCGCCGGTGAAGGAGTGGCGGCGCGGTCGCGACGACGGCCAAAATGGGTTGCTCGAGGATCACCGGTCGAAGGTGGTCACGCGGCGGCGGAGATGCATCGTGGCGCGGCGACGGCGGCGCGGCGGCCGAGGAGGTGACAAGGCGTCGCGCGAGAGAAGAAGAAGGTGAAAACTAGCGCGCGCATGAGCATCGATGGGTTACCAGAACTCACCGGGATGACGCGAGCTCGGTGGCTGCGGAGATGGCGGCGGCGAGAACTGCGGCGGCGATCAAGGGGTCACCGAGGAAGGAACAACTGAGCAAAAGCAGAGAAAAGAGAGATGGAGATAGCTCGAGTGAGTGCACTAGATGGTGCTAGCGCGAGCAATTACTCTAGGAACCAACTCACCGGAGATGAGGACGAAGATCCAACTTTCGGCCGTAGAAGAGGGACACCTAAATTCAACGGCCCCCTGCGAGTGAAACTCAAAATTAGCTGAGGGGAAAACATGATAGGGATCTGGAACACGATATGACGTGCAAGGGAGAAGGTGAGCTTCACAGTTTGCGGTAATGACACGGCGGCGGCGCCACGGTCGTGCACCAGAGCTCGAGCACTACTACGATTTGAGCTCAGAAGGAGCAATGGGTAATAGGGGATGGCCTAATGGTGTCTAAAGAAGGAAGAGGGAGCTTTGGGTGAGCTTAAGTAGGGAAGAGGGCGGAGGAAAGAAGAGGCGGAGCTCTCGGCACCGAGACGCATGGAAGAAAAAGCGGCGAGTTAGAGAGGTAGATGACGGGCGATTAATGCCGCACCAGGGCATGGGCTAGCAGCGGGCGATGCGGCCGAGGTGAAGCACGCGAGGAAACCGAGAATGGACGGCGAGGCGAGGTGGCGCGCATGCACGCTGCCGCCGGCACTCAGCTCTCAAGCGAGAGGTAGGTGACGACGACAAGTGGGGCCGCTTTGCTGATGGCAGCAGCAAGCGACGCGAGCCAGAGTCAAGTGCGGCATGAACAGTTGGTCTGACTCGATCAAGAGAATACTGACCGTTGGATTAAAAACGGACGGTCGAGATCAGTGTAAGTATTCGGACAGGTCGACGAGACAAGCAATATGGACCGTTCGATCTGCATCGGACGATTGGCAACGACCGGGCGTGCGCGGTGCAGCTAGGCGGTGCGACCGAGTCAAGTGGCGCGGTCGGACTCGAGCTCGAGTTGGGTCCGAGCGAGGAGCATCATTTGATTTGATTTCAAAAGGCTGAGCGGGTTTGGGGAATTTTTAGAGATAGCTCCCGAGCTCCAAAAATTCTGAAATTTTTATGGGAGCTTACAGGGACAGAGGAAAACCTTGTGTAATTTGTCCAGGAATTTTCATGCACTAGATTTCTCCCAATAAAATTCACAAGCTTCTGTCCAGAGGTTTGACCAGATTTCTAAACTGGTTTGACTTGGCCATTTGAAATAGCAACCAAAATCTAAAAATTGTGAAATTTTTCAGAGAGGTAGCTAGGATGGTCAAGATGATAGGAAAAATAATTTCAGAGTATGGTCACAAGTTTGAAGGCTAAGAGTTTGCTGACAACAATTTCCATTCACAAGAATTTAATTCTAGAAAATGGAAATTGCTAGGGAAAATTTGGAAAACTTCCAAATGATTTGATGAGACAACAAAAGTTTTTATTTCTCCTCAAAATTTTATATTTGAAATACAAACCCTAAGTTAGGGCTGTTACAGATATGTACGCTCAAGTCTATTTCACAGTCTTGCAACTGCATGGACATAAGCTGCACATTTCTCTTATTTGCAGTGAAATTGGTGTGTTGGTTCCTCTCTTTATTGTAATATCCCGTTTTATTAAATGAGTATATAATGAATTAAAAAAGGATTAATAATCTTCGACCCATACCCAAGAGGTGGGCTGGCCACCAACGAAAGAAGGAGGGGGAGGGGAAACCCTATCTTGCTACTGTAGCATGCCTCTGCTACAGTAGTGCCGCCACCTACTACAGTGACACCGTGCTACAGTAGCCACCCCGTCTCCTTGTGCTTCCTCCTTTGGGTGCTGCCGACCAATAAGATGAAGGGAGGGAGGAACCCCCTTGGGTGCTGCCGGCCAAGGAAGATAGGGAGAGGAAGGGGAGGAAGGAAGGCGTATCTCATGGGATTTTTAGTGTCCATTAGAGTGTTCTTCAAGGGTGACTTTTGCATTCCCTTTGTTTAGTCTTCTACTTTTGCTATGCGGTGGATTTCGGGTAGCAGATCGAGTTTTTCCTACTGATAGTTGTACTGCAGTTTTGAAGTCTATAATTGTGAAATTAGGTTTGATCATCTTCTAAAGAATTGTGGGAAATTTTAGTAGCTTTCAGGAGAATATTAGTTAACATTATTTGGATGAATATTTTTTGAGTTACGGCCTTTGCAATGCTGCTGTCCAGAATCTCTGTCAGGTTATAGCAGTCGTAGTAATTAATAGATTAAAAATAGATAATAGCCGAATCAGGGATGTTGACAAACATGACTTTTGTAGGTAATTCTTTTAAATTTCCATAATGCCAAAGAGCACAATTTTTGGATCAACTAAATGAAATTTATGGGTATTTCAATCTTACTGTCCAGAAGGTCTGTCAAATTCTGAAAGTGTTAGTAATCTGTTTGTTAAAATTAGTTAAAGGCCAAATTAGAAGATCTAGCCAACTAAACTATTGTAATCAATTTCGTAAGATTTCTAGAGAGACTGAGAATGCATTTTTTTGATAAGCAGAATGGGAGTTATGGATTTTACATTGTTGCTGTCCAGTATTGAGTTACTACTGGTTCGTCATATTGCTTGAGTAGATTAAATATGTGAAATGTTGGATTTTGGAGTGAGGATAAGTGCGTTGTGAGTAAGCGTTATTCTATTTCGTCAAAGCTTATTTTGAGTAAAATATTTATTGTAGGCGGAGTGACCTTGGGTTTGGTTTCGCCTTCGCTACATTCCAATTTGTCACAACGCAAAAGGCAAGTACAATTTAGATTCATATTGGATGCTTGATTGTACAAATTGGTTAATGAATATGATATGGTTAATCTTATGAGGTATGCATATTTTCTGTTGTTTGCTTGCTTCCGTTAATTGTTGATATCAATTGGAAAGTATGGTAGTATTCATTTCAATTTATTACATTCATTTCAAGTATTCATGTTTAACCCACGGGAGTGGGTATTGAGATTCCCATATTTTCAATATGGGAAACTAGATCCTCGTGTGAATGATTCTTCATACGGGCAATGGATCCCCGCATTTTGAGAATGTTGGCATGAGTGAACACCGACGGGTGTTACACTCGGCTATACCAGTATATGTAGAAGAGAAGTGGAGTCATATGCATGTTTTGCATCATGTTCATAGAATTTACTTATGTTATCATTATATTGAGAATGATCTGTCTTCGATTCAATGTTTCATATGTTGTTCATTTGTACTTGCTGAGTCTTGGACTCACTCTTGTCAATTATTGTTTTCAGGTGAATGTTGAGGACATTTTACATCGGGAGGGAGTAGCTCACATGATGAGTTCCATCTTATTGCACGTTTTGTCTCTTAAATAATACTTCTATTGCTATCCTTCAGTTGGAAACCTTTACTTGTAATAAATGGATTACTGGCACTTTCATCAGTTATCTTCAGAGTGTATTCATGCTAGTTGATGATATTATCTAGTTGAACTTATTCATGATGCTGTAAATCTTGAACGAGGCGTTATAATTGCGGTTTTGGTGCTTAAATCCTTGATGAAATTTATGTTAGTTGTGTTAGGAGAAGTGGTTTGTTCTGAACTTAGTTGTTATTAGATGTTGTTTAGCATTAGTAGGTGTTGGTTGCATCTTGGCTTCTGCAAATCCAGGGTGTTACATTTATACCGAGAGATGATTCAGTTGTATAACAATATTATATATTTCAACTCCAAATAAACATACGACATGCATATTTTGATTTTAACCAACCAGTAAACAAATAGGAAGGAACTAGATATTCAAATCAGCCAGACATGTCAAAGAATTATGAAGAAAATAAAGACTTCCAATGCATGGAATATTTCTTTCCAAAAATTTGAAAAGTGTTCAAGTGTCTGTTTCAATCAACGGGACAAACATAGGATAATATATTTTTGATTTTGGGGGAGGTTATCAAATCCGAATGATCTTGGAAGGCTTTTGCAAGGATGAATCACTTGTCACCATTAACCTCTGATTCACAAACCAAAATTCTTTGAATACGCCTTCACTACGATGCTATATATAAGGGACACATGATCAGAAGGTTGCTACACCAAGCCGTCACCTGAGAATAACAACCAAAAAAATTAGTCTCTCAAATCTCTCTAGTCCTAAAAAACATATAGGTAAATATCTTATTACTATATGTCTATTTTATTTCATTTTTGTTCCTTCATCAAACATCACTACACAAATGTGAGTCTCTAATCTAATTCGTGCGAGCTTGTGTGATTGTACAGCAGTAAGAGGAATGGAGGGTAAGAGAGCAGTAGCCATTATTGCCTTGTGCAAGCTCATGTGTCCGGACCCGGGATTAACATCCCAAATCCTCTGTGCATAACCGAACTAGTCCCATGATCAGTGGCTAGCTCACATAGTAAACAAATGTGGTAACACAACCATAATCGTAAAACTTTATTAATAAACAACAAAGTTGATTACAAGATAGGCTTACAAACCAACATTAAATAAACACAGCGGAAGACGATGAAGAAGTAGTGGAGTCCAGCTGATCTGCCATAGGCAATCGACTGGGGTAGTGGCCTAGTCGTCGAGATCCACACCGGTAGCAAAGTCCTTCTCCTCTGAAATTTGTTTGCATAAAGCAAGTATGAGCACAACTACCGTGCTCGCAAGTTACACCCGTCAAATAACAGAATGACATGCATACATGGATGTAACAAAGGATGGCTTATTGGTTGATTTGCATAAAGCATCATTTTCTTTAAATACTTGTACTAAGTTCCAAAGCAGTTATTCTATAACTACAAATCATTTTATAAATTCTTAGTTTTATAGTCAGATAACATTCACACAAGAATGGTGAAGGATACCCTCCTATCACATGGCTTCCTGCCCAACTCCCATTTGGATAAACCAGTTTGAAGAAGTCTTTTTCAAACAAAACCAAAGTCTAACTTTGAGTGGCTTTGCTAGCATGTCCATGACCGTGGACACGGCTATTCGAATAGTTTTACACTCTGCAGAGGTTGTACAGCTTTACCCACAAGACACGACTTCTCTAGTTTATTCGGTATCCGTCGATACCACCGCTCACTACCTTAGGTAAGCAGTCTAGAGCACATGACAAGGCTTTTACAAAGCGCCATTAAACCATAGTTACCCCTCGCTAAGGTTTCGCCACCCCCTTTGGAATAAAGACCTCCGGGTTCGGACCCACTCTTGCGCTAAGTGGGACTAACATAAGTCGTAACATGACTACCCATTGCATCTGTAGGGAACGACCACGGTGGAACATTGCAGATTAATTAGCCAGGTCCTACTCCCCACACTGAGGACATGTGGTAGTACGGTAAGGCATAGCCCATTATAGGCATAGCAAAGGAACGCTCGAAGGTCGGTCCTTGACTGACTTAGGCAACTTTCCAACAAACCCTGGGTCTTAATCTTAACCAGAATTAAGTCCGTGCATAAACCTGCACCCACCAATCATCCATTTCGCCCAAGTCCAAACCTATTTTCATTTTATTTTCCAAGTAAAAGCATTTTATAAATATTCTATGGTAAAACAATACCATAGATCCAATTTAAATCAAATTTGAAAGATTTGGCTAAAAACTTCTCAAACACAAGATTTGATCTAAGCATTGGCTAAGCATATGATTAATTTTAGTATCATTTTGTCTAATGGTGACAAGGTATTCACGTTCAACATTCAAATTGGCCATACAAGGAAAATAGGAATAGGTAGGCAATTAAAACAGGGAATTAAAATAATTGTATAAACATATGCATACAATAATAATTTAAAACAGAATATAAATAATTTGAAATAATGGGATCAATATGATGAAGGGTATAACTTGCCTTGCTTGATGAGGTGATGTTATTTTCCTTAACAGATCACCTGGTACGGAGGTGATGTTGTTTTCCTTAACAGGTCAGCTAGTACTCACAAGTACTTTCTCGAGGTAGTCCAAGTGTACAATCATGATGATCATACATTCAAAATCAATCCTCTTATGAGCTCTTCAACTGGCGTCAAAATCTGATTCTTAGAAGTCGTCGAAATCTAATCGCAAAATTAGCCAAATTCAAATAATAATTCAAATGAACTCCAAATTAACTAATTTTTGTTTAGTTGGCTATATCTTGAATTTAGACAAATTTAGAAATTTGAATGGGCTCAAACGGAGTTCGGATGCAAAAGATATGAGCTTTAGAAGTTTGAAATTACATGAAATAATAGAATTAGGGTTTTTCTGATTTTTGGGAATTATTTTTCTGAAGGAAAATGGCTTTCTTGCGTAGGATGACGTCAGCGAGTGGAAAATGGTTTTTTGGCCGAATTAAATTTGTAAAGAAAATTGGTTTGTCTCACTGACATGTGGGCCCGCGGTCAATGGACCAGGTCCACGGCTTGGCCCAAGTCCACGGTGGGCTCGGTCCACCGCAACAGTGCGCGCGGGGTGGGGTGCTTGTGTGTGAGGTGATGTGGTGCCACGTGGGCTCCACGTCGGCTTTTGTGCTGAGGTGGCCGTGATGTGGCGCACGGGTGGCGGCCACGGTGGCAACCACGTCGGTGCGGGACGGGGGCGGCGCTCAGGTTCCAAGGAACCGGCGAATGATGGCGAGTTAGCCTCCGGCGAGGGCAATATCGGGTAGAGGAGGTCGCGAGGATCTCAGGGCTTACTGTGGCGGTGCAAGGGCTAGCATGGGTCGCCGGCGGGGAGAGAAGAAGCGGTAGCGCTTGTGGCTCGACTGCGAGGAAGGGGCTCTGGTGATCCCTGGCTCAAGTGAGTGCGCGCAAAAGGTGGCACGGGTGATGGTGATGCCGATGGTGAAGTCGGGGTGGCCGGGGAAAGCTTGACGGCGCCGGAGAAGACGAAGATAAAAGCCTCGGGGCTCGCCGGAAAACTTCAAATTCACGGCGATTGAGGAGGGGAGAGGCTTGGGGGTTTGGGGGCGCTGGGATGAGAGCTTCAAGGCGCACCCGGAGCATGCTTAAATAGGGGAGGGGAGGCCGGGGCAGCGTGTGGCGTACGAAGGTCCGTGCGGTGATGTCGGCAAAGATTTGGGCATAGAGGGCAAGAAACGGAAGAAGAGAGGTATAGGCGGGTGCAGTATTGACCGAGGATCTTAATGCGCGCGATTTGAGGAAATGAAGGGGAGGGAATCGTGGAGGGAAATGGAGCTTTTCACGGGCGCTAATGGCGGCTCGGGCGCGGCTGTGCGAGGAAGATGTGGCGAGGTAGAAGACGCAGGCGACCCGTTGGATTTGTATCCAACGGTGCGGGTGAGGCGGGGTGGCGTGGGGGCATGGTGGCCGTTGGATTTAGATCCAACGGTCCTCGTTGGTTAAGATGTTCAGTCGTCCGTAAGCGCCATCAATATCGGCCGTTGATCTTTGATCCAACGGCTGACATGGATTGAAGTGCAAAGTGCGTGGGGTTTGGACTGAGCGGGCCGCGCGCGCACGAAGGAGAATGGACTGAGCTGGAGTTTTGACCCAAACAGGGTTTTGGAATTTCTTTTGATTTTCTAATTAACTAAATTCTCATAATTCGAATAAGCTTTTAGAAATAGCAAATAAAATCCAAAAAATTATGAAAAAAATTCACAGAAATTCTCAAAGGAATTTTGGACTTAAGTAAAATTTTTCCAACTATTATTTGGTAATAGGTTTTGCAAATAAATTATTTTGGCTTTAAAATATTTAGGAAAAAGCTTTTAAAATTCCAGAAATTACTTAAAATTTTATTTTTCACTTTATATCCAATAAAAACTCATAAAACTCAATAAATTTTATTTTTGACTTTTAAAAATTAAGAAATCAATAAAAGCAATTAAACTCTTTTAAATTTCAAAAACTCCAACGAAACAATAACTTTATTAACTTTATTTTAGTAACATGATTTTGGGATGTTACGTCATGTTCCTATCAGGCCAGCAATAGGTGGCAACCAATGCAAGATTCTGCACTTGCTTCAAGCAATGCTATGATAACTGTAGGAGAGACTTTCCCCGGTGGCTCTGCCTGCCCCGGTGCATCACTAACTGCAGACCCATCAAGGAAAAGGTGGCCGCCCCAACGTCGACGGCCGAGTACAGCAAGATCTGCCTGATGATATCCATCTGCGGCTCGACCACGATAGGTATGACAACAATCTTACATTGATCCATTCATTTTTTTCTTTTTGATGGGTTTCTCTTCTGAACACTGATAGAATTGGTGTTTCCCCCCGCTGATGGTGGTTCTTACATTGCAATTGCAGATACAAGTGGTGCAGTAGCTTGTGCAGATGACTGCACTAAGAACCGAAGCCAGTACGCCAAGCACCTTTGAAGAGCTGGTTGATGACGGCCTCACAGGATTAGGGTATTAAACAGGGATGACGCGGGATGATAAAAATAATAAAAGAATTAGTCTGTGCAAATGTTCAACCTATTTTAACTTTGTACAACAAGTTCACAAAATTATTTTCTTTCCTTTTGGTACAAAGTGACACCTAGAATATGTCACACAAAACAATTGCTAATCTCTTGTGATCCCCAACTCTTTGTGAGTTGTTATAACAAAATTTGGCACATCGATGTGTGACCGTTTATCACCACATTCAAGGTTTTTCCCACATGACTACATGAGCTGGTATGCATGCAATAGTAACAGGGCTTTAACAAGTCCACTGGCTATATGCTTGAGAATTGAGATGGACATTTACTGCAAAGAAAACCACACAACATACTAGATCCATCCCTCTAAAAAAGAAGGAAATAAAGAACCAAACAATAATCACCAGATTGATTTCAAGATCAGTCAAGTTAGAATTACCTGATCCTATGAAGCGTTGCAGTCCTTTGTAGGTTGTACACAAGAGATGATGCTACAGAATGCAGAACTTCATATAGCTAGAACCAAAAGAAAGAAGAAGTGCAGTTTAAGTGTTTTGATCATTGTCACAATTGTAATAAAAAATTCTCGTTGCATAAGGAAGAAAAGCTGCAAAATGATTATTCTAAAAGGGCTTATACATTTTTGCTCAGTTATGTTTAACATGGTATAGATTGAGATATGTTTTTAGTGATACACAATGAGTTAATGATCAAATAGATATTCAGCTGATTGGTCTTCCGTTTCTGAACAATCAAGGTTAACTAACACAATTACACATCTGAAATCAATCAGATCAGAAAATACCTTACCCCCCTAGTTCATACCTATATATGAATAGTTAGGAGAGTTAGAATTGGCGGTTCAGCTCAATAGATGATTCAAGCATGTGTAATCAGCTTCTCTAGTATGTTTTTGGCAAACTACGTCACTACTACAGAAAACGTCATCATAGACGGTTCGGAACCGTCATCACAGACGGTTCGGAACCGTCTGTATTTTTGTACGTCTGTGATAACTGGCGGTTATCACAGACGGTTAAAAAAACCGTCTGTGATAAGTCACAACACAGACGGTTCTAGTTACCAACCGTATGAGATATCTGTAGGGAAACGGGTAGGCTACACTAGCGCAAATTAAAAAATTCTACCCGTAAACCAAGAACACTGCAGTTATAGATCACGGTCTTACCACTAGACGCGCAGTGCGGAAGTTGATGCGCCGCGTCGGGCGCAGTAGTCGTACCAAGTTGATGCGATGCGTCGGGCGCAGTAGTCGTACTACTTCCTCGTCCTCGTCGTGGCGCCCCACGCAGCTCCTTTCTTGCGGTTCGTCCCAACGCCACGTATGCGGCGCCTTCAAAGGTATCCACACGTGCGGGTGAAAGCGACGCACGCCGACTACTAGATCCGCGCGGCGACTAGGGCGTGGGAGGGTGGCGCCGGGGTTTGGGGATGTCACGAAAAACTCAACCTCAACCAGCGCCCCCTACCCTCCTTTATAGACGTCCTTATAATGGGCTTCTACAAATAGAGGCCCATTAGGACTCAATGCCCGATCTAATTCGGATCCAATCCGAATTAGGCTTCACCCTTAAGTGTGTGACCTTATAGTTCACATATGTTTAGACATGACGCGAGTACACATACTTGGTCAATAGTTGGTAGCGCCTCTAGCAAGACGTGCCAACTCCTAAACATACGTAAAGATCATATCGGACGAACCATCACAACGTTATGTACATGCCAATCCCTTTGCCTCACGATATTCGGTCGAGCTCCAAGTCGACCACTCTTTCTCGATCCTATGATCCGAATCCCTTACTAGGTTAACTCTTAACCTTAAGTAGCATGGCCATGCATTTGGATCCGATCACTCGAGGGCCCAGAGATATCTCTCTCGTAGAGAGGGCAAATCCCATCTCGACCGACCATGCCTCGCAAAGATGCTTCATGACAAACCCGAAAGCTACCTTTATAACTACCCGATTCACGGAGTAGCGTTTGATAGCCCCTAAGTAGGTCGATTCACATCTCAAGTACATGCGACAATCTCGTGTCTAAGGACAAGGCGTACACATTGTGTAGAGAGAACCATAAGAATAATTACTATGTCTCATGTTGGGTCGGTCCAACCCCATGTTCTAAACATGTGTCCACATTATTGGTTTGACATCTCCATGTCTATGACACATGAAACATGGTCATCAACCGATACATGTGCTAATCCATCATTCACGTGTGTCCTCACATGAACTCCGACTAGGGACAACTTTAGAATAACCATACAAGTAAAGAGTTTCACAAACAAGTCACATACTTGTTAATCAACACAAAGGCAATATTCAAGGAACATTTATTAAATCATGGATACAATGAAATATCATCATCAATATGATTGCCTCTAGGCATATCTCCAACATCTCCCACTTGCACTAGAGTCAATCTAGAAGATATCTAATACCCATAGCTCTTGTGTGCGCCTCATGCTTAGGGTGTGGGAGAGGCTTCATCAAAGGATCTGAAATATTCAAATCTGTGTGTATTTTGCATATCTTTAAATCTCCTCGATTAAGGATCTCTCGAATGAGATGAAACCGCAGCAGATGTGTTTGTTCTTTTGGTGATTCCTCGGCTCCTTGGCTTGCGCAATGGCCCCACTGTTATCACAAAGAAGATCCGCAGGATCGCACGCACTAGGAACCACACCTAGTTCAGTTATGAACTTCCTTATCCAAACACCTTCCTTTGTTGCTTGTGGCGCAATGTACTCGGCCTCCGTAGTAGAGTCGACAATGATCTCCCGCTTGGAACTCTTCCAACTTACCGCACCACCGTTCAAAAGGAACACAAAACCCGATTGCGATTTGTAATCATCTTTGTCGGTTTGGAAGCTTGCATCGGTGTAACCATTTACAACGAGCTCTTCCTCACCTCCGTAGACTAGGAACACATCCTTAGTTCTTCTCAAATACTTGAGGATGTTTTTAACCGCTGTCCAGTGACTCTCACCTGGATCAGCCTGGTATCTGCTCGTAACACTTAGAGCATAGGAAACATCTGGGCGAGTGCACATCATAGCATACATGATAGATCCAATGGCCGAAGCATATGGAATCTTACTCATGCGATCTCTCTCATCAGTTGTCGAAGGACACTGAGTCTTGCCAAGATTTATGCCATGAGACATGGGCAAGAACCCTTTCTTTGCCTCCTCCATGTTGAACTGTTTCAACACTTTGTCAATGTAAGTACTCTGGCTTAATCCTATTAGCCTTTTGATCTATCTCTATAGATCTTAATACCCAAAATATATGCCGCTTCCCTAAGTCCTTCATTGAGAAACTATTTTTCAAAGAGGTCTTAACGGACTCGAGCATAGGAATATCATTTCCAATCGGTAATATGTCATCTACATATAAGATTAGAAATACGAGTGAGCTCCCACTTGTCTTCTTGTAAACACAAGATTCTTCTTCGTTTTTGATGAAGTCAAACCCTTTGACCACTTCATCAAAACGAATGTTCCAACTCCGAGATGCTTGCTTCAATCCATAAATTGATTTTTGAAGTTTGCATACTTTTCTAGCATTGTTTGGATCGACAAAACCCTCGGGCAGTGTCATATACACGTCCTCGGTTAAATTTCCATTAAGGAAAGCCGTTTTGACATCCATCGCCATATCTCATAGTCGAAATATGCAAAGAATAGCTAGAATGATCCGTATTGATTTAAGCATCGCCACAGTGAGAAAGTCTCATCGTAGTCAACTCCTTGAACTTGCCGAAAACCTTTTGCGACAAGTCGAGCTTTATGGATATGAACATTTCCATCCATATCAATCTTCCTTTTATAGATCCATTTGCACTCTATGGTTTTAACACCATCAGGCGGGTCAACCAAATTCCAAACTTGATTGTCTCCCATGGATGCTATCTCGGATCTCATGGCACTATGCCATTTCTCAGAGTCTGGGTCCATCATTGCTTCCGCATAGGTCGTAGGCTCATCATTGTCTAACAATAATATATCTCGCGCATTGCGGAGCCTTTCCGACCTTCGTGGTGGTGGTGCTTCCTTTGCCATGGGTTCCTCAACTTGTTCTGCCACATGGGCATCATTCGTCGAGTCTTCCCCGATTGGTTCATCTTGAACCTCTTCAAGCTGCACTGTTCTTCCACTTGTCTCCTGTTGAGAAACTCTTTCTCTAGGAAAACACCACTGAGCGACAAACACTTTGCCCTCTAGTCGGTTGTAGAAGTAATATCCAAAGGTTTCCTTGGATATCCACAAAATGCATTTATCCGACTTGGGTGTGAGCTTGTCCGATCAGTAGTCGCTGACAAACGCCTCACATCCCCAAATCTTTAGAAAAGACAAACCGTGACTCTTCCTCCATATCTCATATGGTGTCTTAACTACGGATTTAGACGGTACCCTATTAAGTGTGAAAGCCGCGTTTCTAGAGCGTAACCCCAAAAGGATAATGGTAAATCATCGGCTCATCATCGATCGAACCATGTCCAACAAGGTCCGATTATGCGCTCGGATACCCCGTTTCTTTGAGGCGTTCCGCGGTGTTAGTGTGGAACAATTCGCAACTCTTGGATGATTGCTAAATTCATGACTCAAATACTCGCCACCACGATCAGATCGCAGAGCCTTGATTTTCTTGGCACGTTGATTTTCAACCTCATTCTGGAACTCTTTGAACTTTTCAAAAGTTTCAGACTTATGCTTCATTAAGTAGACATAGCCATATCTACTAAAATCATTAGTGAAAGTTATGAAGTAATGAAATCCACCTCTAGCAGTCGTGCTCATTGGTCCACATATATCAGTATGTATGATTTCCAACAAGTCTGACGCCCTCTCAAAAGAACCTTTGAAAGGTGATTTGGTCATCTTACCAAGCAAACAAGCTTCACATGTCTCGTATGATTCAAAATCAAACGAAGTTAGAAGACCATCAGCATGGAGCTTCTTCATGCGCTTTTCACTTATGTGACCCAAACGACAATGCCAAACATAGGTGGGATTCAAATCATTAGGTCGAAGTCTTTTAGCATTTATGTTAAAGATAGGCGCATCATCAAGATTTAAAATAAATAACCCATTCACAATGGGCAAAAGCCATAAACATTCCATTTTAGAGATCAAACAACCATTGTCTTTACTTGCAAATGAATAACCATCTCTCATCAAACATGAGGGGATAAAATGTTTCGACTCATACTAGGAACATAATAACAATTATTCAATTCCATAATAAATCTTGAAGGAAGTGAAGTTGCATGGTGCCGACGGTCAACGCAAAGAACCCTTGCTTTATTTCCGATGCGAAAATCAACTTCACCTCTTGCGACTCCTCTACTTCTTATTAGCCCCTGCATCGAGTTGCAAATGTGAGCAACTGATCCGGTATCAAATACCCAAGAGTTAATAGGAGAATCTGCGAGAAAAATGTCTAAAACATTTATGACAAGTGTACCATGGGTGGAAGTCTTACTTCCACCCTTCTTCTTGCATTCATCGGAATCCATGTACTTCTTGCAGTTTCTCTTCCAGTGGCCAGTTTCTTTACAATAGAAGCATACTGTCTCAGCTCTAGTCTATGCAATTTTTACATAGGATTTTTACATAGGATTTTGATCGGCAAATCATATTTACCACAAATCGACTACTGTTCCGATTCGACCAATTATATTGATCTTCGCATGCCGCAACCGGTTTTACGTGTCACTGTCTACCCCGATGGCGAATCCGACCAGTAGGGGTATGTTGTTTCACGACTTTAGCAGCATGATCACGGTACATCGATTATTAATCTAGGTTCCGATTCGATCAATCATATTGATCTTCGCATGCCGCAACCGGTTTTACGTGTCACTGTCTACCCCGATGGCGAATCCGACCGGTAGGGGTATGTTGTTTCACGACCTTAGCAGCATGATCACGGAAACCAGACCAATCCATTACCAGAACTATACAATCGATCACATCGATCATACCGATTTACATATCGCCATATGCAAATCACCCGAACCTATAACATGACAGCAACCGCTCTGATACCACTGTAGGGAAACGGGTAGGCTACACTAGCGCAAATTAAAAATTCTACCCGTAAACCAAGATCACTGCAGTTATAGATCACGGTCTTACCACTAGACGCGCAGGTGCGGAAGTTGATGCAGCGCGTCGGGGCAGTGTAGTCGTACCAAGTTGATGCAGTACGTCGGGGCAGAGTAGTCGTACTACTTCCTCGTCCTCGTCGTGGCGTCCCACGTACAGCTCCTTTCTTGCGGTTCGTCCCAACGCCACAGATGCAGCGCCTTCAAAGGTATCCACACGTACGGGAGGAAGCGACGCACGCCGGACTACTAGATCCGCGCGAGCGACTAGGGCGTGGGAGGGGTGGCGGCCAGGGTTTGGGGATGTCACGAAAAACTCAACCCTCAACCAGCGCGCCCCTACCCTCCTTTTATAGACGTCCTTATAATGGGCTTCTACAAATAGAGGCCCATTAGGACTCAATGCCCAGTCTAATTCGGATCCAATCCGAATTAGGCTTCAGCCCCTTAAGTGTGTGACCCTATGGTTCACATATGTTTAGACATGACGCGAGTACACATACTTGGTCAATAGTTGGTAGCGGCCTCTAGCAAGACGTGCCAACTCCTAAACATACGTAAAGATCATATCGGACGAACCATCACAACGTTATGTACATGCCAATCCCTTTGCCTCACGATATTCGGTCGAGCTCCAAGCTGACCACTCTTTCTCGATCCTGTGATCCGGAATCCCTTACTAGGTTAACTCTTAACCTTAAGTAGCATGGCCATGCATTTCTGGATCCGATCACTCGAGGGCCAGAGATATCTCTCTCGTAGAGAGGGCAAATCCCATCTCGATGACCATGCCTCGCAACATGCTTCATGACAAACCCAAAGCTACCTTTATAACTACCCGATTCACGAGTAGCGTTTGATAGCCCCTAAGTAGGTCGATTCACATCTCAAGTACATGCGACAATCTCGTGTCTAAGGACAAGGCGTACACATTGTGTAGAGAGAACCATAAGAATAATTACTATGTCTCATGTTGGGTCGGTCCAACCCCATGTTCTAAACATGTGTCCACATTATTGGTTTGACATCTCCATGTCTATGACCTGTGAAACATGGTCATCAACCGATACATGTGCTAATCCATCATTCACGTGTGTCCTCACATGAACTCCGACTAGGGATTACTTTAGAATAACCATACAAGTAAAGAGTTTCACAAACAAGTCACATACTTGTTAATCAACACAAAGACAATATTCAAGGAACATTTATTAAATCATGGATACAATGAAATATCATCATCAATATGATTGCCTCTAGGGCATATCTCCAACAACATCCACATATCACAGACGGTTCTAGTTACCAACCGTCTGTGATATGTGAGATATCACAGACGGTTCATAATTAGAACCGTCTGTGATATGTGGATACACAGACGGTTCTAGTTCAAAACCGTCTGTGATAGTTTTTTGTATTGCAAAAAAAATCGACATACGTTGTTTCCATTCTATATAGAACGGTGTTTGCAGCACACATTGTGGAGTACCAGGCTATCTAGCACACCCAAACATGATCACCAAGAACCCACCAGGACACATTGTGTAGCACACCAGGCCATCTAGCATAGCCACGGCCATCTACAATTCCACCAAAGAAGAATAACCTGAATGCGCCTTAGCACCTTCTACGGCCGACTCTCATCCTTCCTTCCTCCTCCCTTTTCAAAGATCCACCTCTCTCAAAGATACATGATCACTAAGAACCCCACAACTAGCGGCTTCGCCCCTTTTTCATGCATAGAACAAACCACATCAAGCAATCTCAAAAGCGCTTAAATCAAAATCAGCAAAACATCAAAAGATAAATAATACTCAATATGAAAAAAAGGGAAGGAGGGGAGCAGAGGGAGGACAGAGCCGGGTAGCGCGCAAGCAGGAGGTGGTGACCTGTGGGGACCCCTGAGACCGGATCCGTATCAAGCTAAGTGATTACGCCGTAAACGCAACACTTAACGTGAGACGCACACGATCCAGAGTGACCCGGATATGTGTCACATGCTAGCTCCCAAGGATCAGTGGCTAACATGCACATATCCAACTACAACATTGCAATCACATCCATACACAATGTACAAGAATAAAAGAATCAAATACAACATCAATTAAATAGCACCTTATAGTACAAGGTTGCACAAGAGGGCCGATCGGCCAAATCTAATTAACACAAATAAATTGCAGCGGAAGATAAACTTAAAATAAAAAGGGAATAACCGAGTTGGTGTGCCCACAATCCCACAAGCAACCAACTGGAGTTAAAACCGTTGCACCCGTCGTTCTCACCTGAACCAAAAGACACTGTTAGAGTACAAAGTTGTACTCGCGAGACTTTCAAAAGAAATAAGGATGCATGTAAGTATCAAAGGAAGGCTACTACACTAATCAGTTTTTAGCATAAAGCAAGTTTTGCATAAAGATAAAAGATTCTAACTTGCCATTTGTAAAATATTTAGAAAACATTTGATAACAATAAGTAATGATCATCAATGGTATACTCTCCAAATATAATCAACACACGAACATCTCATTCGTGGCACAATTCATTTCCCAACAAAATTTAACGTGCGAACAATGCGTTCATGAAATCATTTCAGATTTGAACAAAACTAACATAATGACATAACATTTTCAACCATAACCCAAACTTAATTTCCCAAAAGCTAACTGTGCCTGCTTTCCCACAAGTGTTGTCCATAACCTAGGACGAGGCTATTCGAATAGATTTAGTTCTCTGCAGAGTTGTACAGCTTTACCCACACAATATGAATACCTTATAATGTCGCCATGCACTCTTCCGAAGGAGTGTGACTAAGATATCATAACGAGGCCGTTACAATGTTATGCCCTAACTATCAAACCACCCGAGGAAACAACACCATGGTCGAAAGTCGCTTATCGGTGCCATGGGTGTACCCGTTGCGTAAGTAAGTCCCTATCAAACAAGAGACCCTTAAGAGCAAGTAAGGTGATCCTTAACATGCCCCCACGAGATTGACAAAAGAACAATTAAATACATAACAATTGTCAATCTCATTGTGTTTTGATAGCTAACACACAACAAATTATTAAGCCAAGCCATCGCCCATAAACCCGGCGTGTGGTTGTACGTAAGACTTGGTTCATCACACCACAGACCGGTCCTCATATACCTGACGGGCTACGAATCGGGACCACCCCTTCATCACCCTATCACCCGTCCAAGTCCAACACACAACAAAAACCCACCTAACAAGTCACACTAACCAGATTCGAAGATCTGGAAACAATCCTCAATATCAATATAATTCAATCCATATAATCCTGAAATTTCATCAAGATTCAATTCAATCCACCGGCCGATGGACTAGCTCCATCAACCACTTTCGGCTACAACTACTAGCATGGCTAAGCATCGTTATACAAACTAGCAAACAACCCATATAACATATATCCTTAATCATGAAAGGTAAAAGGGTAATCAACATTCAAAGGGGGGCTAATGCAACAATTAGGAGATTAACTACTTCTACCCATAAACATACATTTCAAAATAGCATGCAATTGCGATAATAAACTCACACAAAATTTTTAAAAACCACTGGGAGGAATATGATCAAGAGGAGGGTGCTCGCACCTTTGCTGGTATCACAAGATCATTCTCAGGTTACACTTAATTTTGACCTCACGAATATAATGGCATCGTCGAAAACCTAATCGAAAGACGATATTGCAATAAATATCAAACAAAGCCAGAAATTCAACATGCTCAAAAATGTAAGAAATTTATACAGTAGGTAGATTATGATTTTATATGAATTATGGTGAAAGAATTATTCCATTTGGATTTAATATGTGAAAGTTATGGTGGTTTGAATTTTAGATTTTAATACGCCTTCATTCATGTAATTTAATTAGGAGATGAAAATTTGTAGAGCAGAGGTGAGTACATGGATTACATGGATAAATAGGCAATATTATTACAAGTTCAAAACAGTTGAGTTTGCTTCAATTGGAGTTTTCATGATTTAGTTATTGATTTCTAAAGTTATCAGCATTAATACTGTCAAAATAATGCCTTTTAGGATCATTTTCCCTAAACTATAGTTTTTGGGACAGAGGTAAGTTTGAATTTTTTTTAATATAAAGTTCATTAAATAAGAAATTTTCAAAAGTGGTTTCACTCAATTTGGAGTTAGAAATAAATAGTTATGTATTTTTGAAGATAAAATCTTTTTCTTATTGTAAAAATAATAGAGATATGGATCATTTTCTACAAAACTAAATTCTCTGCTATAGATACAAGTTTGAAAACTATTTTAAAATAAACTTCACTTAATATGAAAAATACCGAAACTGGTTTCATTCATTTTGAAGTTGATTTGAATTAGATATGGATTTTTGAAGTTAATACAATTTCTAGTGTGCAAATAAATGGATTTCGGAGTTTTTAAAGCACATAGTTCCTTTTCTACCGGGGCTGAGCTAGCCCTAGTTACTGACAAGAGGGACCGGGGTCAAAGTTTTGACCCGGTCAACAAGGGCTCGGTCCCGGCCTTAAATAGACTGAAGGCGTATTTTCAAGAATGCGTCTCCTAATTCTGAAAACGTAATTTGGTTCAAAGAATACAAATAATACGTTTTTCCTTAGCAAATACGTACTAACAATGTACACGTCCACTTAACTGTCTATACGGGCCCACATGTAATAGAGACACCAATCTTTTAAGACAACCATTAAGCAACTAATTAACCGAGATTTTGTTAACACTGGCTACTGTTTTCGGACGAAAAACCGACAACAGAGCCGGGCGCTCCCGTTGGCTTTCCTGGCGGCTTGCCGGCGCTGTGGTCCACGCCGGCGCCGGACAAGGCCATAAATGGGTTCCTCATACCCTAGCGAAGCTAATGGCACCAGTGGCTAAGCTCACAGCGGTGCGTGCCAGCAGCACGCCGGAGAAGGGCGGCGGTGCTAAAACGGTAACAACGAAGGTGACGCCACAGTGCAAATTAGTGCAAAACAACGTATGCTTGAGCTACTAGGAAGTCAGTGGAAGCTTACCAGCGGAAAAAGAAAAGCTGGAGAAGCTCGGGAAGAAACTAGTGCCATCAATGGCAACAGCGACGCTCGGTTTCACGAGGGGAGAGAAACCTGCGACAAGAGATCAGTGAAGAATGGTTGTGAGGGGTTCAGGTGGCAGAGAAGATGGTGTAACCGGAATCAATCAAGAAATGGCTCACCATGACGGCGATTTGACGATGAACAGAGGCATCGGCCGACAAAAGGGGAAAATCCAAATTGCAATACTCCTGTAATGCGTTGAGGACATAAGTTGAGGGGAACTTTTGATCATGCTCAGGCACAACTTATGACGCACAAGGTTGCGAAGAAAACTCACTAGGGTACGGGCGACACAGTGGAGCCGTCGTGGGCGCGCTCTGGAGGCCACCGAGAGCACGGTTGAGGTTCGGGAACTACAAGGCAGAGCAGAGGTTGGATTAAGCCAAAAAGGATACGGCATGAAAAGAGGAGGACGAGGCACACAAAAGCTTAAAGCTTACCCTTGAGAAGAGCTCACACGAGCGTCCCTCTCCTCAACGGCCGAGAGGAGAAGTGGCGAATTGAGAGGCCTGGAGGGGGTAATAAGCTCGGGGCAAGACAGATACAGAGGCGGCGTGAGACGGTGGTGCTTCACGACTGGTCAAGAATGGCGGTGGGGCAACGCCGTTAACGGAGGTGCTCAGAGCGAGCCGGGCGCGTGGCACTCGAGCTCTGCTCGCGCCCGCCCGAGGTGGAAGAAGGGCCTGACACGCGGGCCCCGCTTGTCAGAGGCACAACGAAGGGGTGCAGGCGAGTTGGTGCGGTGTAGTCAAGTGGCGCGGCGGGCTCGGTCGAAACAGCGCGTGGCTCGGTCGGGTGCGGTGTGGCTCGGGTCGTTCGATTAAAAATGGACAGCCAGGATCTAATGGGACATTAGTTGATTTAGCCGAGTCCGATCGCTCCGGGTCGGACTCGAGTCTGAGTCAGGGTCTGGTCCGGCTAGGTTAGGGCTGAGTCCGAAAGTTGACTGAGAATTAAATCTATCCTCCCACTTTGACCAAGCCACTAAAAATAGAAATAAAAATCCTAAAAATCTGAAATAATTCAGAGAGGGTCCTGGGACATCCTAGTATTTACAAAAATTATTAAACCTTACTTTTAATGATATATTTTGTATAGTTTTAATTCAACCTAAAGTATGTCTTTGTATTGTGTTTGAATTTTCTAGGGGTTGACTTGAGTCCCAAAAATTTGAGAAAAATTATATTAAATTATGATAATTAATATAGTATTTGCATAAATTATTTCCAGATGATGATCAAATGTTTTGATTTCTGTTTTTATTTGGAGTTTAGATTTGAAGTGTATGTTTGAGCTTTAATTTAGATTTTCCAAGTACAATAAAAGATGCAAATGATTCCAAAATGTCATGCATGCTGAAAGATTTGAAGCCATGGTAAAATTCAAGTCACAGACGGTTGTTAATACCAACCATCTGTGATAGTGCCTCATCACAAACGGTTCTTATTACCAGCCGTCTGTGATACTTCACAGACGGTTGATATAAGGAGCCGTGTGTGATGAGGCACTATCACAGACGGTTCTTATTACCAACCGTCTGTGAAGTATCACAGACGGTTCGTAATAAGAACCGTCTGCGATGAGGACGCCTCATCACAGACGGTTCCAAAGGGAACCATCTGTATAAGTTCAACAAAGACGACTCCTTTGGAACCGTCTGTGATGAGGCGTCCTCATCACAGACGGTTCTTATAACCAACCGTCTGTGATACTTCACAGACGGTTGGTAGAAGGAGCCATCTGTGATGAGGCACTATCACATACAGTTCTTATTATGAACCATCGTGAAGTATCACGCAGCGGTTGGTAATAAGAACCGCTGCGTGATGAGCACTATCACGCATGCATCCAAAGGGAACCGTCTGTATAAGTTTAACACAGACGGATCCTTTGGAACCGTCTGTGATGAGACGTCTAGTATGACCTGTTTTGTAGTAGTGCGTGCCTGTGATAATATGCTAAATCATTCTTGCACGAGCTAGCTTTTTCTCGATTAGCAGTCATATTTCATTGGGAACACTCCATGCATCGTCTGGCTAATATTCCCATGCCTAGGTGCAACTGCATTTTGTTTTCCTCGCAAGACCCATCTACTACCGCCGAGCAATGATCGATCTTATCAACCAGTGCCTATACCGTTCTATCCATATGAACCAATCTAGGTTACCAGACCCAACTAGTAATAGATCCAATCTACTACTGCCACATATCAAGCATATGTGATCGATCCAGATAAAAAACTACGCAAGATGGCTCTGATACCACTGAAGGGATATGGTAGGGTACACTAGCAGGCAATTCAAAAATTCTACCACGTAAACCAGGAAGCCAAGCAAGAAGATGATCATAGATCGTTACCACCAGGCACACAATGCTGTAGAAGACGAGTTGGAGTAGCCTGATCCAATGTAGAGCACGTTGATGAAGTGGTCATAGTCGATCGTCCACCATAGTTGATCGTGCAGTGAAGTCAAATGTCCAACGTAGTCGATTGTCCTCGGTACCGATCATTTCTTTTAGCAACCAATCGCGGTCCTTGCGAAGTTGTGGATCATCCTTAAGCGCAACAACAACCGCAGTAGCACCTCTACGGTATCCACACATTTAGGGGAGGAACACCGCGTGCCGGTGTGCTAGCACCAACTCGCACGGTAGGGCTCTCTCGAGAAGATGGCGGCTAGGTTTTTGGTCGAGCAACTCACATGTCCCGTGTGTCTCCCAATGGCCTCAAGCATCTCGTTATATAGTGCCCATGACGGATCCTATCTGAACACATTTTTTTCCAACCCATTAAGTGTGTGACCCTGTAGGTTCATGCGTACTCAGTTGGGACTCAGAAACCCTTTTCGACCACGAGTTGTTAGTAGTTCCTAGTAGGATATAACGATTCCCAAATGCACACAAATTATATCGGACGAACCTTAATGCAATATCTTCTATGACCAGGTCCTTATCATAGACGACTAGCTCGTATCTCTATACGACTAGTTCATATTTAGTCTCAACCAGTTCGTAACTCCTTACGAGTAGGTTTCGACCACTTAGTGACTATCTTCGACAAGTATATGACCAGCTCGTATCTCCATACGACTAGTCCGTATCTGATCGAACTGAATGACCTTCTCATGTATTATCCATTTGTCTCACGATATCTGGTTGAATTCCAAGTGAGATATTATGCCATCCATGGACATTTCACTACTTTCTCGATTGAGTATCGAATAACTTCATGTGGTCGAACTCTTCGACCACCCGTGGCATGGCCATGCACTTTCTTTATCCGACCACATCAAGGGGCCCAGAGATATCTCTCCTGTTATGTTAGGAGGGGCAAATTCCATATTCGACCAGTCACATCCCTCGATATGTTTTATAGCATACTCGAAAGCTACTTTTATAACTACTCAGTGACGGAGTAGCGTTTGTCAACCCCTAAGAGTGCTATTACATATGTAGGGGACCATGTCGGTCTCAGGTCTAAGGATTATACATCATCATTGCTTGAGACCAACTAATGACACATAGAATCATAATAATCTCAATAGTGTCTCAAGATGGGTCTATCCAACACCATGTTCTCTAACATGTGTTCACATTATTGATTCGATATCCCTATATCCATGACCGGTGAAACATGGTCATCAATCAATACATGCACTGGTCGATGAGTGACTAGAGTTTTGACCAATGACATCTGACTAGGGATACATTTAGAATGATATCATATAAGTTAAAGAGCTTCACCAATAAGTCACACACTCATTCATCTATATAACTGATGATTCATTCAAGGAACAGAATAATATTTATTCAATAACTCATAAACATATAGGCAATTGACGTGGCCTTTTAGATCTACGTGGGGCTGATGCTTCATCTAAAGGTTCAACAACATTTTATTCATCCTGTAGAGGTTTAGTAGGAGTTGAAACATTTTTAGATGTTTCTCGAATTTCTTCGAGTTGCACCTTGCTCCCACTAACTCCTTTGGAAAGAAACTCTTTCTCCAAGAAGACACCATTTCAGGTAACAAACACTTTGTTATCATCTCTCTTATAAAAATAATATCCTTTAGTTTCCTTAGGATACCCCACAAAGAAGCACTTATCGGACTTGGATGTGAGTTTATCAGAAGCCAAACATTTTACATAAACCTCACAACCCCATATCCTGAGATAAGACAATCCAGGACTCTTCCCGGTCCATATCTCATATGGTGTCATTTTCATAGTTTTTGGTGGAACCCTATTTAAAGTGAAAGCCGCTGTTTCTAGAGCATATCCCCAGAATTGCTATGGAAGATTAGATTGGCTCATCATTGATCGAACCATGTCCAACAATGTTCGGTTCCATCATTCAGACATCCCATTCCATTGACGTGTTCCAGGCGGAGTGAGTTGTGGAACAATTCCACATTTCTTTAGATGATCACCAAACTCATGGCTCAAATATTCACCTCCACGATCTGATCGTAGATATTTAATTGTCCTTCCAAGTTGATTATGTACCTCATTTTGAAAATTTTTGAACTTTTCAAAGGATTCGGATTTATGCCTCATTAAGTAGATATAACCATATCTACTAAAGTCATCAGTAAAAGTTATGAAGTATTGAAAACCACCTTTGGCCGAAGTGCTCATTGGTCCACATACATCCGTATGTACAAGGGCCAACAATTCACTAGTCCTCTCACCTCTGGTCGTGAAAGGCGCCCTTGTCATCTTGCTAAGTAAACAAGATTCACATGTTTCAAATGATTTGAAATCAAATGAGTTTAGAAGACCATCTTTATAGAGCTTCATCAAGCACTTCTCATTTATATGACCTAGACGACAATGCCAAATATACGTGGGATTCAAATCATTAGGTTGAAGTCTCTTGGCATTAATGTTATAGATGGGCTCATCCTCAAGATTCAAAACATACAATCCATTCACCAATGGAGCATGGCCATAAAGCATATCTTCAAAATAAATTGAATAATAATTGTTCTTTATTCTGAACTCATAATCTTCTGCTCCTAAACATGAAGCAGAAATAATATTTTTTTCTTAAGGCTAGAACATAATAACAATTATTTAATTCTATAACTATTCCTAAGGGTAAAGCTAATGGTAAAGTGCCAATAGCTAACGCAACAACTCTTGCTCTATTTTCCACGCGAAGATCAACATCTCCTCTTGCTAAACTTCTACTTCTTATCAGTCCCTGCATCGAATTGCAAATATGAGCAACTGATCTGGTATCAAATACCCAAGAACTGGTTGGAGAAGTGGCAAGATTAATTTGTATAACATTTATACCTGAACTGAAAGTCTTACTTCCTTTGTTCTTTTTCATCTCTGCCAAGTACTTCTTACAGTTTCTCTTCCAATGCTCAGTCTCATGACAATGGTAACATTCTATGTCAGGCTTAGGACGCAGCTTGAGCTTCTTAAGCTTAGCCTTGAGACTCTCGATCTTATCTTGAGTCTTTCCTTTGCCTTTTTCCTTTCCCTACTTACTCTTCTTCTTGAAGTTAGTAGTCTTTTGAACCATCATCACATGATTAGAACTTTTATTGATGCACTCCTCAGCACCCTTAAGTATGCCATGTAACTCGGTCATAGACTTCTCCATGCCATTCATATGAAAATTCAATATGATAGACTCAAAGCTCGTAGGGAGCGATTGGAGAATCACATTAGTATCCAACTCTTGACTAAGGGAAAAACCAAGCTTTTTCATGCTCTCAATGAGACCAATCATTTTGATCACATGAGGACTGATCGGGTTACCTTCTGATAGCCTACAAGAAAACAATGCCTTAGAGGTGTTAAACTGTAACATCCCAATTTTCTGAGTTTAAAAATCTTTTAATAGTTAGTAGGGAGAAAATTCACCAGTTGGACTTATTTGAATTTAAAATTTAAAAGCTTAATATTGGACTTTACAAACAAAAACCTTTAATGTGAATAATCCCAACATGAACAATAGTCAAAACTATTTTATTTGGGTTCTATGTGCTCAGATATATTTTCTAGATTTTTCTAGAATTTTTCTGAGTTCATTTGCTATTTTCTATTGCTTATTTGAATTTCTGGTATTTTCTAAATTAGAATATGTATTTAAATTCTCAGAAAACCCCTCGGGCCGAATTCTTTTCCCCGGCCCACTCCTGTTCCTAAACCCAGCCCACGCCGCCGGCCCAACTCCCGCGCGCGCGCCCGCCTCCGCTGACAGGTGGACCCCACCTGTCAGCCTCTCTGTTCTCTCTCTCTCTTTCCTTCGGAGCGCCTCGATCATCGTCCACCGTCCGATCAACAATGGATGGCTGGATGCGCGTGTGTTAACCGGAGGTTCCGAACGTTCCTTTGTTTGTGGACCGTTCGATCTTAGATGGATGGTCAGATCTTGAGTCCGTTTCGCGGTCGCGCCTTTTCGCACGCGCCCGAGTCCGAGCCCTAGCCGCTGACGTGTGGGTCCCAGCTTGCCACGTCGTCTTTGTTCCCTAATCCGTTAGGGATACGATCTCCGCCGCCGCCTCCCGTTTTGGGCGTTCCTGCCTTGGACTCTCCCAGGGCTCCGGGTATAAAAGGGGAGGTAGCCCTCGGCTTCCGCATCTCGACCCTAGCCGCCTTTGCCCTCGCGCCAAACCCTAGCCGTCTCAGGAGCTCGAAGTTCAATCTGCGCCGCTGCCAACTCCGACGAGCTCTTCCGCCTCAACCGGAGCTGCTCGAGCTTCGTGGTCCGCACCGCCGGCATCGCACGGAGCTGCGCTTCACCTTGGTGGCCTTCGTTTCGCTGGAGCGTCACCGGAGCATCGATCCCGTCGAACCCGTAGCGCCTCCACCGCTTAACGCTCGCCGCCGGCCGCCACAGACGTTCCCGACCACCAGTGAGCACACCTACGAGTTCCTCGTGCCACCCCCGTCACGTCGGTACCACTCACCGCCGTTCGTCGGAACCCTCGGTTCCCAAGCGCCGCCTCTCCTGTTGTTGTCCATGTCACCGCCACCTCGCCGCCTACGTGTCGCGTGCGTGGCACCCAGTCGTCGTCCACGTGCACGCGTGCGTGGGCAGTCCACCGGGTCCCGATCCAGCAGGCTCGGTAGATTTAGTCTATCGTGAGCCATCTCACTAACATGTGGGTCCCACATGTCAGGTTTTTCTTTTTATTTCTTTTATTCCCGAAATTCCTTCGCTGACGTCAACATTGCGCAATAATCCGATTTTTCTTCAGAGAAATAATTCGGAACTTCTGGAAAATCCAAATTAGGGTTTCTTTTAGATTTCCAATCTTCCAAAGCCCATAACTTTTACATCCTAACTCCGTTTGAGCCCATTCAAATTTATAAATTTATATAAATTCAAGCTCTATTTATGTGAGATTTTTATTTAATTTTTGGATCTTGTTTTGCCTCTGTTATTTATTTGTTTTGTTTATTTGTTTCGTTTGCGAGTAGACGTCGATTCGTCGGGGAATTTCGTTGAAGAAGGAGCACCCCAAGATCAAGATCAGTACATAGACCTTTTCCAAGGCGAGTCATACCTTTGATCATCTTGAACCCAGTTTTCAAATTACTTTGTGTTAAATTATTGCATCCTACTTTAATTATTTATTTAAATGCTTTGGGCACAGTTATTATCCAAATTGTTATCACACCTTGGCCTTGTATGTCATAATTCCTTGTCACCCTAGATTGGTTACTAGTTGGTAATATTATAGCACCAACGTGGGTTGGTTAGATGCGAGTACAATTGCTTAGCCATGCTACGAGTCTCACACCTCATGTAAGTTGCGAATATTAAATTTGACTAAGTGACTATGGAACTTTGTGTAAAACTGTGTGCTATGTATTATTACTTCGTGATGGCATGTGTTGCACTAAAACCAACTGGGTGGTAAAGGATTTAGACTGAGGCAAGTGGTGGAAGCTGTGTGATATGGTGGGCTTTGTGATGGGAATGATAATCTTTGTGACTTAGTTAGAACATGGAAGTCTTGCCTTGGTCAATTAAGAACTTAACTTTGTGCGCCATTGAACTGAGCTTTACTGTACGACCACATGCCTGGTATGGGACGGGCCTAACTTAGTAAGTTATGGATTCTCGGCATTGATGTTCAGGTGGATAGGTTAGGCTGTGTGACAGGGTGGAGGTGTGACTACTTGGTGATTGCATCGCGGGACGGTTCGCCGCTTCCCTGTCCAGCGGTGTGTGTTATGCCAAAGCGCTTCGTTTGGTTTGGCATAGCGGTTTGTAAGCATATCGGGAGTGTCGATGTTGAGATGAAGTTTCTGAACCGTTTTGTTATGATTAGTGCTTGCTACACTAGTTGTATCTTGTGGGTAAAGTGTACAACCTCTGCAGAGTGTTAAACAATTTATTCGAATAGCCGCGTCCGCGGTCATGGACATGCTCGGGGATTTCTCACGAGGGGTAGTTTTCATAAAATGTTGGGATGGGAGCTGTGTGACCTCAATCATATGGCTATGTGAAACAATCTGTTTAGCTATGTGTCTTTGTGGAAACAACTGTTAAATTAATATTGTTTATTTGTTTTGAATTATATTTTCAATCTATTATTCGTATTCAATTGCAAATGTTGCTTTTATGCAAAAGAACTACAGAAGCCTTTTTCTTTGGAATAAGACTGCATCTATAAATTGCATTCTGTGGTATGATTTGTGAGTACGGTTGTGTACTCACGCTTGTTGTAAAACTTGCGCCCAAACCTACAGAAGAGGAGGAGTCTACGCCTGCTTTCGAGGAGGAGTTCGCCGAAGGTTGTTGATCGTTAAGGTCTGGATCCCAGTCGGTTGCCTGTGGTGAATTGGTGGGATCTACGCTGGAGTTATTTCCGTTCCGCTCCTGCTTTATTCTTTGTTAGCCCTGCGTGGCTTAATAAGTGTAAACTCAACCATAAGGTCAAAACCCTTATTTGTTATTCAAACTAATCGTTTACTTTATTTATCGCTTGTGTGGATCGATATTTACCTATGTTAACCCTGTGTGCACTAGCGTGATCCTGGACTAGTGCAGTATACACATAGGGTTCCAGAATCGTAATTCTGGGTCCCGACAGAGGTGGTATCAGAGCCATACTGACTGTAGGTCTTGACCTTAGTTAGATTGGCCGTCTTTAGAGTGTCCAAACTATTTTCTAAAAGAAAAAAAGAAAAAATTAACTTGCAAGGTTAATTAATTGCTTAACTCTTCTCCTATCTCTCTCGCCTCAACTTTTGCTATAATCATTTCTCTCCCGCTGTTTTAAAATTTCCCTTACCTTCTTCGTTTGTCTTGACAGATGCCTCGTCTTCAGAGCTATGGTGAGCGCACTAGAGGATACGCCGCCGAGCTTTGGAAGCTGTTGCAAGTTCTTGGAGGTTTTGATCGTCCACTGTACGTCGGCAACAACTGGATGGTGAATGGACAAAGCCGTGGAGTGATTTGTCGCCTGACGATCTACGCTAGGAGGAACGACAAGGCGAGTCAACCTTCGCACGTCTCGGTGAGGAAGATCACTTGGCTGGAAGGTATCCAGGAGTCGTCGCGCTTGGCCATGCTATGTATCTGCAACATCTACGCACGGGAGCTTCAAGACACCGTCTTCCGTTACCACCCCAGGGCTGCAGCCGTGGACTTGCCAGCACGCTACCCGTCCACAGAAGGAGAGAGCAACGCTACCATCGTGCACCTCGCCCAGTTCGTGGCCGCCCAGGAGGAAGCCTTGGAGAGGACTATCACGGAGTTGGATCATGTCTACGAAGCTTTGCAGAGAGCTGAAGAGAAGGTCGCCACCCTGCAAGAGATCCTCTATGACCAAGTTCCCGAGGAAGAGGAAGACCCCGAGGAGGATCCTGAGGAAGATCCGGAGGAAGGCCCAGTGGAGCCAGAGGATGATGCAGAGCCGGAGGAGCCACCGGCTGAGGCTTGCACCGAACGCTTTGTCCTCGCTGCACAGTTCGAGGCATCGAGATCGGTTTGCCAAGATGCCATCTCACTTCCGAGTCTACAGCTGTCAGGAGCGCCGCCGCGGTTGTGGAGGCTTTCTCGAGTAGTTAGTCTTAGTTCCAGTTTTTTAGGCTTATAGCCAGTTTCAGTTTAGTGAGTCACCCTTTAGACGGTAGTTTTGTGTGCTTAGGTCATTGTTTTTTTTGTGTGCGAGTATGAGCTGCAAAGGCCCTTAGGCTTTTGTTGCAGCCATGCTAAGACCCTAATTAATAAAGGTATTTCATTTGAGTTTCTTGACCTGTGTTTCGTTGGGTTTAACCTACCCCTTGCGTAGTTCTTAACTTATCTTATGCTTGCTACCTTATCTAACCCATGGAGCTTCGCCAGATGGTTCAAACTCGTCAGACTACTGCAAGTGGTTCCGGTACCCAAAGACAGAAGTGATGAACAACCGATCGCGAGGAGCGCTTCGCCGCAAGCACCCCCAATTGACTTTCAAAACTTTGGAGCTTTCATGGCAGCACAAACTCAACTGATGAATACCATGATGACTCAGATGCAAGCTATGAACAACCAGGCCAACAACAACAACAATCAATAGTATGGAGCCCCAGCTGCTCATGTTCACCATGGACCATCCAAGCTTGCAGAATTTATGAGGACCCGTCCACCAATATTTTCCGGACACGTATCCCCAGTAGAGGCAGATGATTGGCTTTGGGTCATCGAAAGGAAGCTGCTGATTACCCAGTGCAGTGACCGTGAGAAGGTCCTGTATGCCACTCACCAGATGGAAGGCATGGCCGCTGAATGGTGGGAAAACTTCTGTGCCGCGCATGAGATGCCACAAGATATCACATGGGAAGAATTTTCTGCAGCTTTTCGTTAGTATCATGTACCAGAAGGCATTATCGATCTGAAGAAGGATGAGTTCCGCGCTCTTAAGCAAGGAGCTATGTCAGTGTCTGACTATCTCAACAAGTTTTCTCAGCTAGCTCGCTACGCAGCAGAAGATGTAGCCACAGATAAGACTCGTTAGAGTCGCTTTCTGAAGGGACTAAACACTGGACTGCAAGTCAGTCTGATCGCCCATACTTTCCCTGATTTCCAAGAGTTGGTCAACAAAGCCTTTGTTCTGGAGGACAAACGCAAGGAGCTGGAAGATAACCGCAAACGCCGGATGGGTCAACAAGGAAATCAGCAATCACAGCAGAGGGCAAGAACAGTGCCACCACAGTTCAATCTATTTCCACCCCAGACTTCGTTCAGAGCACCTGCACCAACTTCAGCACCCTGTCCAGCTGCTCAGAACTTCCGCAACCCTGCACCTGTCAACCCCAACCCGGGGAGCAACCAGCAGAACGTACCACGGGTATGTTACACCTGTCGTCAGCCAGGACATTTTTCTAACCAATGTCCGCAGAAGGGTACAATCACTCCAGTACGTTTCAACCTTGGAGCTACACCATCTAAGATGCCAGCACCAGGCATCAACCAAGGAGCTTCACAAGTTGCCGGTCAAGCCGGAGGAGCACCACAGTCCGTGATCAGAGGTCGTGTTAACCACGTCACTCTGGAAGGAGCCAGAATCACCGGCGTCGATCTTGGGTAAGTTTCAGTTAACTCGATACTGCATCGGTTTTGTTTGATTATGGAGCTTCGCATTCATTTGTTTCTAGAATGTTTGCAACCAAGAATAATTTGGAAGTTATGCAACTTAAGCATACTCTGTTAGTCCAGTCGCCTAGAGCAGAGCTAAGTGCTAGAGTGGGATGTTTAGGAGCTAAGTTACTCATAGCTGGAGTTGAGTTTCTAGCCAACCTAATTATTCTAGATACCCAAACCTTAGATGTCATTCTTGGCATGAATTGGTTATCCAAGCACAAAGCCGTGCTAGATTGCGGCCGAAGAGTCGTAACAATCGAGGATACCAAGGGAAATAAGATAGAATTTCTAGCCACCTCAGTTCGTGATGGACATCTAATAGTGAACAGTCTGAAGACCCTGTCCTTAGAGGAAGTACCAGTCGTCAGTGAATATCCGGATGTGTTTCCAGAGGAGTTACCAGGAATGCCACCGGATCGTGACATTGAGTTTGTCATCGACTTAGTGCCAGGGACAACACCAATTTCAAAGAGACCCTATCGGATGCCAGCCGATGAATTGGTAGAGATGAAGAAACAGATAGAAGAACTTCTTGAGAAAGGTTTTGTGAGACCTAGTTCGTCGCCATGGGGAGTGCCAGTGTTGCTTGTCAAGAAGAAAGATGGAAGTATGAGAATGTGTATCGATTACCGTTCGCTCAACGAGGTTACCATCAAGAACAAGTACCCACTACCCCGGATAGATGATTTGTTTGATCAGATGAAGGGAGCTGGAGTGTTCTCAAAGATCGACCTACGATCAGGTTACCACCAGCTAAAGATTTGTCCTAAGGATATACCAAAGACCGCCTTCTCAATGCGGTATGGACATTATGAGTTCCTAGTCATGTCTTTTGGTCTGACTAATGCCCCTGCATACTTCATTAACATGATGAATAAAGTATTCATGGAATATTTGGACAAGTTCGTAGTTGTGTTCATTGATGATATCCTGGTGTACTCCAAGTCGGAGGAAGAACACGCCGAACATCTAAGGATAATATTGGAAAAACTCAGAGAGCATCAGTTGTATGCCAAGTTTAGCAAGTGTGATTTTTGGAAGAAAGAAGTTGATTTCCTTGGTCATGTGATGACAGCCGAGGGAGTAGCAGTTGACCCCGGTAAAATTAAAGCGGTGTTACATTGGGAGCAGCCCAAGACTGTAACTCAGATTCACAGTTTCTTGGGAATGACAGGTTATTACCGCCGTTTCATCGAAGGATTCTCATCGATTGCTAAGCCTCTTATGCAATTGTTGAAGAAGGAGAAAAAGTTCACTTGGACTCCCGCCTGCGAAGAAAGTTTTCAAGAATTGAAGAAGCGTTTGACTACAGCCCCAGTGCTGATTCTGCCAGATATTCCCAAGGATTTCGATATCTATTGTGATGCTTCGCGTCAAGGATTAGGATGTGTCCTGATGCAAGAAGGAAGAGCTGTCGCTTACGTGTGAGGACCCCCAATTTATTTGGCTTGTAATGCTTAACCAACCGCCTAGCCCTAGCATCACAAATCAAATAAACTGAGCCTCGAGATATGTATACTTCCCAGAAAGCAGTATACACACCTTACCACAAAATTATGCATCAACTCCATTCCAAACATAGAGTCCAACAATACACTACTAAGCAGAAAGTAACAGCAGAAAAGTTATTACAGACAAAGGCCGACTGGCCAAAAGATACACAAATACACAAGACAGACAGCGGAAGCAAAAGTGCCATAAAATGGCTATAAACAAGCCAATCAGTGTGTCTTCAACCCACAAGGCATCTGACCGGACCGCCAAGCCTAGTCGTCCACGAAACGGCAACACAGCTCACAGAAGTGAGGCCCATGTGGCTCACCTTCTTCCTCTGCAACAAAAACATTAAGCAAAGCACCTGAGTACAAAGATTGTCTTTGTACCCGCAAGACTGACGTGTGAACTAGCAGACCTGTTTATAGGCTACATGCAGGCTTATTTGGTGGAGGCTATATGTTTCATTTGCACAAAGCCAAATTTGTTTGCAATGATGTAATACAGTTTAAAGGCAAGTTTGCAATTCATTTTTAATGTTGAAATACAGTAAAGGTAATAATAACAAAAGAGTAAAGAAAAACAACCTAGAAGTGACTATCCCAATAGTCACCACATCAATAGCCCGAATCCCAGATTCGTACCACCCAGCAAGTTTTAATTTAAAAGTTGTAGTCTAACTCTTGGAAGACCTTGCCAAGCGTGTCCATAACCTAGGGCGAGGCTATTCGAATAGTTTTAACCCCGCAGGGTGTACCAATGTACCCACACTTGGATCGCTTTAAGCCAAAGCACACTACCAAAGGTATGCAGGCCTGACTAAGTCCTACGAGACTTTTTCCAATATTGTGTATTAACTACGAGCCGCTCGTATGGATAGAAATCCATACGCTTACATGGTAAAGCCGAAAATACAACTACCCACTCAGGATAAAGCTCTTCGGACAACTACCATGCTCCCACCTCCATCCCTCCTGCGACCTGGAGCCAATACACGCCAAAGTACTAGGTCAAGAGAGGTCCCATACCCTCTAGTGTGGTTAGCACGCAAAATGCTTGGCTTAGTGTAACAAGATGTTCGGTCCTTGTTGACTTGGGCACCTTTCCAGTCACACCCAACAGATCACACCGATCTTACCATTGTGCCCAAGTCTAAATCATTTTTTTTTTGTTTTCAGTTTTAGTGTTGCAATAACATAGCAAAAATGCTAAAACAAAAAGTTATAGAAAATTTTGTGTGATCAAGGTTACCGACTAAAGTCGATAACCGCCCAGTTCTACCGATAGCTAAGCGTGTCTAAGCACATTGACCCGGATCTACTAAATGACAAGAGATCATCCAGCGATCTCTAATCACAGCAAAACCTAGGCTCAGGTAGTAGAGGAATATCATTTGCCTACAGATTATGCATCTAACAGGATTAACTAACCAATTTAACACAAAATAAGCGATGCATACATACAGTTGAAACAAAATATTAGACTTTAAAATACTGGGATAAACATGATCAAAGCGCTTGTTCACTTCTTTGTTGCTCAAAATGATCAACTTTGCGCAGAGGATCGTTCTCAGGGTTACCGCAAATGTCGAAGCCTAACGATTGAACAAATAACAGCGAATAAGAACGAATAACACCGACAAAAACTCAAAATTTCGAAAACCACCACAAATCTAATCACAGAAGCTAGACAAAAACAAAAGGAATAACAATTAGCTGCTACGGAGATGATTTAAATTAGACATGGTTTCAATGATTGATTTACCCAACTTACTTACTTACCAAGCTAATCACAAAATCAATCCTCTTATATGTTTTAACCTTTAAATGACTTTGATGGTGATTGTGTGCACATCTATTAACTAAGCATCAAATTAACACATCTAAACAACTAGTTACTCTAAACAACCAACAATAGTGATAAGATCACTTAAACCTACAAGAAACTATTGAAACACTAACTAGTTAATTAGCCAACTATTAGATGCTAACAATTTTCTAATTAAGGTTGGGCTTTAATAAAATTCAGCTACTAACACACCTAAGTATCACACCCACATATAGGAAGGTTAACAATTACAGCATGCAATCACTACAAGGCCTTACTACACTGGTAAAAGTAGGAAAAACAAGTACAGAGACAAACCACTAGATCCAATAACAACTTCTTTAGATCACTCATGCCAACAAGGGTTTTAAAATCTAGAATCACTAACTAACATAATTCCTTACCAACACTATTTCCTAAGGAATTCATCAAGTCTACAAGACCTAAATAGCACAAGCATGATACCAATTTTCAGTTTACTGACAACAGAAAAACGACAACAGAGAAGCATACAGAGAACTAGAACTAAATTGCTTTCAAACCTCCAATACCAATTTTTGATCATGCAAGAGAGTGAACTAAAGAACATTCCTAATCATGATTAGAAACTAAAGAACTGGTTTTGAAGGAGTGGGCCCCACCGTCGAGACATGAGAGAGAGCACAACCAAGAACAGAGGCTCGAGCGGCTCGGACTGGATTCGCCGCCGGTGAAGGAGTGGCGGCGCGTCGCGACGACGGCCAAAATGGGTTGCTCGAGGATCACCGGCCGAAGGTGGTCACGCGGCACCGAGATGCTGCGTGGCGGCGCGGCGACGGAGCGCGGCGGCCGGCCGAGGAGGTGACAAGGGGCGACTGCGCCAGAGAAGAAGAAGGTAAAAACTAGCGCGCGCATGAGCATCAGTGGGTTACCAGGAACTCACCGGGATGACGCGGAGCTCAGGTGGCTGCCGGAGATGGCCCGGCGACGAGAACCTGCGGCGGCGATCAAGGGGTCACCGAGGAAGGAACAACCTGAGCAAAATAAGGAGAAAAGAGAGATGGAGATAGCTCGAGTGAGTACACTAGATGGTGCTAGCGCGAGCAATTACTCTAGGAACCAAATCACCGGAGATGAGGACGAAGATCCAACTTTCGGCAGAAGAAGAGGGACACCTAAATTCAACGGCCCCCTGCGAGTGAAACTCAAAATTAGCTGAGGGGAAAACATGATAGGGATCTGGAACACGATATGACGTGCAAGGGAGAAGGTGAGCTTCACAGTTTGCGGTAATGACACGGCGGCGGCGCCACGGTCGTGCACCAGAGCTCGAGCACTACTACGATTTGAGCTCAGAAGGAGCAATGGGTAATAGGGGATGGCCTAATGGTGTCTAAAGAAGGAAGAGGGAGCTTTGGGTGAGCTTAAGTAGGGAAGAGGGCGGAGGAAACAAGAGGCGGAGCTCTCGGCACCGAGACGCATGGAAGAAAAAGCGGCGAGTTAGAGAGGTAGATGACGGGCGATTAATGCCGCACCAGGGTATGGGCTAGCAGCGGGCGATGCGGCCGAGGTGAAGCACGCGAGGAAACCGAGAATGGACGGTGAGGCGAGGTGGCGCTCATGCACGCTGCCGCCGGCACTCAGCTCTCAAGCGAGAGGTAGGTGACGACCTGACAAGTGGGGCCCGCCGTCGATGATGGCAGCAAGCAAGCGGCGCGAGACAGAGTCAAGTGCGGCGTGAACAGTTGGTCTGACTCGATCAAGAGAATACTGACCGTTGGATTAAAAACGGACGGTCGAGATCAGTGTAAGCATTCGGACAGGTCGACGAGACAAGCAATGTGGACCGTTCGATCTGCATCGGACGATTGGCAACGATCGGGCGCGCGCGATGCAGCTAGGCGGTGCGACCGAGTCAAGTGGCGCGGTCGGACTCGAGCTCGAGTTGGGTCCGAGCCAGAGGAACAATCATTTCAGATTTGATTTCAAAAGGCTGAGCGGGTTTGGGGAATTTTTAGAGATAGCTCCCGAGCTCCAAAAATTCTGAAATTTTTATGGGAGCTTACAGGGACAGAGGACAACCTTGTGTAATTTTTCCAGGAATTTTCATGCATTAGATTTCTCCCAATAAAATTTACAAGCTGCTGTCCAGAGGTTTGACCAGATTTCTAAACTGGTTTGACTTGGCCATTTGAAATAGCAACCAAAATCTAAAAATTGTGAAATTTTTCAGAGAGGTAGCTAGGATGGTCAAGATGATAGGAAAAATTATTTCAGAGTATGTTCACAAGTTTGAAGGCTAAGAGTTTGCTGACAACAATTTCCATTCACAAGAATTTAATTCTAGAAAATGGAAATTGCTAGGGAAAATTTGGAAAACTTCCAAATGATTTGATGAGACAACAAAAGTTTTTATTTCTCCTCAAAATTTTACATTTGAAATACAAACCCTAAGTTAGGGCTGTTACAAATCTCCCCCCCCCTTACAGAAATCTCGCCCGAGATTCGATCCTTTGGGAGAAGAAGGACGGGTAGTCTGCACGGAGACGATCTTCCCGCTCCCAAGTGGCTTCATCCTCGGAGTGATTCGACCACTGAACTCTAAGGAACTTGATCACATGGTTCCTCGTGCTGCGTTCAGCTTCTTCGAGGATACGAACGGGACGCTCACGATAAGACAGATCTTCTTGCACATCGATATTTTCCAATGGCGTTTCCTCAACTGGAACACGGAGGCACTTCTTCAATTGCGATACATGGAAAACATCGTGCACTCCTTCGAGCATAGCTGGCAACTCCAGCTGGTATGCAACGGCTCCCACTTTCTTGATGACGCGATAAGGCCCGACATACCGAGGAGCCAGTTTGCCCTTGATACCGAAACGACGATGTCCCTTCAAAGGTGAGACTTTGAGATACACAAAGTCATTGGGCTGGAAGCTCAACTCACGGCAACGCCGATCTGCATAGATCTTCTGCCTGGACTGAGCTATGCGCAAGTGCTCACGAATCAACTGCACTTGACTTTCAGCTTCATTGATCGACTGGGGGCGAAACGCCTTTCACGGTTCGACCGGTTCAACGGGTTCGCATCGCCTCCCATACAAAGCCTCAAGCGGTGCCATAGCGAGGCCGGCTGGAAGTCGTTGTTGTAGGAGAACTTCGGCGAGGGTAGACACTTCTCCCAATTCTTCCCATAGGAAAGAACACAAGCACGGAGCATATCTTCAAGCACCTGGTTGACGCGCTTCGTCTGACCATCAGTCTGAGGATGATAGGCCGTGCTGAAGGTAAGACGAGTTCCCATGGCCTCCTGCAGACTATGCCAAAACCGAGAGGTAAACAGAGCCCCACGGTCAGACACAATCGTCTTGGGTACACCATGCAAGCTCACAATCCTTGATACATAGAGCTCGGCTAGAGGTTCCACACGGAGCTGACTCTTGACCGGAAGGAAATGCGCCACTTTAGTTAGCCTATCAATGACAACCCAAATGGCGTCATCTCCCTTGGATGAATGGGGCAACCCAGTGATGAAATCCATGCCCACGGAATCCCACTTCCATTCTGGTATAGGCAAGGGCTGAAGAAGACCTGCTGGACGCTGATGCTCGGCCTTGACACGACAACATACGTCGCATCGGGCAACGAACCTGGCAATCTCGCGCTTCATGCGAGTCCACCAGAATCTCTGACGTAGATCTTGGTACATTTTGGTGGCCCCGGGATGAATAGACAAGGGGGAATCATGGGCCTCATGGAGAATCAAGTCCCGCAACTCTGGGACCTTAGGGACCACGAGACGCTGCCCAAACCACACAACACCATGCTCATCTTCTGAGAAACACCTGGCTATCCCATCCTTGATATTCTGCTTGATCTGGTTCACCCGTCATCCTGACTGTGGCTCTGCCTTGACTTGATCCACCAAGGTGGGTTGCACAACCAAGGCAACAAAGGAACCATGCTCAACCAAACCCAAGTTGAGGCATTTGAAACTCGCAAGAAGTGCAGGTTGCTGCTCTTGGATCATCAAAGTATTGCAATACACCTTTCGGCTAAGTGCATCAGCAACCACATTGGCCTTGCCAGGATGATACTGAATACCCATGTCATAATCTTTGATCAATTCTAGCCATCTCCTCTGCCTGAGGTTCAGATCTGGCTGAGTGAACAAGTACTTCAAGCTCTTGTGATCAGAATACACCTCACAGCGGTTTCCGATCAAATAATGCCGCCAAATCTTGAGTGCATGCACCACAGCAGCGAGCTCTAAATCATGGGTAGGATAGTTGAGCTCATGAGGCCTCAGCTGCCTTGATGCATAGGCCACAGCTTTGCCTTCCTGCATGAGAACGCATCCGAGTCCCTGACGAGAGGCATCGCAATAGATGTCGAAGCTCTTGTGGACATCGGGAAGAGTAAGGACTGGAGCTGAAGTCAAACGCTGCTTGAGCTCCTGAAAGCTCTCATCACAAGCAGAGGACCACACAAACTTCTTATCCTTCTTGAGCAATTCAGTCATTGGCCTTGTGATCTTGGAGAAATTCTCGATAAAGCGGCGGTAGTAGCCCGCTAAACCAAGAAAACTCCGCACATCGCTGGTGACTTGGTGACCCAAGATAGGACATCGTTGACCTTCTTTGGGATCCACAGCTCGCCTCCAAAAAAGAACATGGCCCAAGAATGCCACTTCCTTCAACGAACTCGCATTTCTTTGAACTTACATCACAATGGTGTTCCATAATTTGCCCAAAACAATCTTCAGATGCTCAGCATGCTCTGCTTCAGTCTTGGAATAGATAAGAATATCATCAATGAATACCACCACGAACTTGTCCAAATATTCCATGAATACCGAGTTCATGAGGTTCATGAAATAAGCTGGAGCATTGGTTAAGCCGAAAGACATGACGGTATACTCGTAAAGACCATAACGAGTAGTGAAAGCCGTCTTCGGAATATCCTCAGCCCTGATCCGGACCTGATGATATCCCAATCTCAGGTCAATCTTGGAGAACACCTGAGCTCCAGACAACTAGTCAAACAGATCATCGATGCGAGGCAAAGGATATTTGTTCTTCACCGTCACCTCATTGAGCGGGCGGTAATCAACACACATGCGCAAAGTCTTGTCCTTCTTCTTCACAAAGATCACCGGACAACCCCAAGGAGATGAACTGGGACGGATGAAACCCTTTGCTTGGAGCTCACCAAGCTGCTTCTTCAATTCTTCTAGCTCATTGGGAGGCATCCGATCGGCGCGCCGAGATAGGGGCGATGCAGGGCAACAACTCAATGACAAACTCGGATCTCGAGCGGAGGCATCCCGGGTAAATCATCGGAAAAACATCCTCAAAATCACAAGCGGTGGGAACCTCACGAATCTTCAAAGTGGCTTTGCTACAAGTGCACAAAGGTGTGACCCTTGCGGTGCGGGGAAAAGCCAACTTTGTCGCGGAAAGGTTGGTGAGAAAACCATCTTCTTGGCACAATCAATCTGTCCCATGTGTTGGGACAACCAATCCATGCCGAGAATTATATCCGGGCTCATTGAGTTGAGCGAGATGAGATTTGCCAAGAATCCCTCCTTTGACTTCAATAGGAACATCCGGCATTCTAAATCAACTCTCATTTCCGACCCGGAGAGCGAATGAGCAAAGGAATCCTCAAAGGAACATAGTGAAGACCACTAGCAGCACAAATGATCTTGAAATAAAAGAATGCGATGCTCGAATCAAATAATCTGCGGCGGGGCGATAATTGACAAGAAGTGTACCCATCACGACATCAGCGCCTCTGAGCCTCCTCGGTGAAAGATGGTTGACTCGACCGCTTGCTCGCACCACAGGTCTTGGGATCATCTTACGGTCGGTGGTGACCACTCCCCCCGCGTCCTCCATTAGGGCGAGGGCTCGGCGATACGAGGCGAGCATTCGCATAATGGCCCTTGTTGTGGCAGCGAAAACAAATAACCTCGGCGCCGGATTGCGAGGCCACTCTGTCTTGGATCGCGGCGCACGTGGTGAATCACGGCTGCGGTGGGCGAAGCGGGCGCTGATGGCCTCGGCGCGGTGGAGCAAAAGCGGGCCTGAGTGCTGGCCCGGCCGAGGGCAGTGAGGCGGCACAGTGCGGTCGATGGGCCTCCCATTTGCGCTGCGGGACTCACCAGCGCCTTTGCCTTGTGCTCGGCAACAATAGCCTTATCTACCAAGGCACGAAAGTCGGGAAGTCCACAATAGACGGCTGTCCTGCGGCTCCTCGGACAAGCCATCCATAAACTTCTCTGCTAGCCTCATCGAGGCCACCTCCCCGAGCATAACGAGCCAAATGATTGAACTGCGTGCAGTTGCTCGTCACGAGACTTGCGCCCTTACTTGAGCGCGAGAATTCTTTCTTCTTGACTTCATCGAGGCCATCGGGGATGTGGACCGACGAAAAGCGATCGAACTCCTCGGTGACTACATGGCCCGCGGGCTGCATGGCGAGATAGTTCTCCCACCATGAGTGCCGTGCCCTCAAGGTGGTGGGGCGCGAAAAGTGCCTTCTCCGGGCACGACATCGAGCTATGTTGAGCTTTCGCTCAACCATGCGCACCAATCATCCGCATCAAGAGGGTCCTCGAGCGGGAGAAAGTCGGCGGCTGCGTGCGGAGGAACTCTGCAAGTCCCCGCGACTCGATGCCCGCCACCTCGGTCCGGAGCACCGGCGAGTGGAGGTATTCCTAGCAATAACCTCCAAGATACGCGTCGGTCCATGCGGTTTCGCTCGATCGGCGAGAACCTCGACCATGGTCGGAGGAGGGGAAGCTCCTCATCATGACCGACTGCCGACCGCCACACGTTCTCCCAGCCATCCTGTTTCACTAAGACAAGTTAGCAACAAATCTAAGAGCAAGAAAGCCCAAAACTCACTGAAAACAGTCCAAAAACAAACACAAAACAGGGTAAAGTCCAAACAGCAAAAAATCAGACACATAACTACTCACTTTACATCTTACCCTATTATCCCCACAAGTTTTAGTTGGATTAAACTTCATGGTTCTCACAAAACTAATTTAACAGGCGCATAACTATCTTTTGAAAGGAAAGAGAGAAACCAAGTTTTAAAACTCAAATTAGAGTAAGATGAGAGTAGAAGGCTAAGATAGATAAGGAGTAAATCCTGAGAATCTGCCTAGATTTTTATAAACCCTTTTGATACTTTGAAAATAAGCCTTTCCAAAATATCCTAAGGACGACTATGCTTGGGTTACTACGGTCAGAATGGCTCTGATACCAAGTTTGTGAGGACCCCCAATTTATTTGGCTTGTAATGCTTAACCAACCGCCTGGCCCTAGCATCACAAATCAAATAAACTGAGCCTCGAGATATGTATACTTCCTAGAAAGCAGTATACACACCTTACCACAAAATTATGCATCAACTCCATTCCAAACATAGAGTCCAACAATACACTACTAAGCAGAAAGTAACAGCAGAAAAGTTATTACAGACAAAGGCCGACTGGCCAAAAGATACACAAATACACAAGAAAGACAGCGGAAGCAAAAGTGCCATAAAATGGCTATAAACAAGTCAATCAGTGTGCCTTCAACCCACAAGGCATCTGACCGGACCGCCAAGCCTAGTCGTCCACGAAACGGCAACACAGCTCACAGAAGTGAGGCCCTTGGGGCTCACCTTCTTCCTCTGCAACAAAACATTAAGCAAAGCACACGAGTACAAAGATTGTCTTTGTACCCGCAAGACTGACGTGTGAACTAGCAGACCTGTTTATAGGCTACATGCAGGCTTATTTGGTGGAGGTCATATGTTTCATTTGCACAAAGCCAAATTTGTTTGCAATGATGTAATCTGATTTAAAGGCAAGTTTGCAATTCATTTTAATGTTGAAATCTGATAAAGGTAATAATAACAAAAGAGTAAAGAAAAACAACCTAGAAGTGACTATCCCAATAGTCACCACATCAATAGCACGAACCCAGTTCGTACCACCGAAGTTTTAATTTAAAAGTTGTAGTCTAACTCTTGGAAGACCTTGCCAAGCGTGTCCATAACCTAGGGCGAGGCTATTCGAATAGTTTTAACCTGCGGGTGTACCAATGTACCCACACTTGAGACCGCCTTTAAGCCAAAGCACACTACAGAAGGTATGCAGCCCTGACTAAGTCCTCGAGACTTTTACAATATTGTGTATTAACTACGAGCAGCTCGTATGGATAGAAATCGATCGCTTACATGGTAAAGCCGAAAGACAACTACCCACTCGAGGATAAAGCTCTTGGACAACTACCATGCTCCCACCTCCATCCCTCCTGCGACCTCCTGCGACCGGAGCCAATACACGCCAAAGTACTAGGTCAAGAGAGGTCCCATACCCTCTAGTGTGGTTAGCACGCAAAATGCTTGGCTTAGTGTAACAAGATGTTCGGTCTTTGTTGACTCGGGCACCTTTCCAGTCACACCCAACAGATCACACCGATCTTACCATTGTGCCCAAGTCTAAATCATTTTTTTTTTGTTTTCAGTTTTAGTGTTGCAATAACATAGCAAAAATGCTGAAACAAAAAGTTATAGAAAATTTTGTGTGATCAAGGTTACCGACTAAAGTCGATAACCGTCCAGTTCTACCGATAGCTAAGCGTGTCTAAGCACATTGACCCGGATCTACTAAGTGACAAGAGATCATCCAGCGATCTCTAATCACAGCAAAACCTAGGCTCAGGTAGTAGAGGAATATCATTTGCCTATAGATTATGCATCTAACGAGATTAACTAACCAATTTAACACAAAATAAGCGATGCATACATACGGTTGAAACAAAATATTAGACTTTAAAATCTGGGATAAACATGATCAAAGCGCTTGCACATTCTTTGTTGCTCAAAATGCTCAACTTTGTTGCGAGAGGATCGTTCTCGGGTTACCGCAAATGTTGAAGCCTAACGATTGAACAAATAACGTGAATAAGAGCGAATAACAGGACAAAAACTCAAAATTTCGAAAACCACCACAAATCTAATCACAGAAGCTAGACAAAAACAAAAGGAATAACAATTAGCTGCTACGGAGATGATTTAAATTAGACATGGTTTCAATGATTGATTTACCCAACTTACTTACTTACCAAGCTAATCACAAAATCAATCCTCTTATATGTTTTAACCTTTCGACAGACTTTGATGGTGATTGTGTGCACATCTATTAACTAAGCATCAAATTAACACATCTAAACAACTAGTTACTCTAAACAACCAACAATAGTGATAAGATCACTTAAACCTACAAGAAACTATTGAAACACTAACTAGTTAATTAGCCAACTATTAGATGCTAACAATTTTCTAATTAAGGTTGGGCTTTAATAAAATTCAGCTACTAACACACCTAAGTATCACACCCACATATAGGAAGGTTAACAATTCTGACATGCAATCACTACAAGGCCTTACTACCTTTGGTAAGCGGGAAAAACACGTCAGAGACAAACCACTAGATCCAATAACAACTTCTTTAGATCACTCATGCCAACAAGGGTTTTAAAATCTAGAATCACTAACTAACATAATTCCTTACCAACACTATTTCCTAAGGAATTCATCAAGTCTACAAGACCTAAATAGCATAAGCATGATACCAATTTTCAGTTCATCGACAACAGAGAAGCATCTGAGAAACTAGAACTAAATTGCTTTCAAACCTCCAATACCAATTTTTGATCATGCAAGAGAGTGAACTAAAGAACATTCCTAATCATGATTAGAAACTAAAGAACTGGTTTTGAAGGAGTGGGCCCCAGCATCAGACAGAGCAGAAGAAACTGTAGAAGAACGAGAGGCTCGAGCGGCTCGGACTGGATTAAATCGCCGGTGAAGGAGTGGCGGCGATCGCGACGACGGCCAAAATGGGTTGCTCGAGGATCACTGAAGCCGAAGGTGGTCACGCGGCCGGAGATGCTGCTTGTGGCGGCGCGGCGGCGGGCGCGCGGCCGGCCGGAGGTGACAAGGCGTGCGCGCGAGAAGAAGAAGGTGAAAACTAAGCGCGCGCATGAGCATCGATGGGTTACCGAGAACTCAGGGATGACGCGAGCTCGGTGGTGCGGAGATGGCGGCGGCGAGAACTGCGGCGGCGATCAAGGGGTCACCGAGGAAGGAACAACTGAGCAAAAGCAGGAGAAAAGAGAGATGGAGATAGCTCGAGTGAGTGCACTAGATGGTGCTAGCGCGAGCAATTACTCTAGGAACCAACTCACCGGAGATGAGGGCGAAGATCAACTTTCGGCGTAGAAGAGGACACCTAAATTCAACGGCCCCTGCGAGTGAAACTCAAAATTAGCCGAGGAAAACATGATAGGGATCGGAACACGATATGGCGTGCAAGGAGAAGGTGAGCTTCACGGTTTGCGGTAATGACACGGCGGCGCGCCACGGTCGTGCACGAGCTCGAGCACTACTACGATTTGAGCTCGGAAGGAGCAATGGGTAATAGGGGATGGCTAATGGTGTCTAAAGAAGGAAGAGGGAGCTTTGGGTGAGCTTTAGTAGGGAAGAGGCGGAGGAAACAAGAGGCGGAGCTCGGCACCGAGACGCATGGAAGAAAAAGCGGCGAGTTAGAGAGGTAGATGACGAGGCGATTAATGCGCACCGGTATGGGCTAGCGGCGAGCGTCTGGCGAGGTGAAGCACGCGAGAAGCGAGAATGGGCGGCGAGGCAGGTGGCGCGCATGCAGCTGCCGCGGCACTCGGCTCTCAAGCGAGAGTAGGTGACGACGACAAGTGGGGCCCGCCATGTTAGTGACAGCAGCAAGCGGCGCGAGCGAGTCAAGTGCGGCATGAGCGGTTGGTGCGACTCGATCAAGAGAATCTGACCGTTGGATTAAAAACGGACGGTCGAGATCAGTGTAAGCATTTGGACAGGTCGACGAGACAAGCAATGTGGACCGTTCGATCTGCATCGAACAATTGGCAACGATCGGGCGCGCGCGGTGCAGCTAGGCGGTGCGACCGAGTCAAGTGGCACGGTCGGACTCGAGCTCGAGTTGGGTCCGAGCCAGAGGAACAGTCATTTCAGATTTGATTTCAAAAGGCTGAGCGGGTTTGGGGAATTTTTAGAGATAGCTCCCGAGCTCCAAAAATTCTGAAATTTTTTTGGGAGCTTACAGGGACAGAGGACAACCTTGTGTAATTTTTCCAGAAATTTTCATGCACTAGATTTCTCCCAATAAAATTCACAAGCTGCTGTCCAGAGGTTTGACCAGATTTCTAAACTGGTTTGACTTGGCCATTTGAAATAGCAACCAAAATCTAAAAATTGTGAAATTTTTCAGAGAGGTAGCTAGGATGGTCAAGATGATAGGAAAAATAATTTCAGAGTATGGTCACAAGTTTGAAGGCTAAGAGTTTGCTGACAACAATTTCCATTCACAAGAATTTAATTCTAGAAAATGGAAATTGCTAGGGAAAATTTGGAAAACTTCCAAATGATTTGATGAGACAACAAACGTTTTTATTTCTCCTCAAAATTTTACATTTGAAATACAAACCCTAAGTTAGGGCTGTTACATTACGCGTCAAGGCAATTGAGGCCTCACGAGGAGAATTACCCCACTCATGATCTGGAATTAGCTGCCGTAGTGCATACTTTAAAGATTTGGCGTCACTACCTTATCGGTAATTGCTGTGAAGTCTACACAGATCATAAGAGCCTAAAGTACATCTTCACCCAGTCAGACCTGAACATGAGACAAAGAAGATGGCTAGAATTGATCAAGGATTACAATCTTGGAATCCACTACCATCCCGGAAAAGCCAATGTAGTTGCAGATGCCTTGAGTCGTAAGAGTTACTGCAATGCTTTGGAAGTAAAGGAAAGTTACCCGGAACTTTATGAAGAATTTCAGAAACTAAGGCTAGAAGTTGTGTCCGAAGGATTTGTAGCCAATTTGGAGGTACAGTCTACCCTGGAGAAGCAGATTCGTGAAGCACAACCAAAGGATTCCGTGTTGTCAGACATCAAGGTCAAAATGGCAGATGGGAAATTCAAAGATTTTACCAAGGATGATCAAGACATACTCTGGATAAATGGTCGTATCTGTGTACCAGATATCGATGGTCTAAGGCAGTTAATCTTAAAGGAAGCCCACGACTCAAAGTATTCGATTCACCCTGGAACTACCAAAATGTACCAGGATATTAAGACTAAATTTTGGTGGCCAAATTTGAAGCGAGAAGTCACAGAGTTCGTTGCCTTGTGCGACGTCTGTCAGAAAGTAAAAGCAGAACAACAGAGACCCGCAGGTTTGTTGCAACCGCTGAAGATCCCAGAATTGAAGTGGGAAGAGATCGGAATGGATTTCATCACCGGTCTACCCAGGACTCAATCGGGTTACGATTCGAACTGGGTAATAGTCGATCGTTTAACCAAAGTCGCCCATTTCCTACCAGTCAAAACCACGTACTCAGGAGATCGTCTTGCGGAGTTGTACATGGCCAGAATTGTCAGCTTGCACGGTGTGCTCAAGAAGATAGTATCAGATCGAGGATCTCAGTTCACCTCTCATTTTTGGCAAAGTTTGCATGAAGCATTGGGTACCCATCTGAATTTCAGTACCGCGTATCTTCCACAGACAGATGGACAGACTGAAAGAGTTAATCAGATATTGGAGGATATGCGGAGAGCTTGTGCTCTAGCCAATGCTGACCGATGGGATAAAAGCTTACCATATGCAGAATTCTCGTACAATAATAGTTATCAAGCTAGTTTGCAAATGTCACCATTTGAAGCTTTGTATGGCGTCTTGCGTCGAACCAGTTAAATTGGTCGAAAGCAATTTGACGATCAGTGTTTGGTCGAGACATCATCCAAGAAGCAGAAGAGCAAGTGGCCATGGTAAGAGAAAGATTGAAGATAGCTCAGTCCAGGCAGAAGAGCTATGCTGATAATCGTCGTCGTGATCTCAGCTTTGAACCCGAGGATTTCGTTTATCTTCGAGTCACTCCGCTCAGAGGTGTCAAAAGGTTTCATGCCAAAGGGAAGCTTGCCCCGAGGTATGTTGGCCCGTTCAAGATTTGAGCGCCGTGGAGAAGTTGCTTATCGGTTGGAGCTACATGTCGTTAGCGAGTGCATGATGTCTTTCATGTCTCGCAATTGAAGAAGTGTCTTCGTGTGCCAGAAGAGCAAGCCCCGTTGGAATCAATTAATTTGAAGGAGGATCTTACCTACAAGGAGCAGCCAGTCAAGATTTTGGATGTCGCAGAGCGCCTCACGGTAAGCAAGACTGCTCGTTTTGCAAAGTCGGTGGAGCAACCACTCGAAGGAGAAGCAACGTGGGAGCGTGAAAAGAGCCAAAGCCGAGTTTCCTAGCCTTTTCTCTAGCTAGCCTGAATCTCGAGGTCGAGATTCCTTTAAAGGGGGAGGTTTGTAACATCCCAATTTTCTGAGTTTAAAAATCTTTTAATAGTTAGTAGGGAGAAAATTCACCAGTTGGATTTATTTGAATTTAAAATTTAAAAGCTTAATATTGGACTTTACAAACAAAAACCTTTAATGTGAATAATCCCAACATGAACAATATTCAAAACTATTTTATTTGGGTTCTATGTGCTCAGATATATTTTCTAGATTTTTCTAGAATTTTTCTGAGTTCATTTGTTATTTTCTATTGCTTATTTTCTGTGCTCAGAATTTCTGGTATTTTCTAAATTAGAAAATGTATTTAAATTCTCAGAAAACCCCTCGGGCCGAATTCTTTTCCCCGGCCCACTCCTGTTCCTAAACCCAGCCCACGTCGCCGGCCCAACTCCCGCGCAAGACGCCTTGGCGCACGACGGTGGACCCCACCGTCGACCTCTCTTCTCTCTCTCTCTTCCTTGGGCGCCCGATCATCGTCCACCGTCCGATCAACAATGGATGGCTGGATGCTCGTTCCGAACGTTCCTTTGTTTGTGGACCGTTCGATCTTAGATGGACGGTCGGATCTCGAGTCCGTTTCGCGGTCGCGCCTTTTAGCACGCGCCCGAGTCTGAGCCCTAGCCGCTGACGTGTGGGTCCCAGCTTGCCACGTCGTCTTCGTTCCCGAATCCGTTAGGGATACGATCTCCGCCACTACCACCCGTTTTGGGCGTTCGTGCCCTGGACTCTCCCAGGCCTCCGGGTATAAAAGGGGAGGTAGCCCTCGGCCTCCGCATCTCAACCCTGGCCGCCTTCGCCCTCGCGCCAAACCCTAGCCACCGCAGGAGCTCGAAGTTCAATCTGCGCCGCCGCCAACTCCGACGAGCTCTTCCGCCGCAACCGGAGCTGCTCGAGCTTCGTGGTCCGCACCGCCGGCATCGCACGGAGCTGCGCTTCACCTTGGTGGCCTTTGTTTCGCCGGAGCGTCACCGGAGCACCGATCCCGTCGAGCCCGTAGCCCCTCTGCCGCTTGACGCTCGCCGCTGGCCGCCACAGACGTTCCCGACCACCAGTGAGCACACCTACGAGTTCCTCGTGCCACCCCCGTCACGTCGGTACCACTCACCGCCGTTCGCCGGAACCCTCGTTTCCCGAGCGCCGCCGCTCATGTTGTTGTCCACGTCACCGCCACCTCGCCGCCATGTCAGCATCGCCGCCTACGTGTCGCGTGCGTGGCGCCCAGTCGTCGTCCACGTGCATGCGTGCGTGGGCAGTCCACCGGGTCCCGATCCAGCAGGCTCGGTAGATTTAGTCTACCGTGAGCCATCTCACTGACATGTGGGTCCCACATGTCAGGTTTTTCTTTTTATTTCTTTTATTCCCGAAATTCCTTCGCTGACGTCAGCATTACGCAATAATCCGATTTTTCTTCAGAGAAATAATTCAGAAATTCTGGAAAATCCAAATTAGGGTTTCTTTTAGATTTCCAATCTTCCAAAGCCCATAACTTTTGCATCCTAACTCCGTTTGAGCCCATTCAAATTTCTAAATTTATCTAAATTCAAGCTCTATTTATCTGAGATTTTTATTTAATTTTTGGAGCTTGTTTTGCCTCTGTTATTTATTTGTTTTGTTTATTTGTTTCGTTTGCGAGTAGACGTCGATTCGTCGGGGAATTTCGTTGAAGAAGGAGCACCCCAAGATTAAGATTAGTACATAGACCTTTTCTAAGGCAAGTCATACCTTTGATCATCTTGAACCCAGTTTTCAAATTACTTTGTTTCAAAGTACTACATTCTATTTTAATTATTTATTTAAATGCTTTGGGTATAGTTATTATCCAAATTGTTATCACACCTTGGCCTTGTATGTCATATTTCCTTGTCACCCTAGATTGGTTTATTAGTTGGTAATATTGTAGCACCAACGTGGGTTGGTTAGTACGAGTAGATTGCTTAGCCATGCTACGAGTCTCACACCTCATGTAAGTTGCGAATATTAAATTTGACTAAGTGACTATGGAACTTTGTGTAAAACTGTGTGCTATGTGTTATTACTTCGTGATGGCATGTGTTGCACTAAAACCAACTGGGTGGTAAAGGATTTAGACTGAGGCAAGTGGTGGAAGCTGTGTGATATGGTGGGCTTTGTGATGGGAATGATAATCTTTGTGACTTAGTTAGAACAGGGAAGTCTTGCCTTGGTCAATTAAGGACTTAACTTTGTGCGCCATTGAACTGAGCCTTACTGTACGACCACATGCCTGGTATGGGACGGGCCTAACTTAGTAAGTTATCGATTCTCAGCATTGATGTTCAGGTGGATAGGTTAGGCTGTGTGACAGGGTGGAGGTGTGACTACTTGGTGGTTGCATCGCGGGATGGTTCGCCGCTTCCTTGTCCAGCGGTGTGTGTTATGCCAAAGCGCTTCGTTTGGGTTGGCATAGCGGTTTGTAAGCACATCGGGAGTGTCAATGTTGAGATTAAGTTTCTGAACCGTTTTGTTATGATTAGTGCTTGCTACACTAGTTGTATCTTGTGGGTAAAGTGTACAACCTCTGCAGAGTGTTAAACAATCTATTCGAATAGCGCGTCATGGTCATGGACATGATCGGGAATTCACCCGAGGGGTAGTTTTCATAAAATATTGGGATGGGAGCCGTGTGACCTCAATCATATGGCTATGTGAAACAATCCTTTTAGGTGTGTGTCTTTGTGGAAACAACTGTTAAATTAATATTGTTTATTTGTTTTGAATTATGTTTTCAATCTATTATTCGTATTCAATTGCAAATGTTGCTTTTATGCAAAAGAACCACAGAAGCCTTTTCTTTGGAATAAGCCTGCATCTATAAATTGCATTACGTGGTATGATTTGCGAAATGCGGTTGTGTAATCACGCTTGTTGTAAAACTTGCGCCAAACCTACCGAAGAGGAGGAGTCTACGCTTTGCTGAGGAGGAGTTCGCGAAGGTTGTTGATCGTTAAGTCCGGATCGATCGGTTGCTGTGGTGAATTGGTGGGATCTACGCTGGAGTTATTTTCGTTCCGCTGCTGCTTTATTCTTTGTTAGCCCTGCGTGGCTTAATAAGTGTAAACTCGACCATAAGGTCAAAACCCTTATTTGTTATTCAAACTAATCGTTTACTTTATTTATCACTTGTGTGGATCGATATTTACCTATGTTAACCTTGTGTGCACTAGCGTGATCCTGGACTAGTGTAGTATACACAGAGGGTTCCAAAATCGTAATTCTGGGTCCCCACATAAACCTCTCTGCCCTTGCTTGATCCTGAAACATACCCTTCAAACTTACAATCATATTGTAAGCATCTGTGGTCTCATATTGCTTCTGAAGCTCAGAGTTCATGGTGGCAAGCATTAGACAGTGCACATCAACTACGTCATTGCAATGCTTCTCATAAGCATTCTTTTCAGTACGTGGAGCATCAGCACTCGATTCCTCGGTATAGGGACCCTCTAGAATATATTCCTTCTTTTCTTGTTTGAGAATAATTATCAGATTATGAAACCGGTCAATGAAGTTTGTACCATTCAGTTTTTATTTCTCAAGAATAGATCACAAGCTAAAGGTAGGTGCAGAAGAAGTAGTAGGTGCCATGATCTACAATGGAAATATATGCAAAAAAATTCAGCATTATGTTTATGTAAGATCTTCTATTAGACACTCATATTGGTGGTTATGTTCGACTAGTTTACGACCAGCTCGTATATCCATATGACTAGTCTGGACCTGGTCGTATCTCCATATGACTAGTCCATATCAGGTCGGATTTAATCAACAACAGTCAATAAAAGATACTCCCACTATATGTTCTAAACCATGTTTCCCTCTAGCATCATATAGTGAGTTCATGGTCCAAAAATCATTAAGTCCTAGTGAGCTTTGGCATTACTGCTAGAAACCTATTGATTTAGGTAGGTAACCTTTTGCCAATCATATCACATATGACTCTTGTTTGTTGGGTGGCATCTCTATGCCCCGGCGATCAACATTATGCCTCAAGACCCAAAACCGTTTTGATAACCTTGTCAAGTTAAACCAACACTTTGCATGTAGGTGTTCGACACCCACCCCATCTTATTTAGATAGTTAATAACACCCTACTTTGGTAGATGTACCAATTAACGATCAAAATCATGATAGGCGTAGCAATTGGAAAGGGATCAAGTTTACTTAATTTTTCTTGAGGGATACTACTCTATCATGTTAAAATATCTAATGATAAAACATGATCAAATAGCATCACAGGAATAAACACAAATATTCATAGATAATCACATTAAACTGTGAAATAGTATAGCCCTCAACATGATGATCTCCATCACCATGCCTCCTGTCCTCCGACCACCACGCTTGAAATCTCCAACCGCATTCATCTACTAAGCAATTACTCCTAAAAGCTAGTAATGAATTACATAGGATAATATCAAGCATCACATGTCAGCACGCAGACTGTTATACAATAATATGTAGCTCGATGGCAATCCCACAGCATGACACGCAAGCCATGAAAATCCATTCATGCATCACATACACAATGGGCCATACTATTCACGTCAATCCCTGCAAAAATGAGTTATGCATAGAATCCAATTTTTCTGGTACATGAATCTTATTCACGTAACCGAGCCTCAAAAATCATCAGGTTAATCCTATTAGCCCTATTTTGAACCAATCTGATCACTACCTTGATACGACCACGCACTGTGGCACACTCCGATGGCGGAATTCCGACCGGTAGGAGTATTATGCAGTGTGATCGTGAACAAGCGTAGCAAACCTTCTGGTCCTTTTAGCTCATACCTCCTCGCAAGACCCATCAACTACCTCCGAACAATGATTGATCTTATTGACCAGTGCCTAGACCGTTCCATCCATATGAACCGATCTAGGTTACCAGACCCGACCAGTAATAGATCCAATCTACTACTGCCACATATCAAGCATATGCGATCGATCTAGATAAAAAACTACGCAAGATGGCTCTGATACCACTGAAGGGATATGGGTAGGCTACACTAGCTAGCAACTCAAAAATTCTACCACATAAACCAGGAAACCAAGCAAGAAGATGATCGTGGATCATTACCACCAGATGCGCAGTGCAGCAGGAGAAGAGTTGGAGTAGCCTTAGCCAACGTAGAGCGCGTCGATGAAGTGGTCGTAGTCGATCATCCTCGGTACCGATCGTTTCTTCCAGCAACCAATCATGATCCTTACGAAGTCGTGGATCGTCCTTAAGTGCAACAGCAACCGCAGTAGTGCCTCTACGATATCCACATGTTCAGGGGAGGAACACCGTGCGCTAGTGTGCTAGCACTAACTCGCACGATAGGGCTCTATCAAGAAGATGGGGGCTAGTGTCTTAGTGGAGTAACTCATGTGTCTTGCATGTCTCCCAATAGCCTCAAGCACCTTCTTATATAGTGCCCATGACAGATCCTATCCAAACATATTTTGTTCCAACACGTTAAGTGTGTGACCTTGTAGGTTCATGCGTAATCGGTTGTGACTCGGAAATCCTTTTCGACCACGAGTCGTTAGCGGTTCCAAGTAGGACATAACGATTCCCAAATACACACAAATTATATCGGATGAACCTTAATGCAATATGATCTACGACCAGGTCCATATCACTAATGCCCGGCTTGTACCTCTATACGACTAGTTCATATTTAGTCTCAACTAGTTCGTAACTCCTTAAGAGCACGTTTTGACCACTTAGTGACTATCTTCGACTAGTCTACGACTAGTTCGTATCTCCATACGACTAGTCCATATCTGATCGAACTGAACGACCTTCTTGTGTATTATCCCTTTGGCTCACAATATCTTGTTGAACTCCAAGTGTGATATTATGTCATCCATGGACTATTTATTACTTTCTCGATCGAGTGTTGGATAACTTCATGTGGGCGAACTCTTCGATCACCAGTGGCATAGCCATGCACTTTCTTTATCTGACCACATCGAGGGGCCCAGAGATATCTCTCCTATTATGTTAGGAGGGGCAAATCCCATATCCGACCAGTCGCATCCCTCCGCGTGTTTCATAGCATACCTGAATGCTACCTTTATAACTACTTAGTTACAGAGTAGCGTTTGGCAACCCCTAAGAGTGCTATTACACATGTAGCGAACCATGCTGGTCTCAGGTCTAATGATTATACATTATCATTGCTTGAGACCAACTAATGACACATAGAATCATAACAATCTCAATAGTGTCTCAAGGTGGGTCTATCCAACACCATATTCTCTAACATGTGTTCACATTATTGATTAGATATCCCTATATCCATGACCGGTGAAACATGGTCATCAATCAATACATGCACTAGTCGATGAGTTACTAGAGTTTCGACCAGTGACATCCGACTAGGGATACATTTATGATGACATCATATAAGTTAAAGAGTTTCACCAACAAGTCACATACTCATTGATCTATATAATTGATGATTCATTCAAGGAACAGAATAACATTTATTCAATAACTCACAAACATAGACTTGATACAATCATCTCTATGATTGTCTCTAGGGCATATCACCAACACGTATGACGATCTGGCCGCACTCCTCCACAATGAGACGATGCGGTAGCCACAGGAGTAGCGCTGACCGCCCTTCATTAATGGTGGCATTGTAGCACGTGGAGGGGCTCTCATACATGCATCCGCCATGACTAGTTGAGGGTGGTGTCCTGTAGACAGTGGGCATATAGATGAGTATTATAGGATAGGTGGCACCCATGCAGGACGGCTGATAATCAACTTTTTTTTGTCTGTACAAAGGTCATTGCTCGGTATTATGTCCCAAAGTTCCGTATGCATTTTTACCTTTTATCAGCTTTGGGAATGAATTTTGTGTTAACACCAATACTTTTGGTAGAGATGTCGTATACCACTTGGAAAGCTCATTAAGTCTACTTTCTGATGCACAAGGCAATACATCGTGTAGGCCTTTTCGTGTGAAAAATATTATATGTGTTTTGGTTAACATCACCCTGCCAACCTATGGATTCTTCATATGTAGCAGCCAAGAAATAAACACGCAAGAGTTTTTGTGAGTGCATCTACTTCATGGATCATATAATCGCCTAGATATGATCCTATATGCATGCATGCATTTCCTGAGAAAATGATGCAAGTAAGACTAGCTACCATTTCATTTTACTGTGATAATGCCTGAATTGGACGTTTAACAATGACCGATAGTAATAAGAAAAGAAGTAGCCCATGGTATATTTTTTCACCTCCTTGTTGTTCTGTTTCATGAGGAAGAACACTAGTGACATTTGACTGCATGGACATAAGCTGCACATTTCTCTTTCTAGTGGTGAAATTGGTGTGTTGGTTCCTCTCTTTATACTGAGAGATGAATTAGTGGTATAATAATATTATATATTTCAACTACAAATAAACATATGGCATGCATAATTTGATTTTATCCAACCTGTAAACAAAGAGGAAGGAACTAGATATTCAAATCAGCCAGACATGTCATAGAATTATGAAGAAAATAAATGCATGGCATATTTCTTTCCAAAAATTTGAAAAGAGTTTAAGTGTCTATTTCAATCAACGGGACAAACATAGGATAATATATTTTTGATTTTGGGGGAGGTTATCAAATCTGAATGATCTTGGAAGGATTTTGCAAGGATGAATCACTTGTTACCATTAACCAACGATTCACAAACCAGAATGCTTTGAATACACCTTCATTACAATGTTATATATAAGGGACACATGATCAGAAGGTTGCTACACCAAGCCATCACCTAAGCAGAACCACAAAAAAATTAGTCTCTCAAATCTCTCTTGTCCTAAAAAACAAATAGGTAAACTTCTTATTACTATCTGTCCATTTTATTTCATTTCTGTTCCTTCATCAAACATCACTACACAAATGTGAGTCTCTAGTCTAATCCGTGCGATCCTGCCTGATTGTACAACAACAAGAGGAATGGAGGGTAAGAGAGCAACAACCATTATTGCCTTGTGCATGCTCTTGTTGCTGTCAGGCCAGCAACAGGTGGCAGCCAATGCAAGATTCTGCAATTGCTACAAGAAATGCTACGCTGATTGTAGGAAAAGCGCTCCTCGGTGGCTCTGCGTTATCTCGTGCGTCATTGAGTGCAAACCCATCGAGGAAAAGGTGGCCGCCCCGACGTCGGCGGTCGACTGCAACAAGATTTGCCCGATGATCTCCATCTGCGGCTGGGCCACGACCGGTATGACGACAATCTTACATTGATCCATTCATTTTTGTTCTTTTTGATGTGGTTCTCTCTTGAATACTGATAGAATTGGTCCCCCCCCCGCTGATGCTGGTTCTTGCATTGCAATTGCAGATACAAGTGGTGCCGCAGCTTGTGTAGATGATTGCACCAAGAATTGGAGCCAGTACGCCAAGCACCTTTGAAGAGCTAGTTGATGACGGCCTCACAGGGTTAGGGTATTAAAAAGGGGTGTGTAATATCCCGAAAGTGTGAGGATCAACTATCGGAATAAAATAATCTAATCGGTAGCGATTAAATTTATTCGGGGGAATCTTTTTTTCGTCAGATCTTTTAAAGAGGGGGGGTTACTGGTTTTTTACGGCAACCTGGGCCTGGGCCGTGGCCCAGGTGGGCTGGCCGGTCCTTCTCAAGAGGGGGAAGGCATCTTGGGCCTAAAGCCCATGCGCCCCCACACCCCCTAACCCTAGCCGCCCCTCCCTTTTCCCCTTGGACGAATTTTTCCCCCTCACCCCCTTCCTTGGCAGCTGCCACCTCCTGCCCTCTCCCTCCATTGGTGCCTCCACCTCCCCCTCTCAAGATGATCCCTCCATTGCTGCCACCTCCCAGAGGATTTCCTGCTTTTGGCCTGCCGCAAGGAGGAAGAAGAGGGGAAAAGAGGGGAGAAAAGAGGAGAAGAGAAGGGATCTTCTTCGGGGTGTTTGATCAGTGTCTTCCTAGGGTTCTACAAGGGTAATGGTTCATTCTCTTCGCTGATTGGATCGTAGTAGGAGCATTTGATGCCATGTTCGTTGGATCAAAGTCCTGCTGCGATTATTTAAGTTTCTGTCCAGATTGTTGCGCGCACTGTTTCGATGACTTAGATTCCGAATCCGAAGAGTTGACCTCCTAGAGTTAGTTATATCTTGTTCTTAGCTTTCGATGGCCGCCAAGAACACTGAATTCCGATGTACGAATCAAAAGTTATGTTAGTTTTCGTCTCTACTGTCCAGAATCCTGACGAGAATAAATTGTCAAGTTGTCTTTTAAAATATGAGTGTGGTAATGAAACATTCAGGGCTTTCACCCAACTAGGTTATTGTAGGCCTTGCTCTTAGCTTTTGATATTGTTAAAGAACGCATAATTCGGAATTGTAGATTAAAAGTTATGATTGTTTTAGTACTACTGTCTTAATTGTGTAGACAGTTTCTGTTCTGCTGTTTCAGTTATCTGTCAGTAAATTAAATTTGCCGAATTGGGTTACCTTGTCAACTAGAGTATTGTAGATACGTCAGTTAAGAATCCATAAAAAATTGGTCTCACCTCATTCCGAGTTCTAGACCAATAGATATGATTTTTACCGTTCAGTTGTCCACTTTCGGATTGTGCCTGAGTAGTCTGTTTTCAGATTAGAGCTAACTAGTTAATTGTGGGTTTTCGGGAAGGAGTTGTAGAACGTTATTGGAAGCGCTCTGTTGTATGTTGTATTTATTTCGAGTACTTACTTGTGTAGGCAGAAAGGCTCCGGGTTTAGGGACGTCTTCTTTGCCTACTACCGTAGCGCTTCGCTGAAGGCAAGTACATTGACTTTTGTGTGATTTGTAAATACTGGATGCTCGATGTTTAGTATTGTGTTTTGTTTGATATGAGAGAAGCTTCAATTTCATGTTCTGTCCACGGAAGTGGAACATCCACGGGAGTGGAGATTAAAGAATACAAGAGGTTCCAAGGATTATGTTCCTTGTGTATGTTCTTTCATATGCGTGCAGATGATGCTAGTCATAATACTTATGTTCATTAATGCATCCATGTTCATGTTCCGTCCATGGGAGTGGAGCTCCACGGGAGTGGAGTCTAAAGTCCCATCAATTCCAGTATGGGCATGTGAAGTCCCACCATTCCAATGTGGGCAGTTTTGGACACCCGTATGAAACGTTCTTCATACGGTATTTTGGATCCCTGTATTTCGATAAATACGGGCTTAAGTGAACACCGACGGGTGTGACACTAGCTATACCGGTATAAGCATGTGTGCAGTCCATTCTTTTCATTAAATCCATTAATTCTATTCATCCATACACTCATTCGGGGTATGTTCGCATTCTTTAATGATGAGGTCTTGTTCGTATTTGTGGTATGTTCATTTATTCATTGTACTTGCTGAGTCACGGACTCATTCTTGCTTTGTTTGTTTATTTTAGGTGAACATTGATGCTGGCTCTATCGGGAGGGAGTAGACACGCACTAATCTTGCAATTCACCGTAATCAAGTTCAACAATATGATTTAGTTTCTATCTTTCATTCGTTAAGTGATGAAATATATTAAATAAATTTAAATGGTGAAGGAAGGATACCTTTTCCATATTATGATTGATTATGTATTGTTTGTGATCTTCGATCATCTTTCGTTACACTTGCTTGAATTCAGACTAATGTCATGCCGTGGTTCTATTAAATAGTGATTTCTTTATATCATTAGCTAATATTATTCAAATTCTTCCACATTATGGATGTATGTTAGATGATTTAGGTGACTTCTTGGCTTCCGAATAGCCGGGGTGTTACAGTTGGTATCAGAGCGGGATTAGGTCTGTGGTAATTAAGTTATTAAAATGACACACTGTGTACAGTAGGTGGGGTTTGGGTAATCCATCATATCCGTATTTCTAGTGATGTGTTTCATCATGTTGAACTGTTCTTGAATTGCTTATGTACTATCATTCTTGTGGTTAATCTATGATCTGCTATGATATTCATTATCTATGAACTAATACTATGATTGTCATGAGATGATCTTGTATATTCATAATTGAGTATTTTGGTGAAGCGTGTTGTTAACGGATGGTAAGAAGTGGAAGTCGTGGTTGTTACTCTGGGATTCACCAGGTTACACCACTGTTCGCAGTACGTGGTTAGAGGAGTAGTTACCCCGAGTACCATAGTTTCAGGTGTTAAGCGTGAGTTGCTTTAGAAAGTTGTTCTCTTTCTTGATTTCTGACTTTGGCAATTCTTGTCCCGTGGTGGTTGATGAATGTCTCCTGGGTTTGTGGTTCATGATAGTTTATGGTTTTCAATAGATCCCTCTTGGTTCTCTGAAATAATTATTGCTTTTCGACTGTTGAATTGCTTTTACTACTTGTGATCGTTGTCAATTGGCAAGATTGATGTTTTCATGGTTGCTGCTTCTTTCTCATTGAAAAAGAATGACTCATTTACTCGTTTGATAGCTTGGTTAGTGAGAGTTTCCCGCTATAAGTTCGTTTGCATGGGAAAACTTTGGCTTTATGTGTTTCTTTTGGATTACTTCGAGCGTTGAGGTTTGAAGTCTCTCTTTTGCTGAAGTAAGGCGTTAGAATCCTTTTGTGATGTCTTACCATACTTAAAATGTGAAATTATAACTAAACGAATAAATTGTTACGATATGAGTTACCAAGTTGGGTTATTAGCATGGTGCAAATAAATTATTCTTAACTACCATCCACGAAAGTGAAATTGATTAATTTGAAATTTCCTTGTATTTGATATCGTGCCTTGTCATATTGTTATTGCTTAGCATAATCTTGTTATAATAAATTTGTTTCAACCTTGTGGTTTGTGTTCCCTTTGGGAAGTTTTAGGATAGAGTAATAAAGTTTAATGATTCTTGGTACTAGTGTATGTTGTCGATGTTATTAAATTGTCAAAATGTGAGAATGAGGTTAATTCTCGTAGTAATTTGATCACCCATGGTGATATTTCCTAAATGATCAAATTTCATGTTTTGTATTCATGATCTTTTGGGGGTTCAGGCTTTATGTGGTAAATGAAGTTTATCGAGTAACGATATGTTGCAAAGTTGCAATGGTTCTTCAGTGATGCAAGTGCTTCGATTTTGAATACTCATTTGTTCTTATCTGTTAAGGTTCGATATTCTCTTCTTGTGAGGCTTATGCGTTCAACTATGGACTCCACTTATGTTGTATGAGTTCATTGCTTAATTGGTTTTTCCCTTGGTCCCGTGTTCAGTGCGAGTGGTAGATGAGTTTTCTAGTTGGTGAAAAATCGTTCCCAATTGCCTCTTCTTTTGAGAAAGATTCAACCCATTCTTTCACGTGGGTCTTTAGAAGTGTTTTCTAATTATTGTTGAGAGAATTGAAGTTAATACCGTTCAGATGAGAATATTTCAAGTTTAGCTTTCTTGATATTTTGGAGCCCATGAATCATCTGGTAGCTGAAATTATTTTAAATAAATTGAGGTATTGAATTGTCTTGTTGCTTCTTAAGAGATTCATGTGATTTAATCTTAAAGGATTTTTGGTTTGAGTTGGCAACGTAAAGCTGCAATTAAAGAAAAATTATGTTGGTTCCCTTAAGAGGAGAATAATCTGTTTGCTTTTCATGAAATCCTGTAATGGGAAATGTTTCGAGTCTGGTGGTTGAGATTATTTGGATCTTATGTTTCGTGTGTAGTTGAATTGTTCTGAACAAATATGACGTATTGAAGAATTTCATTGGTTCCTAATTAGTCCTTGTGGTTTGGACTAAAGACCTTATCTTGTTCGTTGTGGCAAAGCGATGTTAGTCAAAGAATTAATTTCAGTGTTAAAGGAAAGAGTGCAGTAGGAATATTTGAGAATTTGAGACAAGTTTTGTAACTTGTGGTTATTTTAATTGTTCATAAACTTTTTGCTCTTTTCACTCAAGAGTTGTCGGGTTTCAATCGCAATGTCATTTTTTTTATTAGTAGTTATTTGCTATTCCCTTTTCGAGAGATGCGTGCCCTCCGCTGAGAACTCAACTTTCGTTTTCCCAGATCTTCATTACCATATTATTTCTTTTGGTTTCGTGCTCACTGTGAGCAACAACCTTTTCCTGTGTGATGAAACTTTCCTTGTTCGCCTCTTTCTTTTGAGAAAGGATCAACAATTTTTGTGTTGCAAAGTTTTACAAAGCATAATTTTGTTGGGTGGTGGTTAAGTGATTGTAGGGGTGAGATTTTGCTACCAAGCTATTGGAGGAGTAATAGAAGATGAGTTGGTTTTGACTTGAACCTCTTGGAGTGAAGTTGATTCAGATGGAATGTATGACTTCGAAGCAAAACTGTATAGTGTTTGGTTAAGTAGAACCTATGATATAGTGTAGTTCCAGAACTTTGGTTCATGTTGAAATGTTGGGGATTATCAAATGTATGGAAACCTTAATCAATTTTATAGAGTAACACAATTGAAAAGTATTACGATGTTATGTCAGTGATTCCTGATGATGTCAATGAGTGAGTATGTCGGAATTGCGGGGATGTTAGAGATTTAATCCGATGATTTCACTATTTGTTATAAGAGGAAATTCGTTGTAGAGGTCTCGGAGGTTAAATTTGGGCTTTCCATTTTCATGCTAGACTTTTGGTCGCCCAAAGATTTGTGTGTAAAGGAGATAGAAAACTGGAGTACTTTGAGCAGTGGAATGATTGTCGATAGAACCCTTCTGATGTAGTTCATGAGCGGGTGTGTTGAGGATTCTGATGTGTTATTCTTGAAAGTTGGAGGTGATGAGATTGCATGGGTTTTGAAGTGTTTTGGTGCCTTCTATCAAATTAATGTCATCAGTTGAAGGAGTTGTCTAGAGTGTTCAGTGGAATCAATAGAGTCTCTTCACAAAGGTGTAGATGATGTATTTCGGTTTAAGCCTAAATTTGAGGATGTTAAATTAAGAGGTTTGAGACCGTATGATATGCGATGAATTCGAATTCCAAGGTTTGAGAGATATTTTATTCCAAAAAGTGAAACTAAGGAAAAAGATGTCTTCTTGTTTAGTGAAGCATTTTCTTTATTCTCGCATGAGCTTTGTGCTGTTGACCAATGTCTTTCGTAAGTTGAGTTTGACTCGATTTTGGCATGTGTGGTTCTGAGTAGTTCAAAAAGGAAAAAAAATAATGATTGATTTGGTTATTCGAGTGATTTGTCCTTTGGTTTTCGCGATGTTTATTCGCAATTTGCCACTTGGAAAGTGGAAAGGTTTTTTTGATGAAATTCTGATTTACGGATTTTACTCTTGATTACCAGTTGGTAACGTATAGTTGCGATGTGAATCTTTCTTATTCAGATGTGTTTTGCCGGTAAAAGAGTTTGCTTAAAAAGAATTCGATTGTATGTTTTCGGTTAAAGGAGGTGATCCTTGTTTTCAGTGAAGAGTTCAATTGAGAGGTGGAATAAGAGTTTCGTGCTCTATGTGCATGTTGTGTGGTTCGGCATCAATGGGGAGGTTAGTCCAAGGTACGTTGGGTTGTTTTCGCTAGTTAGCGTATCGCTAGGACCATTTCGGGTCCCTACGCGGTGAACGCAACTTTTGGTATGTTCTGGTGCCGAGTGAGTACCTAGGAGATCCAGAGTTTGATTATTCGTTAACGTCGTGGACCATCGAGTGAGATCTTACCTTCGAGTCTTGTCCGATGGGTGTACTGGGAAGTACTGGGTTGAGTGTTAGTTCAAACGTTGTGTTACGTCGTTGTGTTGTGGTATTTTCAGTCTGAGGGAGAGGCTACTTGGGAAGTTGGAGTTTCGCGTGCGTGAGCTTTAGCCGGTGTTGTTCACAACGGGTACGAGGTTACCGTTGTTCGTTCTCGGTCGTGGTTGTTCTTTCGGTTAAGTGTGTTTAGATTCGGGGTCGAATCCTGTTAAGGGGGGTAGAATGTAATATCCCGAAAGTGTGAGGATCAATTATCGAAATAAAATAATTTAATCGGTAGTGATTAAATTTATTCGGGGGAATATTTTTTTTCGTGAGATCTTGTCAAGAGAGGGGGGGTTACTGGTTTTTTACGGCAAGCTGGGCCTGGGCTGTGGCCCAGGTGGGTTGGCTGGTCCTTCTCAAGAGGGGGAAGGCATCTTGGGCCTAAAGCCCATGCACCCCCACACCCCCTAACCCTAGCCGCCTCCTTTTTCCCTTGGACGAATTTTTCCTGTGAGGACCCGGAATATTTAACTAGTAACACTTAACCTCCAAATGGTTCTAGCATTACTAATTAAACATTCTAAGCCTCGATGGACATATGCCTCCCACTGCAGCATATGTACATCATCACAAAATACACATCAATTCCATACACATACAACACTAAGTTCAACAACGACATACATAAAGTAAAGTTATTACAAAGAGAGCCGACCGCCAAATAGAACAATAAACAAGAATGACAATGAAGCAAAGGTGCCATAAGATGGCTAGAACAAAAGTCGACCGGTTAGCCATACACCCACAAGGCAACCGACCGGCCGCCAAGCTAGTCGCCCATAGCTACCACAACACAGCTCGCAAAAGTGAGGCCCTCGGGCTCACCTTCTTCCTCTGCAATGAACAATTAAGCATAGCATCCGAGTACAAAGATTGTCTTTGTACCCGCAAGATCGACGTGTGGAATAGCAGACCTATTCATAAACTACATGCAAGCTTATTTAGGTGGAGGTTGTATGTCTCATTTGCACAAAGCCAACTTTATTTGCAATAATGTAATACATTTTAAAAGCAAGTTTGCAAACTGTTTTGTTATCAAAGTAACAGTAAGTAAAGATACATACAAGTAACCACACGAAGTGACTATCCCAATAGCCACCACAACATAGCACGAATCACGATTCGTACCACCCATCAAGTTTTAATTTAAAAGGTTGTAGTCTAACTCTTGAAAGACCTTGCCAAGCGTGTCCATAACCTAGGGCGAGGCTATTCGAATAGTTTTAACCTGCAGGGTGTACCAATGTACCCACACTTCAGACCGCCTTTAAGCCACAAAGCACACTTCCGAAGGTATGCTGGCACGGCTAAGTCCTACGAGACTTTTTCCAATATTGTGTATCAACCACGAGCCGCTCGTATGGGTAGAAACACCATACGCTTACATTGCAAGCCGAAAGACGACAAATCCCATCACGGGTGAAGTCTTTCGGACACTACAATGCTCCCAACACCATCCCTCCTGCGACCTCCTGCGACCCGAGGCCAATACACGCCAAAGTACTAAGTCAAGAGAGGTCCCATACCCTCTAATGTGGTTAGCACGCTAAAATGCTTGGTTCAGTGTAACAAGATGTTCGGTCCTTGTTGACCCGGGCACCATTCCAGTCACACCCAAGAATCACACCATCATACCATTGTGCCCAAGTCTAAATCATTTTGTTTTCAGTTTTAGTTTTCATAAATAGACATGGCACAAGGTGGAAATCATAATCCATAATAAGTTTTGTGTGATCAAGGTTATCGACAAGTCGATAACCGCCCATTTCTACCGAAACTAAGCATGGCTAAGCAATTAATTCGCAACTACTAAGTGACAAGAGCCCATCCATGAACTCTAAATCACAGCAAGTAACCTAGGCTCATGGTAGTAGAGGATAATCATTTGCTAAGGAAATGCATCTACTAGGCCAACTATTAACACAAAGTAGCAATGCATACATAGAATTTGTAATCAACATAAATACTTAAAATCTGGGATTAACATGATCAAACCGCTTGCCTTCTTGCTTTTGCTCAAATCATTGTGGAGGGTCGCTCTCGGGATTACCGCAAATGTCGAATCCTAGCGAAAGGCAAAAGAACCAAGAACAACCAATAAGGCGAGCAACACTAAAACAAAGAGCAAGCAAAAATTATCCAAATACGATTTAAACATATACACAAGGTAAAATACGAATATACCTAGACATAGAAACTGGAAAAACCTAATTTGGATTTGTGGTGCAAAAGATATTATCTAAAAACCCATTTTCGGCCATAATTAGCACTGTAGCAAAAACATTTTCTAGAAAGATTTTGAAGCTGAAATTTTTATGGTAGCTACCTATTGGTATAGAGGTAACCCATATAAAATTTCAGGTTATTTGGAGTTAAAATGATTTAGTTATGATTTTTCTAAGATGCAAAACTAGCATAATGCACTTACCAGAAATATAAACATGTGCAAAACCTTATTTCACATTATGGAATGATAACAGAGGGATTTCCTAACATCAAATTTCTATTTTTAGGAATTACAGGAATTCTCGTGTCTATTACATCATTAAATGAATTTTTAAGTCTTGCTAATAAGGTTAAATCTACTCACATATTTTTAAGTGTGATTTAGGCCTTCCACCATTTTTAGATTAAAGTTTAGTTAATAGCAAATTTATCAAAGTTAAAATCATACAATTATCAGATATACAGAAAAAGATATGCATTTTCCAAGTTTTAATACAATTCGGAATATATAAAAATAGCGAAACAAGCTATTAAAGATTACGAATTTTCTACTACTGAAGCATAGCTAAAAGCATTTTTATATTAAACTTTAGTGAAATACAAATTTATTGCGATTGGTTTCGTGTAAAAGGATTTATCTTGAATTAGTTATGAATTTCTAAAGTTTTGAGGCAATTTTCGGTTGATAAAATAATTACTTACGAAATAAAACCAACCCAACCGACAATAAGCGAGCGTGGGCGCCGTGGGCGTCGATCACGAAATCCAACGAGCCACACGCGACGGAAAAGCAGCGCGCGCGCGATTCATAACGAAACCCACCGTTGGATCAAGATCCAGCGGCTCACGAGGAAGCATGCAGCCGGAGGGTGCGATTACCTCGGCGAACCACGACCGCGGATCTAAAGATGAGCGGCTCGGAACTAAACCTAACCGGAAGGTCCGATTGCACACATGATCTCGTGCCGCAGATCACGAGATGGACGGTCGAGGATGATGAGGGAACCGGATGGTCCGAATGCATACAAGATCCGGGCGCGGATCGCGAAATGGACGGCGGTCCAAGATCGAAATGCAACCAGAGTCTTGACCGTGGGGCGCATGTCGATGGCGAGAGTCACACATGCGAGGTTTAACACACGTGCACAGTGCGCGTGGTCCCACCTGTCAGTGACTTAAGGGAGGTTTTTAGGACAGCTAATTAATTACTAATGACCAATGATTAGTGATGATTAGCAATTAATGTGTCCTAAAGATTTTGAACAGAGGCGATTTAGGGACAGAGGGCCCACAAGTCAGTGAGACATTAGACCAGATTAAGACACCATTAATACTTCTAATGATTGGGTATTAACTGTGTCCTAATTATTTGACGACAACGGGAGCTACGGCCGGCAAAGTCCCGAGTGGCTACCACGGCTTGTCGCCGGCGACTCCGGTCGCGGCGGCGCCCACAAACTACCAAAATGGGTTCGCAATAGTGTTGCGGTCCCAACAGTGATGACCTCGCCGGCGGTGGAGGTCTAGAACGCCGGCGAGCCGGAAAACAAGATGGAGCCATTTCGGTAAAACATGAAAATAGCAAAAATGCTCCGCTGCAGTCCGGGAAAGCGAGTGCCATGACTTCTAGGGACTATATAGAAGCTACCTTAACCGAGAGGAGCTTCAAAGATGGCCGGGGAAGACTTGAACACGATGAAGTCCACCGGAGCCGAAGAAGATGAAGTGGAAGATGAGGTTCTGAGCAAAATGAGTGGAACCAAATCATCACCACAGCTTCATTATAGCTCAAAGAGGCTCCAAAAGCAAATAATTGCAAAGGGACCACTTACTGAGCTGGAGAAGAAAGGGGTGAAACCAATCGAAAATCTCCAAACTTAAAATTGAGTGATTCTGTGAATGCAACCCAAAATCAAGTTAGGGGAAATACAAAGGAGGTTGAGGAGTTCAAAGGGTGCAAGAAATGTTGAAGATAAACCACTTTGGACACCAAGGCCGCCATTGGAGCTCTACGGCCAACAATGGTGCTTTGAGGGTGTGAGGTGGTTTAGCCGCTCAAACACTAAGAAGAGCAAAGTGTGGTGTAACGGAACACCAGGAGGACCTAGAGGGGCAATATATAGGGAAGGGATTAGGGTTTCGAGCAAGAACCCGGGTCCATGGTGGGCTCGGTTCATGCTCGGTTGTAGAACAAGAAAAGATGGGAGCAATGAGACTCGGGACAACGGAGGAGAAAGCACAGTGCGCATTAAATGCCCCGCAGAGAGACGTTGCCGAAAGCAAACTTGAAGTGACACATCAAAGCCGCCCGCGCTCTCTCTTTCTCTCTGCCATGAACGCACGCGCGCACGGAGAAGCAGAGAAGGAAGAAGAACAGAAAAGCGAACGGTGACCGTTGGATTGGAAATGGACGGCTGCGATTTTAAAAGAGCTCGCGGACATCCCGTGCCTACGAAATCGGGCGGTTGGATTTAGATCCAACGGTCCCAATTGATTAACGCAACCGGAGGGTCCGAATGCTTGCACGAACGCGGGCCGAGCGATTTGAATCCAACGGCTGATATCGCACGCACGTTTTAAAACGCGACTCGGTGCAGTTAGGTGGTTCAACCAAGTCAAGTGGCTCGGACTCGAGCCCGACTCGAACCAGGAACGATGAATCGACTTTAGGTTTTAAATTAAAGTGAGACTTTTGAGGATTTATTTGGGGTAGCAAAATAGCTCCAAAAATTCTGAAATTTTTACAGGAGCTTGCTGACCGAGACATTGACCTTGTGAAAAATTTTCAGAGGTTTTTATGCATCGTATTTTCTCCAAAAATTCTACAAGGTACTGGTTTTAGGTTTGGTGAGAGTCAAACAGGTTTGATGCCCTCTAAAATATGCAAACAATTTCTAAAATTGTGAAATTTTTCAGAGGGTCACATACCATCCCAAGAACTTAGGAAAAATATTTCCAGAGGATGATCAAAACATTTGACAAGAATGTTTTTGAAGGAACAAGATTGGATCAAAAGACTTGTGACTTGCATTTCCATAACCTTTTGTACAATACTTGTTCAGTACACAAAGGAAATACATGATGTAAGAAAAAGTTTTAATTTCTACTCATTTCCTTACATTTGAAACACAAGCCTAAAATTGGGATGTTACATTTCCCCCTCACCCCCTCCCTTGGCAGCCGCCACCTCCTGCCCTCTCCCTCCCCTGGCGCCTCCACCTCCCCCTCTCAAGATGATCCCTCCATTGCTGCCACCTCCCGGAGGATTTCCTGCTTTTGGCCTGCCACAAGGAGGAAGAAGAAGAGGGGAAAAGAGGGGAGAAAAGAGGAGAAGAGAAGGGATCTTCTTTGGGGTGTTTGATCAGTGTCTTCCTAGGGTTCTACAAGGGTAATGGTTCATTCTCTTCGCTGATTGGATCTTAGTAGGAGCGTTTGATGCCATGTTCATTGGATCGAAGTCCTGCTGCGATTATTTAACTTTCTGTCCAGATTGTTGCGCGCACTGTTTCGATGACATAGATTCCGAATCCGAAGAGTTGACCTCCTAGAGTCAGTTAGATCTTGTTCTTAGCTTTCGGTGGCCGCCAAGAACACTGAATTCTGACGTACGGATCAAAAGTTATGTTAGTTTTCGTCTCTGCTGTCCAGAATCTTGACGAGAATAAATTGTCAAGTTGTCTTTTAAAATATGAGTGTGTTAATGGAAAATTCAGGGCTTTCACCCAACTAGGTTATTGTAGGCCTTGGTCTTAGCTTTTTATATTGTTAAAGAAAGCGTAATTCGGAGTTGTAGATTAAAAGTTATGATCATTTTAATACTGATGTCTTAATTGTGTAGATAGTTTCTGTTCTGCTGTTTCAGTTATCTGTCAGTAAATTAAATTGGCCGAATTGGGTTACCTTGTCAACTAGAGTATTGTAGATATGTCAATTAAGAATCCATAGAAAATTGGTCTCACCTCATTCCGAGTTCCAGACCAATAGATATGATTTTTACCGTTCTGCTGTCCAGTTTCGGGTTGTGCCTGAGTAGTCTGTTTTCATATTAGAGCTAACTAGTTAATTGTGGGTTTTCGGGAAGGAGTTGTAGAACATTATTGGAAGGGCTCTGTTGTATGTTGTATTTATTTTGAGTACTTACTTGTGTAGGCAGAGAGGCTCCGGGTTTAGGGATATCTTCTTTGCCTACTACCGCAGCGCTTCGCTGAAGGCAAGTACATTGACTTTTGTGTGATTTGTAAATACTGGATGCTCGATGTTTAGTATTGTGTTTTGTTTGATATGAGAGAAGCTTCAATATTCATGTTCTGTCCACGGGAGTGGAACATCCACGGGAGTGGAGATTAAAGAATACAAGAGGTTCCAAGGATTATGTTCCTTGTGTATGTTCTTTCATATGCGTGCAGATGATGTTAGTCATAATACTTATGTTCATTAATGCATCCATGTTCATGTTCCGTCAATTCCAGTATGGGCATGTGAAGTCCCACAATTCCAATGTGGGCAGTTTTGGACACCCGTATGAAACGTTCTTCATACGGTATTTTGGATCCCCGTATTTCGATAAATACGGGCTTAAGTGAACACCGACGGGTGTGTCACTAGCTATACCGGTATAAGCATGTGTGCAGTCCATTCTTTTCATTGAATCCATTCATTCTATTCATCAATACACTCATTCGGGGTATGTTCGCATTCTTTAATGACGAGGTCTTGTTCGTATTTGTGGTATGTTCATTTATTCATTGTACTTGCTGAGTCACGGACTCATTCTTGCTTTGTTTGTTTATTTTAGGTGAACATTGATGCTGTCTCTATCGGGAGGGAGTAGACACGCACTAATTTTGCATTTCACCATAATCAAGTTCAACAATATGATTTAGTTTCTATCTTTCATTCGTTAAGTGATGAACTGTATTAAATAAATTTAAATGGTGAAGGAAGGATACCTTTTCCATATTATGATTGATTATGTATTGTTTGTGATCTTCGATCATCTTTCGTTATACTTGCTTGAATTCAGACTAATGTCATGCCGTGGTTCTATTAAATAGTGATTTCTTTATATCATTTGGTAATATTATTCAAATTCTTCCGCATTATGGATGTATGTTAGATGATTTAGGTGACTTCTTGGCTTCCGAATAGCCGGGGTGTTACAGGATGACACGGGATAACAACAATAATAAAAGAATTAGTATGTGCAAATGTTCAACCTATTTTAACTTTGTACAACCAGTTCACAAAATTATTTTCTTTCCATTTAGTACAAAGTGACACCTAGAATATGTCACAAAAAATAATTACTTATCTCTTGTGATCCCCCAACTCTTTGTGAGCTATTATAATAAAATTTGGCACATCGATGTGTGACCATTTATGCACCACATTCAACGTTTTTCCCACATGACTACACGAGCTGGTATGTATGCAATAATAACAGGGCTTTAACAAGTCTGCTGGCTATAAGCTTGAGAATTGAGATGGTTATTTACTGCAAATAAAATCACACAACATACCAGATCCATCCCTCTAAAAAAAGAAGAAAAAAAGATTGTAACAATAAGCACCAGATTGATTTTAAGATCAGTCAAGTCAGAATTACCTGATCCTATGAAGCGTTGCAGTCCTTTGTAGGTTGTACACAAGAGATGATGCTGTAGAATGCAGAACTCCATATAGCTAGAACCAAAAGAAAGAAGAACTGCAGTTTAAGTGTTTTGATCATTGTGACAATTGTAATAAAAAATTCTTGTTGCACAAGGAAGAAAAGCTGCAAAATGATTATTCTAAAAGGGGTTATACATTTTTTCTTAGTTATGTTTAACGGGGTATAGATTGAGATATGTTATTAGTGATACACAATGAGTTAATGATCAAATAGATATTCAACTTATTGTTGTTTCATTTCTGATCAATCAAGGTTAACTACACGATTACACATTTGAAATCAACTAGATCAGAAAATACCTTACCCTCCCTAGTTTGTACCTATTTATGGATAGTTATGAGAGTTAGAATTGGTTGTTCAGCTCAATAGATGATTCAAGCATGTGCCATTATGTTTCTGGCAAACTGTGTGCCTGAGATAATATGCTGAATTTGTTGAGGACATCAACCCTAAGGATGCAACCACCACTACTTCGACCCGCTGCACTGCATCCTCTACTTCTGCGAGACTTCCATATTTCCCAGTTGGACCGTCGAGCTTCGTCTACACGCCATGGTGCTACGTCTACATACCATGGTGCTGCATCTACATGCCATGGTGCTGCGTCACCAATTATTGGCCCACGGGCTATGTAATGTATTGGCCGACGACTTGGCCCATCTAGCGGACGATCTGGCCCATCTAGTGACTAGCCCCTAGGCCCGTACTGTTCACGTGGGCACTATTCACACGTGAACAGTACCATGAACAGTACCCACGCCCTAGGGTTTCCCCCTCCTGGCTGCCCTCCTCATATAGGAGCCGCCGCCCTTTAGTTTTGCTTGGGTTTTTCTTAGATAATATTCGCTTTGCAGTTTTAGCTGTTCATCGGTTTGAGGAACCCCAACTTGTGTGCTTCAATTATTAATCGCGATACATATTGCATCTTCTACTCTCTTGCTTGTGTTCTCGATTCCCTTGCAGGAGATAGCCTTCTTGGCGAGGTCAACCGCGTTCGGCACGGTTGATAACCAACGGAGCAGTGGTGTAGTGATTGCAAGGGGATCGATCTGTTCGGATCGGAGCCTTTGGATCATCAACGTCGTGTTCTCCACAATCGACGTATCAGTACCTATCGGAAGATCGGGCCACACACACATCAGTTGGTATCAGAGCTTCAGTTGCCCGTTAGGTAATCTCAGTTTTCCCCATTTAGTTTCGGTACTGTTCATCCTCCTAGAACTCCAGAAAATTAGTCCCACAAAAATAATTGTTCGTCGTGTTCTTCCGCTGTCCCATCACCCCATTGAGCCATTGCAATTTTCGTTTCAGTCTTTTGCTTGTTGAATTATTGATTGCATCGTCGTGCTAGTTGTTGGTTTCTAGTCTAGTTAGAGTCTAGTGCGTCGTTGTCTAGTTTGCATTGTGTTTCCTTCGCGTAGCTTGTTCTTGTTCTAATTTGTTCTACCACCGCCGTCGCGCGACCCCATCTGCTGCCATCCCTTGCTGCTGGAATCATCACCATCAGCCACCACCACCCAACCCTGCCGCGCCACCACATCAATCCGCAGCAGCCAACAAAATTCATCCACCAGCACAACTCCCTGCCGCTCTAACCTACAAAATCACTGCTGCGGCATCCACCAGTACATCTTCCTGCCACGGTAGCCCTGGCCCTTGCCGCCACAACCTTCTTGACGCAGCGGCCACCAGCCCTGTCGCCGCTGTGTAACTCGGCCACAGCAAAACCGATTTGATCTCGGGTTGAAAACCGATTGTATCTCGGCTGCATATCTCGGCCTAGCTGGTTTCGGGATCAAGTAGAAAGAAAAAAAAAGATACAGAGAGTTTTGATTTCGGGCCCAGAGAGAAAAAAAAAAGAAAAAAATCAGAAAAAGAAAAAAAAACAGAAGAAGGCAAAAGAGAGAGCCCTCTATTCCAAAAATTGGAAAGTGCATCAAATTTGCACGAAAATTAGTGAAAATTGGTGGAGCCCTTCCTGATATAGCCACCAGATCCCAAAAAAAATTTGGGCATGTTTGGCCCACGGGATCAAAAGATATAGCAGTTTGAAGTTGAAATCGAAACGAATTCGAGTCGGTTTCCGACACACCTTCACTAAAATGGGCATAACTTTTGCATACGAAGTCGGAATTCGACGTTCTTGTGCTCATTTCGAAGCTATCGACGACGCGCATCTGAAAATCCAACAGCTTCACTTGTCGCCCTCCAAGACCGCCAAAATCGGCCATCTTTAGCCCCGAAATTGCGTCGCAAGTTTTCAGTTTTCAGTTTTTTGTGATTCTTTCGGTCTTGCCTTCGGAATTTGGGGTTCGTCTAGTTGAGAAAGTTGTAGATCTTGTCGAAACTTTTCAAACGAGTACATATAAGCATATAAAACTTTGCTTATTCATCGTTTGAGACTAGCTGTTGTATCTGCTCAATCTAGAGGGTCGTCTACGTTGCACATTTTCTCCGTTTTTGTGCTCTACATCGCGTGAACGATCTTGTGCCCTTAGAACGAAGTTTGAGTAGTTGGCTAGCGTCTCTCCTAGCACTTGTTGTGAGGCTTTCCATTGCTTACATCAAGTCACATTAATCGTTGTGTGTGCGTACATACACTTCTCTCCATAGGGCGGTGATTCGCTAGCTTTGATTAGGCTAGGATCCGCAACATTGGCTAAGTACTTTGAACAATTCTTCAACTTGCATTAACTGAATTGATTATTGCTAATCCTTTGCTACATATTGTGCCTTCCAAGCTCCACCTACTCTTGATCAGAATAGGTTCCCTCTTGCAATCGTACCCACGCTCGACACGGTATCACGAACCAGCCACCGGCTGTACCACCTCCTGTATGCTTTGGTAAGAACACTTGTAAGAGTGTGGTAAGACGCTTGAGAGTGTGTGATTTTGCCGTCCATCACCTAGTAGTTGATAGAGATAATACCTTTGTGTTGTCTTTTGTTTTCTACTAACCATGGCAGGTGAGATGATTGATGAGAAAGAGTGCGTGGTAAAGGGAGAGCTCATGACGCTCCTGGATGAGCAACGCACAACCATTAATGAGGACATCGACAGGAAGCTTCAAGCTACTACAACTACATTGCAGCGATCAATCAACGATAGTCTTGCAGCGCTCACTATACGCCTTCAAAGAATGGTGAATCGGCCACCTCACAACGGACGCGAGTATGATCAGGATGTAGCCCAAGATCTTGAGGTGGATGATGATAATGAGAGCTGAAACCGCGACGCCAGGGCTGCCCTTGCTGACCAAGATGCACGTCAACGACACCGCCTACATCACAACCGTCACGGTATGGGAGGTAATAATTATTTTCAGCACAACAATGCTCGTGTTAATGATGACCCGTTTGCTAAAGTTAAATTTACCATACCATCTTTTGCGGGTGTTTATGATGCTGAAATTTATCTAGATTGGGAGATGACAGTTGAACAAAAATTTAATGCCCATCTAGTTCCTGAAGTGCATAGAGTCAGACAAGCCACTAGTGAATTTAAGGATTTTGCTATCACTTGGTGGAATCAAATAGTTACTTCTGGCTTAACACCTGATACATGGGATAGATTGAAGGTAGCTATGCGTGCTAGATTTGTTCCTCCTACTTTTAATCATGATATGCATAAAAAATTATAGCGCTTAGACCAAGATAATAAATCTGTCGAGGAATACTATCAAGAACTACAAATAGGCATGCTGCGTTGTAACCTTGTTGAGGATGAGGAGGATAAAATGGCTCGTTTTTATAGTGGCTTAAGGCGTGAAATTCAGGACATAGTTGATTACAAAGAGTATAATGATATCAATAGGTTATTCCAGCTTGCTTGTTTGGCAGAAAAAGAATTGCAGGGAAGACAACAAAGGACTAGGAGCAACTTTGGAAGTACGTCTACATCGAGACCGACACTAGGACAAGCCAACACAGCCCCACCTTCTGTTGTTTAGTCTGCTGCCCCCTCCGTGAGTAGGGCGCGTTCAGCAGCACCGCCACCACCGTCACGTGCATCCGAGGCAAGTAAATCTACTAGTGTGCAGGCACCAGCGCAGAGCTTTTCATCAGTTGCTTCTACGGGTTGCACGACGGGAATTGTATGCCACCGTTGCAAAGGGATGGGTCACTTCATGAGAGATTGCCCAAGTCAGCGAGCATACATTGCGACAGACGACGGTGGTTATGCAAGTGCTAGTGATGTTGAGGATGAATATGCTCTTGCAGCTAACCTTGCAGGTAATGATGATGATCATGAGACAGATAGCGACGATGATGAAATTTTAGGTGCCGCTGCTACTAAGAATTATAGAACCTTAATTGTGCAACGAGTATTGAGCACTCAAATGGAGCAAGCAGAGAAGCTACAGCGCCATAATTTATTTTAGATGTTCCTCATCGTCAAGGATCGCCGTGTTCGTGTTATAATTGATGGCGGGAGCTGTAACAACTTGGTGAATTCAGATTTGGTCAAGAAGCTTGGCTTGACCACACGTGCGCATCCTCACCCGTACCACATTCAGTGGTTCAACAACAGCGGTAAGGTGAAGGTAACACAATCTGCGAGAGTGTATTTTTCCATTGGTTCTTATCATGATGTTGCTAATTTTGATGTAGTGGCTATGCAAGCCTGCTCACTTTTATTAGGACGTCCATGGGAATTTGATACTGATACAACTCATCATGGTAGAAGTAATAAGTACTCTCTTATGCACAAAGGAAAGAAACTAACTTTGCTACCTTTGACACCTGCTAAAACTGTGCAATGTGATAAAGAGATAGCTGCAAATGAGATGAAAGAACGTGAACAGGAATCTGAAAATCAGCAAGTAGTAAAGAACAATTTCCCACCTAAGAAAGAGAAGTTGGCACCTAGTTCTAGTAATGAGGGAATTAAATTAAAGGGTTGTGTCATGCTTACAACCAAACCTATTCTTGCTGAAAATTTTGATAATGATATGCCATGCGACGCTTTGAAATGCAAAGATGCTTTATTTTCTCTTTATGATACATCTAGCTCTTTACCGTCTGCTGTCACTAACCTTTTGCAGGAAAGTGATGATTTGGAGACAACAATTGAGTTGAGGACGACTCAAATTCAAGAAAGGAAGGATGATGAGGACATCAACCCTAAGGATGCAACCACCACTACTTCGACCCGCTGCACTGCATCCTCTACTTCTGCGAGACTTCCATATTTCCCGGTTGGACCGTCGAGCTTCGTCTACACGCCATGATGCTATGTCTACATACCATGGTGCTGCATCTACATACCATGGTGCTGCGTCACCAATTATTGGCCTACGGGCTATGTAATGTATTGGCCGACGACTTGGCCTATCTAGCGGACGATCTGGCCCATCTAGCGGACGATCTGGCCCATCTAGTGACTAGCCCCTAGGCCCGTACTGTTCACACGGGCGCTATTCACATGTGAACAGTACCCACACCCTAGGGTTTCCCCCTCCTGGCCGCCCTCCTCATATAGGAGCCGCCGCCCTTTAGTTTTGCTTGGGTTTTTCTTAGATAATATTCGCTGCGCTTTCGCGTTCATCGGTTTGAGGAACCCCAACTTGTGTGCTTCAATTGTTATTCGCAATACAGATTGCATCTTCTACTCTCTTGCTTGTGTTCTCGATTCGCTTGCAGGAGATAGCCTTCTTGGCGAGGTCAACGCGTTCGCACGGTTGATAACCAACGGGCGATGGTGTAGTGATTGCAAGGATCGATCTGTTCGGGTCGGAGCCTTTGGATCATCAACGTCGTGTTCTCCACAATCGACGTATCAGTACCTATCGGAAGATCGGGCCACACACACATCAGAATCATTCCTGCATGAGCTAGCTTTTCCTGAATTAGCAGTCAGATTTCATTGGGAAGACTCCATGCATCATATGGCTAATATTCCCATGCCCAGGTGCAACTGCATTCCCTTTCCCTAGGACTTGATATAATTCATATCCACTTTTAGAAATCCTCGTATTGGTATGAATGACATGTATGACAAATTGGCAATATTCTTCTCTGAAAATATATATTGAGTCGTTCCAAACTTAAAATGTCTGCTGCCTTGCAATTGCTGAGGTGTTATAATTCCTTCAAGGGTAAAATTGTGATTGCATACGAGTGTTGTGTCTGTTGACATGGAGAGGTAACACGCTAAAGCTAGCATAGGCGCATGGCCATCAGGGCTCAATGAAAGATACATATACGACGATTAGGTTGAAGAAATATTGATATTGTAATCATATATTCATATATAATGAGATCAAACATAACTGAATTTAACATTTTTATGCCATATAACCATGTATTTTTAATGCTTCTAGAGTGCTTGGTGGAAGGGTTTTTTTTCTAGTGCTTGCCGTATACAAACAATGTGTCGCAGTTGTCAGCTCCAGGCTGTCGTGCCCATGCCATGTCGACACGGCACGACCCAACTCCTAAGGTTACCCAGGAGAGGACGACAACCTAGAGCACTAGGGTCTTGAGGGACATCGACGGCGGTAGAGCCCATGGGCTTGCTGCCCGACCACGGCGGTTGGGGCTCCCTTGGAGGAAATAGTTGATAAGGTCGGTGAGCACTAGCTGGTCCTAGTGGCTGGGGTGAACAGCGGTGGTGACCACAATGGTGGCGCTGTTGTTTTTGTCAGTGCGTCCAATTCACAGATCAACTCCAAATAAACATACGACATGCATATTTTGATTTTATCCAAACTATAAACAAATAGGAAGGAACTAGATATTCAAATCAGCGAGATATGTCATAGAATTATGAAGAAAATAAAGACTTCCAATGCATGGAATATTTCTTTCTAAAAATTTGAAAAGAGTTCAACTGTCTCTTTCAATCAACGGGACAAACATAGGATAATATATTTTTTATTTTGGGGGAGGTTATCAAATCTGAATGATCTTGGAAGGCTTTTGCAAGGATGAATCACTTGTTACCATTAACCACTGATTCACAAATCAGAATGCTTTTAATATGCCTTCATTACGATGCTATATATAAGGGACACATGATTAGAAGCCCTACTACAGACAGGGTACTGTTCACATGATTGGCCCCCCACTACACATGATTGGCCCATACTGTTCACGTGTGAACAGTACCATAAATAGTACCACCCCTATTTTCTTAGCTATGTGCAGCTCCCCTCCCCTATTTGAGGTGGCCACACCCCTCTAGTTTTCCTTGGATTTTGTTTATATTTAGTTTGCCTTCGTTGCAACTTGTATCTTCTGCGTGTGTCGACAAGACCACCCGATCAAGATCCTTATTCGGAATCCCATCTTATCAGTATTTCACAAATATTTGCAATACATCAGATTGCGTTTTACCTTATTCTTGCGTGCTTCTTCGGTGTATGCAGGAATTGATATTCGTGATCAGGTCATCCGGGTATTCAGCCACGGTTGATAACGACTTGTCGAGCAGTTCAGTGATTGCATGGTTTCAGGCCTTGCAAGTTCATAGCCAAGATCGTGAGAGTTGAGTGACTTCTACCGAATTTATCCTTTTCATCAAAAGATCGGGCCAAATCAAGACCTCTGAGGTTCATCAAGTGGTATCAGAGCTACAGTTGATCGGTGAGAGTTTCTAGTTTTCTAGTAGTAGATTCATTTTTCATACCTATAGTCTAGAAAATATCCCACAAAAATTTTGTTGCGTCATTATCATCCTTGTCCGATCCCCCATTGAGCCATTGCAATTTTTCTTTTTAGTTTGCATTGTTGAATTTTTATTACATCGTTAAGTTGTTGTGCTGGTTTCTGCCTAGATTGATCTAGTTTAGAGTCTCTTGCAAATTGTCTAGTCTAGTTCTTCCTCCTTGCTGCGGCCTCCAACATCACCACCACCACGCTACCGCAGGCCCTTCCCCCCCTATCACGGTCACCAACATCACCACCATTCCCTACCACAACCCCTTCCTTCCTACCGCGGCCACCAACAAAACTCCCATCCCCTGCCGCAGCCCCATCATCCCCTGCTGTAGCCACCCATAGCCTTTCTTGCCGCGTCAACCGTGCCAACCAAAAAAACGCCTACCGCGCCACTGTGTCACGCCATCGCGGCAACCGCAACCAACTTGCCACTGCTGCCTCCACTGCCCTTGCTACCGTGGCAACTGAGCCACCACTGCCACCGTTGCCTTCACGCTACTGCGGCAAAACGTTTCTCAGTCGTAGCATATTGCAATCATCTACCGTCTCAATTTGAAAGGAAACCCTATAATTGGTTTTGGCAATCAAGAGAAGGAAAGTGTTTGATTTGATTGCAAAAAGGATCAAGTTTAAAAGGAAAAAGGAAAGAGTTGGATTCAGTTTCAACGGAAGATTTGGTGTCGATTTCCATACCTAGTCGAATCAAGGTTTACCGAAGTGAAATATTTAGAATTTGTCAAGTGCTATAGGGAAAAATCGATTTTTGGTTACTGTAGTAGTCCGAAAATAACAGATTTTGGTTTCCAGTGATTTCTAAGGTGTTAAAAAAAAGAAGAAGAAAAAAAAAGAAAGAGATGAAGAAAAATAGAAGAAAAATAAAAAAAAGAGAAGAAGAAAGAAAGAAAGAACGAAAAGAAATTCAGAACTGCCTCCTTTCTTGGCTTGTTTCCTTGTTCAGATTGGCATAGTCCATCCTTTGATCTCTTGCCTTGATAGTTCTTATGCTACCCTTCCATTGTTGCTCCTAGTTGTTCTTGTGAGTTGCTCTACCTAAGCTTGGTTAGACCAGGATCAGCACTTGTGACTAGTACTTTGAACTACTTTTCAATTTTGCATACTGATTTGAACAATTGTTACTCCTTTGCTACATACTAGCCTTCCGAGCTCCATTTCCTACTAACTTAGCAGGTACCGTTCCTTGCAATCGTTGTGCTAATCACAAGTGAGAGTATTATGAACCAGCCACTGGTTGTACCACTTCCTTGCCGCATTGGTAAGAACTTGGCAAGGCATTGTGAGAGAGTGACTTGATTCGACCTAACCAGCACCTAGTAGTTGATAGGATTCACATACTTTGGCTTGAGTTTCATGTTTGCTGCCAATTAACCATGTTAGGCTCTCAAGATGATGTGCGGATTCAACCATAATCTCCTCGTATGACATCAATCTTGATGGAGTTTGAGCGATTGCTCTGGCTTCAAACCGATGAGCAACACGAAGTGATGTTCCGCATTGAAGAGTCCGTTAGAAGGCTCGCTCAATGAGTGGAAGCATTGGAGCAAGTTCTCCTTCTTGTGCAGGGACCAGCACCCCCTGCACCTGTTGCTAATGGCCATCCACCACGACTTGCTGTTCTATAGCAAGTGAGGTGGAAGAGGCCGCTGAGAATAGTGCCTATGTTGCTGATACGGAGTCCGATGGAGGACTCAATCCCAACAACGACCGTGATCATCGTCGACGCCGTTTCAACCACCAAGGTATGGGGAGACCACAACATGATTAGCAAGAGGTATGCGATGATTCTTTAGCTAAAATCAAGTTCACCATACCTTCTTTTGATGGTAAATACAACCCTACTACATATCTTGATTGGGAGTTAGCAGTTGAACAGAAATTTACATATTATGATTTCCCTAAAAATAAAAGAGTTAGAGCTGCTACTAGTGAGTTTATTGATTTTGCATCTATTGGGTGGCATGAAATAAGTAGAGGACATAATGAACCTGTTATTTGGGATGATTTGAAAAGAATAATGAGAGCTCTTTTTGTACCTTCATAATACTCTCGTGATTTGGTTAATCACTTGCAACGACTAAGACAAGGTAGTAAGTCAGTAGAGGAATACTATAAAGAATTGCAAATTGTTGAACTTCGTTGTGGTTTAGAAGAAACTAAAGATGCTAAAATGGCTTGATTTTTAGGAGGGCTTAACCAGGACATTGTAGAATATAAGGAGTATAATTCTATTACCCGTTTGTTCCATCTTGCTTGCAAAGCCGAATATGAAGTGCAGGGAAGACAATCTCGCTCCTGAGGCTCTTTTGGAGTTTCTTTTGCAGGTCGGCCAAGTTAGCAACAACACATGGCACCTTCCTCAAGCCATGTGCCCCTACTGCTCCTTCCACTCCTACACATGTCCCTGATGCAAGAAAATTAGTACAGGTACGAGTCCCTACAAAAAGTGCCTATTCCGTTCCTTCTACAGGGAGATCCAGAGATGTACAATGTCACCATTGCAAAGGATTTGGGCACTTGATGGGCGATTACCCAAGTCAGCGAGCTTTACTAATCAAGGACAATGGTGAGTACACTTCGCTTAGCGATATTGAGGAAGAACATGTTTTGGGTGCAGCTAACAATGTAGGTGATGAAAGTGAGGAAGAATAATTAGGCCCTGTGTAACAACCCAAAAATTATATAAATGCAAAAATACGAGATTTTTAAAAACTTTTGGTATAATAGCTATTGTCGTACCATTTGCCTACATCTTTTGAGAGTTATTCGTGGGTTTTGTCTTCCTGCTTTCATGGTTTTATCTATTGTCGCATAGGAATTCATTAAAGTGAATATCAGGATTTTAGCAAACCCAAAATTCTGTTGTTTCGTCTTCTCCCCAAATTCTTTCAAGCCTTTTCTTATTACTAGCTCCCCTTTGGCTTAGCCCTGACCGGACTAGTTTTTGTCTAGCTCGAAGCCCCTGGCCGAATGCCATTCAGCCAAGACAACTCCTTCAGTCATAGGACTAGTGGCAGCTGCATCCCCCTCACAGTGTGCTGACCAATTTCAGCCCAGCAGTCATCAATAGCCGTCACTCAAAGTTGTCATTCTGCTACCCTATGTTGGCCATACCGTCAACTACTCCAACCACTCCTCCTCGTCTGTGGCACCAGGGTGCAGACACGTATTTACTCCCAACCGCTGAATGCCTTCCTTTACCATTCTAGTGTTAGCCTCACTTCCAATCTCCCGCAAGTGAGCTCGAGCTCCAGTTGGGCACAAGCGCTTGCCTCGGCCGAGTGCTGCCGCATCACCACACTCGCCATTAACACCTATTGGTGAGGCTACTCCCACGCTGTGTGCATTCGCTCATGCCCATGCCTAAGGTGGCGTTTCCCCTCAACTAACCCTACTCCTCAACTCACAGGAACCGCCTTGGATGCTGTTCTTAGTCCCCTCCGACGTGGGTGCTTCTAGACCCCTCGAAAGGACCATCTATCAGTTCGTAGGGAGCAGCCTTGAAGACCGAAGACCACCTTCCTGTGTGTAAGTTACTTGCAGCACGGAGCTTCTCTCATAGTCGTGGCCACATCGCCAGCCCAGCTCCGTAAGGGTAAGTTCCTTGTGGTCAGATGCTCCTCCTAATGCGAGCTACCCTGTTCTCTCACTTTTTGTCTCTTTAGTTATATCTTGTACTTTCTTTCTCTAGTTCTTCCCTAGCTCTTTCACTGGTTCGTTCGGTCGCATTGAACCCATCAAAACCTTTGCTTCTTTCGACCTCCTCTTTTGCAAAGACCAGCCTCGTTGGCCAAGACCTCCCAGTTTACAAAGACCACCCATCTAGCCGCGTCCTCCCCTCTTTCGGACCATTCGATCAGACGGATGGCCCGATTGAGATATGAGGTTTGTATGGTCTGAACGTTCACCGCATTTAGGACCATCTGATCAAGATTAGACGGCCCGATGGAGATGAGAGCCTCGGACGGTCCGAGCGTTCATCTCATTTTGAACCGCCCGATCAAAGTCAGATGGCTTCGCCTTGCCGCACCTTACCCCTTTGACTCTAGGATCTCCTCCTCAAGATCACCCCTTGTTCCTTTTTACAAAGACCACCATTTGGGTCATGACCTCCCATCTTACAAAGACCACCCTCTAGGTCATGACCTCCTATTTTACAAAAACCACCCTCTTGATCGTGACCTCCCGCTTTATAAAGAACACCCTCTCGGAAAATACCACCCATCTAGTCAAGACCTCCCATTTTACAAAGACCACCCTCAAGTCATAGCACTCTCACGACCTCCTCTGGTCTTAAAACTCACAAGACCTCCCCAGGTCAACAGTGTTCCCGGGGCCTCCCCTGGGTACAGTGATTCCAAGACCTCCCTTGGATCACAGTACCTCAAAAGACCTCCCCTGGCTACAGTGATTCTAGGACCTCCCTAGATCAGAGTACTACCAAAGACCTCCTCTAAAAACAGTACCTCCATGACCTCCCTAGGTCGACAGTACTTCCACAACCTCCCCTCGTCGTAAGACTTAGAGAACCTCCTCTTGCCACAGTACTTCTAGGACCTCCTCGAGTCACAATACTTACATGACCTCCCAGTTGTATCCTCCTATAACATGTGTATATATCAAGACGATTATCTCTTGTGGGTAAAGTGTGCGAACTCTGTAAAGTAAGAAAACTATCTGGATAATCGTGCTCACGGTCAAGAGTGGTGCTGAGAACTTGCTGGATATAGCTTTCGTTTTCATAAAACTATTTGTGATGGAAAGAAGGGTTGGGGTGGGACCCCAGGGGTTTTGAGAACGCCTGGTCGGGGACCAGTGGTAATTATGGGATAGCCCGAGCATTGAGCGGTTGGAGCCACTCAATGGTATAGGAGGTTGGACCTCCACTAGTACTTTACAAATGAAAACTCATTTATGAAAACCAGCTTGTAAAAATGCTAAGTCGCAGGATTTTCTATTAAGTCTAATTCAAACATGACTTTGTGCGAATCAGTGACTTATCTTCATTCTGCACTCTTGCTTTTGTAAGATTTCTGCCTTCGTCACTCTTTTGTAAAGACAATTGGCAGCACGACTTGATTTATATCTAATATATTTTGAGTCTACATAGTTGATAGCAAGCACTAAACACGACGAGCAAGATTCACGACCGGATGGTCTGGGACTACTAATAGTTGTCACCTAACCACTCCAGTGGGTCTAGGATCTCTCAGACCTCCCGGACCTCCCCTAGGAACACCACCCGGATATCTCCAGGACCACCTTTAGGATCTACTCCGAGACCTCCGCAAAACCTCCTCATGGACCTTTCCAAGATCTCCTCTTGCACCTTGTAACATCCCAAATTTTCAGAGCTTAAAAATCTTTTAAATAGTTAGTAGGGAAAAATTCACCATTTGGTTTTATTTGATTTTAATTTCAAAAGCTTAATATTGGACTTTACAATCAAAAACATTTAATGTGAATAATCCCAACATGAACAATAACCAAAACTATTTTATTTGGGTTCTATGTGCTCAGATATATTTTCTAGATTTTTCTAGAATTTTTCTGAGTTCATTTGCTATTTTCTATTGCCTATTTGAATTTCTGGTATTTTCTAAATTAGAAAAACTAATTAAAATCTCGGAAATCCTTTCGGGCCTAATCTCCCCGGCCCATTTCCTGTTTACCGCACGCGCAGCCCAGTCGCGGCCCAGCTCCCGCCAGCCCGCGCCCGCGCGCCGTCTCCGTGCCGCTGCCAGGTGGGCCCGCCGAGGTCGTCGTCTCCGCGCGGCTTCTTCCCCGCGTCCGAGTCGGTGCCGCGCCCGCCATTAGAGCTTCTAGAAGCTCAATCCGACAACGAGCTTTCCTAACTAAAACTTCCCTGTTTTCGCTGCCAAATCTTATCTCCTATCCCCCCGTTCCTATTTCCGGTAAAATCATATCCCGAATTCCTTTTAAACGCGAGATCGAGTTCGTGCCGACCTCGGACTCCTTTTAGGTTTGCCGCGCGCCTCCTGCACCTCCCGACTCCTATAAAAGGCCCCGAGGATCGCCTCTCCCGCATCGTAACCCCAACCCTAGATCACCCGAGAGCCCTGCGCGCCGCCGTTGCCGGGTTTTGGTTTTCCACCCGCAAGGTCTCGGTGAGCTCTTCCGCCGCCGCGACGCCGCCGAGCACGCCGATCGCACCACCAAGATCGCACGAGCATAAACAACCTCCTGGTGCTGTCCACTGCCGAGCATCGCCGAACTCGATCCGACAAATACCGGCCGCTCCTCCGCTTTAACGCCACCACCGCCATCTCCGGTGCCTCGCCGCCGTGAGTGCACCATCGGTTCGCAATAACAAGGGCTTCCGCTCGTACCATCGGACCTCGCCGAGCGCCGCTGCTCGCCGTTCTTTGCGCGGTCGAGCGCCGCCGCTTATCGGGCCGACGTGGTCGCCCACGCCGGCCGCCATCTCACCGCCGCTGCGTGTCGCGTGCGTGGCGTGGTCGCCGCGTCGACGCACGCGGCATCCCACCGGTTCTCGAGCCCGAGGCTCGGTGACTCGATCACCGTGAGCGTGTCAGCGGCAGTGGGACCCACTGCCAGCCGATCGCCACCCCGTCCGAACGCCTCGCGACATCGACTTGCGCAATAATCTGATTTTCCTTTAGAAAATAATTCGAAATTCATGAAATACTGATTTTGAAAGATCTTATGTATTTTCAATCTTCCAAAGGCCATAACTTTTACATCCGAACTCCGATTGAGCCCATTCAAATTTCTAAATTTGTGTAAATTCGAGATCTATCTAATTATTATTTTTATTTAATTTTTGGAGTTTGTTTTTCCTCTGTTATTTATTTGTTTTGGTTGTTTTGCTTCGTTTGTGCGTAGACGTCGATACTTCGGGGGTTTTCGTCGAAGAAGGCTTCAACCAAGTTCAAGACCAGTACATAGACCTATTCCAAGGCAAGTCATACCTTTGATCATATTGAATCCCAGTTTTCCCAAATTATATTGTGTTGAATTATTGCATTTACTTTAATTATGTGTTTAACTGCTTTTGGGCTAGTTATTGATCCAAATTGTTATGTTCACCTTGCCTACTTGTATACCTTAATCTTTTGTCGCCCTAGATTGGTTTATTATTTAGTTGGTATTAACATATTGCCAACATGGTTGGTGACTAGAATTGCTTAGCCATGCTACGAGTCATCATCTCATGTGAGTGCAATTATGAAATTGACTAAGTGATTATGGAACTGTGTGATAAAACTGTGTGTGCTGTGTGCTATTACTCGTGATGGCATGTGTTGCACTAAACCAACTGGGTGGTAAAAGATTTAGACTGAGGCAAGTGGTGGATACTGTGTGAACTGGTGGCTTTGTGATTGGGATTTTTCTGTGTGGTTTAGTTAGAAAAACTAGAAGTCTTGCCTTGGTCAATTGAGGACTTAACTTTGTGCGCCATTGAACTGAGCTATACTGTACGACCGCATGTCTGGTGACAGGTCTAACTTAGTAGGTTACGGAGTTTCAACATTGGGGTTCAGGTGGATAGGTTAAGCTTTGTGATATGGGATGTGTGAATAAGAACGCCAATGTTGAGACGGTTGCCGAACTGCTTTGTTACGATTAGTGCTAGCTACACTAGTTGTATCGTGTGGGTAAAGTGTACAAACCTCTGCAGAGTGTTAATCAATCTATTCGAATAGCCGCGTCCTTGGTCATGGACAACGCCGGGATTTCACATGAGGGTAGTGTTCATAAAATGTGGGATTGGGAGCCGTGTGATCTCAATCATATGGTCGTGTGAATCAATCGCTTTAGTGTGTGTCTTTGTGGAAACAATCATTAAATTAATATTGCTTATTTGTTTTAAATTATGCTTTCAATCTATTATTTGTATTCAATTGCAAATGTTGCATTTCGCAAAATAACCACGTAAGCCATTCCTTTGGAATAAGCTCGCATCTATATATTGCATTCGTGGTATGATTTGCGAGTACGGTTGTGTACTCACGCTTGTTGTAAAACTTGCGCCCAAACCTACTGTATGGAGGAGTCTTCGCTTTGAGGAGGAGTTTGTGGAAGAAGGTTGATCGCTAGGTCATCGATCCCAGTCGGTTTCCTGTGGTGTGCTGATTGGAGTTTGTCAGAGTTTATTTCGTTCCGCTGCAGTATTTCTTTAGTGTTAGCCCTGCATGGCTTAATAAGTTGTAACCCCGACCTTAAGGTCAAAACTCTAAGTTATTACTCAAACTATTCGTTTATGTTATATTTCGCTTGTATGGATTGATATTCACCTATGTTACCGTTGTGTGCACTAGCGTGATCCTGCACTAGTGCAGAATACACAGAGGGTCCAGAATTGCATTTTTGGGTCCCGACAGAGGTGGTATCAGAGCCATATTGACTGTAGGTCTTGACCTTAGTTAGATCGGCCGTTTTTAGAGAGTCCAAATTATTTTCTAAAAGAAAACCAACTTGCAAAAGTAACCTATTGCTTAACTCCTCTCATGTCTCTCTAGACTCATCTATTGCAAAGAATTTTCCCCTCTCTCCACTGTTTTTAAGTTGTTCTTACCCTCTCTCTGTCTTTTGGACAGATGCCTCGCCTTCAGACCTATGGTGAGTGTAACATCCCAAATTTTGGGCTTGTGTTTCAAATGTAAGAAAATGAGTAGAAATTAAAACTTTTTCTTACATCATGTGTTTCCTGTTTGTATTGCACAAGTATTGTACAAGACTTATGGAAATGCAAAGTCACAAGTCTTTTGATACAAATCCTGTTCCTTCAAAAACAATCTTGTCAAATCTTATGATCATCCTCTGGATATATTTTTCCTAAGTCTCTGTGGTGGTATGTGACCCCTCTGAAAAATTCCACAATTTTTAGAAATTGTTTGAATATTTTTAGAGGCAATAAACCTGTTTGACTCTCACCAAACATTAAAACAGAGCCTTGTAGAATTTTGGAGATTTATTCGCGGCATAAAACTCTCTGAAAATTTTACACAAGGTCAATGTCTCAGTCAGCAAGCTCCTGTAAAAATTTCAGAATTTTGGAGTTATTTTGCTACCCCAAATAAATCCTCAAAAGTCTCAGCTTAATTAAAAACCTAAAACCAAATTCACTATTCATTGGGTTCAAGTCGGGCTCGAGTCCGAGCCACTTGACTTGGTTGAACCACCTAATCGCACCGAGCCGCGGTTTAAAACGCGCGCGCGATATCACCGTTGATTCAAATCGCCGCCCACGCTCATGTGAGCATTCGACCCTCCGGTTGCGTTAATCATTTGGGACCGTTGGATCTCAATCCAACCGCCCGATCCTTGAGAGCAATCGGACCGTCCGCGAACTTGTTTAATCGTGACCGTCCATTTTCGATCCGACGGTCACCGTTCGTCTTTCGTTCTTCTTCCTCCTCTCGCTTCTTGAGCGCACGCGCAATGGCAGAGCGAGAGAACACGGGCGGCGTTGATGTGTCACCTCCACGTTGCTTTTGTCAACGCCTCTCGCAATGCATTTAATGCGCATGAGCTTTCTCCTCCATTGTCACCATGCTCACTTGCTCCCATCATTTCGTGGTCTACAACCGCGCCATGAACCGAGCTCACCATGGGCTCATGTTCTTGCTCAAAACCCTAATCCCCTTCCTATAAATTGGCTCCCTAGGTCCTCCCGGTGTTCTTTTGCACCACACCTAGCTATTCTCTGTGTTTGAGCTCAAGAACACCTCTCACCTCAAAACACCATTGTTGGTCGTAGAGCTCCAATGGCGGCCTTGGTGTCCAAAGTGGTTCATCCCCAACATTTCTTGCACCCTTTGAACTCCTCAACCTCCTTTATATTTCCCTAACTTGATTTTGGGTTGCATTCACAGAATCACTCAATTTTAAGTTTGGAGATTTTCGGTTGGTTTCACCCCCTTTCTTCTCCAGCTCCGGTAAGTGATTCTTTTTGCAATTACTTGCTTTTGGAGCCTCTTTGAGCTATAATGAAGCTGTGGTAATGATGTGGTTCCACTCATTTTGCTCAGAACCTCATTTCCCACTTCATCTTCTTCGGCTCCGGTGGACTTCATCGTGTTCAAGTCTTCCCCGGCCATCTTTGGAGCTCCTCTCGGTTAAGGTAGCTCCTATGTAGTCCCTAGAAGTCATGGCACTCGCTTCCTTGGACTGCAGCAGAGCATTTTGCTATTTTCGTGTTTTGCCGTGTCGGCCTTCATCTTTGTTTTCCGGCTCATGGCTGCACTTCCACGCGGCGAGGTCACCACCGTTGGGTCCGCAACACTATTGCGAACCCATTTTGATAGTTTGTGGGCGCCGCCGTGACCGGAGTCGCCGGCGACAAGCCGTCAAAGCCACTCGGGTTTTGCCGGCACAGAAGCTCCCGTTTTCGTCAGATCATTAGGACACATTAATTACCAATCATTAGCTGTTAATTATGTCTTAATCATTATTATTGGGCCACCACCAAAGGGCCCAATCTCCTAAATCAATCTCTGTTTCACTCGCATCGCTTCGACATCATTAATGCTTAATCATTGATTAATAAAAATGTCGGCACTTAATCCTGTCGGAAACCTTCTCTGGGTCGCTGACTTGTGGGCCCAGTGCACTGTGCGCGTGGGTTAAATCGTTGCGGTCGTGACTCGTAGTCACTGACATGCGGTCCCACATGTCAGCATCCCTGTTTGAACTCCGATCATCACCCACCGTTCATTTTTAGATCTGCGGTCTTGATCGTGAGTGCATTCGGACCATCCGGTTCCCCTCATCATCCTGGACCGTCCATCTTGCGATCTGCGGCTGAGATCATGTGTGCAATCAGACCTTCCGGTTAGATGTGGGTTCTAAGCCGTTCATCTTTAGATCTGTGGCCGCGGTTCACCGAGGCAACCGCACCGTCCGGTTGCATACACTCGTGCGAGCCGTTGGATCTTGATCCAACGGTGGGTTTCTAGTGGCTTTAGCGCGCGTGCGCTATTTTCGGCGCGCGTGAGCCGTAGGATTTTAGATCAAGGGTTGGGAGTCGTCCACGTCATTTCCTTTTTATTGGATTGTTCTGTATTTCGGTAAGCAATTGTTTATCGACTGAAAATGATCTAAAAACTTTAGAAACTCATAACTAATTCATTTTAATCGCTTTTAGTTAATTCCAACCGAATAAATTATGTTATCACTTTAGCTCATTATAAAAATGGATTTAAGCATGTTCCATGAGAGTAAAATTGTATGACTAGGAATAACTTGGTTTCGTCATTTTGAATATTCGGAAAATGGATAAAGCGTTAGAAAATGCATATCTTGCTCTGTGTATATCCAAAATGAATGATTCCAACTTTGATAAATTTGTTATCAACCCAATGTTAATGTAAAAATGATGATAGGTCCAAGATTGTAATGAAACCTTGATTAATGAGTTAGTACCTATTTTTAGCAATTAGAAAATTCTGGAAGACTTGTTAAATGCACAAGTAATTCTCTGTAAATGCATAATATATTTGATAAATTCTAGAAAACCCCTCTGTTGGTATACTTCTCTGTAAAATTAGTTTTGAACATATTTATGCTCTGGAAAGGGTATTATGCTAATTTTGCATCTTAGGAAAATCATAACTAAATCATTTTAACTCCAAATGACCTGAAATTTTATATGGGTTACCTCTATACCAGTAGGTAGCTACCATAAAAATTCCAGCTTCAAAATCTCTCTAGAAAATATTTTTGCTACAGTGCTAATTATGGCCGAAAATGTGTTTTTAGGCAATATCTTTTGCACCACAAATCCAAATTAGGTTTTTCCAGTTTCTATGACTAGGTATATTTGTATTCTACCTTGTGTATAAATTTAAATCGTATTTGGATAATTGTTGCTTGCTCATTGGTTTATTTGTGGCTCGTCTTATTGGTTGTTCTTGGTTCTTTTGCCTCTTCGCTTAGGATTCGACATTTGCGGTAATCCCAGAAACGATCCTCCGCAACCAATTGAGCAACAGACAAGAAGGCAAGCAGTTTGATCATGTTAATCCCAGTATTTTAAGTATTTATGTTGATTACAAATTCTATGTATGCATTGCTACTTTGTTTTAATAGTCGCCTAGTAGATGCATTTCCTTAGCAAATGATTATCCTCTACTACCATGAGCCTAGGTTACTTGCTGTGATTAAGAGTTCGTGGAGGGCTCTTGTCACTTAGTAGTTGCGAATTAATTGCTTAGCCATGCTTAGCTTCGGTAGAAATGGGCGGTTATCGACTTGTCGATAACCTTGATCACACAAAACTTATTATGAGTTATGATTTCCACCTTGTGCCATGTCTACTTATGAAAACTAAAACTAAAAGCAAAATGATTTAGACTTGGGCACAATGGTATGTTGGTGTGATTCTCGGGTGTATTGGAATGGTGCCTAAGTCAACAAGGACCGAACATCTTGTTACACTAAACCAAGCATTTTAGCGTGCTAACCACACTAGAGGGTATGGGACCTCTCTTGACTTAGTACTTTGGCGTGTATTGGCTCCGGGTCGCAGGAGGTCGCAGGAGGGATGGTGTTGGGAGCATTGTAGTGTCCGAAAGACTTCACCCGGATGGGATTTGTTGTCTTTCGCTTGCAATGTAAGCGTATGGTGTTTCTACCCATACGAGCGGCTCGTAGCTAATACACAATATTGGAAAGCGTCTCGTAGGACTTAGCCGTGCGGCATACCTACGGAAGTGTGCTTTGGCTTAAAGGCGATCTCAAGTGTGGGTACATTGGTACACCCTGCAGGTTAAAACTATTCGAATAGCCTCGTCTAGGTTATGGACACGCTTGGGAGGTCTTTCAAGAGTTAGACTACAACCTTTTAAATTAAAACTTGATGGGTGGTACGAATCGGGATTCGTGCTATGTTGTGGTGGCTATTGGGATAGTCACTTCCGGTGGTTACTTGTATGTATCTTTACTTATCATTACTTTGATAACAAAACAGATTTGCAAACTTGCTTTTGAAATATATTACATTATTGCAAATAAAGTTGGCTTCATGCAAAATGAGACATACAACCTCCACCTAAATAAGCTTGCATGTAGTTTATGAATAGGTGCGCTATTCCACACGTCGATCTTGGGTACAAAGACAATCTTTGTACTCGGATGCTATGCTTAATTGTTTTGTTGCAGAGGAAGGAGGTGAGCTCGAGGGCCTCACTTTTTGAGTGTGTTGTGGTAGTTTGCGGGCGACTAGCTTGGCCCTGCGTCGGTTGCCTTGTGGGTGTGTGGCTAACCTGGTCGACTTTTGTTCTAGCCATCTTATGGCACATTTTGCTTCATTGTCATTCTTGTATATTATTCTATTTGGCGGTCGGCTCTCTTTTGTAATAACTTTACTTTATGTTGTTATTGAACTTAGTGATATCGTTGTATGGAAATGATGTGTAATTTTGTGATGATGCGCATATGTTGCAATTGCAGAAACATATGTCCATCGAGGCTTAGAATGTTTAATTAGTAATGCTAGAACCATTTGGAGGTTAAGTGTTACTAGTTAAATATTCCGGTCCTCACGATGAGCGTTGTGGAGGTTACGCCACGAACTTTGGAAGCTTCAGAGGTACTTGGAGGTTTTGATCGTCCGTTGTACCGAGAAACAAGCTGGATGGTGGATGGACATAAGCGGGTGCGATCCGTCGCTGACGATCTACGCCAGATGAACACCAAGGCAAGCGACCAACAACATCTCCGTCGGGAGGATCACTTGGAGTGAAGGAATACAGAATCGCCGCGCTGGCCATGCTTCGGATCGCCACATCTACATGCGCGAGTTGCAAGGAACCGTCTTCCGCTACCACCCAGAGCGGCCGCCGTGGAGCTACTCGCATATCCATCCACGGAGGGAGAAGAAGATGCCACAGTGGTACACCTCGCCCGGTACGTCGTCGCCCAAGAGGAATCCATGGAGATGATGGCCGCTGATCTAGACGGTGCCTACAAGAGCCACCACCAGGCAGACCAAGAAGAGAAAGAAGATCTAGAAGAACATGAAGAATCTGAGGAAGATCTAGAGGAAGTGGAGCCAGAACCAGAGGAGCCTGTCGCGCCATCGACGCCTGTTCCTGTTGCACCAGTTTGTGAAGATGCCAGCACTGTTCAAGGTCTACAGCAGGCAGGAGCACAGCCGTGGTTGTGGAGGTTACCTCAGCGACTGAGTTCGCTAAGGCCTAGGTTCGCAGTTGAGGCTTAGTGTGTTAAGCCGCGTCAGTCTAAGCCTAGTTGTGTCGCCCTTTAGGCGTTAGATTGTGTGCTTAGGTTCGCTATTTTCTTTGAGTGTGAGTATGAGCTGCAAAGGCCTTTAGGCATCTGTTGCAAGCCATACTAAGTTCTTAAGTAATAAAGTTGCTTTTGGTTCTCTCAGTTGTTGTTGGGTTTAACCAATCCCCCGCTTAATTCTTAACTCACCCCATGCTTGCTACCTTATCTAACCCTTGAGCTTCGCGGATGGTTATAACTCGCGACGATTGCAAGTGGTTGGGTACCCAAAGACCAAAGAGCGGTGGACAACAAAGCAGGAGCGCTTCACCACCAAAGCACCTTCAAAGGATCTACAGAACTTTGGGTCTTTATGGCAAAGCACAGCACACGCTTGATGCATGCCATGATGAACGAATGCAAGCTATAAGTGGCGGAATAACAACAACCATCACCCCGAGGAGCCCGGTGCTCATGGCCACCAAGGACCTTCTAAGTTGGCGAAATTCGCGAGGACCCGTCCACCAACATTCGCTGGACATGTCTCACCCGTGGAAGCCGATGATTGGCCGGGTGATTGAAAGAAAGCTGCGATCACTCAATGCAACGACCATGAAAAAGTTCTCTATGCCTCTCACGGTTGGAGGGCATCGTAGCGAATGGTGGGAGAACCTGCGCGCTCATGAGGCACCACAGAATATCACTTGGGAGGAATTCTCTACAGCATTCCGCCAATACCACGTACTAGAAGGAATTATTGAACTAAAGAAAGATGAATTTCGTGCCCTGAAGCAAGGAAGCTTGTCAGTGTCCGACTATCTCAACAAGTTCTCACAACTTGCTCGTTATCTTTGCAGAAGATGTTGCAAAGCACAAGGCTCGCTAGAGTCGTTTTAAGGGACCAACAACGGACTTGGTCAATCTCCTTGCACATACCTTCCCTGACTTCCAAGAACTGATCAATAAAGCTTTAGTCATGGAGGATAAGCGCAAGGAACTGGAAGACAATCGCAAACGCAGGATGATCCAGCAGGGAGGCCAGCAATTCCAACAGAGAGCAAGGACAGTGCCACCGCAGTTCAACCGGTTTTCTCCACAGAACTCCGCCAGGACACCTGCACCAACCTCAGCACCTCGTCCAGTTGCTCAGAACACTCGCACCCCAGCACCGACCAACGCTAATCCAACAGTCAACAAGTCGCAAGAGCCAAGGGTGTGCTATACTTGCCGTCAACCGGGCCACTACGCCGTCGGTGTCCACAGAGGGGAACGATCACTCCAGTTCGTTTCAACCTTGGAGCTACACCAAATAAGACACCGGCACCGGGTCACCAACAGGGAACTTTCCAAGCCCCCAACCAGCCAGGAGGAGGGACGCAGTCCGTGGTCCGAGGCCGTGTCAACCACGTCACCCTGGAAGGAGCACAGGAAGCACCAGACGTCGTACTGGGTAAGTTCCTGGTTAATTCAGTACCCGCATCAGTTCTGTTTGATTCTGGAGCTTCGCATTCTTTTGTGTCTGAAGTTTTTGCAACTAAGAATAAGTTGGAGGCTATACAACTTAAGCATACTCTATTAGTTCAATCGCCTGGAGCAGAGCTAAGCTCTAGAGTGGGTTGTTTAGGAGCTAAGTTACTCATAGCGAGAGTTGAGTTTCTAGCCAACCTGATTGTTCTAGACACCCAAACCCTAGATGTCATTCTTGGCATGGATTGGCTATCCAAGCACAAAGTCATGTTTGGATTGTGGCCAAGAGCCGTAACGGTTGAGAATCTTGATGGAAGGAAAGTGGAGTTTCTAGCCACATCGGTTCGTGAAGGACACTTGCTAGTAAACGATCAAGAAGACCATTGCAATGGAGAATGTACCAATAGTCGAGAATACCGGATGTGTTTCCGGAAGAGTTACGGAATGCCACGGATCGTGACATCGAGTTCGTCATTAATCTAGTGCGAGGGCAGCGCCAATTTCTAAGCGACCTTATCGAATGCCACCGGTGGCGAGTTAGCGTAAATGAAGAAGCGATTGAAGAACTTCTCGAGAAAGGTTTCGTAAGACCAAGTTCGTCACCGTGGGGAGCACCACTTGTTCGTCAAGAAGAAAGACTAAGCATGAGGATGTGTATCGACTACCGTTCTCTCAACGAGGTCACTATCAAGAATAAGTATCCATTGCCCGGGATAGATGATCTGCTTGACCGGATGAAGGGAGCCGAGTGTTCTCAAAGATCGACTTGCGATCGGGCTACCATCGATTGAAGATCTACCCTAAGGATATACCAAAGACCGCTTTCTCAGCGGTATGGACATTATGAGTTCTTGGTCATGTCATTTGGGTGACAAATGCCCCAGCTTACTTCATGAACATGATGAACAAAATCTTCATGGAATACCTGGACAAGTTTGTGGTGGTATTCATTGACGATATTCTGGTGTATTCCAAATCAGAGGAGGAACACGCAGAACACCTGAGGTTAATTTTGGAGAAACTCGTGGAGCATCGCCAGTATGCCAAGTTCGGTAAGTGTGACTTTTGGAAGAAGGAAGTGGATTTCCTTGGCCATGTGATGACCGCCGATGGAGTAGCGATTGACCGGGAAAAGTAAAAGTAGTGTTACACTCGGACCACCCAAGGCGTAACCCGATTCACGCTTGGGAATGGCGGGTTACTACCGCTGCTTCATTGAAGGATTCTCCTCAATTGCTAAGCCTCTTACGCAATTGTTGAAGAAGGAGAAGAAGTTCACTTGGACCCCAGCTTGTGAAACAAGTTTTCAAGAGTTAAAGAAACGCCTGACCACAGCCCCAGTGTTGATTCTACGGACATCCTAAGGACTTCGATATTCATGTGATGCTTCGCGTCAAGGACTAGGTGTGTCCCGATGCAAGAAGGGAAAGCGATTGCGTATGCATCAAGACAACTAAGACCACATGAAGAGAATTACCCTACTCATGATCTGGAATTAGCTGCCGTGGTGCATGCTTTAAAGATTTGGCGTCACTACCTTATCGTGTCGTTGTGAAGTCTACACAGATCATAAGAGCCTAAAGTACATCTTCACCCAGTCAGACCTGAACATGAGGCAGAGAAGATGGTTAGAATTGATCAAGGATTACAATCTTGGAATCCACTACCATCCCGGAAAAGCCAACGTAGTTGCAGACGCTCTAAGTCGTAAGAGTTACTGTAATGCTTTGGAAGTAAAGGAAAGTTGCCCAGAACTCTATGAAGAATTTCAAAAGCTAAGGCTAGAAGTTGTGTCCGAAGGATTTATAGCCAATTTGGAAGTACAGTCTACCTTGGAGAAGCAGATTCGTGAAGCACAACCAAAGGATCCCGTGTTGTCAGAGATCAAGATCAAAATGGCAGAAGGAAAATTTAAAGATTTCACGTGGATAACGGGATATACTGGATTAATGGTCGATATCTGTGTACGGATATCGACGGTCTAAAACGATTGATCTTGAAGGAAGCCCATGACTCAAAGTATTCGATTCACCCTGGAAGTACCAAGATGTACCAGGATGTTAAGAATAAATTTTGGTGGCCAAATTTGAAACGGAAGTCGCAGAGTTCGTGGCCTTGTGCGACACCGCCGAAAAATAAAGCGAACACGAGACCAGCGGGTTTGCTGCAACACCAAGATTCCGAAATGGAAGTGGGAAGAAATCGGGATGGATTTCATCACCGGTTTACCCAAGACCCAATCAGGTTACTATTCGATCTGGGTAATAGTTGATCGATTGACCAAGGTCGCACATTTTCTGCTAGTCAAAACCACGTACTCAGGAGATCACCTTGCGGAGTTGTACATGGCCAGAATTGTCAGTTTGCATGGAGTTCCCAGGAAAATAGTGTCAGATCGAGGATCTCAGTTCACCTCTCGCTTTTGGCGAGTTTGCATGAAGCATTGGGTACCCATCTGAATTTCGATCGCATATCATCCACGAGCGGATGGGCGGATGAAAGAGTCAATCGATATTGGAGGATATCTTTGAGAGCTTGCGCTCTAGCGAATGCTACCCGATGGGATAAAAGTTTGACGTATGCGAGTTCTCGTACAACAACGATTATCAAGCGATCGCAAATGTCGCCATTTGAAGCTTTGTATGGTCGTGCTGCCAACCCGTTAAATTGGTCGAGAGCGGTGAGCGTCTGATGTTGGGCGCCGATATCATCAAGAGGCGTAAGAACAGTTGCTATGATCGTGAAAGGCTAAAAATAGCCCGATCAAGGCGAGAAGGGTTATCCGATAACCGCCGTTGAGATCTCGATTTGAGCCGAAGATTTTGTCTATCTTGAGTGACCCCGCCGAGGTGTCAAAGGTTTCATGCCAAAGGAAGCTTGCCCCGTGTATGTTGGCGTTCAAGATTTTGGAACGCCGGGGAAGTTGCTTACCAATTGGAGCTACGCGATCGTTAGCGAGTACATGATGTCTTTCATGTCTCGCAGCTGAAGAAGTGTCTTCGTGTGCCGAAGAGCAAGCCCGTTGGAATCAATTGTTTTGAAAGAGGATCTTACTCAAGGAGTAGCAGTCAAGATCTTGGATGTCGCAGAGCGCCTCACGAAAAGCAAGGCTGCTTCATTTTTGCAAGGTCGGTGGAGCAACCACTTAGAAGGAGAAGCGGCGTGGGAGCGTGAAGAAGAGCCAAAGCCGAGTTCCTAATCTTTTCTCTAGCTAGCCCGAATCTCGGGACGAGATTCCTTTAAGGGGGAGGTTTGTAACATCCCAAATTTTCAGAGCTTAAAAATCTTTTAAATAGTTAGTAGGGAAAAATTCACCATTTGGTTTTATTTGATTTTAATTTCAAAAGCTTAATATTGGACTATACAATAAAAACATTTAATGTGAATAATCCCAACATGAACAATAACCAAAACTATTTTATTTGGGTTCTATGTGCTCGAGATATATTTTCTAGATTTTTCTAGAATTTTTCTCGAGTTCATTTGCTATTTTCTATTGCCTATTTGAATTTACGGTATTTTCTAAATTAGAAAAACTAATTAAAATCTCGGAAATCCTTTCGGCCTAATCTCCCGCCCATTTCACATTTACATCGCCGCGCAGCCCCGGTGTGACCAGCTCCGCCAGACCGCTCGCCATGCAAGTATGCGCGATCTCAAATCTTGTTGCCGCTGTGGGCCCGCCGAGGTCGCTGTCTCATGCGCTTCTTCCCGCGTCAGAGTCGGTGCGCGCCCGCCATTAGAGCTTCTAGAAGCTCAATCCGACAACGAGCTTTCTAACTAAAACTTCCACTGTTTTATTGCCAAATCTTATCTCCTATCCCCGTTCCTATTTCGGTAAAATCATATGCCGAATTCCTTTTAACGCGAGATCGAGTTCGTGCAGACCTCGGACTCCTTTTAGGGTTTGCCGCCGCCTCCTGCACCCTCCCGACTCCTATAAAGGCCCCGAGGATCGCTCTCTCCCGCATCAGAACCCCAACCTAGATCACCCGAGAGCCCTGCGCGCCGTCGTTCTTTGGTTTTTGGTTTTCCACCCGCAAGGTCTCCGGTGAGCTCTTCCGCCGCCGTCAGTACCGCCCGGAGCACGCCGACTGCACCACCAGCATCGCACGAGCATAAGCAACCTCCTGGTGCTGTCCACTTCGCCGGAGCATCGCCGGAACTCCGATCCGACAAATACCGAAGCTGCTCCTCCGCTTTAACGTCGCCGCCGGCCATCTCCGGGTGCCTCCGCCGCTCGTGAGTGCACCATCGGGTTCGCAATAACAAGGGCTTCCGTCTGGTACCATCGGACCTCGCCGGAGCGCCGCCGTTCGCCGTTGCCGTGCGGTCCAGAGCGCCGCCGCTTGTCGGGCTGACGTGGCCGTCCACGTCGGCTGCCATCTCAGCTGCTTCGCCTGCGTGTCGCGTGCGTGGCTGCCTCGTCAGCACGTACGTGGCACAGTCCACCGGGTTCCCGAGCCCCGAGGCTCGGTAGACTCAGTCTACCGTGAGCCGTGTCACTGACAGGTGGGACCCACTGTCAGTGACTGTCACCCCGTCCGAACGTCCTCGCTGACGTCAGCTTGCGCAATAATCTGATTTTCCTTTAGGAAAATAATTCGGGAAATTCATGAAATACTGATTTTCAGCATCTTATGTATTTTCAATCTTCCAAAGGCCATAACTTTTACATCCGAACTCCGATTGAGCCCATTCAAATTTCTAAATTTGTCTAAATTCGAGATCTATCTAATTATTATTTTTATTTAATTTTTGGAGTTTGTTTTGCCTCTGTTATTTATTTGTTTTGGTTGTTTTGCTTCGTTTGTGCGTGACGTCGATACTTGGGGTTTTAAATCGAAGAAGGCTTCAACCAAGTTCAAGACCAGTACATAGACCTATTCCAAGGCAAGTCATACCTTTGATCATATTGAATCCCAGTTTTCCCAAATTATATTGTGTTGAATTATTGCATTTACTTTAATTATGTGTTTAACTGCTTTTGGGCTAGTTATTGATCCAAACTGTTATGTTCACCTTGCCTACTTGTATACCTTAATCTTTTGTCGCCCTAGATTGGTTTATTATTTAGTTGGTATTAACATATTGCCAACATGGTTGGTTAGACCGACTAGAATTGCTTAGCCATGCTACGAGTCATCATCTCATGTGAGTGCAATTATGAAATTGACTAAGTGATTATGGAACTGTGTGATAAAACTGTGTGTGCTGTGTGCTATTACTCGTGATGGCATGTGTTACACTAAACCAACTGGGTGGTAAAAGATTTAGACTGAGGCAAGTGGTGGATACTGTGTGAACTGGTGGCTTTGTGATTGGGATTTATCTGTGTGGTTTAGTTAGAAAAACTGGAAGTCTTGCCTTGGTCAATTAAGGACTTAACTTTCTACGCCATTGAACTGAGCTATACTGTACGACCGCATGTCTGGTGACAGGCCTAACTTAGTAGGTTACGGAGTTTCAACATTGGGGTTCAGGTGGATAGGTTAAGCTTTGTGATATGGGACTGTGTGAATAAGAACGTCAATGTTGAGACGAAGTTGCCGAACTGTTTTGTTACGATTAGTGCTAGCTACATTAGTTGTATCATGTGGGTAAAGTGTACAAACCTCTGCAGGGTGTTAATCAATCTATTCGAATAGCCGCGTCCTCGGTCATGGACAACGCCCGGGGATTTCACATGAGGGGTAGTGTTCATAAAATGTGGGATTGGGAGCTGTGTGATCTCAATCATATGGCTGTGTGAATCAATCAGTTTAGTTGTGTGTCTTTGTGGAAACAACTGTTAAATTAATATTGCTTATTTGTTTTCAATTATGCTTTCAATCTATTATTTGTATTGAATTGCAAATGTTGCATTTCTGCAAAATAACCACAGAAGCCATTCCTTTGGAATAAGCCTGCATCTATATATTGCATTCCGTGGTATGATTTGCGAGTACGGTTGTGTACTCACGCTTGTTGTAAAACTTGCGTCCAAACCTACAGAAGTGGAGGAGTCTTCGCCTGCTTTCGAGGAGGAGTTTGTGGAAGAAGGTTGATCGCTAGGTCATCGATCCCGATCGGTTGCTGTGGTGTCTTGATTGGAGTTTGCGAGTTTATTTCGTTCATTGCGCAGATTTCTTTAGTGTTAGCCTGCGTGGCTTAATAAGTTGTAACCCGACCTTAAGGTCAAAACTCTAAGTTGTTACTCAAACTATTCGTTTATGTTATATTTCGCTTGTGTGGATTGATATTCACCTATGTTACATTGTGTGCACTAGCGTGATCTGGACTAGTGCACGAGAATACAGAGGGTCCGCAGTGCATTTTGGGTCCCGACAGAGGTGGTATTAGAGCCATATTGACTGTAGGTCTTGACCTTAGTTAGATCGGCCGTTTTTAGAGAGTCCAAATTATTTTCTAAAAGAAAACCAACTTACAAAAGTAACCTATTGCTTAACTCCTCTCATGTCTCTCTAGACTCATCTATTGCTAAGAATTTTCCCCTCTCTCCACTGCTTTTAAGTTGTTCTTACCCTCTCTCTGTCTTTTGGACAGATGCCTCGCCTTCAGACCTATGGTGAGCGTTGTGGAGGTTACGTCGCCGAACTTTGGAAGCTTCTGCAGGTACTTGGAGGTTTTGATCGTCCGTTGTACCGAGGAAACAACTGGATGGTGGATGGACATAAGCGGGTACGATCGTAAACGCTGACGATCGCGCCAGATGAACACCAAGGCAAGCCGGCCACTGAACATCTCCGTCGGAGGATCACTTGGAGTGAAGGAATACAGGAATCGTCGCGCCTGGCCATGCTTCAGATCTGCCACATCTACATGCGCGAGTTGCAAGGAACCGTCTTCCGCTACCACCCCAGAGCAGCCGCCGTGGAGCTACCTGCACAGTATCCATCCACGGAGGGAGAAGAAGATGCCACAGTGGTACACCTCGCCCGGTACATCGTCGCCCAAGAGGAATCCATGGAGATGATGGCCGCTGATCTAGACGGTGCCTACAAGAGCCACCACCAGGCAGACCAAGAAGAGGAAGAAGATCTAGAAGAACATGAAGAATCTGAGGAAGATCCAGAGGAAGTGGAGCCAGAACTAGAGGAGCCTGTCGCGCCATCGACGCCTGTTCCTGTTGCGCCAGTTCCGGGACTTGCACAATACCTCTTTAAGACTTCGCCAGGATGTCCTCGGGACAACTTCAAGACCCCCCTCAGGACTTCTTTAGGACTTCTCCAAGACCTTCAGGATCACCCCCAAATCTCCCTAGATCCTGATGAGGACATCAACCCTCTAGATACAAGCACTAATCCATGCCATGGTACAAGGAAGGTTTCCATGTCACTTTGTCTCCAAGCCAAGCAAGAGTAAGTTGGACATGTTCTGGAATCCAGTTCGGCATTCCATGCAAGACACAGCCATATCCATCGGTCAGTACCTAGTCGTAGGCCTGCAGTGGGCTAACTATGGGTACTGCTCAAGACTTAGGATCAAGGAGGTTACATGGGTAGTTATGAGTGTTGATCAAGACTGAAGATCAAGAAGACCAAGAACTAGGTCGCGAGCCCACAGTCGACTGCCGGTTGGTATATCATGTTGGATTCTGCACGTTATTCCACACTTCTATTTGCCGTTGCTGATCTCTGAAAGATATTTGGCCTGGTCAGCCATTCTGTAAGTTAAAAAGCCAAAAGGTATATTTACGCTTTGTTTCATATTATGCAATATCTTTATATTTTCGTGATATGTGTTTGAACCAACAATATAACTGTGTGCGTCAGCTACTGATCCAGGGAATAGCACAACAATACACAGTGGGTCCCAAGTTCCAACTTTGGGGTCCGACACCCTGAGACATCTGACAAGTATCAAAGCCTAGCTGTCCAGCGTGTTCTAAGTGCTCAAGTGGACCATGCTGAACAAAATCAATCCCACACCTTGTTTCAATCAAAGTTCGTTATCAGGGAACATTCATGTAAAGTCATCATCGATAGTGGAAGTTGCAACAACCATGCTAGCACAGACATGGTCGAGAAGCTTGGCTTGACCACAACTCAACACTCTCATCCTTACTACATTCAATGGCTGAATTCTTATGGTAAGTTGAAGGTGACTAAAGTTATGAGCGTATATTTTCTATTGGATCATATCATGACTATGTTGATTGCGATGTCGTACCTATGCAAGCATGCTCATTATTGTTAGGTAGACCTTAGCAATATGATAGATATACTGAACATCATGGTAGATCTAATCATTATACTTTCATATATAACGAAAAGAAAATCACTTTGCTTCCAATGTCTCCTGCTACCATATTAAAGGATGAATTAGAAAGAATTGAAAGAACAAGTCAGGAGATGAGAAAAGATGATCATCATATTGTAGCGCCAAGTGAATTTAAATTGCAAGCTCCTGTTATGTTGGCTACAAAATCTGATTGCATTGACTTGGAAAAAACATGAATCTGAATGCTATACTATGGTTTGCAAAGAATCTTTGTGTCCATTAGAAGATATGCGTGTTTCTTTACCCCCTGTTGCTACTAACCTTTTGCAGAAAAGTGACAACTTGGAGCAAATGATTGAGTTGAGGACGACTCAAATTCAAGAAAGAGAGGATGATGAGGACATCAACTCTCTGGATACGACCACTACTCCACGTGCCACAAAAGAGTTCAAGTTGGGCACGTTCTAGAATCCACTTCGGCCTCTGGAGACAACACTGACTTCAAACATACATAACTTTCACATATGGAGTCCGTTGGAGGTCCACGAGTACTTGATGGAAAGCTTATCTCGTCCTCTTTCCAACAGATCTGGCCCACCTCCAAATTCCTTTTGAGTGCATTGCAATCATCAAAAGAAGGTGCTGTGATACCTTTATTTTGGGCCATGGGCCTTGTAATGCTTGGGCCCAAGGGGAAGGCGCCACCCTAGTCGGCCCATACTGTTCGCATGGTACTATTCACATTTGAGTAGTACCATGAATAGTACCACCCCTATTTTATTAGCTATGTGCGGCTCCCCCTCCTTTATTTAAGGTGGCCGCACCCCTCTAGTTTTCCTTGGATTTCGTTTATGTTTAGTTTGCCTTCGTTGCAACTTGTATCTTCTGCATGTGTCGACTAGACCACCCAGTCAAGATCCTTATTCGGAATCCCATCTTATCAGTATTTCACAAATATTCGCAATACATTAGATTGTGTTTTACCTTGTGTTTTGTGTGCTTCTTCGGTGTATGCAGGAATTGGTTTTCATGATCAGGTCATTCGGGTATTCGTGCACGGTTGATAACGACTTGTCGAGTAGTTCAGTAATTACGTGGTTTCAGGCCTTGCGAGTTTGTAGCCAGGATCATGGGAGTTGAGTGACTTCTACCGAATTTATCCTTCTCATCGAAAGATCGAGCCAGGTCAGGACCTCTGAGGTTCATCAGACGGTTCTATACCGTCATCACATATGGTTTTTGCACTGTCTGATTTTATGTGTCTATGATAACAGGCGGTTATCATAGACGGTTTGAGAGCCGTCTGTGATAAGTCAAAACACAAACAGTTTTATGGCATAAACCGTCTGAGAAGGCCTACTATCACAGACGACTTCTACCCAAAATCATCTGTGATACGTTGGACATCACAGATGGATATTTCTACCAACCATCTATGATTGGATACATATCACAGACGGTTAGTAAAAAGAATCGTCTGTGATATCAGACATATCATAGATGGTTAGTGACAAGAACTGTCTATGATGTCCGACTTATCACATACGGTTGTTGATTATAGCCGTCTGTGATAGTATAACTTCACAGATGGTTTTAAGTATAAAACCTTTTGTGATACGTTGGCCATCACAGATTGTTATATGTACGAACCGTTTACGATTGAATACATATCATAGATGGTTAGTAAAAAGAATGGTCTGTGATAGTAAGCCTTCACAAACTCAAACGAGGGTGGATGCTCCAGGTAGATACTACGACGACAAACTTGGTGGTGTGCTCCACGACGGCGAGGCGGCGAAGGCGACAACGCAAATTGAGTTTGAGCCGCCGGTGGCAAAAACCCTAAAACTCCAATAGCGGCGGTGCTTGTGTTTAGAAGAAGAACGGGGTGGGGATTTGGAATGAGGTGAGAAGGGGCTCCTGGGGCTCCCTTTTATAGGGCTCGAGGGGCACCGGGGCGGCGGAGATCATGCGCGAGAAGTTCGCGGCGGTTGCGGGGTCGTGGGCGTACCGGACGCGGAGAAGAAGGGAAAGAGGGTAGGGGTGATGGCGGTGGTGGGCTCAGAGATCGTGCGCACATGCATGCGGAAAACGGAGGAGGTTAAGTGCGGCGCGAGTCAAAGCTTCGAGAATGGCAAAAATGGGCATCTCCGTGAAGAAGACGACCCGAGGTTGACGACGACCTGACAAGGTGGGCCCACACGTCAGTGACAGAAAAGAAAAGGAAAGGGAAACGACAGGTGAAATCTTGGCCATTAGATTAAAATCGAACGGCTCACATTGAGTGGGTCGTTCGGACCTCCTGAAAGGTACCAAGAATCGTGGCCGTCCATTTTAGATCTAACGTCTCACGTGTGTTGAGATGTTTGGACCTCCCGAACTCCCCATCAAAATCGCACCATCCAAAAATGATCCAACGGCTGAGATGATTTGATGTGTTAAGGGTGCGCGGGCATGTGTGAGAGGGAGACGCTAACAGGTGGGTCCATCGCGTTAGAGAGAGAAAGAGGGAGAGGCGCGGTGCGCGAGAGGCTGACAGCGAGCCCCGCATGTCAGTGAAAGAGAGGGCACGGGAGCGGGCCGAACGGGCTGCGCACGTGTAAGAAGGGGCTGGGTTGAGGAGGTTTTGGCCCAAAGCGGGATTTAGGTTTTAAATTATTTTTCCAATTAAACTTTTACTGTTAATTCATTTAAGCTTAAGAAAAAAGCAAAATAATTCCAAAAATTATGGAAAAATTCACAGAAATTTCTAGAGTTATTTTGGACTTAATAAAATTAGTTACAACTTAAATTTGGCTTTTAATTTTGCAAATAAATTATTTTGGCTTTAAAATAATTATAAAAAGCTTTTAAAATCTCAGAAAAATTCTCAAAATTAATTTAATTTTTGTTTTTCAACTTAAACTCAAATAAAACTTTAATAAATTTTACTTTTGACTTTTAAAACTCAGGAATTCAAATAAAGTAGTCAAACTCTTTCAAATTTCAGAAAATCCAACAAAATAATTACTTTATTTACTTTATTTTTTTTGGTAACAGCACTTTGGGATGTTACAAACTACCCCCCTTAAAAGGAATCTCGTCCCCGAGATTCGGAGAGGCTAGAAAGAAAGTTGGGAATACTGGGACTTCAACTGGACTGTAGTTGATGGTTGGTTCTGCTGTCTATCGCTTCTTTGGACATTTCCTGGCAAAATGCCCAACCTCATGGCAGTTGAAACATATGATCCTTGCAACATGGGATGATTTCTTTTGTGATTGGCCTCCAATAAAGGTGTTGGGAAGCAACAAGCTGGCTGGTTGGTTCACAGTTATTTCTTGAGGCATTGGTAGGCCTAAACTTATGTATTTCTATACTTGCGCCAAATACCTTCTATTGTTCTTACTCCCTGCTGCTGGTGTTATTGTTGCGATTAGAGTGGCTTCTGGAATGCTGTCCGGGGTGAGTGCTAAACGCCTTTCTGGGCACTGATTGGCATAATGCCCCATATTCTGGCAATTAAAGCACTAGACTCCTATCCTTGATGTCTTGTTATGCTGAGATTGTCCACTAATCACCTGAGTCTTGGAGTTTCTTGCAATGCTTTGTTCTGGATTTGCCATCTTCCTTTTGTGACGGTTGTCCCGTTGACGGCATGTGATCTCTGGATTGAGTGCCTTGGAATTAATCCCATTGTAATTCAGCTCTTCTGACTCCCGGAGTAGTCTGGTAGATGTACCCATGGTGTTGCCTTCCTTAGCTTGAGTGAGGGTGGCTTGACAACTTGCACACTACTGCTGGGCTACAGGAGGTAATGTTATCTTCACACCTTCCTTGCCTTCACAGGTGGGGCAATTGATTGCTGCTTGAGATGGTTTCTTGGGTTCTTCAGACTTGTCTTCCAGTGCTGAGGTGGCTTGTGGTGCCAAAGAATTCTTGTAAGGGGCACTGGATGTAGAAACACTGTTGGCCTCCAGCTGTTGTATTAACCATTGCATCAGCTGGGTTTGGGTGATGAGGAACTGACTCAAGTTCTGGAGTATCTCTGCTATCAAACTTTGGTTTCCTTCTGATCTGGCACTCTTGGGGATCTTGCGGCTGGCTTTGCTTGTTTCTTTAGGGTGACGAGATTTCACCATCTGTCGGGTGCTCAGAAGGGTTAGGGAAGGAGACCAAGGGTAGGGAAGAGACAAAGAAAAATAACTAAGGGGATAGGGTGAGATAACACCCAAACAAAAGAACCAACTCAAGGCTTTTCAGAAAACTTAACAGCTTTATACAACATTCTACTGGATCGAGACTATTTAATTTGGTGAAACGACTCAATACACAGAATGAGCCTTGGCAAACTTAAGCTATATGGTTGGGCTGACATCGCAACTTCTGCTTACGGTCTTCGATGAATCTTGCATGTTGTCCTCGATTGGTAGCGATATCTTTGATGCCTTCTTGGTATCTTCATATCTTGAGGTCTTGAACGTATTGGTAAGGAACGTATTAACCATCTATAGAAATTCTCAAAGGAAAGAGGATCCATTTCTTATTGTAAAATAGTGAGGGGGAATTAGATAAGAAAGAATCACCAGGAAGAAGCTACAGATAGACAGGTGACCAAGATGAGGAGAGAACAATTTATTTTTCTTGTTATGTAAAATAAGCTTTGAAGTTTCACAACTAATGGCCATTCTAACTAGGTCACGACCTACAGTCGATATGGCTCTAATACCACTTTGTAAGACCTGGGATTAACACTCCTGAACCCTCTGTGCCTTTCTGAACTAGTCCCATGATCAGTGGCTAGCTCACACAGTAAACAAATGTGATAGCATAACCATAACCGCAAAAATTTATTAATAAATAACAGAGTTGCTTACAAGATAGGCTTACGAGCCAACGATAAAGAAACACAGCGGAAGACAAAGAAGACGTAGTATAATCCAGCAATCTGCCACAGGCAATCGACTGGGGTAGCGGCCTAGTCGTCGAGATCCACACTTGCAGTGAAGTTCTTCTCCTCTGAAATTTGTTTGCATAAAGCAAGTATGAGCATAACTATCGTGCTCGCAAGTTACACCCAGCAAGTAACAGAGTTAATGCATGCATAAGGTAAACAAATAAGACTGGCATGGTTTATTTTGCGTAAAGCAACAATTTTAGTTTAAATACTCATATTAGTTTCCAAGGCCATTTTATCCTATATCTAAAATCAGTTTTGAAATGACAATTTTATAGTGTGGATAACCTCCATGATTAAATGGTGAAGGATACCCTCCTATCACATGGCTAACCGCCCAAATCCCATTTGGATAGAAATCCAAAATCAAATGACAAAGTTATTTTTGAAAATGAAACCAAAGTCTAACTTGGAGTGACTTTGCCAGCATGTCCATGACCGTGGACACGGCTATTCAAATAGTTTCACACTCTGCAGAGGTTGTACAACTTTACCCACAAGACATGAATTCTCTAGTTTGTTTGGCATCCGTCGATACCACTGCTCACTACCTTAGGTAAGCAGTCTAGAGCACGTGTCAAAGCCTTTACAATGCGCCATTCCACCGTAATCCCTGCTCGCTAAGGTTTCACTTCCTTTGGACTAACCGGCCTCCGGGAGCCTCCTCTTACGCTAGGTGGAAATACTGTCTGACCGACACCCACACAACCGGATAGAACGACCACGGTGAAACATTGCAAATTAGTCAGCCAAGCCCTGCCCATACAAGACATGTGGTAGTACGATGTGGCTTAGCAAGATGCGGCTCGAAGACTGGTCCTTAACTGACCTGGGCAACTTTCCATAAAACCCATGGGCCTTAATCTTAACCAGATTAAGCCCGTGCATAAACCTAGACCCACCAAGCATCCGTTTCGCCCAAGTCCAAACCATCATTTAATTTTATTTCATTTTCAAAGCATTTGTAAAACTCTCATGACATACCAATGCCAAGGGTACAATTTAAACAACAATTGATTTTTGGCTGAAATTCCCTGAATCAAACATGTTAGGTCTATAAGCATGGCTAAACATATATTTTACCAAAGAACATCTATTTAGTACTGTCGTACTAACTAGAGCTTTATCTAGGGTGACAAGGTGTGAGGGTTTCGATGTACAAAAATTGTCAGGTACGAGACCAGTAAGGAAACCATCCGTACTGTGATCATAATCCAATAACCCAAACTTCCAGTATTTATGTAATACTATACTCCAATATTAATTAGTTCGGTATCCATCTTATTAGTCTAATTTTATGGTCTAACTTCCATCGACTCGACATTTAACTATACGCTAATTCTATAATCCGATTTCCATCACTCCATTATTCCTAAATAACTACTTCTACTAATTCCACATCAATCCAAAGATTATGTTATCCTATAATCAATTTTCAGATATTCTGATATCTACTAACAACCTATTTATAAAATCCAACATCAATAATTCAGTATTCGATTATGGTATCTATCTATCATCCAATCTTCCTTAATCCAACATCAGCAATTAGCTGCTTCTAAAATCCACTATCCCATAATTGGTTATTTCTATAATCCAACCATAATAATCATATAATCCTAGAATACACTTTCGAGTGATTATATAATCCTATAATCCATCATCCAAGCAGATCAATATTCTACAATGACCATTTCTATAATTAGATCTCGATAATCCAACATTAACAGTTAGCTATCTCTGCAATACAATATCCATTGATCACTTATCTCTACATCCATCAATATTGTATTCCTATGCTTCAACCTTCTACAGTTATTCTACCCTATGTTCCAATCAATCACAATTGCTTAATTGTATAATCAATACCTAAGAATCATGTATTCAAATGATCAGGTCATTCTATAATCCATTCAATATATATCTCTACAATTCAATTTTTGACAATTCCATCTTTGCAATATTCATCAACAGATTATTCCTATAATTCAATATTCAATGATCATATAATCTTATAAAACAATATCTTCACTTTCGGCCCCTAATATCTATCACATTCGGAATGATTCTCCATATGGTCTGTATTAACAACAAATGGCTATAGTCCTATTGGCCAGGATTTAACCAGGGTGGTCCTGGACGGCTAGGATCAAAACAAAAGGGGAGGTCCTGGCGCTAGGTTTTAACAGAGAGGGATCCTACGACCAAGAGCTAATCTGAGGAGGTCTTTGTTAGAGTAATTTCCCTGCACCACATGCATGTTTTACTAGCTGTTTCTAGATGCACGTTTCCTGTTTTCCAGCTGCACGTTTTACGTTTCTAGCCGCACGTTCGCCGATGGAGCGGGTCCTCCGGATCGTGATTGATTGAGTTTAGATTCGGTCCTCAATCGCATGTAACTAAATCCCATGTATTCGATCTTGAATAAAGGAACGAAAAACAAGAAAAGCCGTAAGTTGTTGCGCGGCACAAAACGTGTGAGTCTTTTTCTTTCTTCCGTTCTTCAATTTTTCTTCATCATCCGACATTAATTCGAGAAATCGAGAGCGAATTTACGACAAGTGGTATCGAGCGGTGATCAGCGGATCTGCGACGATGCCGAGGTGCAAGGTCGGTGTCTCCTCCGCCCACAAAGTCCTCCGCGGCGCGGTGGTCGCCGTGGCGGTGGTCGTCGATAGCGGCGGCGCGTGCGGGCGTGGTGACGCAGCGGTGCCAAAGGAGGCCGGGTGTCACTCGATATCCCGTCCTCACGCGCACGAACTACAATGACTGGCGCTCGATGAGGTCAATCTCGTGCTCGGGGAGTTTGGGAAGCGATTGAACCGGGGCGTGGAGTACCGAGTGGACGAGAATGGCATTGGCGCCATTCTACAAGCCGTCCCCAAAGAAATGTTGGCCTCGCTAGCATCCAAGGATTCACTAAGTCAACATGGGCAGCCATCAAAACAATGCGCATGGGAGTTGATCGCGTCCGCGAGGCCCGGATGCAGACGTTGCGGAAGGAATTTGAAGACATCCGCATGAAGCAGACTGAGTCTATTGATGATTTCTCCATGCGGTTGACAGGACTGGTCAGAACAACATTCGAGTCCTTGGTGACATCCTGGAAGAAGAAAAGGTGGTCAAGAAGTTCCTACGAGTGGTTCCAGAGAAGTACTCCCAAGTGGCCATCTCCATCGAACAACTTCTTGATCTTAGCTCCATGACCATTGAAGAACTCACTGGGAGGCTCAAAGCTGTTGAAGACAGGTTTGGAGTTAGTGAAAGAGGAGATGGAGGGAGTCGTCTACTCCTCACTAAGGAGGAGTGGATGGCTCGGTATGAAGATGAAGGGAGTCATCTACTCCTCACTGAGGAGGAGTGGATAGCTCGGTCAAAACATAAGCAGGTCGGATCATTCTCCTCCTCAGGTGGTCAAGTGAAGGGATCACGAGATGCAAAAGATGGTGGCTCCACGGGCATCAAGCGCGACAAATCAAAGGTAAAATGCTTTAATTGCAATAATTATGGGCATTTTGCAAAGGAATGTAGTAAGCCTCGCTGGGAACGAAGGGAGCAGGCACATGTAGTGCAGGCGCAGGAGGAGGAACCTGCACTCCTAATGGCGCAAGTGTGCGCCCTCACTGAAACCATGGAGGCTAAACCAGGAGAAGTCTTCCTAAACGAAATTCATGCACAAGTTAACCTTGGACGTGAAGAGGAGGGTTCTGACAATTCCTGGTACTTGGACACTGGTGCTACAAACCACATGACCGGCTCCAAGACAAGCTTCACAGAACTTGATACCACCATCAAGGGTTCAGTGAAGTTTGGGGATGACTCTGTGGTCGATATTTGTGGAAGAGGATCAGTGGTGCTTACTTGTCGGAATGGTGAACACCGCGCCCTCACAGATGTCTACTTCATATCGAGACTCCGCAGCAATATATTGAGTCTCGGTCAGCTGGATGAGCGCGGATGCCATATTCTTATTCAAGATGGGATGCTGTGGATTCGTGACCGGCAAAACAAGCTACTGGCCAAGGTAAAAAGAACCTCTAGCCGATTGTATGTCTTGAACCTGAATCTAGCAAAGCCTGTGTGTTTAGCAGCCCGATGCACCGAGGAAGCTTGGCGCTGGCATGCTCGTTTTGGTCACCTGAATTTTCAGGCCCTTCGCAAGCTTGCACGCCAGAACATGGTGCGAGGATTGCCGGAGCTCCAGGCCGTGGAGCAAATCTGCGACAGCTGCCTTGTCGGGAAGCAGCGCCGCGCTTCGTTTTCGCAGGAGGCGAATTACCGAGCATGTGATCCTTTGGAGCTGGTGCATGGTGATCTATGTGGCCCCATTACGCCAGCCACACCGGGAGAAAGGAGGTATTTCCTATTGCTAGTAGATGATCTAACACGTTACATGTGGATCATGCTACTCAAGACAAAGGATGAAGCTGCTGGTATGATCAAAAGATTCCAGTGATCTGAACTTGAAAGCAGTCACAAGATCAAGGTGTTCGAATCGACCGTGGAGGTGAATTCACCTCGGTGGAGTTCGGGAGGTTCAGGCTGATCAAGGCGTCAGCGCCATCTCACGGCGCCTATTCTCCTCAAAGAAAGCGGCGTTGTGGGCGCGGAATCAAACGGTGGTTGCAATGGCAAGAAGTTTGTTGAAGGCCAAAGCGTCCTCGCAGATTTTGGGAGAGAGGCACTCTATCGCGGTGCACATACTGAACCGTGCTCCAACAAGCAGTCTTGAAGGTAAAACACCATACGAAGCCTGGCATGGGAGACCACCTAATGTGCATTACTTCCGTACTTTTGGATGTGTTGGACATGTGAAAGTCGTGAGGCCCAACCAGAACAAGTTGGAAGATAGGAGTAAACCTATGGTTCTTATTGGTTATGAACCCGGGAGTAAAGCCTATCGCATGTTTGATCCTGTCGGTGGAAAGGTCCATGTGACACGCGATGTGGTGTTCAATGAAGAAGCGAAGTGGAATTGGGACACTGCGAAGGAAGACAGTGCAATGACAAGCTCTCCCGACAGCTTCATTGTTCAGTACTTCTCATACTCCATTTCAAGCCTTGGTGATGCTGCTGTGAAAGGGAGTCAAAATGCAATGGAGATGGCAACACCGAGTCATGAGCCCACCAATGAGGTGCTGACACCGGTATCTGAGGCGACAACCTCTTCTGCAGCACCTACACCAAAACCAGCCGGCGTTGAGTTTGCCTCTCCTCCGAGTGCACAATCATCTGCTGAATCTGATGGACCTCGTCGGTACCGGACTGTAGCAAATCTCTACGACAATACTGTTGTGCAGGATCTGGCCGAGTCTTTTAGTGAGTGTGTCTTCTAGCAGCTGAAGAACCTGAATCCTTTTCAGAGGCTGAGAAGCATGAATGTTGGAAGCAAGCTATGCTGGATGAGATCAAGTCCATAGAAGCAAACGACACCTGGTGTGCAGTGGACTTACCTTCAGGTCATAAGCCGATTGGTCTGAAGTGGGTTTTCAGAGTCAAGAAGGATGCTCAAGGCAAGATTGTGAAGTACAAAGCCAGGTTGGTTGCCAAAGGATATGTACAGCAGCACGGTGTCGATTTTGAGGAAGTGTTTGCGCCGGTGGCTAGAATGGAGACAGTGCGAGTGTTGATTGCTCTAGCTGCAGCACAAGGGCATGAAGTGCATCATATGGACGTCAAGTCAGCATTCTTGAATGGAGAGCTGCAAGAGGAGGTTTATGTACATCAGCCACCAGGTTTCGGGGACAAGAACAACGTTCATAAGGTGATGCGGCTTAACAAGGCTTTGTATGGACTACGGCAAGCCCCGCGAGCATGGAATGCAAAGCTGGACAAGAGCCTCAATTCACTCGGCTTTATGAAGTGTCCTTCTGAACATGCTTTGTACAGGAGAGGTACAAGTTACTCTTATTTGCTTGTGGGTGTTTATGTTGATGACCTAATCATTGTGGGCTCAATACCGCAAGAAATACGGAAGTTCAAGGAGGAGATGAAAAAGCTTTTTGAAATGAGTGATCTTGGGCTGTTAAGCTATTACTTGGGTTTGGAAGTACATCAATCCACAGAGGGCATCAAAATTGGTCAATCTGCATATGCATTGAAGATATTGGAAAAGGCTGGTATGAGGGAGTGCAATCCAAGTCAGGTGCCTATGGATGCAAGGCTCAAGCTCAGTAAGAAAAGTGAAGGCTTGCAGGTTGATGCCACACTGTACAGAAGCTTGGTTGGAAGCCTTAGATATCTTGTTCACACAAGACCTGACATAACCTACTCTGTGAGTTATGTTAGTCGATTTATGGAGACTCCCACTGCTGAACACATGACAGCACTCAAGCACATACTCCGCTATATCAAGGGAACCATCAGTCTTGGTTGTCACTACAGAAGAAGCAACGAGAAGGAGCTGAAATTAGTTGGTTTCAGCGATAGTGACATGGCAGGAGATGTGGATGACAGGAAAAGTACTACGGGAGTGATGTTTATGTTGAATGGAGATCCAATCAGCTGGCAGTCTCAAAAGCAAAAGGTGGTTGCACTTTCATCTTGTGAAGCCGAGTATATTGCAGCCACCACAGCGGCATGCCAAGGAGTTTGGTTGAGCCGGTTGCTCGCTGACATGACGAAGACAGAGCCAAGCAAGATCAGGCTTCAAGTGGACAATAGATCGCAATCTCACCGTCCAAGAATCCAGTGCTACATGACGAGCAAACACATCGATACACGCTACCATTTCATCGAGCAAAGTGTATTGATGAAGGGAAGGTTGAGGTAGATTTTGTTAGCTCAAAATCAATCGGCGGACGTCTTAACGGTCGCTCGGGCGGTTCGTTTTACGAGATGCGTAACAAGCTTGGGATGGTTGAGGTGCTAGGAAATTAGGGAGTGAATGTTAGAGTAATTTCCCGCACCACATGCATGTTTTACTAGTCGTTTCTAGATGCACGCTTCTGCTTTCCACCGTACGCTTTTGCTTTCTAGTCGCACGTCACTTTGATGGAACGGGTCCTCGGATCGTGATTGATTGAGTTTAGATTCGGTCCTCAACCGCATGTAACTAAATCCCATGTATTCGATGATCGAATAAAAGGAACGAAAAACAAGAAAAGCCGTAAGTTGTTGCGCGGCACAAAACGTGTGAGTCTTTTTCGTTCTTACAAGTTCTCTCGAATTTTTCTGCTCATCATCCGACACGAGTGGAGAAATCGAGAGCAGATTCGGCGTCTTCAACGGCCATGATTAACTCTAGGAGGTCCTAAGACTTAGAGTTTTCACGAGATAACGCTCTACGCATGATCGATCTGGGGGTGCTCTTTAAACGGCTACGATTACCCTAGGAGGTCGGGCTTAGAGGGCACGCGCTACCGCCAGGCAAGACAACAATAAAGGACTACCTCGGACAACCTTTAATACCAATCATTGGGCTACAGGGCCTGTCCGAAAATGACACGGCCAAACACCCGGGTCAAAGAGGAGCTCACCGCCGGCGACGTGGACCACGCCGGCGGGAACCAAGGGCACCACTAAGCTCATAAAAGCACCGCGGACCTACTGGGCTAATTCTCAACGGCGGCGACGACTCAGAACGCAGGCAAGCCGAAGAGGGTGGTAATTAGGTTTTCGGCAAAACCAACAACACTAAAAGGCTTGCTACGCTCTAATCTAGCTAAACCTTGAGCTCTAAAGGACTAAAGAGGACAAACCAGGGCCAAGGTGAGGTCCAGAGGAGCTCGGAGGAGAGGTTGATGCCGAAGGAGGTGCTTCGGTGACCAAGCTCGCCGGAGACGAAGAAGAAAGCAGGGACAGCCTTGAAGAACAGGTCCCCACAATAACTTCCCCTGAAACCAATCGATTTGGTTAAGAAAAGATGCCCGAGGTGGAATAATTGAACAAGTTGGAAACCAAGTTGGCAATTAAACCGCAGGAGCTCGGGTGATCTTGAAGAACTTCAAAAACCGACAATGGTGTGTTCTTGAAGTTTGGTGGAGGGAGAGAAAGACTAAAGGAGACAGGGAGGAGATCGGGGTCTTATGTAGACAAAAGAGCAAAGCCATGGGCAGAGCAAGCTTCGGGTGCACACACCCTGCCATGGACTTGCTAGATGTGACAGGAGCTGGTAGGGGCTGACTTCTTTTAGGGCAAAAGGTCTGACACATTAAATGTGTGGCAAAAAGAGATGTTGGGAAGGACCAAAAAGTGACAGGCCACTGCTCCCAACCGCTCTGACACTGACACCGGCACAGGGGCTCGAAAACCATGATGACCAAACCTCGGGGAGGTCGTGGAGAAGAAAAACAGGGCTGAGGGAGGTCCTGGATGTCCCTGATGCACTTGGGGAGGTCCTGGACGTCCTTGATCTCCCGAGGCAGAGGAGGTCTTAGCGGAGAGGAGGTCCCGGGAGGTCGTGACGCGAGAATGGAGATCGATGGCTGGACCACCCCGGCGGCGCCGAGATCGACGGGAGGTGCAGGGCACCGATGAGAATCCAACGGCCCAGCACACGTGCGCACGAGAAGGTCTGGACGGCGCTGGGGACTCGACTTAGCCGAGTCAGTTGACTGGGTCGGACTCGGGTCTGACTCGAGCCTGAGTCTGACTCAGCCCTAATTTTGGGTTTCAAACCAATCTGAAGTTTGGGGATTTATTTGAGGTAGCAAACTCACTCCAAAAATTATGAAATTTTTACAGGAGCTTGCTAGCTGAGTTATTGACCTTGTATAAAATTTCCAGAGGTTTTTGTGCTATACATTTTCCTCCAAAAATTCCACAAGGTGCTGGTCCCCAGTTTGACCAGAATTTGAGTAGGTTTGACTGACCTCCAAATGTATTCAAACAATTTCTAAAAATTGTGAAATTTTTCAGAGGGGTCACATACCAACCCAAGAATTTAGGAAAAATATTTCCAGGAGATTATCACAAGATGGAACAAGAATGTTTTTGAAGGATCAAGATTTGGATCAAAGACTTGTGACTATGTATTTCCATAACTCTTGTACAATAATTGTTTAGTACATACAGGAAATACATGATGTAAGAAAAAGTTTTAATTTCTACTCATTTTCTTACATTTGAAACACAAGCCCAAAATTGAGATGTTACAACTCTCCCCCCTTACAAGAATCTCGACCCGAGATTCCGTTTACTCGGAGAAGAAGGATGGATAATCTGCACGAAGGCGATCTTCCCGCTCCCAAGTTGCCTCATCCTCAGAATGGTTTGACCATTGAACCTTAAGGAACTTGATGACCCGGTTCCTTGTTCTTCGCTCAGATTCCTCGAGAATACGAACAGGATGCTCGCGGTAGGTCAAATTCTCTTGCACATCGAGAACCTCCAACGGAGTTACCTCAGTCGGGATACGGAGGCACTTCTTCAGGTGTGACACATGGAACACATCATGCACACCCTCAAGTGCAGCTGGTAGCTCCAATCTGTACGCCACAGCCCCAACTCTCTCGACGATGCGATATGGCCCAACATAGCGAGGAGCCAACTTGCCCTTGACGCCAAAACGCTGATGGCCCTTCAAGCGTGAGACTTTGAGATACACAAAGTCATTGGGCTCAAAGCTCAACTCACGGCGACGACGATCTGCATAGTTCTTCTGCCTGGATTGGGCCGTGCGCAGATGCTCGCGAATCAACTGGACCTGGCTTTCGGCCTCATTAATCGACTCTGGGCCGAAAAACTGCCGCTCACCAGTCTCTGACCAGTTCAATGAGGTTCTACATCTCCTCCCATACAAGGCCTCAAATGGTGTCATGCCAAGACTAGCCTGAAAGCTGTTGTTGTAGGAGAACTCAGCAAAAGGTAGGCACTTCTCCCACTTCTTCCCATAGGAAAGAACACAGGCACGGAGCATATCTTCCAACACTTGCTTGACTCTCTCCGTTTGACCATCAGTCTGGGGATGAAAAGTTGTACTGAAATGAAGGCGGGTCCCCATAGCCTCTTGCAGACTATGCCAAAACCGCGAGGTAAACAGCGCACCACGATCGGAAATAATCGTCTTCGGTACCCCGTGAAGACTCACAATCCTCGAGACATAAAGTTCGGCCAAAGGCCCCACACGAAGCTGAGTCTTGACGGGGAGGAAATGTGCCACTTTGGTCAACCTATCAATCACGACCCAAATAGCATCATTCCCGTTGGACGAGCGGGGCAACCCGGTGATGAAATCCATGCCCACAGAATCCCACTTCCACTCTGGCACTAGCAAGGGCTGAAGAAGGCCTGCTGGACGCTGATGCTCGGCCTTCACACGACAGCACACGTCGCACTCGGCAACGAACTTGGCAATCTCGTGCTTCATACAGGTCCACCAGAATCTCTGACGAAGGTCCTGATACATCTTGGTAGCCCCAGGATGGATATACAAAGGGGAATCATGGGCTTCACGGAGAATCAAATCCCACAATTCCATGACCTTAGGAACCACAAGACGCTGCCCAAACCATACAACGCCATGCTCATCCTCTGAAAAGCACTTGGCTGCCCCATCCTTGATATTCTGCTTGATTTGACTCACACCAATATCTGTCTGCTGTGCCGCCTTGATTTGGTCCACCAAGGTTGGCTGCACAACCAAGGTAGCAAGAGAACCGTGCTCGATCAAACCCAAATTGAGGCGCTGAAATTCTGAAATGAGGGTAGGCTACTGCTCTTGGAGCATCAACATGTTGCAATACACCTTCCGACTGAGTGCATCCGCAACGACATTGGCCTTGCCCGGATGATACTGAATACCCATGTCATAGTCCTTGATCAATTCCAGCTATCTTCTTTGCCTGAGGTTCAGATCTGGATGGGTGAACAAGTACTTCAAGCTCTTGTGGTCAGAATACACCTCACAACGGTTACCAATCAAGTAATACCGCCGAATCTTGAGTGCATGAACCATTGCAGCTAACTCCAAGTCATGAGTAGGATAGTTGAGTTCATGAGGCCTCAACTGCCTTGATGCATAGGCCACTACCTTGCCTTCCTGCATAAGAACACAACCAAGACCCTGACGAGAAGCATCACAATAGATATCAAAGCTCTTGTGAATATCAGGGAGAACAAGCACTAGGGCTGAGGTCAACCGCTTCTTGAGTTCCTGAAAACTCACATCACAAGCAGTGGACCACTCAAATTTCTTGTCTTTCTTGAGCAATTCGGTCATCGGCTTCGCAATCTTGGAGAAATTCTCGATAAAGCGGCGATAGTAGCCAGCCAAACCAAGAAAACTCCGCACATCGTGTGACCGACTTGGTGACCCCAAGATAGCACATCGACCTTGCTAGGATCCACACCACACCTCTGCTGAAAGAACATGGCCCAAGAATGCCGGTTCTTTCAACCGAACTCGCACTTGCCGAATTTCGCATACATACACCGGTGCTGCGCAGCCTGCCCAACACAAGCTTAAGATACTCAGCATGCTCTTCTTCGCTCTTGGAGTAGATAAGAATATCATCAATGAATACCACCACGAACCTATCCAGATACTCCATGAATACTGAGTTCATAAGGTTCATGAATAAAGCAGGAGCATTAGTTAGACCAAAAGACATCACGGTGTACTCGTAAAGACCATAACGAGTAGCAAAGGCCGTCTTCGGAATATCCTCGGTCCTGATCCTGACTTGATGATAGCCCAATCTCAAGTCAATCTTGGAGAACACCATGCTCGCTTAAGCGATCAAACAGATCATCAATACGGGGCAAAGGATACTTGTTCTTCACCGTCACCTCATTAAGCGGACGGTAATCAACACACATACGCAGGGTCTTGTCCTTCTTCTTCACAAAGATAACTGGACAACCCCAAGGAGATGAGCTAGGACGAATGAAACCCTTCTCTTGCAGCTCACCTAGTTGCTTCTTCAGCTCCTCCAACTCATTAGGAGGCATACGATACGGCCTCTTTGAAATAGGGACGGTACCGGGCAGCAACTCTATTACGAACTCCAGGTCTCGAACGGGAGGCATTCCTGGCAAATCTTCAGGAAAGGCATCCGCGAAGTCACACACAGTGGGGACATCGCTAATCTCCAATGTTGGCTTTGCTTCAAGGGCATAAAGATGGGGTTCTCGCAACTGCGGTAAAAACCCAACCTGTTCACCTGAAGGACTGGTGAGGTAGACAACCTTTCTGGCACAATCGATTTGCCCCAAGTGTTGGGACAACCAATCCATGCCAAGAATCACATCCAAGCGCGCCGAATCGAGTAGGATAAGACTCGCCAAGAATCCCACTCCTTCAATGTGGATAGGAACGCACCGGCATACCTGGTCAGCTCTCATTTCCGAACCCGGAGAGCGAATAAGCAATGGAACCCCCAAAGGAACACAGTGAAGTCCACAATCAACAGCAAATGACCTCGAAATAAAAGAATGCGAAGCTCCAGAGTCAAATAAAACTGTAGAAGGACGCAAATTAACAAGAAGCGTACCCAACACAACGTCGGGCTCCTCCTGTGCCTCCTCAGCCGAGATGTGGTTGACTCGGCCGCTCCCCAAGCCCGGGGTCTTCTGGTCAGGTGGGTGACCACTCCCTTGCCCGCGTCCTCCATTAGGACGGGGGGCCGCTCCAGTCTTCTTAGGGCAACTACTCGTATAGTGGCCCTTGTTGTGGCAGTAGAAGCAGGTGACGTCGGCCGCGGGGTTGCGGGGAACAACCTGCTGCTGGATCGCAGGCGCACGTGACTGAGTCACGACCTGCGGAGGGCTAGGAGCTGGTGCTGAAGGCCTCGGCGGTGGTGAAGCCAAAGAACGGGCCACCGGTGCTGGCCCAACGTGAGGACGAACGAGGCCGGTCTGTGCAGACCGCTGGGCCTCCCACTTGCACTTGCGGGACTCGCCCAGCGCTCTCGCCTTGTGCTCGGCGACGATGGCCTTGTCCACCAAGATCTGGAAGTCGGGGAAGTCCACAATAGAGAGCTTGTCCTGCAGCTCCTCAGACAAGCCCTCCATGAACTTCTCCTGCTTGGCCTCATCAGTGGCCACCTCGGCAGGAGCGTACCTCGCGAGATGGTTGAACTCGTGGAGGTACTCGATCACGCAATTTGCGCCCTGTTTGAGCGCAAGGAACTCCTTCTTCTTCAGCTTCATCAGGCCGGCGGGAACATGGGCCCGACGGAAAGCTGACCGGAACTCCTCCCACGAGACCACGTGTCCCGCGGGTTGCATGGCGAGGAAGTTCTCCCACCATGAGAGTGCCGCACCCTCCAGCTGATGGGATGCGAAAAGTGCCCGCTCCTGCTCCTGGCACTGCGCAACGTTGAGCTTCTGCTCAACCAGACGCAGCCAGTCGTCTGCGTCCAAGGGATCCTCGGACCGGGAGAAGGTAGGAGGCTGAGTACGGAGGAACTCCGCAAGCCCCCCACGCGACTGATGTCCACCACCTCCAGATCCGGAGGCACCAGAGGGAGCAGAGGTGTTCCTTGCGATAACCTCCAACATCCTGCGGTCCTCCGAACGGTTGTGTTCGATCTGCATGAGTACTTCCGCCATGGTCGGAGGAGGGGGAAGCTCCTCATCGGGACTACCCGGCTGATTCCGACCACTACGTGTCCCTCCTGCCATCCTGTTTCACTAAGACAAGTTAGCTACAAGCCCGAGATCAAAAGGCAAAGAAATCCAAACTCAATTAAAAGGGCTCAAGAATAACCACCAAAGAGCACAAGACCATAAGTCACCAAATCAACTTCCCGAAACGACTAACCCGTATGGAAGAACGAGTAATCGTTTGAGAAGACCAAAAATTTCAGAACTAAATTCTAGCTCAAAACAGCCCAAAAATCAAGGTATAACCACCTAATAGAGTATAGGCATTTAGCTAATTTCATATCACTTCTTACCCTTTCATTCCCTCAAGTTTTAGTTGAATTAACCTCTCATTTCCTACCTCCTATACTAATTACTAGCTAGCTGTCCAAATTTCTTTCTCCAAGCTCTCATGGTTCTCCCAAAACCAATTTAATCGATAGTAGCTAATTTTTGAAAGGAAGAGAGGAACAACTTTTTCAAAACTTAAGTGAGATTAAGGTGAGATGAGCAAGCTAAGATAGGTAAGGAGTAAAATCTGAGAACTTACTTAAATTTTCATGAACTGTTTGAAAGTAAGTTTTCAAAATATCCTATAAGCAACCAAGCTAGGGGTTTCTACGGTCAGTATGGCTCTGATACCAACTTTGTGAGGACCCGGCATATTTAACTAGTAACACTTAACCTCCAATTGGTTCTAGCGTTACTAATTAAATATTCTAAGCCTCGATGGACATATGCTTCCTAGAATTGCAGCATATGCACATCATCACAAAATTACACATCATTTCCATACAACATACATCACTAAGTTCAACCACGACATACATAAAGTAAAGTTATTACAAAAGAGCCGACCGGTCAAATAGAACAATAAACAAGAATGACAGCGGAAGCAAAAGGTGCCATAAGATGGCTAGAACAAAAGTCGACCGGTTAGCCACACAACCCACAAGGCAACCGACCGGGCCGCCAAGCTAGACGCCTCTGAGGCTACCACAGCACAACTCACAGAAGTGAGGCCCCTCAAGCTCACCTTCTTCCTCTGCAACAAATACATTTAAGCAAGATAACTGAGTACACAAAGGTACTCGCAAGACTAACGTGTGGAATAGCAGACCTGTTCATAAACTACATGCAAGCTTATTTAGGTGGAGGTTGTATGTCTCATTTTGCACAAAGCCAACTTTATTTGCAATAATGTAATACATTTAAAAGCAAGTTTGCAAATCTGTTTTGTTGTCAAAATAACAGCGAAATAAAGATACATACAAGTAACCACCTGGAAGTGACTATCCCAATAGCCACCACAACATAGCACGAATCCCAATTTCGTACCACCCATCAAGTTTTAATTAAAAGGTTGTAGTCTAACTCTTGAAAGACCTTGCCAAGCATGTCCATAACCTAGGACGAGGCTATTCGAATAGTTTTAACCCTGCAGGGGTGTACCAATGTACCCACACTTCAGACCGCCTTTAAGCCGCAAAGCACACTACCGAAGGTATGCTGGCACGGCTAAGTCCTACGAGACATTTCCAATCTTGTGCATTGGCTACGAGCCGCTCGTATGGATGGAAATCCATAGGCTTACATTGCAACCCGAAAGACAACAAATCCCATCACGGGTGAAGTCTTTCAGACACTACAATGCTCCCAACACCATCCCTCCTGCGACTCCCTGCGACCCAGAGCCAATACACGCCAAAGTACTAAGTCAAGAGAGGTCACATACCCTCTAGTGTGGTTAGCACGCTAAAAATGCTTGGTTTAGTGTAACAAGATGTTCGGTCCTTGTTGACCCGGGCACCATTCCAGTCACACCCAAAATCACACCATCTTACCATTGTGCCCAAGTCTAAAACATTTTGTTTTCAGTTTTTAATTTTCATAAGTAGACATGGCACAAGGCTGAAATCATAATTCATAATAAGTTTTATGTGATCAAGGTTATCGACAAGTCGATAACCGCCCATTTCTACCGAAACTAAGCATGGCTAAGTAATTAATTCGCAAACTATTAAGTGACAAGAGCTCATCCACGAACTCTAAATCATAGCAATAACCTAGGCTCACGGTAGTAGAGGATAATCATTTGCTAAGGAAATGCATCTACTAGGCCAACTAACGACAATAGTTTAACACAAAGTAGCAATGCATACATAGAAGTTGTAATCAACATAAATACTTAAAATATTGGGATTAACATGATCAAACTGCTTGCCTTGCTGGGATTGGTCTTGCTGCAGAGGGGAGTGCTCAGGTTCAAAGTTATCTTCGGAACCTAACGCGAAAAGGCGATAAAAATCGATAAGAACGAAGAACACCAAAAAGAACTCAACAGCAAAGAACAACCAAAACCCATGAAATTTCTATAGCAGGCTGATTTTAGACAATTTTAGAAACAATAATCACTTCATTTGGACTTAGCATGAAAAGGTTATGGCTAATCTAAGTTCTCTCAGCCTGAAAAATCATAATTAAATTAATTTCGGTTACTGTTCATGACAAAAATTTCTAGAATGATCTGGAACTTCAAATTTTTATGGTAGGTAGATATGGTTATCCTAACAACAGCAAAACTGAGTTTGCACAATTTGGAGTTGAAATGAATTAGTTATGATTTTTCTAAGTTCTAAAACTAGTGAATCATTAATTTCAGTGGCAAGGATCATATGAAAACTTATTCTATATTACAGTACATTCCTAGTGGGTTTTAACAAAACTTAGTTTGCTTAGTTTGGTATTACAGAGAATAAATTATGCATTTTACAAATTTTCAAAGAATTTCTAGACATCATTATTCACTAAACAAGATCACATAGTTAAAACCATTTTTTGCTACATAACAGTGCCTAAATTCATTCTCAGATTAAAGTTCATACTATAACAAAGCTACAGCAACTGGAATCATTCAAAAAAGAGTTAAAATGACAAAGTTATGCACTTTTGAAATTTGAAACATCAAAAGACTTAGAAAATGCGAGCTCTAGGGAGGTCCAAATGAACTGAAAGACAAAGGAGATGTTGTGGGCCGTTGATTTTGCATCGCAGGGCCACAGTCCTCGAAGCACAGCGCACAAAAGACCTCCTCCCGCTCTGGGGAGGTCTGGACCGTTGAGATCTGATCCAACGGCCACGACCAGTGCATGCACAGCGCACGCAAAAGAGGTCCTTGCGCCTAACAGAGGTCGTGACCGTCAGATCAAGATCTGGCGGTCCCGAGCACTAGGGGAGGTCCTAAGGCTAATCCTACGGAGGGAGGTCGGGACGGCTAAGATCTCACGGAGGAGGTCTTCAACGGTCTAGATCTCCAGAGGGAGGTCTTTAACGGTCACGATCAAGCGAGGGAGGTCCAGGGCGGTTAAGATCAAGCGAGGGAGGTCCTGAACGGCTGGGATTTACACGAGGAGGTCTTGGATGGCCAAGATCTACTCGGGGAGGTCCTACGCGACAGGGTTTTAACAGGACGAGATCTGGACGGCTCAGATTAGGCCTAGGGAGGTCCTGAACGGTCCAGATCGACGCGGAGGGAGGTCTTTTGCCAAGAGGACCTTGGAGGAGGTCCAAGGCTTTTCTTTTATAAAGGACCAGAGGTGGTCTTTTACAAAGAGGACCCTAAGGGTGGTCTTTACAAAATGACCACGGGGAGGTCTTTTTGGGCAGGAGTGGTCCTATCGGCCAGGATTTAACCAGGGTGGTCCTGGACAGCTAGGATCAAAACAAAAGGGGAGGTCCTGGCGCTAGGTTTTAACAGAGATGGATCCTACGACCAAGAGCTAATATGAGGAGGTCTTCAACGGCCAAGATTAACTCTAGGAGGTCCTAAGACTTAGAGTTTTCACAGATAACGCTCTACGGCACAGATCTGATCCTGGGGTGCTCTTTAAACGGCTACGATTACCCTAGGAGGTCGGGGCATAGAGGGCACGCGCGCACTGCCGGCAACACAGCAATAAAGGACTACCTCGGGCAACCTTTAATACCAATCATTGGGCTACAGGGCCTGTCCGAAAATGACACGACCAAACACCCAGGTCAAAGAGGAGCTCACCGCCGGCGACGTGGACCACGCCGGCGGGAACCAAGGGCACCACTAAGCTCATAAAAGCACCGCGGACCTACTCGGCTAATTCTCAACGGCGGCGACGACTCAGAACGCCGGCGAGCCGGAGAGGGTGGTAATTAGGTTTTCGGCAAAACCGACAACACTAAAAGGCTTGCTACGCTCTAATCTAGCTAAACCTTGAGCTCTAAAGGACTAAAGAGGACTCACCAGGGCCAAGGTGAGGTCCAGAGGAGCTCGGAGGAGAGGTTGATGCCGAAGGAGGTGCTTCGGTGACCAAGCTCGCCGGAGACGAAGAAGAAAGCAGGGACGGCCTTGAAGAACAGGTCCCCACAATAACTTCCCCTGAAACCAATCGATTTGGTTAAGAAAAGATGCCCGAGGTGGAATAATTCAACAAGTTGGAAACCAAGTTGGCAATTAAACCGCAGGAGCTCGGGTGATCTTGAAGAACTTCAAAAACCGACAATGGTGTGTTCTTGAAGTTTGGTGGAGGGAGAGAAAGACTAAAGGAGACAGGGAGGAGCTCGGGGTCTTATGTAGACAAAAGAGCAAAGCCATGGCGAGCAAGCTTCGGTGCACACACCTGCCATGGACTTGCTAGATGTGACAGAGCCGGTAGGGGCCGACTTCTTTTAGGGCAAAAGGTCTGACACATTAAATGTGTGGCAGAAAGAGACGTTGGGAAGGACCAAAAAGTGACAGGCCACTGCTCCCAACCGCTCTGACACTGACACCGGCACAGGGGCTCGAAAACCATGATGACCAAACCTCGGGGAGGTCGTGGAGAAGAAAAACAGGGCTGAGGGAGGTCCTGGACGTCCCTGATGCACTTGGCGAGGTCCTTGGACGTCCTTGAGGACCCCAGTTTATTTGGTTTGTAATGCTTAACCAACCACCTGGCCCTAGCATCACAAATCAAATAAACTGATCCTCGAGATATGTATACTTCCCAGAAAGCAGTATACACACCCCGGTACAAAATTAGACATCAACTCCATTCCACACATAGAGTCCAAACACAACACTACCAAACGGAAGATAAACAAAAAGTATAGGTTATTACAGACACCGGCCGACCGGCCCAAAAGATACACAAATAACAACAGAAAGACAGCGGAAGCAAAAGTGCCATAAGATGGCTATAAACAAAGCCAATCAGTGTGCCTTCAACCCACAAGGCATCTGACCGGACCGCCAAGTCTAGTCGTCACCCACGAAGCGACAGCACAGCTCACAGAAGTGAGGCCCCTGAGGCTCACCTGCTTCCTCTGCAACAAAAACATTAAGCAAAGCACCTGAGTACAAAGATTGTCTTTGTACCCGCAAGACTGACGTGTAAACTAGCGCACTGCTCATATGCTACATGCAAAGCTTATTTGGTGGAAGTCATATGTTTCATTTGCATAAAGCCAACTTTATTTGCAATAATGTAATGTAATTTAAAGGCAAGTTTGCAATTCATTTTCTTGTTGAAATAATCTGAAATAAAGATAGGTACAAGCAACCACCTAGAAGTGACTATCCCAATAGTCACCACCACATAGCACGAATCCCAGTTCGTACCACCTACAAGTTTTAATTTTAAAAGGTTGTAGTCTAACTCTCGATAAGCTTACCCAAGCGTGTCCATCACCTAGGACGAGGCTATTCGAATAGTTTTAAACCTGCAGGTGTACCACTGCACCCACACCTCGGATCGCCTTTAAGCCAAGCACACTTCCGAAGGTATGCCACATGACTAAGTCCTACGAGATCTGTTTCCAATATTGTGTATCAACACCGAGCCGCTCGTATGGATAGAAACCCATACGCTTACATGGTAAAGCCGAAAGACAACTACCCACTCGGGATAAAGCTTTTGGACAACTACCATGCTCCCACCTCCATCCTCCCGCGACCTCCTGCGACCGGGACCAATACACGCCAAAGTACTAGGTCAAGAGAGGTCCCATACCCTCTAGTGTGGTTAGCACGCCGAAATGCTGGATAATGAAACTCACAAGATGTTCGGTCCTTAATTGACCGGGCACCTTTCGATCACACCCAACAGATCACACCAATCTTACCATTGTGCCCGTCTAAATCATTTTTGTTTTTGGTTTTAGTTTTGCAAGTAAGCATAGCAAAATGTCAAACATAAAGTTGTAGTAAATTTTGTGTGATCAAGGTTACCGACTAAAGTCGATAACCGCCAGCTTCTACCGATAGCTAAGCATGTCTAAGCAAGTTGAAATCGTATCTACTAAGTGACAAGAGATCATCCAAATGACCTCTAATCACAGCAAATAACCTAGGCTCAGGTAGTAGAGATCAATATTTTGGCTACAGGATATGCAGCTACGGATTTAACTAATCAATTTAACACAAATTAAGCAATGCATACATACAGCTGAAACAAAATATTAATCTTTAAAATACTGGGATTAAACATGATCAAACTGCTTGCCTGGCTGCTGTTGCTCAATATGTTGCGGAGGATCGTTCTCAGGGTTGCCGCAAATATCGAAGCCTAACGATCGAACAACAGCAAATAAGAACGAATAACACCGACAAAACTCAAACATACAACAACATCAAATCATGCCAAAACTCACACAACAGCCTAAACAAGATATAACAAAATTTTACAAACAGGGAACAAATCATTTTAAGTTATTAGCAATTTTCTATGAATTTTCTAAGCTAAAAACACAACAAGTTACTAATTAATCACTTAACAAATTTTCATGAACAGAACCAGTGTATAAAACCTATCCTAATAGTTAGTATACTGAAAATGAAATTCTACAGAATTGGGTTCGTTTAATTCGGACAATTATTGGAAAAGATATGCATTTTCTAATTTAGAAGATACATAAGACACCATTTTATTAGTTAACAGATTTTTGCTATAGAGGCATGGATGAAACTAATTTTAGTAAATAATACATTTAAAATGAAAATTAACAGCACTGGTTTCATGCAATTTGGACAAAAATTGAATTAGTTATACATTTTACAAGTTTGATTGAATTAACAGCTCAACAGAAAACATAAACCAGAAATACTAAAGCAATGAATACTTTTTCTACCGCAACAAGAAGCCCCAACCATCGACAATGGTTCCCATGCAACGCGGACCAGACAACAGCACTCGCTTAAAGTGACGCCGGCGGCGTATTCAAAGAATACATCTTCGCTTACTAAGGTGCAAACCTAAAACACTCTCACAGAAGCACGCTTCCCATCGAGAAAACGATTACGAGCTACACAACCCTAATCGACAAAGATGGGCCCACATGGCGTTGACTCGAGAATAAATAACGGGCTGGATTAAAGGATTTCTAAACGCGATTAACCTACGAGGCCCACAAATCGCTGACTCAAAGAAGACATGATTAAAGATAAACTAATCTTCACCGGCGGTTCACCGCGAGCACGGCACGCGATGGCGCGGCGCGCAGTGATCTCGCAAACCAATGAGTTTCAAGACGAGTGAGTGGTACCTTAAGGTTCGCAAAGATCTCACGAACCCGGTGACGGTGACGCGAGCCCGATGGTCGACGGAGATGAGCTCACGACGGCCGGAGGCGGAGAAGAAAGTGCGGTCCACGCGGAGAAGGCGATACGGGCTTCTAGAAGACTCCGGAAGGTGTGCTTAAGCTTCGCCTCAACACCAGGAGCAAGAAGCACACGATAACGCCGACGAAGAAAGCCCGAGGTGACCGGAATTTCCACGGCGCGAAAACCGAGCTTGAGAAGAATTGGTCGCACGCCCGCAACGATGCACAAAAGGCAGAAACAAGCCCACCGTTAGACTCAGTGCATCAATGCGATCCTAAGGGACTAGGTGGCGGAGCTGGAAACTCACCAGGTCGCAAACGAGCTCACGGGATCGAGATCGCCGGAGGCGGAGACGACGGCGGCTCGGATGATTCACTGGTGCTACGAGCTCGGAACGGGCAAAATGGATGCGGCGAGGAGAGTGGATCACAGCGGTGCGGTCGCGGGCTCGAGGGCGGCGCTAACACGGCGGCATTGCTCTCGGGTTCTTCTCCGGCCGGAAAGGAAATTTGGGCGGAGAAAACACAAGAATGGACGCGAAGGGTAGTGGATGGGCTCAGTGGGTAGATGAGATCCCGGCGATGCTTCACGGGCTGACACGAGGACAAAAAGGTGGCGGCGACGAGGACGTGGCAAGCATGCGCGCGCGCCGTGAGCTCCGGTGAGGTGCGGAGAAGACGAGGTTGATGCTGACAGGTGGGACCCACATGTCAGCGACAGGAGCAAAGCGGTGCGAACCGGAGGTTTGATTTGATCAGGATCGCACCGACCGTTGGATCTAAAACGGACGGCTGAGATCGATGTATGCATTCGGACAGGTCGGTTGCGCACGCGACGTGGATCGTTCGATTTGCATCGGACGGTCACGATCGATTGGTCTCGCGCGCGGTGCAGCTAGTTGACGCGACCGAGTCAATTGGCGCGGTCGGATTTGAGTCGGGCTCGGGTTCGAGCCCGACAAACAGTGTTTTCTGATTTTTGATTTTAAAAGCTGAGAGAGTTTAGGGAATTTTTAGAGATAGATCCCGAGCTCCAAAAATTCCGAAATTTTTATGGTAGCTACTTGAGAGAGAGATCAACATTGCATAAATTTTCCGGAACTTTTTATGCACTGAAAAATTCTGCAGAAAATTCACAAGCACGCTGACCTAGGGTTTGACCAGGTTTCCAACTAGTTTGACTTGGCCATTTGAAATAGCAAATAAAATCTAAAAATTGTGAAATAATTCAGGGAGGTAGATAGGATGATCAAGATGATAGGAAAAATAATTTCAGAGGATGATCACAAGTTTGAAGGCTAAGAATTTGCTGACAACAATTTCCATTCACAAGAATTTAATTCTAGAAAATGGAAATTGCTAGGGAAGAATGTAGGAACTTTCAAATGATTTGAAGAGACAACAAAAGTTTTTATTCCTCCTCAAAATTTTACATTTGAAATACAAACCCTAAGTTAGGGCTGTTACAAATCTCCCCCCCTTACAGAATCTCGCCCAGATTACGATCACCGGGAGAAGAAGGATGGGTAATCTGCTCAAGACGGTCTTCCCGCTCCCAAGTGGCTTCATCCTCGGAGTGGTTCACCACTGAACTTTAAGGAACTTGATCGCACGGTTCCTTGTTCTGCTCACTTCTTCGAGAATGCAAACAGACGCTCATGATAAGATAGATCTTCCTGCACATCGATATTTTCCAATGGGGTTTCCTCCACAGAACACGAAGGCACTTCTTTAATTGTGACACATGGAAAACATCATGCACCCTTCGAGTGTAATCGCAACTCCAACTTGTATGCAACAGCTCCACTCTCTTGATGATGCGATATGGCCCGACATATCGAGGAGCCGCTTGCCCTTGACAAACGACGATGTCCTTCAGAGGCGAGACTTTGAGATACACAAAGTCATTGGGCCGAAACTCACCACGGCGACGCCGACCGCATAGCTCTTACGCTCGATCGAGCTACGCGCAAGTGCTCACGAATCAAATGCACTTGACTTTCGGCCTCATTGATGGAATCTGGACCAAAGAACTGCCTTTCACCAGTTTCTGACCAGTTCAACGGTGTTCTGCATCGCCTCCCATACAATGCCTCGAACGGTGCCATGCCGAGACTAGCCTGGAAGCTGTTGTTGTAAGAGAACTCGGCAAGCGGCAAACTCTTCTCCCAATTCTTTCCATAGGAAAGGACACAAGCACGGAGCATATCTTCAAGCACCTGATTGACGCGCTCCGTCTGACCGTCGGTCTGAGGATGATAGGCTGAGCTGAAAGTAAGACGGGTACCCATGGCCTCCTGTAGATCAAAGCAAAGTCGGGAAGTGAAAAGAGAACCACGATCTGACACCATCGTTCGTGGCACACCATGCAAACTCACAATGCGGGATATGTAGAGGTCTGCCAATTTACTGACGCTGAGGGCGGTACATACCGCGTAAATGTGCTACTTTCGTCAATCATCAATAACCACCCGGATAGCATCCTTCCTCAAGAAGTGCAGGCGGACGGTGATAAAATCCATGCCTACGTAATCCCACTTCCATTCGTATAGGCAAGGGTCAAGAAGACTGCTGACGCCGATGCTCGGCCTTGACACGACAACATATGTCACATCCGCAACGAACCCGCAATCTCGCGTTTCATGCGAGTCCACCGTAATCTCGACGCAGATCTTGGTACATTTTAGTGGCCCCGGATGGATGGACAAAGGTGAATCATGGGCCTCTGAAGAATCAAATCCCGCAACTCGGGACCTTTGGGACCACAAGACGCCCCAAACCACACAACACCGTGCTCATCTTACGTGAAACACTTGGCTGATCCATCCTGATATCCCGCTGATTTTACCCACACCATCATCGATTGTCGTCTCGACTTGATTTGATCCACCAAGGTTGGTTGCACAATCAAGGCAGCAAGGGAACCATGCTCAACCAAACCCAAGTTGAGACGCTGAAATTCTGCAAGAAGTGCCGGTTGCTGCTCTTGGATCATCAGAGTATTACAATACACCTTTCGGCTAAGTGCGTCGGCAACCACGTTGGCCTTGCCGGGATGGTACTGAATACTCATGTCATAATCTTTGATCAATTCCAACCATCTCCTCTGCCTGAGGTTCAGATCTGGCTGAGTGAACAAGTATTTCAAGCTCTTGTGATCGGAATACACCTCACAGCGGTTACCGATCAGATAATGCCGCCAAATCTTGAGTGCATGAACCACAGCAGCAAGCTCTAAATCATGGGTGGGATAGTTGAGCTCATGAGGCCTCAGCTGCCTAGATGCATAGGCAACTGCCTTGCCTTCCTGCATAAGAACACACCCAAGTCCCTGACGAGAGGCATCGCAATAAATATCGAAGCTCTTGTGGACATCAGGAAGAGTGAGGATCAATGAAGTCAACCGCTGTTTGAGCTCCTGAAAGCTCTCATCGCAAGCAAGAGGACCACACAAACTTCTTATCCTTCTTGAGCAATTCAGCATCGGCTTTGCGATCTTGGAGAAGTTCTCGATAAAGCGGCGGTAGTAGCCCGCTAAACCAAGAAAACTCCGCACATCGTTGGATCGACGGCCGGCCCCAAGATAGAACATCGCTGACCTTGCTGGGATCCACAGCTATGCCTCCAGCTGAAAGAACGTGGCCCAAGAATGCCACTTCCTTCAACCAGAACTCACATTTGCTGAACTTTGCATAAAGCTGATGCTCCCGCAATTTGCCCAAAACAATCTTCAGATGCTCAGCATGCTCTGCTTCAGTCTTGGAATAGATAAGAATATCGTCAATGAAGACCACCACAAATTTATCCAAAAACTCCATGAATACTGAATTCATAAGGTTCATGAACAACGCTGGAGCATTGGTTAAACCGAAAGACATGACGGTGTACTCGTACAGACCATAACGAGTAGTGAAAGCCGTCTCGAATATCCTCACTACGATCCGACTTGATGATAGCCCGATCTCGATCAATCTTGGAGAACACCGAGCTCCGCATAACTGGTCAAAAGATCATCAATGCGGGCGAGGATATTTGTTCTTCACCGCTACTTCATTGAGAGGACGGTAATCAACACACATGCGCAAAGTCTTGTCCTTCTTCTTCACAAAGATCACCTGACAACCCCAAGGAGATGAACGGGACGGATGAAACCCTTCGCTTGGAGCTCACCAAGCCGCTTCTTCAATTCTTCTAGCTCATTGGGAGGCATTCGATCGGCGCCTTCAAATCGGGCGACAGGGCAGCAACTCGATGACAAACTCAGTCTCGAACCGAGGCATCCTGCAAATCTTCGGAAAGACATCCTCAAAGTCGATACTATGGGGACATCCACGAATGCAAGGTCGGCTTCGCTTCTAATGCACAAAGATGCGGACCACGGCTGCGCGAAACCCGACCGCTCGCTGAAGGGTGGTAAGGTAGACAATCTTCCCGGCACAATCGATTTGCCCCAAGTGTTGGGACAACCAATCCATGCCAAGAATCACATCCGGACTTCTTTGAACCGAGCGAATAAGGTCCGCCAAAAATCCCACTCCTTTGACTATGATAGGAACATCCCGACATCAGAATCACCCTCATTTCCGACCGGAGAGCGGATGAGCAAAGGAACTCCCAAAGGAACACAAGAAAGACCACTAGCAGCAGCAAATGATCTTGAAATAAAAGAATGCGATGCTCCGTAATCAAATAATACCGCAGCAGGGCGAGAATTAACGAAGTGTACCCATCACGACATCCGCGCCCCGAGCCTCCTCACCGAAAGGTGGTTGACTCGACCACGCCGCACTCGGTCTTCGAACAATCTTCCGTCGCGGTGACCACTCCTCGCCCGTCCTCCATTAGGACGAGGCTACCGCAACACTCGAGGCGTGCATTCGCATAATGGCCCTTGTTGTGGCAAAAAAACAAGTGACCTCGGCCGCCGGATTGCGAGGCCGCTCTGTCTTGGATCGCAGCGCACGTGGTGGCTCACGCCTGCGCGTGGGCGAGGAGCCGGTGCGATGGCCTCGGTGCGGTGGAGCAAAAGAACGGGCCATCGGTGCCGCCCACCGAGGACGCACGAGGTGGTGTGAGTAGACCGATGCGCCTCCCATTTGCGCTATGGACTCGCCAGCGCCTTCGCCTTATGCTCGCAACGATGGCCTTATCTACCAAGGCACGAAAGTCCGAGAAGTCCACAATAGATAGCTTGTCCCGCAGCTCCTCGCACAAGCCATCCATAAACTTCTCTGCTAGCCTCATCCGAGGCCACCTCTCCCGAGCATAACGAGCGGATGATTAAACTCGCATAAGTACTCCGTCACGATTTGCGCCTTGCTTGAGCGCGAGGAATTCTCTCTTCTTGACTTCATCGTGCCATCCGGGATGTGGGCCCGACGAAAGGTCGACTGAACTCCTCCCACGCGACCACATGGCCCGCGGCCGCATGGCGAGATAGTTCTCCCACCATGAGAGTGCCGCGCCTCAAGCCGGTGGGGCGCGGTGTGCCTTGTCTGCGCTGCATCAGCTATGTTGAGCTTCCGCTCAACCATGCGCGACCAATCATCCGCATCGAGAGGTCCTCGGAGCGGAGAAAGTCGGCGGCGTGTACGGAGGAACTCGCAAGTCCCCGCGAGTCCGTGGCCGCCACCACCGGCAGAGTGGAGGTATTCCTAGCAATAACCTCCGTGATGCGCGTCGGTCCATGCGGTTTCGCTCGATCCGAGCGAGCACCTCACCATGGTCTGAGGAGGGGAAGCTCCTCATCATGACCACTGCTGACCGCCACGCGCTCTCCGGCCATCCTGTTTTACTAAGACAAGTTAGCAACAAATTTAAGAGCAAGAAAGCCCAAAATTCATGAAAGCAATCCAAAACAAACACAAGGCGATAAAGTTCGACCAAAAAAATCGGACACATAACTACTCCTTTACATCTTACCCTATTATCCCCACAAGTTTTAGTTGGATTAAACTTCATGGTTCTCCCCAAACTAATTCGACCAGTAGTAACTATCTTTTGAAAGGTGAAGAGAGAAACCAAGTTTCAAAACTTAAATCGAGTAAGATGAGAGTAGAAAGCTAAGATAGGTAAGGAATAAAATCGAGAATCGCCTAGGTTTTCATAAACCTTTTATAATTTGAAAATAAGACTTTCAAAATATCCTAAGGACGACTATGCTTGGGTTACTACGGTCAGAATGGCTCTGATACCAACTTTGTGAGGACCCCAGTTTATTTGGTTTGTAATGCTTAACCAACCACCTGGCCCTAGCATCACAAATCAAATAAACTGATCCTCGAGATATGTATACTTCCCAGAAAGCAGTATACACACCCCGGTACAAAATTAGACATCAACTCCATTCCACACATAGAGTCCAAACACAACACTACCAAACGGAAGATAAACAAAAAGTATAGGTTATTACAGACACCGGCCGACCGGCCCAAAAGATACACAAATAACAACAGAAAAGACAATGAAGCAAAAGTGCCATAAGATTGCTATAAACAAAGCCAATCGGTGTGCCTTCAACCCACAAGGCATCCGACCGACCGCCAAGTCTAGTCGTCACCCACGGCGACAAAGACCTGACTCACGTAAGTGAGGCCCCGAGGCTCACCTCGCTTCCTCTGCAACAAAAACATTAAGCAAAGCACACAGTACAAAGATTGTCTTTGTACCCGCAAGACCGACGTGTAAACTAGCGCACTGCTCATATGCTACATGCGAGCTTATTTGGTGGAAGTCATATGTTTCATTTGCATAAAGCCAACTTTATTTGCAATAATGTAATGTAATTTAAAGGCAAGTTTGCAATTCATTTTACTTGTTGAAATAATCATAAATAAAGATAGGTACAAGCAACCACCTAGAAGTGACTATCCCAATAGTCACCACCACATAGCACTAATCCCAGTTCGTACCACCTACAAGTTTTAATTTTAAAAGGTTGTAGTCTAACTCTCGATAAGCTTACCCAAGCGTGTCCATCACCTAGGGCGAGGCTATTCGAATAGTTTTTAAACCTGCGCAGGTGTACCATCTGCACCCACACCTCGCATCGCCTTTAAGCCAAGCACACTTCAAGGTATGCCGCACACTAAGTCCTACGAGATCGTTTCCAATATTGTGTATCAACACCGAGCCGCTCGTATGGATAGAAACCCATACGCTTACATGGTAAAGCCGAAAGACAACTACCCACTCGGGATAAAGCTTTTCTGACAACTACCATGCTCCCACCTCCATCCTCCCGCGACCTCCTGCGACCGGGACCAATACACGCCAAAGTACTAGGTCAAGAGAGGTCCCATACCTCTAGTGTGGTTAGCACGCGAAATGCTGGATAATGTAAACTCACAAGATGTTCGGTCCTTAATTGACCGGGCACCTTTCCATCCACACCCAACAGATCACACCAATCTTACCATTGTGCCCGCCTCTAAATCATTTTTGTTTTTGGTTTTAGTTTTGCAAGTAAGCATAGCAAAATGTCAAACATAAAGTTGTAGTAAATTTTGTGTGATCAAGGTTACCAACTAAAGTCGATAACCGCCAGCTTCTACCGATAGCTAAGCATGTCTAAGCAAGTTGAAATCGTATCTACTAAGTGACAAGAGATCATCCAACACCTCTAATCACAAAGAATAACCTAGGCTCGGTAGTAGAGATCAATATTTTGGCTACAGGATATGCAACTACGGATTTAACTAATCAATTTAACACAAATTAAGCAATGCATACATACAAATGAAACAAAATATTAATCTTTAAAATACCGGGATTAAACATGATCAAATCGCTTGCTCGGCTCTTTGTTGCTCAATATGTCATGGAGGATCGTCCTCGGGGTTGCCGCAAATATCGAAGCCTAACGATCGAACAACGAGAAATAAGAACGAATAACACCGACAAAACTCAAACATACAACAACATCAAATCATGCCAAAACTCACACAACAGCCTAAACAAGATATAACAAAATTTTACAAACAGGGAACAAATCATTTTAAGTTATTAGCAATTTTCTATGAATTTTCTAAGCTAAAAACACAACAAGTTACTAATTAATCACTTAACAAATTTTCATGAACAGAACCAGTGTATAAAACCTATCCTAATAGTTAGTATACTGAAAATGAAATTCTACTGATTGGGTTCGTTTAATTCGGACAATTATTGGAAAAGATATGCATTTTCTAATTTAGAAGATACATAAGACACCATTTTATTAGTTAACAGATTTTTGCTATAGAGGCATGGATGAAACTAATTTTAGTAAATAATACATTTAAAATGAAAATTAATAAAGACTGGTTTCATGCAATTTGGACAAAAATTGAATTAGTTATACATTTTACAAGTTTGATTGAATTAATACTCAACGAAAACATAAACCGTAAATACTAAAGCAATGAATACTTTTTCTACCGCCATCAAGAAGCCCCACCATCGACAATGGCCGCATGTAACGACCCGACAACAAGCGCACGCCTAAAGTGACGCTGGCGTATTCAAAGAATACGTCTTCGGCTTACTAAGGTGCAAACCTAAAACACTCTCACAGAGAAGTACGCTTCCCATCAGAGAAAACGCATTACCAGAGCTACACAACCCTAACTGACAGCATGGGCCCACATGGCAGTGACTCAGAGAATAAATAACGGGCTGGATTAAAGGATTTCTAAACGCGATTAACCTACGAGGGCCCACAAATCAGTGACTCAAAGAAGACATGATTAAAGATAAACTAATCTTCACCGGCGGTTCACCGGCGAGCACGGGCACGGTGGCGCGGCCGCGCAGGTGATCTCGCAAACCAATGAGTTTCAAGACGAGTGAGTGGTACCTTAAGGTTCGCAAAGATCTCACGAACCCGGTGACGGTGACGCGGAGCCCGATGGTCGACGGAGATGAGCTCACGACGGCCGGAGGCGGAGAAGAAAGTGCGGTCCACGCGGAGAAGGCGATACGGGCTTCTAGAAGACTCCGGAAGGTGTGCTTAAGCTTCGCCTCAACACCAGGAGCAAGAAGCACACGATAACGCCGACGAAGAAAGCCCGAGGTGACCGGAATTTCCACGGCGAAACCGAGCTTGAGAAGAATTGGTCGCACGCCCGCAACGATGCACAAAAGGCGTAAACAAGCCCACCGTTAGACTCGGTGCATCAATGCGATCCTAAGGGACTAGGTGGCGGGCCGAAACTCACCAGTCGCAAACGAGCTCACGGATCGAGATCGCCGAGGCGGAGACGACGGCGGCTCGGATGATTCAACGGGTGCTACGAGCTCGAACGTGCAAAATGGATGCGGCGAGAGAGTGGATCACGGCGGTGCGATCGCGGGCTCGAGGCGGCGCTAACACGGCGGCATTGCTCGGGTTCTTCTCCGCCGGAAAGGAAATTTGGGCGGAGAAAACACAAGAATGGACGCGAAGGGTAGTGGATGGGCTCGGTGGGTAGATGAGATCCGGCGATGCTTCACGGCCGACACGAGGACAAAAAGGTGGCGGCGACGAGGACGTGGCAAGCATGCGCGCCGCGGCGTGAGCTCCGGTGAGTCGCGGAGAAGACGAGGTTGATGCCGACAGGTGGGACCCACATGTCGGCGACAGGAGCAAAGCGGTGCGAACCGGAGGTTTGATTTGATCAGGATCGCACCGACCGTTGGATCTAAAACGGATGGCTGAGATCGATGTATGCATTCGGACAGGTCGGTTGCGCACGCGACGTGGATCGTTCGATTTGCATCGGACGGTCACGATCGATTGGTCTCGCGCGCGGTGCAGCTAGTTGACGCGACCGAGTCAATTGGCGCGGTCGGATTTGAGTCGGGCTCGGGTTCGAGCCCGACAAACAGTGTTTTCTGATTTTTGATTTTAAAAGCTGAGAGAGTTTAGGGAATTTTTAGAGATAGATCCCGAGCTCCAAAAATTCCGAAATTTTTATGGTAGCTACTTGAGACAGAGATCAACATTGCATAAATTTTCCAGAACTTTTTATGCACTGAAAAATTCTGCAGAAAATTCACAAGCACGCTGACCTAGGGTTTGACCAGGTTTCCAACTAGTTTGACTTGGCCATTTGAAATAGCAAATAAAATCTAAAAATTGTGAAATAATTCAGGGAGGTAGATAGGATGATCAAGATGATAGGAAAAATAATTTCAGAGGATGATCACAAGTTTGAAGGCTAAGAATTTGCTGACAACAATTTCCATTCACAAGAATTTAATTCTAGAAAATGGAAATTGCTAGGGAAGAATGTAGGAACTTTCAAATGATTTGAAGAGACAACAAAAGTTTTTATTCCTCCTCAAAATTTTACATTTGAAATACAAACCCTAAGTTAGGGCTGTTACAATCCAACGGCCCAGCACGCGCGCGCACGAGAAGGTCTAGACGGCGCTGGCGACTCGACTTAGCCGAGTCATTTGACTGGGTCGGACTCGGGTCTGACTCGAGCCCGAGTCTGACTCAGGCCTAATTTTGGGTTTCAAACCAATCTGAAGTTTGGGGATTTATTTGAGGTAGCAAACTCACTCCAAAAATTATGAAATTTTTACAGGAGCTTGCTAGCTGAGTTATTGACCTTGTATAAAATTTCCAGAGGTTTTTTTGCTATAAATTTTCCTCCAAAAATTTCACAAGGTGCTGGTCCCCAGTTTGACCAGAATTTGAGTAGGTTTGACTGACCTCCAAAAGTATTCAAACAATTTCTAAAAATTATGAAATTTTTCAGAGGGGTCACATACCAACCCAAGAATTTAGGAAAAATATTTCCAGGAGATTATCACAAGATGGAACAAGAATGTTTTTGAAGGATCAAGATTTCGATCAAAGACTTCTGACTATGTATTTCCATAACTCTTGTACAATAATTGTTTAGTACATACAGGAAATACATGATGTAAGAAAAAATTTTAATTTCTACTCATTTTCTTACATTTGAAACACAAGCCTAAAATTGGGATGTTACAGAGGTATTGCCAGCAGTTTAAACTCCTGTCTTGGGTGCAGGTGGAAGGTGCTTCTTAGGGCACTTATTGGCGAAATGCCCCTTCTCCTGGTAGTGATAGCAGGTAACTTCTGATGTGTATTTCTGAACCTGGCCTCCTGTAGATGAGTTGCGGAACTCCTGACGGGGTCCTGAGTTAGGCATCCTTGAAGAGGAAGAAGACTGAAATCTGTCGCGCTGTAGTGGCTGAGCTGAAATAGTGCGGGGCTTCGGGAGACCTCCCGAATTTTATTTCTGAGTTGCCATCCTCCGCTTGCGGTTCTCCATCTCCTGATGTTTGCCCTCCTGGCGAATAGCTTTGTTCACCAACTGTTGAAAGTCGGTGATGTCCTGAGAGATCAAACGGACGGAGAGTTCATCATTCATCCCTTCCAAGAATCGTTCCTGCTTCTGGGGCATAGCGAGCAAGCTGATTAAACTTGTGTAAATACTCGCTCACTACGCGGTTGCCTTGGTGAAGTGAGCGGAACTCCTTGTTCTTTAAGGTCATTATTTCAACAGGAATGTGAGCACTCCTGAGAGCTCGCACAAACTCAACCCGAGTAATGGACTGGTCATCGTCTTTGGTTAGACTATATTTGTCCCACCATTCAAAAGCTGGTCCTGAAAGCTGATGAGAGGCAAACAACACCCTCTCGCGGTCTGTGCACTGAGCAATATCTAGTTTCTTTCCAATGCCCCGAAGCCAATCATCGGTGTCCATAGGTTTTGTGCTGCTTGAGAAGGTTGGTGGATGCATCCTCATAAACTCAGACATGTTGGCCCTTTGAGGTGGTGGGTGTGGTGGAGGAGCATGAGATGCTACTGCTGCTACTTGAGCATTCTGGTTGTTGCTGAGGGACTGGGCTAACATATCAATCATATGTATCTGGTTAGCCATCATCTCGTGCCAATCAGGGGCTTCGCTTGGAAACGGTGGTGGCTGCTGAACTGGATTTCTTGGTAATCAACGTTCTCGTTTTTCTGTCCACTGGTGCTGCCGCTTCTGGTACGAGTAGTCACCATCTGTTAGAAGTTCAAGGACTTAGAAAGAGAGAAGGGGAAACTAAGGGGGACCTTTTTTTTTAACAACCCAAGAACCAAATAAACACAGGGCAAACATAGCAATTTTTCAAAATAAATTTCACTTTATTTATTTTATTAAACTATTGTGGCTGCCACAAAGGTATTAGCAGCTCACAATTTCACATTTAAAGGAAGTACTAAGGGCATAAACTATGGGGTTTCTGGGTGTAATCCGTTGAGTTGTTTGTGCTAGCTTGGCCTATCTTGTAGAGAGCCAGCTCCTCCTCTGCAGCCTTCAGCTTCTCTTCTGTGGCCTTCAATCTCTCTTGGACAAGATACAACTCATCCAAGGTGTTCCCGTAGGCATAGTCCATAGCCATAGCCAGGTCCCCCTGGTGTGTTATCTCGGGCGAGTCTTCATCTCTAGCTATGTGGAAAGCACTGCCCAACCGGGTCAAGATATGCATCGGGTAATAATGAAACCCGATGCCCTGAAAGCGATGATCATACGTGTAGCAGAGCCTCCGGACTACCTCCCTAGCTGCATCATGGATGCCGTCGGAGAAAGTGTCCCGATGCATTAGGGCGTCAAAGATATGAAACACCGTGTCATCCTCCAAGTTGGAGTAGAGGATCACCTCCACTCTCCAATGGTCTTGCCTTCCCACCTTGTACTTGTAACCTTGGTATGTAGGCCTCTAGTTGAAGTCTAGGTGCTGCATCATTTTCCACAGAACGGCAGCCCACTGTTCGGCAAAAACTCCATGGGAAATGGCGTTGGATTTTTCGGCCATCCACAAAATTTTGAGAAAGAGATGAGTTAGTAATCGTTTTTAAAAAATAAGGGTTGAGGAAGGACACCAAAAGACTCAAAATATTTTATATTTTTAGAAATAAGTCCTTAATAGTTCTAAGGCCACGACCTATAGTCGATATGGCTCTGATACCACTTTTATCGAACCTAGGAACGAAGGATCCCGAATTCTCTGTGTTTCACACACTAGTCCAGGAAAAGCTAGTGTGCACAGTCAAACAAAAATGATAGCAAATTCATATCACGCATTAAATTAACATAATTCAGAGTTTAATACAAAATGGGGCCTGAGGCCAAATAAAAGATACAGTGGAAAAGCATAAATAAGTGGTAGGCCACACAATCTGCCACATGCAATCATCTAGGGGCGCGCGGCCTGGTCCTCCAAGTCTTCACCGTCTGAATAGAAGTCTTCACCTGAATAAAGTTTATTCAGCAAGAGTGAACACAAACCACCGTGCTCGCAAGTTACACCCAAATAACAGAATATAGTACATGCACGGTAATACAAGTGAGGCTGATAGGGTTTATTTGCATAAAGCAGCATTTTCAAGTTTTAAATATCATTACTAAGTTCAAGGCAATTTTGACCTATAGTTAAAATCAAACTTTTATTTTGTTTCATCAATCTCAAGTGTAGGATAATGTAACACCCCAACTCAGCACGAGCCTGGAATGCAACTACCCTAAGCTGAAATACTAAATTTCGGCAGAACCTCCTTTGTATACGAGGATACTGGAGGTTCCACACAACAAAAACACACAAGTAAACATAAACTAGTCATGAAATCCAATTCTAAGATCTAAACATGAACCAACGATAATGAGCTAAGATAACAAATAACCATAAGACTTAAAGTTCTCATCTATGTCCTCATTGATCATAAAGGTACCATCCATGACTAAATTTATTTATTACAAACCAAAAGATGACAAAAGAGAATCATTATTTCTTATAGTAATGAGTCTAATGTGAAGTGCATTATTCGAGTAGTGCTCATCTACTCCCTCCCAAGTGAACTTCATCAACGATCACCTAGAAATAAACAAACAAAGCAAGAGTGAGTCCATGACTCAGCAAGTACAATGATTAAGAAAAACATTCATTCATTGAAGATCAAACATAACATCATTGGGTTCGACCATAACACGTTGGACTACTTATGAATACATGATATGAATGCTCAAATCAAGGAATGGACTGCACACACGCGTATACCGGTATAGCCAGTGAACACCCGTCGGTGATCACTCAAGCCCGCATCTTAACAAAAATGCGGGGATCCACTTCCCGTATGAAGAACGTTTCATACGGGTGTCCAACATTGCCCATATTGGAATTAATGGGTCTTATCCATCCATCTTGGAATTGATGGTGGTTCTCATCCACTCCCGTGGACGTCAAATGTCAATGAATGCATGCAACAGTTAAATGAAATATACCATAACATCACTTCTATTCATGAACTCAATGTATTGAACAAGGCATGAATAACTCATTTCACATGTCTCACAAGTTACCAAAACAACTCATGCTAATAACCACAATGCACAACATCCAAATAAACATGGTACTTGCCTTCGCATTGCGGCGTTATCCGCAACGAAGGCGCTCTTTTACAGTTTCACGCCTAAACCAACGAAATCACTTAATAAGTATACATGATACCCAGCTCAACTAGTCGGTGTTCTATTTTACTTCTATTAGAGTCAATTAAATCCTATATCGCATAGACTGAAAAACAGCGGAGTCTGTCCAATAAGAAAATCCTGGACAGCAACACGGGACTAACATAACTCACAGCCTGGAAGTCGAAAAATAGCAAACCCAATTTCTGTAGATTCTTAACTGGTCTAACTACAAAACTCTAGTTGACGCGACAAACCAATTTGGTCAAATTAATAGGCTAATAATTGTTTGAACATTCAGCACAGATTCAGCCTACCAAAATTCAGCAGAAATATTCAGTTGATCATAACTTCTGTGTTACAGCTCCGAATTGAGCGTTCTTTACCAATCTGAAAAGGTTATCGAATTACCTACAATAACCTAGTTGGGTGAACTTTCAGATTCTTCCAACTTCTCTATCATAATATAGAAAATATACAGACAGATTAATCACGTCAGGTTTCTGGCAGCGACTGTTAAAACAGACATATCTTTTGACCCATAACTCGGAATCAAGTAAACTCAGTGGCCATCTAAACCTGACAGGGATACTTCAATTTTCTAGGAGACACCAAGTTCAAAATCTGTGAATAACAATTTCTTAAACAATTTACAAATTGACTGCAGAATCTCGTCAGGATTCTGGACAGTCAAGACTAATTCTATCATAACTTTTGACTCGGACCTCGGATTTGAGTGAACTCGGCGGCCACTGAAACGTAAGAACAAGACCTAGATATCTCTAGGAGACCAAACCTTCAGATTCTGCCTAAAAATAACCGAAACATCCTCTACAACGTACTGGACAGAAACAGCTTCTAATTTCAGCAGGTCTGCTTAATCAAAAACGTATCCAAATCCCTTCTAACAACAATCAAACCACGAGGATCGGCATCGTTACCCCTTGCTGCAACCAGGGAGTAGGTGGAAGGATCCTTGGCGAAGAAGTTCTTCCTCCTTTTCTCCTCCTTGTTCCACAGCCCACGATCGCCGCCCCGCTTTCTTGCAAAGACCGGCAATGGAGGAAGATCAATGCCGCAGCGGGAAGACGACTTGAGGGGCACCACCATGAGAGAACACCAGGGAGGAGGAGATGCTGGGCGCAATGGGAGGAAGGCCAAAGGGTGGCGGCCAAGAAGGGAGGGGCGCCAAAAGGGGAGAAAACTAGGGTTTGGCATAGGGAGAAAAGGGTGGAGTCCCCTTGGCCGGCCACTTGGGGTCCAATTGGGCCTCTAGCCCAGCCCAAGTTGGCCGAAATTAGCAGATAACCCCTAAATCCAGAGACAATTCACTATTCCCATGGTTTCCTCTCCTAAAGATCAATTTTCATCTTCAAAGTTTAATCCAAGTATTACACTCTACCCCTTAACAGATTCGACCCGAATCTAAACAACTAGATGAACACAGAATGGAGAACTGCAAGTAGGAAACAAAGGGTTAACACATACCGAAGTGAAAAGGTCAGATATTGCTCGCGCATGCAGATTCTAACTCCTGTGGCTTCCTCTCGGATGGTGAGACCAAAGAACCTTGACATACTTCAATGTCTTGCTCCTCAAAACCCGCTCGACTCTTCCAAAATTTTCACCGGTCGGGACTCAAAAGTAAGGTCCCGCTCAATGGTTAAGGGCTCCATTGGAATTACATGCTCGTGGTCAAATAAGAACTTCCTCAACATGGACACATGAAACACATTATGAATCCTCTCATAGAATCGGGAAGATCCAAACGGTAAGCCAAATTTCCAACTCTCGCCACAATCGAAACGGTCCGATGTACCTTGGGCTAAGCTTCCTTTAGTACCGAACGCATTACGCCTTTGGTAGGCGATACTCTCGAAGGACCTCGTCACCCACATTGAACTCCAATTCTCGCCTCGACATCTGCGTAGCTTTTCCGCCGACTCGAGCAGCTAACAAGTTCCTTCTAACTCGCCACTCTAGCCACGCTTGTCTGTACCCATTCGGACCCAAACCGCCTCTCTCCCACCGCATCCCAACACAACGGAGATCTGCATTTCCGCCATAAAGGACTTCAAATGGTGCACTCGAATCTGGAGTGATAACTATTATTATAGGCGAACTCTGCCAAAGCCAGGTGATCTTCCCAACCACCCTTCCAGGATAAAACACAACACCTGAGCATATCTTCTAAGGTTTGAATTGTACGCTCAGACTGACCATCTGTCTGAGGGTGGAATGCAGTACTAAGACGGAGTTGCGTGCCCAAAGCACTCTGCAAACTCTCCCAAAACTTGGAAACAAATTTGGCATCTCGGTCGGAAACAATAGTCTTTGGCACCCCGTGCAACCGCATTATCTCTCGCACATAAAGTGGAGCCAAATCGCCGCATGAGGTGGTGGTTCGAATAGGAATGAAATGTGCGACTTATGAACCGATCCACTATCACCCATATAGCATCCTTCCTCGCTGAGTGCGAGGTAAACCAACCACAAAATCCATGGAGATGTCATCCCATGGCCACACCGAACCTCTAAAGGTTGCAACAATCCTGCACGGCCGCTTATGTTCAGCCTTAACTCATTGGCGGATCCCACACGAGGCCACATACGCGCAATATCGACTTTCATTCTCTTCCACGTAAATTCTTCTTCAAATCTTTGTACATTTTGGTCTCACTGGATGTACAAGATATCGGGTACGTGGGCTTCCTTTAGAATCTCATCTTTAATCTGTGCCTCCTGTGGCACACAAAGGCGACCTTTAAATCGCAAAGTACCAGAATCATCTATACCAAAATGGCCTTGCTTGCCTTCATCTAGGCGCTTCCTCACACGCTGGAGCATTTGATCATGCTGTTGTGCTTCCGTGACTCGCTCGAATGGTCGACTCAAGAAGCAACCGGTCTCGGTCTCGCGGTACCATAAAGCAAAAGATATATCCATACGCTCAAAATCAGCGATGAGACAACTGAGGGTAGGAGGTGTCGCCTATGACTCGGGGCATCGGCTACAACATTTGCCTTGCCGGATGATACCGAATGGTGAGATCATAGTCCTTTATCAACTCCAACCATCTCCTCTGCCTCAGGTTTAAATCTTTCTGAGTAAAGATGTATTTCAGACTCTTGTGATCAGTGAAAATGTCACAAGATTCGCCATACAAATAATGGCGCCAGATCTTTAAAGCCAAGACTACCGCCGCAAGCTCTAGGTCATGGGTAGGATAGTTCTGCTCATGTTTCTTCACCGCCGAGACGCATAGGCAATCACCTTACCATCCCGCATAAGTACACAACCCACCCAACTCTAGACGCATCTCAATAAATAGTGAACCGCTTCCCTGTTCTCGAAGGGTGAGAATTGGAGCGGTCACCAATCTATCCTTCAAAGTACGTAAACTTCGCTCACACGCATCCGTCCATCAAACTTGACACCTTTCGTGTCAATCGAGACATTGGTCTAGCAATGGTAGAGAAACCTCCACGAAACGCCGGTAGTAACCACCAAACCAGAAAACTCCTCACTTCTTTTACATTGGTTGGTCTCTTCCATTCCACCACCGTTGAAATCTTACTTGGATCGATGTAAATGCCCTCTTGATTGATTACATGGCCTAAACCCAACTTCGTAAATCCGAATTCACATTTCTTCAATTTGGCATAGAATTGGTTCACTCTCAAGGTCTCAAGTACCAACCTCAAAGCTGAGTATGTTCTTCTTTCGCCTTGGAATAAATCAAGATGTCATCAATGAATACTACGACGAAATCATCAAGGAAAGGGTGCAACATACTATTCATGGCTTCCATGAAAATCTGCAGAGCATTAGTTAGTCCAAATGACATAACCTTATACTCATAATGACCATACCTTGTAGAGAAAGTCGTCTTCTCAATATCTTGCTCGCGAACTCGAATCGATTATAACCTAATCAAGGTCAATCTTGGAAAATATTTTAGCTCCTTCAACCGATCAAAGAGATCTTCAATACGGGCAACGGATATTTATTCTTTATGCTTGCTTGATTAAGAGCCCTGAGTCCACACACATACGCCAACTACCGTCCTTCTTCTTAGTGAACAGAGCAGAGCTCCCACGGCGATACACTACGCCGAATCATACCTATGGATAGCAAATCATCCAGCTTGCTTTTTCAACTCCTCCCGAAATGGTCGTGCCAAACGGTATGGAGACATCGAAATAGGTCGGGTTCCTGAACAAGATCTATCCGAATTCCACTTCACGCTCGAGGCATACCAGAAGCTCCACAGAAACACGTCAGAAATTCATTCACCACCGAATATCTTCAATACGGCGGAGATTCGGACTTCTCGCTAAGAGACCAAAGCAACCCAATGTTCGAGGCTCGACGACTAGGAAACAGACTAGCCAACACACACAGGGAATCAAACGGCGACCGCCTCAAACACTAGTTCCTCTCCGACGGAGCTGCAAAGTCACCGTCTTCCAAAACAACAAATCTTGGCACGGTAAAAGAATAGCCAATCCATACCCAAGATAACATCAAAGGTGATAATCGAATCACCATGAGATTGGCAATGAAATTTTCATCTTCTATAGTGATAGTACACCAGACAAATCAGAGAGCTAGAAATAAGACCTCCTGGAACCGACCACCACAGTTTCGTAAATAGATTGCAAACTCAAACCCGCCTTTTAACAAAAACTAAGGACACAAAAGAATAAGTAGCCCCGAATCAAACAGAACGAAAGCCTCATGTGAATCAACTAATAAAGTACTGTCACCACATCGTATGGCCCACGGTGTCGTGGGTGGGCATGGCGTGACTCCCAAAGGTGCCGGAGCAGAGGATGCACCAACACTCGAGAGGAGGGGCAGAACTGCAGCAGTGAGAACGAGGGCGAGCAGATGGAGCAGGTTCCGTAAGAACCCGGTCGGAGGCGCAGGAGCTGAAATTGCCGGTGGAACCCATCCTGGTGAGAACTGAGGCACAAAAGGTGCAACCAGAGTCTGAACTGAGCTCCGCGGAGTGCTAGAAGACGACGCTGCTGGAACTGCTTCCCACTTGATGATACTTGCCGGATTCTCGCACAAACAAAGCTTGTGGCCCTCTCGACCACACCGACGACAAGTCCTCTCAAAGAACATTCGACGCACGATGCCCCTCTCCACACTTAAAACATTTCATACCTTGACCTGGAACTGGGCGCATCTGAGGTGTGGAAGAAGAAAAACGTGGCGCCAGAAGAAAAGATCGCCTCGCTGAGCCGGACGAGGTGGGCGGCTCCTCGAAACCTCTTGGAAGTAGGCCGAGAGGACCCACCTCCACCACCAAAACTCCTCTTCGCCACCACCGTAACCACTAATGAAGTAGTGCCACCACCGCTTGCCTCTGCGAAGGAGAATTCCTCTCTGCTCTATCCTCTAGCTCGCTCAACCACAAAGGCTGAAATCACGCAAAACCGAGGCTCCCAAGATCGACGATACTCTGAAGGAGACCCCGCGAAACCTCTTGGCCTTCTCCAAGTCATCAGCGCCACACCGGTACAAAGCGCACTGCATTGTTGAACTCCATCTCGTGCTCGAATCTTGACCTATTGCCCCGAGTCAACACTAGCAATGACCGCCCATCTTCTCAATAAAAGAATCCGGATAGTACTTGGCTCTGATCGTGCCACAAAACTTCCCAAGTAATCGACCTGCGACCGGGTCCTAGCGCATGAACCCCTTCCCACCGGATATCGGCTTGACCTTCGCTGAAAGGCCACAAACGAACCCTTTGCGCCGAAGTTCATCTCCAATGCTCGAATCGACGCTCCATGTACCGGAGCCAATCTGCCGCTCAACTGGGTACCGCCCCATCAAACGTGTCACCGGTGTCATCCACTCACGAAGACTCATCCTAGTCTCGGTGGAATCTGCGGCAACAACCGGACCTGCCATGGCGACAGCGCAGCATCCGCGATCGCAGAGCAACAGAGCAGCAGGATAAGCCGCTCGCACCGCCGACGAGCCGCTCGTTCTCCTTTGAAGATTCTCGAATAATCGCCGACACCGCTTTGAGCATCGGCCGGCGCAGCTTGAGCTTCCACGGTGGTTGAGCACCGAGGCAACCTCCTCATTGACCCCACCAGCCTCTTCTCATGGACGTTGCGTAAACAACCGGACCACGACCACGATCGCGACCACGGTCGCGACGCCACGCCTCTACCTCTCGCCATCTAAGAACAACACAACGAACAAAGACCAAATCGAACAACGGTTGCACAACAAATAAATCATAACAAGAAAATTGCGAAACAACGAATTGCCCAACCCAACCTCATCACGCACGTGTGTCAATTTAATAATTTTATTTTAACCACGGACCTAAAGCCCGCTCGATACCAATCAGAACACCCCAACTCAAGACGAGCACGGAATGCAACTACCTAAGTGAAATACTAAATTTAGTGAGAACCTCCTTTGTATACGAGGATACTGGAGGTTCCACACAACAAAAACACACAAGTAAACATAAACTAGTCATGAAATCCAATTCTAAGATCTAAACATGAACCAACGATAATGAGCTAAGATAACAAATAACCATAAGACTTAAAGTTCTCATCTATGTCCTCATTGATCATAAAGGTACCATCCATGACTAAATTTATTTATTACAAACCAAAAGATGACAAAAGAGAATCATTATTTCTTATAGTAATGAGTCTAATGTGAAGTGCATTATTCGAGTAGTGCTCATCTACTCCCTCCCAAGTGAACTTCATCAACGATCACCTAGAAATAAACAAACAAAGCAAGAGTGAGTCCATGACTCAGCAAGTACAATGATTAAGAAAAACATTCATTCATTGAAGATCAAACATAACATCATTGGGTTCGACCATAACACGTTGGACTACTTATGAATACATGATATGAATGCTCAAATCAAGGAATGGACTGCACACACGCCAGATATCGGTATAGCGGTGAACACCGTCGGTGATCACTCAAGCCCGCATCTTAACAAAAATGCGGGATCCACTTCCGTATGAAGAACGTTTCATACGGTGTCCAACATTGCCCATATTGGAATTAATGGGTCTTATCCATCCATCTTGGAATTGATGGTGGTTCTCATCCACTCCGTGGGCGCCAAATGTCAATGAATGCATGCAACAGTTAAATGAAATATACCATAACATCACTTCTATTCATGAACTCAATGTATTGAACAAGGCATGAATAACTCATTTCACATGTCTCACAAGTTACCAAAACAACTCATGCTAATAACCACAATGCACAACATCCAAATAAACATGGTACTTGCCTTCAAGCGTTGCGGCGTTATCCGCAACGGCGCTCTTTTACCCGAAGTTTCGCCGCCTAAACCAACGAAATCACTTAATAAGTATACATGATACCCAGCTCAACTAGTCGGTGTTCTATTTTACTTCTATTAGGAGTCAATTAAATCCTATATCGCATAGACTGAAAAACAGCGGAGTCTGTCCAATAAGAAAATCCTGGACAGCAACACGGGACTAACATAACTCACAGCCTGGAAGTCGAAAAATAGCAAACCCAATTTCTGTAGATTCTTAACTGGTCTAACTACAAAACTCTAGTTGACGCGACAAACCAATTTGGTCAAATTAATAGGCTAATAATTGTTTGAACATTCAGCACAGATTCAGCCTACCAAAATTCAGCAGAAATATTCAGTTGATCATAACTTCTGTGTTACAGCTCCGAATTGAGCGTTCTTTACCAATCTGAAAAGGTTATCGAATTACCTACAATAACCTAGTTGGGTGAACTTTCAGATTCTTCCAACTTCTCTATCATAATATAGAAAATATACAGACAGATTAATCACGTCAGGTTTCTGGCAGCGACTGTTAAAATAGACATATCTTTTGACCCATAACTCGGAATCAAGTAAACTCAGTGGCCATCTAAAACTGACAGGGGATACTTCAATTTTCTAGGAGACACCAAGTTCAAAATCTGTGAATAACAATTTCTTAAACAATTTACAAATTGACTGCAGAATCTCGTCAGGATTCTGGACAGTCAAGACTAATTCTATCATAACTTTTGACTCGGACCTCGGATTTGAGTGAACTCGGCGGCCACTGAAACGTAAGAACAAGACCTAGATATCTCTAGGAGACCAAACCTTCAGATTCTGCCTAAAAATAACCGAAACATCCTCTACAACGTACTGGACAGAAACAGCTTCTAATTTCAGCAGGTCTGCTTAATCAAAAACGTATCCAAATCCCTTCTAACAACAATCAAACCACGAGGATCGGCATCGTTACCCCTTGCTGCAACCAGGGAGTAGGTGGAAGGATCCTTGGCGAAGAAGTTCTTCCTCCTTTTCTCCTCCTTGTTCCACAGCCCACGATCGTCGTCCCGCTTTCTTGCAAAGACCGGCAATGGAGGAAGATCAATGCCGCAGCGGGAAGACGACTTGAGGGGCACCACCATGAGAGAACACCAGGGAGGAGGAGATGCTGGGCGCAATGGGAGGAAGGCCAAAGGGTGGCGGCCAAGAAGGAGGCGCGCCAAAAGGGGAGAAAACTAGGGTTTGGCATAGGGAGAAAAGGGTGGAGTCCCCTTGGCCGCCACTTGGGGTCCAATTGGGCCTCTAGCCCAGCCCAAGTTGGCCGAAATTAGCAGATAACCCCCTAAATCCAGAGACAATTCACTATTCCCATGGTTTCCTCTCCCTAAAGATCAATTTTCATCCTCAAAGTTTAATCCGAAGTATTACAGATAAACCTCCATACACAAATGGTGAAGGACAAACCCCCTTGCACCAAGCATTCTTCCCAAATTTCCCAATTGGATGAACATATCCAAAACATCTGAGTTTTAAAATATTTAAAAAAAAAAACCAAGATCTAATCCACGAAAGGCTTTGCTCAGTATGTCCATGACCGCGGATGCGGCTATTCGAATATATTATTACTCTGTAGAGTTTGTACAGCTTTACCCATAAGAAACAGTTTGCTTAACATGTCGGCCAATACACGCTTTCAAAGGCGTGCGACTAAGCAACTATCATGAAGCCTTTACACTACATTATTTTAACATAACTATGCCCGCTAAGGTTTCATCATCGTAGGCTTCGCACCAAATGATAATCCCCTCTTGCGCCATGTGAGTATTAATAATAAGTCTTCACGACACCCACATCTTTCCATGACATATTACGATGAAATGATATAGTTTAGTTGGCTAACTCTGTTCCATTCTAGACTTGTGGTGGTCCGAGTTTGGCTTAATAATCCGCAGCTCGTAGACCGGTGCTTACATGACTAGGTGCAAGGTAGTTAGAATCGCGATCCTACTCTTAGAATCTTACGATTCTACGAACCCACGACAGCCTGTCGATCCAAATCGTGGAATCGTGTAGAATCGCAGAGTAGAGTCGTGGTAGAGTCGTTTGGACAAAAAAAAATTGTATTTTTTTGCAATTTTTTTTGATTTTTTTAGAGGTCAGGGTTTGCTGATATTTTGTTTTAGAGCAAAATTTATTGATATTAATTTCTGAGAATGAAACTATAAATATCAGTATGGTAATGCTAGTACAAATATTTATATTATGACATGAGCAATGTTGAGCTTGATAATGATAAGCTATTTTTATTCTTGTATGTCTAGCTGCTTTTAAGGAACATGCAAGTGTTGCAATTAGATATTGATTTACAAAAGTTGTGAACATTTCTCATGTAATTGTAGTAACTAGTCATGGTTATTGGTTGTTCTCCTGTAGTTCAGAACTATATCACCTATCATGTCAGTACCATTATGTTTTTCTGTTGTGCGATAAAAAGTGCTTTGTCCCTTTTTGGATTATAAGTAAGTGGTAAACCATATAAGAATCATACAAACTTATAGTATAAGTATTAAATATGTGTATTTTTACAATTCTGTAGAATCGCCGATTCTACGATTCGATACTACGATTCGATCCTACCGGAGGCAAATCGATCCAACTTAGGATCTCGACTCTGACTACCTTGACTAGGTGTCTTCCAAAACTATCCTTGGGCCTCAATCATTCACTTAATTGAGCCCGTGCATAAACTTGCACTCACCAACGGTCTAATTCACCCAAGTCAAAACCAGTTTTATTTATTTTTCATGTCAAAACATTTTCAAAACATTCTATGGTAAAGACAATACCATAGTCTTAATTTTAAATCAACTTTGTATTTTGGATAAATTCCCCAAAATTAACATTTTGGTCCAAGCATTGACTAAGCATAATTTTCTAATTTATTTTACTAAGGTGACAAGGAAATGACAATACAAACATCAATATTGGCCATACAAAGGAGATAGATTAACTAGGAATTTAAAATAACTGTATTGAATTATGCATGCAATAATAATTTAAAACTGAATTAAATAATTTAAAATAATAGAGCCAATATGGTCAAAGGTATAACTTGCCTTGGTGAGGGTCCTGGTAATCTAAGTCTTCTGAAGGATCACGCTCTTCGGAGTCGTCCAAATCTATACGCGAAAAATAATCTAAATTCAAACAAAATCCAAATGAATTAAAAATAAGAATCAAATGAACTCCAAATTATATAATTTGAGTTTAGCTGGCTAGATCTTGATTTTAGACAGATTTAGAAATTTGAATGTGCTCAAACGGAGTTAGGATGCAAAAGATATTTAATTTAGAAGTCTGAAACTAAAGAAAACCATAAAAAGGATTTAATTGATTAATCTGAATTATTTACCTACTCGAAACTCAAATTATGACACATGGTGATGTCAGCCGTCGGGATATCAGAAAATAAAATGAATAACGAAAACACTGACGTGTAGGACCCATATGTTAGTGACTTGGCTCATGGTGAACCAAGTTGATGAACCCGAAGGTCCTATTTTTGGCCCGATCTTTCAATGAGAATATACGTTCGGTAGTAGTCGCTCAACTCTCACGACACTGGCTACGAACTCACAAGGCCCAAAACTACACAATTGCTGAACTGCTCGACAAGTCGTTATCAACCGTGCACGAATACCCGGTTGACCTGCGAAGGTCGATTCCTGCATACACCGAAGAAGCACACAAGAACACGATAAAGCAATCTGAAATTGAAAATAGGAATTGAAATATTTGAATTGAGTTGGGATTCTGAATAAGGATCTTAATTGGGTGGTCTAGTCGACACACGCAAAAGATACAAGTTGCAACGAAGGCAAACTAAGGTATCTATAAGGGTCATGTCCTCATCACAAGTTCACCGAGCCAAGGACCTGAGTATGATTTTGAGTGGGCATGAGGGCGTGTATGTGGCGGCTGATGTGGCACCACATGAGCGACACGCATGCACGCACGCTGAGGTGGCCGCTGAGGTGGACATACGTGTACTAGCTGACGGCGTGCGATCGGGTCCGAACGGCAACGGTGAACGACAGCGCTTCAGCAGCGGTGGGTGGTACCAGAGGCTAGAGGGGACTAATGCGAACACATTGATACCAGTTAGAGCACGAGAGGTCGTCGGAGTTGGCCGGTGGCGAGCTTTTGGCGGCGGAGAGGTTCTGGTGTTTTTGGACAGGAGCGTCGGCGATGCTCCGGCACAATGAAGGGGTCCCTGAGGAAGCTCTTGCGATGACGATGCTAAAAGTGAACTCCACGGAGGTAGGGAGTCGATGGCAATAGCGCAATCGACAAAAAATCAACGGTGGCAGCAAACCCTAAAACCAAAATCGCAGCAGCGCTGAAGCTCTAGAGGTGCGGTGTCTTGAGGAATTTTGGTGCGGGGTAGAAGGTGACTCCAGGGGGCTATTTATAGGGGTCGAGGAGCACCAGGATGGTGAGATGAGCTCGCGAGTTTGGCGGCGAGTGGGGGATGATCGTGGGCATATCGGACGCGAAGGTGGAGGTGATCGTGGTGGTTGAGACAGTTGTTGCGGAGCTGTTAGATGCACGAACGTGGGGATATAGGAAGGACAAGAGCACACAAGCGAAGATTCGAAAAGTGACAATGTCGGACGACTCGGTGAAGACAAAGACTGGCGGTAGACGATGATCTGGCAAGTAGGGCCCACAAGTTAGCGAAAGCGAAAACGTTCGGACTTGGGCTAAGAAACGAGGGGTATCGCTTGGTCCGTTTGATTAAGATCGGATGGCTCAGATGGCTTGAACGTTCGGAACTCCGGATGTCAAACTTAGATCGGTCCGTCCAATACTGATTGGACAATCCACAACGCTGTGAACGTTGGGACCGCCGAACGTCCGCTAAAGATCGGACGGTCCGCAGATGATGAGAGTGGTCCGCGTGGGAGAGGGGCTTTGCGGGCCGCGCCTGAGAGAGAGATGAGCTGGGCTGAGGCTGAGATGGGCCGAATGGGCAAAGATTCAGCCCAGAGCTTAAGCTGCGGTTTTAAATAAATTTTCTAATTTAGAAATTAGATTAATTAGTTTAGGCCTTTAAAAAATAGCAAATTATGTCAAAAAATAATGGAAAAATTAACAAAAATTCCCAAAGTCATTTAGGACCTAAATAAATTATTTCCAACTTAATTTTGTGATTAAATTTTCAAAAATAAATTATTTTACCTCCAAAATAATTAGAGAAAAGCTTTTAAAATTCTAGAAAATTCAAAAAACTCAAGGAAAATAATTAAATTTTACTTTTAGCCAGAAAATGAAATTTAGGATGTTACATGGTTCGTCCGCCATTGTTGTTGAGGGCGAAGCTCCGTCCGACAAAATAGAATCTCCAACCGAAACCTATCGGGAAAACGTTCCAAACTCAATCTCTTATCCTTCCGCATCCGAATATGTCGGTATCTTATCTCAAACACTTCCCTATCTCTAAGAACCGTCGGGTCCAAAACAAACTCATTTTAGGGTTTCCCAAATCCGGCACACCCACACGCTATAAATAGTACACCTGTGTGCGCATTTGTTCCCTTTCCGAAACCCCAAGCCGCCACACCTCAAGAACCCTAGCGCCGCTATGATTCGAGATTCTGCTGCCATCTTCGTTGCCTCGTCGATGTTGATTACACCGTTGGTTTCACCATCGTGCAGGCTACCTCGAGGATCTATTCATGTTGCTAGAGCACCGTCGAAGTAGATTCCCAACAATGGCCGTAGCCCTCTGCCGCTTCAAGCTCGTCGTTGGTCATCTCAGCCGTTCTTGACCACCAGTAAGGGTACCATCGGGTTTGCAACAGTAGTCTCTACTTAGTGGTACCACTCCCCGCAGACGAGGAGCTGCCGTTCAACGGGGCCTTTGGTTCCCGACCCATCGTCGGCGTTGTTGACGTAGTAGTCCACGTGGCTATCCACCTCAATGCCTACATCACCCTCGCATCTACGTGTCGAGTGTGTGGCGCCGTGTCAGCAGCCATGTGCGCACTTGTGTGGCAACTCAGCCCAGCCCCAGATCCCAAGGCTCGCGGTGGATCCAGACCACCATGAGCCTTAGAGCCTTTTCTCTCATTTTATTTTAATTTGGAAAACCCCAAGGCTGACATCAGCTGATGTCATAATCCGATTTTCCAATAGAAAAACTGTTGGACCGAAAAGGCGACTAGAGGGGGGGTGAATAGGAGCACGATCTCTTTTTCTCCCAAATTCAATTCAATACGAATCTCACTCCAATAGCTATGAAAGCTATGAAGATCAATCAATCATGCACAGCGGAAGACTTGTATTGAATCAACTCAAAACCCCGAAGTAAAATCAACACAAAAGCAAAACACGAAGACATCGCGGTCGACCTCTCACGGGGCGGTCGGGCCGGTAGGTCTAGCGATCGACCGATCAAGCGGTCGGACCGATTTCTCGAAGCGATCGGACCGGGTTCGATGAACAGAAAAAACGGAAACAAATCGAAACGCAAATTGATCAAACTTTTGATTCGATGCGTCCAAACTTCGTGGAAATTTGACACACACCTACCTAAGTATGTCGGAACCTATTCCAAGCAACGATCGTGATAATTCTTGCCAAGATTCTGACCTTTTACAGTTTGAACGAAGTTAGGTCAAAAATCGAGTCAAAACGAAAATATGATCTTGAGAATTGCTCGTGGGTGATTGATGATATTGATGATAAGCAAAGCTGAAGCTTCATCAATTTTAAAAGACAAGCAGAAAAGCTTATATAACAATGCATCTTTTTGGTTTTTCATATGAATGCAGTATGAAACAATGAGATGCACAAAAACTTAAAGAGCCTAAAAAGATCAAAAAGATCAAAAGAAAATACCACTAAAAGAAGGTATCCGAAAAACAGAAAAGCTCAAATGAACAAGAAAAGTTTAGAACAGAGCCAACTCCCCCTCAAACCAAACCGTAGGGATAAATTACCCCTGACTCACTTATCAAGGTTGCAAACCTAGTTGGATCTAAAGGCTTGGTGAGGATATCAGCCAACTGAGCCTCGGACTCCACGAAATGCAGCACAATATCACCCTTCTCGACATGATCTCTAAGAAAGTGATAGCGAATGTCTATGTGCTTGGTCCTAGAGTGTTGCACTGGGTTTTTAGCAATGTTAATCGCAGAAGTGTTATCACAGAAAAGAGGAACACTATCAAACACCAACCCAAAATCCTTAAGAGTGGACACCATCCACAAAATCTGACTACAGCAACTAGCAGCAGCTACATATTCAGCTTCAGCAGTGATTGTGCAACAGAAGACTGCTTCCTAGAAGACCAAGAGACGAGAGAAGTGCCTAGGAAGTGACAAGTGCCTGAGGTACTCTTCCTATCTAGCCGACAGCCCGCAAAATCAGAATCAGAAAACCCCCGAACGGACAAAGAAGAAGAGCAGGAATACCAAATACCATACTGGAGGGTAGATTGTAAATACCTGAAGATGCGCTTAACGGCTTGGCGATGGGAAGTCCTCGGAGACACCTGAAACCTCGCACAGAGGCAAACCACGAAGTGGATGTCCGGTCTTGAGGCCGTCAAGTACAGAAGGGAGCCAATCATGCTGCGGTACTCGTGTTGATCCATGGCTTCTCCTTCCTCATCTGGATCCAAAACAGTCGAAGTCGCCATGGGAGTGGCGATCGGCTTGCAGTCACCCATCTCGAAGCGCTTGAGCAGATCCTTGGTGTACTTCGTCTGATGGATGAAGATCCCTTCCTTGCATTGCTTGATTTGAAGCCCAGTAGTTGAGTTCTCCCATCATACTCATCTCAAATTCCTGGACATGGTGTCAGAAAAGCTGGAAACAAGAGCATGAGAAGAACCACCAAAGATAATATCATCTACATAAATCTGAGCAAGCAGGAAGTCATTGCCACGCCTAAGAATGAACAGGGTCTTGTCTACCTTACCCATCTCAAAATCATTTTTAAGCAGAAAGGTCTTAAGTCTATCATACCAGGCTCTAGGGGCTTGCTTAAGACCATACAAGGCTTTGGATAGCTTGAAAACATGATGTGGATACTTGGGATTCTCAAAGCACAGGGTTGCCTAACATACACTTCCTCCTCTATAAAACCATTCAAAAGGCACTCTTAACATCCATCGATATAATCTAAAGCCCTTAGAAGCAGCGAATGCAAGCGAGAATGCGAATGGCTTCCAATCTAGCAACAGAGCAAATGTCTCATCAAAGTCTAACCCCTCAACTTGGCTAAAACCACGAGCTACCAATCTAGCCTTGTTTCTAACCACGTAACCATCCTCATTTTGTTTATTTTTGAACACCCAACGGGTTCCTATCACATTATGACCACTAGGAGGTTCTACTAGATTCCGACCTTATTCCTCTCAAAATTCTCTAACTCCTCATGCATGGCATTAACCCACTAGAATCGATAACGCATGTGATATATCGCGGGTTCGAAAGAAGCAACAAATGCGTAATGAGAGTAGAGACTTGGATCGTGATACCCGGAGCGAGTGACTCGCTCATTAAGATTACCAATCATCCGATCCGAGGATGATGCCTCTAAATATGAAGTGGAGCGCCGGGAGACAATATCTCCTCAACCTCCGCAGTATCGCGATGAAGAAGATGCAGCAGAGCCTCAATTGGAGGTGAAGCGATCGTGCGTGTTCGGAACTTGGACAGAGCCTCAGCGAAGCAGTGGAGGACAAATATCGCCTGTCATCATCTTCCTCCACAAAAATGCTTTGTCACCGTGTATCACCCGAAATGTCGGATCTAGCTCGTGGCTAGTCTCATCAAAAGTGACATTGCATGTCTCTGGACAATGTTAGTTTCAACATTAAAACCCGAAACCCTCGAATGCGCAGGATAACCTGAAATAAACCATCAAAAGTCCTTCATTCAAATTTATCTAGGTTTCTGTCTTGAGAATGAAACACTTAGCTCCAAAAACTCAAAATGAGAAACAGAGGGTTTTCTACCAAATCAAGCTCATATGAAGTCTTGCCCAAAGACGGTCTCAAGAAGACACGATTTGCAATATGGCAAGTCAGAAAATAGCTTCGCCCAAAACCTCCTCGGTGTGCTATACTCATCTAACATTGTCCTAGCCATCTCGACTAAGGTTCTGTTCTTCCTTTCCACAACGCCATTCTGTTGAGGGACGTGTGGAGAAGAGAACTGATACTCAATTCCGCTTCAAAGACAAAAAGAGGCAAACGAGGTATTCTTGAACTCTGTGCCATTGTCACTGCGGATCGCTCTCAAGGCACCAGAAAGTTCAGAAGCCAAACGAAGAACAAGATCACGAAAATGACCAAAAGCTTCATCCTTCGAAGCAAGAAAGAACACCCAAGTGTATCTTGAAAAATCATCAACTATGACAAGAATGTACCACTTGCCACCAATTGACCGAACCCTAGCAGGACCAACAGTATCCATATGAAGCAACTGTCCCGGTCCGTCAGTCATGACCAAAGTCACCAAGGGTGTGAGCGGCAACTTGCTTGCCATGCCTACTGAGCGCACATACAACATCCTTGACAGCTTTGAGTTTAGGCAAACCTCTCATGAGATCAAGGTTGCGACTCGCGTCGATGATCAAAACCAATGTGCCCCAAACGTCGGTGCCAAAGCCGAACTCGTAAGAAGGTGTAAACAAACATTTAAGAGAACCAAAGAAGAGATTCGGAAAAATCAGCTCCAAAGATCCTAGCAACTCTATAAATCCCAAAAACGAGCTCACCAGCAGAATCAAGCACCCGACAAGCATTTTTCTTAAATATAGTCTCATAACCATCACCAAGAAGCTGTGAGACAGAGAGTAAGTTAAACCTAAGCTTGTCCACAAGGGCGACGTCCTTTAGGATGAAATTGTCGTTCACCCAAATTGTTCCTGTTCCTTCAATCCGCCCTTGAGTATTGTCTCCAAAGGTGATAAGAACATCACCTATCGACCGCGTGAAGGAAGTGAACCATTTTGAGTCTCCAGTCATGTGGCGTGAACATCCGGAGTCGACGAACCACGTGTCCTTCCTTCCGCGGCGATCCTGAAAATCAAGGCATAGAAGAACGATGTGTCTCAATCTCAAGTTAGTTAAACATGACTTGGGAACCCGATCTTGAGACACATGTCTGAGTAGTATGCAAAGCGTATGCTATCCTTGATTCTATTTGAAATTCATTGTGAGCAATGGTTACTCTAACATGAGAGTTATCCTGTCTAGGAACATGAGCATGATTAGCATGAGAAATAAATCCTAGACCAGGTTTCTTCCTTTCTAAATTACCATGTCTCACAAAAGCTCTAGGTTGATTAGATGACATTCTAGCAAGATTTTTCTTAGCATTTTTCAACCTCACGCCAGAACTCAACCAAATGCCCATCCTTCTTGCAATAGGTGCAATGGTATTTGGTACCACCGAGAAGCACCTTTTGACTGAGCAGATGGTTGGGCAAAACTCTTGATTTGAATGTGATCTTTGCAGTTGGGTATCAAATTCAACTAGGCCATTTTTCAAAATTTGAATACCATTAGATTTATCCTCGGCAAAGTTGTATCCTAATCCTCGCTTCTTATAAGGAGTTTTGACTTGTCAAGAATCATGTTTAGCTGTTTCTTACCTTTAGAAAATCTTTCTAATGTGTCATTAAGGTAGCGCTTTTCTAAGGTTAACACATGAATCACAAGTTTTAGCGTTAAACCTCTCCTTATAAAGAGCAACTTCAAGCTTAAGAGCTTCACATGAAGCACAAGTAGCGAATTATATCGTCCTTAAGCTTGGCATATTTAGCTCTAGCTGCTTCTACAACATCATGTAATTCACGTTCACGTTCTAAGCAGACAGAGCAAGAGCTAGATTCAACCACATCAGAAACAACCAACTTGCTAGACCCTAAGCATTTTTCGCAAGGAGCAGATTTAACTTCAATTAGCTCAGTTCTAGCATTTTCAAGTTGTTGTAAAGCAATATCATGAGCAGATTGCAATTTAGCAAATTCAGAATGTAAAGCATAGCAGGATGAACATTCATCAGATTCAAGGCTCTTAGCATTCACAAGTTCTAATGTGAGTTTCTTTACTTGTGACTCTAATTCCTCATTCTTAGTCATGATGAACTTTAAAGCTTTATCCTGACCTATCATTTCCTCATAGACAGTTTCGCATCTAGCAAAAAGAACATCATATGAAGGAGATACCTCATTGTTGTCATCGATGTCGTCGGAGTCAGCCATGAAGCACATGCCGGTGAAGTCCTTGGCCTTCCCCTTCTTGTCTTGAGGGGGCTCCTCCTCCTTGTCCTCCTCGCTCCCGGAGTCCACATCACTCAAGGATCGATCTCCAAGAGCGGCAAGAACCCGGTGAGCGACCTTCACGAGCTTGGCATCATCAAACCTGGACTTGCGCCCCTGAGGCTTCTTCCAAGCTGACTTTTCATCCTTGTGGTTGCTCTTACCTTTCACTTGGGGCAATTTGCCGGATGTGATTAAGCTCTCCACACTCATAACAAGTCACAGGCCGCCTCTCTTTTGTTTCTCATATTGTTGTAGGCCCGTGTGAACTTCTTAATCAAAAGCGTCATCTCGGGCTCGGGAATACTCTCAAGATCCTCTTCTTGGATTGCGATAAAGAAGCAAGAGAAAACCGAAGAGGACTCAAATGACCGATCGAGGCTCTCTTGAGTGGAGTGCGCTACCAAAGCCATGTTACCCTTCTTAGAGTGGTCACACGGATCTCATGAGTCTTGAGCTTGCTATAGAGCACTCAAAGTCGATCGAGAAGTTGACATTTTCTGAATGGCGGTAGCCTTTATCTCCCACTCCACGGTGTTGATTGCGGCGGAGATGGATGGCATTTTCAGATCGTGTAAATTCAATACCAACAGACTTCATCGATTTATCAACGTGTTGAAGCGATGAAAATGTCATCAATGCTCTCACCAGACGCATCTCGAATTTGTTATATTCTCTTTTCTGACTGCCGACGCACTTGTTTGATTTGGGAAGAACCCTCATGATAGGTTTCGAGAGTCTTCCAAATCTCATGTGCAGTCTCGAGATTGCAAATCCTGTCATATTCCTGTCTACCAAGCCCACCATATATACAGAAAATTCTTTGCCTTACGGTCATTAGCCAAAAGAGCTTCAGAAGCTGGCGTAGCAACCTCAGGCAAGATAAGTGGACCTCGAATAGCCTCTCAAATACCTCGTGGTTCGCTCTCAAGAAAGACACGCATGCGGTCCTTCCAAAAGGCATAGTCGGGCCCATCGAAGATATGCGGTTTGGAAGAGTATTTTTCCATCGCCAAGTTCAGTGACCGGTTAAGATCAAGATTGAACTAACCGGGCTCTGATACCACTTGTTGGACCGAAAAGGCGACTAGAGGGGGGGTGAATAGGAGCACGATCTCTTTTTCTCCCAAATTCAATTCAATACGAATCTCACTCCAATAGCTATGAAAGCTATGAAGATCAATCAATCATGCACAGCGGAAGACTTGTATTGAATCAACTCAAAACCCCGAAGTAAAATCAACACAAAAGCAAAACACGAAGACACTGGCGGTCTGACCTCTCACGGGGGCGGTCAGACCGGTAGGTCTAGCGGTCAGACCGATCCAAGTGGTCGGACCGATTTCTCGGCGGTCGGATCACGGTTCGATGAGCGAGAAAACGGCGGAACAAACCGAAACGCAAATTGATCAAACTTTTGATTCGTGCGTCCAAACTTCGTGAACTTTGACACACACCTACCTAAGTATGTCAGGAACCTATTCCAAGCAACGATCGTGATAACTCTTGCCAAGATTCTGACCTTTTACAGTTTGAGCGAAATTAGGTCAAAAACCGAGTCAAAACGAAAATATGATCTTGAGAATTGCTCGTGGGTGATTGATGATATTGATGATCCTAGATGTATTCCCACACGTCACAGCAAGCTAGATCACGTCCAGAAACTAAGCAAAAACTCACGGATCAAAGAAAGACTCAAATCATCAAAAAGAGAGAAAGAAAGCAATTGACCTCATCTTGAAGAAACTTTCTTTGGATTGATTTGATATGGTATTGGTTTACAGCCACACCATCAATGGATGACAAAGACTCAATACATGAGCACGAAATCCAATCCAACTCTCTAGAACCCTAACCTCCTCTCCTCCTCTCCCTAAGCAAATTAGGGTTTCTAAACAATGAAACGTGGAAAAGTCAGGGAAAAGGTGCAGCCACCTCCCTCCTCTATTTATAGTGGAGGCTTAGGGTTTCTAATAGAGTCTCCCTAATGGGCTCCCGTTAAGGCCCAAAACAAACGGGTGACACACGCACGCCTTTTAAAGCGTCGTGTCCAAATTGTGTGAAGCACTCGCTTGCTCTGCCACGTGTAGGTTGATCCAACGGCTCTCATCATGTCGGCAAGTCTCTCCCATCCGTCTCCCACCGAAACCACCATGGCACTTGCACCGACCCCGCGTCGCTTGATTCAACCAGTCGCACCGAACTGCCCGTTCGGTCACCTTTGTCCATCTTGCACCATACTTGAGTCCAATGACTTCACCCGGCATCGTCGATCGTTTTGAACCTCAGCTCTCCAAGCCTAGTCCCGATCATCCTCGCCGTTGACCGTCGTTGACCACCAAGAAACCTGCACAACAATAGACAAGAAAATCGAAATCGGGAACAAGTTCTTCACAACTTGACCCACGTTAGTCAAAACATGCATCATGCAACACATATGACATGAAACCCATGAACTTGACCTAATCAGCAACCATCGCCACCACACGGGCTGACGACGTAAGTGAAAACCGGTCAGACCGCCAGCCTTGGCCAGTCTGACCGCCACCGCCTGTCTGACCGCCAACAGAAGGCCGGTCAGACCGCCACCAAAGGACTTAGCCAAAATTTCAACACTGAAATCCGCAACCTCTCTGGAAGTTTAAAACGAATAGAACTTTTGACTGGAGGCTCCAAAAATTATGGGACCAAGTGCAGTAGAATCTCCTCACTTGCCTACACCCTTTATTTTTTGGCCCAGCCTCAAACTCCAATGCCACTCAACTTGCCGGTCCGACCGCTCATCAGACGCCGGTCAGACCGCTACCTGCTGATCGGACCGCCGACCGCCGGTCGATCGCCAAGACAAAACACCGAGGCATGGGCGGTCGAGCGCCACCAAGGCCGGTCGATCGCTTGAGACTGACAGAATCGAACTTTGCCGAAAACTCGTGTTTCCGCAAACCTTCAACGTCATTGCCAATTGTCACATCATCCTAAGATCATGAGCATATCCCCATGATATCCACAAAAACAAATCTAGAAATCCCAGAAATTCCAATTTTGCCTTTTTCTTTAGATTAGATATCCAAAAGCCATATCTTCTTCATCCGAAATCCAGTTGACCTCTTTCAAATTTATAAATTTATCTAAATTTTAGATCTATTTTAATAAGTTTTTTATTTAATTTCTGGAGTTATTTATCTCTATTTTATTTATTTTTGTTTATTTGCTTCGTTTGCGAGTAGACGTTGATTCTTGGGGGATTTTGGAGAAGAAGGAGTTCACCAAGACGAAGACCAGTACCAAGATCTATTCCAAGGAAAGTTATATCTTTGATCATATTATTCCCAGTTTTCTAAAATTACTTTGTTTCAAATTATTGCATTTACTTTAAATAATTATTTAAATGCTTTGGGATTAGTTATTCATCCAAATTGTTTATATCCACCTTATCTATTGATATGTCATGATCTTTTGTCATCCTAGATTAGTTGATTATTTAGTAGGTATTATCATAGCACCAACGTGGGTTAGTTAGATACGATTAGTCTGCTTAGCCATGAATTGAGTCATCATTTCATGTGAGTTGCAATTATAAATTTGACTAAGTGAATATAGAACTTTGTGCTAAAACTTTGTGTCGTATGCTATTACTCGTTGATGGCATGTGTTACACTTGATCAACTTGGTGGGAAAAGATGCAGACTGAGGCAAATGGTGCAAACTGTGTGATATGGTTGAACTTTGTGATTGGGAATTATAATCTTCGTAGCATAGTTAAAAATTAGAAGTCTTGCCTGGTCAATTAAGGACTTAACTTTTGTGCGCCATTGAACTGAGCCTTATTGTAAGACCACATACTTGGTATGGGACGGGCCTAACTTAGTAAGTTATGGATTCTCGACGTTGACTACTCAGGTAGTAGGTTAGGCTCTATGCCAGGCTGGTGTGTTTCTGCCTCTGTGGCAATTCGCATCGCGGGACGGTTCGCCGCTTCTCTGTCCAACAGTGTACGATGGACTAATTTCCTATGTAGGCGTTGGTGCCGTTAGTAAAACACATCAGGAGTGTCAACCGTTGAGATGAAGTTTTTGAAAGGTTTTGTTATCATTAGTGCTAACTACACCACTGGTTATATCGTGTGCGTAAAGTGTGCAACCTCCGCAGAGTGTTAAACAATCTATTCGAATAGCCGTGTCCGTAGTCATAGACATGCTTCGAGATTTCACACGAGGGGTAGTTTTCATAAAACATTTGGGAAGGGACAGTTGTGTGATATAATTCATATGGATGTGTGAAATAAATTGATTAGACTTTGTGTCCTTTGTGAAAACAACTGTTAAGTTATTATCATTTATTTATTTTAAATTATGTTTTCAATCTATTATTTGTATTCAATTGCAAATGTTGCTTTTATGCAAAAGAACCACCGAAGGGACAGCTATGTGATATAAGTCAATGGGATTCCGCTGAAGTTTATTTTGTTCCGCTGTTGCTTATTTAATTATTGTCAGCCCTGCTAGGCTTAATAAATATGAACTCGACTATAAGGTCAAAACCAATATTTGTTATCCAAATTAATTGTTTATGTTATTATTCGACTTGTGTGGATCGATATTCATCTATGTTGCAACTGTGTGCACTAGTGTGATCCTGAACTAGTGCAGAATACACAGAGGGTCCAGAATTGTATTTTTGGATCCCGACAGAGGTGGTATCAGAGCCATACAGATTGTAGGTCTTGAGCTTAGTTAGATCAGCCATTTTTAGAGTGTCCAAACCTATTTTCTAAAGCAAATTAACTTGCAAGATAAATGAATTTCTTAACTTCTCTTGTATCTCTCTTGACTCAACTATTACTGAAATTTCTCCTCTCTCTGTTGTTTTAAGCTAGTTGTTATCCTCTTGTCTGTCTTAACAGATGCCTCGTCTTCAAAACTATGGTGACCGCAAGGGAGGACTTGCTGTCGAGTTATAGAAGCTTTTACAAGTACTTGGAGGTTTCGATTGATCGATGTACTGTGGCACCAACTGGGTGGTGAATGGCCGAAGCCGTGGAGTGATCTACCGCTTAACTATCTACGCCTGGAAGAAAACCAAATCATGCCAACCCCAGAACAACTTAGTCTGAAGGATCGTGTGGACCAAGGGAGTCTAGGAGTCTTCATGCCTTGCTATCTTGAGGATCTGCAACATCTATGCACGTGAGCTGTATGATACTGTCTTCTGTTACCGTCCCCATGTTGTAGCCGTGGACCTCCTAATTGCTCTCTATCCTTCTACAAATGGAGAACACAACGCTACAGTGGTGCACCTTGCATAGTTTGTTGCTGCTCAGGAGGAGTTCTTGGAGATGGCTGCCACAGAGTTGGAGTGTGTCTATGAGACCTTACAGATGATAGAAGAAAGGAACGCAACGCTGGAGGAAGCTCTGTACGGCCAACATGAGCACGAGGAAGACCCTGAAGAAGAAGATCTAGAGGAAGACTCAGAAGAGGCTGAGGAGATAACAGTGCCCGAAGCGCCAGAAGAACCAGTTGTGCCTGCACCAGGGATGCTTGCGCTTGTTGCACCAGTCCCGGGGCATCCAGACCAATTTGCAAGGATGCCATGGAATACTAGTCAAGTCTACGACTAGTTACCTTTGATTTTCTTCTCGCAAGAGTCGAAAACCTCCTTTTGCCTGGTCATCGCATGCGCGATCGACCGGTCTTTATTTTGATTTTCTTCTTTAAGTTTTATTATCATGGCTTCCTTAGCCACAACCTCTTCTTTAATTTTCTTCAAATCTATCAAATATGATAAAGAGAGCAGATTAAGTTATGAAAGAGGAACATGATGACAAAATGTAAGAAGGCAAGTTAAAAGAGAAATGTTCTTACTTCTCAATTCGGAGTGTTTCTGCTCCAGAGTTTTTATTCGTTGGGTCAGCTGTCCGACCACAGCGTAGTTTTCAACCATATGCTACAAAAATAAGTCCCTTTCTTTGCTAAGTTTCCAAAGAAACTTTAGAGAAAGAGTTATGAAGATGGTCGTAAAACACTCACCCGAATTGCCACGTCATTATATTCGGCAAAAATCATATCTGGACCCATCTCGACTTGATGGTCCGATATCTTTCCCTAGGCCTCGTCAAGTTCCTTATCCTCGATAAATCAGGAGGGAAAAGGGAACTTGTTAACCTGAGAAGTATTTCCAAGGGGAGGTGGAACCTGTTGGGGATCTCCGGGAATGACTACCTCCGGAGATGGAGTGACTAGTGGATCCTGAGCAGATGTCGGCACTGATACCTGCTCGGGGGCTTCCTCAACCACTTCATCCTCTGCAATCTTAGCTTGAGGAGCGTCCTCGCCAGGAACCTCCACGACCACCTCGTCCCCAGGAACTTTTTCCTGAGGAGTGTTCTGGTCGGAGATGACTGGAACACCAGAAGATCTACAAAAGAAGAAAGTAAGGAAGATAAAGGTTCCAACATATCAAATATTCAAGGTATATATTTACATGACTTCTTCGTTTGCATATACCTGGTCGATTTTTTTATTTTAACCTTGTAACGCATCGAAGTGAAATCCGTTGCACTGGCTTTCCTCTTCTTCTCAACCAATTTCACCGGTTCTGAACCGGCAGGGTTGATTAGATCCCTCACATCCACTGATTGAAAATCAGAAGCAATATCCTCGACCAGTTGATCAAGGATAAGATTCCTGGTCGCTAGGTCAGTGGGTGTAGATTCATCGACCTCAAAAACAGGAGCTTCAGTAGCGACTGGAAGGTCCTTAGCAACCTTGCTGGAGTGCACGACAACCGCCTAAATAAACCATCAAAGTTAGTTAGGCAATGAAAATCATTCATCAGAAACATACATTTATGTTCGGTTACCTACCTCTGGAAGGCTGACATCCTGTGTGGTCGTAGTGATGGCCAGATCATCAATCGACTTACAACTTTCAGTGGCCTCATTGATCCTTAACCCAACCGACTACACATCAAAGAGGATTTATGGTATACCGATCAGAAAAGGTATGTATAGCAAAAGAAAAAGCATAGTTGATAGTCTTACTTTAAGTCTCTCAGCCCTCTCTTTCATACTTTTATCATTCATATCATAAGTATTTACCATCTTTAATCAACATATCACACTATCAACCAAGCATAGCTAATATGTACAAAACATAGCACTCACTATGAACCAATTCATAATTACTCTATCAAACAGAGTACTTGCCTTAACCGTGCAGGGACGAAAGACGCGAAGAGGGCACTGCTCTGGAACCAATCCATCACCTGAATATAAATATAAAGCATGCTAAGACAACCATACGGAACCAAAACTTAGCCAAAAGCACAACCCCACTCGCTACACTCTCCAGCGCATTCCCAATTCCAACTCCTAAAGTTCGATTTGTCCCCTCTGTGGACAGCCATAATCTAAAATTCATATCTTTTAGTACAGGAGTCCAAATGAGGTGATCTTAGACTTCCTTGAAAGGTTACCAAATTCCCCAACTAAACTTAGTGGGTGGGACTTCCTGATTCGGCCATCTAATACCCCTATCATGCCAATTAACAGAACATCGTTTTCACGTCAGGTTCTCTGGAAAGTACACTAAAACTATCATAACGTTCAGCTCGTTTGTCCAAACTTTGCGTTCTTGAGCTTTCCTGAAAGCTACGACAATTATCTACAACTTTCGTTATACTGAGATCCTCTAATTTTCCTTTTAACAGAATTCTCAAATCAGATTACTAAAACCTGTCAGAATACCGACAGACTTGCAGGACAGTCGCACTAAAAAAATCATAACTTCTGCTACAGAGGTCCAAATAACGCGATCTAGTACTTAATCAAAAGCTAACGACGTTATCTACAAATCTCTAGGAGACAACCAGACCTGATTCTGCCATTGAACTACTCAAAAATGTTGGCCAACCCACTCTGCTCTAACAGATCTGATTACATATAAAACTTAATAATCAAATAATCGACTAATCGGAAGGGGATCGGATCTTACCCTTGAAGAACCACTGAAGACGACATACCGAGGCCACAATCTCTCCCCTTCCCTCTCTTCTCCCCTCACTCCTTCTCCCTCCTTCTTGATCGGTGACCACAATGGAGATCTCCCCCTTCTCTTCTTGGACAGCACCAATGGGGGGAAAGGTAGGAGGGGATGGATGCTACAGTACCATGGGGCTACAGTGCATGTGCTACAGGGGAGGAGGTGCAGGGAGGGATAGGAGGACGCAACCAAAGGGGAGGAGGAGGGAGGAGTGGAGGCGGCTAGGGTTTGGGGGAGGGTGGCGCCTCCCCCCGCCCTTATGGACGGCCACCTCTTGGGTCTAATGGGCCAAGGCCCAGCCTAGGTTGCCAGGTTTTAGCAACCCCCTCTCTCAAAGCTGAACTAACTATTTTATATTTGGTCCTTTTCTTAATATTGATAACTCCCTCCCGAAACCCTTCCTACTACTTTTGAGGTATTACAGAATCACTCAGAACTTACCCACTTTGGAATCTTTGGTCGCATCATCATGACCAATATACCAAAGCATCGGGTATGCTCGGGCCTTCAAAGGACTAATCTGGTGTATGGAAAAATCCTTCACTACGTGCTAGGATGTTAGACCCTTGACACTAAGGAGCTTGATGGCTTCGGCCCATCTTTCTATTTTTCCCTCCTTCTCCACTTAGGAGGGCCATCTCGGATTCTCAACCGCCTTTTTACCAGAATAATAAAGGCTATCTTTCTTCGTAACCGTCATATAGAACCAACTTTTCTTCCACGACGATCACTAAGATTTTGAGTACATGAGGATGTACTCATCAGCTTTTCCGTCATGGAGGCGCAAGGTGAACTCTCGAGGCGTCCAGATCATCATCCCAGACTTCGTCATCCTGTAGTAGTACTTGAACAGATCCAGATCTGTGGGAATACCCAAGTATGCTTCGCAGAGATAGATGAAGATGATGAGATTGGCGATAGCATTGGGAGCAAAATTTACCAATTCAACTCTATAATACTCCAAAACTGTAGGAAGGAAGGGGTGAATTGGCAATCTGAATCCGCATTCAATATATGCAAGGAAAATAGGAATTTCCCCATCTTCATTGCTCGGAGAATGTTCTCCGGCCGCTGACCTCCAAGAAATCATACTCTTGTCGGGAAGCATCCTGATCTTCTCCAAGCTCTCAAGCTTCTTCTCGCTTAAATCAGAAGCCGACCAGTTAGTAATTTGGTCCGACATATGGTCAGGCTTTTGGATGAGGAAAGAGGAGGGTTGAAGAATAAGGGGTCAGAGGAAGTTTTTTCCGCTCAGGAGATGAAGAGGAAAAAACAGGAAGTGTAAAAACTCGAGGCCTACAAAGGGGTTTTTATAGCTTCGGAATTTTTAACTGCAATCGGGAGTTATCTAAAAATGTCCAACGAACAAAATCTTTTCTCTAACGGACACAAAACTCCTCGATTCCCGAAGCAAGTTCTCAACTTTAAAGTGAATATAAACCACTTCAAATGTCACGACATTTAATAAGCATCTGCCCGATACAACTTCGTTAGAGGAAAAGTGTTCACAAGACCAATTCATTTAAAGTTTGGGGGCTAGCTCACGAGGATTAAAACCTCTATGTATTATTTTTAATACATAAAGATCATACGTCTTCATGGTCGTAACCCCTGAGGTTCACGACCTCACTGATCGTAAGGATTCCAGAGGTTACACAATGGGTACCCTGGTCGGACAAGGTCATGTGCCTAACCTCCGACTAGTAAACTGCTCGTAAAAGGTATGAACTGATATTTGGAACTGATCCCAGGTATATTCTCTACCATGTGACGAATGGAACACATGCGTATATCCCATACCACACGACGTTTCTTATCCTGAGACACTGATGAACAACTACCATACGGTTAAGTATCTCACAAGCACACAACCGCTGAACGGTTGATACTCCATCAACCATCATCTCGCTCCGACCAATCGCGATGCTTCACAACAGACGTCTTCTCCAGAAGTAACTGCCACCTCTTCAAGAACTATTTAACGATGGAGCACGGACGTAGCAAGGGATCAAGCCTCATCGGACTAAAGCATAGGCATCAGATTTGTGTTTTAAGTCTGACATTGTAGTATAGCAAGCATTGTTCTCAGTGTAAACAGGATTAGTCCACCACCTAGTCATAAGGCATCCTCTGTAAAATCAAGTTCATATTAATAAAAGAGCAGTCCCATTCTCTCCCCAAAAATTCCGCGTTATTCTCTCCTATTCATTTCGTAAGATCAACGTCTTGATCGTCGACAGTGATCAATTATGGAGACTCCCCGAATCAAACAATCTTTACGTAAGATCGGTTCTAAAATACCGACAGTTATCTTACGTAAAGATTGTTTGATTCGGGGAGTCTCCATAATTGATCTTGCAGACAGAAAAGACATGCGGATTTTTATACAGGTTCGGGCCTTCTCTAGTGAGAATAACAGCCCTACTCCTGTGTATTGTATTGTGTATGCTGGTTACAATCAGTGGAAAGACTTGAGCTTGTACTCCTACTGATTGTGTATCAATCCCTGTAATGCCCCAAATTTCAATTTAGCAAGAATCTTGTTCGGGAGAGCACAAAAATTAATTTAAAGTCAGGGTTTTTGGGAGAATTGAGGACTTGGGCCTCCGGCCCAGGCCAAGGCAACCTTGGCCGGCCTTGTGTGGGCTAAGGAGGAGGGGAGGCACCCTAAGGCCCAGCCCAAGCCGCCCCTTTTCCCCCTCTCAAACCCTAGCCCCCACCACCCCTTTTCTTTCCCCCCTTGGCCGAAATTTCTCCCCCTCCCCCTTCTTGGCCGCCCCTCCTCTCCCCTCATCTTTCTTTGGTGCTGCCCCTCCCTCCATGGTGACTGCCCCTGCTGTGGTGCCTCCGCATCTCGCCCACAGAGTGCTCCCGTTGCCGGTCTTCGCGAGGAATCAAGAAGGGACAGCAGGTTATTCGGCCAAAGGAGGTGAGGAGGAGGAAGATCATCTTCTCCAAGGTTCTTCCGCCTACATCCTGGTTGCTTCAAGGGTAACGAATGCCGATCCTCATCGTTTGATTAGTCGTAGAGGAGTAATCGTTTCGAGCTGTTTAGATCAGAATCGGTCTGCAGTATTTTTCAATCTGTCCAGATTGTTGTGTGGACGATTTAGGGTTCTTAGAGGCCGAATCAGAAGTGTTGATCTCCTAGAGTTATGTAGGTTTTGTTCTTAGATTTCGGTGGCCGCCAAGAACACTGAATTCCGACATATGGATCAAAAGTTATGTTAGTTTTCGTCTCTGCTGTCCAGAATCCTGACGAGAATAAACTATCAAGTTGTCTTTTAAATTATGAGGGTGTTAATGGAAAATTTAGGGCTTTCACCCAACTAGGTTATTGTAGGCCTTGGTCTTATCTTTTGATATTGTTAAATAACGCTCAATTCGTAGTTGTAGATTAAAAGTTATGATCGTTTTCTTACGGCTGTCTTATTTATGTAGACAGTTTCTGTTCTGCTGTTTCAGTTATCTGTCAGTAAATTAAATTGACCGAATTGGGTTACCTTGTAAACTAGAGTATTGTAGATATGTCAGTTAAGAATCCATAGAAATTGGTCTCATCTCATTCCGAGTTCCAGACAAATAGATATGATTTTTACCGTTCTGCTGTCCAGTTTCGGGTTGTGCCTGAGTAGTCTGTTTTCATATTAGACCTAACTAGTTAATTGTGGGTTATCGGGAAGGCGTTGTAGAACGTTATTGGAAGCGCTCTGTTATATGTTGTATTTATTTCGAGTACTTACTTCTGTAGGCAGAGAGGCTTCGGTTTAGGGACATCTTCTTTACCTACTACCGCAGCACTTCGCGGAAGGCAAGTACTTTGATGTTCATATGTTTGGAGTATGATGCATGCTTGATGACTGTATTGTGTTTTTCTGATATCCACGAGAATATTCAAAGTTTATGTCCTTTTCTTATGTGTTATATACATGAGTATATATATGATGTCGTTCATAATTCATTCTTCAGTTCATGTATCATGTTTCATGTGCCTTCCACGGGAGTGGATTATAAGACCCATCAATTCCAGTATGGGCACGTAAGACCCACCAGTCCAATGTGGGCAGTTTTGGACCCCCGTATGAAACGTTCTTCATACGGGATTGGGATCCCTGTATTTTGGTTAAATACGGGCTTAAGTGCACACCGACGGGTGTGTCACTAGCTATACCGGTATAAGCATGTGTGTAGTCCATTCTTTTCATTAGATTCATTCATTCTATTCATCCATATACTCATTCGGGGTATGTTCGCATTCTTTAATGATGAAGTCTTGTTCGTATTTGTGGTATGTTCATTTATTCACTGTACTTGCTGAGTCACGGACTCATTCTTGCTTTGTTTGTTTTATTTTAGGTGATCATTTATGTTGGCTCTATCGGGAGGGAGTAGACACGCACTAATCATGCAATTCACCATATTCAAGTTCAACAATATGATTTAGTTTTTATCTCTCATTCGTTAAGTGATGAACTGTAATAAATAAGTTTAAATGGTGAAGGAAGGATACCTTCTCCATGTTATGATTGATTATGTATTGCTTGTGATCTTCAATCATCCTTCGTTACACTTGCTTGAATTCAGACTATTGTCATGCCATGGTTCTATTAAGTAGTGATTTCTTTATATCATTAGTTGATATTATTCAAATTCTTCCGCATTATGGATGTATGTTAGATGATTTATGTGACATCTTGGCTTCCGAATAGCCAGGGTGTTACAATCCCTCTCCCCATTTCTCTCTTTCTGAAGCCCTTTTATTGTACGTGAAGAGGTAGTCATTCCAGGTCAAGAGGCATCTCATTATTCCGTATAATGGACATAATTATGGCAGTAATCACCGGAGTAGTAACCTCCCCACGTCGCCTTGCAGTTACTAGTCAGAGATAATGGTACGTTACATGTAGTTACTTCAGAGAATAACAGCGTATATTGGCTGCTCAAATCTCATAATCAATTGAGTCTACAGACAAGTGGACCCAATTAATTACAGGGTGGTTATAACTGAGTAGGTCAAAGAAGGACTCAAGACCAGGGGATAGTCGTAGAAAAGCTTACGACCAGAGGTGCTCGTAGAAAAATTTACGATCACGTGGTTGTCGTAGAAGGACTTACGACTATGAGGGTGGTCGTAGAAGAACTTACGACCACCTGGTTGGCTTCTTCCTTAAGACTATAAGGGGTATACTTAATAGCTGTATGACGTCATAATTACCTATAATATTAATTATAGATAAATAGTAAAATGAGGATTATTAGATCCTCGTGACATGTGATTTGTGCGATCGGTGTGGTTTGGTACCAAAAGGAGGTTTAGCCCAGGGTATGCTGGATCATTCCCATTAATTGTGGGGTTTTGGAAGATGGCGGGTCACTAGAACCATCTTGAGTTCATGCATCCATCGTGTTTCGTTGTTGAGAGAGTACTTGGGAGACCAGGAGCATGAGGTTTGGTTAGAGCCATTGGCCATCGAGTAAGACCTCATCTTCGAGTCCCGATTGGTACATGTACTTAGGGATTCGGAGAGGGTGCTGATGCATACAACATTGTAGTATGTCAGTGATTTATGGTCACATCAGTCTGAGCAAGAAGCGCCTTGGGAGTTAGAATCTTGCTTGCACAAGCGATATCCAGAATTATTCACATCGGGTACGTGTTATCTGTTGTTAAATTTAGTTATGGTTGTTCTTTCGCGTAGAGCGGTGAGTAGAATTTGGGGTCAAATTCTGTTTAAAGAGGGTAGAATGTAATATCCCATTTTATTAAAAGTTTATTTAATGAATTAGAAAATGATTAGTAATCTGAATTTAGTAGGAAAATAGTTATGGGTCGTCGGCCCATACCCAAGAGGTGGCCCGGCCACCAACAAAAGAGGGAGAGAGGGAAACCCTAGCCAAGTTACTGTAGCACACCCCTGGCATTGTAGCGCCACCACTGTAATACCGCCCCCTAGTGTGTCCTCCCCATGGTAGCCATAGCATCCATTCCTCCTGTTGCTTTGTGTGCTGCTGGCCAGAAGCAAAGAAGGGAAAGGGAAGAAAGGAGAAGAGGAAGAAAGAAGAAGGGGAGAAGGGAAGAGGGAAGAGGGAAGAAAGAAAGATGTTCTCATGGGTATTTCAGTGGTCATCATTGTGGTCCTCAAGGGTGAAATTCAGATCTCCTTTGTTTTGTTTAATACTTTTGCTATTCGGGCAATATCGGGTAGCAGATTGGTTTTTTTTGCTGATCATATTACGCTGTAATTTTGGATTCTATAACTATGAAATTTTGGTTTGTCATCTCCTAGATAATTGTAGATCACTATATGTTGTTTTCGTAGAGTGCTCGATCACAAAATTTGGATAAACCGTTAGAAAGTTATGGCCATTGCAATCCTGCAGTATAGAATTTCTGTAAGATTTTGGCAGTTGTGATAATCGGTAGATTAAAAATAGTTAACGATCTAATCAGGGAATTTGACCAACATGACCATTGTAGATAATTCCTTAAGGTTTCTAGAGAGATAAAGAATGCAATTTTTGGATAAACAGAATGGAAGTTATGATTTTTGGAATTTTGTTGTCCAATATCGAGTTGCTGCTGGATGCAGCTATGGGAAAAACCTCAAATTCGATTAGATTAATGGCATAGTTAAATTTAATGAATATCTAGGAAGTGGGAGAAAACTTCATGTCGATTCTGAAAATGTCTTAGTTCATCATATTTTCTTGGGTAGTTTAAAAGATATGAAATGTTGGATTTGGGATTCGTGTAGGATCGTTGTCATCTAAGTGAGTGTCTTGAATTGCTTTAGCTAGCATTGTGACCGAATAATTACTGTAGGTGGTTTAGCATCAGGTGTATTGTTTTCTTCACATCAGCTGGTGGTCGCATCTAGAAGGCAAGTAAATCTTAGAGGAATATTGAATGTTTGGTGGTACCAATTTGCTAAATGACTGTTGTTATGGTTATTCATGTGAAGTATGATTATTTCACGTTGCTTATGTGCTTTCGTTAATTGATGATGAATATTGGAAAGTATGGAAGTTATTCATTTCATTTCAAGCATTCATATTGGAAAGAAATAACCCACGGAAGTGGGCAATGAGATACCCGTATGAAAAAGGATAGGCAATGAGATCCTCGTACAAAAAAAGGATGAACAATGGATCCCTGCATTTGAGAATGCGGGCATGAGTGAACACCGACGGGTGTTACACTCTGTTATACCGGTATATACAGAAGAGAAGTGGTGACATGTGCATGAGTTACATTGCATTCATGACATTTGACTATGTAATTGAGATAATGAGAATGGATTGTCATTGATATTAACGTTTCATATGTTGTTTAATTGTACTTGGTGAGTCTTGTACTGACTCTTGCCATATGTTGTTTTAGGTGAGCGTTGAGGACAGCATGCATCGGGTGGAAATAGCTCACGGGATGATTTCACTTTGTTGCACTTCACATCAACTAAATATTATTTTTGTTACCATATTCCAGTTAGAAACTTCCTTTGTAATAATTGGTTAATTTGGGTTTCCATTAGCTCCATATGGATTTTATCAATGCTAGTTGATGACCTTTTCTTTTTGAAGCTTATCCATGATGTTGTTGGTATTGTTTGGATTGTAATAATTGTGAATTTAGTATTTATTTTCTTTTTGAAATTTATGTTATCAATGATGTTAAAAATGTTTGGTTATGAAGCCTAGCTGTTAGTGGCTGTGGTTTTGATAAAAAAATTGTAGTGATATTTACAGATAATAGTTGTAGGTTACATCTTGGCTTTTGCTAAACCAGGGTGTTACACTAAAGTATAATCGTCTGTGCTAAATACATATCACAAATGGTTCCAATAAATAACCATCTGTGATAGCTGATGCATCACAGATGGTTTGTTCTATGGAACCGTCTGTGATATTTTTTTATATTGCTAAATCTATTTCTGTTTATTGGCTAGCCTCAGAAAATACTAGCCATGCCATCTGAAACAAGCAGAAACACATGTACCATTAAGTTCAATCTTATCCCAATCAAGTTCAATTAATCTACATTGTGGAACTCCCCATATGACTTATTCTCATATACATAAATACAAATTCAGAACATACGACACATAAAGATTTCATTCATCATTCTACTTGCTTAATTACTTCCTTTAAAAATTAGCCCTTCATGATGATCGACACGTATGTAGCTAGTTTTGTCATGTTATTCTTCCTCGACCCTTATGCCATTTTCGAAAGGAGGCTACCCGTCCACTATATTCTCAACTCCGACAATCCTCCTTTTCCATGAAGAACTACATGGTGCTTTTTATTTGCCTAATCGGTTACATAGAAGACTTGAACAACTTGGTTAGCAAGTATGAATGGTTCGTCTTTGTATCCGACACGTTCGAGGTCCATAGTAGTGACACCGTACTTGTCGACCTTTACATGTGGGAGATGGACCCCAACGGTACCGAAACAGGGGGATCGTGAAAAGCACATAGTCGAGCTCCCAAATCTTCTCTATGAACCCAAAGTAGGAGCTCCTCAACCCATCGGTACTGAATGCATCTATGTGGACACCGCTGTTCTGGTTAGTGCCCTTTATATAGAATGTGTACCATTTATGTTGTATCCTTGCCATATCACAACTGTAAATGTTAGTCATTTTGCCAACCATGTCAGCATATCACTTGACGAGCTCCTAGCGAGTCGCTCCTTCAACCATTGGTTGAACCGACTATTGTGCTGTCTCGTGATCCAAACATCCGACCGCTCCGGATTCTGTTGCTGAAGCACATCCTTGTGCTGGATATACGGGGACACTTCAGTCATGTGTTTCAAGACCATGAAATAGGCTTGAGCATACGCATCTATATCTGAGGTGATTGCTTTCCTTCCGATGATCCCGATAACCTCGAGCTTCCCCTCATGGCAAGATCGAGGCACACCTATCAGTTCGACCTGAGCCATGTAATCGACGTAGAACTCAATGACCTCTTCGGTTGCACAACCTTCGACGATGCTGCCCGCCGGGCGAGATCGATTCCGTACATAGGACTTGAGAATTCCCTTGAACCTCTCGAACGGGTACATGCTATGTAGGAACACGGGCCCGCACATCTTTATCTCTCTCATAATGTGCATAGAGGCAATCATAGAGATGATTATATTTTGTTATGTTCATAATATTGGATAATATGTTATCTTATTCCTAGAATAATATCATTAATATTTATTATCAAGTATGTGATTTGATTTTGAAACTCTATATTTCTGCGATGATTATTCTCAAACATTCCCTAGTCGAAAACATATGAGAACACATATGAATAGACTAGCATATGTATTAGTTGATGATTATGTTTCATGGGTCATAGATATAGAGATATCAAACCAATAATATGGACACATATTATCAAACATGGTGTTGGTTTGACCCATCTTGAGACACTGTTGAGATTTTTATGATTTCATGTGTCATCAGTTGGTATCAAGCAATGATGACGTATAATCCTTAGACCTGAGATCAGTATAGTTTCCTACATATGTAATAGTACACTTAGGGGTTGCCAAATGCTACTCCGTAACTGGATAGTTATAAAGGTAACTTTCGGGTATACTATGAAACATACAGAGGAATATGACTGGTAGGATATGGGATTTGCCCCTCCTATAATAACAGGAGAGATATCTCTGGGCCCCTCGTTGTGGTCGGATAAAGAAAGTACATGCCCATGCCACTAGTGGTCGAAGTGTCGACCACATGAAGTTAATTATTCAACACTTGATCGGGAAAGTACTGAACAGTCCATGATAAATTATCTCACCTGGAGTTCAACCAGATGTCGTGAGGCAAAGGGAGAATACATAAGCAGGTTGTTTAGTTCGACCAGATACGAGCTGGTCGTATGGAGATACGAGCTGATCGTAGACTGGTGGAACATAGTCACGAACTGGTCGTGTGGAGATACAAGCTGACTGGTCGAACATAGTCATGAACTGGTCGTATGGATATACGAGCTGGTCATAGACTAGTCGAACATAGTCACGAACTAGTCGTATGGAAATATAGGCTAGTCGTAGACTGATTGAACATAATCACTAACTGATCATAAGGACTTACGAACTAGTCGTAATTAAGTATTAACTAGTCGTAAGGAGTTACGAACTGGTCGTAACAAAATATGGACTGGTCGTGACTAGATACGAGCTGGTAATAAGTGATAAGAACCTAGTCATAAATCATATTGCAGTAAGGTTCATCCGATATATTCTATGTGTGTTCGGGAATCGTCATGTCTTGCTAGGTACCGCTAATGACTCGTGGTTGAAAAAGAGTTTCCGAGTCACAACCGATTACACATGAACTTATAGGGTCACACACTTAAAGGGTAAGAATTTGATTTGGATGGTGATCCAAATTCTTGTAGGCCACGAGTTCCTAATGGGCCTCAGGTTCGAGACCCATCATGGATGCCTATATATAGAGGGGCGATGGCATGGGGTAGGGTAATCCCTTTTGAAGAATTTCCAAAACCCTAATAGCCATGCCTTCCTCATCCAATACCACACCGTCGGCGCTAGCACTCCCGCACGTGGTGTCTCTACCCTGTATGTGTTGATACCTTGGAGGTGTTATTGCAAAGCATCAGCACTAGGACGATCTACAACTCATGACGATCACAGGAGTAGGAGAAGAAGACGTGCGGCGAGTACGACTACTATTGCATCAACTCGCTACATCGACTCTACTTCCCGTGGTAGTCTACTGGTAATCCCGTGGTAGTCTTAGATCATGTCTAGTGGTAATCCCGTGATCTATTACTAGTGGAGGTTCCTTGCTTGCGCGGTAGAATTTTTGTTTTGTGCTATCATTGCCTACCCTAATCCTTTAGTGCTAGATGTAAAATAATCTTCTCTTTACATCAACATAGATCTAAATCATCTTCAATTCTCCCCTTTACCAAGCTAGATCTAGAAAATAATGCAATTAGGAATAAACTACTAACCATAGATAGTCAAGAACAAATCAATCTACGATCACTCCTCCCAAATCCGCAGTCTTCTTTCACCAAATCGCCTCAAAGCACCACCTCCTCAAAGCAGCAGCCTGTGAGAACAGATCTGGAATTTAAGACAGATCTGTGAGGGTCGGGTCTTTAGTAAGTAAAATTATCACATATGGTTTTTAATACAAACCGTCTTTGATGAGTTAAGAAAAAACGGTGTATGATATTTAGTAATATCATAGATGATTTTAGTAATATCACAGACGGTTCATGTTCAGAACCGTTTGTGATACTTCACAAACAATATTCAACATAAACCGTCTGTGATACTACCTCTTCATAGACGATTTTTAGCGCAGCTAGTAACACAGACGGTCTCTAAACCAAAACCGTCCATGATTATATTTAATATTGATGGTTTTGGCAAACCGTTTGTGATGAGGTGTCCAGCATTAGCCTTTTTGTAGTAGTGACCCCACTGAGCATATATGAACAGCATGCCTATTCATCTCTCGTGAAGAACACATAACAGCGTGCTAATAAGACCAAATCGAAGAAAATCAAGGCGCCTCAAAAGCATTGGACATTCTCGCTAGGAAAGTCGTTGGTCCCGAATACATTCTTAGTCAACCTTGGAATGGGTGCCACTTGTTTGCATGTGTGGTACATGGGAAAGACCAGGGAGACGAGGACACAATGCCCCGCGGGTTTCACCTTCAAGTACACAGCAGGGCATTTTCTCTACAAGCTCGGCTTCTTCGTGGTGGGCTTCGACGACTTGTTCGATCTCTTTAACCTCAGCGCCCTCGATGCCTCACTTTTAAGATGATGGACACTGTAAGTGTGTACAGTTATGGTGCACATTCATGTAATACCAATAAATACCATATATAATTCCTTGCTTATGTATAGACACATGATCCTAGAAGCCAAACGAAGAAAAGAACCAGTTGGTTTTCTCGACGCACAATTGGTCTCTGAGCAATGCATCAACAACAATGCATCCTACGTCGAGGATTACGTAACAACGGGACTACATGCTCACAATGACAAGGAGTACATACTTCTACCCTACAACCAGAGGTAAGTGTTTCACTCATTGCTATACTCATTTATCTGTACTTCATATGCAACACAAACTTAGTTTTAAGGACTATAGCGGTATACATGTGTAGGTGGCACTAGATTCTAATTGTCATTGTACCAAAGTGGAACAAGGTAATATACCTTGATTCCCTAATCAAGAGCCAGCATGACTTTACACTTGTGCAACAATTAATCGACAAGTGAACTCATTTCATCCATAAATAACTCTATGTATCCTTCGTTTGCAATGGCTGAGGCTAACTTTTTCGAATCACGTAGGTCGTTCGCCGCGTACATTGCCAAAAGAGGGAGATATGTGGAAGGGACCACCACACTGTGACATGTGACACAATTTTCGGTACCCACTAGTACACAATAATCCTATATCACACTTCGTAATGATGCCTCTCAAGCTGAACAAACTTATGTATGTAATTCTATTTTTGCAGTGCCACCAGCAACTATAGGGCAACGTATGTAGATTCTATGTTTGCCGCCATATGCAAGAAATCATTGACCCAAAAGGAGAGTTTCACGTGGCCGAGACTGAATAAAATTTTTAGTGACAAATAATATTTTCTTACTATATCTATAAACACGTTGTAAAAACATTATTATCACAATTCATCTATAATCAATCTGTAAATTTATTTATCATTATATATATATATATATATATATATATATATATATATGTGTGTGTGTGTGTGTGTGTGTGTGTGTGTGTGTGTGTGTATCTACGATCGATATATGTGTATCTGTAATATATCTATGTATTTATGTATTTGCTTGTATCTGTTATGTGTATATTGTTTTCAGAGCGCATGGCTAGCATTTACTGAAGCCAGCCGAAAAATAAAAAATTTCTATATCTAAAGCGAACTATCACAGACGGTTTTGTGGTATAAACCGTATGTGAACGCTTACTATCACAGACAGTTCTGTGCACCAACCGTATGTGATATGTAGCCCATCACAGACGGTTAGTAAATACAACCGTCTGTGATGGTCGACATATCACCAACGATTGGTAAACAAAACCATCTGTGATAGCCGACATATCATATACAGTTTCGTGGTCGAAGCCGTCTGTGATAGTTGGCGTTCACAAACGGTTATTTATACGAACAATATGTGTTGTGACTTATCAGATATAGTTAAAAAACTGTCTGTGATAATCACCTGTTATTACAGACGCAATAAATCAGACGGTTCAGAAACCGTCTATGATGAGGGTTTAGAACCGACTGTGATGACCCTCTGTGTTGTAGTGCCCTATCAACACATACAGATGTTTAGATGCTACTCCCTCCGCCCTCTGTTCAAAAATATAGGGCATATTTTTTGAATGGTCTTGTCCATAAATATAAGACATGTTTCATACTCCGATGCATAATAGGTGTGTTATTCTCTCTATGCCCTGATAAATATCCAGTTTTGCTTTATATTCCCAACATGCATGCATTGAATATAGTACTTAGATTTAATAATTAAGGATAGTCTAGTCATTTTAAATGTCTCCTTGACCATTTTGCAAGATAAAATATGTCCTATATTTTTTTTTTGACTGAGGGAGTAACTAATTAGGTAGTGATATGATCGAGGTAATAGTTTAGATTATCTTAGCATTTTTTAGAGGTGTTAGCTTAGCATTTAAACTGTAGTAAAACTAACTAAATTTTTTTCCTAGGGACAGAGGCTACGTCTATGGCCCACTTTGGTCCTACAAGCTCCGCCCCTGCGTGTAACGTTGTGATACTCCAACGGTGTGAACAAAGAAAAAAAATCCTATAGGATCTGGTCCACAACTCCATTGATGTGGACCAACTCCATCATTTGACATGTGTCTTTTCACAAATCTCAAAGCGTGACGTGGTAGCCTTTAGTATTCAATTCGTGAAAATTCACACCAGTGATTTATGAGGCTGTGCACTTTGAGATTCGTAAAAAGACACGTATCACATGATGTAATTGGTCCACATCAATGAAGTTATAAACCAGGTCCTATAAAAAAAAAATTCGTGAACAAAGGCATCTTAATTGCATGATCTTTTGAAGTCATTTGATCCGAAATCAATGATCAATCGGGAGGACAAACCCCTTGTTGGTCGGTTGGTGACGATGTGGGAGTTCGACTCCATCATCCAGAATTTAATCCATGGATGCTGATGCTTACCTTTGCGCATATTTGAGTGCGCCCTAGTGAAAAATATGTGCACGCGCTCTCCATTGGATAACAGATTTATTCTCCCCGGACTCCGCAACTGTAGGCGCATACATGCTAGTGCATCCAGTTGTAGTCTAACAGATGATATTATCGATCGGGAGGGAGAAATAATTACAAACGCTGGCCACGATGCAGCTTCTTTCCCGGTGCATGGTTCAGGTCCATTTTTTCCTTCTTCCTTGTGCCCTTGCCGGTCACTCCGGTGTGCCTGCTTGCTCGACTGCCTCGCCGACAATGCAATGCAAGCTGCAGGCACGCCGGATCGATGCAGTCAGACGAGTCATAATTAAGTGCAAAACAACAAGCACGTACTACTCTTGTTCTTACACATGTCTGCCAAGTAATTGTCGAACGCCATGCATGCATGGCGTTTTGACAAGAGTGAAGCGGGCATGCCACGATCGACGAGCCAGTCAGTCAGTCAGTCAGGGAGCAGCAGTGCTGTGCAATGTGTTCCTGCGTGTTGGTTTCTTCCATGTGCTCACTGCTGAGCTGCATGCATGCCCAGAAGAGTCCAGAACTTCAGCAGCTAGCTAGATATGGAGCATCGATCGATCGTGCTTGCCGTGTTTGTACGTACGTACTCCACTCCATCGAGTGTACATCGGCGCACATGGGGTGGCTGGAGATGAGCGACGATCTGACGAGGAACATGCATGCGCGCGCGCAGCCACGCAGAGATCGATCAGAGAACGCCATGGGCGTCGAGCCCGGCACCACGTGTGGATGCCATGCATACATGCTGTGCGTTGAAGTAAGTTTCATCGGGCTTTTATTTGGTTGTACTGCTACTCCTGTACATGGAAGCAGTACGTGTTTACATTTTAGAGATCACCCGTACCCTAACATAAACGTTTTTGCCACTAATTAAGCGGTGATAGGTGAGGTCGTCTAGGACTCTGGGTCCACATGTCAACGACTTAGTGGCTCGAATTTCGCTACAAGGTTAGGGAAGAAAAAAGTTTTCCTACCTACAAAGTAAGTCCCAACATTCAGAGGAGAGGCCCGGGCCCTGAACCAAGGAGAATTGGATTTACAAGGATTGAAACTAACAATAACATATACCAGATTCGATAGCTTAATTCTTCACTATATATGATGGACGGACTGTACCTAACTTTCTGATTTCTGCTAGTATCAAAAATAGTATGCCCTTATTCAGTCAGAGCAAGATGTGAAGCGTTGCAATGACAGGCCGGTCGGTCATGTATATATAGCCGGCCGGCTCCCAAGTCCCAACTACATCGAATCCTGAGAAAGTGAAATGTGCTCAGACTGCGCAGCTTGTCGTGTCAATCGATCGATTGGTACCAAGGTCCAGGGATTTCCTAGCAGCAAACCAAAGCATCCAAAAGAATGCACCCCAACCTGCAATAGCTATTAGTAATATATGTGTATTATGACATATCTATATTTCAGAGAGAGTTTGTTTTTTTCGTATTTAGACAGTAATAGTTATAAATATTAGAGTTGGTTTGTTATCCCTTATGGATGCGTAGAGTCTTTTTCAAATACGAATAGTAGCTTATAATAAATAAAAGGGCACCTGTTGTAATCAGTTTTAGCAAACAATAGAGGAAAGAAAAATCGAAAACACTGCAGTGCATGCAGCACCAAAATCCTTCTGTTCTTCTTTTGTTCTGAGGTTCCAGCGTGTGCGTATGGTTCTTTCACCGTGTGTGTGTGTGTGTGTTTCATCTAGCACCATCGCGTGTGTGCTTCATCTTCGGTCGGCTTCCAGCGTGCGTTTCTTCTTCGGATCGGCTGACAAGTATCAGAGCCTTGTGCTCGATCCCACGACGATGTCTGGATCATCTTCCCACTCACCTTCCCGACCACTCAGAGCCTGGAAGCAGGATCTAGCAGCGGCAGCGGTGGGGTAGTGGTGATCCATCGCGTGGTGAGGGAGTTAGGTTGATCGATTGTCTACCCGATGCTGACGCGAACCAACTATGGAGATTATGCTCTCATGATGAGGGTGAATCTACAGGCGCAAGGCCTGTGGGAGGCGATCGACCACGGCAAGGGCGACTACCACGATGATAGGATGGTGTTGTCAGCCATACTCCGTGCTATCCCGCTAGAGATGTTGTCAACGCTCGCCATCAAGAACACCGCCAAGGACGCATGGGACACCATCAAGACACTGCGCATGGGCATCCAACGCGTGTGCGAGGCAAAGGCACAGATGCTACACAAAGAATTTGAGGCGATCAAATTCAAGAACAGCGAGTCGGTGGATGACTTCGCAATGTGGCTCACTGGCATAGTCAACAACTTGGAGTTACTCAGGGACAAGTTGGAGGAAGACCGCGTTGTTAAAAATTCCTCTGCGTCGTCCCGCCGAGGTATACTCAGGTAGCGATCTCAATTGAGATGCTCGTTGACTTGCAGACGCTCACGGTAGAGGAGCTCACTAGACGACTAAAGCCCGCAGAAGAGCGCTACGACCAAGACAACACCGATGGTGCCAGAGGACGCCTGCTCCTCACAGAGGAGGGGTCATGGCTTGCGCGCATGAAGTAGCGCGAGCATGGCTAGGGCTGGCCTGGTGGACAAAAGTCCGGCGATGGCTTGGGCGGCAATCGGTGCCAAGGCAAGCCGAAGAGCCACGACAGTGGCTATGCCACCGGCGGTAGCAGTGGTGGCACTGTGTCTAATGGAGGCCGCAACGTGTCAAAGGACAAGTGTTGTAACTACGACAAACTTGAGCACTAGGCCAGAGACGACCGCAAGCCACGGCGTAATGAGCAGGCCAACCTAACACAGGTCGACGACGATGAGCCCACACTGCTCATGGCGCAGGTACGTGCACCATCTGAGGTCGTCGAGAGCATGATCAAGGATGTCATGCTCAATGAGGTGCACACGGATGTTCACCTGGGACGTGAAGAGGACCGCCACATTGATGTGTGGTACCTTGACACCAGAGCTAGCAACCATATGATGGGGTGCAAAAACATCTTCGTCGAGCTGGACACGATGTCACTAATTCTGTCAAGTTCGACAATGGCTCGATCGTTGACATACGTGGATGTGGTACGGTTTTGTTCATGTGCCACAACGGAGAGCACCGTGCCCTAACGGGATTGTACTATATCCCTCGACTGCGAAGCAACATCGTCAGCCTTGGTCAGCTCAACGAGAATGGTTGCCAAATACTGATCGAAGGAGGTGTGCTACAAATCCACGATCGCCAGCAATAGCTTCTAGCCAAGGTAAACCGTGTGTGCAATCGGTTATATGTTCTCTCCCTGGACATAGCACAGTTAGTGTTCCTAGTGGCACGACTTGATGACGATGCATGGCGCTGGCACGCCTTCTAGGGTCACCTCAATTTTGAGGCGCTCCGGGAGCTAGCACAACACGATATGTTGCGTGGACTGCCGAAGATCAACCATGTCAACCAAATCTGTGACAGCTGCCTAGCGAGGAAGCAACGTCGTACTCCATTCCACATGAAGCCAAGTATCGTGTAGAGAAACTCCTCGAGCTGGTGCATGGTGACCTATGCAGACTGATCACGTTGGCGACACCAGGTGTGAAACGCTACTTCCTGCTCCTGGTCGATGACCTCAGCCACTACATGTGGCTAACACTACTGGCGATGAAGGACGAGGCGACAGAACGATCAAGCACTTCCAGGCTGGTGTCGAGGTGGAAGCCGGACAGAAGCTGCAAGCACTTCGCACTAACCACGGTGGTGAGTTCACATCTGTGCAGTTTTGTGAGTACCGAGCACAGTGTCAAGCGACTCATCACAGCACCGTACTTGAAGGATCGTGGGAAGGCTACGATAGCACAAAACAAAAATTTACTGCGCAACTAAGGAACCTCCGCTAGTAATAGATCACAAGATTACCACTAGACACGCCGACTCGTAGTGGAAGTAGAGTCGATGTAGCAAGTAGATGCAGACGTAGTTGTACTTGCCTCGCGTCTTCTTCTCCTACTCCGATGATCGTCGCGAGTTGCGGATCGTCCTAGTGCCAATGCATCACAACAACACCTCCAAGGTATCCACATGTACGGGGTAGGGACACCACGTGCAAGAGTGCTAGCGTTGGCGACGTGGTTGAGGAGGACGTGGCTATTAGGGTTTCAGAAAATCTTCAAAAGCTTACTTAACCTCATGCCATCGCTCCTCTATTTATAGGCATCCATAACGGGTCTCCAACTTGAGGCCCATTAGGAACTTGAGGCCTACAAGAATTCGGATCAACATCCAAATCAAATTCTTGCCCTTTAAGTGTGTGACCCTATAGGTTCATGCATGATCGGTTGTCACTCAGAAACTCTTTTCCGACCACGAGTCGTTAGTGGTACCTAGCAGCATATAACGATTCCCAAACACACATAGAATATATCGGACGAACCTTAATACAATATGATCTAAGAGCAGGTCCTTATCAATTACGACCAGCTCGAATTCAGTCACGACTAGTTCATGTGTAGTTACAACCAGTCTGTAACTCCTTACGACTAGTTTACAAATCCTTACGACCAGTTTGTAACTAACTCGTATCTCCATACGACCTGCGCGTAACTATGTACAACCAATTTCAACCAGTCTACGACCAGCTCATATCTCCATACGACCAGCTCGTAAGTGTGTACGACCAGTTTCGACCAGTCTACGACCAGCTCGTATCTCCATACGACCAGTTTCAACCAGTCTACGACTAGCTCGTATCTCCACACGACCAGCTCGTAACTGTGTACGACCAGTTTCGACCAATCTACGACCAGTTTTGACCGGTCTATATCTGGTCGAACTGAACGACCTGTTTATGTATTCTCTCTTTGCCTCACAACATCTGGTTGAACACCAGGTGAGCTAATTTGTCATCCATGGATTGTTCAATACTTTCTCGATCAAGTGTCGAATAACTTTATGTGGTCGATATTTCAACCACTAGTGGCATGGCCATGCACTTTCTTTATTCGACCACAATGAGGGGCCCTGAGACATCTCTCTTGTTATGTTAGGAGGGGCAAATCCCATATCCGAACAGTCACATTGTTCCCCATGTTTCATAGCATACCCGAAATCTACATTTATAACTACCTAGTTACGAGTAGTGTATAGCAACCCCTAAGAGTGCTCTTACATATGTAGGAAACCATGCTGATCTCAGGTCTAAGGATTATACATCATCATTGCTTGAGACCAACTGATGACACATGAAATCATAAGAATCTCAACAGTGTCTCAATGTGGGTCAAACCAACACCATGTTCTCTAACATGTGTCTATATTATTGGTTTGATATCTCCATATCTATGACCTGTGAAACGTAGTCATCAACCAATATATATGATAGTCTATTCATATGTGTTCTCATATGTTTCCGATTAGGGAACGTTTAAGAATAATCATCGCAGAAATATAGAGTTTCACAATCAAGTCACATACTTGATGATAAATATTAACGATATTATTCTAGAAACAAGATAACATATTATCCAATATAATGAGCATATTGAAATATAATCATCTCTATGATTGCCTCTACGGCATAATTCCAATAGTACTCACCGCAATAGAACGGCGTTGTCGAACGTCGGTATCAGACGGTCGTCACAATGGCACGCAACCTGTTGAAGCCAAAGGACATGCCAGGGGAGTTCTAGGGTGAGGTGGTCACAACAGCCATTTACATCCTTAATCACACACCAACCTAGAGAGTCAATGGCAAGACGCCCTATGAGGCATGGTATGGGACACGACCAAGCGTGTAATTCTTCTGCATGTTTGGCTGCATCACGCACGTGAAGGAGGTGTGGTCGAACATCAAGAAGCTTGACAACCATAGCAAACCCATGGTCTTCATTGGCTACGAACCCGGATCCAAAGCACACTGGGTGTACAACCCCATCGGCAAGCGCGTGCACATCACATGCGATGTCGTCTTCAACGAGGTGGCTAAGTGGGACTAGCAAGCCAGAGACCACGCACGAACGGCTCCCAGTGAGATGTTCATTGTGGAGTACATCTCTCACCCTATCACAAGTGGTGAACATGTCGACACACTGGGAGAAGACACGCCAGGTTGTGCACCAAACGCATGACCGCAGACGTAGACACCAACGTCATCCACGCACTCGGCAACACTGGCATCAACAAAGTCGAGCTCATCAATGCGAATCACAGAAGCACCTGTCATGGTGGAGTTCGTGTCACCTCCTCCTAACACCACGCCCCCGTCCGACAGCGTACCACGGTGGAATCGCACGCTGTAGAATCTGTACGATTCCACATCAGTGATTGAGGTTGACGTTGATGAGCTGCACCTCACTGTAGCAGAAGAGTCCGCCAGCTTCGCCGATGCCAAACAACATCAATGTTGGCACCAGGCAATGCTTGAGGAGATGAGTTCCATCGAGGAGAATGTTACATGGCAGCTCGTTGATCTTCCTACTGGTCACCACCCAATTGGGCTAAAGTGGGTGTAGAAGGTCAAGGACTCGCACGGCACCATCGTTAAGCACAAAGCACGGCTCGTGGCGAAGGGGTACGTGTAGTAGCAAGGCATTGACTTCAACAAGGTGTTCACACCAGTCGCTCACCTCAAGTCTGTGCGCCTACTGATTGCACTCGCCGCACACGAGGGGTGGCCAGTGCACCACATGGATGTAAAATCAGTGTTCCTTAATGGCAAACTCGAGGAGGAAGTCCACGTCGTGTATCCCCCTAGCTTCATGCATGGTTGATGGACATGAGGAGAAGGTCTTGAAATTCTTGAAATTTTGCAAGGTGTTGTACGGCTTACGACAAGCGCCAAGAGCGTGGAATGCTAAGCTCGACAACTATGTACTATCGCTTGAGTTTCACTGGAACGCGTTGAAACACGCTGTGTATATGCGTGGCAATGGTGCATCACGTCTTCTTGTGGGAGTGTACATCGACAACTTGATCATCATAGGGACGGATCTTCAGGAGCTTACCAATTTCAAGGAGGAGATGAAGAGCTTGTTCAACATGAGCGACCTGGGCTTGCTTAGCTTCTATCTTGGCATAGAAGTACACCAGACCGATGGCTATATCACGCTAAACCAGGCAGTGTACGCCTCAAAGATTCTCGAGAAGAGCGGAATGGTAGATTGCAATCCATAGAGGCCAGGTTCAAGCTAAGCAAGGTGAGCTCAACTCCTCCCACTGATGCCACAACATGCAGGGGCATTGTCGGGAGTCTACGGTACTTGGTGCATACACGGCCTGACATTACGTACTTGGTTGGGTACGTGAGCTGTTTCATGGAAACACCAACCACTGAGCACTTGGCAGCAGTCAAACACATCCTTTGGTACATTGCTAGTACATGAAACTATGGCTACCGCTATGCAAGGAAGGGGGAGGAGTCATGATGAACCCGAAGGTCCGATTGTTGACCCGATCTTTCGATGAGAACGATAAATCGGTAGGCGTCACTCAACTCTCACGATCCTGGCTACGAACACGCAAGGCTCGAAACTATGCAATCGCTGAACTGCTCGATAAGTCGTTATTAACCGTGCACGATTACCCGGTTGACCTGCTCACGAAGATCGATTCCTGCATATACCGAAGAAGCACGCAAGAACAAGGTAAATAAGCAATCTAAAATTACGAATAGGAATTGAATGTACTGATAGGTGGGGTTCCGAAGAACAATGTCGTTGTTGATCTCGCCGACCAAGAGAACAAAGTAGAAAGTAGGAAAGCTAAACTTTAATCAACAAAACCCACCGAACAAAAGGGTCGGAGGCCACTATCTATAGGAGGAAGAGGGTGGGGCGGTGGTACTGTTCATGTGTGAATAGTGTCATGTGAATAGTACCACAAAACCCTAGGGGGCAGCTATATGGGCCATATGGGCCAATGTAGCCAAAACCAAAACAACCCATTCGTTACATAACCTATGGGCCAACAATTGGTGACGCAGCACCATGGCATGTAAACGTAGCCCGACACGTATGAGTAGGAGCAGTAGATGTAGCCTGGCATATATGTGTAGAGGCAGCTCGGTCCAATTGGAAAATATGGCAATGCAGTCGCCGAAAGTCCGATCGAAGATGTGGATGTAGCGTAGCGAGTCGAACCAGGGGATGCAGTCGAAGCAGTGGATGCATCCTTAGGGTTGATGTCCTCATCAAGTCATAGCTGGTTGGCTATAGCGACAGCGACATGGCCGGTGATGTCGATGACCAGAAGAGCACCATCGGTGTGCTATTTTTCTTTGGCCACAGTCTTGTCAGCTGGCAGTCTCAAAAATAGAAAGTCGTGGCACTGTCCTCTTGCGAGGCCAAGTATATTACTGCGACAATGGTGGTGTATCAAGGCATTTGGCTCTCCCGCCTACTTGGTGAGCTCAACAATGAAGAAGCCGGTAGCGTCATGCTCAAGGTGGACAATAAGTCTGCTATCTCCCTAAGTAAGAATCTAGTCTTTCATGACCGAAGCAAGCACAACAACACTTGGTATTATTTCCTTCGAGAGTGCGTCGAGAACGACAAAATTAAGGTGGAGTACTAATGCGATAATGGGTGTCCCGATCTTTCGGTGAGATGGATAATTCGATTTGACTGGAGACGACTCTCACAATTCGGCTACCAATCACACACGACTAATATGCCCACAATCGCTGAACCAACTCCATGATTCTTATCAACCTTGCTAGAAACATGATCGACCTGACCACGAAGGTCTATTCCTGTATGCAATTGAAGAACAAGAAAGAACATGATAAATAAGCAATGTGAACTTATGAATAGGAATTAAAATTGTATTGATGAGTGGGGTTCCGAAGACAATGTCGTTGTTGATCTCGTCGAACAAGAGGACAAAGTATAAAGTAGCAAAGCTAAACTTCAATCTAACAAATCTCGCGAAACCCTAAGGGTAGTGGCCACTATGTATAGAAGGAAGAGGAGAAGGGAGGGACGATGGTACTGTTCACACGTTAATAGTAACCGCATGAACAGTATGGTCCTAGGGTGGATGCCCTAGGGAGGTGCGGCATAGACCAGGCCAGGCTGCCTAGGGTGGCCGGCCACCATATGGGCAAGTCGGCCAATGCATTACATAGCCCGTGGGCTAACAATAGGTGACGCAACACTATAGCATGTAGACACAACAACATGGCATGTAGATGTAGCTCAGCTCATAGGAGTAGAAGTAGCTCGGTTCGTAGGAGTAGAAGTAGCTCGGTCTAATTGGGAAATATGGAATTGCAGTAGCCGAAAGTCCAATTGGAGAAGATGTGGTTGAAGTAGAGGATGCAGTAGCCGAAAGTCCAATTGGAGAAGATATGGTTGAAGTAGAGGATCCAGTGCAGCGGGTCGAAGTAGTGGTTGCATCCTTAGGGTTGATGTGCTAATCATCCTCCCTTTCTTGAATTTGAGTCATCCTTGACTCAAGCGTTTTCTCCAAGTCATCACTTTTCTACAAAAGGTTAGCAGCAACAGAAGGCAAAGAAACACACATATCTTCTAATGGATACAAAGATTTGTTGCAAATCATAGTATAACATCCATATTCATGTTTTTCCATGTCAATACCATCAGATTTTGTAGCTAACATAACAGGAGCTTTCAAGTTAATTTTATTTGGAGCTATAATCTTATGATCATCTTTTCTCTTCTCCTGACTTGTTCTCTCAGTTCTTTTTAAATCATCCTTTAATATGGCAACAGGGGACATTGGAAGCAAAGTGAATTTTTTTCTTTATATGTAAAAGTATAATGGTTAGATCTACCATGATGTTCAGCATATCTATCATATTGCTAAGGTCTACCTAACAATAACGAGCATGCTTGCATAGGTACGACATCGCAATCAATATAATCATGATATGATCCAAGAGAAAAATGTACTTGCACAAGTTTAGTCACCTTCAACTTATTGCAAGAATTCAGCCATTGAATGTAGTAAGGATGAGGGTGTTGAGTTGTGGTCAAGCCAAGCTTCTTGACCATATCTGTGCTAGCAAGATTGTTGTAACTTCCGCCATCGATGATGAATCTACATAAATGTTCCTTGATGACGAACTTTGATTGAAACAAGGTGTGGCATTGATTTTGTTCAGCAAGCTCCATTTGAGCACTTAGCACATGCTGGACAACTAGGCTTTCGTACTTGTTAGATGTCTCATGACCTAATTATTCTTCCTCAATTTCATCACCTGCATTGTTAGCTGCAACCAAAACATGTTCTTCCTCAATACCATTAGCTGAAGTGTACTCACCATTATCCTTGATAAGTAAAGCTCGCTGACTTGGATAATCGCACATGAAGTGTCCAAATCCTTTGCAACAGTGACATTGTACATTTTTGGATCTCCCTATAGAAGCAACGGAAGAAGCACCTTTTGTGGGAACTTATACCTTTGCTGATTTGCTTGCATTAGAGACATGTGCATCATGGCCAGAAGTGGAGGAAGGTGTCATGTGTTGTTGCTGAATTGGCCAACCTGCAAAAGATCCTCCAGAATTGCCCCTAGAGCGAGATTGTCGACCCTGCACTTCTCTTTCAGCTTTGCAAGAAAGATGGAACAAATGGGTGATAGGATTAAACTCTTTATAATCTAAAATATCCTGAATATCCCGGTTTAAACCTCCCAAAAATCTAGCCATCTTAGCATCTTCAGTTTCTTCTGAACCACAATGCAACAAACTAGTTTGCAATTCTTGGTAATAGTCCTCTACCGAACTGCTACCTTGTCTTAAGCATTGCAATTTATAAAGCATACCATGAGAATAATAGGAAGGTACAAATCTATGTCTCATTGCTCTCTTCAAAGCATTCCATGTTCTAGGTATGTTCTGATTAGTACGACCATATTCACTCCACCAAATGGATACAAAATCAGAAAACTCACTAGTAGCAGCTCTAACTTTCTTATCTTTAGGGAATTGATGACAAGCAAATTTTCATTCTACGGTAAGTTCCCATGTGAGATAAGTATCAAGATCATATTTTTCAGCAAAAGAAGGCATAGTGAATTTAATTTTACCAAATGCATCATTATGGTCCCATGCCTTACGTTGATTTCTTCCCATACCATGATGATTGTGATGGAGCCGACGATGGTTACGATCATTGTGAACATTGAATCCATCTGTTTCTGTATCAGCAGTGTAGTTGTTCACATCTTCTTCTTCCACCTCATCTGCCCAAGAGCGAGTAGTAGGTGGTGTGCAGCGAGCAGGAGGTTCCTCCACCCTTGGCTCACCCTGGGCCGTGGTTTCAGCAAGTGGCCAACGTTCGAGGGCTTCAACGTGTGTACGAAGCGCCGTGAGGTTGTCGTTGATCTTATCCAAGGCATTGCAAACGCTCTCACCAAGCGAGTGCTCAAAGCGCCGCATGATCCCTCTCGTGCGAGGTGTGAGAGGACCTTTGCTTTCATACTCTAAAGAGTGGTCGTAGTTGTTTCCACCATGTGTAGATTCGTATGACCTTGCCATTGTTAGTAGAAAATAAGGAACAAGTCATAGTGTATATGTCCCTATCAGCTACTAGGTGCTGGGGGTTCAAAAGTCGATCACGCTCAAGCTTATACCAAATTCTTTTTAGTTCTTACCAAGCAAAACAGGTGGTGACCGGCAACTAGTGTCGGTATCAGATGCTCTCCAAAGATAGACAAAGCGATTGCAAGCAAAAGGTACCAATGCAATGGTAGAAGGTGGAGCTAGGATAGGCTTCAATATGGTAGCAAAGATTAGCAACAATCAAATTAGTAAATGTAAATTAAAAATTATTCAAAGTACTAGTCAATGTTCCTGATCCTAGCATAGAAAAAGCTAGCTAATCAAAACCTATGAAGGAAAATGTATGAACGCACACGCAAAGATCAATGTGACTTGATGTAAGCAATGGAAATTCTCACACCAAGTGCTAGGAGAGATGCTAGCCAACTACTCAAACTTCTGTCTAGAACACAAGATTGTTCACACGATGTAAAGCATAAAGACGAAATAACGTGCAATGTAAATAACCATCTAGTTTAAGCAGTAAACAACAGCTAGCTTCAAAAGATGAAAAACAAAGTTTTATATGGCTTATATATACTCAATGTAAAGGTTTCGATGAGATCTACAACTTTGCAGTTGAGGCGAACCCTAAATTCCGAAGGGAAGACCGAAAAAACGATAAAAACAAAAACTAAAAACTTGCGACGTGAATTTAAGGCCAAAGATGGCCAATTTTGGGGCCCTTGGAGGGTGACTAGCACAAGTAGGTTAGTTTTATAGGATGTGCCTCGCCGTTAGCTTTCAAACAAGCATAAGAACGTCAAAAACGGATACCGTATGCAAAAGTTATGCCCGTTTTACTGAACGTGTTTCGGAAACGGAATCCTACTCGGACTCGAAACCGACTCGGGTTCAAATTGCAACTGATATATCTTTCAAACCCTTGGGCCAAACTTGCTTAATTTTTTTGTGGAAGCTTGTGACTATATTTAGAAGGTCTCCACCAATTTTCACATACTTTTATTTTCTCCTTTTTTTTCTCTACCTTGGCTTTTGTTTTATGTGGTTGCCTCTTTCTCCTTCTACTGTTTGGCTGGCCCTAGGGTTTGCTGCAAGTGTCACAAATAACAGCAAAAGATGGATGCTGGACTCGGACATCAACTCTCCAAAAATATCACGGTAATCCTCTCAGTTTCGTGGTGAAATTAGCTTGAACTCCAGCAAGCAATTCGAATTAGATGAAGTGGAAACGAATACTATTTTTGGTGTGGATTACAGGAGTTCTAACCCACGAATTTTCTGTTTTAGATGCAAAACTAAGAACACTAAAAGAATGGTCAAGCGACACAAAGGAAACACGAGATATAATTAGACAAAGACTAACTAGACAATAACTAGAATTATAAATCAGCAACCTGACACAATAACTAGAACTAGAAATCAGCAACCTAACACGACGATGTAACCAAGAATTCAGAAAGCAAACTGAAAAGAAAAATTACAGGGCACAGATTGGTTGAACTAACCCTATTTTTTATTTTTGTGGACTGAGGGTAAAACAAAAATTAGCACCGATTAACTATAGCTCTGATACCACTTGATGCGATAATAGGTGTTCCGATCTTTTGGTGAGATAGATAATTCGATTTGAGTGGAGACGACTATCACGATTCGGCTACCAATCACACACGACCAATATACCCGCAATCGATAAACCAACTATGTGATTCTTATCGACCTTGCTAGAAACACGATTGACTTGGCCACGAAGGTCTATTCCTATATGCAATCGAAGAACAAGCAAGAACACGATAAATAAGCAATCTAAAATTGCGAATAGGAATTAAAATTGTATTGATGAGTGGGGTTTCGAAGACAATGTCGCTATTGATCTCGTCGAACAAGAGGACAAAGTGTAAAGTAGCAAAGCTAAACTTCAATCTAACAAAACCCGTGAAATCCTAAGGGTGGCGACCACTATGTATAGAAAGAAGAGGAGAAGGGAGGAGCGGTGGTACTGTTCATAGGTATTGTTCATGTGTGAATAGTAACTACATGAACAGTATGGGCCTAGGGTGGATGCCCTAGGAGGTGCAGCATGGGCCAGGATGAGGCTGCCTAGGGTGGCCAGCCAACATATGGGCCAAGTCGACCAATGCATTACATAGCCCGTGGGCCAACAGTAGGTGACGTAGCACCATGGTATGTAGATGCAGCACCATGGTATGTAGATGTAGCTCGACTCATAGGAGTAGAAGTAGCTCGGTCTACTTGGGAAATATAAAATTGCAGTAGCCGAAAGTCCAATTGGTGAATTTGTGGTTGAAGTAGAGGATGCAGTAGCCGAAAGTCCAATTGGAGAAGATATGATTGAAGTAGAGGATGCAGTGCAGTGGGTCGAAGTAGTGGTTGTATCCTTAGGGTTGATGTCTTCATCAAGTACATTAGCACTGGAGAATAGCTCATGGACATCTTGACTAACGCACTTTGGCGTGTCAAGTTCCACGAACTACATACAAAGATTGGCATAGTCGAGATCAAGTAAGTGCACAAAGATTAGAGAGTGATTTGTTAGTAATCTTTGCCCATATATCTAGATTTTAGGAGAGTTTTTTTTTATTTAGACAGTATTAGTTATGGATACTAGAGTTGGTTTGGTATCCCTTCCGGATACGTAGAGTTTTTTTTCGAATACGAATAGTAGTTTGTACTAAATAAAAGGGTACCTATTGTAATTAGTTTTAGCAAACAATAGAGGAGAGAAAAATAGAAAATGCTGCAGTGCATGCAGCATCAAAATTCTTCTGTTCTTCTTTCGTTCTGAGGTTCCAGCGTGTATGTGTGGTTCTTTCACCATGTGTATGTGTTTCATCCAACGCCATCACTTGTGTGCTTCATCTTCAGTCGGCTTCTTCGGATCGGCTGACATGCAATAGCATGGTGAGACGGTGGAATTGCCGCAATAGGCTCGAATAGCATTGACGAGGATCTAATAATCCTCAATTAACTATATTGTTTATCTGTAATTATTATTATAGATAGCAATATCCTTATGATAGTCTTAAGTATACCCCTTATCATTCATAAGGGAAAAGCTTAGGATGATTGATCGTAAACCATCCTACGACCACCCTGTGTAGTCGTAAGATGTTCTACGACCACCTGGTGATCATAAGCCTTTTTACGACCACCTCATGATCGTATGCCTTTCTACGACCACCTTATGGTCATAAGCCTTTCTACGACCAGGTCCATTACGACTACCATATAGTCAACAAACCCTACTGACATGTGGCTTTAATTGACTAGAAAATCTTATGCGCTGTGTTTAAGATACAAAGCAGTTAGCATACGCTGTTATTCTCCAAGATAACTACATGCATTACGTTTCTGTCTCTGACGATAACTATCAAGCGACGTGGGGTGTTATCTCTCTGACAATAGCTTTCATCAACGTGCATATTTCATCAAGCATTGAGACGCTTCTTGGCCTGGAGCAACTGCCCTCCCATCATACGCTATATAAAGGCTCAAGTCAGTGGACATTGGGGAGAGGAATCCGAGATTACAGTAAGAAAACATTAAACATTAGTTTTAGTGATCTTCTTCCCGATTGTAAATAGCATAGTCAATACAATAACACAGAAGTAGAGTTGTTATTCTCCTTGGAGAAAGCCTGAACCTGTAGAAAACCCCCAAATATTTTCATTCGTAATATCGATACTAGATCATCAATAAGCATTCTGCTAGCTTGGAAGTGAATATTTCAGATAGCAGCATTGTCTGTCGTTGAATAGATTTAGAAACTAACGGCAGGTATATGACACCTAATTTATTAACGCGACTTAATTTACTCTCTGTTCATATTTCTAGATCAATAACAATAGTCTCCACATAAGATCTGTAGCATTATCCCCCAAGTTAGTTCTTCAGCTGGTGCCTGCTGGTGAGCTCCAGACAATAACTGTTTCCATCTGACTACATTTCGAAACGAACAACAAAATGACAGCTCATGTTATCAGTTTAGCCTTATTGTCAGTTTTGTCCTGGCACCCATCAAGCGTTCCATAGAAAATGAAAGTTAGCATCAGCTGAAACTAGCATGCAGTACTTGCTTATTAGTTGCTTGTGAAGCAGAGCTCAAGCTGCCGATTTTTGTTCGGAATTTTACGGTGCTGAGATACGTAGAAAAAGGGCAAACAATTTACAATTATATATGAACCTCGACTGGACCCGCACTACCGCACACAGCCCCTTTGCCGAGTGCAAAAATATTTGCCGAGTGCCAAATATCGGGCACTCGGTAAAGAGATATTTTGCCGAGTGCGACACTCGACAAAGAACAACACTCGGCAAATCCCTTTGCGAGTGCCATGCACTCGGCAAATCTTAACACTCGGTACATTCAACCTTTGCGAGTGCACGGCACTCGGCAAAGGGGCACTCGGCAAAGCGGCTGAGTAACGGTTCCGCCCGGCGTCAAATTGTGCGGCGCCGGCCGTTTGGCACTCGGCAAAATAAATCTTTGCCGGTGTCGTCTGCGTGGCACTCGGCAAAGACCCCTTTCTGCCGAGTCGCGCCCGCTTTCGGCAAAGATTTTTATTTTTATTTTGGCCTCCAAATTTTTTTGCAGCCCTACTACGATGTCAGTACTCTATGTTATGATTTGGTACATTTTTGTGGCTTTTTATACTTAGTTAATTTATTTCATTTACTATAATTATTTGAAAAATGCAAATTTGAGCTTTGCGTGCATCGAATAATGGAATTTAATGATTCAAAAATGATAGTCATGTTATTGAGTGTAGTGTGAGGCGTATCCGAGGCGACCGAAATTTTGGACATCTTGTTGAAGAAACATGACCGTGAACTTGCGGGCGAAGTGTTTTAAATTCTATAAAAGCAAACAAAGTCGAAAATTATGAAACTTGTGGAGATGTCATGATATCATATGTGGAGGCTGTGATAAAATTTTGAGAAGGTTTCGTGCATGTTGTCACGTGCGATGCTTTCAAACCGTGACATCTCCACATGTGATACTTATATCCCACCGGAGATGTCACGGTTTGAAAGCATCGTGCGTGACAACGTGCACTAAACCTTCTCAAATTTTTATCACGACCTCCACATATGATATCATGACATCTCCACAAGTTTCATAATTTTCGGACTTTGTTTGCTTTTTATAGAATTTAAAACACTTCGCCCGCAAGTTCACGATCATGTTTCAAACAAGATGTCCGAAATTTCGGTCAGCTCTGATACTACCACACTACACTCAATAACATGACTATCATTTTGAATCATTAAATTCCATTATTCGATGCACGCTTGATCAAATTTGCATTTTACAAATTTGCATTTTAAAATAATTATAAGTAAATAAAATAAATTAACTAAGTATAACAAAAAATTGCCACAAAACTGTACCAAATCATAACATAGAGTACTGATCTTAGTAATGCTGCAAAAATTTGGAGGCCAAAATAAAAATAAAAAAATATTTGGGGGTTTTCTACAGTTCTTCCACCGACTTGAGCCTATGCTATAGCTGATGATGGGAGGGCAGCTTGCTCTGTGCCAAGAAGCGTCTCAATGCTTGATGAAATATGCGTTGATGAAAGCCATTGTCGAGAGATAACACCCCACGCCGCTGATAGTTATCGAGACAAACGTAATGCATGTAGTTATCTTGAGAATAACAACGTATGCTAACTGCTTTGTATCTTAAACATACGCGCATAAGATTTACTAGTCAATTAAAGCACATGTCGAGGGTTTGTTGACTATATGGTAGTCGTAATGGACCTGGTCGAGAAAAACTTATGACCATAAGGTGGTCGAGAAAGGCATACGATCATGAGGTGGTCAAAAAGGCTTATGATCACCGTGGTAAATGAACATCTTACGACTACGCAGGTGAGACGAGGATGGTTTACGATCAATCATCCTAAGCTTTTCCTTATGAATGATAAGGGGTATACTTAAGACTATCATAGAGATATTGCTATCTATAATAATAATTACGATAAACAATATAGTTAATTGAGGATTATTAGATCCTCGTCAATGCTATTCGAGCCTATTGCGGCAATTCCACCGTCTCACCATGCTATTGCATGTCAGCCGATCCGAAGAAGCCGACTGAAGATGAAGCACACAAGTGATGGCGTTGGATGAAACATACACATGGTGAAAGAACCACACATACACGCTGGAACCTCAGAACGAAAGAAGAACAGAAGAATTTTGATGCTGCATGCACTGCAGCATTTTCTATTTTTCTCTCTCTATTGTTTGCTAAAACTAATTACAATAGGTACCCTTTTATTTAGTACAAACTACTATTCGTATTCGAAAAAACTCTATCGTATCCGAAGGATACCAAACCAACTCTAGTATCCATAACTAATCTTGTCTAAATAAAAAAACTCTCCTAAAATCTAGATATATGGGCAAAGATTACTAACAAATCACTCTCTAATCTTTGTGCACTTACTTGATCTCGACTATGCCAATCTTTGTATGTAGTTCGTGAACTTGACACGCCGTAAAGTGCGTTAGTCAAGATGTCCATGAGCTATTCTCGATGCTAATGTACTTGATGAAGACATCAACCCTAAGGATACAACCACTATCACACATGAACAATACCTATGAACAAGGGGTCTTTGCACGAGTGCTACGTCCTCTTGACGACACAATAGCGACACTTCAAAGTTTGTAAAAAAATTGGAGGTAAAAAAATTAAAAAAAGTTTTGAAAAAAATCCACTTTGCCGAGTGCGGATCTCGGGCACTCGGCAAAGAAATTAAAAAAATAATGTTTGCTAGAGTGCGGATCGCGGGACACTCGGCAAACCTTCGACACTAGTTATTATTTAATTTTGCTTGCTGGAGTTCAAGCTAATTTCACCACTGAACCGAGGATAGAGTTGATGTCGCACGCACTTTCTGTGTTATTTGTGACACTTGCACAGGGCGCCAAACAAAGCACCACGCAAAAGCCAAGGTACGCGTCACACACAAGTTTGGCCCAAGCGATTGCAATTTGAACGCCGCCGAGTAGGATTCCGCTTTCCAAACACGCGCGCCATAACTTTTGCATACGCCGCACGCGCTTGCGCTAACGCGCCATCCAATAAAACTAACCTACGCTAGTCACCTCCAAGCGCCGCCATCTTTGGCCGCCGCAAGTTTTTAGCGCGCCTCAATCGCGCTCATCGCCTTTACATTGCCATATAAAACTTTGTTTTTCCTTTGCCGCGCGCCGCGTCTTTATGCTTTACATCGTGTGAACGCGCGCATCTCCTAGCACCCCTTGCGCAAGTCACATTGATCTTTGCGCGCGCCATACATTTTCCTTCCGCTTTTTCCTAGCCATTGACTAGTACCACGCCGCCGCCCGCCGCCGCGCCGCCGCGCGCGCGCAGCCTCATTTCTCCTTCACCGCTCGGCCGCCTCACACCTCGTCCGGCCGCACCGACCACCCACGGCCGCGCCCACCGCCACCGAGTTCGCCTCCTCTCCCGGACCCATTTGCCCCCACACGGCCGCCTCCATTGCCATCCCGCCGCGCCGCCGTGTCACCACCGCTTCGGCCTTCCTCTGTTCCCTCCTTTCCTCTCTGTCTCTGTGAGCTTTGTTGTCTCGATCTTGTTATTCCTCTGTATGTATGTAACTCTCTGTATGAATGTTGTGATAGGAGTAGGCGATCAATAGGGCATCGATAGCTAATTAGTAATTAGCGAGTTCTGAGTTAGTTTGTTGCATTCGATGGTTAATTCAGGTGATAAGTAGATAATCAATTCTCGAGTTATGTTTTCATGTAGTAACATTCGGTGGAAATTCTAGGTGGCTAAGAGGTGATTAAATGTCAGATTGTGAGCCTATGGCAGTGGATCCCCTCCCCTCTATAGCTCCCCATAGCTACTTCTTTCTGTGTGTGTGATGGTAGGAGCATGCATGTGTACATGGCGGTGGAGTTTCATCTCTCTCACTCTCTGGATGTATGAGTGCATGTATGGATGTAGAGCACCTTTGGGACCGCAATTAGATTAGATGACTAACTAGAATCATTAGTTGGTAATTAGTTAGTAACATTCTAAAGCTAGCGTAGCTTGTTAATTGTAGTAGTTAGTATAGTCAAGGAATTCAGGTTGTTAGTTAGAATCCGGATAATAGGATGGTATTAATTATGGATTAGCAATTGACTAGGAGGGTTAGAGTTTGATTGAGTAACTAGTGAGTTGAGTACTATAACGGACAAGTTATGCTTAAGATCTTAATGTCGGTGGAGGTAATTGACTAGTAGGGCTTTGAAGAAATAGGGTGGCGGTGAGCCCTCTCACGATGGATGGTCTTGAAGTTAATTAGTAGAAGGATTAGCAATTGCAGATTGAGTAGTTTAGATAGTAAATAAATTGATGGAGAGAGCCAAACTAATTAGCAAGAAATGAGTAGTTAAGCTGTTTAGAAATTGGTAGTAGACTACTTAGCTAATAGATGTTCATTTAGTAAATAATGTGCCCAAATAGGGTTAGTTAAATTCATTAGTAGGTCAAGACTAGCTAGTTCAAAGAGGTTAGTGAAAGCATTAGTGGATAGTTACATGCGATTAAAGGAGCGACTTGAGTAGGACTCAAATCGATTATGGTTACCCCATTGACAGAGACCTCGCTCATATATATGTGCATGTGCATGTCGGCCATCGTGCCGTTGGTTTTCTTGCGAGTTTTGAAAACCTCACCGTGCGAGAGTCTTGCGAAATTTTGTATTGACAGTTTTATGTTTCTTTTTTTGCAGAGAAGAGCCGATCGAGCGGCGCGGAGTACCTCGGCGACCCAATCGCCTTCCTCGCGCTGCGTGCGCTGCACCGCATCGCCTCTCCATCAGACCGACCGCCACGGCCCGCTTAGCTTTGACTCCACCGCCACCCTAGGTATAACCTCTCTTTTAGTGTCATGGTCGTAGATCACGTAGATGCAATTGATGGTTACATTACTCGATACATATGTTAGAGGATGGATGACCGTCATTGGATGTACACAGCCGAGAAGTCGAGTGATTACACCACGAATGGATGAACAAGACCGATGCTTTCTTGAACAGTGCATTTGGCAAGGCCGCTAAAGGACATTGTCTAGTTTTGTGTCCTGCATCAAATGTGGAAGCAGGAGAAGGGTAAACAAGGTGGACATGGGTAAACATCTTTTGAAGAATGGATTTACGCCGGACTACACCCGGTGGGTCCACCATGGTGAAGCCCATCGTATGAGAGAGGAGGTGGTGAGACCACGCGTCGAGGCTTATGATGCTGATGCCGGGGTAGCAGACATGTTAGATGACTTTCACCAAGGACAGTTCGATGAGGGACGTGAGAAGGAGGAGATGGAGGCAGCCGCACAGGCGTTCTACGACATGATGGACTCGGCACAGAAACCCCTTCACGATCGGTCAACGGTGTCTCAAGTGGATGCCATTGGACGCTTAATGGGGTTGAAGTCCGAGTTAAACTTTGAGTCGAAGGCTTCGATAAGATGTTGACCGTGATTGGCACCACGCCTCGGAGGGCCACATTACGCCAAAGAGCATGTACGAGTCACGAAACTCGCCGTGCACTTAATATGCCGTATGAGCGGATACATGCTTGTTCAAGGGTGCGTCCTATTTAGGAAAGAACACAAGGATGCAAAGCTTGTCTCGAAGTGTAATTCCTCCGGTACACAGGTAGACTCGTGATGGCGGAAGAGGCGACTTACGATCCCGTGAAAATCCTCGGTACCTTCCGTTTGTACCGAGGATCCAACGGCTATACATGACCGAGGAATCGCGAAGCAGATGACATGGCACAAAAATGGCAAGCGGTACAATCGACAAGATGGTACATCCATCCGATGGTGAAGCATGGACCCGCTTTGATGACCAACATCGTGAGAAAGCGGATGAGGCTCGCAATATGCGTGTCGCGGCAATGATGGGTTCAATCCTTATGGACTGATGGCTGCCCCATACACATGTTGGCCCGTGTTCGTTATCCCCCTCAATCTCCCCCCCGGCGTCTCCTTTCAACGACATAACGTATTCTTGTCGTTGATAATTCCTGGACACCCGGGAAGTAATATGGGTGTGTTCATGGAGCCCGTGTTTGATGAATTGGTCCGTGCTTGGGACGAAGGGGTATGGACATACGACCGAGCTACAAAGACAAGCTTCAAAATGCACATTTGGTACCACTACTCTCTGCATGACTTCCCGGCGTATGGGTTATTCTGCGCCTGGTGTGTTCACGGGAAGTTCCCATGCCCAGTATGCAAGGAAGGTGTGAGGTTCCATTGGTTGCACAAGGGTGGCAAGTACTCATCGTTCGACAGACATCGTCAATTCCTCCCTCTTGACCATCCATTCAGACAAGACATCAAGAACTTTACGAAAGGTGTCGTAGTGACAGACCCTGCATCGCGGATTATGACTGGTGCCGAGGTTCATGCTCACATAGATGCTCTCGTGCCCAATCAAGAAGGTGGTTTTGTGGGATATGGTGAGCAACATATGTGGACTCATAAGTCGGGCTTGACGAGGCTCCCCTATTTCGATGACCTTCTTCTGCCACATAACATTGATGTAATGCACTTATGCACACTGAAAAGAATGTCGCCGAGGCACTTTGGGCAACACTCATGGACACTGAAAAGTCTAAGGACAACCCTAAGGCTAGAGTGGACTGGCAACGTTATGCGATAGACCAAATCAAGAGATCTGACCTCCTAGTCGCGGCAAGACATGGAGAAGGCCTAAGGCGATTTCGTCTTGAAAAAGGACCAAAGGAGGAAGTACTTGAATGGATCCAGACGCTAATGTTCCCTGATGGGTATGCAGCGAATCTGAAGAGGGGAGTGAACTTAGGCACTCTGCGAATCAACGGGATGAAGAGTCATGACTACCACATATGGATTGAGCGGCTTCTACCGGCGATGGTTCGAGGCTATGTCCCTGAGCATGTCTGGCAAGTGCTGGCAGAGTTGAGCTATTTCTTCCTCCAGCTTTGTGCCAAGGAGCTATCTCGGACCGTCATTGATGACTTGGAAAAAGTGGCACCCGTGTTGCTCTGTAAGTTGGAGAAGATCTTTCCACCCGGCTTTTTCTTGGCGATGCAGCATTTGATTGTGCACCTCCCGTATGAGGCACGTATGGGGGGGCCCGTGCAGGCCCGTTGGTGTTATCCAATCGAGAGATGTCTGAAGATTCTTCGTAAAAAATGTAGAAATAAAGCCAAAATTGAGGCTTCCATTGTAGAGGCATACATTCTGGAGGAGGTGTCAAACTTCACAGAGAAATACTACACTGAGAACCTTCCTAGCGTTCATAATCCACCCCCTCGTTACAATGCTGGCGAAAATGAATCGAACCTCAGCCTTTTCCAAGGGCAACTCGGAAGCGCAAGTGCATCGACCACTAAGCAATTGAAAAATGAAGAGTGGCGCAGTATCATGCTATATGTGTTGACCAACCTTGTTGAGGTGCAGCCGTTCATTGCGTAAGTTCTCAACGAACTTGTTTCAATACGCCGTCACTCCTTGTTTCTTCGTCCAACCCCCTTGTTTCTCGTTGGTACAGGGAATTTCTTCGTCAATCCTGGCATGAATCAAGGGATCCTACCCGCAGAAACGATACCCTTCTTTCACGAGTGCGGGACCAGGAGCCCGATTTCATTTCTTGGTTCAAACGAAGTCTTGTCCAATTTAGCTCGTATTTAGTTCGACATTCCAAGTTGATCGTATGTTCGAATAATATAACAATCTATCTGCTTGAGCTTGCGTGCCCAAACCGATCGCGCCTATAAGTGACGAGTTGAGACAGTTGCAAGCGGTACGTGTCGTTAGGGTCAAGTCATTTACGGTTATGGCGTGAATGGATATCGCTTTCACACGACAAGCTACGAGCGAGTCGTCGCCCAATCGAAAAACCACAAGCGGCGGAGTTTTTACGCCCGACATCGATGGCCTCGACTATTATGGAAGAATTGAAGAAATCTACGAACTTCCATTCTATGGTTCCAAACCTCTTAATCCTATCATATTCAAATCTCTGGTTTCATCACGAGTAACGAGACGAACCCTAATCTTGGGCTAGTCGAGATTCGACAGATTCCGTCTATCGAGAAAAGATGTCTACATTGTGGCTCAACAGCCGTCGGGTTTATTATACGCCATACGCGTGCCAAGACAAAGAGCATCTTAAGGGTTGGGCTATTGTGCACAAGGTATCGCCACACGGTAAACTACACTGTCCCAAGCGATGAAGATTAGAACTTCAACCCAAACACATATGATGGAGAGTTCTTTCAAGAAGAGGGGCTACAAGGAGGTTTGAGATAGACTTAACCGGCGATAGGAATGGAAGTAGACAATGAAAGGGTTGATGACGAGGACGCTGAGAGGCGAGGTGCAAAATGTGAAGGACTTACAAATGCTTGAGCGATTACGTTTAGGCAATGACAATGAAGACAACATTCCTCCTTCGGATAGTGTTGATGATTTGGACAATGTTGATAGTGATGACGAGACCTATGATCCAGCTAATCCCAATCATGAAGATTATTTCTAATACATGTAATACTATGTTTTTTGTAATTATGTTTTGTTCATTTTGCATCTATTTCTAATACATGTATTACTATGTTTTTGGAAATTATGTTATATTCATTTTGCATCTATTTCTAAGTACGTCTTGCTTATTCTTTTTAATTGCAGGTGAGTGAACAAAGATGGCGGGGAACCGTCGTAACGTGTCCTCGCTTTGCTGAGACCACGCTGCGAGGAGGAGGCGGAGGGGTCGGACAGGAGGAGGAGGAAGAGGACCGCCGGCCGCAGGAGGGGGCCGTCTCCTCCCACGCCGCGTGAGGAGGTGCTGGAGGAGGAGGGGGTGCTGGAGGAGGAGGTGGCGCCCGTGGACGAGTTGGACGAGGAGCTGGTTCGGCAGACGGGCGAGGAGGAGGGGGCGGACGAGGACGACGACGAGGCGGTAGGCACGGGTTCCGCTTCCTCCTCTGCCTCTTCGGGTGTCTACTTGCGAGGTCCCGCAAGCCTCCCTCAGGTTCCGCATCCTCACGGACGCCCAATGATTCGCCCCGAAGGGCAAAAGTAAGTAACTTTAGATGTTGTCACCACTACTTCATATGATATGTTGAAAAAAAGAGAAACTAATAATTTTTCTTAATCACTTGTGCAGGAACTGGGTGGTTGTGTCGGGTGGTGGCGCACGCTCCCCCAATGGCATCCTGGGTCTTCTGTGCAGGCAACACTACCCCGGCATTGTCACGTACGCCGGGAAGGCGGAGCCGGCCTACTCGTTTGACCACTACGTCGCCGGCCCCGATGCGGAGTACCCCAACAAGGCGCGCGGTGAAGGCGGAGTTTTGGGTAAGTCTCCTCGCACAACATTGCTCAATACATCGCATTCATTGGACTTTTCTTGAAATAATGAATGGATACATCGCGCTTGTATGCGCACTTATTTCGAGATGCGATGAGGATTTGAGGCCGGTGGACGGTGGCTACCAAAGCTCAGTAAAAACTCATCACCGACATGCATCACGAGTGCGCATCCGTGCCATCGTAAGCTACCACGGGTCGAAGCTTGGAGAGAAGGTCACCAAGAAAGACGCAAGAAACATGACGACCGGAGCGGTACCTTGAGGTAGATGAAGAACATTAATATTGATTCGTTTTGAGATTAAGTACGTTTAATTTAATCTTCTTATATGTCAAATACTTGATGGCGTGTAGATGATTCCCCGTGGTGCCAATCGTATCCCGAGTCTTTGGCGATGATCGTGGACAAGTGGTTCACGAGGAGTATCTCCAGATGCACAGTGATGCGGGACCGTCGTTTGATGATGCAAGGTCCAAAGACACCATCAAGGCACCGCAGCCTCTCCGCATACAAACAAGCATGGGTACACGAATTCATTTATCTATTGTGACGCTCAATTCGCACGATTTCTAATTATCTTGTTTGTCTTTCTCGATCGGCGTCACATAGTGCCCACCTTGCTCGGACTTCGGGCATGGTGTATGGCCCACAAGGGCAAGCGGCGTCCGACGCGTCTCCTTCAACTCGGAGGACCCGCCCGAGGCGTACCACGAACCCGGCGTCCACACCGCATCGGTGAGTACACGCGCGGCAAGGTCGGTCCATGGGCGGACCATGATCCGAGCACCCGTGACTTTGATGGAGAGATCGTCATGAGGGTGGGACAAGGCAAGAAGCATGGCGGTTACGGCTTGGCGGCGGCCTCATCGACACGGCCTCTACTCCATCTCTCTCCCGGATCCGAGCACGAGCACGAGCGAGCCCGCCATACGCCACGGCATCACGACAAAGACGGCGACGACTCGAGGTTATTCTGTTTTACTCGTCGTACATTGATCTTTACACACCTTTATTAGCTTTGCATTATGAAACATTGGAGTAAAATATTGCGAGCCGGTGGAACAAGAAATGAGGCAACGTCGAGCCGAGGCCGGCGGCAGAGAGGATGTCGGCCACTGAGGCCGAGCGGCCGAGCGGCAGCCCGAGACGCAGAGGTGGCGGACATGATGGAGATCCTACAAGGTCTTGGGCAACATACGGGCTTCGTTATGCCGTTGGGGTGTTCGCTCAACCTCCGCCTCTGCGTCTTGCACCGCAGCTACTCCTGTGAGTATGAAAGTTATTTGCTTTCGCTTGTGCTTTGCTTGTATGATCTCTACCTTCCTAGATTAGGTATCTAATGTAATCTTGTCTCACATGCAATCTCTTCTCCTTTGTGCACCTCAATCGGCGGGTTCGAATAATCCACCTCATGCGCCCGAATGATGGAGCTTTTCCTTCACCACGATCGCGATGGCCACCTTCGAGATGAATGGTAGTTGTATTTTCATTTGTTGTTCACTTGGTGATGGACTTGTGATATACTTATGATGCACTTGTCGACTGTGATGAACTTGTGGATTTGTTTGGATGGACTTGAGCACTTATTGTTATATATGTGATGGATGTGATAAATATGTGATGGATGAGATATATATGTGATGGATGTGATATATATGTGATGGATGAGATATATATGTGATGGATGTGATATATATGTGATGGATCTGATATATGTTTGGATGGATTTGTTTGTCGTGATGGAATGTAAAAAATAAATAAAAAACGCAGTTTTGGGTCACTTTGCCGAGTGCAACACACGACAAATAGGTCCTTTGCCGAGTGCCATGGTCATGGCACTCAAAGAAAGCTGGAATGTGGGCACCTGAAAATCCCATTTTTCCAGCTTTGCCGAGTGCCATGACCATGGCACTCGGCAAAGAATTTTTTTTTTTAAAAAAAATTAAAACTTTGCCGAGTGCCAGGCCCTGCGGCGCTCGGCAAAGAATTTTCAAAAAAAAAATTTTTAACCTTTGCCGAGTGCCGTCGTTCCGACACTCGGCAAAGACATTTTCAAAAAAAAAAAAAAATCTTTGCCGAGTGCCGCCGGTTTGGCACTCGGCAAAGAGGTCGTCAACAGGCGCGCGCCAGAACGGTCCTTTTCTTTGCCGAGTGCTGACTCGGCACTCGGTAAAGACTTTGCCGAGTGCCCGAAAAAATACACTCGGCAAATGCTGCTTTGCCGATTAATTTTTTTCCGAGTGCCCTTTGCCGAGTGTCACACTCGGCAAAGCCTTTGCCGAGTGCAAAGGAGCCTTTGCCTAGTGCCTGAGGCACTCGGCAAAGTGCCTGAGTCCGGTAGTGCCGCTCGAATTAGGTGAAGTATCCTTTGGCTTCGTGAAGCTACATTAGCCCTCTTTGACGTATAATTATTCCTGAAGCCCTGGCATCTCTCTTCTACGTGATGGCTATAGCTACTATCCACAGTGGAGCACTGAAGATGTTCTTACACTAAAAAAGACCACATTTCCCAACAGTCCAAAACTGTCGGCAAAAGTATAGAAACTGTCGGGTATGTGCTTCGGCGACAGCCGCCTGTCGGAGATTCCCTGTCTGCAATGCTGTCAAGTTCGGTGGCTCTATCTTAGGTTTATTACCTTCGTTGACGCGATATAAGAATCCCTGAAAGTGCTCATAGACGTGTGTTACCACACTCACATTGCTCTTATCTCCTTGTTCATATGCATGCATGAAACGTACGCCTCGGTTCTCGTCCTTTCCTTCCGAGCATGCATGCACGAACCATACGTTTGTGATGCTTTTTCTCTTTAATTTGCTTAAAATCAAGAGGACAGATGTGAACCATGATCAATAGAGATTGAATTCATTGAGATGTCATGTATTGTATGTTATCATAATATCGCATTTTACATATATGGTAATGATGGAATCCTACTCGATATGAAATTCTACTGTTTATAAAAGCTTAATTGATGTGCACTATTATAATCTGTACGCGCCGAGTAAGTGTGCGATCAAGGATTGCATACCTATTATTTAGAGTGCAACACCACAAGCTTAATTGTTTGAACGTCAATACCAATTGTTAAATACACCAATCACGTAGTTTGATCTAGGCGGCTAGCCCACACTTGCATTGTCAGGGGCGGCGGCAGGGGGTGCCCGTGGTGCACGGGCACCCCAAAAAAATTGCAATTTTTTTTTGATTATGTATATGTATCAATAGTTGACACCAATTTCAGTCTAATCCCCAATTCAGCCCACCAACAACACGCTCCATCTCTAGGTCAGGGCCTCATGGAGTCAGGAGTCCTTGGAGCTTGCTTCTCCTCCTACTGACGCCGCCTGCCTCCCCTCCTTGCTTCTCCTCCTGGATCCTCCGCCAGTCCGTCGCCGCCTCCTTGCTTCTCCTCCGTCGCCGCCGCACACCGCCTCCTCCTGGATCCTCCTCCGCCAGTCCGCCGCCGTCGAGGATGCCACCTCCTTGCTTCCCCCCCTTCGCCGCCGCACACCGCCTCCTCCTGGACCCTCCTCCGTGGCTCCACCAGTCCACCGCCGAGGATGCCGCCGAGTCAAGAGGCCATTGCTCGGCCTCGGCTTCGGCCTTCAGGCATCGCAGGGCGCTGACGGTTCCCACTAGGCCACCAACACGGCAACACCGTCACCAAGGTAGGGCAGCCGGCAGTGCCTCCTTACTTCTCTTCTTGACCTCCTCCTCCGGCTCCGGGACGGCAGGACCTCCGCCAATCCGCCGCCGCCGTGGACGCTCTTCTCTGGGATCCGGGATTGGATATTTGGATTTTGGGGAGGGGGCGGCGCAGGTGGGCTAGGGCGCTAGGCCGCAGAGGGAGGAGCGCCGGAGCGACACCGGGCCAGGCGAGGCGGCCGGCGGCCAGAGGCCGAGCCGGCCGAGTGCGGCGCGGTGGCGCAGGAGGGACCGAGGGAGCCAGGCGCCCAAGCTGTTGGTGGCTCCATTTCTGATTACCCCCATGGCCCGAAAGGCAAGAGCAAGAGATGAAGAGAATTAGGAAACTAAGAGCAGTAACCCTTGTGGCCTTGTTTTATACTGATACACTAACACTACATAGAAAATAGCGATGGATGAAGTAAAGCTTCAGGATTGCATTTTATCAGAAGTTCAGAACAACTTTTGTAGTTTATACATAGCCAATCTAATTATCTAAATGTCATTAAATGTCATTATGCCATCAATCTGTCTGATCTTGAATGTCTCCTATCTTCTGACTTTTGTTCTTGAAAATAGCAAGAGATGATATAATCAAGTGTTTTCAAGGAATGAGATCGCGTCGTATGGTATTGTGATTTCCATTAGCTATTTAGGATTTTTTTTATTCATGTAAGATTTTATTTGAACTATTTGTATTGCACTATTAAATAATTTTGAACTTTTTATGTAATTGTGTTGAACTTGTAAAATTACTTATATGTCGTACAAGATTTTTTTTTAATCCTTGAAGTGTGCACCCCTATCACAAAATTCCTGGCTCCGCCACTGTGCATTGTGACTCTCTTCGTGCTTTGTAATGAGCCAAGCGGCCACATGCTAACTTTGATTTCAATAGCATGATCTAGTAAAATTGTACTTCGCCTACTTGAGAAGCATAAGATCGCTCACTTGATTTACTTAGATGCACACTCGTGTACGTTGGATGCGTAGTGAATACAAAAACCCTCAATTGATTAACGTGGCCGCAGATGGCCTTTTCTTTTTTTGCGATAAGAGAAAGCATGTCCGTGTTATAGTCCTTAACTACTGGATACAAGTGGAGCAAGTAATTGGAAAGGATTTGAGAAGAAATGACAGGATTTGGGGAGGAATTGGGAGAAGAAGCTTCAGATCGAAGGAAGAAGCAGCAGGGCAAGAAGAGCCAAGGGAAGGAAGGCGATAGCCAGTTCAATTATGTTCAATCCATGCCGATGTGCTCCGCGCGACTCCTGACTAACTTGGGCCCACGACCCAGCCAAGTCCGATTCCAAGGTGCATGTATAGATGAGTCCTATCATTGAATAGAGTTGTATTCCTTAAGAATATTGAGATTGATCAGTATCCATATAATCTGGATCACTAGACTTTGTGTAGATTTTTTTTTTCCCACGAACTAATAATATGGTAATTTCTAGCATTCGAGAGTGAACAATGTGGTTTTTTCTTCTTTTTTCACGAATTAATGTTGGTTTTAGCACTGGTAATATATTTGATTATGTGGTCTACTATCACAACTCTATATGTAATACTTGTTTTAGAGTGTGAAACTAATCCAATTAATCTATGCCGTATCGTACGGTTGCTTCTTTGTTTCCTTCGGCCAAACTCTATCTCTGCACCTTCGTGCTTTGTATGGACTCATGGTGGATTTCGGCTAAAAGCGGCCGGAAGAGCTGTTTCTTTTTTTTGGCCGACGATGGAGCCGCTGATATTTGCCTGCACATATGGGAGCACAACTATCACGATTCATGATTACCTCTCTCTTTAGGCCATCCACAGATAGCTGTCATCGATAGGGTGAAACACATTAACGAGTAGAAACCTCGTTTCTACGGATGCCTTTCAGGCTTTTCACCGTAGGATTTATTTAGATACATTATGATCTAACTCTATTCTTTTGAATTAACTGGAAATTTAAACTAAAAGTATTTTCAAACCGAAAGAATTTGTTCAAATTCCCTTATCCAAACAAGCCCCTATTAACTTATAATTATATGGCCTGGTATTCCCTCTTTCTAGTCTGAATTTTTTTCAATTTAGCCCTTTTTTCGTAAAAAAACGCACATTTATACCCCTGCTAGTTTTATTTCCAGTTTTGGACCCAGAAGGTCGGCGCCGTGACTCACGGCGCCGAAGAACACTAGCTGGGCGCCGTGAGTCATGGCGCCGGGTCCCAACCCTAGCCCGGTGGCCACGCCGCCCCCGGTGGCTAGGGTTCGGGACCTCTACGCCATGACTCACGGCGCCAGCTACCCGGCGCCGTGAGTCACGCGCCAAACTGAAAATGCAAAACTGAAAATAAGACTAGCAGAGGTATAAATGTGCGTTTTTTACGAAAAAAGAGCTAAATTGAAAAAAATACTGCTTTCTAGTCCGACTCTCTCCAACAGAGCCCCCTCGCTGAGGGGAGCATTCAGTATTCCTAGTAGGCTCCGCTCATTCTATGGTAAGGTATTTCTACCGTGCTAACAAATGTCACATTATTTAGGTGCTAAGTTTTTTTTTCTAATGATGTTTTTCATCTCATCCTCTCTCTAAGGGATCCATTACTAAATAAAATATTATTTTTTTCTCTCACCCATTATCTCTCTCCTCTCCATTCCATCTGCATGTGGGTCCGTGAATTATTTAATTGGCTTGGTACCGGAGCTTGTTGATTTCTTGCTTGGTAAAAACCCCCACCCCTCCAATCATGGGTACTAGCTTGCCACCGATACGAAGCCTCTTAGTACCGATAGGAAAAGTACACGAATGCGCTTTTACATGGCTATCAGCATTTTCTAGCCTAAGCCTAAAGTTGTAGGCTCTCAGTAAAAAAATATATAATGATTTAGAAAACGCGTAGTCAATTTTTTTTTAACTTTGATCACTAATATATAAAAAATTATTTGTGTTGGTAAGGTGAAAATGATATCATTAGATTATTTATGAAAAATATTTTTTATAATATAATATTTTTATATCATTTTCTAAAATATTCATATAAAAAGTAATGGTTAAAGTTGCAGATTAGAGACCGTGTTGATATCTAAAACGTCATATATTCTTGAATAGAAGGAGTATTTATCTTTGATTCTAACACATCATATTAATCTACACCTTATAACCTAGATCTACCACAACCGACAGTGTAGATTTTTTCTTTTTCTATCAATTAACGTGGTAATTTCTAGCCATTGAGAGAGAACGTAGTGACTAGCATGCACAAAATAGTCAATTCAAAGACTTATAACACTCAAAAAAATAACAAACGGAGTCAATAAATAGGTCATAAAAAATACCAAATACATGACTCTATATGCTAGAGAAAAGTAGGGATTAATTAGCGAAAAATGATTTGTAGCTAGCCGTTTAAGATGGAACGATCAAAGTAATCTAGGCTAACTCACCTGGTTAGATGGGCCTATGGCCGCTGGTCAGCGAGTGGAGCACCTGCGATGCCTGACGCGATAATTCATGCTTGGCGAGGACTACGCCACCAGCCCACAGGCATGGGCTAGGAGGAGCTTGATATGCCATTGGGTCGCTCGCCGAGAAGGGCTGGGACAGATCCTCTCTTTTTCTTTTTTTAACTCATTTAGTCTCTTTTTAATATAAAATAGCAAAATTAGTACTCTTACCAACGAAATAATAAAAATAGCACCTACCACGCTATTTTACCACAGAACCAACATACCCTCTCCCAGATCGTGGTAGGCATCCTACCGCATACCCAAACCACGGTAGGTCACCTGCTGTGCTCCCAGACCGCGAGAGATACCTGTGCACATTCCTGTCGTGCTTGCCTATTGTCTTGCCACAGTTTGGATGCGCGGCAGGACGTCTACCGCAATTTAGGAGAGGGAAATGTCGGTCCCGTGGCAAAATAGGACGATAGGAGTGTCATTTTTATCATTTCGTTTGTAAGGAATAGTTTTTGCTATTTCATTAAAAAAAAGCACCATTTCAGAAAAAAAAAAAAAAAACTCTATTCTCTGTCGTGGAGAGGAGACAGAGAGAGTTCATCACTTCTTTCTTTTCCTGGTTGTCTACGTCGACCTTTTTATCCTAGTAAAGACTGAAGTAATCCAATGTTTCCGAAGAATCCATGTAGACCAATATTTCCGAGGAATCCACGGAGAATCTTGATAGAGTTTTTTCTTTTTATATGTTGTATTCTATTCAAATTAGCACAATCTTTTGATTAATCTCAACTGTTAAAATCTAAATCCACTACGGCCGACATTGTAGATCTTTATTATTTTTCACTGATTAATATGGTAATTTCTAGTCTTTGAGAGCAAATATATATGTTTCTTTTTTCATTACTTTAATAAGCTAATAGATAGATAGATATTAGAATTTTTTCGAAATAATTTTTTTATTCGAAATTACAGAAATAATACCACTTATTTTTTTTTTTTACATAAATGACCTCGCATCGCCGAACGGTTGGGCGACCTGGTATAGTCGCCCAACCAGAGTGCGACATCTGTAATAATTACCTAACAACATGGCGACTGTTTGGCGACTAGGGCCCAGGCGCAACATTGTCACCAAACCAACCATATGACGACAATGGCTCGGTAAGTGAAATCGTCGTTTCGTTGACCGATTCGCACCCGTCTCGCACTCTGGTTGGGCGACTATACCAAGTCGCCTAACCGTACGACGACGCAAGATCATTTATGAAAAAAAAAAGTGGTATTATTTCTGTAATTCCGAATAAAAAAATTATTTTTAAAAAAATTCTAGATACTAGATGCTAAAGATGCATGACAACACGCAGAGTTCAAAAAGCTCTTTTGTACTGCTCTTATTCAGACATCAATAGCTACGGGACAAGCTGGGAGAAGATGAATATCACTGAAAAACGTGCTAAAAAAGTACTGCATGAGTGAAAGGGGAAGATGAGATGTACCGGTGGCAATCGTGATGACAATGACCCTTGCTATAGTCGTGGCTGAAATAACAAAGACGGCAAGTGACAATGCGCCGATGTATATCGCAGCTAGGAAAGCAAATATCACAGCCAGGAATCCTCCGGCAGCAGCAAGGGACATCAGAACTGAAACGACGATGGCGTTCATCGTCGCCGCCACCAGGAAGAACATGAAGATCAGAAGGCCGGTTAGTGCTTCTGTGGACACCATGAGAATATGCTCATGATCCTAGGTGATATTACAATTGATAATTTGGTTGAAGGTTTGTTGGAATTCTTATTTTTTTCATAATATTTCAGCAAGTGTCAAGATAATCGGTCATTCCGGCGTGTAAGTCGCGGTACGACTGTTGTGCGATTGTACCGGCTTTGAAAGGGCGGTAGGACCGCAGTGAGGTAATACCGAAAGTTGCTTGGTGGTTGCAAAATTCTAGAGAGCGTGTTTTTGGGGATTTTGGAAATTCTCCGAGAGCGGTACAACCGCAATACTGAGAGCGGTACTACCGTGATGCGGTAGTACCGGGATTGACTTGGCGGTAGTACCGTATTTGCACTGATTGTTGATTTTATTAGCTAAGTGACTTTGGGATAGGTCATATCCATGTTTATCTTTGCATATGTGTTGCATATTGCATGTTTTCACTAACGTGGGTCAAGTTGTGAAGAACTTGTTCTCAGAGACGATTTCTCTGTCTATTGCTGTGCAGGTGTCTTGAAGGTCAATGACGGTCAACGGCGAGAGGATCGGGACTAATCTTGGAGAGCTAAGGTCCAGAACGATAATGGATGCCGGGTGAGGTCAAGTGACTCAAGCGTGGCGCAGAATAGACGAGGATGATCGAACGGGCAGTTCGATGCAGCTGGTTGGATCAAGCGGCGCGGGGGTCGGTGCAAGTGCCTTGGTGGTTCCGGTGGGATCCGGACGGGAGAGACTTGGCGACATGATGAGAGCCGTTGATCAACCTACACGTGGCGGAGCAGGCGGTTGCTTTGACAGGATGGGACTCGGTTCTTGGAGAAGGATCGAGAAGGGGTAGTTTGGTAATTTACCAAATACCGGCTTTGTGACTTGTTGATTAAACCACAGCACATGGTGAAGTGTTTTAGGTCAAGTGGAGATGAAGATGACGCTTTAAAATACGTGTGTATGTGTCCCGTTTGTTGTTGGGCCTTAACGGGAGCCTATTAGGGTTAACTCTTTTAGAAGCTAGACCTCTCTATAAATAGGAGGTGTGCTGGACAGCCACCTCAAGCACTTCATTGTGAAAAACCCTAGGTTGTTTAGGGCTTAGAAGAGAAGGAAAGAGAGGTTAGGGTTCTAGGGATTGATTGATCTTGTGCTCATGTTTTGAGTTGTGTCCTCCTTATGGGAGTGGTTATAACCAGCAACAATCACAAATCAATCTATGGATGATTTCCCAAAGATGTGTCTCTTTGTGTTCTTCCTTCTTGTTTTATGATATTGAGTCCATCTTTGATCCTTTGGTTTTTGATTGATCTCTTGCCCTCTTCTACCTTGCTGTGATGTGTGGAAATACATCTATGGTCATCTAGATCATCCATCTCCCACGAGAAAGTGTTGGATCAAGGTTCTCGTTTTTGCTCGGTTTTGAACCTTCCTTCGATAAAACTGAAAAAAATCAAAACTTTGACGTGGATCTTCTCGATCGTCGCTTGGAATAGATTCCTAGCATCCTTAGGAAGTTATGTTTCAAATTTGGTGGTGTTTGGATGTGTAAATCAAAAGTTACATCGATTTTTCATTTCTTTTTCAGGCTGCTTACTATTTATTCGCCTGATTTTACTGTTCATCGCGGTATGGCCGGTACTGTTCATCCGGTATGACCGAAGTGCAGTATGACTGGCACTGTTCATCCGGTACGACCGACACTGTTCATCAGTACTGTTCATTAGGCTGCTTTTTGTGTTTTTGATCGTTTCTTTTGGGGATTTGAAGGTGATTCAGTACAAGCCTTCCGCTGTACTTATATATATTGATCTTCGTAGTTTTTATAACTATGGGAGTCAATATCATGTTTGAATCCGATCTTGAAGCGAAAAATTGATTGAGCTCCTATTCACCCCCCCTCTAGTCGTCCTTTCGGTCCTACAAGTAGTATCAGAGCCAGGTTAGCTCTTCTCATAGATCTAACTGGTCTTTGGAGCCATGGCGACTGACAAGTATTCAACCAAACCTCATATCTTTGATGGATCTGATTTTGCTTACTGGAAGGCTCGTATGCAAGCCTACATCGAGGCTCAAGGGCACGCAATTTGGCTTAAGGTCAAAAATCTTTATGTTGTGCTAGCTAATGATGATGTGATCACTCCAGATGTTGAGGCTAATAGCAAGGCTCAAAATTTTCTAATTCAAGGGCTTAGTCGATCTGAGTTTGAGCGTGTGGCTCATTTGAGGTCTGCTCACGAGATCTGGAAGACTCTTTGTGACTATCACGAGGGTTCTACTGCGATCAAGGAAGTGAGACAGAACCAACTCAAGAAAGAATACTCAAAGATCGAGAAAAGGCCTGGTGAATCTTTAGATGAGCTGTGGGGGAGGTTCTCCAAGATTATTTCTGATCTTCACGCTATGGATCTTGTTTTCACTGAGTCTGAGAATGCACGTCAGCTTTTGGGTGCTCTTGATGTGAGAGTTTAGGGGATGAAGATCACTTCCATCAATGACAACACTGTTATGAGTGAGCTTACCATGGATAGGCTCTACTCGAGGTTGAAGACGCATGAGATTGACTTTATCTCGCGTCTCCCCAAGACAGAGTCGATGGCTTTAGTGGTTGACCCATCCAAGGGTAGCTCTTTCGATTCTTTGAACTCTAGCTCATCTGATCTTTATTTGTCCGCTTGGCATTCTTTGAGCGATGAGCAACTAGAGAAGATACCTGAGGATGATTTAGCCCTCCTATCCACCAGATTCTCGAGAGCATACAACAAAGTGAGAAATAGGAGGAGAGGTGGACCTGTCACCTGTTTTGAGTGTGGTGATCCAAACCACATTCGGTCCAGATGCCCCAAGCTGAAGGGCAAGGAGGAGAAGAACTTTCGTAAGCGTCCTCAAGCTCGGGATGCGAAGGCCAAGAAGCCCAACTATCGCAAGTTCGTCAACCAGGTCCTTGCCGCTCTTGAGAGCGTTGATATGAGCGATGTGGACTCAGGAACGGAGGACGACGACGATGATTCTCACAGCAAGAAGAAGGCTCAGGATTTCACCGGCATGTGCTTCATGGCCCGGGATAGCCATGACGTCGACTCCTCCAACGACGACGACCTTTTCAGCGATCCCGATGAGGTACGCCCCTCTTTGAGTGAGATGAAACGAGCTTTGGTTGTTGCTGAACGGAAGATACAAAAGCAAACTAAAGAGATTAAGAAATAGAACATCATGATTGATAACTTGAATCTAGAAGTTGTTAGGCTCAAATCCATTAATTATGTTGATGACTGTGATTCTTGCTCTAGCTTGCTTGATGAATTGACAAACTTGAAATCTGCTCATTCCTCTGTTGCAAATCAACTTAAAGATGCTCTTGATGAACTAGAATCTCTCAAATCTAGTCCTGTTTGTATGGATACTCTTGCTCTAGATGTGACTACTGTAGATGCTATTCTTTTACCATATTCAAATTGTGCCTTGCTTGAATTTGTGGATATCATGGGGATATGCTCATGATCTTAGGATGATGTGACAATTGGCAATGACGTTGAAGGTTTGCGGAAACACGAGTTTTCGGCAAAGTTTAGATTCTGTCAGGTCTCAAGCGGTCTGACCGGCCTTGGTGGCGGTCAGACCGCCCATGCCTCGGGTGTTTTGGTCTGGCGGTCTGACCGGCCAGGCTGGCGGTCCGACCGATTTGGTAGCGGTCTGACCGGCGTCTGATGATCGGTCGGACCGGCAAGTTGAGTGGCATTGGAGTTTGAGGCTGAGCCAAAAATAGAGTGTGTAGGCAAGTGAGGAGATTCTACTGCACTTGGTCTCATAATTTTTGGAGCCTCCAGTCAAAAGTTCTATTCGTTTTAAATTTCCAGAGAGGTTGCGGATTTGAGTGTTGAAATTTTGGCTAAGTCCTTTGGTGGCGATCGACCGGCCTTGGTTGGCGATCGGACCAGCGATGTGATCGATCCGCTTGACCTTGGCGGTCTGACCGGTTTTCACTTATGTCGTCAGCCCGTGTGGCGGCGATGGTTGCTTGTTAGGTCAAGTTCATGGGTTTCATATCATATGTGTTGCATGATGCATGTTTTGACTAACGTGGGTCAAGTTGTGAAGAACTTGTTCCCGAATTCGATTTTCTTGTCTATTGTTGTGCGGTTGCTTGGTGATCAACGACGGTCAACGGTGAGGATGATCGGACTAGGCTTGGAGAGCCGAGGTTCAAAACGATCGGCGATGCGGGTGAAGTCATTGGACTCAAGCATGGTGCAAGATGGACAAAGGTGACCGAACAGGCGGTTCGGTCGCGATCGTTGAATCAAGCGGCGCGGGGTCGGTGCAAGTGCCATGGTGGTTTCGGTGGGAGCCGGATGGGAGAGACTTGCCGACATGATGAGAGCCGTTGGATCAACCTACACGTGGCGAACAGCGAGTGCCGCACAATATGAACACGACGCTTTAAAATGCGTGCGTGTGTTACCCGTTTGTTTTGGGCCTTAACGGGAGCCCATTAGGGAGACTCTTTTAGAAACCCTAGGCCTTGTAACATCCTAAAGTTATGTTACCAAAATAAATTAAAATAAAGTTATTATTCTAATTGGATTTTCTGATAATTTGCCAGAGTTTGATTGCCTGATTTGAATCTCTAAAGTTTTGAAGGTCAAATTTAAAATTTATTTGAAGTTAGTGAAGTTTTATTGGATTTAAATTGAAAAATAAAAATTTACTTAATTTCTAGAATTTTACGAGTTTTTAAAGCTTTTTCCTAAGTATTTTCAAGCCAAAATAATTTATTTGCAAATTAAAAGCCAACTTAAAGTTGGAACTATTTTATTTAAGTCCAAAATAACTCTAGGAATTTCGTGAATTTTTCTAGAATTTTTGGAGTTAAATTGCTTTTTCCAAAGCCTAAATGAGTTATCCGGATTAAATTAATAGAAAATCAATTTAAAACCCTAAACGGCTTTTGGGCGAAACCTCCGCAGACCACTTCTATTCTCACCGTCGCGCCACCAATCCGCCCACTCCAGCCGCCCGCGCTCTCTCTCCTCGCTCGCGTCCCCACCGCCTGATCGCCATCCGACGGTCATCTATTCTCCACGCCACCATCTCCTCTCCACAGCCGGATCCAGATCGCACGGCCCGCACATCCGCGCCCTCGTCATTGACCGTTGGATTTACATCCAACGGCTCACAATTCTCCACGCCACACCATTTCTTCCCACCGTCAGATAAAAATCTGACGGCTCACACCTTTCGTCCCCACTCCTTCTTCTTCCTCCGGAAACCGCCGCCGTAGCCGCGTCGCGAGCTCCGCCCTGCCGCTTTTCTCGCCACCGTTACACAAATAAATGCTCGCACTTACACCCACGCACTACGCCGCCACCTTCCGTCCGTTTCTATCTTTATTTCGCACGGTCGCCGGATTCAGCGTGCGCCACCGCCGCACCACCGCGCACGAACTCCGACCTCCACCTCCTCCGCCACTATAAAGGCACCGTGAGCCCTCGACTCACTCAACACACTAGCACCACCCACACCTCTCTACCTCTCGGCGTCGCGGGTCGGGATTTTCTTCGCGGCCACCGTGTGCGCCGCCGCGGTTGCGCCGCCACTCGCCTCCACGACCTCGCGACGTCACCACCGTCTTCACCACGTCGCCGCGATCCAGTGCTACCACCGCTTCACGAACGCCACCGGACCGCGCGACAACAACCGTCGCCTCCGCGCCTTTTTCGTCGCCGCCATCGCGCCGTCCCACGCAACCGGAGGTATACCAATATGACCGCAATAGACGTAGCTATACACCGGTACCATCCGCCGCCGGCGAAACGCCGCCGTGCGCCGTTGTCGGACGAAGCCGAGGACGTCGCCGTTTTTCGTGCTGACGTGGCACTGCCACGTAGATGACACGTCACCGATTTTGTCCAGATGGTGGCCAGTCAGCACCCACGTCACCACTTATTGCCCAGTCAGCATCCACCTCACTGCCACGTGGCTGCTGGCGTGGCAAGCCACGCATTTCCCCGCGTCCGAACCATTGTGGACTCGGTCCACATGAGCCAAGTCATTGACCAATGGGGCCCACATGTCAGAAAAATCAATTCATTTCTTTTAATTTCTGGAAAATCCTTGCTGGCGTCATGCTTGCGCAATAAATCGATTTTCCTTTAGAAAAATAATTCGGGAAAAATCAATAAAATCTGATTTTAGGTTTTATTTAGATTTAGAACTTCCCGGGGTTCGTTCTCCCTCATACGAACTCCGATTTCGTCCATTCAAATTTCTATATTCCTATAAAATCAAGATCTAGCCATCTAAACCAAAATCATTTGATTTTGGGTTCATTTGACCTGCAATTCCTTTAAAACCCTAGTTTATCATTCCATGTATTCCCAATCTTCTAAAATTCATATCTTTTGCTCCCGAACTCCGTTTTAGTCCATTCAAGTTTGTAAATTCATATAAATTATTATCTAGCTATCTAAAGTAAAATATTTCTATTTGGAGTTAATTTGATCTATCCTTTTGAATTTATTTGAATTTGAGTTGAATTGGTTGTATTGCACGATTAGAGTTCGACGACTTCGGAGAATCAGATTTCGACACCAATTGAAGAGCAATATAAGAAGATTGATTTTGACTGTGCGATCATCAATGACTTCGAGAATCGATTTATCAAGAGCAACATAAGAGGATTGATTTTGATGTATGATCATCGTGATCGTACACTTGGACTACTCAAGATAGTACTTGTGAGTACTAGGTGACTGTTAAGAAAAACAACGTCACCTCAACACGAAGTTCATTAAAGTGATGCATTAAGAAAAACAACGTCACCTCATCAAGCGAGGCAAGTTATACCCTTGATCATATTCATCCTACTATTTTAAATTATTTATATTCTGTTTTAAATTATTATCGCATGCTTATTTATATCGATATCTTAAATTCCTGTTTTAAAATCTATAGTTATGCCTAAAATCCTTTGTATGACCAATGTTGATATTGAATCAAACACATTGTCACCCTAGATCAAACCTGGTTGATACAATAGTATGAACTAGGATCATTTAAACGTATTTCTTAGCCATGCTTTTAGACCAAACTTGTTTTTGTGGAATTTCAGCCATCAATCATTTATTGATTAAATTGTACCCTTGGCATCTGTGTGTCATGGAAGTTTTACAAATGACTTGGAAAATAAAATAAAATGATGGTTTGGACTTGGGCGGAATGGATGATTGGTGGGTGCAGGTTCATGCACAGGCTTAATCTGGTTAGGGTTAAGGCCCAGGGGTTTTTATGGAAAGTCGCCCAAGTCGATTAAGGACCGGTCTTGGCGCATGATGCTACGCCTAACCGTACCACCACATGTCCCGTATGGGTGGGACTTACTAAATAATTTATGACGCGTCTTAGTGTCGTTTGTGCTATGTTGTTGGTATGGGTGTTGGTCGACAAAGAGACCCATCCGCGCAGAGGGGCTTCGGAGGATGACCACCCAATGGTAGCGAAACCTTAGCGGGCATAAATGCATTAAGACGAGAACATTGTAAAGGCCTCGACACGTGCTCTAGACCGCTTACCAAAGGTAATGAGCGGTGGCCTAGATATATGTCGGACAAACTAGAGAAGTCTTGTCATGTGGGTAAAGTCAGTACAACCTCTGCAGAGTGTAAAACTATTCGAATAGCCGTGTCGCGGTTATGGACATGCTAGCGTAACTACTCAAAGTTAGACTCGATTTTGTTTGAAAAAGACTTCTTCAAACCGGTTTATCCAGATGGGAATTGGGCAGGAAGCCATGTGATAGGAGGATATCCTTCACCATTCATGTGTGAACGTTATCTGACCATAAAATTGAGAATTTTATAAACTTTAGTTATAGAATAATTGCTTTGGAATCTAGTACCAGTATTCAAAGAAAATACTGCTTTATGCAAATAACTTTATAAGCCATCCCTTGTTACATCCATATATGCATGTCATTCTGTTACTTGACGGGTGTAACTTGCGAGCACGGAAGTTGTGCTCATTCTTGCTTATGCAAACAAATTTCAGAGGAGAAGGACTTTGCTACCGATGTGGATCTCGACGACTAGGCCGCTTCCCGATCGATTGCACATGAGTGCATTAATGGACCCTACTACTTCTTCGTCTTCCGCTGTGTTTATTTTATTGTGGGCCTGTAAACCCCCCCTTTGTAATCAACTCTGTTGTTATTTATTAATAAAGTTGTGATATGAATTTGTTATCATTTTGTTTACTGTGTGGACTAGCTACTGATCATGGGACTAGTTTGTCCGGCATATATCTATACCACCACTCACTACCTTTGGTAAGCGGTCTAGAGCACGTGTCGAGGCCTTTACAATGTTCTGTCTTAATGCATTTATGCCCGCTAAGGTTTCGCTACCATTGGGTGGTCATCCTCCTAAGCCCCTCTTGCGCGGATGGGTCTCTTGTCGACCAACACCCATACCAACAACATAGCACAAACGACACTAAGGCGTCATAAATTATTTAGCCAAGTCCCGCCATACGGGACATGTGGTGGTACTGTTAGGCGTAGCATCATGCGCTCAAGACCGGTCCTTAATCGACTTGGCGACTTTCCATAAAACCCCGGGCCTTAACCCTAACAGTTAAGCCCGCATGAACTCGCACCCACCAATCATCCATTCCGCCCAAGTCCAAACCATCATTTTATTTTATTTTCTAAGTCATTTGTAAAACTTCCATGACACACAGATGCCAAGGGTACAATTTAATCAATAAATGATTGATGGCTGAAATTCCACAAAAACAAGTTTGGTCTAAAAGCATGGCTAAGCAATACGTTTAAATGATCCTAGTTCATACTATTGTATCAACCAGGTTTGATCTAGGGTGACAATGTGTTTGATTCAATATCAACATTGGCCATACAAAGGATTTTAGGCATAACTATAGATTTTAAAACAGGAATTTAAGATACTGATATAAATAAGCATGCAGTAATAATTTAAAACAGAATATAAATAATTTAAAATAGTAGGATGAATATGATCAAGGGTATAACTTGCCTCGGTTGATGAGGTGACGTTGTTTTTCTTAACAGATCACTTTAACAGAACTTCTGGTGTTGAGGTGATGTTGTTTTTCTTAACAGGTCACCTAGTACTCACAAGTACTATCTTCAGGTAGTCCAAGTGTACGATCACGATGATCATACAGTCAAAATCAATCCTCTTATGTTGCTCTTCAGTCGAAATCTGATTCTCCGAAGTCGTTGATGATCACACAGTCAAAATCAATCTTCTTATATTGCTCTTCAATTGGTGTCGAAATCTGATTCTCCGAAGTCGTCGAACTCTAATCGTGCAATACAACCAATTCAACTCAAATTCAAATAAATTCAAAAGGATAGATCAAATTAACTCCAAATAGAAATATTTTACTTTAGATAGCTAGATAATAATTTTATATGAATTTACAAACTTGAATGGACTAAAACGGAGTTCGGGAGCAAAAGATATGAATTTTAGAAGATTGGGAATACATGGAATGATAAACTAGGGTTTTAAAGGAATTGCAGGTCAAATGAACCCAAAATCAAATGATTTTGGTTTAGATGGCTAGATCTTGATTTTATAGGAATATAGAAATTTGAATGGACGAAATCGGAGTTCGTATGAGGAGAACGAACTCGGAAGTTCTAAATCTAAATAAAACCTAAAATCAGATTTTATTGATTTTCCGAATTATTTTTCTAAAGGAAAATCGATTTATTGCGCAAGCATGACGCCAGCAAGGATTTTCGAGAAATTAAAAGAAATGAATTGATTTTTTCGACATGTGGGCCCCATTGGTCAATGACTTGGCTCATGTGGACCGAGTCCACAATGGTTCTGACGCGGAAATGCGTGGCTTGCCACGCCGGCGATGCGTGGCGATGAGGTGGATGCCGACCGGGCAATAAGTGGTGACGTGCCGATCGCCACCATCCGACAAAATCGGTGACGTGTCATCTACGTGGCGATGCCACGTCGGCCGCAAAACGGCGACGCCCTCGGCCGTCGACAACGGCGCACGGCGGCGTTCGGCGGGCGGATGGTACCGGTATAGCTACGACTATTGCGGTCATATTGGTATACCTCCTAGTTGCGATGGGCGGCGGTGATGGCGGCGACGAAAAAGGCGGCGGAGGCGACGGTTGTTGTCGGCGCGCGGTCCGTGGCGTTCGTGAAGCGGTGGTAGCACGGATCGCGGCGATGTGGTGAAGACGGTGGTGACGCTGGCGAGGTCGTGGAGGCGATAGTGGCGGCGCAACCGGCGGCGACGTACACGGTGGCCGGCGAAGAAAATCCCGACCCGCGACGTCGAGAGGTAGAGGAGGTGTGGGTGGTGCTAGTGTGTTGAGTGAGTCGAGGGCTCACCAGGTGCCTTTATAGTGGCGGAGGAGGTCTGAGGTCTGAGTTCGTGGCGCGGGTGGTGCGGCGGCGGCGTTACGCTGAATCCGGCGACTTGCGTGCGAAATAAAGATAGAAACGGACGGAAGGTGGCGGCGTAGTGCGTGGGTGTAAGTGCGAGCATTTATTTGTGTAACGGTGGCGAAAAAAGGCGGCGGAGCTCGCGACGCGGCTACTACGGCGCGTTTCGGAGGAAGAAGGAGTGGGGACGAAGGTGTGAGCCGCCGATTTTTATGTGACGGTGGGAAGAAATGGTGTGGCGTGGAGAATTGTGAGCCGTTGGATGTAAATCCAACGGTCAATGACGAGGGCGCGGATGTGCGGGCCGTGCGATCTGGATCCGGCTGTGGAGAGGAGATGGTGGCGTGGAGAATAGATGACCGTCGGATGGCGATCAGGCGGTGGGGACGCGAGCGAGGAGAGAGAGAGCGCGGCGGTGGAGTGGGCGGATTGGCGGCGCACGCGAGAATAGAAGTGGGCTGCGGAGGTTTCGCCCAAAAGCCGCTTAGGGTTTTTAAATTGATTTTTCTATTAATTTAATCCGATAACTCATTTAGGCTTTGAAAAAGCAATTTAACTCAAAAATTCTAGAAAAATTCACAGAAATTCCTAGAGTTATTTTGGACTTAAATAAAATAGTTCCAACTTTAAGTTGGCTTTTAATTTTGCAAATAAATTATTTTGGCTTGAAAATACTTAGGAAAAAGCTTTTAAAAACCTAAAATTCTAGAAATTAAGTAAATTTTTATTTTTCAATTTAAATCCAATAAAACTTCACTAACTTCAAATAAATTTTAAATTTGACCTTCAAAACTTTAGAGATTCAAATCGAGCAATCAAACTCGCAAATTATCGAAAATCCAATTAGAATAATAACTTTATTTTAATTTATTTTGGTAACATAACTTTGGGATGTTACAAACTACCCCTTAAAAGGAATCTCGTCCCGAGATTCGAGTGGCTAGAAAGAAAATCGATACAAAGTTTTCAATCGGATTTGTTGTTGTCCGCATCCTACTCATCATCCGGCTGAAATTGTGACATTGTACGGATATCCTTGTCCGAATTTTGCGGCTTCTTGTTTGATTGAATGATTTCCCTTTGAGCTTGAGTTGCTTGTCGCTTCTTTGGACAGTTGTGGGCATAATGTCCTTTCTCTTGGCAGTGAAAACAAGTGACATTTGCAATAGAAAGAAACTTCTTCTGAGATTGCCCTTGAGCAGATAACTTGGAGGTGCTAGTGCTAGCTTGATGGTTTACTGTTTCATTTTGGGGTATTGGTAAGCCCAAACTTCTGTACTCTTGTACTTGCGACATAATTCTCGCGTTGGCTTTTCTTCCTGCTGCCGGTGTTATTGTTGCGATCAGAACGGCTTCTGGAATGCTGTCAGGGGTGAGTGCTAAGCGTCCTTTTGGGCATTGATTGGCATAATGTCCCATATCCTGACAAGCAAAGCATTGTATTCCTGCCTTTGATGTCTTGTTCTGTTGAATTTGGCCATCCTTGATGTTGCGGAACGTCTGCATCGGTGGATGTGGTGTCGATCCTGTAGTTTTGAATACGGTCGTCGTTGGTGCTTGGTTGGGTTGGGGTTGAATCACACGAGCCTTGAGGTTTCTTGCATCATGTTGTTCTTGATCCACCATCTTCCTCTTGGAACACTTGGTGCAGTCACGTTGTTCTTGTGTTGTAGGAGTAATGGCTGAGGCGACATTGTTGCTTCTCATTTGTTGCATCAACTGTTGCATTAATTGAGTCTGGGTGATGAAAAACTTGTTCATATTCCGAAGGGTTTCTGCTATTAGTTGCGGGTTGCCTTCAGCAGGGACATCCTTGTTGGTGTTGGTATCGTCTTCAGAACAACGGGTGTTCTTCATCTGCCGGTTACATCAAAGATTTAGGAAAGGAGGACAAAGGATAGGGAAGAGACAAATATGAGGAACTAAGGGAATAGAGCGAAACAAAACCCTCAAACAAAAGAACCAATCAAAAAGCTTTTCAGAACAACTTTGTAAAACGTTCTATCGATCGAGACTCTTAATTTGGTAAAATGACTCAATGCACAGAATGAGTCTTGGCAAACTTATGCTATATGGCTAGGCTGACAAAACGATCTTCGGTATATCTTACATGGCGATGCTTTATGGAAGGTTCCATGTCTTGTAGTCTTGAACGCGATGGGAAGGACGTGTTGACCATCTATAGAAATTTTCAAGGAAAAGATGATCCATTTAACTTATAAAATGGTGAAGAAAGAATTAGGAGAGAAAGAATCTCTATGAGGAAGCTATAGATAGATGACCAAGATGAGAAGAGAACAACTTATTTTTCTTATTATATAAACTAAGTTTTGAAGTATTCTACTAACGCCATTCTAACTAGGTCACGACATACAATCGATATGGCTCGATACCAATTTATCGGACAGGGTATTAATACACCAGATCCTCTATGCATTTAGAACTAGTCCATAATCAGTAGCTAGTCCACACGATAAACAAAATGATAACAAATTCATATCACAACTTTATTAATAAATAACAACGAGTTGATTACAAAGGGGTTTACAGGCCCACAATAAAATAAACACAGTGGAAGAAGAAGTAGTAGGGTCAGTTAATGCACCACGGCAATCGGTGAGAAAGCGGCCTAGTCGTCGAGATCACATCGGTAGCAAAGTCCTTCTCCTCCAAATTGCTCATTCTTGCTTATGCAAACAAATTTCAGAGGAGAAGGACTTTGCTACCGATGTGGATCTCGACGACTAGGCCGCTTCCCGACCGATTGTTCGTGGCATTAACTGACCCTACTACTTCTTCGCCTTCCGCGTGTTTATTTTATTGTGGGCCTGTAAACCCCTTTGTAATCAACTCGTTGTTATTTATTAATAAAGTTGTGATATGAATTTGTTATCATTTTGTTTATTGTGTGACTAGCTACCGATCATGGGACTAGTTGAAAATGCACAGAGATCCGTGTATTAATACCCTGTCCGACAGCCTCCACTATAAATAGACGAGGAGGTGGCTGCACCTTCCCCGACCTTCGACGTTTCATTGTTTAGAAACCCTAATTTGCTTAGGAGAGGAGGAGAGGAGGTTAGGGTTCTAGAGAGTTGGATTGGATTTCGTGCTCATGTATTGAGTCTTTGTCATCCATTGATGGAGTGGTCAGAAACCAATACCATATCAAATCAATCCAAAGAAAGTTTCTTCAAGATGAGGTCAATTGCTTTCTTTATCTCTTTTTGATGATTTGAGTTTTTCTTTGATCCGCGAGTTTTTGCTTAGTTTCTGGACGTGATCTAGCTTGCTGTGACGTGTGGGAATACATCTAGGATCATCAATATCATCAATCACCCACGAGCAAGTCTCAAGATCATATTTTCGTTTTGACTCGATTTTTGACCTAACTTCGTTCAAACTGTAAAAGGTCAGAATCTTGGCAAGAATTATCACGATCGTTGCTTGGAATAGGTTCCTGACATACTTAGGTAGGTGTGTGTCAAATTTCACGAAGTTTGGACGCACGAATCAAAAGTTTGATCAATTTGCGTTTCGGTTTGTCGGGTTGTTTTCTCTGTTCATCGAACCAGCGGTCTGACCGCCCGAGAAATCGGTCTGACCGCTTGGATCGGTCTGACCGCTAGACCGACTGGTCTGACCTCCCCCGTGAGAGGTCAGACCGTTAGTGTCTTCGTGTTTTGCTTTTGTGTTAATTTTACTTCGGTGTTTTGAGTTGATTCAATACAAGTCTTCCGCTGTGCATGATTGATTGATCTTCATAGCTTTCATAGCTATTGGAGTGAGATTCGTATTGAATTGAATTTGGGAGAAAAAGAGATCGTGCTCCTATTCACCCCCCTCTAGTCGCCTTTTCGGTCCGACAAGTGGTATCAGAGCGAGGTTAGTTCAATCTTGATCTTAACCGGTCACTGAACTTGGCGATGGATAAATACTCTTCCAAACCGCATATCTTCGATGGGCACGACTATGCCTTTTGGAAGAATCGCATGCGTGGCTTTCTTGAGAGCGAACCACGGGGTATTTGGGAGGCTGTTCGAGGTCCGCTTATCTTGTCTGAGGTTGCTACGCCGGCTTCTGAAGCCCTCTTGGCTAATGACCGTAAGGCAAAGAATTTTCTGTATGGTGGGCTTGGTAGACAGGAATATGACAGGATTTGCAATCTCGAGACTGCACATGAGATTTGGAAGACCCTCGAAACCTATCATTAGGGTTCTTCCCAAATCAAACAAGTGCGTCAGCAGGTCTATAAAAGAGAATATAACAAATTCAAGATGCGTCCTGGTGAGAGCATCGATAACATTTTCAGTCGCTTCAACACCGTGATAAATCAGATGAAGTCTGTTGGTATTGAATTTACACAGTCTGAAAATGCCATCCATCTCCTGGCTGCAATCAACACCAGGGAGTGGGAGATAAAGGCTACCGCTACTCAGGAAAATGTCAACTTCTCTGATCTGACTTTGGAGCTGCTCTATAGCAAGCTCAAGACTCATGAGATCCAGAAAGCTGACCATTCTAAGAAGGGTAACATGGCTTTGGTAGCAGACCCGCTCAAAAGAGCCTCTGATGGGTCGTTTGAGTCCTCTTCTGGTTTTTCACTTGCTTCTTTATCTGCAATCCAAGAAGAGGATCTTGAGAGTATTCCTGAGCCTGAGATGGCACTTTTGATTAAGAAGTTCACACGGGCCTACAACAATATAAGAAACAAAAAGAGAGGCGGCCCTATGACTTGTTATGAGTGTGGAGAGCTTAATCACATCCGGGCAAATTGCCCCAAGCTGAAAGGTAAGAGCAACCACAAGGATGAAAAGCCAGCTTGGAAGAAGCCTCAGGGGCGCAAGTCCAGTTTGATGATGCCAAGCTCGTGAAGGCTGCTCACCGGGTTCTTGCCGCTCTTGGAGATCGATCCTTGAGTGATGTGGACTCCGGGAGCGAGGAGGACAAGGAGGAGGAGCTCCCTCAAGACAAGAAGGGGAAGGCCAAGGACTTCACCGGCATGTGCTTCATGGCTGACTCCGACGACATCGATGACAACAATGAGGTATCTCCTTCTTATGATGTTCTCTTTGCTAGATGCGAAACTGTCTATGAGCAAATGATAGGTCAGGATAAAGCTTTAAAGTTCATCATGACTAAGAATGAGGAATTAGAGTCACAAGTAAAGAAACTCACATTAGAACTTGTGAATGCTAAGAGTCTTGAATCTGATGAATGTTCATCCTGCTATGCTTTACATTCTGAATTTACTAAATTGCAATCTGCTCATGATATTGCTTTACAACAACTTGAAAATGCTAGAACTGAGCTAATTGAAGTTAAATCTGCTCCTTGCGAAAAATGTTTAGAGTCTAGTAAGTTGGTTGCTTCTGATGTGGTTGAATCTAGCTTTTACTCTGTCTGCTTAGAACGTGAACGTGAATTACATGATGTTGTAGAAGCAGCTAGAGCTAAATATGCCAAGCTTAAGGACAGTATTAATTCTGCTACTTGTGCTTCATGTGAAGCTCTTAAGCTTGAAGTTGCTCTTTATAAGGAGAGGTTTAATGCTAAAACTTGTGATTCATGTGTTAACCTTAGAAAAGAAATTGCTTACCTTAATGACACATTAGAAAGATTTTCTAAAGGTAAGAAACAGTTAAACATGATTCTTGACAAGTCAAAAACTCCTTATAAGAAGCAAGGGTTAGGATACAACTTTGCCCAGGATAAATCTAATGACATTCAAATTTTGAGAAATGGCTTAGTTGAATTTGATACCCAACCTGCAAAGATCACTTTCAAATCTGCAGGTTTTGCTCAACCATCTGTTCAGTCAAAAGGTGCTTCTCCCAGTGGTACCAAGTACCATTGCACCTATTGCAAGAAGGATGGGCATTTGGTTGAGTTCTGTTGGCGTAGGTTGAAAAATGCTAAGAAAAATCTTGCTACAATGTCATCTGATCAACCTAGAGTTTTTGTGAAACATGGTAATTTAGAAAGGAAGAAATCTGGTCTAGGATTTATTTCACATGCTAATCATGCTCATGCTCCTAGACAGGATAACTCTCATGTTAGAGTAACCATTGCTCACAACAGAATTTCAAATAGAATCAAGGATAGCATACGCTTTGCATACTACTCGCAGACGTGTGTCTCAAAGATCTTGGGTTCCCAAGTCATGTTTAACTAACCCGATGTTGAGACACTTCGTTCTTCTGTGCCTTGATTTTCGTGGATCGCCGCGAAGGAAGGACACGTGGTTCGTCGACTCACTGCTTCACGCCACATGACCGGAGACTCAAAATGGTTCACCTCCTTCACGCGGTCGATAGGTGATGTCCTCATCACCTTTGGAGACAATACTCAAGGGCGGATTGAAGGAACGGGATCAATCAGGGTGAACGACAATTTCATCCTAAAGGACGTCGCCCTTGTGGACAAACTTAGGTTTAACTTACTCTCTGTCTCACAGCTTCTTGGTGATGGTTATGAGACTATATTTAAGAAAAATGCTTGTCGGGTGCTTGATTCTCACGGTGAGCTCGTTTTGGGATTTATAGAGTTGCTAGGATCTTTGGAGCTAATTTTTCGAATCTCTTCTTTAGTTCTCTTAAATGTTTGTTTACTCCTTCTTCGAGTTCGGCTTTGGCACCGACGTTTGGGGCACATTGGTTTTGATCATCGACGCGAGTTAGCAACCTTGATCTCATGAGAGGTTTGCCCAAACTCAAAGCCGTCAAGGATCTTTGTATGTGCGCCACAGTAGGCATGGCAAGCAAGTTGCCGCCACACCCTTCGATGACTTTGGTCATGGTAGACGGACCGGGCAGTTGCTTCATATAGATACTTTGTTGGTCCCGCTAGGTTCGGTCAATTGGTGGCAAGTGGTACATTCTTGTCATAGTTGATGATTTTTCGAGATACACTTGGGTGTTCTTTCTTGCTTCAAAGGATGAAGCTTTTGGTTTTTATCGTGATCTTGTTCTTCGTTTGGCTTCTGAATTTTCTGGTGCCTTGAGAGCGATCCGCAGTGACAATGGCACGGAGTTCAAGAATGCCTCGTTTGCCTCTTTTTGTGCTGAGCGCGGAATTGAGCATCAGTTCTCTTCTCCACACGTCCCTCAACAGAATGACGTTATGGAAAGGAAGAACAGAACCTTAGTCGAGATGGCTAGGACAATGCTAGATGAGTATAGCACACGGAGGAGGTTTTGGGCCGAAGCTATTTCTACAGCTTGCCATATTGCAAATCGTGTCTACTTGAGGCCGTCTTTGGGCAAGACTTCATATGAGCTTCGATTTGGTAGAAAACCCTCTGTTTCTTATTTTCGAGTTTTTGGAGCTAAGTGTTTCATTCTCAAGACAGAAACCTAGATAAATTTGAATCAAGGACTTTTGATGGTTTATTTCAGGTTATCCCGCACATTCGAGGGTTTTCGGGTTTTAATGTTGAAACTAACATTGTCCAGAGACATGCAATGTCACTTTTGATGAGACTAGCCACGAGCTAGATCCGACGTTTGTAATACACAGTGACAGAAAGCATTTTTTTGGAGGAAGATGATGACGAAGCTGATATTTGTCCTCCACATGCTGCTGTTGAGGCTCCTGTCCAAGTTCCGAACACCACGATCGCTTCACCTCCAATTGAGGCTCTGCCGCATCTTCTTCATCAGCAGACTGCGGAGGTTGAGGAGATATTGTCTCCCAGCGCTCCACTTCATATTCGAGGCATCATCCTCCGGATCGGATGATTGGTAATCTTAATGAGCGAGTCACTCGCTCTGTATCACGATCCAAGTCTCTACTCTAATTCGCATTTGTTGCTTCTTTCAAACCCGCGATATATCACATGCGTTATCCGATTCTAGCCGGGTCAATGCCATGCATGAGGAGTTAGAGAATTTTGAGAGGAATAAGGTCCGAATCTAGTAGAACCTCCTAGTGGTCATAATGTGATAGGAACCCGTTGGGTGTTAAAAAATAAACAAAATGAGGATGGTTCTGTGGTTAGAAACAAGGCTAGATTGGTAGCTCAGGGTTTTAGCCAAGTTGAGGTGTTAGACTTTGATGAGACATTTGCTCATGTTGCTAGATTGGAAGCCATTCGCATTCTGCTTGCATTCGCTGCTTCTAAGGGCTTTAGATTATATCAGATGGATGTTAAGAGTGCCTTTTTGAATGGTTTTATAGAGGAGGAAGTGTATGTCAGGCAACCCCCAGGCTTTGAGAATCCCAAGTATCCACATCATGTTTTCAAGCTATCCAAAGCCTTGTATAGTCTTAAGCAAGCCCCTAGAGCCTGGTATGATAGACTTAAGACTTTTCTGCTTAAGAATGATTTTGAGATGGGTAAGGTAGACAAGACCCTGTTCATCCTTAGGCGTGGCAATGACTTCCTGCTTGCTCAGATTTATGTAGATGATATTATCTTTGGTGGTTCTTCTCATGCTCTTGTTTCTAGTTTTTCTGAGACCATGTCCAGGGAATTTGAGATGAGTATGATGAGAGAACTCAATTATTTTCTGGGGCTTCAAATCAAGCAATGCAAGGAAGGGATCTTCATCCATCGACGGCACACCAAGGATCCGCTCAAGCGCTTGAGATGGGTGATCGCAAGCCGATCGCCACTCCCATGGCGACTTCGATCGCTTTGGATCCGGATGAGGAAGGAGAAGCGTGGATCAACGTGAGTACCGCAGCATGATTGGCTCCTTACGCACATGACGGCCTCAAGACCGGACATCCACTTCGCGGTTTGCCTCTCGTGCGAGGTTTCGCGTCTCAGAGGACTTCCCATCGCCAAGCCGTTAAGCGCATCTTGGTATTTATACTCTACCCTCCAGTATGGCATTTGGTATTCCTGCTCTTCGTCCTTGTCCATTCGGGGGTTTTCTGATTCTGATTTTGCGGGCTGTCGACTAGATAGGAAGAGTACCTCAAGCACTTGTCACTTCCTAGGCACTTCTCTTGTCTCTTGGTCTTCTAGGAAGCGGTCTTACATTGCACAATCCATCTCTTTGAAGTGAATATGTTCTTGCTAGTTCTTTGTAATTAGATTTTGTGGATGGTGTCCACTCTTAAGGATTTTGGGTTGGCATTTGATAGTGTTCCTCTTTTCTGTGATAACACTTCTGCGATTAACATTGCTAAAAACCACATGCAACACTCTAGGACCAAGCACATAGACATTCGCTATCACTTTCTTAGAGATCATGTCGAGAAGGGTGATATTGTCTTTGCATTTCGTGGAGTCCGAGGCTCAGTTGGCTAATATCCTCACCAAGCCTTTAGATCCAACTAGGTTTGCCACCTTGAGAAGTGAGTTAGGGGTAATTTATCCCTACGGTTTGGTTTGAGGGGGAGTTTGATCTTTTCTTGATCTTCTTTTGAACTTTTGATCTTTTAGGTTTTTGAGTTCTTCTCGCATCTCATTGTATCATATTGCATTTATATGAAAATCCAAAAAGATGCATTGTAATATAAGCTTTTCTGCTTGTCTTTTAAAATTGATGAAGCTTTGCTTATTACCCTCTTGAGCTTTAGTATTTCAATTCTCCTCAATGCCATGTCTAGTTCTTTGACTTGCTAGAATTATCATGCTTTCACATGTGTAGCTAAGCCTTTGCTGAATGAGCCAGAACTTTAAGACAACTTGAACTAAAAACTGCAATTTGTGGATGTTTTAGCTAGTTGCGCAATTAGTGCTCCTTTTATGACATTGGCCCTGTCAAAATTGCGGTGTTAGCTCTTGAATCTAGTATTGATCATTAATTGAACTTCTTGTTCTTTTAAAAATCTAAATCTGCTCTTATGAACCAAAAAAAGGGAGGTCTCTTTTGTGCGAAAAAACTGATCTCACCAATTCTTTCTTATGAGACGGCTTGCCATTGCACTAGGCATGAACTCAGGGGGAGTTTTGGATGACCTAGATCATTCTTTTAAGCTCTTTTGTGCTTAAGATGGTTGTGGCAAGGCTTGAGATCTAGCACATGGATAAGAAAATGAATTATCAAAATTGGTAGAAGCTTAGGAAGAGTTTGTGGATGGCTCCTAGTCTAGGATCTTCTTCACTAAGATATACCTTTAATCAACTTCAATATTCATTGCAAATGAAAAACTGTTGAAAAATGGGCGTTTGAGACAATTTGAGCAAAATGATTCAATTCAGGACCTGTTTGTCTCTTAATGTGGTCTTTGTTAGCGTCTTGATCTCACATTGACATTTTGACATGGCCAGTATCATTTTAGGATCTCTGTTGATGAACTTGCTAGATTTGAAGCTTTACTTAAAATGCTAAAATTTATTGCTTTACATTGAGCCTTCTAGCGTTAGCTTTGTTATATATGTCTTATCATGATCTTGCTAGCGCATTCAGGCTGATATGTTGTTCGTGCAAAATTTGAAATGCTAGCTTGTTCTTTTGGGTAATATCCAAAGCTTCTTGTAATCCAAAATTGAAAAATACAAAAATATGAAGCCACTCTATTGCATTTCATGCATGCTCCTTTTTATGCTTTTTCCTCATTCTGCATTTGTTATCTCTGAACGAGAGGAAGGCGTGATTCCTTGATGACTCTATTGTCAAAGGGGGAGAAGATGTTTCAAGATGTGTAAAGGGGAGAAGTTTTAAAAGTATTAAAAAGAGGGAGAAAATTGGAGAATTTAAAGTTTTCTGAAATTTGAGGATCATAGTGAGGGGGAGTTTCTTATTTGCATTCTTATGATCTTATTGCTCTTTCTGAACTTGAATTGCAATTCTTGATCCTCACCATGATCAAAGGTCATTTCGAACAATTGTTCTTTCATATGGACCTTAAGTTCTTTCATATGGACCTTAAGTGTGAATTTTGACTCGTCTTTGGAAATTGAAGCTTTCTTGCTTTCTTTTGCCTTATCTCACTTGCCGATGCTATTCTGAAGCCAGTTTGGTCATTTTCATTGCTTTCTCTTGCATATGGACCAAGTTGTGCCTTTGCGCGAAAACGTTGAGTTTTTACTTTTCAAACCTCAAAACTTGCATTTGTTGGGAATTGCCAATGTGTTCATCAAGGGGGAGATTGTGGATATCATGGGGATATGCTCATGATCTTAGGATGATGTGACAATTGGCAATGACGTTGAAGGTTTGCGAAACACGAGTTTTCGCAAAGTTCGATCTGTCAGTCTCAAGCGGTCCGACCGCCTTGGTGGCGGTCGGACCGCCCATCGTCGGGTGTTTTGGTGCATGCGTCCGTCCGCCAGTGGCGGTCCGACCGATTTGGTAGCGGTCTGACCGACGTCTGATGACCGGTCGGACCGGCAAGTTGAGTGGCATTGGAGTTTGAGGCTGGGCCAAAAATAGAGTGTGTAGGCAAGTGAGGAGATTCTACTACACTTGGTCTCATAATTTTTGGAGCCTCCAGTCAAAAGTTCTATTCGTTTTAAATTTCCAGAGAGGTTGCGGATTTTAGTGTTGAAATTTTGGCTAAGTCCTTTGGTGGCGGTCCGACTCGCCTTGATTGGCGGCCGAGCCGCGATGGCGGTCGACCGCCAAGGTGGCGGTCGGACGGTTTTCACTTATGTCGTCAGCCCGTGTGGCGGCGATGGTTGCTTGTTAGGTCAAGTTCATGGGTTTCATGTCATATGTGTTGCATGATGCATGTTTTGACTAACGTGGGTCAAGTTGTGAAGAACTTGTTCCCGAATTCGATTTTCTTGTCTATTGTTGGGCAGGTTGCTTGGTGATCAACGACGGTCAACGGCGAGGATGATCAGGACTAGGCTTGGAGAGCGGAGGTTCAAAACGATCGACGATGCCGGGTGAAGTCATTGGACTCAAGCATGGTGCAAGATGGACAAAGGTGACCGAACGGGCAGTTCGGTGCGACTGGTTGAATCAAGCGGCGCGGGGGTCGGTGCAAGTGCCATGGTGGTTTCGGTGGGAGCCGGATGGGAGAGACTTACCGACATGATGAGAGCCGTTGGATCAACCTACACGTGGCGGAGCAAGCGAGTGCTTCGCACAATATGAACACGGCGCTTTAAAATGCGTGCGTGTGTCACCCGTTTGTTTTGGGCCTTAACGGGAGCCCATTAGGGAGACTCTTTTAGAAACCCTAGGCCTCCACTATAAATAGAGGAGGGAGGTGGCTGCACCTTCCCCGACCTTTCGACGTTTCATTGTTTAGAAACCCTAATTTGCTTATGGAGAGGAGGAGAGGAGGTTAGGGTTCTAGAGAGTTGGATTGGATTTCATGCTCATGTATTGAGTCTTTGTCATCCATTGATGGAGTGGCTGTAAACCAATACCATATCAAATCAATCCAAAGAAAGTTTCTTCAAGATGAGGTCAATTGCTTTCTTTCTCTCTTTTTGATGATTTGAGTCTTTCTCTGATCCGCGAGTTTTTGCTTAGTTTCTGGACGTGATCTAGCTTGTTGTGACGTGTGGGAATACAACTAGGATCATCAATATCATCAATCACCCACGAGCAAGTCTCAAGATCATATTTTCGTTTTGACTCAGTTTTTGACCTAACTTCGCTCAAACTGTAAAAGGTCAGAATCTTGGCAAGAATTATCACGATCGTTGCTTGGAATAGGTTCCTGACATACTTAGGTAGGTGTGTGTCAAATTTCATGAAGTTTGGACGCACGAATCAAAAGTTTGATCAATTTGCGTTTCGGTTTGTCGGGTTGTTTTCTCTGTTCATCGAACCAGCGGTCTGACCGCCCGAGAAATCGGTCTGACCGCTTGGATCGGTCTGACCGCTAGACCGACCGGTCTGACCGCCCCCGTGAGAGGTCAGACCGTCAGTGTCTTCGTGTTTTGCTTTTGTGTTGATTTGACTTCGGGGTTTTGAGTTGATTCAATACAAGTCTTCCGCTGTGCATGATTGATTGATCTTCATAGCTTTCATAGCTATTGGAGTGAGATTCGTATTGAATTGAATTTGGGAGAAAAAGAGATCGTGCTCCTATTCACCCCCCTCTAGTCGCCTTTTCGGTCCGACAGAATTAAAATTGAATAGCACTATAAAAGAATTGCAGAAATTTGATCCTAATCATACTTGCTCTCATTGTAAGGATAATAAGATCAAAATGAAAGAGATGACTGAAATGGTTCTTTATTCTAGATCTGCATCATGTGAAAATTGCCCTAAACTCACAATTGAGAATGATGCTTTAAACAAAACTCTAATGGAGAAAGCTAAAATTGAACAATCCACGCTCTCTACTGCATCCAATAAAGTTATTGATTCTATTTGTTGTGTCTTATATAATGAAATTGAATCGAATGTAGATAAGATACAAGAGGCATTTAGAGACAAATTTAAGGAGCAGTTGAGTAAGATTAGGAATTCCTATTGTGTGTCTTGTGAGGCTTTGAAAGTTGAGATAGTTATTCTCAAGGATGAGTATGATGAGGCAATCAAGTCTGGTAATTGTGCTACATGTAAGGATCTAGCAAAAGAGAATGATTACTTTAAAAAGACCCTTGAGAGATTTACTAGTGGAGAGAAGAACCTCAACTTGATCCTTGACAAGTCTAAAGTGAGTGTGAAGAATAGTGGCCTAGGTTTTAATTCCCTAGAGCATACCAAGAGTCACCCACCTAAGATTACAAGAGCTGTTGAGAGTGGCCTGTTTGAGGTAGAACCCCCTGAGCCATGTAAGATAGTTTTTAGATCTGCAGGTTTTGCCCAAACCCCTTCTAGCAAGACAGGTGCTTCTACTTCTGCAGGTAAGACCCCTCAAAAGGTCAAGTATCATTGCACTTTCTGCAAGAAGGATGGCCACATTGTTGAATTCTGCTTTCGTAGAGTTAAGATTGAGAGCAAGGGGAGGATGAGTGCTTTAAGGTTCATTAGAAGAGTTCCTTCACCTACTGTAGTCTCTAGAGCCAGGCAGCATGTCTTTCCTGCTAGACAAAGACCTAGATTTGTAGATGACTTCTTTGACTCCTTTAGAGGTTTCAGGCAGCGTTCTGGTTTAGGATATCATGGGGAGAGACCACAGGTAGCATCTAGACAGGGGGAATACCGACCTTTTGGTAGGTCGATTCGGAGAGGTCTAGGTGTTTCTCGTGTGCATTCTTATGATGTTTCTCCTAACCGTTTTATTGCTGCTTCTGTTGGTGTTCCCAAGCATTGTGTGGCTCAGTACTGGATTCCCAAGTCCTTTATCACTAACCCCAGTACTGAGACACGGATGTTTCCTGCTTATGCCCTGTAGGTTCGTCGTGCGAGGAAGGAGGACATATGGCTTGTTGACTCTGGATGTTCTCGTCACATGACTGGAGATTCTAGATGGTTCTCCTCCCTCACACATGCATCCGGCAATGAGTTGATCACATTTGGGGATGCTTCTACCGGGACCGTGATAGCCAAGGGCACAATGCACGTCAACAACAAGTTCATGCTTAAGGACGTCGCTTTAGTAAGTAAGCTCAGGTATAATCTGCTATCTGTTTCTCAGTTGCTTGATGAGGGTCTGGAGGTAAGGTTTAAGAGTGGTGAGTGTAGACTTCTCGACTCCTCTGGTGAGCATGTCTTTGGGATCACTAGGTTTGAGAGGATCTTTAGTGCTGATTTCAGTATCTCTTCTTCTTCTAGCCCTAGGTGTCTTGTGGCTTCTGACTCCCATGATCTAGTGTTGTGGCATCGTAGGCTTGGACACATAGGCTTCGACCACTTGACTAGAGTCAGTAGCAAGGATTTGATTAGAGGTTTGCCTAGGCTGAAGGCTGCTAGAGACCTAGTGTGTGCTCCCTGTAGACATAGTAAGATGGTTTCTGCTTCTCATCCACCTCTTACTTTAGTGATGACTGATGGTTCAGGTCAGCTCTTGCACTTAGACACTATTGGCCCTTCTAGAGTTCAGTCTGCAGGAGGGAAGTGGTATGTGCTTGTGATTGTGGATGACTTCTCCAGGTATTCTTGGGTTTACTTTCTGGTTTCTAAGGATGAGGCTTTTGGTTTCTTTAGAGAATTGGTCCTTAGACTAGTTGTTTATCTTCCTGGAGCTTTGAGAGTCATTAGGAGTGACAATGTGACAGAATTCAAGAACTCTTATTTTGCCACTTTTTGCACTAATAGGGGAATTGAGCACCAGTTCTCTTCACCTAGAGTTCCACAGCAGAATGGGGTTGTAGAAAGGAAGAACAGAACTATGGTAGAGATGGCTAGAACCATGTTAGATGAACATTCCACACCTAGGAGGTTTTGGGCTGAGGTGATCTCTATTGCTTGTTATGTCTCTAATAGGGTTTTCTTGAGATCTGTGATTGGTAAAACGTCTTATGAGCTTAGATTTGGTCATAGGCCTAAAGTCTCTCATTTCAAGATTTTTGGTTGCAAATGCTTCATTCTTAAACATGGCAACCTTGATAAATTTGAATCTAGATGTTCTGATGGTATATTTCTTGGATATCCTACTCATTCTCGTGGCTATCATGTATTTAATTTGGATACTAACAAAATTGTTGAGACTTGCGAAGTCACTTTTGATGAGGCTAGTCCTGGTACTAGACCCGATGCTGCAAGTACACAGGTTTCTGATATTCGAGAAAGCATCTTCGTCAATGATGACTCTGAGGATGAGGATCCAATCCATCCTCAAGTCCCTTCTGAGATGATTGGAGAGCCTGCTTCCACTACTCCAGCTTCAGCTGAGCAGCCTCCTCCTATCTTCACCGACGACCTGAGTGGCTCTGCTCCTACCTCCACAGCCGATGAGGTAGAGGCCACTTCTGCACCAGGAGCTCCTCTTCACATCCAGCGACGACATCCGCCTGAGCAGATGATTGGAGATCTCAATGAGTGAGTCATCGCTCCAGGTTTATTTCTCCTGATTCTCATGCACATTCTGCTTTTGTCGCATCTTTTGAACCCCGAGATGTCACCCATGCTTTATCTGATTCCTCTTGGGTCAATGCCATGCATGAAGAACTTGAAAATTTTGAAAGAAACAAAGTCCGGACCTTAGTTGAACTTCCACCTAATCATAATGTAATTGGAACAAAATGGGTTTTCAAAAACAAGTAAAGTAGGGATAGGTTGGTAGTTCGTAACAAGGCTAGGCTTGTAGCTCAAGGTTATTCCCAGGTAGAAGGCTTAGATTTTGAAGAGACCTTTGCTCCTGTAGCCAGATTAGAAGCTATTCGCATTTTGGTAGCTTTTGCATCTTCTAAGGGTTTTAAACTTTTTCAAATGGATGTTAAAAGTGCTTTTCTTAATAGTTTCATAGAAGAAGAGGTCTATGTGAAGCAACTACCTGGCTTTGAAAATCACAAGTTCCCAAACCATTTTTTAAACTCTCCAAAGCCTTATATGGATTAAAGCAAGCCCCTAGAGCTTGGTATGATAGGCTTAAGAGTTTCTTGCTTAATAATGAGTTCAAAACGGGAATAGTTGATAAAACCTTGTTCACTCTCAGGTATGGCAGTGATTTTTTACTGGTTCAGATTTATTCGGTGGTTCTTCTCATGCTTTGGTGTCCAGATTTTCAGATTCTATGAGCAGAGAGTTCGAGATGAGCATGATGGGCGAATTGACCTTCTTCCTTGGTCTTCAAGTCAAGCAACTGAAAGAAGGCACCTTCATTCATCAAAGTAAGTATACAAAGGACCTTCTTCGGCGCTTCGACATGGGAAGCAGTAGACCAATGTCTACTCCCATTGCCACAACCACCGTGCTGGACCCTGATGAGGATGGAGAGCCCGTGGATCAGAAGGAGTACCGCAGCATGATTGGCTCCCTCCTCTACCTCACAACGCCGAGGTCGGACATACAATTTGATGTGTGTCTGTGCGCTCGATTTCAGGCTTCCCCTCGTGCTTCTCATCGTCAAGCAGTGCGGCGCATATTCAGGTACCTCCAAGACACTCTTGACTTTGGACTCTGGTTTTTTCTGATTCTGCTCTCTCTATTCAGGTTTTTTCTGATGCTGATTTTACGGGGTGTAGAGTGGATAGGAAGTGTACTTCTGGAACTTGTCATTTCTTGGGCACATCTCTTATTTCTTGGTCTTCTAAAAAATAGTCCTCTGTTGCACAGTCCACTGCCGAGGCTAAGTATGTAGCTGCAGCAAGCAGTTGTTTTCAGGTTCTCTGGATCTTGTCTACTTTGCGGGACTATGGGTTATTTTTGGATAGTGTTCCTCTTTTCTGTGACAACACTAGTGCCATAAACATTATCAAAAACCCAGTGCAACACTCTAGGACCAAGCACATTGATATTCGATATCATTTTCTTAGAGACTATGTTGAGAAAGGTGATGTTGTGCTTCATTTTGTTGAGTCTGAGCAGCAGGTTGCTGATATTTTCACTAAGACTCTTGATTCTTCTCGTTTTGCTACTTTGCGGGGAGAGTTAGGGGTTATTAGTCCTCTTGGCCTGTTTTGAGGAGGAGTTTTGGTCTTTTGCATTCATTGTATCATAATGCATTTTAAGTTCAACAACTTGTATTATAATATAATCTCCTGGAGCTTTGATTATTATCCTTGTATAATATGATTTCATACTTTATACCCTATCATGTCTTGTGTTAGTATGCTAAGATTTCTCTTATGGCTTTTCATGTGTAGCTTAGCTTTTGCCACACTAGCTTTATTATCTGTGAGCAAATTGAATCAAAACATGACTTCTTGGATCTTGTGACTAGTTTTGCTATAGTGATCCTCTTATGATTCATGCTATATCATATACGCTTTATTGAGTCTTACATCTGATATGAGTTTTGAAATGAGTTATGAAAGTTCTTAAATCAAGCAAATGAAAAATAAGTTTTTCTGTGCGAAAAAACTGATCTCACTAATTCTTTCTCATGAGACAGCTTGCCATTGCACTAGGCATGAACTCAGGGGGAGTTTTAGATGACCTAGATCACTCTCTTAAGCTTATTGCTTGAGATGGTTGCGGCAAGGCTTGAGATCTAGCACAATGCTAAGAAAACAAATTGTCAATTGGTTGAAGCTTAGGAGGCAGTTGTGGATGGCTCCTAGTCTAGGACTTGCTTTACTAAGATAAAACCAATTATTTTCAGCAAAGTACTCAAAGTGCTAAATTCTGAATGCTTGAACAAATTGATTCCAAATTGAACTAAAAGTGCTCAAAACTGACTCATTTTCTAATTTCTGGGCTTCATTTTGCTTATCGACATGGCTTGACTCATCTTTGGATACCTTTAGTGAAACTATGATCTTGAGCACCTTGTCATGTTATCATTTCATTTAATCTCAGATTATTGCTATTTTGGTCTTAGCTTTTGCTGTACATGTTTTGCCATGATTAAACGTAGCTCATTTACATAATATGGCTTGGTGTAATACTTGTACAGTCTTCATGGATAATCTTCATAGCTCCTTTTTGCTAAAATTTAAAAAAAATTGAAAAAAAGAAATACAACCATTCCATGTCATTCATGCTCTATTCTCCTCTTTATAACTTGATGACTCCATTGTCAAAGGGGGAGAGAAATTGATAAAAATGTTGTTTTGTTTTAGGTCATATTGAAAACTTGCTCTTTCTTTTGGACCTTAAGTGAGAATTTCTGGATTTTGAAGCTCTCTTTGCTTCTTCTACCTTATCTCACTTGCTGAAGCTATTCTGAAGCCAACTTGGTTATTTCCTTGCATTCTCTTGCTTTTAGGACCAAGTTGTGCCTTTGTGCGAAAAACTGTTTTTCTTTTCTTTCAAACCTCAAAACATTCATTTTTGTGAAATTACCAATGTGTTCATCAAGGGGGAGATTGTGGACACCATGAGAATATGCTCATGATCCTAGGTGATATTACAATTGGCAATTTGGTTGAAAGTTTGTTGGAATTCTTGTTTTTTTAGAATGTTTCAGCAAGTGTCAGGATAATCGGTCATTCCGGCGTGTAAGTCGCGGTACGACCGCTGTGCGGTTGTACCGGCTTTGAAAGGGCGGTAGAACCGCAGTGAGGTAATACCGAAAGTTGCTTGGCGGTTGCAAAATTCCAGAGAGTGTGTTTTTGGGGATTTTGGAAATTCTCCGAGAGCGGTACAACCGCAATACTGAGAGCGGTACTACCGTGATACGGTAATACCGGGATTGACTTGGCGGTAGTACCGCATTTGCACTGATTATTGATTTTATTGGTTAAGTGATTTTGGGATAGGTCATATCCATGTTTATCTTTGCATATGTGTTGCATATTGCATGTTTTCACTAACGTGGGTCAAGTTGTGAAGAACTTGTTCCCGGAGACGATTTCTCTGTCTATTGCTGTGCAGGTGTCTTGAAGGTCAATGACGGTCAACGGCGAGAGAATCGGGACTAAGCTTGGAGAGCTGAGGTCCAGAACGATCATGGATGCCGGGTGAGGTCAAGTGACTCAAGCGTGGCGCAAAATGGACGAGGATGATCGAACGGGCAGTTCGATGCAGCTGGTTGGATCAAGCGGCGCGGGGGTCGGTGCAAGTGCCTTGGTGGTTCTGGTGGGATCCGGACGGGAGAGACTTGCCGACATGATGAGAGCCGTTGATCAACCTACACGTGGCGGAGCAGGCGGTTGCTTCGACAAGATGGGACTCGGTTCTTGGAGAAGGATCGAGAAGGGGTAGTTTGGTAATTTACCAAATACCAGCTTTGTGACTTGTTGACTAAACCACAGCGCATGGTGAAGTGTTTTAGGTCAAGTGGAGATGAAGACGACGCTTTAAAATGCGTGCGTATGTGTCTCGTTTGTTGTTGGGCCTTAACGGGAGCCCATTAAGGTTAACTCTTCTAGAAGCTAGGCCTCTCTATAAATAGGAGGTGTGTTGGACAGCCACCTCAAGCACTTCATTGTGAAAAACCCTAGGTTGTTTAGGACTTAGGAGAGAAGGAAAGAGAGGTTAGGGTTCTAGGGATTGATTGATCGTGTGCTCATGTTTTGAGTTGTGTCCTCCTTATGGGAGTGGCTTCAACCAGCAACAATCACAAATCAATATATGGATGATTTCTCAAAAATGTGTCTCTTTGTGTTCTTCCTTCTTGTTTTATGATTTTGAGTCCATCTTTGATCCTTTGGTTTTTGATTGATCTCTTGCCCTCTTCTACCTTGCTGTGATGTGTGGAAATACATCTATGGTTATCTAGATCACCCATCTCCCACGAGCAAGGGTTGGATCGTGGTTCTCGTTTTTGCTCGGTTTTGAACCTTCCTTCGATAAAACTGAAAAAGATCAAAACTTTGACGTGGATCTTCTCGATCGTCGCTTGGAATAGGTTCTGACATCCTTATGAAGTTATGTTTCAAATTTGGTGGTGTTTGGATGTGTAGATCAAAAGTTACGTCGATTTTTCATTTCGTTTTCAGGCTATTTACTATTTATTCGTCTGATTTTACTGTTCATCACGGTAGGACCGAAGTGCAGCATGACTGACACTGTTCATCCGGTACGACTGGCACTATTTATCAATACTGTTTATTAGGCTGATTTTTGTGTTTTTGATCGTTTTTTTTTGAGGATTTGAAGGAGATTTAGTATAAGTCTTCCGCTATAATTATATATATTGATTTTCGTAGTTTTTATAACTATGGGAGTTAATATCATGTAAAAATCCGATCTTAAAATAAAAAATTGATTGAGCTCCTATTTGTTGGGGTGATCTCGGCTAACCGAAATACCGAGATTCCCGGGAGACTTCGTCTCCCCCCGCGCCTTGATCGGAGGCACGACCAACTCTTGGTTTGGGTCCCGGTCACCTAGCGCAATATACAAAAAGAGAGGATTTTCGGCAGGCTTTGTACACGAGTTGTTCTTGGCCATCTAATCCTCATACAATCCCGATCCGCTCACGGGTGCTAAGGTGGACGAAGACCCAAGCCCCGTCGTCACCGTGACACCGCCGACCACGACTGCTACTTCAACCCCGTGCTGCACCGACGCATCTACCTCCCTCATGGCGTCCTCAGGCTCGGGTAAGCCCTAATGTTTCCGCACTAAGGTTTAAGTAGGTGTTCATGTTTTATGAGCTAGAGTTCATGTTCTTAGATCACGTTTAGCCCTAAGATCTTGACTACATTTGGTATCAGAGCCTTTTTTCTAGCTCATCTTGAACCCTTTTTTAGTCAAACCCGAACTTGTTTTGCTCGGATCTAATGATCAAAAGTTTAGAACTAAAGTTTTATGGACCAGATCTAAAATTTAAAAGGTCGGATCTATCATTCTTTGGTTCGGGTTAGCATCTTAGAAGGAGGGGAATCAAGTTTTAGCCGAACCCTAACGAAAATCCCCACCATCCGAGCCCTAGAACCCCAATCAGAAACCCTAAAGAATTCTAAAGATGCGGCGGAAACGTACCTCTTGTGTCGCCGGCGTCTCTTCGACTTCCGGTCTCGGGCACCACCCTAGCCCCACTCGACGGCCGGGCGCGCAACCTCGGTTGCACGCACGCGCCGGCGAGGAGGGCTGAGGTGGCGCCGCCTCATGCCGCTTCACTCTTCCTCGTGCTCGCCGGCGGGAAGCGCTGCGGGGCGTCGTTTCCTCTCCGCTCGCGTCGCCGTTTCTCTGCTACCGCCGATGCGCTTCCGTGCTTTTCGCGAGGAGGACGAGAGAAAATGGATTAGGGTTAGGGTTTTCAAGCTTTTATCTCGCCCGCGACGCATATCGTCCGTCCGATCAGATCCGACGATCACGTTTTTGTGGGCCGGCGAATCGTTTTGGGCCGAATGTTTTTGAACCGTCCGATCAGATCGGACGGCGCTTGTGCGTCCCGGGCGCTGAGGCGCGAATTGGGCCGCGGCAGAGCGTTGGGCCGCGCACGATTTTGGCCGGCTGTGAAGTTTTGGGCCGAATAGTGTTTTTTCAATTTTTGGTTTAATTTCAGTGCTTTCTTTCTTATGATTAATCCCTTTTGAGCACTGATTTAATTATTGTTTTGCACAATTATGATATATCATGAATGATGTCATATTGCCCAATAATAAAGTATTATTACCCAATTATTGTGTATTATCTCTGATTAAAATTGAACCAACGAGATATTTTAGTTGGAGATTTAATAGTTTATTTTGGCATTATGTATGCATGTGATTATATTCTGACCAACGTTGATTATAATCATGTGTTGCCATATCAATTTTTTTAGTTCTTTTTCATTATCTGCCCAACGGTGATGTGAATTAGAACTATAGTTTTTGTGTGTTATTAATCAGACCAACGTAGGATTAATTACATGCAACATATTCTTATGATTATTTCTAATTTTGTGCCCTGTATTTTGGTATTCAGCAATAAATGCATCAAATGTCGCTGCCACCATCGACAACATTGAACAGCTTACGGGGAGCAATTTTCCCTCCTGGAAGGAGAGAATCCATGTTGTCCTTGGGGTATTAGATCTCGATTATGCTTTAAGGATGCCAGCTCCCATTCCCCCCTCTGAGGGTGAGGAAAATTATGATGACAAAAAGAAAATTTATGAAACTAATGCTGAGAAATGGGAGCGGTCCAACCGTCTATCACTTATGATAATGAAGACCTCCATTTCAGTTGGGATCAGGGGAGCGATCCCCGATTCTGAAAATGCTAAAGAGTATCCGCATCGCTTGAAAAAAATTTAAGGGCTCTACAAAAGTTTATGCCAGTACTCTGATTCAGAGGCTCTTGACAACTAAATATGATGGTTCCGGCAGTATTAGAGAACACATAATGATGATGACTGATATGGCCGGAAAACTTAAGGGAATGGACATGGAAATTTCTGATGGTTTCCTAGTCCATTTCATTATGACCTCTCTCCCTTCTGAGTACACAGCTTTTAAGATCAACTATAATACTCAAAAAGAAAAATGGAACATGAGCGATTTAATCGCCATGTGTGTTCAGGAGGAGGAAAGAATTAGGACGGAAAAGAGGGATCTTGCACTTCAAGTTGGTGGCTCCAATAAAAGGAAGTTCCAAGGGGACTTCAAATCTAAAAAGAAGTTGGCGTTCTCCCCCAATGCTGATAAGTCGGGGCCTAAAGTGCACAATGCACCTAAGCCTCATGTAGCTCCTGCCGGAGCACCTAAAGGGGGTGAATGTCATTTTTGCAAGCAGTCAGGACACTTTCAGAAGGACTGTGTCGGATTCCTAAAGTGGCTCGCAAAGAAGGGTAATGATACAATAACTTTTGTTGATGAAACACTTTATGCTAATTTTTCCATTAATTCCTGGTGGATTGACTCAGGTGCAACTGTGCACGTTACTAATTCTTTACAGGGATTCCATACCGCGAGAACCCTAAGAAAGGGGGAGCGAAGCCTTAGAGTCGCGGATGGAAAGGAAGCCGAAGTGGAATCAATAGGATCAATTACATTAGTCTTAGACAACGGCTTCTCACTTCGTCTCAATAATGTAGTTTATGTTCCTTCTATTAGGAGGAATTTGATTTCAGTCTCTTTGTTGGACGATGAAGGTTTTAAGTGTACTTTTGGTGATAATAAATGTATTATTGCGTTTGATTCTAATGATATTGGTCTTGCTTTTAGACGAGACAAACTTTATATGCTTTCCTTAATGAATCTCCGTATCCTTGAATGTATGTGATGCTAAGGGTAAAAGAATAATGAGACTTCTTGAAATTGTGGCAATCGTTTAGGCCACATTTGAAGGGAGAATAGAGCGTCTCATTAAGGAAGAGATTCTCCACCCATTAGATTTCTCGACTCACTAACTTTGCATTGATTGCATTAAAGGAAAATATGTGAAACAAATAAAGAAGGGAGCTACTCGCAGCACAGGACTTTTAGAATTAATTCATACTGATATTTGTGGTCCTTTTCCTGTGACATCAGTAGATGGTTTTGATTCTTTCATCACATTTACTGATGACTTCTCCCGTTATGGTTATATCTTTCCCATTAAAGACCGATCCGAATCACTTGACAAATTTAAGATATTTAAGGCTGAAGTTGAAAATCAGCACAACTTAAGAATTAAAGTGGTAAGATCGGATCGTGGGGGAGAATATTATGGAAGACATGCCTCTTATGGACAAATTCCTGGCCCTTTCGCTAAGTTTCTTCAAGAAAATGGCATTGTTGCCCAGTATTCTATGCCAGGTGAACCTCAGCAGAATGGAGTAGCTGAGAGACGCAACCGTACACTTATGGATATGGTACGGAGCATGCTCAGCCACTCTAGTTTACCCATTAGTTTGTGGATGGAAGCACTAAAGACAGCTGCACATATTCTTAATCGGGTTCCCAGTAAATCAGTACCTAAGACACCTTATGAATTATGGACTGGGAGAAAACCGAGTATGAAATATTTACGAGTGTGGGGTTGTCGTGCTGAAGCTAAGATTTTTAATCCACATATTGGGAAATTAGACCCTAAAACAGTAAGTTGTCATTTTATTGGGTACCCTGAAAGATCCAAAGGGTATCGTTTTTTCTTGTCCTAATAGGCAAACTAAGTTTGTAGAAACAAGGCACGCTGTGTTCTTAGAAAATAATGAGGAGCGTGGAGCCGGAAAATAGATCTCGAGGAGAAGCGGGTTTATGTTCCTTCACCGCTCATCCCAGAAACCTTTATTCCTGTGCCTCAGGTGGCTGCACCTCCAGTAGAAAATACTGTTGTTGCACCCACTGTTGAGGTCTCTGAAATTCCTAACGTTGCACCTAATGATGAGCCTCAACAGTCTCCTGTAATAGCTAATGAACCTATTAGAAGATCACAGCGGGAGAGAAGATCCGCCATTCCGAATGATTATGTTGTATATATGAATGAGGATATTAATGATGTAGGGAAGGTAGACGATCCCACCTCTTATAAGGAGGCCATGATGAGTGAACATTCTCCTAAGTGGCTTGATGCCATGAAGGATGAACTAAAGTCTATGAGCACTAATGATGTGTGGGACCTAGTAGAAATTCCTGACGGAGTCAAAACAGTGGGCTGTAAATGGGTCTACAAAACCAAACACGACTCTAAAGGAAATATCGAAAGGTTCAAAGCAAGGCTTGTAGCAAAAGGCTTCTCACAAAGAGAGGGGATTGACTATAATGACACCTTTTCTCCTGTCTCAACTAAAGATTCATTCAGAATAGTTATGGCACTTGTAGCTCATTATGATTTAGAGTCGCATCGATGGATGTTAAAACGGCATTTCTTAATGGCGACTTGCAAGAAAATGTTTACATGGCTCAACCGGAAGGTTTTGTCGTGGAAGGCAAGGAGCATATGGGATGTCGACTTAAGAAATCAATTTATGGCTTGAAACAAGCGTCGAGGCAGTGGTACCTCAAATTCGATAAAATAATAAGGAATTTTGGTTTTAAAGAGAATGAAGTTGATAATTGCATATATGTTAAGTTCAAGGGGAGTAAATTCACCATCTTAGTACTTTATGTGGATGACATCTTATTGGCCAGCAGCGATAAGGATATGCTGTTTGAGACCAAGAGATTTCTTTCATCTAATTTTGATATGAAGGATCTTGGTGATGCCTCTTACGTTCTTGGCATTGAGATTCACCGAGATAGGTCCAAAGGAATATTAGGTTTATCTCAGAAGGCATACGTTGACAGAGTACTGAAGAAATACAATATGCATAAGTGCTCTGGCTCGCCTGCTCCTATTGTTAAGGGCGATAAATTTGGGACATTTCAATGTCCAAGGAACCAATATGAAACCGATCGGATGAAGTCGGTTCCTTATGCTTCATTATCGGAAGCATTATGTATGCTCAAGTATGCACGCATACGATTTAGCTTTTGTAACCGGATGCTTGGCGATATCAGTCAAATCGGGACGGACCACTGGAAGGCCGTTAAGAAAGTCTTGCGCTATATGCGAAGCTACTAAGAATTTCATGCTCACATATAAGAATTCTGATAACCTTGAAGTTGTTGGTTATTCAGATTCAGATTTTGCGGGATGTGTTGATACTAAGAAATCCACGTCAGGTTATATCTTCACACTCGCTCAGGGAGCTATCTCGTGGAAAAGCTCCAAACAAACCCTTACGGCATCTTCAACGATGCAAGCTGAGTTTGTGGCATGTTATGAGGCCACCGGGCAGGCTGTATGGCTTAAGAATTTTGTCCCGGGACTTAGAGTGGTAGACAGCATTTCTAAACCACTCACCTTATACTGCGATAACGAACCCGCAGTCTTTTATGCGAGTAACAACAAGTCAAGTGGTGCTGCCAAACACATTGACATTAAGTATCATGTTGTGAAAGATAGAATCCAGGATCAAACCATCAGTATCAAGCATATTAGTACTAAGTCAATGCTTGCGGATCCGCTTACTAAAGGCTTACCACCCAATATTTTTCGTGATCATGTTGCCGGCATGGGTTTATTGGAGAGCCTCTGATTCTGGATAAAAGGACCTTAAAGTAAACCAACTCCCATTAAGTATAATGTGTATCCATTTTAAGATGAGATAGTACACTATAGGTACTGAGGTTGTATGACACTTCTTTGGTCATGCAATGCATTATCTTGGTGTGCTATTTTATTGAGAATGGGTTTATGATGTTAGCCTTACGATCAAAGGGGAGAATGTTGGGGTGATCTCGGCTAACCGAAATACCGAGATTCCCGGGAGACTTCGTCTCCCCCCGCGCCTTGATCGGAGGCACGACCAACTCTTGGTTTGGGTCCCGGTCACCTAGCGCAATATACAAAAAGAGAGGATTTTCGGCAGGCTTTGTACACGAGTTGTTCTTGGCCATCTAATCCTCATACAATCCCGATCCGCTCACGGGTGCTAAGGTGGACGAAGACCCAAGCCCCGTCGTCACCGTGACACCGCCGACCACGACTGCTACTTCAACCCCGTGCTGCACCGACGCATCTACCTCCCTCATGGCGTCCTCAGGCTCGGGTAAGCCCTAATGTTTCCGCACTAAGGTTTAAGTAGGTGTTCATGTTTTATGAGCTAGAGTTCATGTTCTTAGATCACGTTTAGCCCTAAGATCTTGACTACACTATTCACTCCCTTTAATCGTCTTTCCGGTCCTACAGCTTCAAGTGTCACCGATCCGACCTGCAATGAATCGATATTTTATTCTCTCCAATACATCTCTCTCTCTGCATATGCAGCTTCAAGAAACAAGATGTCTGCACAGGTACGTGCTACTGATCTTTCAGTAATGTACCATTGAGGTAGGCAGTGACAACATACAGTCTAACTTCTCATCAGGAACAGAATGATTGTAATAACCTACTATTTGTTGGGATAATCTACATCAATAATTTACGCTGCTTCTTGGACTGATCAAGGAATATTAAAACATTCTTTTTATTGGCAAATGGCAACTATGCGCCAAGGCAACTGATCGAACAAGAAACCAGGGACGTCGATCGACGCAGAGCGCGCAGGTGGCGCCGCCCTTCCTTGACGAGGAGGAGGAGTGGTCGCCGTTGGCGAGCGCGGCGCCGTCCAGAGCGTCGACCATCTTTCGGGGAGAAGTGATCGAGCGAGTCAAACGCCCGCGTGCAAAAGTCGTCGGTGAGATCGATCCAACGGACGTACGTGTTAGTGTTGTTTGTGCTGACTCGGCATGCACGTCAGACACTAGTGGACACGTGGATTTGACCTCTTAACTGCTAATCCCTTGTTAGGACTGTACAAATGATCAATCGATTGATTTTTTCTTGTAAAAAAAAATGGGCCTTGGAGGTAACATGTGTCCTTGTTTCTCTCCACCTTTCTCCTTCCGGTCCATTTGTCTAAGTCACTCCTAAATCCTGAATTCGCAATTCCTAAACCGCGCCGCGTCCCTCACCGCGTCTCCCTCCGGAGCCAGGATAACGACGATCGCCGTCTCCAGTGAATCCTCCTTAATCTAAGGAAAAGAAGAGGGAATTCTACAGAGCGACCATTCGTCAAAGAAGGATATTCGACGGTGGCAGGGGCATGCCGGAGGTGGCGACGCTCACCAGAGGTGGCTAGAGTTGAAGGTGGAGGATAGAAGTGGCAGTAATATAATTTTCAAGCACATCCAATGGTAGAAATTCGACTGTTTTGTACAATTCTACTCGAGTGAAGGATATAGCAAATCCCTTTCATTTTCACATTAGTAGTGATGTAATGGTATTGATCTCAAAACCTATATGCACTTTGTACACGAAGACAATCTCATTGAATGCACAACGTTAATGGGTTTGTCAAGGCATCAGCTAGTTCTTTGTCAGCAAAAATATCAGTCCAATTTTGAGCCCTTGATAGTTTTGATATTTGTGCAAGAAATCCTCAATCCCACCTTCCCTTGTCTCTTCCAACATCCGTGATCACCATTGCCGCCTCCCCAGCTTCCTCGCCACCACCTCCTCCGCTGTGCCCCATGTTCCTCATGGTCATTGGCGTGACCGCCCCTCCTATAGTGGCCATCAGCAATGCCATCACCGTCGATGCTGCCCTCCCTTGTCAATGCAGCCACCTCTCTTCACCGCTATTTGGTGAACCCCACAAGCTATTTGGTGAACCCCACGAACCGGAGTGCAAGTCTTAGGTCATGTTTGTTTAGGCTTATGTTTTTGGTATATAGTTAAAGTCAGTTTTTTTGGCTTAAATAGCTTATAAGCACCTAACTTCTAAGCCAAGCTAGGATGTTTGGTAACCTAATTTTTTATGGCTTTTGAGCTACGGCTTATTATTAAATTGTCTGAAATACCCTCGTCAGCTTATTGCCCTTGCCATCAAGCTGTCGTCATCCTCACCGCCGCCCGCCCCACAAATGGGGTCGTCGCCTGAGGGAGCGGCAGAGGAAGTCGACGGCGGTAGAGGTCCGAACGAGCAGGACCCACTACTACACAAAGCCTCATCACAGACGGTTCGAAACCGTCATCACATACGGTTTTCAAACTGTCTGAATTTTTACGTCTGTGATAACAGATGGTTATTATAGATGGTTTTTGAGCCGTCCGTGATAAGGCACAACACAGATGGTTTTTGATTGAAACTATCTGTGATATATGCCTTATCACAGACAGTTTGTATTAAGAACCGTCTGTGATATATAGGATATCATCGACGGTTCTATTCACCAACCGTCTGTGATTGCATACATATCACAGACGGTTGGTAAATAGAACCGTCTGTGATATCCACGTATCACAAACGGTTGTTAGTTGAAACCGTCTGTGATAGTGTCCCTTCACAAATGGTTTGATCGTTAAACCGTTTGTGATAGTATCCCTTCACAGACAGTTTAACGATCAAACCATCTGTGATAGTTTTTTAAACCTAACTATTTTATTTTTGATTTTCGGCTAGTCTCAGGAATTGCTAGCTATGACCTCTGAAAATAAGCAGGCAGAAAATAGATACATCACAGATGAATCAATCGTTGACAACTCAAAATCAATTACAAAAGAATATATATCAAGTATTGTTGCTAGAGTTACAATTCAATTATAACTACTCAAAGTGAATTACAATTGAATCAATTGTTTGAAGGTCGTTCAGCAGTGTCGACGGAGTGAAACTCTCTGTCGATGTTAATGATCTGCGTCTTGATGAAGCCGCAGAGGTTCCCTCGAACCTTCGAGATCTCTCTCATAACAAGTTTAGCTAAATCTATGTTCAAACCCTGTCGCTAGCAGGAGTAAAGTAGTAAGCATATATATTTAAATTTATAATTAGGAAATAATTATTATAAGATTGACAAACCTCAGGATCCTTCATCTTAACACCCATGATTTGCTACATATGATGGTAAACGTAGAATGCACATTATTCTTTATTTTGTTGGTGGCAATGCAAAAATAGAATTACATATACAGGTATAGTCAGTTTGAGATGTATTTTTACGAAGTATGATATATGATTATTGTGTTGTAGCGCATACCAGAAATCGTGTCTTGTGTTGCAGTGTGGCGCTTGATCCCTTGTATGACCCTCCTTCGGCAACATAGGCGATGAACGACCTACATATTTCCAAAAAGTTATCCTCGACCATTTCAAACGAAGGAAGACTACAATAGAGTTATGTATGGAGGAAATGAGCATACCTGTTGAGTATTCCTTGCAAAAGGGTGAAGTCATGGGTTTTGTTGAGTAGGGAATCAAGGTATATTACCTTGTTCCTCTTTGGTATAATGACTAAAAGGATTCAGTGGTATCTACTCATGTATGTCGCTATAGTCATTAAACCTAAGTTCGTACTGTGTATAAAGTACAAATAAAATTTGTGTAGCAAGTAGTGAAGCGCTTACTTCTGGTTGTAGGGCACCATTATGTAGTCCTTGTCATCCTGAGCAAGCAATCCTGTCGTTATATATTTCACGACGTAGGATGCGTATGCCATGATGGTTTGCTCAGAGACCACGTGTGGGTCGAGGAAACCCACCAGGTATTTTTCATCATGTATCTATATATAAGTAATGGGTTGTTATATTAATCGGTATTACGTGAATGTAGAACTTGATTGTACACACTTACAGTATCTAGCATCGTAGAAGTAAGGCATCGAGGGCTTTGAGGTTGAATAGGTCGAATAAGTCGTGGAAGCCCACGACGAAGGGGGCCGGCTCGTGGAGGAAATACTCCTTCGTGTATCTAGCGGTGATTCCAGTATCGCACCCTTTCTCTTTGGTCTTCCGCATGTACCAGACATGCAAAGACTGACAACTTATTCCAACGCGGGCTAATACTGTATCGGTGGCCAACGGACTTCTGAGAGAGTATTCCTTAGGCTTGGGAGGCGCCTTAATGTTCTGCGATTTCGATTTGGCCTGAACGACTTGGCCGCTATGTGTCTTCCTATGACTGGTCCAACATGTATACCCTTTTTTGAAACCCCTTCAAATCAAGTGCGCTTCGATCTGCGCCGGGTTGTTAAACATCTTCAGATTACCGCAATCAATGCATGGATAGTACATAAATTCTATCTCCTTCTTTAACATATCTTGTTCGGTAGCTCTTTTAAAAGCAAACACGCTATTAATGTACTCTTCACTTACACGGTTCGCACCATACATCCAGTTTTGGTCCATCTACGCTACACACGTAACGAATTAGTAGTGTTAAATTAGATTAATAAACTGCAAATACGTTACTTCTCCTATTAACCAAATATACTAAAATTGATTAAAGATTAACCTAGAGCAAATATAAAGAGTTACAGATAGTTACCCTCAGAGCTTCCGACGAAAATTCCAAATAACCCGCGAGATTCCTCACATCCTCCTTCTCCTTCCTTCCTCCTCTCTTTAGCTTCCTCCTTTCCTTCTCCTCTCTAAGGTGGCGCAATGGGGGTGATGGATCAAACTAAAATTGGGTCAGGGGTGGAGGCGCTAGGGGGCAGGGGGTCTGTCGGGACCCGATATATATAGTGCCAGCATATCACAGATGGTTCGTATTAAGAACTGTCTATGATATATGCCTTATCACAGACGGTTCGTATTAAGAACTGTATGTGATGAGTGCGATTATCACAGATGGTTCTTAATATGAACCGTCTGTGATAATTCACAAACGGTTCGTATTAAGAACCATCTATGATAGTGACGTATCACAGACGGTTCCTTTGGAACCGTCTGTGATGAGGTGTCTTGTATAGCCTGTTTTGTAGTAGTGACCACTGCGGAGGGAGGAGGCCAGGACAACAGTGCAGGATGTGGGTGGTGGCCTTGGGGAGTGGAAGACAACTGCATGTAGGGTGCGGGGAGGACGGAGGTGCGGGGGAGAAGGACAGCGGTGCTGAGAGAGGTGAACGGGTGGGAGAGGATATGTGGAATGAGAAAAAATATTGAAGGTTTTTCTTTTTATATACAGATGACATTGGTGGGAAATTTCGACGGAGTTGAGTGGAAAATAGCTATTTACAACCCGCAAAAGCCAAAAAAGCACCCACCAACTAGCTTGTGGCTTATAGGCTTAGAGTGGTTTAACCTTTTCATAAGCCAATTGAAAAAGCCACCCGTTTATTTGTGCTTTGACTTTTTTGCTTTTAAGTCGGAGAAAAGTTCCAAACAAATAGGGCCTAGGCCCTCTTCGGGGGAGCTTTGAGTCAGCTTCGACTTCAGAAAATCCTGAACCCCCCCAAACAGCACGACTTCGAAGTAGCTTATCGATTAAGCCAAAGCCAAAGCACATGAAAAAGCCAAAGCATGTCCAGACTAACTTATTGGGCTTTTTGCAGAAGGGGTACATGTATTTTCCACTAGAAGTTCAACATATTTACACACCAAATACCACTAGTTAAAAGGACCCCATCCATTTGATCCCGAGCCCCCACCCTCCACTCTGCCGCCCCATCCGTTTGCCCCTAGGTCGCATCGTCACCCCCAAGCTTGCGGCTCTGCCGCCTAAATCCCCCTCCCCGACGCCCACCCCCAAGTCGTGCTACCACCACTTGAAGTCCCCTCCTCGACGCCCACCCTCAACTTGCACCGCCCCTGCCCAAAGCCCCTTCCCGAAGCCCTCCCAAACGTTCGCCCCCAACTCACACCACCGCTGGCTGAAGCCCCCCTTTCCGATGCCCAACTCATGCCGCCACCATCCGAAGCCCCATCCCCAACTCCCCAACTCGCATCGCTGTCAACCCAAGCCCCCTCCCAAGGTACATCACCCCTACATCCTCTTGTACACCTGAGATGTGATTTTCAACGAATTGATGCTATTGATGTGATTTGCATCATATTGATGCCCTACATCACATTTGCATCAGTGGCATCTATTTATAAAAATATGTCATAGGCAACTATCTTGTTCTATTATCTACTATTGATGTGATTTGCATCGTATTGATGCCCTACATCACATTGAGACATGAGATGGAGCCAAGCTATGATGGTTGTGAGTTGATATCCACTATCAATGTGATTTATTTTCTTTTAGAAACTATTAATGTGCTTTCATCACATTGAAACATGAGATGGAGCCAAAACTATGATGGTTGTGAGTTGAGTTTGAGCACATGTATATATGCATCTAGTATTATATTAAAACTTGAAATGGACAAAGTTATGCAATGAGTTTACATAGTGTAATGAGTTTGTCAGCAAACATTATGCAAGGACTTTACATAGTGTAATGAGTGAGTTAATTTCTATGCATATGTACAATATCAAATTTTGTATCGGTAGATGGTTCTTAGAGTCTAAATCTGAAAACTAAAGAATCTCCAAATTCGAAATACTAACAGTAAAGCGTGACTTATGCACTAGATGGACACAGTTATTAAGAACTCTATTGCAACATGGGATTGTTTGGCCAATGAAGCATTTTGTGAGATATGTGTCGATGAGGTTATGGCTGGAAATAGACCAACTGGACATTTGAATGCCAAGGGATACAAAGACCTAGTTGAAAAATTTCTTGCAAACATAGGACGACTATATGACAAGAGGCAATTCAAAAATCATTGTGACGCTTTGATGACCAAGTTCTCTATATGGAAAGATTTGAAGCATGCAACTACCCAATTTAAGGGCACAATCTTGTGAAATGTTGTGAAGGGCACAATTGTGGCTAATGATGATTGGTGGGCTCAACAAATAAATGTAGGATATTGACAAAGTTTTAAATTATCATACATTCCAACATAACCTTTTGCTTACATAACTTGTCTAATTTTTTTTTAGGGCAATTCGAAGTATGACCAATTTAAGAAAACACCAATTTAAGAACATAGAGAATCTTGAAGTCTTGTTTCGGGATGTTAATGTGACATCTCAATCTTCGGTTATCCCAAGCAGACCAGCTGAAGTGACAGATGTACTTGATGGTTCAGATGATGATGATGATGATTTTGTTGTTGTTGCTGTTGTCGAGGGGGCAAGTAAGGCTGCTGAGAAGGAACCAAAAGGCCTCTACAAACCGAAAGGCTACTAGTGTTGGTCGTAGCCCAAAGAAGAACAAGAGTAGCCCTATGGTTAGGGAAGTGATGCGTCTAGTGGACTATATGACCAGTAGCAATTTCGTGACATCTCAGAGGTGTAATCAAGCTGATGATGCGATCATAGCACACATGTAGATGGCTATCCAATATGGAGTAGAGGAAGAGAGTGATGAATATTTAATTGCATCAAAATTCTTCATAAAGCCTGAATATTGAGCGGTGTTTTGGTCCATAGAGACTAATCATGTAAGGGTTTCTTGGCTCAAGAATATGTATGAAGATCAAAAAAATATATAGAAGTCTTCTTTATGCTCTTTTTATCAATGTTTTATGTAATTCCTCTATTTGCGTTCATTATGTTAGATTGGACTATTATGTATGTATGAACTAAGTTCATGTATGTCTATGTTTCAACAAGAATAATTTGTGCTTGTCACCATGTTATGTTTAGGCCAACCTTTTCAACCCTATTTTTGTTTCATATGTCCTTTTTTTCATATTCACCTTTTCAACACGCGCTCATTGTTGCTTGTGTCCCTTTTTTTCAATGTTTGTCGATGAGTTTATCCAGTGATAGTGAGAGCATATCAAAGAGCACATCATCTAAGAGTGATTCCAGTGTGGATGATGTTCATACTGACCAAGGGAACAACAAAAGGAAATCATGGCATCTCCACGCTGAACAAGAGAACAATAGGAGGACAACAATGCATCTCCAAGCTGTAGTAGTTGCTGCTCTTATAGGTATGCACTAGAGTGATACATACCTAGAGAAGAAAAAGAGGGGACCACCAAGAGTTATTGGGTATCAATGGGTTATAGATCAACTAAGTAATAACACAGATTGTTACAGAGTATTTCAAACGAATAGTCACGTATTTTTTAAGTTGCATGAAACTTTGGTGCAAAATTATGGCTTGAACTCGATAAGAGAGATGAATTCTGTAGAAGCTCTAGGTATGTTCTTGTGGACATGTGGTGGCCCTCAATCATTTAGCCAAGTAGAGAACTACTTTAAGCGGTCAACTGAAACAGTATTTAGAAAGCACACTAAAGTCTTGGAGTGCATTGAACTCTTAGGTAAAGACATCATAAAACCAAAAGATCCTCAGTTTAGTATACTTCATCCAAGTGGGAAGAAGGAGCGGTTCAATTTTTTGTCACTCTTCTCTTCGTAATGTGATTGAACAATCCTTTGGTGTGTTGAAGATGAAAGGATGAATTTTGTTGAAATTACCAAGTTTAAAATAAAGAATCAGAAGAAAATCATAATAGCATGTATATATGGCGCTTCGTAACTTTATTCGAGAAAGCGCTTTAGATGATTGTCTTTTTCAGAGGTGCGATGAGGATGTGGATTACATGTCACGAGCTGCTCAACATGCTTCCTCTTCATGGCTTGGTGAAAACGACATGTCGGTGGATGATGTGGACATGGGTGCTCTTCGTTATTTCATTGTCAGTTCTTTGATGCCTAATAGAGAGTAGGAATGTGTTTTGCTATGCAATCTTTTGTTGGTAGTGTTCGACTTTTAGATATGATTGTGCATGTTGCACCTTTTGTGGCTAGCACAGCTTTGTATGAAAAAAATGTGCATTTCACCTCATAAATGTGATATTTTACATTGCAAACTATTGCTCAATTGTTCATAACTAGGTAAAATTAACACATTTCATCAATATTTCTGCAAAAAAGAATAAAAATAACCATATTTAAGCTAAGCCAGCATACAAACATGCCTTGTGATCCCTCAAGGGTATTTCAGACATTCCATCATTCATCTGCAGCAGCAGCACCCAGCGAGCCAAAAATAAGGCATACTGCCAAACGACGTCTCAAGAATAGCTACAGCCATCAGCAACAATTGTTTTTCAGCTCAGAAAGCAAAAAGTAGCTTTTTAAGCTCCCCCAAATAGGGCCTATTAAGAGTACCATCAAAAGCTAAAAATTTGGTTGCTAGCTTTTTTCTGTTAAATATCAACTGACTGATTATTATAAAAACCCCTTTGTAAATCTCATTGTGTTCTCCGAGATTTTTTTTGGAATAAATCCATTTTACACTTGTTGGGACCCGAATTTACACATCTAAAACCCTTTGTATATTATGAACTAGTCCCATGATCAGTAGCAAGTTCTCACAGTGACACATCGATGAAATATCATCCATTCAATGATTTAACTAAAAAGGTAGCAAAATAATAAATAGTGATAACCAGACCTTATGGTCAATGTTTACTTAGCTTCCCATGCAGGGCTTAAAAACAAATGAAACTCTTGCAGCGAAAAAAAAACTTGAGATGGCCATTCGACATGCCCACAGGCAATCGAGCGGGGAGCGTATCCTAGTTTGCAAAGTCTTCAAAGAACTCCTCCTCATAGAACTCTTGAGTAACTTCACCTTCTTCAACTGAGCAACAATGTTTAAGACCACGAGTACATAAAGTACTCAATAAGTCGTAGGGAACAATACGCAATTAATATCCATGCAAGGCTTGAACAAAGGAATAGTCATATGGTTCTTTTCCAAAAAGCAAGTAGTGACGGTAAATACAGTAAGTAGATTGTAAAACGTAATTGAAAATATAATAAATAAATAGAGTAAACAATTCCTTTGAAACAACCAGTGAAACTCCCATTCACTTCCCGACCAAACCATCAACTGAACATCTCATCCATCAAGCGAACATCATGTAACATCCCAAGTATTGGCTTGAGTTTCAAATGTAAGAAAATGTGTAGAAATTAAAAACTTTTCTTACATCTTGTATTTCTTGTATGTTCTGAAAAATTTGTGAGACCCCAGTTTATTTAGCTTGTAATACTTAGCCTTCCCTTGGCTCTAGTATCACAAACAAAATACACCGAGTCTCGATGGACATGTGCTTCCCAGAAAATGCAGCATACGCACATCATACAAAAGCATGCATCAATTCCATACAACATAATATCACAAGTCTACCAAAAGACATACATAATATAAGTTATTACAGAATAGCCGACCGGCCAACTGACATAAGTATCAAGTAACAGCGGAAGCAAAAGTTGCCATAAGATGGCTTAAACCAAAAGATGACCGGTTAGCCACATAACACCACAGGGCAACCGACCAGGCCGCCAAGCTAATCGCCCCACACACTGCCACAGCACAACTCACAAAAGTGAGGCCCTTTAGGCTCACCTTCTTCCTCTGCACACAATAAGCAATGCAGGTGAGTACAAAATGTACTCGCAAGACTTACGAACAACAAGCCTATACATAGCTACATGAAAGTTGTATCAAAGGATGTTGGTTATACGGTTGTTTGGACGCATAAAGCAAGTTTCATTTGCAATAAGGTAATAGATTGAAGGCAATTTAACAAATCAGTTTTTAAGTATTGAAATAACAGCGAGTAACAATAAGTACCAAGTAACCACCTAGAAGTGACTAACCCAATAGCCACCACACATAGCATGAATCCCTGATTCATACCACCCATCAAGTTTTAATTAAAAATGTTGTAGTCTAACTCTTGAAAGACCTCCCCAAGCACATCCATAACTTAGGACGAGGCTATTCGAATAGTTTTAAACCCAGTAGGAGTGTACCAATGTAACCACACTTCAGACCGCCTTTAAGCCACAAGATTAGCACACTTCCAAAGGTATGCCGACACGGCTAAGTCCTACGAGACATTTCCAATATTGTGAACTAACTACGAGTCGCTCGTATGGATAGAAACCCATACGCTTACATTGTAAAGCCGAAAAGACAACTACCCCTCGGGGTAAAGCTTTTTGGACAACTACAATGCCCCCTCACACAACCACCTCATTTTACCACAACGCAACACACACACGCCCTCCTGCGACTCGTAGCCAACACACGCCAAAGTACTAAGTCAAAAGAGGTCACATACCCTCTAGTGTGATTAGCACGCAAGAATGCTTGGTTTAGTGTAACAAGATGTTCGGTCCTTGTTGACTTGGGCACCATTCCAATCACACCCAAAAGATCACACCATCTTACCATTGTGCCCAAGTCCAAATTATTTTTATTTTCAGTTTTAGTTTTGCAATTTAGACTTAGCACAAGGCTGAAATATATAGACCATAATAAGTTTGTGTGATCAAGGTTGTCGATAAGTCGATAACCGCCCATTTCTACCGATAGCTAAGCATGTCTAAGCACAAACTCGTAAACTACTAAGTGATAAGGATTCATCCAACGAACCCAAAATCACAGCAAGATAAACCTAGGCTCAGTAGTAGAGGATTAACATTTGCCTACTGATAATGCATCTACTAGGTTAACTATCGACAATAGTTAAAACAACATAGCAATGCATACATAGAATTTGAAAATAGTAGGAACAACATGATCAAATGATGCTACATCTGCTTGCCTTGCTGGAGTGCAGGATTTGATGGTTGTGGCTTAGATTCAATATCAAGATTATCTTCGGAACCTAACGCAAAAGGAGATAAAACCAATAAGAATGAAGAACACCAAATAAACTCCAACAGCAAAAGACATTCAAATCTAATGAAATTTATACAGCAGCTAGGGAATGATTTTAGACAATTTCAGGAACAAAAAATCAAGCAGTTTGGATTTAGCATGCAAAAGATAAAGCCAAAATATACTCTCTCAGCCTATAAAATCAACTAAATTAATTACTGGTACTGTTCATGACAAAAAATTCTAGAATGATCTAAGTCCTGAAATTTTTATAGCAGGTAGATTATGACATCCTAAAGACAGCAAAGTTGAGTTTACTAAATTTGGAGTTACAATGATTTACTCATGATTTTTCTAAGTTGTAAATCTAATGCAAGTCACTTTACAGAAGTATGACCATGTTCAAAACCTATTCCATATTAAAGTACTCTAACAGAGGAATTTAACAAAATTGATTTTGCACAAATTGGAATTATACAGAAAAAGATATGCATTTTACAAGTTTTAATGCTATTTCTGGAATAATCAAAATTGACAGTAATCAAGTTATTTTGGTTACATAATTTTCTGCTACTGAAATATGCTTAAATGCATTTTTATATTAAACTTAAGGGGCATATGAATTTATTACAGTTGGAAACACCTAAAAAGGAGTTAACAAGAATTAGTTATGAGTTTTTAAAGTTTAAATACAAATTTTAGTTGACAAATAAAGACTTACAGGAATAAAATCAAACTCAACGGAAAGAAAATGACGTGGGCGCTCGTGGGCCTTCGATCTAAAATCCTACGGCCCACGCGCACCGGGAAAAGCGCACGCGCGCGATCCCAAAAAGGAGCCCACCGTTGGATCAAAATCCAACGGTTAACGAGGATGGAAACATTCGGACGGTGCAGTTGCCTCGGCCATCCACAGCCGCAGATCTGGAGATGAACGGCTTGGAGCGTACCTCCCTTCGGGGAGTCCGATTGCACCCACGATCTCAGCCGCAGATCGTGAGATGGACGATCAAGAAAGATAAGGGAACCGGACGGTCCGAATGTTCTCTAGATCTGGGCCGTTGGTCACGAGATCGACGGTCCACAATCAACAAAGTGCTACACACGAGGCTTAAGTGCGTGAGGAGGATTTTAATGAGTGGGCCCACATGTCAGTGAGACATGAGGCAAAATCGAACATATTAATGCTAAGACACTGATTAAAGACAATCATAAGCATTAATGATGTCCTAAAGGTGTTGATTTAAGCCGACGGGGTTTTTTAAAGAGGCTGGGCCCACTGGTCAGTGGCACAACAGGCCCGATTACGACATAATTAATACTCCCCAATGATTGATAATGATTTGGCATTAATTATGTCCTAATGACTGACGAAAAACGGGTGAATACGACCGACAACACCTGAGTGGATTCCACGGCTCATCGCCGGCGACTCCGGCCGCGGCGGCGTCTACCAATGTAATACCCCAAACATCTATTGGAGGAAATATCATTCGGGAAAGGATAATTAATTCAAATTCGATTGCTTCAAAGTTTTAGTGAGGGAATTCGATTCAAATTTCTAATTTTTGAGCGCGTTTGGTTAGTGGGCTCTTTTTCCAAAGCGCAAAAGCCCTTAGTGGGCCGGCCCAAGTGGGAAGAAAAAGGGGGGCGCCCCTTAACCCTAGCTGCCCCCTCACCCCTTCCTCCCCTTTTGCCGAAATCTTCCTGGGCTCCCTTCCCCCATTCCTGTGGCGCTGCCCCTCCCTACTCCCCTAGCCCGGCGCCGCCGGCCTCCTTGTAATACACCGAGTGCCGATTAGAGAAAAGTTAATCGGGGAAAATGGTTTTAGTGTAATTTTAGTTTTTGAGGGGGGTTCAAGAGTTGGGCCTCCGGCCCGGGGTGCTTTGGACTGTTTGGGCTGGCCAGCAACCAAGAGGGGAGAAGCCATGGGCCTAAAGCCCATGTGCCCCCACCCCTTCAAACCCTAATCTTGGCAGCCTCCTTCTTCTTTTTCCCCTTGGCTGCTCCTCATCCCAAGCCGCCTCCCTGCAGCTCCTCTTGGTGGCGCCTCCTGCTGCTTGCTCTGGTGGCGCCTCCTGTAGCTCCTCTTGGTGGCGCCCCTGCTGCTGCTCCCGGTGGCGCCCTCTCTCTCCCACCAGCTCTACCTCCTAGCAGCCCTCTCCTCCCTCCTCCTTCTTGGTAGAGTTATCCACTCACATCCCTGCTGTTGTTGAAGATTCGTTCTTGGTAGAGGTTGGTTATGGATTCGTCGATAGTGCTGTGTTTAGAAACTGATTTCTGTTCTCTCTTGGGCTTTGCTTTTCGTTTAGATCAAGGCCGATTTAGGACCTGTGATCTCTTAGAAAGTTGTAGATTAGTTCATCAGGTTTCGATAGCCTCTGAGTTCACCTGAATCCGAGTTATGGTTTGCATGTTACAGTCATTTTTGTACCACCGTCCAGAACGTCATTTATTTCCTGACAGTCGCTTTGCGGGGCAATTTGAGCATTGATAAGGTCCGAATCAGGAATCCTCGCTATTATGAGAATTGTATCTTATTATCTTATCTTTCAATAGCCGCCAAGAACACTTAATTCCGATTTGTGGATCAAAAGTTATGATTGTTTCAATCTTGCTGCCCAGAATTCTGACAGAATTACTCCGTTGATTTGTCTTTTGAAATATGTTTATGTTAGTGTCAAATTCAGGGTCTCCACCCAACTAACTTGTTGTAGTAAATCTCGTAACCTTTCAAGAATGCCAAAGAACGCCCCAATTGGAGTGGTAGATCAAGAGTTACGCTTTCTTCTTTACTGCTGTCCGTTTCTTCGGGACAGATTCTGTCTTTCAGGTTCAGCTGCCTGTTAGTGTATCCTCATGGCTGATTTAGATTATCTCCCCAACTAAGTTTTCGTAGATACGGTTGTTAAGTTTCGCTAGGAACTGGGCTTACCTCGTTCCGAGTCCCAGGTTAATAGATATGGTCTTTTCCGTGCCGCTGTCCAGTTTCACTTATGTGTGGGGTGGTCAGTTTTAGACTAAGACTATTAGTTAGCTCTTGGGTGTTTGGAACGCGTTGTAGAACGTTAATGGATGGTCCTGTTTTATGTTGTTCTTATTTCGAATATATTTTGTGTAGGCGGGGGGGTTTCAGGTTTAGGAGCACCGCCTTTGCCTCCAAACTCATCACATCGCGGAAGGCAAGTACTTTGATGTTATTAAGAGTGTGAATGATTGAATGCTTGCTGTCAATATTGTGTTTTCTAAGATTCATGATGGTATTCAATTATTATGTTCCTTTTGTTGGGAAACAGGTAGGCTACACTAGCGCAAATTAAAAAATTCTACCCGTAAACCAAGATCACTGCAGTTATAGATCACGGTCTTACCACTAGACGCGCAGTGCGGAAGTTGATGCAACGCGTCGAGGCGGTGTAGTCGTACTCAGTTGATGCAGTACGTCGGGGCAGAGTAGTCGTACTACTTCCTCGTCCTCGTCGCGGCGTCCCACGTACAGCTCCTTTCTTGCGGTTCGTCCCAACGCCACAGATGCAGCGCCTCCAAAGGTATCCACACGTACGGGAGGAAGCGACGCACGCCGGACTACTAGATCCGCGCGAGCGACTAGGGCGTGGGAGGGTGGCGGCGTGGTTTGAGGATGTCACGAAAAACTCAACTCTCAACCACGCCGCTGCCTCCTTTTATAGACGTCCTTATAATGGGCTTCTACGAATAGAGGCCCATTAGGACTCAATGCCCAGTCTAATTTAGATCCAATCCGAATTAGGCTTCAGCCCCTTAAGTGTGTGACCCTATGGTTCACATATGTTTAGACATGACGCGAGTACACATACTTGGTCAATAGTTGGTAGCGGCCTCTAGCAAGACGTGCCAACTCCTAAACATACGTAAAGATCATATCGGACGAACCATCACAACGTTATGTACATGTCAATCCCTTTGCCTCACGATATTCAGTCGAGCTCCAAGCGACCACTCTTTGTCGATCCCGTGATCCGAATCCCTTACTAGGTTAACTCTTAACCTTAAGTAGCATGGCCATGCATTTCTGGATCCGATCACTCGAGGGGCCCAGAGATATCTCTCTCAGGTAGAGAGGGGCAAATCCCATCTCGACTGACCATGCCTCGCAGCATGCTTCATGACAAACCCGAAAGCTACCTTTATAACTACCCAGTTACGGAGTAGCGTTTGATAGCCCCTAAGTAGGTCGATTCACATCTCAAGTACATACGACAATCTCGTGTCTAAGGACAAGGCGTACACATTGTGTAGAGAGAACCATAAGAATAATTACTATGTCTCATGTTGGGTCGGTCCAACCCCATGTTCTAAACATGTGTCCACATTATTGGTTTGACATCTCCATGTCTATGACACATGAAACATGGTCATCAACCGATACATGTGCTAATCCATCATTCACGTGTGTCCTCACATGAACTCCGACTAGGGACAACTTTAGAATAACCATACAAGTAAAGAGTTTCACAAACAAGTCACATACTTGTTAATCAACACAAAGGCAATATTCAAGGAACATTTATTAAATCATGGATACAATGAAATATCATCATCAATATGATTGCCTCTAGGGCATATCTCCAACAGATCTCCCACTTGCACTAGAGTCAATCTAGAAGATATCTAATACCCATAGCTCTTGTGTGCGCCTCATGCTTAGGGTGTGGGAGAGGCTTCACAAAGGATCAGAAATATTCAAATCTGTGTGTATTTTGCATATCTTTAAATCTCCTCGATTAAGGATCTCTCGAATGAGATGAAACCGCAGATATGTGTTTGTTCTTTTGGTGATTCCTCGGCTCCTTGGCTTGCGCAATGGCCCCACTTGTTGTCACAATAAAGATCCAGGATCGCACGCACTAGGAACCACACCTAGTTCGGTTATGAACTTCCTTATCCAAACACCTTCCTTTCTTTGCTTGAAGCGCAATGTACTCGGCCTCCGTTGTAGAGTCAGCAACAGTCTCCTGCTTGGAACTCTTCCAACTTACCGCACCACCGTTCAAAAGGAACACAAAACCCGATTGCGATTTGTAATCATCTTTGTCGGTTTGGAAGCTTGCATCGGTGTAACCATTTACAACGAGCTCTTCCTCACCTCCGTAGACTAGGAACACATCCTTAGTTCTTCTCAAATACTTGAGGATGTTTTTAATCTGCTGTCGATGACTCTCACCGGATCACCAGTATCTGCTCGTAACACTTAGAGCATAGGAAACATCTGGCGAGTACACATCATAGCATACATGATAGATCCAATGGCGAAGCATATGGAATCTTACTCATGCGATCTCGCTCATCAGTTGTCGAAGGACACTGAGTCTTGCCAAGATTTATGCCATGAGACATGGGCAAGAACCCTTTCTTTGCCTCCTCCATGTTGAACCGTTTCAACACTTTGTCAATGTAAGTACTCTGGCTTAATCCTATTAGCCTTTTTGATCTATCTCTATAGATCTTAATACCCAAAATATATGCCGCTTCCCTAAGTCCTTCATTGAGAAACTATTTTTGGTGAGGTCTTAACGGACTCGAGCATAGGAATATCATTTCCAATCGGTAATATGTCATCTACATATAAGATTAGAAATACGAGTGAGCTCCCACTTGTCTTCTTGTAAACACAAGATTCTTCTTCGTTTTGATGAAGTCAAACCCTTTGACCACTTCATCAAAACGAATGTTCCAAGTCCGAGATGCTTGCTTCAATCCATAAATGGATTTTGAAGTTTGCATACTTTTCTAGCATTGTTTGGATCGACAAAACCCTCGGGTGTATCATATACACGTCCTCGGTTAAATTTCCATTAAGGAAAGCCGTTTTGACATCCATCGCCATATCTCATAGTCGAAATATGCAGCAATAGCTAGAATGATCCGTATTGATTTAAGCATCGCTCTGGTGAGAAAGTCTCATCGTAGTCAACTCCTTGAACTTGCCGAAACCTTTGCGACAAGTCGAGCTTTATGGATATGAACATTTCCATCCATATCAATCTTCCTTTGTAGATCCATTTGCACTCTATGGTTTTAACACCATCAGTGGTCAACCAAATTCCAAACTTGATTGTCTCCCATGGATGCTATCTCGGATCTCATGGCACTATGCCATTTCTCAGTCTGGGTCCATCATTGCTTCTGCATAGGTCGTAGGCTCATCATTGTCTAACAATAATATATCTCGCGCATTGCGAGCCTTCCGACCTTCGTGGTGGTGGTGCTTCCTTTGCCATGGGTTCCTCAACTTGTTACGCCACATGGGCATCATTCGTCAAGTCTTCCCGATTGGTTCATCTTGAACTTCTTCAAGCCGCACTGTTCTTCCACTTGTCTCCTGTTGAGAAACTCTTTCTCTAGAAAAACACCACTTGAGCGACAAACACTTTGCCCTCTAGTCGGTTGTAGAAGTAATATCAAAGGTTTCCTTCGGATATCCCACGAAAATGCATTTATCCGACTTGGGTGTGAGCTTGTCCGATCAGAGTCGCTGACAAACGCCTCACATCCCCAAATCTTTAGAAAAGACAAAGCGTGACTCTTCCTACCCATATCTCATATGGTGTCTTAACTACGGATTTAGACGGTACCTATTAAGTGTGAAAGCTGCGTTTCTAGAGCGTAACCCCAAAGGATAATGGTAAATCTGATCGCTCATCATCGATCGAACCATGTCCAACAAGGTCCGATTACGCCGCTCGGATACCCGTTTCTTTGAGGCGTTCGGCGGTGTTAGGCTGTGGAACAATTCCGCAACTCTTGGATGATTGCTAAATTCATGACTCAAATACTCGCCACCACGATCGGATCGCGAGCCTTAATTTTCTTGGCACGTTGATTTTCAACCTCATTCGGAACTCTTTGAACTTTTCAAAAGTTTGGACTTATGCTTCATTAAGTAGACATAGCCATATCTACTAAAATCATCGATGAAAGTTATGAAGTAATGAAATCCACCTCTAGCGATCGTGCTCATTGGTCCACATACATCGGTATGTATGATTTCCAACAAGTCGACGCCTCTCAAAAGAACCTTTGAAAGGTGATTTGGTCATCTTACCAAGCAAACAAGCTTCACATGTCTCGTATGATTCAAAATCAAACGAAGTTAGAAGACCATCGACATGGAGCTTCTTCATGCGCTTTTCATATGTGACCCAAACGACAATGCCAAACGTAGGTGGGATTCAAATCATTAGGTCGAAGTCTTTTAGCATTTATGTTAAAGATAGGCGCATCATCAAGATTTAAAATAAATAACCCATTCATAATGGGCAAAGCCATAAACATTCCATTTTTAGAGATCAAACAACCATTGTCTTTACTTGCAAATGAATAACCATCTCTCATCAAACATGACGGGATAAAATGTTTCGACTCATACTAGGAACATAATAACAATTATTCAATTCCATAATAAATCTTGAAGGAAGCTGAAGTTGCATGGTGCCGACGGTCAACGCGGCAACCCTTGCTTTATTCCCGACGCGAAAATCAACTTCACCTCTTGCGACTCCTCTACTTCTTATTAGCCCTGCATCGAGTTGCAAATGTGAGCAAGCGATCCGGTATCAAATACCCAAGAGTTAATAGGAGAATCTGCGAGAAAAATGTCTAAAACATTTATAACAAGTGTACCATGGGTGGAAGTCTTACTTCCACCTTCTTCTTGCATTCATCGGAATCCATGTACTTCTTGCGGTTTCTCTTCCGGTGGCGCTTTCTTTACAATAGAAGCATCTTGTCTCGGCTCGAGTCCAAAGATTAGGCTTAGGCGTTGGCTTGAGATCATATCTTTAACCTTGCCCTTATTCTTTGGCCATGGCTTCTTACCCTTTTCTTGAAGCTAGACTTGTTCGCACACCATCACATGGCTAGGCCACGCACACTTCTTAATGTCACTCTGCTTTTTGAGCATCCCACAAAGCTCATTAAGGCCCTTATCCGCCCCATGCATATGGTAGTTCAAATGAAATGCCCATAGCTAGGTGGAAGAGACGCTAAAATGAAATCGATTGCCAACTCTTGGCCAATTGGAAAACCAAGTTTATCCAAAGTCCGATTGTAACCAACCATTTTGATCACATGTGGGCCTCTGGGTGCACCTTCATTAACTTGCATTCGAAAAAGCCTTAGAGACATTGAACCGTTCGGTCCCGGCACGTATGCGGAACATGTCCTTAAGCGCTATGATCATATCATACGCTTCGATCCTCAAACCGCTTTTGAAGGTCAGTTCCATGCATGCAAGCATAAGACAACTAATCTCAAGAGAGTCATCACATGCTTTCTTGTAGGCATTTTTAACAGACAGCAGACGCATTATTTGCGAGTTCTTACGGGATTGGGGTGTCGAGCGTTTTCCTTTTATACGCCACGAGAACAATTCTCGGATTACGGACTCATCCGAATAGTTTGTTCCATTTAATTTCTCTTTCTCAAGAATCGATCGCAAAGCAAAAGGGTGTGCGTGGTTGCTAGATGCCATTGATCTACAATAGGAAATGCAAAATACTAAGACAAATAAAACCATGATAGAGTAAACTGTATTAAACAAATTTAATAGAATGTACTCCCACTAAAATCAACATCCTCTGTTGATTCTTAGCGATTCAAGATCCGCATTAACGAGTCTACTAGTGAGCTTTTGCATCACCGCTAGGAGACAAGGTAATTCGGTAAGCAACACTTTGCTAATCATATCTCTATATGACTCTTGTTGTTGGGTGACATCTCTATGCCCCGGCGCCCAACCTTTATGCCCCAAGGCCCATAACCTTTATGATAACCTTGTTAAGTTCACCAATCCTTATGCATGTAAGTATCAGATACAAAACCCATCTAGTCAAGGAAAGTTGATGGTGCCCTAATTTTATAGACCCACCATCAATTTACAAGACATGGGATGGTGCAAAGTTTAATTGGGAGGGCATATGTTTAACTTAACATTTTGTGAGGGATCGCTATACTTCTACCATTCAAACATGCATAGGAGTAAAACAATAGGAATAACATTCACACAGTTGTGACTCAGGATGGCCCATTTTCTCATGGTGATCTCCATCGCCATAGAATCATCCACCATGATGATCTCCATCTCCATGGTTCATGTGTGCCATCCTCCAAGTGATGTGTCCTCCGAGTACTACTATAAGCTATTACTCATAACTAGTAATAAAATATATGGATACTAGGAATCATCACAAGTCGCACGCAGTAGTTAATACAATACTTTGGCAACACAATGGCTCCACCGTGTTGCCGTACCTACGACACGAGTCATGCAAATATTACAAACATGCATCACATACACATTAGGCCATACTGGTCACATACATCCTGCAAAAACAAGTTTATGCATAGAATCGCAATCTACCGATAGGGGTCGAGGGTTTCCCCATCAGGTTCGAAGGCGGCGCCCGCGGTATCTATCTCGGCCCGGAAATTGTAAAAACAGAGATCCAATCTATGCAATTTTTACATAGGATTTTGATCGGCAAATCATATTTACCACAAATCGACTCTCGTTCCGATTCGACCAATTTGTCTCGATCTTCGCATGCCGCAACCGGTTTTACGTGTCACTGTCTACCCCGATGGCGAATCCGACCGGTAGGGGTATGTTGTTTCACGACCTTAGCAGCATGATCACGGTACATCGATTATTAATCTAGGTTCCGATTCGATCAATCATATTGATCTTCGCATTCATAATCGGTTTCGTGTCACTGTCTACCCGATGGCGAATCCGACCGGTAGGGTATGTTGTTTCACGACCTTAGCGGCATGATCACGAAACCAGATCAATCCATTACGAAACTATACAATCGATCACATCGATCATACCGATTTACATATCGCCATATGCAAATCACCCAACCTATAACATGACAAAGAACCGCTCGATACCACCGTTGGGAAACAGTAGGCTACACTAGCGCAAATTAAAAATTCTACCCGTAAACCAAGATCACTGCGATTATAGATCACGGTCTTACCACTAGACGCGCAGTGCGGAAGTTGATGCGGACGTCGAGCGGTGTAGTCGTACTCGATTGATGCGATGCGTCGGGCGAGTAGTCGTACTACTTCCTCGTCCTCGTCGCGGCGTCCCACGTGCGCTCCTTTCTTGCGGTTCGTCCCAACGCCACGGATGCAGGCGCCTCAAAGGTATCCACACGTGCGGGAGGAAGCGACGCCGCGCCGGACTACTAGATCCGCGCGGCGACTAGGGCGTGGGAGGGTGGCGGCGTGGTTTGAGGATGTCACGAAAAACTCAACTCTCAACCAGCGCCCCTGCCCTCCTTTTATAGACGTCCTTATAATGGGCTTCTACGAATAGAGGCCCATTAGGACTCAATGCCCGATCTAATTTAGATCCAATCCGAATTAGGCTTCACCCTAAGTGTGTGACCTATGGTTCACATATGTTTAGACATGACGCGAGTACACATACTTGGTCAATAGTTGGTAGCGGCCTCTAGCAAGACGTGCCAACTCCTAAACATACGTAAAGATCATATCGGACGAACCATCACAACGTTATGTACATGTCAATCCCTTTGCCTCACGATATTCAATCGAGCTCCAAGTGACCACTCTTTGTCGATCCCGTGATCCGAATCCCTTACTAGGTTAACTCTTAACCTTAAGTAGCATGGCCATGCATTTCGGATCCGATCACTCGAGGGCCCAGAGATATCTCTCTCGGTAGAGAGGGCAAATCCCATCTCGACCGACCATGCCTCGCGAAGATGCTTCATGACAAACCCGAAGCTACCTTTATAACTACCCGATTCACGGAGTAGCGTTTGATAGCCCCTAAGTAGGTCGATTCACATCTCAAGTACATACGACAATCTCGTGTCTAAGGACAAGGCGTACACATTGTGTAGAGAGAACCATAAGAATAATTACTATGTCTCATGTTGGGTCGGTCCAACCCCATGTTCTAAACATGTGTCCACATTATTGGTTTGACATCTCCATGTCTATGACCTGTGAAACATGGTCATCAACCGATACATGTGCTAATCCATCATTCACGTGTGTCCTCACATGAACTCCGACTAGGGACAACTTTAGAATAACCATACAAGTAAAGAGTTTCACAAACAAGTCACATACTTGTTAATCAACACAAAGGCAATATTCAAGGAACATTTATTAAATCATGGATACAATGAAATATCATCATCAATATGATTGCCTCTAGGGCATATCTCCAACACCTTTAATATGTGATATTTCTATGGTCAGTGGTGAGGCCGTTCATTATTCATATTTCATTCTTTGCATCCATGATTCATGTTTAATTCACGGGAGTGGATTATAAGACCCATCAAATCCAGTATGGGCACGTAAGTCCCACCATTCCAATGTGGGCGAGTTGGATCCCGTGTGAAACGTTCTTCATACGGGCCTTGGATCCCCACATTTTGTTAAATGTGGGCCTAAGTGAACATCGACGGGTGTTTCACGAGCTATACCCAGGTATAAGCGTAGTGTAGTTCATTCATTCCATCCATTCATATGTTCTTCGATTCAGTATTCATATTCTGTAATGACACTGTCTTGTTCATATTCATTGTAGTTCATATTATTCCTTGTACTTGCTGAGTCTTGGACTCATTCTTGCCTGTGTTTGTTTATTCTAGGTGCACGCCGATGAGGGCATTCCTGGGAGGGAGTAGGCACACATGATTCATTCACTTCACAATATTCAAGCACTATAATAAGATTTTTTTTGTCCCTGTCTTTCATTCGTTAAGTGATGAACTGTAATAAATAGAGTTTCATGATGGATGATATCTTTCTCTATGATAAGGTTGATTAAATAACTGCTTGTGATCCTTGATTATTCCATTGATATAACTATCTTAGCGGATTCAGTAGACGTGAATAATTGGACTTTGCGAACTGTTGTTGGAATCAGATTCTATTCCTGCAGTCGTTTTAATAGATGTTGGACGTCTTATGTTAATTGATGAGTTGTTGTTGATATTTTTTCCGCACTGTTGTTGTATGTTAATTTCTTTGGGTAACATTTTGGCTTTGAATAGCCGAGGTGTTACTGATTGGTATCGAGCGGGCTTTAGGTCCGTGGTAAATAAAATATTAAAATGACGACTTGTGCACGATGGTGGGATTTGGGTAATCCATTGCATCCGTGATTCGATAGTATGTTTCATCATGTTGTATTGTTATTGTATTGCTTCTGTATTATCATTCTTGTTGTTAATCTATGATCTGTTATGATCTCGATATTTATGAAATTAGTCTATGATTGTTATGAGATGATCCTGTATATTCATAATTGATTATTTGGTTATGCGTGTTGGTATGAGTGTTAAGAAGTTGTGGTCGTGGTTGTTGCCCTAGGATTCACCTGGTTGCACCATCGTTCGTGGTATGTGGATAGGGGGGAAGCTACCCCGAGTACCATAGTTACAGGTTTTGAGCGTGAGTTGCTTTAGAAAGTTGTTCTCTTCCTTGATTTTTGAATTTGGCCAATTCTTGTCCTGTGGTGGTTAATGAATTTCTCTTGGATTCCTAATTCATTGCAGTTGATGGGTTTCAACAGGTCTCTCATTGTTCTCCGAGACAAATATTGTTTTTCAATGCTTGAATTGCTTTTACTACTTGTGATCGTTGTTAATTGACGAGATGGATATTTCCTTGGTGGTTCCTTCTTTCTTATTGGAAAAGAATGACTTATTTATTCGTTTGATATTTTGAGTAATGAGAGTTTTCTGTTCTAAGGTTGTTAACGTGAGAAAGCTTTGGCTCCATGTGTTTCTTTTGGATCAGTTCGATTGTCGAAGTTTAAAGCATTTCTTTTCTGAAGGAAAGTGCTAAAATTCTTTTGTGATGCTTGGTTGGGGTTAAGTCGAAGATAGTAATCAAACAAAATGGTTGGGTATGAGTTTTCATTGGTCCCTATTTGTTTTTCAGAACAACTAATGTCTTTCCGATTGTTGAGCTCTCTTTGTTACTTGTAAACATTGTTATTTTCAAGATTGTTCTCTTTCATGAGAATCCTATCTCTCTTGTGGATAAAGGGACCAGTTATTCGTTTGGTATTTTGGATAATGAGAATATTTCATGTTTTGCTTTCATAATCTTTTGGGATCTCATAAATTGTGTGGTAGCTGAAATTATTTTAAATAAAACAATGTATTGGATTGTCCTATTGCTTCTTAAGAGATTCGTGTGATTTAATCTTAAAGGCTCTTTGGTATGAGTTGGCAACGTGAGGTTGCACTCATAGAAAATTATGTTGGTTCCTTTAAGAGGAGAATAATCTGCTGGTTTTTCGTGAAAATCCCGTAAATGAAAATGTTTCGAGTTTGGTGGCCGAGATCATTTGGATCTCATGTTTCATTAGTAGTTGAACTGTTCCGAGCAAATATGACATGTTGAAGAATTGTATTGGTTCTTAATTAGTTCTTGTGGTTTGGACAAAAGACCTTATCTTGTTCGATGTGGCAAAGTGTTGCTAGTCAAAGGATTTATTCTAGTGTTAAAGGAAAGAGTGCAGTAGGAGTATTTGAGAATTTGAGTCAACTTTTGTAACTTGTGGTTATTTGAATCGTTCCTAAACTTTCTCGCACTTTTCGCTCAAGAGATGTTGAGTTTCAATCGCAATGTCTTTTCTTATTGGCTGTTATTTCCTACTCCTTTTTGAGGATGTGTGCCTCAATGTGAACTCAACTTTCGTTTTCCAAGACCCTCGTTGCAGTTATTTCTTTTGGTTTCGTGCTCATTTGTGAGGACAACGTTTTCTGTGTGTGAAACTTGTCCTTGTTCGCCTCTTTCTTTTGAGAAAGGATCAACAGTTTTTTGTTGCCAAGTTTTACGAAGCGTAAATTTGGAACTGTTTGGTAGTGGTTAAGTAATGGTAGTGATGAGATTTTGCTATCAAGCTATTGGAAAAGTAGTAGAAGATGAATTGGTTTTGACCTGTACCTATTAGAGGAAAGTTGATTCAAATGGAATGTTTGGCTTCGAAGTAAATCTGAACAGTGTTACGACTGAGTAGAACCTATAGTATAGCGAAAATTTCAGAACTTCAATTCATGTTGAAAGGTTGGGGATTATCGAAGGTATGGAAACCTTGATCAATTTTATTGAGTATCGCAATTGGAAGGTATTGCGATAATGTGTGGGTGATTCTTGGTGATGTCAATGAGAGAGTATGTTAGATTTGTTGGGATGTTAGAGATTTAATCCGATGATTTCACTATCTGTTATAAGAGAAATTCGTTGTAAAGGTCTTGGAGGTTAAATTTGGGTTGTGCAATTGTATGCTAAACTTTTTGTCGCCCAAAGATTGTGTGTAGAGGAGATAGAAAACTGGAGTATTCTGAGCAGTGGAATGATTGTTGATAGATCCCTTCTGATGTAGGACATGAGCGTGTGTACTGAAGATTTTGATTTGTTCTTGAAAATTGGAGGTAATGTGATTGCGTAGGATCTATTTTTTTGTGAAGCTTTGGATGCCTTCTATCAACTTAAATTTTGTTAGTAGGACGAGTTGCCTAGAGTTTTTCGGTTGATTTAATAGAGTCTCTCCACCATGGTGTGGATGATGTATTTCATTTTGAGCATAATTTGAGGATGTTTAATTAAGAGGTTTAAGCTCGTGTGGTAAGCGATGAATTCGAATTCCAAGGTTCGAGAGAGGTTTATTTTCCTAAAAGAGAGACTGAGAAAAAGGATGTTTCCTCGGGTGGTGAAGTTTTTTTTTCCTTGTTTCTTGTTTGAGTTTTGTGTTGTTGACTGGTGTTTTCCACACTTTGAGTTGGCGCATTGTTGGCATGTGTGATTCTTTCCAATTCAGGCAAACCAAAAGAGGTATTTGGTTTGGGTATTCGAGTGATTCCTTCTTTGGCTTTCGTGGTATTCAATCGTATCTGCCTATTTAGAAAGTGGGATTCTTTTCGTGATGAAGTGTCAAATTTGGGGTTTTACCCTTTTGGTGGAGAGTTAGTATTGCGTGGATGCGATGAGAACTCTCTATTTCCAGTTGGATTCTTTTTGCGAATCAGTGGTTTGAGAACCAGTTCTGTTGTGCATTCTTGTTTAAAGGGAGGTGTCTCTTGTTAGATGAAGAGTTCGATTTTGAGCTTGTTGTGTGCTTTTGTAGCAAAGGGGAGGTTGGCCCAGGTACATTGGTTTGTTTTCGACAGTTGCAGAAATTAGGAAGTTGGCGTATCACTTTGACCGTCTCGAGTCCATGCGCGACGTACACAACGTCTAGTGTGTTCTGGTGCTGAGTGAGAACCTCAAAAATTTGGGATGTGAGGTCTCGTTAGAGCTGTTGACCTTTGAGTAAGACCCCACGTTCGAGTCTCGTCCGGTACATATACCGGAGAGGTCGGGACAAGCATTGGGGCATAAGACGTTGGTATCCGTTGAGGTGCCGCGGGCGCATTCGGGTGAGCGTGAAGCGACCTGGGAGCTGGAGTCTTGCATGCACGAGCCATATCCGGATGTGTTCACGTCTAGAGCGTGTTGATTGTTGTTTCGTTTCAGAGGCAGTTGTTCTTTTCTTGTTCCGGTGTTTAGATTCGAGTCGAATCCTGTTAAGGGGGGTAGAATGTAATACCCCAAACATCTATTGGAGGAAATATCATTCGGGAAAGGATAATTAATTCAAATTCGATTGCTTCAAAGTTTTAGTGAGGGAATTCGATTCAAATTTCTAATTTTTGAGCGCGTTTGGTTAGTGGGCTCTTTTTCCAAAGCGCAAAAGCCCTTAGTGGGCCGGCCCAAGTGGGAAGAAAAAGGGGGCGCCCCTTAACCCTAGCTGCCCCCTCACCCCTTCCTCCCCTTTTGTCGAAATCTTCCTGGGCTCCCTTCCCCCATTCCTGTGGCGCCGCCCCTCCCTACTCCCCTAGCCGTGCGCCGCCCTCATTGTAATACACCGAGTGCCGATTAGAAAAAGTTAATCGGGAAAATGGTTTTAGTGTAATTTCAGTTTTGAGGGGTTTAAGAGTTGGGCCTCCGGCAGGGTGCTTTGGATTGTTTGGGCGGCCGAGAACCAAGAGGGGAGAAGCCATGGGCCTAAAGCCCATGCGCCCCACCCTTCAAACCCTAATCTTGGCAGCCTCCTTCTTCTTTTTCCCCTTGGCTGCTCCTCATCCCAAGCCGCCTCCCTGCAGCTCCTCTTGGTGGCGCCTCCTGCTGCTTGCTCTGGTGGCGCCTCCTGTAGCTCCTCTTGGTGGCGCCCCTGCTGCTGCTCCCGGTGGCGCCCCTCTCTCCCAGCCAGCTCTACCTCCTAGCAGCCCTCTCCTCCTCCTCCTTCTTGGTAGAGGTATCCACTCACATCCTCTTTGTTGTTGAAGATTCGTTCTTGGTAGAGGTTGGTTATGGATTAAATCGATAGTCTTTGTGTTTAGAAACTGATTTACTGTTCTCTGTTGGGCTTTGCTTTTCGTTTAGATCAAGGCCGATTTAGGACCTGTGATCTCTTAGAAAGTTGTAGATTAGTTCATCAGGTTTCGATAGCCTCTGAGTTCACCTGAATCCGAGTTATGGTTTGCATGTTACAGTCATTTTTGTACCACCGTCCAGAACGTCATTTATTTCCTGACAGTCGCTTTGCGGGGCAATTTGAGCATTGATAAGGTCCGAATCAGGAATCCTCGCTATTATGAGAATTGTAGCTTATTATCTTATCTTTCAATAGCCGCCAAGAACACTTAATCCCGATTTGTGGATCAAAAGTTATGATTGTTTCAATCTTGCTGCCCAGAATTCTGACAGAATTACTCCGTTGATTTGTCTTTTGAAATATGTTTATGTTAGTGTCAAATTCAGGGTCTCCACCCAACTAACTTGTTGTAGTAAATCTCGTAACCTTTCAAGAATGCAAAAGAACGCCCCAATTGGAGTGGTAGATCAAGAGTTACGCTTTCTTCTTTACTGCTGTCCGTTTCTTCGGGACAGATTCTGTCTTTCAGGTTCAGCTGCCTGTTAGTGTATCCTCATGGCTGATTTAGATTATCTCCCCAACTAAGTTTTTGTAGATACGGTTGTTAAGTTTCGCTAGGAACTGGGCTTACCTCGTTCCGAGTCCCAGGTTAATAGATATGGTCTTTTCCGTGCCGCTGTCCAGTTTCACTTATGTGTGGGGTGGTCAGTTTTAGACTAAGACTATTAGTTAGCTCTTGGGTGTTTGGAACGCGTTGTAGAACGTTAATGGATGGTCCTGTTTTATGTTGTTCTTATTTCGAATATATTTTGTGTAGGCGGGGAGGTTTCAGGTTTAGGAGCACCGCCTTTGCCTCCAAACTCATCACATCGCGGAAGGCAAGTACTTTGATGTTATTAAGAGTGTGAATGATTGAATGCTTGCTGTCAATATTGTGTTTTCTAAGATTCATGATGGTATTCAATTATTATGTTCCTTTAATATGTGATATTTCTATGGTCAGTGGTGAGGCCGTTCATTATTCATATTTCATTCTTTGCATCCATGATTCATGTTTAATTCACGGGAGTGGATTATAAGACCCATCAAATCCAGTATGGGCACGTAAGTCCCACCATTCCAATGTGGGCAGAGTTGGATCCCCGTATGAAACGTTCTTCATACGGGCCTTGATCCCACATTTTGTTAAATGTGGGCCTAAGTGAACATCGACGGGTGTTTCACAGGCTATACCAGTATAAGCGAATGTAGTTCATTCATTCCATCCATTCATATGTTCTTCGATTCAGTATTCATATTACATAATGACACTTTGTCTTGTTCATATTCATTGTAGTTCATATTATTCCTTGTACTTGCTGAGTCTTGGACTCATTCTTGCCTGTGTTTGTTTATTCTAGGTGCACGCCGATGAGGGCATTCCTGGGAGGGAGTAGGCACACATGATTCATTCACTTCACAATATTCAAGCACTATAATAAGATTTTTTTTGTCCCTGTCTTTCATTCGTTAAGTGATGAACTGTAATAAATAGAGTTTCATGATGGATGATATCTTTCTCTATGATAAGGTTGATTAAATAACTGCTTGTGATCCTTGATTATTCCATTGATATAACTATCTTAGCGGATTCAGTAGACGTGAATAATTGGACTTTGCGAACTGTTGTTGGAATCAGATTCTATTCCTGCAGTCGTTTTAATAGATGTTGGACGTCTTATGTTAATTGATGAGTTGTTGTTGATATTTTTTTCCGCACTGTTGTTGTATGTTAATTTCTTTGGGTAACATTTTGGCTTTCGAATAGCCAGGGTGTTACAACAAGTACCAAAACGGACTTGCAATAGCGTTGCGGACCTAAAGGTGGTGACCTCACCGGCGGTGGTGGCCTAGAACGCCGGCGAGCCGGAAGACAAAGATGGAGGCTTTTACTGTTGAATGTGATAATAGCAAAATGCCTCACTGCAGTCCAAAGAAGCGAGTGCCAAGGCCTCTAGGGACTAATAAGAAGCTACCTTAGTCAAGAAGAGCTTCTAACGATGGCCGACGCAGCTTGACAGAGAAGGAGCTCGCTGGAGTTGAAGAAGATGATATGAAAACGATCACATGAGCAAAATGAACACCACCGGGTGGTCGTAATAGCTTCAACAAAGCTCAAAGAAGGTTCATGAGCAAATAATTGCAAAAAGAACCACTTACCGGAGCTGAGGAAGAAAAGAGATGGTTTCGGCTGAATTTGAACAAACCCCAAATTTGTCAAATCCTGAGAATGAAACCCAAAATTTAGTGACGGGAAATGATTAGGGTATTAAGGAGTTAAAAAGGGTACAAGAATATTTTAAGAAGAACCACTGGAGCTTCATGATCCACAATGGAGCTCCACGGGTCAACAATGGTGATTTGGTGTTTCTGGTGTAATAAGCTCCGACAATGAAGAAGGAGCTTTGGATGGTGCAAAAGAACACCAGGAAGGGGTTTTGGGACCTTATATAGCTAAGGATTAGGGTTTAGCAAGAAGGAGCCTCTCGGGTGACAACGATTTAGGGCACAAAAGGTGTGCCGAAAAGAAGAAGTGATGGGGATGTAGGAGTAGGTTGAGATCGTGGCCGAAAGCACCCTACAATCCCTAAATGTCAACTAGGAGTGGCTGTCGGGGAGCACGATTTGACTCAAGGCTCGGGCGATTATGAACCCTTGGATTTTGGTCGGGCGGCCGATATCGTGCCACGCCTCTGAGATTTAAACTCAACAGAGGAGATTGTGAGCGTTGGATTCTAATCCAACGGCTCAGACCGATCAAAACAATCGGAAGTCCGAACATTTCTGGCTACGCGGACGGTCCGATTTTAATCCAACGACTAGGGTTCGCCTAAGGCTTCTGAAGTTTAAATCAACAGAGAAGATCGCGAACCCTTGGATCAGAAATGAACGGCCACGATGAGAGATTGCATTCGGATGTCCGAATGCTCTCGCGAAGCTGGGCCGTGCGATCAGGATCCAACGGCTGAGATTGGATGTGCGCTTTTAAAAGGAGGCCCGATGCAGTTAGTTGACTGGACCAAGTCAAGTGGCTTGAGCCCGAGTTTCACTCGAACCCAACGAACAGTGAAACTAGGTTTTGAGTTTTAAACAGAGCTGGGACTTTGGGGATTTATTTGAGATAGCAAAACAACTCCAAAATTTCTGAGATTTTTACTAGAGCTTGCTAACTCAAATATTAACCTTGTATAAAATTTTTAGAGGTTTTTATACTGCGCATTATTCTCCAAAATTTATGCAAGGCTCTGGTTTAAGGTTTGACTTAAGGTCAAACAGGTTTGACTGCCCTCTCTACCCTGTGAGCTCAAAACTCTAAGAGCACTTCTTTCTACCATTGTTGTTGTGGAGGTCCTTATCGCCAGCAGTGCTCCAGTTGTCCCCTGGACCACTTTTTCTCGTGTCGCCTGGACCAACTTCCATTCCTAAGCAAATCCCCTAACTCACTTTTGGGTTGCCTTTGCAGGTGCATACCCAAATTTGAGCTTTGGAGCTTTGTGGCCGAAATCCTTTATTTCTTCCCCCAACTCCGGTAAGTAGCTTCTCTGGTCGATTCCTTGCTCTTGGACCTGCTTTGGGTCATCGCGAAGCTATCCTTACCGTCCTTTACCCTTTATATCGCTCAGGAGCTCTTGTCCGTGTCGTCGTCCTTAGTTCCGGCATCGGTCTCCGCCGCGAGGACTTCTCCGACCTCCTTCGGACCTCGTCTGGGCCCAGGTACTTGTGCATTAGCCCCTTAATGCTCGAGAACCTGTTGGATTAGATCGTAGCGGAGCTTTTCGCTGTTTTTGTATTTTGTTGTAGTTGCTCCTCCACCCCTCTCCGGCTCGCCGGCGTTTTAGGCCAGCTCCGTTGTCGAGAGTACCCTCAAAGTGTTCGCAATGGTATTGCAGACATTTTGACACTTTTGGTTCGCGCCGTCGTGGCCGTGGTCGCCGGCGGCGAGTCGGCGGGCAAAGTGCGGTGCTCTGCACCGTTGTCGTAACTTAGACAAATCTCGGGACCTCCTAAGTTTAATCTCAGCCGTTAATGACCTCCTTGGATTAGATCTGGACCGTAGATCTCCCTCGGTAAAACCTTAGTTGCCAGGACCTCCCCCCAGATGTAATCTTGGCCGTCCAAGACATCCTTAGAGTACATCTTGGTCGTCCAAGACCTCCCCTCCTTTGGACCACCATCTGTGTGTTCGCAAAGGACCTCCCTTTTGACGTTTTGCAAAAACAACCCCAAAGACCTCCCTCGGGGTCCTCTTTGCAAAAGACCACCTTTGGTCTTTTGTAAAGAAAACCCCAGGACCTCCCCCGAGAAAATCTGGACCGTTTAGGATCTCCCCATTAAGATCCTAGCCATTCAGGACCTCCTCTTGTAGAACTATAACCTTGGGAACTCCCCGTCAGCTCTGGACCGTTAGATTTAGATCCAACGGTTTAGACCTCCTCAGCGCTTTCAAAGTCCTAGCGTTCCGATCCTATTTTGTCGTTCATTTCTAGATCTACGGCTCAGATCTCATGAACATTCGGACCTCCGAATGCGATCTTGATCTAAGCCGTTCTTTTTGAGATCCATGGCCCAGACTTGGTGAGGCATTCAGGAAGTCCGAATGTCATATCTCTCGTGGGCCGTTGGATCTAAATCCAACGGTGGACACCTAGTGAGTACGCGCGCACGTGCGCTATGCTCAGTACGTGTGGGCCGCCGGATTTCATCTCAACGGCCCACTTTTGTCCACGTCGCTTTCCTTTAAGTTGAGTTTGTTTAATTCTGGTAAGCCCTTATTTGTCAACTAAAAATTGTATTAAACTTTAAAAACTCACAACTAATTCATTTTAATTCCTTTTTAGATAATTCCAACTGTGTTAAATTTCTGTTTAACTAGAATTTAATCTAAAAATGTAATTAGACCCTGTTCTGTTTCAGAAAGTCTAGTAAATGGTATTAACTTGCTTTAAACAATTATTAGTATACCAGAAATTCAATTAAAACTTGTAAAATGCATAACTTTTTCTGTATAACTCCAAATTGGACAAACTCAAGTTTGTTAAATCCCTCTGTTAGTATACTTTATTATAGAATAGGTTTTTATTATGTCTTTGCTTCTGAAAAATGTTATACACTAGTATCATAACTTAGAAAAATCATAATAAATTCATTTTAATTCCAAATAAAGTAAACTCAATTTTGCTAACCTTAGGATGTTATTATCTGCCTACCATACAAATTTTAGGTTCTAGAACTTTCTGGAAATTTGTGTGATGAACAGTAACAGATAACAATTAAATTTGAATTTCCGAGCCGACTGAAATTGATTTAGCTATAACTTTTGGATACTTAATCCAAATCAAAGGATTCCTGTTGCTAAATTTGTCTAAAATTATGCTCTACCTGCTGTATAAATTTTGTGGATTTTGGAGCAATTTGGGTTTTGAGTCTTTTTCAGTGTTCGTCGTTTTTATTGGATTTTCTCGTTCTTGCGATAGGATCCAACGAGATTGTTGATTGTGAGAGTGACCCTCTGTAGCAAACAAGTTATCCTCAGCAAGGCAAGCAAATGTAGCATCATTTGATCATATTGCTCCTATTACTTTTAATGTTTAATATCTTGTTTGTAAAAACTAAGTATGCATGCTTCTTGTGTCAAAGTTAATTCTTGTCGATTAGAGGTAGCTAATCCTATTGCATTGTTGCCTTGAAATTGTTCACCCCTGCCACTGCCCTAGGTTGTTATTCTCACTGGTGAATTAGAGCCCGGTGAATGATTTATGGTCTTTTATTGTCTTTACGATATGATGCTTAGCAATGCTTAGTTACCGGTAGAATTGAGCGGTTATCGACTTAGTCGATGACCTTGATCACACAAAACTTGTTATTATTTATGATCAATACCTTGTGCTTTGTTTATTTGTGAAAACCAAAACTGAAAACAAAATGATTTGGACTTGGGCACAATGGTAAGATGGTGTGCTTTTGGGTGTGATTGGTTGGTGCCCGAGTCAACAAGGACCGAACATCTTGTGTCACACTATCCAAGCATTTTTGCGTGCTAACCACACTAGAGGGAAATGTGACCTCTCTTGACTTAGTACTTTGGGGGGTGTTAACTAATGAGTCGCGTGGTGGGTTGTATATTTCTATATGCAACAAGGGTCACGTGAAAGATGGGAGCACCCGCAACGGCTTGAGCTAGGCCGGTGCATCCTACTCTACGTATGGGTCCTTGTGATCTATTTCGCCGGCAGATCACTAAGGGTTAACCCCCATACGTGCGGCTCCTAATTAGCTTTTTCCATTGGAAATGTCTGGTAGGACTTAGCCATGCCGGCATACCAAAGGAAGTGTGGTTAATAGCTTGGCGAAAAGGCGGTCTGAAGTGTGGGTACATTGGTACACCCCTGCAGGGTTTTGAACTATTCAAATAGCCTCGTCCTAGGTTATGGACACGCTTGGTTAGGTTTTGCAAGAGTTAGACTATAACCTTTTCACTAAAACTTGAACTTGGGTGGTACGAATCGGGAATTCGTGCTATGTTGTGGTGGCTAATGGGTTAGTCACCTCTAGGTTGTGATTTATGTTACTTACTGTTACCTCGCTGTTATTTGAACAAATAAAATTCAGATTTTTAAAACTGCCTTCAATCTATTAATTATTGCAAATAAAATCTTCTTTATGCTGAAAATAAACTTTGAGCCTTCTCCTTTGATTAAAGCCTGCATGTAGTAATAACTAGGTTTGTTACTCGTAAGTCTTGCGAGTACATGTTTTTACTCATTTGCTTTGCTTAATTGTTGCAGAGGAGGTTGATCCCCAAGGGATCGACTTTTGTGAGTTTTGCTGTGGTGTGGACGACTAGCTTGGCGGCCCGGTCGGATTGCCTTGTGGGTGTGAGGCAAACCGGTTGGCTTTTGTCTATAGCCATCTTATGGCAATTTGCTTCCGCTGTTGTTTAACTCTTTTAGCTTGTCTTGGCCGGTTGGCCTCTCTTTTGTAATAACTGTTATGCATGTCTTTTGCTTGTAAAGTTTTAGCTTCGGTTCTGTGTGTTGTATGGAATTAATGCAATGTTTTGTAAAAGGGTGTGTATACTGTAATTCTGGGAAGTATACATTTTTCCAAGGCACAGTATATTTTGTTTGTGATGCTAGAGCCAATGGAAGACTAAGCATTACAAGCTAAATAAACCGGGGTCTCACAAAGCTTGGTATCAGAGCCATACCGACCGTAGAAACCCCTAGCTTGGTTGTCTTTAGGATGTTTTGAAAAACTTAGTTTCAAAACTATCAAATGATTTTGAAAACTTAAGTAAGTTCTCAGATTTTACTCCTTACCTATCTTAGATTGCTCATCTCACCTTACTCTTGATTAAGCTTGAAAAAGTTGTTTTCCTCTTTTCCTTTCCAAAGATAGTTGTTATCGTTTAAATTCGGCTTTTGGGAACCAATGAGATTGGCAAATTGAAGTGTTGGCTGCCCTTTTACATGGTTTGGAAGCTTCTGGACTTGAAATTTTTGGTTAGGAGGTTGGATGCAAAATCTGGACAGCAAGCATCAAATTTTTGGACAGCAAGCTCATGGTTTCGAAATAGGGTAGATAATGAGAGGTTAACTATCAGGACCCAAAATTACGATTCTGGAACCCTCTGTGTATACTGCACTAGTCCAGGATCACGCTAGTGCACACAGGGTTAACATTGGTAAATATCGATCCACACAAGCGATAAATAAAATAAACGATTAGTTTGAATAACAAATAAGGGTTTTGACCTTATGGTCGAGTTTACACTTATTAAGCCACGCAGGGCTAACAAAGAATAAAGCAGCAGCGGAACGGAAATAACTCCAGCGTAGATCCCACCAATTCACCACAGGCAACCGACTGGGATCCAGACCTTAACGATCAACAACCTTCGGCGAACTCCTCCTCGAAAGCAGGCGTAGACTCCTCCTCTTCTGTAGGTTTGGGCGCAAGTTTTACAACAAGCGTGAGTACACAACCGTACTCGCAAATCATACCACAGAATGCAATTTATAGATGCAGGCTTATTCCAAAGAAAAGGCTTCTGTGGTTCTTTTGCATAAAAGCAACATTTGCAATTGAATACGAATAATAGATTGAAAACATAATTCAAAACAAATAAACAATATTAATTTAACAGTTATTTCCACAAAGACACACAGCTAAACAGATTATTTCACATAGCCATATGATTGAGCTCACACAGCTCCCATCCCAAAATTTTATGAAAACTACCCCTCGTGTGAAATCCCCGAGCATGTCCATGACCACGGACGCGGCTATTCGAATAGATTGTTTAACACTCTGCAGAGGTTGTACACTTTACCCACAAGATACAACTAGTGTAGCAAGCACTAATCATGACAAAAACGGTTCAGAAACTTCATCTCAACATTGACACTCCCGATGTGCTTACAAACCGCTATGCCAACCCAAACGAAGCGCTTTGGCATAACACACACCGCTGGACAGGGAAGCGGCGAACCGTCCCGCGATGCAACCACTAAGTAGTCACACCTCCACCCTGTCACATAGCCTAACCTATCCACCTGAACATCAATGCCGAGAATCCATAACTTACTAAGTTAGGCCCGTCCCATACCAGGCATGTGGTCGTACAGTAAGGCTCAGTTCAATGGCACACAAAGTTAAGTCCTTAATTGACCAAGGCAAGACTTCCATATTCTAACTAAGTCACAAAGATTATCATTCCCATCACAAAGCCCACCATATCACACAGCTTCCACCACTTGCCTCAGTCTAAATCCTTTACCACCCAGTTGGTTTTAGTGCAACACATGTCATCACGAAGTAATAACACATAGCACACAGTTTTATACAAAGTTCCATAGTCACTTAGTCAAATTTAATATTCGCAACTTACATGAGGTGTGAGACTCGTAGCATGGCTAAGCAATCTACTCGTACTAACCAACCCACGTTGGTGCTACAATATTACCAACTAATAAACCAATCTAGGGTGACAAGGAAATATGACATACAAGGCCAAGGTGTGATAACAATTTGGATAATAACTATGCCCAAAGCATTTAAATAAATAATTAAAATAGAATGTAGTACTTTGAAACAAAGTAATTTGAAAACTGGGTTCAAGATGATCAAAGGTATGACTTGCCTTAGAAAATGTCTATGTACTAATCTTAATCTTGGGGTGCTCCTTCTTCAACGAAATTCCCCGACGAATCGACGTCTACTCGCAAACGAAACAAATAAACAAAACAAATAAATAACAGAGGCAAAACAAGCTCCAAAAATTAAATAAAAATCTCAGATAAATAGAGCTTGAATTTAGATAAATTTAGAAATTTGAATGGGCTCAAACGGAGTTAGGATGCAAAAGTTATGGGCTTTGGAAGATTGGAAATCTAAAAGAAACCCTAATTTGGATTTTCCAGAATTTTCAAATTATTTCTCTGAAGAAAAATCGGATTATTGCGCAATGCTGACGTCAGCGAAGGATTTTCGGGAATAAAAGAAATAAAAAGAAAAACCTGACATGTGGGACCCACATGTCAGTGAGATGGCTCACGGTAGACTAAATCTACCGAGCTCGCTGGATCGGGACCCGGTGGACTGCCCACGCACGCGTGCACGTGGACGACGACTGGGCGCCACGCACGCGACACGTAGGCGGCGATGCTAACATGGCGGCGAGGTGGCGGTGACGTGGACAACAACAGGAGCGGCGGCGCTTGGGAACCGAGGGTTCCGGCGAACGGCGGCGATTCACCGGCGGTGAGTGGTACCGACGTGACGGGGGTGGCACGAGGAACTCATAGGTGTGCTCACTGGTGGTCAGGAACGTCTATGGCGGCCGGCGGCGAGCGTTAAGCGGCAGAGGGGCTACGGGCTCAACGGGATCGGTGCTCCGGTGACGCTCCGGCGAAACGAAGGCCACCAAGGTGAAGCACAGCTCCGTGCGATGCCGGCGGTGCGGACCACGAAGCTCGAGCAGCTCCGGTTGCGGCGGAAGAGCTCGTCGGAGTTGGCGGCGGCGCAGATTGAACTTCGAGCTCCTGCGGCGGCTAGGGTTTGGCGCGAAGGCGAAGGCGACTAGGGTTGAGATGCGGAGGCCGAGGGCTACCTCCCCTTTTATACCCGGAGGCCTGGGAGAGTCCAAGGCACGAACGCCCAAAACGGGAGGCGGCGGCGGAGATCGTATCCCTAATGGATTCGGGAACGAAGATGACGTGGCAAGATGGGACCCACACATCAGCGCCTAGGGCTCGGACTCGGGCGCGTGCGAAAAGGCGCGACCGCGAAACGGACTCAAGATGTGATCATCCATCTAAGATCGAACGGTCCACAAACAAAGGAACGTTTGGAACCTCCGGTTAACACATGCGCATCCAGCCATCCATTGTTGATCGGACGGTGGACGATGATCGGGGCGCTCCGAAGGAAAGAGAGAGAGAGAATAGAGAGGCTGACAGGTGGGGTCCGACTGTCAGCGGAGGCGGGCATGCGCGCGGTAGTTGGGCCAGCGGCGTGGGCTGGGTTTAGGAACAGGAGTGGGCCGGGGAAAAGAATTCGGCCCGAGGGTCTTTCTGAGAATTTAAATACATTTTCTAATTTAGAAAATACCAGAAATTCAAATAAGCAATAGAAAATAGCAAATGAACTCAGAAAAATTCTAGAAAAATCTAGAAAATATATCTGAGCACATAGAACCCAAATAAAATAGTTTTGACTATTGTTCATGTTAGGATTATTCACATTAAAGGTTTTTGTTTGTAAAGTCCAATATTAAGCTTTTAAATTTTAAATTCAAATAAATCCAACTGGTGAATTTTCTCCCTACTAACTGTTAAAAGATTTTTAAACTCAGAAAATTGGGATGTTACATTAACTCAATTAAAACTTGTGGGAATAAAAGGGTAAAATGTGATATTAGTTGGTTAAGTATCTAACACTCCATTAGGTGGTTTTACCTTGCTCTTTAGCTGTGTTAGATCTAGAATTGAGTTCTGAAATTTTGCCTTCTCAACCGATTACCCGTCCTTCCAGACGGGTTAGTCGTGCCGAGAAGTTGATTTTGTATCATAAGATTGTATGCTGATTTTGGTGCCTGTTTTCAAGCCTTTGGAGTTCATTCTTAGTTGTGTTATTTGTCTCCTTGCCTTGAGTTTCGGGTGTTGTTGCTAACCCAATTCATCGGAACAGGATGTCTGGACCATCCAAAAATGGACTAGATCAGCAAACTGGCTGGGTTAAAGTCCCCCTAGCTCCAACTGTCCAGACAAGACTTGAAAACGCCTCCGCTCTAGCAAGTGTTGCGGATTTTGGAGCTACCCTGAGAGGCGGCGATTACCTCCTATCTGCTTTAGCTGTGATGAAGTGGGGCACTCCACCGAAAGTTGTAAACTAGGGAGGGTCAAGATCTGTCGGCGCTGTGGTGAGGAAGGACACTACAGCAACCAGTGTACTACAGCCTGTCCAAACTGCTATAGCAACCACCTACCCGGAAACTATCCGACTGCCAAAGTCACCTATTTCCTCTGTGAGGGGAGCGATCACTATCCTGCGGAGTGTAGTCTAAATCGGGTAGTTGCCAAGTCGGTAGAACTGCAACGGCAGATTCTTCGTGCATCTATGAGTCTCGCAACCACCGATGCTGCCAAACAAGAGAAGTTCTTGAATGGTTTGTCTAAGGAGCTGTGAGGCAAGTTAGCAGTCTATGGCTTCTCCGACTTTCAAACTTTAGTCAACAAAACCATTATTGTTGGGGGCAGAGAGAGAGTGCTGAAGTAATTTCGCAAAAGTCAAAAGAGGGCTCTTGCGGAGATCACTTGTTTCTTCTGCAACAATAAGGGGCATTACGCAAATGATTGCCCTAAAAAGACTAGAGCGACCCCTCGTCCTAATGGAGGACACGGGCAAGGGAGTGGTCACTCTCTGGGTCAGAAGGCGACCCCGAAGACCCCGGGCGTGGGAAGCGGCCATGTCAATCACACCTCAGCCGAGGAAGCAAAGGAGGCACCTGACGTCGTGTTGGGTACGCTTCTTGTTAATTCTCGTCCTACTACTGTCTTGTTTGATTCAGGAGCCTCTCATTCTTTTGTATATAAGTCTTTTGTATCTAAGTCATTTGCTGCTATGGGTGATCTTTCTTTTGCTCCTCTGCTTATTCCTTTGCTTATTCGTTCTCCGGGTTTGGAGATGAGAGCTGAAAAAAGTATCGGGATGTCCGGTTGAGATCGAGGGAGTAGGATTTTAGCAAATCTTATTCTCCTCAATTCAACAAGCTTAGATGTGATTCTTGGCATGAATATTCACTACCATCTGGGCAAGGCTAATGTCGTTGCCAATGTACTTAGTAGAAAGGTGCATTGCAATACCTTGTTGCTCAAGGAGCATCAGCCCACCCTTTTTGAAAGAATTTCAGCCGCTCAACTTGGAAGTGGTTGAGTATGGCTTTCACGCTGCCTTGGTTGCGCAACCAACCTTGGTGGATCGGATCACGTCCGCTCAACAATCGTTGGACTTGAGTGGCACATTTCCTTCCCTGTACATCCAAGGGCATCACAGACAGTTATTGCCTCAAACTTCCGTGGCCGAAAAAGACCATGGTCCCCATAAGAAGCTAGCTGCGGAGGGATGACTCCACATAGCTAGTTAGCAGGCTGAGATCCCATTGTTGGCGGAAGTAACCAGACAAATCGCTCCACCAACTAACAACGGCCTTGCACCACCAACCATAGAATCAAGAAAGATCTCTCAGTCCGTCAATCCTTGTTATATCTGGACCTGGTAAGTTTCCCCGTGTCGACTAAAGTGGCACATTTTCTACCGGTTAAAACCAAAATTCGTACCGGTCACTTGGCTGAGCTTTATGTCTCAAGGATCGTAAGCTTGCGAGGTACCGAAGACGATCATTTCAAATCGTGGTTCTCTGTTCACTTCTCGATTTTGGCATAGTCTGGGAACTCGTCTTTCTTCCAGCTCAGCTTATCATCCCCAAACTGATGGTCAGACGGAACGAGTCAACCAAGTTTTGGAAGACATGCTTCGTGCTTCTGTTCTTTCCTATGGGAAGAATCGGGAGAAGTGCCGCCCATTTGCCGAATTCTCCTACAACAACAGTTTCCAAGTAGTCTCAGCATGTCACCTTTCGAGGCCTTGTATGGGAGAAAGTGCAGAACCCCATTGAACTGGTCATATACTGGTGAGAGGCAGTTCTTCGGCCCAGATTCGATCAATGAGGCCGAAAGTTAAGTTCAGTTGATTCGAGATCGATTGCGCACGGCTCAATCAAGGCAAAAGAGCTATGCGGATCGTCGCCGTTGTGAGTTGAGTTTTGAGCCCAATGACTTTGTTTATCTCAAGGTCTCTCCTTTGAAGGGTCATCAGCGTTTCGGCATCTAGGGCAAGTTAGCTCCTCGATATGTTGGGCCTTATCGCATTATTAAGAAAGTGGGAGCTGTTGCCTATAGGTTGGAGTTGCCAGCTACACTTGAGGGGGTACATGATGTGTTCCATGTGTCCCACTTGAAGAAGTGCCCCCGTGATCCAACCGAGGAAACTCCGTTGGAAAATCTCGATGTGCAAGAAGATTTGACCTACCGCGATCATCCAGTTCATATTCTTGAAGAATCTGAGCGAAGAATGAGGAATCGTTTCATCAAGTTCCTTAAAGTTCAGTGGTCAAATCATTCCGAGGATGGGGCAACTTGGGAGCGGGAAGATCGTCTTTGTGCGGACTACCCGTCTTTCTTCTCCGAGTAAACGGAATCTCAGGACGAGATTCTTGTAAGGGGGGGGATTTGTAACATCCCAAGTATTGGCTTGTGTTTCAAATGTAAGAAAATATGTAGAAATTAAAAACTTTTCTTACATCTTGTATTTCTTGTATGTTCTGAAAAATTCTTGCAAAAGAATTATGGAAATGCAAACCACAAACCTCTTTTGACCTAAATCTTGGCCTTTCGAAAACTTTCTTGTCTAACCTTATGATCATTCTCTGGAAATATTTTTCCTAAGTACTAGGGTTAATGTGTGACCCCTCTGAAAAATTTCATAATTTTTAGAAATTGTTTGAATATTTTAAGAGGTCAGTCAAACCAGTCTGACTCTAAGTCAAACCCTAGCTCAGCACCTTGCAGAAATTTTGGAGGAAAATGTACGGCATGAAAACCTCTGAAAAGTTTATACAAGGTCAATATCAAAGTTAGCAAGCTCCTGTAAAAAGTTCAGAATTTTTGGAGTTAGTTTGCTACCTCAAATAATTCCCCTAAGTTCTCTGTTCTAATATAAACCCCAGGTCTGAGTCAGACTTGGGCTCGAGTCAGACCCGAGCCCAAATCAATTGACTCGGTCGAGCCAAGTCACCAGAGCAGCACTCGGGCTCGGCGTTAGGGCACGTGCGTTTCGGCCGTTGGATCTCCATCGGGCGGTCCACATTCGCGGAAACTTTTGGACCTCCCGAGAGCCACCCCAAACCTGAGCTGTTAGATCTCAATCCAACGCTCACGACCTCCCCTACCGTTTTGAACCTCTGGTGGTCGCGAGCGATCTCAGCCGTCCATCTTCAATCCAGCGGTCACGACCTCTTCTTCTGTTCTTCTTCTTCCTCTTTGTGCCCATACTCGCGTGCACGCCATGGCAGGGAGAGAGTAGGCACTGGTCACCTCGCGGGCCCCCTCAACGGCTCTGAGCCCACTCTTGTCCTTGTCAGTGTCTGGCCCTGTCCCTTACCTACTCCTATTGATATTTTCGGCGTTGGTAGAAGCTTTAGGTCATGTCACCAATTAAGGCTCGTCCTCGTACAACCCTTGACCTCGGGCTATTTGAGCACCTCCAAGCCCCTCACTATGTTCCTCTTTACCACCCTGCTGTCTCCCTAGCCCCCTCTCTGCCTTGTGAGCTCAAAACTCCAAGAGCACTCCTTTCCGCCATTGTTGTTGTGGAGGTCCTCATCGCCAGCAGTGCTCCAGTTGTCCCCTGGCCCGTTTTTTAGATGATTCCAACTATGTTAAATTTCTGTTTAGCTAGAATTTAGTCTAAAAATGTAATTAGACCCTATTCTGTTTCATAAAGTCTAGTAAATGGTATTAATTTGCTTTAAACAATTATTGGTATTCCAGAAATTCAATTAAAACTTGTAAAATGCATAAAGTTTTCTGTATAACTCCAAATTGGACAAACTCAAGTTTGTTAAATCCCTCTGTTAGTATACTTTAATATAGAATAGGTTTTCATTATGTCTTTGCTTCTGAAAAATGTTATACACTAGTATCATAACATAGAAAAATCATAATAAATTCATTATAACTCCAAATGAAGTAAACTCAATTTTGCTAACGTTAGGATGTTATTATCTGCCTACCATAAAAATTTCAGGTTCTAGAACTTTTTGGAAATTTGTGCGATGAACAGTAATAGACAACAATTAAATTTGAATTTCCTAGCGGACTGAAATTGATTTAGCTATAACTTTTGCATACTTAATCCAAATCAAATGATTCTGGTTGCTAAATTTGTCTAAAATTATGCTCTACCTGCTGTATAAATTTCGTGGATTTTGGACCACTTTTGGGTTTTTAGTCTTTTTCGGTGTTCGTCGTTTTTATTGGATTTTCTCGTTCTTGCGATAGGTTCCGAAGAGATTGTTGATTGTGAGAGCGACCCTCTGCAGCAAACAAGTGATCCTTAGCAAGGCAAGCAGATGTAGCATTATTTGATCATATTGCTCCTATTACTTTTATAGTCTAATATCTTGTTTGCAAAAACTAAGTATGCATGCTTCTTGTGTCAAAGTTAATTCTTGTCGATTAGAGGTAGCTAATCCTATTGCATTGTTTCCTTGAAATTATTCATCCCTGCCACTACCCTATGTTATTATTCTCATTGGTGAATTAGAGCCCGGTGAATGATTTATGGTATTTTATTGTCTTTACGATATGATGCTTAGCAACGCTTAGTTACCGGTAGAATTGGGTGGTTATCGACTTAATCGATGACCTTGATCACACAAAACTTGTTATTAGTTATGATCAATACCTTGTGCTTTGTTTATTTGTGCAAACCAAAACTGAAAATAAAATGATTTGGACTTGGGCATAATGGTAAGATGGTGTGCTTTTGGGTGTGATTCGTTGGTGCCCGAGTCAACAAGGACCGAATATCTTGTGTCACACTATCCAAGCATTTTTGCGTGCTAACCACACTAGAGGGAAATGGGACCTCTCTTGACTTAGTACTTTGGGGGGTGTTAATTAATGAGTCGCGTGGTGGGTTGTGTATTTCTATATGCAACAAGGGTTACGTGAAAGAGGGGAGCACCCGCAACGGCTTGAGCTAGGCCAGTGCATCCTACTCTATGTATGGGTCCTTGTGATCTATTTTGCCGGCAGATCACTAGGGGTTAACCCCCATACGTGCGGCTCCTAATTAGCTTTTTTCCATTGTAAATGTCTCGTAGGACTTAGCCGTGCTGACATACCAAAGGAAGTGTGCTTAATAGCTTGGCAAAAAGGCGGTCTGAAGTGTGGGTACATTGGTACACCCCTGCAGGGTTTTGATGCTAGAGTCAATGGAAGACTAAGCATTACAAGCTGAATAAACCGGGGTCTCACACATCACATTCACCAAGTGAATATCCTATTCACCTTCCAACCATTTTATAAAAAACTCTATATCTCTTGTGAAATTTTCAAGCATTGTCCATAATTGGAGACATAGCTGTTTAAACAGTTTTACACTCTGTAGAGATTGTATAGCTTGACTCACAAGAGATAAATTAGCTTATAATATTCGTCCACACACTTCCATAGGTGCACGACTAAGTGATTATCACAAGGTCTTTACAAAGCTCATTCACATCCCAGTTATGTCTGGTAAGATTTCAACACTAAATGTCATTGCACCTAGATAGGGCCCCCTCTTGCTCCCGTGTGAGTATACATCCATCCCGAAACTCGCACCACCACAACAAAACTGAAGTCGAGACATTACTAATTAATTAGCCAGGTCCATCCCATACTAGACATGTGGTTGTACGATATGGCCCAATTCAATAGCGCATAAGATTAAGCCCTTAACAAATATCCAGGCGAGACTACCTCATCCCAATGTGCAAACAACACCCTCTTTATTGCACGATCACTCGCTTGAGCGAAAACCATTCAGTTTAACCAAACCAATGACAATCCCTGCCATGGTACACAATTTTATAACAGTGGCACCGCACCACAACTTGTACAACAACAACATCCCACCACTATTTGCGCAATAGCGGCATCGCACCACAAGTTCCATATCTCATTGAGTTAAATTAACATTGTTGATCATGTGAACATGAGCCCATCGTATAACTAAGCATGACTAAGCATCTCTACGATAATGCATATTAGTGATATAAATATGTTCAACTAGTAATGACCATCCTATGGAGACAAAGATCTCTGGTATTCAAATAATCAATTGCCACATAATGACGAATAGGTGATTAACTACTCCTAAAAGCAGTTGATATAAAAGTAGCATGTAATTTTATATAAACTAATATAATTTTGAAAGCACGGGTTCAAAATGATTAAATGATTATGACATGCCTTGGCCTTGCTCAGTTACCACACTTTGGTCTTCAAATCTTGCTCTTGCTCCTTGAAAAATGTCATCTAAACGAGAGAGAGAGACAATAAATGAAACATAAATAAATCTAAAATAAATTCAAATAAAATTCAACACCAACAAAACCAACTCTAAAATAAATAGCTCAAATTTATATGAATTTAGGAACTTGAACAAACTGAATCGGAGTTCAGACGAAGGAGAACAAGCTCTCGAAATATTTAAATCTAAGAAAAAGAGAGAAAACACTATTTCTAAAGAAAATTCCAGATTACTGCATCCGCAAGGGAAAAAGGATTTCAGCCGGAATTAAATTTCTAAATAAAAATAAATTCAATCACTGACAAGTGGGCCCATGGTCTATAGACCAAGTCCACAGAAAAGGTTCACGGCGCATCGGGTCCACAGAATAGGAACTAACAGGTGGGATCCACGTGTCGGCAACACGGCCCACGATGAACCAAGTTCATAGACTAAGGCTCGGGGGTGTTCCATGCAAGCGATGATGCAGGTGACATGTGGGTGGCTATGGCTAAGGTGGTAGACATGCAGTAGACACGTAAGCACATGGTGATGAGGTGGAAGTTGATGCGGCATGCCACGTCGGCTCAACGACGCACAGAGACCGAAGGTCGACGGTGAGTGGAGGTGCAACTCCGATGATGTCGGAATGGGAGAATGACAGCGACTCAAGGGGCAAGAAGGGGTACAAAAGAATGAGGGCGTGATGGCGAACTCACCAAGACATGTGCCAGGACAACAGAAATGACCGGTAGTGAGAGATGAGCGACGACGGCGCTACTGTCTTCGGTGGAAACGAGGCTCTAGCAGCGCTACAACGAAATGAAGGGGAGGACTGTAACATCCCAAAATTTGTATTTTGGGAATATGTATTATAAATGCATTAGGAAAAATGCTTTGATCATTTTTTTGCATATGCAAATCTATCCATGTTGAATTTTGAACTTTTGTTTAAAAGGAAAACATGAAATACAAACAAACATGAACTGAAAGGAAATTATATAAAAACAAAAAAATAATAATATGAGAGATTTATCGTGGGCATAATTTCCCTAGAATAATTAAATAAAACACTTGTGTGAAAAACTTATGAAGGAAAAAAATACAAAAACATAAGAATAGAAACTTGTATGAATTTTAGAGAAATTTACAAAAGATATAAATTCCTGACAAAATTACCAAAGGAAATACATTAGGCCAGAAGACTTCAAAAAAAATTCATAAAAATCCGAAGTCATTTGCTCAGTATAAAAATTTAGCAAATAAATCAGCTGAAAATCTAAAACCGTAAACCTAATCTCTCTCTCACCTCTCGCTGACTGTGGGCCCCGCTAGCGAGAGACCTTCTTCCACCTTCGCTCACTTCGCCAGTGCACGCTCATGAGAGTGTCGCCATGTGCCTGCAGTTTCGCCACGCCGCCCTGATTTTGCCACCGTCCAATCGTCCCTATCGCATCACTAGTCTCCTCTGCGCCCATCCCCTGCCCAAGCTCGCCCACTCCTGCCCATATGCCTCCGAGAGCTCCGCCACCTTGTCCAACGGTGCCCGTGCTCTCTCTCTAGTGCGATCTCTCCGTCCTCGGCCTATATAAAGCCACCCTGAGCTTCATTATCTTCTTTCTCACCACATTGTACATCCCCTCTCCTTTTGTCCTGCTCACCCACGCTCAAACGCTGTAGAGCTCGAACTCCATTTTCGACTGTGCACCACCACCACCGTTTCGGCCATTCAAAAGAGTTCCCCTTTGCGTTATCTTTGTCATACCGTGTTCCAGGGCACCTTACTCTTTTCCCCTCACTCAATTGCTTTGTTGATCCATAGGAGATGACGAATCGTTGCTTCTTCCTCATCTTCAGTCAATTCCACTGCCGCAGGAGCTTCACTAAACCATGGACCAATCGGCTGCACCAGGAGCATCGCAAGGACACCCTTGAGCTTCCCCAACCTTTCCCGAGCTCCATCTCCATCTCCAGTGACTTCTCCATGTGGAGCACCTCGCCGCCACCTCGGCTCACCGTCGACAACCACTCTCCGGCCATCTCTAGTGACCCTACTTGCTCCGGTATGCTTCTAGTAGCTCGTAGATGCTCATGCGCGTGATTTTTAGTTGGAAGCATTGCTCGTCTCATGTTTGGCTTGATGTCGTAGAACCGTCGCCTCTCCTCTCCGGCGCACCGCCGCTATAGGCCACCCTAGGCCTCGTCGCCAGCACCCTTAGGTGCGCAATGGTACAGGGAAAGCATTTTGGGTCTTCCTCGGCACCGACGAGTGCCACCACGCTGCTCTATGCTATCGGAATGAGGTAGACACTATAGCATGTCATTAAATACCCAAATCTTGGACATTAGGACAAAGTAATGATTAGCCGTTGATTTAATTAGTGCTTGAGTCGCTGACGTGCGGGACTGAGCCAAAAGTTTAAAGAAAATCTAATTCAAAACATTTTCTTAAATGAGTCACTAACATGCGGGTCCCACAACTTAAGTGCACAGCTCTCCGTCCCATGGACCATGCACTATGCGTTTAGACCTTCGGTCTACGCACTGTTCGTGTGGGCCGAGCCACTAACAAGTAGACCCCACTTGTCAGAATAAAGAAAATCAAAAGAAAAATGAAAATATGTTTTAGGTTTGAGGAATTACATTTTCTATATTTGTAAAGAGTAAACCTCAATAGTACATGCGAAAGAATACGCTTTCTCTATTAGAAAGCATATTTCTCATTTTCTTTGGAATTTACAAACCGAACAAAATTCAAACCTTAATAACTTTTGCATAAAAACTCCAACTTAAATGATTTTTGTTTCTAAATTCATCTAAAATCATGAACTACCATAATATGTAAAAAATATTTTATTTTGGTCAATGTTGAATTTATTGGTGTTATTTAATTCGTTTTCGGCTCTTTTTGAATTAGACGTCGATTGCTCGAGCGATTATTTCGACGACCAACCAACCATATATTCAGAAAAGCAAGAGCAAGGCAAGAACCTCGTTTGATCATATTGATCTCAGTATTTTACTTATTGTACTTTGTTTTGCAAAATCTATTATGCACACGTGTATGTTTTTGTATCAAAATGCTATGATTGGGAAATTGTTAATTGTAAATCCTAATTGCTACATATATCTCCTTGGAATGTTGATCTCTTACTGTTGTAGCCTTTAGAATATGGGTTAGGCAATATATATTGTCATTTGGGAATTTTTTTAGTGCGATTATCGCACACTGCTACTAGAATGATAGGTTTTTCGAAAAATTGATAAAAGGGCAAATATGTTAAATTGTGAATTTGGGATATTTTGAAAAATTTCCAGAGGAGGTACCTCTATTATTTTATATGAAAATAAAATGAAAAACCAAGATTTAGACGTGGGCGAGTTATAATGTATTCTGAGAATGTAAGGATTGTGACTCACTAGTAGATAGGGTAGAGATCCTCGCCCATGTCAAGTAAGGATTGAAGCCAGCAACTCTGGGACTAAGGCCTAACGTACAACCATATGTGCTAGTATGAGATAGTCATAGCTAACTGAGTCATTGAAAAACTAGCCTTACACGTAAGTAGGCCGTAGAGTGCGGGCATGACCGGGTAGGCATGTTCGAAGGGGCTCCCTTCACCACGGTGTTGGGCACAAAGCTTGTTGACACAACTATGAATGCCTCACTTGACGGAGGGTATCCGGGTAAGTGAGTGCATCACTCAACAGAGGGTATCCGGGTGAGTGAGGAAACATTCGTTGGGCTAGTGCAAGGTTAGGACTAGATGATGTAAAGGCTACGTCACGAGCTCTTATCTGCTTACCTACGGTAGTGAGCAGTGATATAGAGAATTCCAAGCAAACTGGAATATTCATGTACTATGGGTAAAGTTGTACACCTCTGCAGAGTGTATATCTATTTAAATAACCGTGCTCGCGGTCATGAGCGTGCTTAGTGCGGCTGGTATGGTTGTAGTGTTGATTTTCAAAAACTGTTTTGTCACAAAACATGAGCAATGATTTGGTGTTTTATTTTATTGATTTAACTGTCATGTCTATGCCCGAACATAAATTTGTGGCTCGCAGTCGAGGAGGGTTGCGAGTTGTTATCGTTGTTATGATTCATTCAGTTCTTTACTTACTATCCTGTACATATTTAACTGCCATTTCAAATTCTGTTGCAAATTACTACTTATGAATATTGCAAATAAAAATATCTTTGAGCAAAATACCTTGTAGAGTAGAGCCTCATTCTTTGATAGCCTTGTATTTAATATAATTTTGCGATACACTACAAGTCTTGCTGAGTACGCATTGTACTCAATCTTGCTTATATTGTTGTTCAGAGTTTGAAGATGAGTTGACGCTAGACGATACGTTCTTTGCACCCAGAACCGGAGTGTTCGGTGATGGGTCTATCTTTGAGGGATTGGATGGGCATGCCACAGGAATTTTGCTAATTTATCATTTCTTCCACTGCTATACTTTTATTCTGATGACTGCTTTTATTTGGCCGGTCGGCCATTGTTGTAATAACTTTACCACTTAAGTAAGTACCCTTTTCTTTACTTTGATATGTGATTGTATGGATGTGAATACCAAATGTTGTGAATATGTGTACTAGCCATTGTTCATGGGACTAGTATAGTATACACATAGGGTATTCGGGTATTCCACCCCTAGGGGTCCAATAAGGATGGAGTAGATCCAGACGACGCGATCCCGACGGCGGTGAAGATGAAGCTCGAGGTCCACTAGAATGACGACAATTGTGACGGTCCTGGGTCCACTAGAATAAAGATGGGCTAGATGGAAAAGAAAGAAGAATGATCTAGGAGAAGAAATCAACGCAAGAGGAATTTTCGAAAAAGAAAAGGATTTTTGAATTTCAAAAAAAGGATTAAATAAAACCAAGCTCAAAGAAATAGCAAATGAACTCCAAAAATTTTGAGAAAATTCCATAAAATACTCTGGAACTCAAAGAACTAAAATTAAATGATTTTGAATTTAATTGAAATTTATATTATTCACTTTAGAAGATTTTAATTTCTGAAATTCAAATTAAGCTTTAAATTAACCAAGAAAATTTGAATAGTTATTTTTATTTTTAAAGACTTCAAAAGAACCCCAAACTTGGGATGTTACAAATCTACTCCCCTGAATAGAATCTTGTCCCCTTGATTCGGGTTGACTAAAGAATAGGTGCGAAACTCAACTTTGCTCACTCTTCCAAGTGGCTTTCTCTTCTGAGCGAGACAAAGTGGCAACGGACGCTGGCTGACTAGAAACTTACCCTCAATGACATTTTGAACTGATTGAACTTCCTCCGCAGTAAGATGATTTAGTAATCCTCTTGTTGAAGGCGGTGGAGTCCTAGTGAATTGACTTGGAGTCTTAAGCATTGCTCGTCCTACTCCTAACATAGAAGTCCTAGCTGGTGTAGCTCTCAAGTTTCAAGGAATTGGTGTCGGGGCTTGTCTTTGTGGGCAACTGTTGGTATAATGACCTATCTCATGGCACTTAAAACAAACGACTCCTAAGGCTGAATTGTTGGTGCTCTGAGGTTGATGAGTGTTGCTATTATTGACACAGTGGAATCTTGTGGTTATTGAGTGAGATGCTGGTGCAGGGGTTCTGAATGTGGTAGGAGAGTTATTTGAACGAATAGGCTGTTGTATGTTGGTTCTGGCTCTCTGCAGATGATTCTGGTGAGCTCCATGTTGTATCATCTTCCTTTTGAGAGATTCTTCTAACTCACGACGAGAATATTTTGTGAGTATGGCCGTATCCACCATATGCTGGAAATCTACATAGTTGTTACCTACAACTTGCACCTTTAGACTAGGGTTAAGTCCACGCTTGAATTTCTTCTGACAAGCATTGTCAGTGGCAACATCCTCTGGAGTATAGCGAGAAAGTTGAGTGAACTTGTTGAGATATTCACTCAATGACATGCTTCTTTGTTGTAAATCACAAAATTCATTCTTCTTCATTTCCACTATGTGCGTGGCGAAAAGCTACTAAAAAGTCCCCCCAAGTAATAGCTTGCAGATTCTCATGGGTTGTAGTATAATTTTCCCATCATTCTGCGACTGTACCTTCCAACAGATGTGTGACATAAAGAACTTTCTCACGATCATTGCATTGAGCAATGACGAGCTTTTTCTCAACAGAACGAAGCCAATATTCTGCTTCCAAAGGTTCTAAAGAATGAGAAAATGTAGGCTCTCATGTACTCTGGTAGCTTGGAATGTTGATGAACTTGTGGTGGTATGACAGCTGCTTAATTATTATAATTCAACAAATTGACTAAGGTAGCGGCGGTTTGATTCTACTGAGTCACCATCTTGTTCATGTTCTACATCATTATGTTCATAATTTGAGTCTGAGCTGCTAAAAATTGTCCCATGTTTGGATCTGCTGCTCGAGGTACCGGTAACTGTCCACTGGAATTGACATTGGCATCGACATTATCTGGTTGAGTACGACTTGCTGTGTTGGGTGTTTCAATCATCTACGACGATTATCCACAGGTTTAATAGATAAGAGGGAAAAAGCACAGTAGGTAAGAGGGAAAAACACAATAGATGAGAGAGAATAAAGGAAAAAGTAGAGAACTAATTAGGGAAAGTAGGTTAAACCCAAGGACAAAAGATAAAAGGAGGCATAGCTGAAATGCTGAAAGAACAAGGCAATAAACTCTTCAAATTAGTGTCATCTTAGCGTAACTGCAACATAATGCTCGACAACAAAACTACAGCTCCCACTACACTCAACCAAAACAAACCCTAAGGCAACAACGATCTAACAATGCTACTAAAGCTCTAATCTGACGGCTCCCACTCTGGACTTGGCAAGAAAGACTCATCAAACTCCTACTCTGAATCAATTTAGAACACCCACGAATTGTGAACTACAGATGAAGACGATGAAGACTCTTGAGAAACAACTAGAACAAAACGACGAAGATACTCTTGATGATTGCCGGTGATTCGCCACCTTTCTTTTGAACTAGAAGGACTAGGTGAGCGTAATGAAACTGGCGTCTGAACCGAAGACTCCTCCAAATCTTCTTCTTGCGTAGGATCAACTGGCATGGAGGCAGCTTGCATCACAAACTTCTGATTGAGCTTAGGTAGACTAATCTTGTGTAGCTTGCAAATCCGTCGGACAGCTTTACATGCAACTTTGAACACAAACAAGTATTCAAGCACGTTGTGACACATCATGCTACGATGACTCACTTAGCTTCCAATCCTCATGGTGAAGTACACACTCGTCTTGAATTCAAAACTTTGCCTCATCACTTTCTTCTCCGTAGTGAAATAAGTTGGACACCTTCTCGTTCCCAAGCTTTGCAACAAACACCAAGAATTCCAAGCCAACCTTCACCTTGATCACTGAACACTCAAGTCATCTGAGGAAAATAATGAGGCGAGAAAGTCAAATTAAGATTATAAAGTGAACTTAAAAAAGACAAGGAAGCGGAACTCAAGAATAAGAGGAGAAAAGAACACTACTCAAGCTAATTAGTTCATTTGGTTTAGAAAATAAGTTTTGATGTTTTTCACTAAGACGACCATTCTAACTAAGGTTGCATTCTACAATCGATATGGTCTGATACCATCTTTGTCGGGACCCAGATTTACATATCCGAAACCCTTTGTGTATTCTGAACTTGTCCCATGATTAGTAGCTAGTTCGCACAGTGGCACATCGATGAAATACCATCCATTCAACGAGTTAACTATAAAGGTAGCAAAATAATAAATAGTAATAACTGGACCTTATAGTCAACGTTTACTTAGCTTGCCATGTAGGGCTTAAGAAACAAATGAAACAGTTGCATTGAAAAAGGAAACTTCAGGTGGTCATTTGACATACCCACAGGCAATTGAGTGGTGAGCGCATCCTAGGTCGCAAAGTCTTCAATGAACTCCTCGTAGAACTCTTGAGTTGCTTGATCTTCAATTGAGCAAAAATGTTTAAAGTCGTGAGTACATAAAGTACTCAAGATGTCATAGAGAATAGTATGCAATTAATATTCATACAAGGCTTGAACAAACGAATAGTCATGTGGTTCTTTTGCAGAAAGAAAGTAGTGACGAAAAATACAATCTGTAGTGTAATATCCCGAAACAAATTAAAGGAGGAAAACAAATTAGAAAGAGAATTAGAGTATTTTAAAAGGGGGTTTCGCATAAGATGGAAAACTTGGGCCATGGGCTCTCAGCCCACGGCAACAAGGTCCAAGGGGGGTAACTACTGGCCAAAAAGGAGCAAAAGGGGGGCAACACCCCAACCCTAGCTGCCACCCCCACCCTTCCTCCCCGTTGGAGCCGCCACCCTTCCTCCCTGTTCCAGCTCCACCCCTCCATCTGCTACTGCCGGCCTAGGAGCAAAAGGCCAAAGGGAAGCCGGCCAGCAAGAAGAAAGGGAAGGTAGGAGGAAAAGGTGTTGGTGATATGCTCTAAAGGCAATCATAGAGATGATTGTATTACTTCTATATTTATGAGTTATAGAATAAATGTTACTATGTTTCTTGAATGAATTATCAGTTATATAGTTTAACAAGTATGTGACTTGCTGGTGAAGCTCTTTAACTTATATGATATCATTCTAAATGTATCACTCGTCGAATGTCACTGATCGAAACACTAGTGACTTATTGACCAACACATGTATTGATTGACGACTATGTTTCACCAGTCATGAGTATAGGGATATCAAATCAGAAACGTGAACACATGTTAGAGAACATGGTGTTGGATTGACCCACCTCGAGACACTATTGAGATTGTTATGATTTTATGTGTCATTAGTTGGTCTCAAGCAATGATGATGTATAATCGTTAGACCTGATATCAGCATGGTTTCCTACATGTGTAATAGTACACTTAGGAGTTGCCAAATGCTACTCCGTAACTGGGTAGTTATAAAGGTTGCTTTCGGGTATGCTATGAAACATGCGGAGGGATGTGACTGGTCGAATATAGGATTTGCCCCTCCTAACATAACAGGAGAGATATCTCTAGGCCCCTCGATGTGGTCGGATAAAGAAAGTGCACGACCATACTAGTAGTGGTCGAAGAGTCGACCACATGAAGTTATATATCCGTCACTTGATCGAGAAAGTATTGAACTGTCCATGGATGATCATTTATCTCACCTGGAGTTCAACCAGATGTCGTGAGGCAAAGGGAGAATACACAGGCAAGTCATTCAGTTCGACCATATACGGACTGGTCGTATGGAGATATTAACTAGTCGTAGACTGGTCGAACATAATCACTAAGTGGTCACAGACTGGTCATGAGGAGTTACGAACTGGTCATGACTAAATATGAACTGGTTGTATAGAGATACGAGCTGGTCGTAAGTGATAAGGACCTAGTCATAGATCATATTGCATTAAGGTTCATTTGATATAATTTATGTGTATTCGGGAATCGTTGTGTTCTGCTAGGAACCGCTAATGACTCGTGGTCGGAATGGTATTTCCGAGTCACAACCGAATATGCATGAACCTACAGGGTCACACACTTAACGGGTTGGAACAAAAGTGTTCGGATAGGATCACCCTATATAAGGGGATGCATGAGGCTATTGGGATAAGAGGCGAAGATGACGTGAGTTGCTCCACCAAAACCCTAGCCGCCATCTTCTCGAGAGCCCTACCGTGCGAGTTGGTGCTAGCACACTGGCATACGATGTTCCATGCCTAGACATGTGAATACCGTAGAGGTGGTTCTACGGTTGTGTTGTGCTCAAGGACGATCCATGACCTTCGTGAGGAACATCACAGGTTGCTTGAGGAGACGATCGATATCAAGGATGCTGGACTATCGACTACGACCACTATACCGACGCGCTTGACGTTGGATTAGGCTGCTCCAACTCTTCTTCCACTGTACTGCGCGTCTGGTGGTACCGATCTATGATCTCTTGCTTGCATGGCTTCCGAGTCTATGTGGTAGAATTTTTGAATTGCCAGCTAGTGTATCTAGCCTACCTCTATCCTTTCAAAAGGAAGAAGGAACAAAGGAAAAGAGAGGAGGATCTCACGAAAAATTCATGTTTTGGCTTCGTGATCTCTAAGGGTAATATATGGATCCCTTTAGTTGTCCCAAAGATTGTCGTTGTTTAGTTTGTAGAACGTTAGGCCAATGGGAAGAGTAGATGAATTTATGTTCAGGTTCGTCAGGATTAGGGTAGAACGTTGCGGGGATGATTAGGGGTATTTAGGTTCAAAATTAGAGTTTGTTCCAATTAGAGAAAAGTTAGGTTATCATGTTAGCTTTCTAGAAAAGTATGGATCGTTAAAAACGGAGTAGCGAGCAAAAAGATACAGCCTCCAGACGGTTGTTGTCTAGATTCTGGGAGTAATTAGTAGCACGTATTAATCTGTAGATTAAAAATAGATGATATAATTTGGGGGTTTTGGTCTTCATGAAAAGGGTAGATAATTTCTTAAGGGATCCAAATAGTCGAAGAACATGATTTTCGGACAAGAAGAACAGAATTTATAAATTTTGGGATACTACAGTGCATAACTGGGTTACTGGTGGATGTAGTCGTGGGAAACTATTAAATTGACTTGGTAAATGGCAGAATTTAATTTTTTTCATAACTAGAAAGAGGTAGCTAACTTTTTTTAGATTCCTAAAATGCTATTGTTTACAGTATTTGCATGCGTAGATTAAAAGATATGAAAATATTAGATCTGTTTTCTGTCTAGAAGATGACATATCTATCTTCTGGGTTAAAAATGGGGATTTAGATGATTTAATCTGGACATTTGATCAACTAAGAAGTTGTAGGGAATTTTGTAGAGATTCCATAACTGGTATTATTTACCATGTTACGATATGGGAGTTAAAAGTTATGACAATTTTAGTTCTGGGACAGCAAGGGGATTGTCCGGTAAAGGGGGAAGTTATGGAATTAGAGAGTGCGTAGTAGCGTTGTCGATTAAGTGTTGTTTTGTATTGTTGTAGCCTGTATTGAGTTTGGGTGTTTGCTGTAGGAGGAGTACCTTCAGGATTGTTACCTTCAAATCATTCTGGTCGTCGCAATTAGAAAGGCAAGTGTATGGTAGAATGGTATTTGAGGGTTTGAGATTACTAGTTGGTGAAGTGAATACTTGCTATGATTATTCATATGAATTATGCTTGTTTCACATTGTCACATGCTTTTGATAACTTGATGATAATTGTGGAAGAATGATGGTTATATCAGTTCCTAACGAGGAAAGATAATAATCATTCCATTTCGTGTTGAGCATTCATGATGGAAAGATGAGACCCCACGGGAGTGGGATGAGGTCCCCATATGAAAAAGGACGAGCAATTGGTCCCCTCACTAAAGAATACGGGAATGAGTGAACACCAACGGGTGTTACACTACGCTATACTGGTATACGCAGAAGATGAGTTGAGACATGAGCATGAGCATTGCATTGCATTTATGAAAAGCAAAAAGTGATTTGAGATGGTGAGACACGTGAATGGAAACTGATGAGATTAAATATAAGAAACTGAGATAATGATAAATGGGAATGAATTGTTGTTAATATGATGTCTCGTTTATTATTCTGCTTTGTACTTGCTGAGTCGTGGACTTACTCTCGCTTATTTGTTGTTTTAGGAAAACGTTAAAGGTGACATGCATTGGGTCGAAGTAGAACATGGAACAATTGTACTATTGTAGCTCTTCACTCCACCTAGCAATTCATCACTTTTGGTTATAAACAATTTAGTATCTTTCATTGTAATAATTAGATAATTTGTGGTTTCCCTTAGTTCCTTATTTTTCGTAATATTGTTAGTTGATGCGTTCCATAGTTTAAACTTGTTTATGATGCCTTTTGGTAATTATTTGGTTCATGTTAACTTCAATCTATGGTCTAACTTGTTGCTTAAATTTATGTTTAACATGTTAAATGTTTAATCTTGAAGTCCAGATGTGGGTAATACTTGGTTAAATTTGGTAGCGATAGTAGTTGTAGGTGAGATCTTGGACTTTTATTAAGCCGGGGTGTTACAGTTGGTATTGTAATACTCCATATTCATCTAGGAAGAATTCAATTCGAATTCAAATTTTAAAGGAATATCTCCGGCATTTCGTCTGTTCTTCTAGTGTTGGGCCTAGGCCGTTGGCTAGCAGGCCCAAGAGGAGGCCTTGTGGGCAAAGAGGGGGCAGCCTTGAAGCCCATGGGGGAGGCATCCTTGAAGCCCATGGGGGAGGCAACCGTGGGGCCCAAAGGGCCCATAAGGTGGCCGGCCAAGGGGGGGGGCACTAACCCTAGCACCCCCCCACTTCCCACACCTCTCCCACCTCCTCCCCCTTGTGGCCGCCACCCCTACTCCCCTTTTGGCCTCCTCCCCTGCGCACAGCCCCTCCCCAACCTCCCCTCCCTGGTTACCTCCCCCCTTGCGCCCCTCCCTAGGACCTCCCCTAGTCCCCCCATTGCTGCCGGCCAAGGGAAGAAGAAGGGATCTCCTTTGGGTGGCCGGCCAAGAAGGAAGAGAAGAGGGAAGGGAGAGGGGAGAAGAGAAGGAAGGGGGATCACCAACAGGAGCTCGCGATCTTCAGCTGCACCAAGGGTAATTAACGTCGTTTGTTGTTGTGTGATTAGTCGTTGTAGCGGAACCGGTTAGTTTTGGCTAGTATGAAGTCTGTCTGTTAAAGTTGCAGTTCTGTCCAGATTATTGCGCGGCCAGTTTCGTATGTTTAGAGGCCGAATTACGAGTTTTGATCTGCTAGAGTTATGTAGGTATTGTTCTTAGCTTTCAATGGCCGCCAAGAACTCCCAAATCCGATTAACGGTTAGAAAGTTATGAATTGTTTAGTGCCGCTGTCTGGTTAATCTGTCAACAACCTGACAGTCTGTAGAAAACTGAGTTAATCTATTAGTTAAAGACGAAATCAGAGGATCTCAATATAACGAAAAATGTAGGTAATTTCCATACCTTTTCCTAGAGATAAAGAACGCAAGATTTGGACTTTGGTAGCAAAAGTTATGGTGGTTTTAGCGTACTGTCCAGAGAACCCAACGTGATAAATGATGTTCTGTAGATTGGCTTGGTAGAGGCAGTAAATGGAAGAATCAGAAGGGCTCCCCAACTAAGTTTATTTAGGAAATTTAATTACCTTTCCAAAAAGTATTAGATCATCTTATTTGGACTCCTGAGCAGAAAGTTATGTATTTTATAAGTTACCTGTCCGCAGTGACCGCCAAATCGATCGCTACAAATTGGAAGATTGGAAACGCTTGGGAGTTTAGCGAGTTCAATTGTGGTGTTACTTATGCTTTTGGTATAGTATGTTGGTCTTAGATTGGGTTTACCTTTATGTTCAGGTGGGAGCGTGATTCCAGGGGCAGCACCCTCTTCGCGTCCGCCGTTCTCGCACGGTTGAGGCAAGTATTCGGGTTATAGCATATTTATGTTTGTATGCTGAGATTGTGTTGTGTCTTGCTCGTAATAGCCATGCTTTGATGTTAGTGTGATGAGCTTCCATCTATCTTGATGAATGCAAGTTATGATTAAAGTTTGCTTCGTATGATGTTAATGCTTACATGATATTATGTACACGTTGATTTCTTATGTATGAAAGAGGATGTCATAGCGCATGTGCATGTTTTGAGCATGTTTGAGACTTGGTTATGTGGTGACCAAGTATAAATAGTTGAGGTCCCCGTCATGCAATGACGGGCTTGAGGTCCCAACATTCGTGGAATATGGGCAATGAGTAAAGAGGTCCCCATCATTAAGATGATGGGCAAAGGTCCCTATACATGTGGTGTATAGGCTCTTGGTCCCTGTGCCAGAGGGCACAGGCATGGGTATTCATCGACGGATGTATACCCCGCATTACCGGTAAAATGCGAAAAGAGATAAAGTTCAAAAGGTGCATTGCATTGGTCGCATTCCATAAGTATGAAAGCTATGTTTAGTGTAATGTTATTGTTGATTATTGATGCTATGACTGTGTATGTTGTTTTAGCCTTGTTGATACTTGCTGAGTCTTTGGGCTCACTCTTGCTTTGATTTGTTTTAGGTACAACTGGCAGGAACGACATGCATGGGAGGGAGTAGATGTTGGATGCACTCACTACCTCACAACCTTAAAGCGATTGCCATTTAGTTTCATTTCAGGAATAAATAAACTGCTTGAGAAACACCCATGGATGTTTTGTTGCTTGGGTATCAGACTAATTGTAGTAGCAAGAATTGCAATACTTGGTTATGTTCATTCGATTGTCTTGCATGCTTAAGTGAACCTGATTATGAAGATTTTGATAAATGCTATGATTAATTGTCAGAACCTCGGTATAATTGACTATACAAAGGAGGTTCTGCCGAAAATTTGTAAATTGTTCTAGTTTAATTTAATTCCAGTAGCATTCCAGGCTCATTGTGAGTTGGGGTGTTACAGGTATCAGAGCGGGCAATAGGTCCATGGTGAATAAATTAATGACCTACTTGTTTATGAACTAAAAATTTGACACACTGGTGCCAGTAGGATGGGATTGGGTCATGCATTGCATTTGCGCTTTCATTAGTTTGTTTAATTGTAATGAATGTTGAATTGTTGTTGAATTGATTATGTAATGATGAATTTTGTTGTGCTTGAGCTAAGTTGGTAGTTGCTCTTTCTGGTGTTCAGTAATGATGAGAGGTAGAGGCTGTGGACATGGACGAGTCCATGGTTGTGGTCATGGGCGCGGCCCTGCGGTGCCACCGCTCCCGACTGAGGATGTCGTTGGAGGGCAAGTGAGGAGGTCACTTCGGCTGCTTAGCCAGCTGCCGATGCTTAGGCGGCAGCGGCCGCCCTGTTGCAGGACCTTTAGAGGGAGGTCCACGTGCTTTGCCAGCAAGTGCAGGCAGCTCCTCCTACTACAAGCACACCTGTCGTTGACCCTGGTGCTGCATCGGTTCCATTGGCGGCTGGGATGAGCCTTCATGAGTGGATGTCCCTCCGTTTGGACACTTTCGACGGAGCGGGCACACTGGTCCAAGCAGCAGATTGGCTTCGCTACATGGAGAAGTAGTTCGGAGCTTTAGAGGTGACCTCTCAGTAGAAGGCACGCTTTGTGGCCTTTCAGCTGATGGGTCAGGTAGATATCTGGTGGGAGGGGGTTCTATTAGCTAGGACCCACCTCAGGGACCGATCACGTGGGAGGATTTCGTCGAGTAGTTCAGAGCGAAGTTCTACATAGAGTCCTTCCTTGAGAGGATGGAGCACTCCCTGTCGACATTCGTCTAGGGAAAGATGTCTGTTGCAGAGTACGGGACGGGGTTCCATAACCTGGTCTGCTTCGTGCCAGCTGTGGCTGGCGATGACCGTGAGATGGCTCAGAGGTTCCGTAGGGGACTCAACCAGGAGTATCGCCACGTCCCATGGGCGATCGGTCCATGCAAATTCAACTCTGTGGTCGATCAGGCCAAGGGTATGGAGTTCGAGAGAGAGTTCACTAGAGAGAGGTATCCTTCTAGTGGTTCTATTCCTTTTGGTGGCTCTGGTGGTGGCCAGAAGGGGAGCTTTGGTGGCGGGGGTGGGTCTTCTCAGTGACCTGTTCCCAAGAGGTTCCAGGGAGGTCAGCGTCCTCCATCGTCGACTCAGCCTTTTCAGCAGAGGTTGTCTACTTCTTCAGCGTCACACCATTCTTCAGCTTAATAGGCATTGTGCCCAGTTCCAGGCCAGGGCAGGATCTGCTTCAAGTACGGTGATGGGCACCGTGCTTCCAAGTGCTCCTGGTCGGGGAGCTGTCGCCAGTGTGGCCAGGCGGGCCACAAGATGTTGGTGTGCAAGTAGAATCCCTCGAGCATCATCAAGTGGGAGCCAGTTCCTGCAGCGTCTTTGGTCGCATCGTCTCGGAGTTCAGGTCAGATGCTGGCGGTTGCCCCAATGCCGTTGTATCCTCCATCTTGGGCTCCTCCTAGAGTGTTTCCTTCGACACTTCCTGTAGGGTTCTACTGGAACCATGCATCGCTCCGTAGCCCTTGCACTTCTACCACCGAGTATCAGGGCTCCCGCCACCCCGACGCCATCTGGAGTCTACGCCATGCCTACACCTGAGACAGTAGGCCGCACTGACGTGGTGAGACATACTTTACTTGTGGATTCTCATGAGGCCTTCGTTCTTTTTTTATTCTGGAGCTACCTACTCGTTTGTCACTGAAGTTTGCTAGGAGAGCGAACTTGGGTATGCAGCAGATTTCTCTGTCAGTTCTAGTAAGTTTTCTGAGGGGGTCTTGTGAGGACCCGGAATATTTAACTAGTAACACTTAACCTCCAAATGGTTCTAGCATTACTACTTTAACATTCTAAGCATCGATGGACATATGCTTCCTAGAATTGCAGCACATGCACATCATCACAAAATTACACATCATTTCCATACAACATTTATCACTAAGTTCAACAACGACATACATAAAGTAAGGTTATTACAAAAGAGAGCCGACCGGCCAAATAGAACAATATACAAGAATGACAGCGGAAGCAAAAGGTGCCATAAGATGGCTAGAACAAAAGTCGACCGGTTAGCCACACAACCCACAAGTCAACCGACCGGGCCGCCAAGCTAGTCGCCCCGCAAGCTACCACAACACAGCTCACAAAAGTGAGGCCCTTCAAGCTCACCTTCTTCCTCTGCAACAATTACATTTAAGCAAGACAACTGAGTACACAAAGGTACCCGCAAGACTGACGTGTGGAATAGCAGACCTATTCATAAACTACATGCAAGCTTATTTAGGTGGAGGTTGTATGTCTCATTTTGCACAAAGCCAACTTTATTTGCAATAATGTAATACATTTAAAAGCAAGTTTGCAAATCTGTTTTGTTGTCAAAATAACAGCGAAATAAGGATACATACAAGTAACCACCTGGAAGTGACTATCCCAACAGCCACCACAACATAGCACGAATCCCCAATTCGTACCACCCATCAAGTTTTAATTAAAAGGTTGTAGTCTAACTCTTGAAAGACCTTGCCAAGCGTGTCCATAACCTAGGACGAGGCTATTCGAATAGTTTTAACCCTGCAGGGGTGTACCAATGTACCCACACTTCAGACCGCCTTTAAGCCACAAAAGCACACTTCCGAAGGTATACCGGCATGACTAAGTCCTACGAGACGCTTTCCAATATTGTGCATTGACTACGAGCCACTCGTATGGATCGGAACCCATACGCTTACATTGCAAGCCGAAAGACAACCAGCCATCACGGGGGAACCCTTTCGGACACTACAATGCTCCCAGCACCATCCCTCCTGCGACTCCCTGCGACCCGAAGTGTAACACCCTGGCTATCCGGAAGCCAAGATGTCACCTAAAACATCTAACATACATCCATAATGCGGAAGAACTTGAAACAAGTATATCAACTAAAGACAGCATTAAGATAAACAGGACATGGTGAAGGTATCCTTCCTTCACCTTCTAAGTTATTTAATCTTGAACATCAATAAAGAAGGTTCACACGCAGATAATAAATCAACATCCGGTGGAGAAGGTATCCTTCCTTCTCCAATTATAATTTAATTATTACAGTTCATCGTTAACGAATGAAATATGGAACTAAAATTTAGACTTGAACATGAATTTGATGTTGTGAACAAGTAGTGCGTGTCTACTCCTCCCAAGAGCCAACATCGGGGTTACCTAAAATAAACAAACAACGCAAGAGTGAGTCCATGACTCAGCAAGTACGATTATCAATAAGATAATCATTCAATATGAATAAGACAAACTCATCATCGAGTTCGATCACATCACAACCGATTACAAATGAAAACATGATATGAATGCTCAAAATCAAAGGAATGGACTGCACACATGCATATATCGGTATAGCCGTGAAACACCGTCGGTGTTCACTCAAGCCCGCATCTTAACAAAAATGCAGGGATCCACTTCCGTATGAAGAACGTTTCATACGGGTGTCCAACATTGCCCATCTTGGAGTTAATGGGTCTTACATGCCCATTCGGAATTAATGGGTCTTTCAAATCCACTCCGTGGGCGGACATGACAATGTCCAACACCGCCCACATTGGAATGGTGGGACTTGCAATCCACTTTCGTGGATGAAACATGCATAATGAGTGCATAGAATGAAATACGAATATTGAAAGACATGATAACAAAACATGGATTCAACACATATGAAAGAACATAGACAATCCATCTTCTCTCGTATCATACCAAATCACAAAGATGACCATATAAACATTCATCAATCACAATCATTAAGGGTGGCAATGTACTTGCCTTCCACGATGCGACGCGTTAGTCGGCAAAGGTGATACTCCTAAACCCGAGGCTTCACCTCCTAAACAAGTAAAATAATTTCAATAAGGACATAATATACCCAACACTACTAATCGATGCTAAACATCGCTTCGATGACTCTAGTCATTAATACAAAACTTAAAATGAAATCAACAATTTCTGACATAACTTAATTCTGGACAATAGCACGGTAATTGACATATCTATTGGTCTGGAACTCGGAATGAGGTGAGACCAATTTCCATGGATTCTTAACTGACATATCTACAATACTCTGGTTGGGCAAAAGTTCAGATTTTGCCTCTAATAAAATTTGGCCCACGGCTCAAATCTGTTGACTGAATTAATAGACAGAAATATCGGCTAAATTAAAATATCCATAACTTTTGTTGTACAACTCCAAATTGGACATTCTTTAACAATCTGAAAAGTTTATGAAATTATCTACAATAACCTAGTTGGCACGACATTCATATATTGTCTTTAACAAAAAGTGGCACACGGGTCAAAATTAAAGATAGAAACTGACATACAAACTGGACAGACTGACATACAATCTGGACAGTCACAAAGAAAAGTGCATAACTTTTGATCTATAAATCCAAATGAGGTGTTCTTTATCAATCCTGAAAGCTAGTGATATCACCTTCAAAATTTGTTATGGGCAAGACCTCTGAATCACCCTCTAACTAGGCCATAAATCAACCTATACAGAGACTGCTATTTCTCGTCAGGATTCTGGACAGCAGATAATAAATCTATCATAACTTTTGACTCGACAGTCGGAATGAGGTGATCTTGGCGGACACCGAAAGCTAAGAACAAGACCTACAACTCTCCAGGAGACCCAAACTCCTGATTCGGCCTCTAAAGTCATGAAACAGTCCACGCAACATACTGGACAGATTGCTATCTACAGCAGACCGACATTGATCCAAGCAATTCTATTCGTTTCCTCTCCTACGACCAAACCACCAACCCCAACCGAGATACATTACCCTTGGAACGCCCAGGAGCACGACAATCGAACCGTGGTGAAGATCCCTGGCCTCCTTGATCTGAACCCTTGCGAAACACCACCAAAACGACGCGGGAGGCCGGCAACGAGGGCTCTACACCGAGGGAAAACTCCGGGAGAAGGGGGCGCGACTCCGGGACCTTGGGGCAGCACCAATGGGGGAGGAGGAAGGGCGGCACCCTGCTGGAGGTGGCGCACAAGAAGGAGGGGAAGGTGAAAGTGGCGGCTGCACAAGGGGGGAGAGGTGGAAGGGGGTGGGAGCTAGGGTTTTCAGCCGCCCCCCCCTAAAGGCCCCTATGGCCGGCCCCTTGGTGGGCTTGGGCCCCACGGCTGCCCCCCCCCATGGGCTCCAAGTCAGCCCCCCTTGGCCCACAAGGCCTCCTTTTGGGCTTGTTGGCCAAAGGCCCAGGCCAAAAACCAGAAGAATCGACGAAACGTCGAAATTGTGAATTTTAAACTCGATTTCGAACCGAAAACTTCCTAAATGAAAACGAGGTATTACACGAAGCCAATACACGCCAAAGTACTAAGTCAAGAGAGGTCCCATACCCTCTAGTGTGGTTAGCACGCTAAAATGTCTGGTTTAGTGTAACAAGATGTTCGGTCCTTGTTGACCCGGGCACCATTCCAGTCACACCCAAAATCACACCATCTTACCATTGTGCCCAAGTCTAAATCATTTTGTTTTCAGTTTTAGTTTTCATAAGTAGACATGGCACAAAGCTGAAATCATAAGTGATAATAAGTTTTATGTGATCAAGGTTATCGACAAGTCGATAACCGCCCATTTCTACCGGAAGCTAAGCATGGCTAAGCAATTAATTCGCCAACTACTAAGTGATAAGAGCTCATCCACGAACTCTAAATCACAGCAATACCTAGGTTCATGGTAGTAGAGGATAATCATTTGCTAAGGAAATGCATCTACTAGGTCAACTAACGACAATAGTTTAACACAAAGTAGCAATGCATACATAGAATTTGTAATCAACATAAATACTTAAAATATTGGGATTAACATTATCAAACTGCTTGCCTTGCTGGGATGTGTCTTGCTGCAGAGGGGAGTGCTCAGGTTCAAAGTTTTCTTCGGAACCTAACGCGAAAAGGCGATAAAAACCGATAAGAACGAAGAACACCAAAAAGGAACTCAACAGCAAAGAACATCCAAATCCCATGAAATTTCTACAGCAGCTAGAGGTTGATTTTAGACAATTTTAGAAACAAGAATCACTTCATTTGGACTTAGTATGAAAAAGTTATGGCTAAACTAAGTTCTCTCAGCCTGAAAATCCTAATTAAATTAATTAAGGCTACTGTTCATGGCAAACATTTCTAGAATGATCTAGAGTCTAAAATTTTTATGGTAGGTAGGTAAGGTCATCCTAACAACAGCAAAATTGAGTTTACTTCAATTGGAGTTACAATGAATTAGTTATGAATTTCCTAAGTTCTAAAACTAGCATATATCGTTTCTTAGGAACATAAATAAAGACAAGGCCTAGTTCATATTAAAGCATGTCTACAGACAAATTTTACCAAGTTGAGTTTGCTCAGTGGGGATTTACAGAGAAGAAGTTATGTATTTTACATATTTTCAATGAATTTCTAGACCACCTTATATATTAAACAAGCTAATGCAGTTTAAATCATTTTCTGCTACATAATAGTGCCCAAATTCATTCTCAAAATAAAGTTCATTGTATAACAGAGCTACAGAAAATGGAATCATTCAAAAAGGAGTTAATATGACCAAGTTATGCACCTTTGAATTTTGAAACATTAAAAGACTTAGAAAATTCGAGCTCTCGGGAGGTCCAAACGAACTGGAAGAAAAGGAGAGGTCGTGGGCCATCGATCGTTCATCGCACGGCCACGGACCTCGAAGCACAGCGCACAAAAGACCTCCTCCCACACGGGGGAGGTCTGGCCCGTTGAGATCTGATCCAACGGCCACGACCAGTGCATGCACAGCGCACGCAAAGGAGGTCCTCGCGCCTAACAGAGGTCGTGACCGTCAGATCAAGATCTGGCGGTCCCGAGCACTAGGGAAGGTCCTAAGGCTAATCCTACGGAGGGAGGTCTGGACGGCTAAGATCTCACGGAGGAGGTCTTCAACGGTCTAGATCTCCAGAGGGAGGTCTTTAACGGACGCGATCAATCGAGGGAGGTCCTGGGCGGTCAAGACCAAATGAGGGAGGTCCTAAACGGTTGGGATTTAACCGAGGAGGTCTTGGATGGACAAGATCTACTCGGGGAGGTCCTAAGCGACAGGGTTCTAATCGGAGGAGATCTGGACGGCTCCGATTAGGCCTAGGAGGTCCTGAACGGTCCAGATCGATGCGGAGGGAGGTCCTGAGACTAAGGACCAAACAAAGGAGATCTAACGCTCAGATCTAAATCCAGGGAGCTCGTGAACGGCTAGGATTGAGCCTAAGAGGTCTGAGCGGGGGTTGTCTTTGCAAAAGACCAGGGTTGGCTTTTTACAAAGAGGACCCCGAGGGTGGTCTTTGCAAAATGACCAAGGGAGGTCTTTTGCGCACGGAAAAAGATCTAAATGGCTAGGATTTAACCAGGGTGGTTCTAGACGGCTAGGATCGACACTAGGGGAGGTCCTAGTGCGCAAGATTTTACACAGGGCCAGATCCAACGGCTAAAAACTAACCCAGAGAGGTCCTTAACGGCTCTACGGCTCAGATCTAGCCTGGGGGTGGTCTTAGACGGCCATGATTTACCCTGGGAGGTCGGGGCTTTAGAAGGCACGCGCGAGCTGCCGGCAAGACAGCATTAATGGGCAACCTCGGACAGCCATTAATGCTAATCATTGATCGCATATCCTGCCCGAGTATGACACGGCAAAACACCCGAGTCATAGAAAAGCTCGCCGCCGGCGACATGGACCACGTCGGCGGAAACCAAGGGCACCACTAAACTCATAAAAGCTCCGCGGACCTACTGGGCTAACTCTCGACGGCGGCGACGGCTCAGAACGCCGGCGAGCCGGAGAGGGTGGTAATTAGGTCTTCAGCAAAACCGACAAACACTAAAAGGCTTGCTACGCTCTATTCTAGCTAAACCTTGAGCTCTAAAGGACTAAAGAGGACTCACCAGGGCCAAGGTGAGGTCCAAAAGAGCTCGGAGGAGAGGTTGATGCCGAAGGAGGTGCTCCGGTGACCAAGCTCACGGAGAAAAAGAAAGCAGGGACGACCTTGAAGAACAGGTACCCACAATGCCTCCCCCTGAAACCAACTGATTTGGTTTAGACAAGATGCCCAAGGTGGATAATTGAACAAGTTGGAAAACCAAGTTCGCAATTAAACCCCAGGAGCTCGGGTGATCTTGAAGAACTTCAAAAACCGACAATGGTGGTGTTCATGAAGCTTGGTGGAGGGAGAGGAAGACTAAGGGAGACAAGGAGGAGCTCGGGCTCTTAAGAAGACAAAGGAGCAAAGCCATGGACAGAGGCAAGCTTCGGGTGCACACCCCTGCTATGGACTTGCTAGATGTGACAGGAGCTGGTAGGGCTGACTTCTTTTTAGGGCAAAATGTCTGACATACAATCAATGCATGGCAGAAAGAGACGTTGGGAAGGACCAAAAAGTGACAGGCCACTGCTCCCAACTGCTCTGACAGTGACACAAGCACAGGTGCGGGAAAAATCATGACGACCAGACCTCCAGGAGGTCGTGAGGAAGAAGAACAGGGCTGAGGGAAGGTCCTGGACGATCCCGATTGGCATGGGATGGTCCTGGACGTCCCAGATGCGCTCGGGGTGGTCCTGGACGTCCCAGATCACCCGAGCAGAGGAGGTCTTATGCGGGTGAGGAGGTCCTGGGGAGGTCCTGACCGCCGGATTGAAATCCAAGGGCCCAACACGCGCGCACACGAGATCGAGCCCGAGGAGGTCTAGTCGGCTGGTCCGACCGAGTCCAAAGGCTGGGTCTGACTCGAGTCCGAGTCAGACTCAGACCTGAGTTTGAGTTTTAAAATAACCTGAGGTTTGGGAATTTAATTGAGGTAGCAGACTAACTCCAAAAATTATGAAATTTTTACAGAAGCTTGCTAGCTGAGTTATTGACCTTGTGTAAAATTTTTAGAGGTTTTAATGATATGCATTGTTTTCCAAAAATTCTGCAAGGTACTGGTTTAATGTTTGACTGACCTCTCAAAATATTCAAACAATTTCTAAAAATTGTGAAATTTTTCAGAGGGGTCACATACCATCCCAAGAACTTAGGAAAATTATTTCCGGAGGATGATCAAAAGGTTTGACAAGATTGTTTTTGAAGGATCGAGATTTGGATCAAAGACTGGTGACTTTGTATTTCCATAGCTCTTGTACAATAATTGTTTAGTACACACATGAAATACATGATGTAAGAAAAAGTTTTAATTTCTACTCATTTTCTTACATTTGAAACACAAGCCTAAAATTGGGATGTTACAGGTCTCATTTCTAGTTCCAAAGTTTGTCCGGGCTGTTCTATTACCATTGATGATGAGGATTTCACTACCAATCTGATGGTGATTCAGCTAGCACCTTTTGATGTTATCCTCGGCATGGTCTGGTTGTTCAGTTATCATGCCAAGATCTGTTGTTTCTAGAAGACTGTGACTTTGCAAGCTCTGTCTAGAGTGGATTTGGTCTTTCAAGGTAGTGCACCGTCACATTCTCTCTTTGTGTTGGTCAGTCTATTTCCTGGCCGACGTGTGTCGAGATTTGGGTTGCTTTGGTCTCTTGTTGCGAAGCGAGTTCTTTTTTCTACATCGAGGAGATCCCAGTGGTGTGTAATTATCCCGATGTGTTCCCTCCAAAGCTTCCGGGGATGCCTCTAGAGTGGAATGTGGAATTCTGGATTGATCTTATTCCTGGTACTCGTCCTATTTCCTTGTCTCTGTATCGTTTGGCTCGACCTTTCCAGGACGAGTTGAAGAAGCAGTTGGATGATTTGCTATCCAAAGGGATGATCTGGCGTAGTGTGTCACCCTCGGGAGTGCCTATCCTCTTCACAAAGAAGGATGGGAGTTGGCACATGTGTGTTGATTATCGCGCTCCCAATCAGGTGACGATCAAGAATAAATATCCTTTGCCCTATATTGAGGATTTATTTGATCAACTGAAGGGAGACAAGGTGTTCTCTAAGATTGACCTTTAGTCTGGGTACAATCAAATCCTTGTGCAGGAGCAGGATATTGAAAAGACAGCTTTCTCCATGAGGTATGGGCACTATGAGTATAAAGTTATATCTTTTGGACTAACTAATGCCCCTGTTGTTTTTATGGAGACAATGAACAGTATGCTGCATCAGTTCCTTGATGTCTTTGTGGTTGTGGGGACCCCGGTAATTATCTCCATAAGACCGAGATTAGACAAGGTCTTAGGGACATAATCACGGGTCTCCGGTAAATGAATTCCAATTTAACTCGATCCAAGTGAGAGGCTTAGCCGAATCCTAGAGCCTCAACGATCATACGCGCTGCTCCTTTGCGAGCGCTACATGATTGTCGATTCTCTTTCGATCCGAAGCACTACACTTAGTGAGTTAAATGGGAATTCATCAACAACGAGTATGACTTATATTGGCTCCCAAGATCAACGACCAATATACTCATACCCTCATCCAACGTTGATTACATCCATACAACGCATACAACAAGAGATTAAAAGACATACTGCATAATAGTTAAGGTCTACAGCTTATTACAAACGGCCAACCGGCCAAATTCAAGTAAAGTATCAAGTAGCAGCGGAAGTAAATAGATAAAGCAAAAGACCAGCAGTGGTATGTCCATCACCCATCGGCAACCGATCGGGGTTAAATGATAGCACACTACTCATTAGTGTCACCCAAGTCAACACTAGCGAGATCGTCATACTCATAATCTTCCTCACCAAAAGGCCAAGAAACATCCGTGAGTACAAGTGTACTGCAAGTCTTACACAAATAAAAATAGTTATGCATAAGGGTCATTCAAAGGATGGCTCATATTGGTTTAGTTTTATGAAAGAGACAAAACAATTAACATCCTACACATACTAGTTTTCATGTGCCCATTTTAAAATCAGATTTGAAGTAGAAGTAAAGCATATGGTAAAGCATTTCAAGAATAAACAATTCAATCATACAAGGACCAAACGGCAGCCCACTTTGATGCACTAAACACATGAACATTCCGTCCGTGGCGATTACCAAGTTCAACCACAATTTTAATTAAAAGTCTAACAATAAGCGACCACAAATTTCAAGCGGTCGTCCATAGCAGTGGACACGGCTATTCGAATAGATTATACCTGCGGGGGTGTACTACTTTACCCACACGACTTGATTAGCCCATAAGCCTCGGATGCCTCGAAATATAGCATACTTCCTATGGTATGCCGGTAAGATAAATCAAGATACAAATCATTTTCAAAGAAGAAGATCCCATTGGGCTAAGTCCTCCTTGTGAGATGGTTCCTTGCCTAGTACAAGCGTCGATAGCACTTGCTAGGGGCTCACAAGTTATATTGGAAATACCGATGCAATCAAAACAAAAAGAATTGGCGCTCCCTTGCACACTATAAAGGATTACATCGGCTCCTAAAGAACATAGGATTTCACGGTCGCTATGCCCCTTACACCACCAAGGACTTAACACAATAAAACCCTCCCCCTACTTAACCATATGGCACCCATATACCGCGTGTGGCAGCACGAGTGTTGCTTGAACAGCAGGTACCCAAAGTTCGGTCCTTAATTGTCCAGACAAGTCCTTCCACTTACCCAATGCTCGTGCACAAAGCACCATCACTAACCAACACTTGTCCAGACCATATCTCATTTTAAAAATGACAAAATTTAACTCATAAAACAGCTACAAAGATCTGAAGTATAAATCATAAAATGAGAGTTGTGTTTATCCCAAAACCGCCAGGTTATTCCCGACGATCGAACTACATATCTAGACTTGCATGGCTAAGCAATTCTATAACCCATAATTCACACATCCTATCTTAAGCATATAGGAGTTGGCATAATTCAAGATTAACCTCAAGCATAGGACATAACTAAACTACACATCACAAAAAAAATATCGACATAATCAAAATAGCATGCAAGCAATTATCATTGCACTAACTTAACCAAAACTGAAATCAAATATGATGCAAAAGAAAGTTCAAATGATGCTTGCCTTGCTGGTATAGGAGCTGCTCGCTCTCAGTAGCGTAAGTGTCAATGTCGATGGGCTCGGTATCTATATAAATACAACACCAAATGAATACCGAGAAACATCTCAAAAACTAAAGTACTAAAAAATGCATGATTTTTCTACAGTGGCTAGGTTATGATTTTAGATGAATTTAGGTAAAAGAATTATTCCATTTGGAGTTATGTATTGAAAGTTATGTCATTTTTAATTTCAGGTTTCAATAGACCCTAATTAGGTAATTTAATCATTTGGCAATGTTTTGCAGAACAGTGGTGAAGCAAAGGGTTATATAGGTAAATAGGGGATATTAATACAAGTTCAAAATAGTTGAGTTTGCTCTATTTGGAGCTTTCAAGATTTAGTTATGTATTTTCAAAGTTATCAGTCTTTATGGTATATCAATAATAGGGTTTAATGATCATTACTCCTAAATATAGTTTCTGTGATAAAGATAAGAGGGAAACCATTTTTAGAAATAAGTATACTGAAAGTGAAAATTACCAAAGTAGGTTTCACTGTTTTTGGAGTTTCCAATATTTAATTATGTATTTTTAAAGGTTTCAGTTCTTTTTCTATTATAAGAATAATGGTTTTAATGGGTAAATCTCCAAATAATACTTTCATTCTGAGAGACATGCTTGAAACCAATTTTCATATAAAGTTCAGTATAAATGTAAATTTTCAGAAGTGGTTTCATTAAGTTTGGAGTTGAGATGAAATAGTTATGCATTTCTAAAGTTATTCTCAATTTTCAGTGTATATATAAACTGATTTCGAATTTCATAATGTAATTACTACTTTATCTACCGAAGCATGTGCTAGCCACAGTCGCTGACCTGCGGGCCCAGTGAAACAGTGCGTTTTCCATTTAACTCTGATTTAAACTGCGTACTGACAGATGGGGCCCTTTGTCAGTGGGCCGGCTCACAGGACTTGGTCCACGCACACCTGCGCGCGGCGTACGGGGTCAATGGGCTAGGCCCACTCGTCAGCCTCTCACTCACCTCTCTCACCCACGCGGCTTTCTGTGCATGGCCCCACACGTCAATGACTCAACTACGACGGCTAAGACAGCCATTGAATGCCAATCATCGGTGCTTAGCGCCTAATGACGAGCTACAGTACCTGTCCTAATACGGCACGGCAAAAACGCCACCGCCCGCTTGCCCGGCGGCTCATCGGCGCTACGCGCCATGGCGGAGCCTGCCAGTGCTTGCGTTAGCTTCGCAATAGCATTGCGCAGCTAGGGGTAGTGGTCTTAGTGCTAGAGGTGGCCCGTCGCGGCTAGCCGGCGAGCGCGGCGCCCATCACGGCAAATGCACAAACGCGAAAGGTAAAGCTCCGCAGCTCATACAAGCATGTGCCCAAGTCCTAAAGGCTACAAGGAGGTCACCTGAGCTAGGAGAGAGCTTGAGGAAGCGTGAAGTAGCTGGAGACTTGGTCGGCGCCGGAGAAGAAGAGGATGACGGCACGGTTTTGCGGGTAGAGGAGCCCCTGAGCAAAACCAACTCAAGTGAGTGCTCGGGATAGCTCGAAGGTCATACTAGGAAGCTGTAAGAGAAAGGGATTGAGGAAGGGCTCACCGGAGCAAGGTGGGAGATGAAGAGTTGCTCGAGGTCCGGAAATGATCCAATCTTCTAATACACGCACACCTGTCATGCATTGTTCAAATAAAGTGAGGGGTTTTGGTTAGAAAGGTAAAGCATGCACGGTGACGCGGTGGAGTGAGATAATTACCTCTCGGACACGAAGAAGACACGAGGGTGTCCTTCGGAGCGTGCTCTGGTACCGAGCTAGAGCACGACGATAGGGCAGATGCTACAAGCAAAAGCAAGAGTTCGCTTGAGCAAAAATGGAAATGCCAACGAACATGGAACGGAGGAGCACCACCCGGTGGAAGCTTACCCAAGTAGAAACCGAGGCAAGGCTTCCCTCTTCTCCGCTAGCAGGAGAAGAAGTGAGCCGAAAGTAGGGCAAGGAGGCGGTTTTAACCCGAGTGAGTGACGGCGATGGAGGCGGCGTTAGACGGGGACGCTCGGGGATTGGCCAACTGCGGCGGTGCTGTCACGGCGGTGACGGAGCTGGAAGGCATCCTCGGCCGCGTGGCGTTCGGCTTCTGAGCGTGAGTCAGCCAGAGGTTGAAGACAGCCCTGACATGTGGGCTCGCCATGTCAGTGATTACGCGCGCGTGCGAGTCGAAGCCTGGTGTGGTCGTGCAGTGTGACGTGGCAAAATATGGGTCGTCAGATCTTAAATGGGCGGCTCAGATGCGACGCGATTCCGGGAGGTCCGAACAGCTCAAAGATCTCGAGCGTTGATTGTCCATCGAAGGGCTCTGGTGCGGTGCACTTAGTTGGTTGGACTGAGTCAGCTCGCCGAGTTGGCTCGAGTCCAATGAACAGTGTCTAGGGTTTGGGCTAGGGTTTGACTGAGTATTAATATTAGCAAACCACTTTGACCAGTGCTCTAAAAATAGAAATAAATTTCCTAAAATCATGAAATAATTTTTGGGGGTTCCTGGGAGTATATAGTTCCCATAAAAATTATGAAACCCCACTGTTCATAATATATTTTGTGATATTTAAATTCAAACTTAATGTATGTATTTTAAGTTGGTTTGAATTTTCATTAGGTTCAAACTAGTCCCAAAAATTTTGGAAAAATTATATTTATTCATGAAAACTAATATAGTATTTGATTAAATTGGTTTCAGATTATGATCACAACTTTTCATCACTGATTCGAATTGAAATGTGAATTTTGATGTGTATGTTCACCCCAAATTAGATTTTCCAAGTACAATATATTATGGAAATGTTTTGAATTTGATAATGCTTGTTAGTGAAATACATATTAATCCAATTTAATTAGTTGGGGCTGTGACAGTGGTGGTGTTCATTGATGACATTTTGATTTATTCCAAATCTAAGGAAAGAGCATGAGCAGCATTTGAGGCTTGTTCTTGAAACCATGAGAAATAATTAGTTTTATGTAAAACTAAAGAAATATGAGTTCTAAATTTCAAAAGTGGGCTTTTTATGGGTCATGTGATTAACCGGGAAGACATTTCTGTTGATCCTAGCAAGTTCTCTTCAGTAGTGGATTGGAAAAGGCCAACCAATGTCAAGGAAGTGAGGGGTTTCCTCGGCTTAGCAGGATATTATCATCATTTTGTGGAGGGTTTCTCTATAATTGTCAAGCCAATGTCTTAGCTAACACAGAAAGACGTGAAATTCCAGTGGACAAATGATTGTGAGTATAATTTCTGTACCCTGAAGGAGAAATTTGTGACTGCTTGTGTTCTTACTCTCCCTAAGCCAGGGAAGCACTTCACAATCTATTTCGATGCTTCTCGAGTTGGGCTTGGTTGTGTGCTCATGCAAGAGGGCAAGGTGATTGCTTATAAGTTGAGGCAACTAAAGAAACATGAGCAGAATTATCCTACCCATGATTTATAGCTTGCGGCAGTGGCTTTTGCTCTAAAAATTTGGCACCATTATCTGTATGGTGAGACATGAGATATTTTCACCAATCATAAGAGCATCAAGTATATCTTCACCCAGAAAGATCTGAACCTGAGGCAGAGAAGGTGGTTGGAATGATCAAGGACTATAATCTCACTATCCAGTGCCACCTAGGAAAGGAAAATGTAGTGGAGGTGCTCCTAGTCGCATGGCGACACCCTGTACTATTAGTTGCCTTGTTGCTGATTTTGAGCGCATGGACATCTCTTCTTGCTTTGTGGGCACCGTTCAGGCTGAGACTAGCTTGCTCTTGAGTCTGCTATTCCAGAGTGTGTGCGGGAAACACAACAACATGATCGGATGCTCCAGCAGGTGAGGAGGTGTCTAGATGAGGGCAAGGAAGGGGATTTCAGCATAGATGAGTTTGGTGTATTGCGGTTTAAAGGCTGCCTTTGTGTGCCACAGAAGGCTCAGGTCAAGGCTGATATTCTAAAGGAAGCTCATCATACTCCGTACACTGTACATCCTGGTGAGACCAAGATGTATCGAGACTTGAAGAAGAGTTTCTGGTGGAAAGGGATGTGGGTTGATATTGCACAGTATGTGGCTTCCTATGGTATTTGCCAGCAAGTCAAGGCAGATCATAAGCGTCCAACGGGATTGTTGCAGCCTTTGGAGGTTCTAATGTGGCAGTGGGATGATATCTATATGGATTTTGTGGTTGGTTTACCTCGCACGCATCGAGGGAATGATGCTATTTGGGTTGTGGTGGACCGTTTCAGCAAGTCTGCGCACTTCATTCCCATCCACACGACAAACACGACGAGCAATTTGGCTCCTATCTATGTGCGAGAGATAGTGGGGTTACACGGTGTGCTTAGGACTATTATTTCAGACCGTGATGCAAAGTTTGTCTCCAAGTTTTGGGAGAGCTTGCAGAGTGCTTTGGGCACGCAACTTCGTCATAGCACCATGTTTCACCCTCAGACAGATGGCCAGTCTGAGCGCACTATTCAGACACTAGAGGACATGCTTAGGTCCCGTGTCTTGTCTTGGAAGGGGAGTTGGGAGGATCACCTAGCACTAGCAGAGTTCACCTACAACAACAGCTATCATGTGAGAACCCTAACACTTAAACTAATCTAAAACGATAACAAACTGTAATCAGTCGTAAATAAAGACTATTTAAGATCAAATACCAACACAGTCTAATACAAGATTAGATTATCAATAGTTCATCAATAGAATTTACAATATGAACTCTTACAGCAAAAATAAAACATTAATACAATCTCTGAGATTAGTTACAAGAATCCATTACATCGGAACAAAATAAAAAAAATACAACACCTATCTAAATTACAAAACAAAGTCTTGCATGCATGGTAACTTGAAGCCATTGCATTCCCTTTGTCCGTATATCGCCAGCAAGTCGATCCCTTCCTCGGCCGACCCAAGAACCTGCCGCCACTCCATCCTGTTGTTAGCAAAAGCCAAAAGATCGAAAGCAAACCAAGACAAATAAAAATGGAGTTAGAGTAAAGAAAGAATTGTCGTCAGAAAACGCGGAGCTCACCGAGGTTCCCATACTGTCTGGGGCCAGTCGACATCCTCTCACTAAGGTGGGTTTCATCACTCGGCATTTAGAAACAAACTTGACACCCACTTTTCTAACTTACCTTAGTCATAGAAAATCCTGCAAAATAGTGATCTATGGACCAATGGTCCAAGCCAATTACACAACCGAACAGCCCCCATAGAGAGGCAAGGAGATAAGGTGAGGGAATTTAGGACAAGGTACAGTAGGGAGAAAGGGAGACCAAAGCTCAGCTAGCCCCAGATAAATGCCTCTCCCTCACAAGCCTTGGCCCCTTGCAACTCCTTTGAAAACCAGCACAAATAGAGAGAGAACCAAGCACTCACTGCCCCCCTCTCGACAGGGGCTAGTAAACCAAATAGCAAGGAGCAACCTCACCACAATCCCACGACAAGGGCCAAGAAGCGAACCGAAGAGGACCCATCGAGCCACCCTAAAACCCCCACAACTCACAGAGAAAAGTGGAGGGAGGAAGCCGAAGGTGAGGAGCTTGGAAGGTAGAGGAAGGCAAGAGAGGACCAGCAGCCACTAGTGGACCAACCGCGAAGAACCAAGAATAGCAAACCAACAGCCACCACAGGGACCTCTAGAACTGTCCAAACCCTCAACAAACCAACTACCATCGATCGAACCTTCAGCAACCAGCCATCGCCCGACAGACCGTCAGGTAAGCACACAAGCCAATCATCTCCATACCATCCCTATCATCAGCATCACACAAACACAACACTGCACACAACCACAACCAACTGGGTAGAGTGACCACCGAAGAAGGTGCACCATGCCTCAGTGGCACGAATACTATGCTGCTAGTTGCAAACTCGCAAGAGCCACTGTGCGCCCTCGGGGCAGGGATGAGCTCTCTGGCACCAAATCCCACCACGAGTCCTGTCATGGCCACCCTAATACAAGCTAATCCCCCAAGCATGCATAGTAAATAACAAAACAAGGAAGAGTAGGAAATAAACAACTAATACTTGCAAAAAGTAAAAAGGGGAAGGAATGTTTACGGATTAGGGTTGGAGGCCGAGGTCGAAGCCCAACATTACCAAGCATCACCAAGCCATCACCATCTGTAATACCCCGAAATAGTTTTAAGGAAGAACCTCGTTAAAATAGTTAAATAAAAAAAGGAGGGTTTGTTCGGCGTTTCTACCCTGTTGTGGGCCTCGGCCTTTGGCCAACAAGCCCAATGGAGAGCCAGCCATAGGGCCTATTGGGGGCTGGCCGAAAGGCCCATGGGGGGTAGCTAAAAGGGCCTAATGGGGAGCAGCCACACCAAAAAAGGGGGGCGACTCTTTGTGGGGACCCCGGGTTATCTCCGTAAGACCGAGACTAATCAAGGTCTTAGGGACATAACTCTAAGTCTCCAGTAAATGGATTCCAACTTAACTCAACCTAAGTGGAAGGCTTAACTGAATACTAGAGTCCCGACGATCATGCGCGCTGCTCCCTTGCGACCACTACATGATTGCCGGTTCTCTTTCGATTCGAAGCACTACCCTTAGTGAGTTAAATGGGAATTCATTAACAACAAGTATGACTTATATTGGCTCCCAAGATCAGCGACCAATATACTCATACTCTCATTCAACGTTGATTACATCCATACAACACATACAACAGGAGTTCAAAAGACATACTACATAATAGTTAAGGTCTACAGCTTATTACAAACGGCCGACCGGCCAAAATCAAAATAAAGTATCAAGTAGCAATGAAGCAAGTAAATTAAGCAAAAGACCAGCGGTGGTATGCCCATCACCCATCGGCAACCGATGGGGTTAAATGGTAGCACACTACTCAAATGTGTCGTCTACATCGACACTAACGAGGTCGTCGATCTCATAATCTTCCTCACCGAAAAGGCCAAGAAACATCCGGTGAGTACAAAGGTACTGCAAGTCTTACACAAATACAAACAGTTATGCATAAAGGTCATTCAAAGGATGGTTCATATTGGCTTAGTTTTGCGAAAGAGACGCAACAATTCACATCCTACACATACTAGTTTTTCATGTGCCCATTTGAAATCAGATTTGAAGTAGAAGTAAAGTAAGTGATACAACATTTTTAATGGTAACCATTGAATCAAACAAACACCAAAGTGGCAGCCCACTTTGATACACTAAACACATGAATATCCCATTCATGACGAATACCAAGTTCAACCACAAAACCTCAGTTCAAAAATCTAACCCTAAGCAGCCACTAACTCAAGCGGTCGTCCATAACCGCGGACACGGCTATTCGAATAGATTTATAACCCTGCAGGGGTGTACTACTTTACCCACACGACTTGATTAGCCTGTAAGCCTCCAGATGCCTCTGAATATAACATACTTCCTATGGTATGCCGGCTGGGTAAATCAAGATATGGTCATTTTCAGCAAGAAGACCCTATTGAGCTAAGTCTCCCTTGTGAGATAGTTCCTTGCCTAGTACAAGCGTCTGATAGCACTTGCTAGGGGCTCACAAGTTATATTGGATATACCGATGCAACGAAGGGTAAATGGTGCTCCCGTGCACACTATAGAACATTACATCGGCTCCTACGGACAGATGATCAAACACAAGTGCCCCTACACCACCATGAGACTTAGACCAATAGGAACCTCCCCCTACTTAACCACACGGCTCCCAACCCGCATGTGGCAGCACGAATGTTGCTTGAACTGCAGGTACTCAAAGCTCCACTACTACAAAACAGACAATAGCAGACACCTCATCACAGACGGTTCCAAAGGAGCCGTCTGTGTTGAACTTATACAGACGGTTCCCTTTGGAACCGTCTGGGAACCGTCTGGGAACCGTCTATGATATGTCCTCATCACAGACGGTTCTTATTACCAACCGTTTGTGATACTTCACAGACGGTTGGTAAAAAGAACCGTCTGTGATGAGGACATATCACAGATGGTGCATATTAAGAACCGTCTGTGAAGTATCACAGACGGTTCGTAATATGAACCGTCTGTGATGAGGACAACTTATCACAGACGGTTTGTAAATAAAACCGTCTGTGAAATATCACAGACGGCTCTATTAAATAACCGTCTGTGATAGTATATCACAGATGGTGCTTCAATAGAGCCGTCTGTGATATCATTTTTATAAAAAGGCGCACCCTAGGGTTTTACTCTTTACTTGTCACTTCGTCTCCCGCGCCCCTTAGGCTCTCGCGCTCTCGACTCCTCTAGGTTCGCCTGCTCACCTCCCGGCCGAAGACCCGACGCCGCCCCTTCATCGACAACGCTGCCTCCGCCGACGCGCGGCCTCCTCCCGTGTCGGCCTCCTCCTCTACACCGGCCTCCTCCCCTGCGCGGCCTCCTCCCGGCCTCCTCCCCTGCGCGGCCTCCTCCCGCGCCGTCCTCCTCCCTCGCACCGGCCTCCTCCCGCGCCGTCCTCCTCCCGTGTCGGCCTCCTCCGGCGCCTCCTCCTCCCGCGTCGGCCTCCTCCCCGCACCGGCCTCCTCCTTGCACCGTGAGTTGTTGTGCGGCATCCTCTCTGTGAGTATTCCTAAAGATAATATGTGAACTGAATCTAGTACTAAAGATATGGCAAATTGATCGGTGGGCTTTGTTGACATGCTCGTGATGAACTTTGTCTTATACTTGAGATTGAATGTGATAGTTAGTTCATTCTTGAGCTCTATTGTACAAATTACTTGCTATCACAATTTCATATCTTGTTAATTTGTTACTTTCAATTGAATGCTAGTTATCACATACGGTTGAATGCCACTGTCAATTTGATATACTTGTTAGTTCATTCTTGAGCTCTATTGTATTGACGAACCGTCTGTGATGTGACTTTGATAGTCTTTGATAATGTAACTGAAATTTGATCGTTGGGCTTTGTTCTGGTTCGCTCTGTGATGAACTTTTCTCTTATACTGAGATTGAATGTGATAGTTAAGATCATTTTCGTATGATTGAGATCATTTGACAGTTAAGCAAAGTATTGTTTAGAGCTCATAGTTTGAATTTATACTATCATATTCATTTAATGAAGAGTATAGACAATAGGATTGAGATGGCAAAGACTTGTTCTTTTGCAACTCTCCTTCGAGAGCAAAACTACCATCAATCCTTCTTTATATATTATACGTTTGTGCATCATTTTCGTTAAGTTGAGTAAATCGCTTGAATCTGGTCGCTTAGAGCTTACGATATTGCTTTGTGCATATATAGATAGCAAGTGTTTACATGGCGTCCGCACCATCTTCGCCGCCCCGGATCTCCGAGGAAAGTGGTACGTGCGCGAGATGACAGAGGAACATCGAGAATTCCTCCAGCCTAATGACCGCCACGGAGGTCAATGCCAATGGGATCCCGTGAGTCCCCCAAGCGCGGCGAGATTCGAACCTTGTGCGGGATACTTGGAAGGAACGGTCCCCATCACCACACCGAGCCGGGACAACGTGGTCGGATGTTCAAGAAGCCACCGTGGACGAAGTTTTAAAATCGCTCACTTTCCCACCGCAGACTGGCGCGTGGAACGACAGCGTTGTTCTCGATCGGAAGGCGTGGAGGACCTTCAAGAGCGTGCTTGTCACAAAGCACGTGAACACGGTCGAACGCCCTTCACGGCGTATAAATTCTTGTCGCGGGATATATGGGACGCTTTGTGCAAATGAAGATGACGCCAATTTCTTGAGGAAAGTGCGACGCACAAGGCTCTCCACACTTAACACTCACCCCACAAACTCGGCACCACTGGTACGCGTAAAACCGCGCAATGGGCGCAGAGGACGCGAACGAAACAAGGCCATTTGCTGAGATCACGCACGCACGCGCTCTCTCACGGTTAAGAGCGAGGGCATCGCCACGTCTTGGCGAAATCTCTTTCACAAACCCGCAGATCGGATGTGGCCAACCGTGTGGTAAATGTCTTGAACTACCTAGTTGTTAATAAGTCTATAACTTCATAATGTATATAATAACATGATGACCTCTTGCAGCAAGAATTGAGTTCCGCATGTTCCAAGGCTCCTTCCAAGCGAGATAGGAGAAGGATATACTAACTACACTGGGAAACAAGGAGCACCCTGGTCGCACGCGAGGCAAAGGGGTTAACGTATCTTGGAGGATGGATTCCCACGACTCACGCACGTATAGGAGTAGGAAGAGATCCAAGGCCGAGTACGACACGTTGTTGGAACATGTGCTTACTTCAAAATTTGAAGGAAGAGAACGGGTGCTTCTTGCAAAATTTGAAGAAAAGATAGCAAGATTGCGTGACCAAGTGAATCAACTACTACTCCTCAACAACCGATCGCAGTCGCCCCGTTGTTTTGGTAGGCAGTCCTCCTCAACATCGGAGTAGCGTCGCGTCCACGCAAAATTGTGAACACGATGATGTCCAATTACCTATCGACGACATCAAGGTAATGTACATATCTGGAATGCTCCAAAGATAGACCTATAGGACGCCTTAGCAAATTGTGTATCGTTTTGTAGGAGCCGACGCACTGCACACTCCAAGTGAGGATGGTTGGGATGTCTATTGAGGCTGGGCGGGGGGTGGTGTATCCATGCAATGAAGGGATAATGCAGCACGGTGCCCAGGTGGCGCAGGGTTACGCTAGGGTCTAGGTGGACATGGTACATGATAATTTTAGGGCCGTCCCGCTGGAGATTCGCCTCAACGACGAAATCATAACACTAGGGATGCCTGCATAGTTTTATTCAGTGGCCAAAGAAGGACATCGCCCTGGACCCTGCAGTGCCGCCACAACCTTCAATGACTCCACCCAAACCATCTCCACACGACCATGCCTCTCCAATTCAACTTTTGAAGGACATCGTCCCGACCCGCAGATGTCGCCTCAACTTTTGATGACTCTACCCCAACCATCTCCACACGACCATGCCCTCCAATTCAACTTTTGAAGGACATCGTCCCGACCTGCGATGCCGCCTCAACTTTTGATGACTCTACCCCAACCGTCTCGACACGACCATGTCTCTCCAACAGACCCTCCATGATCGCACCTCAACCTTCGCCTTGGCCCGCCTCATCGGTTCCGTGGAGAAGACACCAACGAACAAAAAAGTGTGCCGCCAGACGGTTCCCGAGTCGTCGACGGAGGAAGACACGAGCGGCAAGTCGTTCGAGACAAATCGAAATCGAAGAACATTAAGGCGCTTCGCCTCCTAACACTAAGAAATACTCTTTGGAAGTCCGCTTGGCGACGAGCACGATGATAGCCTCTACGCCGGATTAGGTTGTCGAGTTTGCATAGCCGGTACTTGCGTAAGACCAAAGAGAAAGGGTGCGCGATGGAATCACCGCCGATACACGGAGGACTATTTCCTCCACGAGCCCCTTCTTCATCGTGGGCTTCACGACTTATTCGACCTATTCAACCTCAAAGCCCTCGATGCCTCACTTCTACGATGGACATCGTAAGTGTGTACAATCAAGTTCTACATTCACGTACATTCACGTAATATAACAACTCATTGCTTATGTATAGATACATGATTAAAATCGCACGGCGATTGAAAGAACCGGTGGGTTTCCTCGACCCACACGTGGTCTCGAGCAAACCATCTTGCGCGACGCATCCTACGCCGAAATACATAACAGCAGGATTGCTTGCTCAAAACTACGTGGACTACATAATGGTGCCCTACAACCAGAAGTAAGTGCTTCACTACTTGCTATACAAATTTCATTTGTACTTTATACGCAGTATGAACTTAGGTTTAATGACTATAGCGATATACATGAGTAGGCATCACTGGATCCTTCTAGTCATTATACCAAAGAGGAATCAGGTACTATACCTTGATTCCCTAATGAAAAAGGCCACGACTTCACCCTTGTGCAAGAAGTACTCGGCAGTGTGCTCATTTCCTCCATACATAACTCTATTGTAGTCTTCCTTCGCTTGAAATGGCTGAGGTTAACTTTTGAAACATGTAGGTCGCTCATCTCCTATATTGCCGAGGAGGGCTATACAAGGAACGAACGCCACACTTAATCACAGGACGCGATTTCCAGACGTGCTACAACACAATAATCCTATATCATACTTCGTAATAATGCGCCTCGAACCGACTATACCTATATATGTAATTCTATTTTTTCGCCGCCACGAAAAGCGTAAGAATGTGCATTCTACGCTTGCCATCATATGCATTCTCATGAGTGCTAGGTTGCTTGATCCCGAGGTTGGTCAATCTCGCAATAATTGCTAATTATAAATTTAAATATATATGTGTAACACTTTACTCTTGTTTGTAGGTTTTGAATATAGATTCAGATTCACTGCTCGTAAAGAGATCTCGGATGTTCGAGGAGGCTTTGCACCTTCATCATGACGGATATCATTGCGCCCAACGGAGAGTTTCACTACTGAACGACCTCGAAACAATTAATATATATTTGATATAGTTGTAATTCACTTTGAATAGTTGTAATTCAATGGTACACTAGCGACAATATTTGATATATGTTGGTTTGTAATTGACAATGATCACTTTGGGTTGTCCGTTGATTTATCTGTGATGTATCTATTTTCTGCCTGCTTATTTTCAGAGGGCATGGCTAGCAATTCCTGAGGCTAGCCGAAAATTTTAAAAAAATAGTTAGGCTGAAGTAACTATCACAGACGGTTTAACAATCTGTAACATCCCAATTTTGGGCTTGTGTTTCAAATGTAAGAAAATAAGTAGAAATTAAAACTTTTTCTTACATCATGTATTTCCTGTTGTGCCAAACAATTCTTGTACAAGGGATTATGGAAGTACATTGTCACAAGTCCTTTTGATCCAAATCTTGGCTTTCCAAAAACAATCTTGTCAAATCTTATGATCATCCTCTGGAAATATTTTTCCTAAGTCTCTGATGGCATGTGACCCTCTCGAAAAATTTCACAATTTTTAGAAATTGTTTGAATATTTTTAGAGGCAGTCAAACCTGTTTGACTCTTAGTCAAACATTAAAACAGAGCCTTGCAGAATTTTTGGAGATTTATTCACAGTATAAAAACCTCTGAAAATTTTACACAAGGTTGATATTTGAGTTAGCAAGCTCCTGTAAAAATTTCATAATTTTTAGAGTTAATTTGCTACCTCAAATAAATCCTTCAAGGTCTCTGTTCTAATTTTAAAGTCAAACGTGGTTTTACTGTTACTCGTTCGAGTCGACTCGGCTCGAGCCATTTGATTCGATACCAACTAAACGCACCGAGCCACTCTTTAAAACGCGCAATCGATCTCGACCGTTGGATCGAAATCGCGCGGCCCGCGCGCGTGTAAGACTTCGGACCTTCCGGTTGCAAGATTGATTGTCGACCGTTAGATTCCCATCCAACCATTGAGATCTCCCGAACCCTTCGGACCATCCGGTTGCATTTTTGAATCTGAGCCGTTGGATTAAGATCCAACGCTCGCGTACCCCTTCGTTGTAAATAAGAGTTTGCGACGTGGAGCAATCGGAGCCGTTCGTTTCTAATCATAGGGCTCGCAACCTCCCCGTTGTGTTTTAAAGCCCGTAGGCGTGGCACTATCTCAGCCGTTCGTGTCTCATCCAACGGCTGTGAATCGCCCGAGCCTTTGCGCTGGTCATCTTCAACCTCCCGCCGTGCGAAAACAGTGCAAGGCATGGGGGTGTCGTTTCATGCTTCCTACGGCCGCCCTAGTCAACAGTGGAGGTCGTGGGAGACATGATCGGCCATGCCATGCCCTATTTCACCAGCTATCATCTTTTTCCTTGTCGGCCGTGCGTGGTGCTTTGTGTTTTGCCGCCCGAGAGAGGAGTGGTGCAAACCCTAACCCTTTCATGGCCTTATAAGCACCCAAATGCCTTCCTGGAGTTTCTTTAGACCACCATCAAGCTTCATTTTCAATATTGGAGCTTAGCACCTCAAAAATGGCAAATCGCCATTGTTGACCCGTGGAGCTCCATCAGTGTTCTTGGTGTTCCAGTTGTCCTCCTTCATGTTTCTTCGCCCTAACCTTATCCCTTTATTATCTTGGACATTTCCCCTCACTTAATTTTGGATTTGATTCTCAGGAATTGTCCAATTTGGGGTTTGTTCAAATTCGGCCGAAAAGTGAGTATCGTCTTCCTCAGCTCCGGTGAGTGCACCACTTCCTCATCTCTTGCTCTTATAGCTTCTGTGGATCATAATGAAGCTATATTGATGCTTGGTATCACTCATGTGGCTCAGGGTGTCATTTTCGGGTTTTCTTCTCCGAGTCCGGCGAGCTTCCACCGTGGTCAAACTTCTCCGGCCATCTTTGAAGCTTCTCGTCCTTAAGGTAGCTTCTTATTAGTCCTTAGAAGCTATGGCACCGCACCCTAGGCTTGCAGTGGAGCTCATCGCGATTTTCATGTTTAGCAGTAAGCTCCCATTTTCGTTTTTCCGGCTAGCCGGCGTTCTAGTCCCTCGCCGCCGGCGAGAATGCTACCATTAGGTTCGTGCTGCTATTGCGAATCCATTTTGGGTCTTGTTCACGCCGCGCGACGTTGTCGCGGCGATTAGCCGTCAAAGACGATCGGGACTTTGCTTGCGCAGAGCTCCGTTTTTGCGACTCATTAGGACACATTAATTACCAATCATTAGTTATTAATTGTGTCTTAATCATTATTATTGAGCCACTGACCAGTGGGCCCAATATCCTTAAATCAATCTCTGATTCACTCCGCACTGTTCCGACATCATTAATGTCTAATCATTGCTTAATTAAATGAGTCGGCATTTAATCGCTGTCGGAATTAACCTCTAGGTCGCTGACTGGTGGGCCCGAGGGATTAAAATCAAATTCCAGTAGTCTTTAGTGTCTAGTTAATGATCATCATTAGTGGCATTAATTCTGTCCTTAGCCGTCCCTCTCAGTCGCTGTCACGTGGGCCCAGTGCACTGTGCACGTGGGTTAAACCAGCGCATGTGTGCCTCAAGGTCGCTGACAGTGGTCCCCACGTGTCGGTCCATCTTTTTGAACTTCGATCTTTAGCCACCGTCGATCCCTTGATCAACGGCCTAGATCGTGAGGGCATTCGGACCCTCCGGATGCCTTGATCATTCTTGGCCGTCGATCTTGCGATCAATGGCTGAGATCGTGAGTGCAATCGGACAATCCGGTTGTTGATGCGCTCTGACCGTCCATCCGCCGACCTGCGGTGGGATTGGCCCAAGCAACCGCACGTCCCGTTGCATACACTCGTATGAGCCGTTGGATCTTGATCCAACGGTGGGTTTCTAGTGGCTTTCGCGCGTCGCTGCTTTTTGCGCGCGTGAGCCGTGGATGTTAGATCAAGGGTTGAGGTTGTCCACGTCATTTTCTTTTTATTGGGTTGTTACGTATTTGGTAAGCATTTGTTTATCAATCAAAATGATATAAAACTTTAGAAACTCATAACTAATTCATTTTGATCTTTTTTGGTTAATTCCAATCGTAATAAATCATGTTATCACTTTAGCTTATTATAAAAATGGATTTAAGCACGTTCGATGAATGAAAAATTGTATAACTAGGAATAACTTGGTTTCTGTCATTTTGAATATTCCAAAATGAATAAAACTTTAGAAAATGCATATCTTGCTCGTGTATGTCCAAAATGAATGATTTCAACTTTGATAAATTTGTTATTAACCCAATGTTAATATAAAAATGATGGTAGGTCCAAGATTGTAATGAAACCTTGATTAATGATTTAGTACCTATTTTCAAAGATTTAGAAAAATTACGGAAGACTTATAAAATGCACAAGTAATTCTCTGTAAATGCAAAATATTTATGATAAATTCTAGAGAACCCCTCTGTTGGTATACTTCACTGTAAAATTAGTTTTGAACATATTTATGCTCCTGGAAAGTGCATTATGCTAATTTTGCATCTTAGAAAAATCATAACTAAATCCTTTTAACTCCAAATGACCTGAAATTTTATATGGGTTACCTCTATACCAATAAGTAGCTACCATAAAAATTTCAGCTTAAAAATCTTTCTAGAAAATGTTTTTGCTACAGTGCTAATTATGGTAGAAAATGTGTTTTTAGGTAATTTCTTTTGCACCACAAATCCAAATTAGGTTTTTCCAGTTTCTATGTCTTGGCATATCCGTATTTCACCTTGTGTATAAGTTTCGTCGCATTTGGTCAATTTTTGCTTGATCTTTTGTTAAGTGTTGCTAGTCTTATTGGTTGTTCTTGGTTCTTTTTGCCTTTCGCTTAGGGTTCGACATTTGCGGTAACCCCGAGAACGATCCTCCGCAACAAATTGAGCAACAGCAAGAAGGCAAGCAGTTTGATCATGTTAATCCCAGTATTTTAAGTATTTATGTTGATTACAAATTCTATGTATGCATTGCTACTTTGTTTTAATAGTTGGCCTAGTAGATGCATTTCCTTAGCAAATGATTATTCTCTACTACCATGAGCCTAGGTTACTTGCTGTGATTTAGAGTTCGTGGATGAGCTCTTGTCACTTAGTAGTTGCGAATCAATTGCTTAGCCATGCTTAGTTTTGGTAGAAATGGCGGTTATCGACTTGTCGATAACCTTGATCACTTAAAACTTATTATGATTATGATTTCCACCTTGTGCCATGTCTATTTATGAAAACTAAAACTGAAAACAAAATGATTTAGACTTGGGCACAATGGTATGATGGTGTGATTTTGGGTGTGACTGGAATGGTGCCCGGGTCAACAAGGACCGAACATCTTGTTACACTAAACCAAGCATTTTAGCGTGCTAACCACATTAGAGGGTATGGGACCTCTCTTGACCTAGTACTTTGGCGTGTATTGGCCTCGGTCGCGGGAGGGATGGTGTTGGGAGCATTGTAGTGTCCGAAAGACTTCACCCGTGATGGGATTTGTCGTCTTTCGGCTTGCAATGTAAGCGTATGGTGTTTCTACCCATACGAGCGGCTCGTGGTTGATACACAATATTGGAAAAAGTCTCGTAGGACTTAGCCGTGCCAGCATACCTTCTAAGTGTGCTTTGTGGCTTAAAGGCGGTCAGTGTGTGGTACATTGGTACACCCTGCGCAGGTTAAAACTATTCGAATAGCCTCGTCCTAGGTTATGGACACGCTTGGCAAGGTCTTTCAAGAGTTAGACTACAACCTTTTAAATTAAAACTTGATGGGTGGTACGAATCGGGGATTCGTGCTATGTTGTGGTGGCTATTGGGATAGTCACTTCAGTGGTTACTTGTATGTATCTTTACTTCATTTATTTTGATAACAAAATAAATTTGCAAACTTGCTTTTAAAATGAATTACAGTATTGCAAATAAACTTGGCTTCATGCAAAATGAGACATACAACCTCCACCTAAATAAGCTTGCATGTAGTTTATGAATAGGTCTGCTATTCCACACGTCAGTCTTGCGGGTACAAAGACAATCTTTGTACTCAGTTGCTATGCTTAATTGTTTTGTTGCAGAGGAAGAAGGTGAGCCCGAGGGGCCTCACTTTTGTGAGCTGTGTTGTGGTAGCTTGCGGGGCGACTAGCTTGGCGGCCCGGTCGGTTGCCTTGTGGGTTATGTTGGCTAACCGGTCGACTTTTGTTCTAGCCATCTTATGGCGCTTTTGCTTCCGCTGTCATTCTTGTATACTGTTCTATTTGGCCGGTCGGCTCTCTTTTGTAATAACTTTACTGTATGTATGTCGTTGTTGAACTTAGTGATGTATGTGTATGGAATTGATGTGTAATTTTGTGATGATGTACATATGCTGCAATTCTGGGAAGCATATGTCCATCGAGGCTTAGAATGTTTAATTAGTAACGCTAGAACCAGTTGGAGGTTAAGTGTTACTAGTTAAATATTCCGGGTCCTCACAAAGTTGGTATCAGAGCCATACTGACCGTAGAAACCCCTAGCTTGGTCGCCTCTAGGATATTTTGAAAACTTACTTTCAAATAGTTTATGAAAACTTAAGTAAGTTCTCTAATTTTACTCCTTACCTATCTTAGCTTGCTCATCTCACCTTACTCTCACTTAAGTTTTGCAAAAGTTGTTCCTCTCTTCCTTTCAAAAATTAGCGTCTATCGATTAACTTGGTTTTGGGAGAACCATGAGAGCTTGGAGAAAGAAATTTGGACAGCTAGCTAGTGGTGAGTAATTAAGGTAGGAAATGAGAGGTAAATACAACTAAAACTCGTGGGAATAAAAGGGTAAGAAGTGATATGAGATTAGCTAATGCCTATATTCTATTAGGTGGGTATACCTTGAATTTTGGACTGTTTTGAGCTGGAAGTGAATGCTGGAATTTTGGGCCTTCTTAAACGATTGCTCGTTCTTCCATACGGGTTGGTCGTTTGGAAGTTGATTCGGTGACTTGTGGTCTCATGCTCTTTGTGGCTATTCTTTGGTCATTTTAACTAAGTTTGGATTTCTGTGCTCTTGGGTCTTGATCTGTATCTAACTTGTCTTAGTAAATCAGGATGGCTGGTGGGACACGTAGCGGCCGGAATCAGCCGGGTAGTCCCGATGAGGAGCTTCCCCCTCCTCCGACCATGGCGGAAGTCCTCATGCAAATCGAACGCAATCGTTCGGAGGACCGCAGGGTGTTGGAGGTTATCGCCAGGAACACCTCCACTCCCTCTGGTGCCTCGGATGCGGAGGTGGGCACCGACGCGTGGGGGCTTGCGGAGTTCCTCCGTCGCACCTCCTACCTTCTCCCGGTCCGAGGATCCCTTGGGCGCAGACGGCGGCTGCGTCGGTTGAGCGGAAGCTCAACGTTGCTCGATGCCGAGAACGAGGCGGGCACTTTTCGCATCCCATCACCGGAGGGTGCGGCACTCTCATGGTGGGAGAACTTCCTCGCCATGCGGCCGCGGACACGTGGTCTCGTGGGAGGAGTTCGATCGACTTTCCGTCGGGCCCATGTTCCCGCCGGCCGATGAAGTCAAGAAGAAGGAGTTCCTTGCGCTCAAACAGGCGCAAGTGCGTGATCGAGTACCTCCATGAGTTCAACCATTTGGCGAGTGCGCTCTGCGAGGTGGCCACCGATGAGGCCAAGCGGAGAAGTTCATGGAGGGTCTGTCGAGGAGCTTGAGACAAGCTCTCTATTGTGGACTTCTCGACTTCCGGACCTTGGTGGACAAGGCCATCATCGCCGAGCACAAGCGAGAGCGCTGCGAGTCCCGCAGCGCAAGTGGGAGGCTCAGCGGTCTGCACAGGCCGGCCTCGTTCGTCCCCGAGTTGGGCCTGCACCGGTGGCCCGTTCTTTGGCTTCACCACCGCCAAGGCCTTCAGCACCAGCTCCACGTCCTCCGCAGGTCGTGACTCAGTCACGTGCGCCTGCGACCCAGCAGCAGGGTGTTCCCCGCAACCCCGCGGCCGACGTCACCTGCTTCTACTGCCACAACAAGGGCCACTACGCGAGTAGTTGTCCTAAGAAGACTGGAGCGGCCCCTCGTCCTAATGGAGGACGCGGGCAAGGGAGTGGTCACCCACCTGACCAGAAGACCCCGGGCTTGGGGAGCGGCCGAGTCAACCACATCTCGGCTGAGGAGGCACAGGAGGCGCCCGACGTGGTGTTGGGTACGCTCCTTGTTAATTTGCGTCCTGCTACAGTTTTATTTGACTCTGGGGCTTCGCATTCTTTTATTTCGAGGTCTTTTGCTGTTGATTGTGGACTTCACTGTGTTCCTTTGGGGATTCCACACTGCGATTCGCTCTCGGGTTCGAAATGAGAGTGACCAAGTATGCCGGGTGTTCCTATCCACATCGAAGGAGTGGGATTCTTGGAGAATCTTATCCTACTCGACTCGCACGCTTGGATGTGATTCTTGGCATGGATTGGTTGTCCCAACACTTGGGGCAAATCGATTGTGCCGGAAGATTGTCTACCTCACCATCCTTGGTGAACAGGTTGGGTTTTCACCGCAGCTATGGAGCCCCATCTTTATGCCCTTGAAGCAAAGCCGGCATTGGAGATCCGTGGATGTTCCCACAGATGTGAGTTCGTGGATGTCTTTCCCAAGACTTGCACAGCATGCCTCTGCTCGAGATCTGGAGTTTGTAATCGAGTTCTTTGCCGCATCGCCTATTTCTAAGAGGCCGACGCATGCCTCCTAATGAGTTGGAGGAGCTGAAGAAGCAACCGGGTGAGCTGCAAGAGAAGGGTTTTATCCGTCCTAGCTCATCTCCTTGGGGTTGTCGATTATTTTTGTGAAGAAGAAGGACAAGACCTTGCGCATGTGTGTTGATTACCGTCAAGCTTAATGAAGTGACGGTGAAGAACAAGTATCCCTTGCCCCGTATTGATGATCTTTTCGATCAGTTGACCGGAGCACGAGTCTTCTCCAAGATTGACTTGAGATTGGGCTATCATCAAGTCAGGATCAGGGCCGAGGATATTCCTAAGACGGCCTTCGCTACTCGTTATGGTCTTTACGAATACACCGTCATGTCTTTTGGTTTGACTAATGCTCCTGCTTTATTCATGAATCTTATGAACTCGGTATTCATGGAGTATTTGGATAGGTTTGTGGTGGTATTCATCGATGATATCCTTATCTACTCCAAGAGTGAAGAAGAGCATGTTGAGCATCTTAAGCTTGCGTTGGGCAAATTCTTGAACACCACCGTTGTATGCCAAATTCAAGCAAGTGCGAGTTCGTTGAAGGAAGTGGCATTCTTGGGCCATGTTCTTTCAGCAGGAGGTGTGGTGTGGATCCTAGCAAGGTCGGTGATGTGCTATCTTGGGGTCACCAAGTCACCACCGATGTGCGAAGTTTTCTGGTTTGGTGGCTACTATCGCCGCTTTATCGAGAATTTCTCCAAGATTGCGAAGCCTATGACCGAACTACTCAAGAAAGACAAGAAGTTTGAGTGGTCCGCTGCTTGTGATGTGAGTTTTCAGAACTCAAGACACGGTTGACCTCAGCCCAGTGCTTGTTCTCCCGATATTCACAAGAGTTTTGATATCTATTGTGATGCTTCTCGTCGTGGTCTTGGTTGTGTCCTTATGCGGGAGGGCAAGGTTGTGGCCTATGCATCGCGGCGATTAAGGCCTCATGAACTCAACTATCCTACTCATGACTTGGAGTTAGCTGCTGTGGTCCATGCGCTCAAGATTTGGCGGCATTATCTGATTGGTAACCGTTGTGAGGTGTATTCTGACCACAAGAGCTTGAAGTACTTGTTCACCCAGCCAGATCTGAACCTCAGGCAAAGAAGATGGTTGGAATTGATCAAGGACTATGACATGGGTATTCAGTACCATCCGGGCAAGGCCAATGTCGTTGCTGATGCGCTCAGTCGGAAGGTGTATTGTAACATGTTGATGCTCCAAGAGCAGCAGCCTACCCTCATTTCGGAATTCCAGCGCCTCAACTTGGGTTTGATCGAGCGCGGTTCTCTTCTTTGCATTGGTTGTGCAACCAACCTTGGTGGACCAAATCAAGGCGCACACGCAGATGATGTTGGTGTGAGCCAAATCAAGCGAACATCAAGGATGGGATAGCCAAGTGCTTTTCGAGGACGAGCATGGCGTTGTGTGGTTTGGCGCGTCTTGTGGTTCCTAAGGTCATGGACTTGCGGGATTTGATTCTCCGCGAAGCCCATGATTCTCCTTTGTCTATTCATCCGGGGCTACCAAGATGTATCGAGATCTTCGCCGAGATTCTCGTGGACCCGAATGAAGCGCGAGATTGCCGTGTTCGTTGCGAGTGACGGCGTGTCTTTGTCGTGTGAAGGCCGAACATCGGCGTCAGCAGTCTTCTTCACCTTTGTCGATGCGAGAATGGAAGTGGATTCGTTGGCATGGACTTCATCACCGGATTGCCCCGCCGTCCAAAGGGAATGATGCTATTTGGGTCGTGATCGACGGGTTGACTAAAGTGGCACATTTCCTTCTGTCAAGACTCGGCCGTGTGGGCCTTTGGCGAACTTTATGTCTCGAGGATTATGAGTCTTCACGGTGTGCGAAGACGATTATTTCGATCGTGGTGCACTTTTCACCTCGCGGTTTTGGCATAGTCGCAGAGGCTATGGGGACCCGCCTTCACTTCATCTGACCTTTCATCCTCGGGATCGATGGTCGACGGAGCGAGTCAACCAAGTGTTGGAAGATATGCTCCGTGCTTGTGTTCTTTCCTATGGGAAGAAGTGGAGAAGTGCCTACCATTCGCCGAGTTCTCCTACAACAACGACTTTCAGCCGATCTTGGCATGGCACCATTTGAGGCTTTGTATGGGAGGAGATGCAACCCCATTGAACTGGTCGAGGCGGTGGCGCGCTTTTCGGCCCGATTCGATCAATGAGGCCGAAAGTCGTTCGATTGATCCGCGAGCATCTGCGCACGCCCCATCCTGCACAAAAGAGCTATCGCGGTCGTCATCGCCGTGAGTTGAGCTTTGAGCCCAATGACTTTGTGTATCTCAAAGTCTCACCCTTGAAGGGCCATCGCGTTTTGGCATCAAGGGCAAGTTGGCTCCTCGATATGTTGGGCCTTATCGCATCATCGAGAGAGTTGGGGCGATTGCATCTGATTGGAGCTACCACTGTACTTGAGGTGTGCATGATGTGTTCCATGTTTCACACCTAAAGAAGTGCCTCCGCGTCCGTGAGGAAGCTCCATTGGAGGCTCTCGATGTGCGAGAGAATTTGACCTACCGCGAGCATCCTGTTCGTATTCTTGAGGAATCTGAACGAAGAACGAGGAACCGTGTCATCAAGTTCCTTAAGGTTCAGTGGTCAAACCATTCTGAAGATGAGGCAACTTGGGAGCGAGAAGATCGCCTTCGTGCAGATTTTCCTTCCTTCTTCTCCGAGTAAACGGAATCTCGGGTCGAGATTCTTGTAAGGGGGGGAGAGTTGTAACATCCCAATTTTGGGCTTGTGTTTCAAATGTAAGAAAATCAGTAGAAATTAAAACTTTTTCTTACATCATGTATTTCCTGTTGTGCCAAACAATTCTTGTACAAGGGATTATGGAAGTACATTGTCACAAGTCCTTTTGATCCAAATCTTGGCTTTCCAAAAACAATCTTGTCAAATCTTATGATCATCCTCTGGAAATATTTTTCCTAAGTCTCTGTGATGGCATGTGACCCCTCTGAAAAATTTCACAATTTTTAGAAATTGTTTGAATATTTTTAGAGCGATCAAACTGTTTGACTCTTAGTCAAACATTAAAACAGAGCCTTGCAGAATTTTTGGAGATTTATTCACAGTATAAAAACCTCTGAAAATTTTACACAAGGTTGATATTTGAGTTAGCAAGCTCCTGTAAAAATTTCATAATTTTTGGAGTTAATTTGCTACCTCAAATAAATCCTTCAAGGTCTCTGTTCTAATTTTAAAGTCAAACGTGGTTTTTATCTGTTACTCGGGTTCGAGTCAGACTCGGGCTCGAGCCATTTGATTCGGTCCAGTCAACTAAACGCACCGAGCCACTCTTTAAAACGCGCAATCGATCTCGACCGTTGGATCGAAATCGCGCGGCCCGCGCGCGTGTAAGACTTCGGACCTTCCGGTTGCAAGATTGATTGTCGACCGTTAGATTCCCATCCAACCATTGAGATCTCCCGAACCCTTCGGACCATCCGGTTGCATTTTTGAATCTGAGCCGTTGGATTAAGATCCAACGCTCGCGTACCCCTTCGTTGTAAATAAGAGTTTGCGGCGTGGAGCAATCTGAGCCGCTTCGTTTCTAATCATAGGGCTCGCAACCTCCCCGTTGTGTTTTAAAGCCCGTAGGCGTGGCACTATCTCAGCCGTTCGTGTCTCATCCAACGGCTGTGAATCGCCCGAGCCTTTGCGCTGGTCATCTTCAACCTCCCGCCGTGCGAAAACAGTGCAAGGCATGGGGGTGTCGTTTCATGCTTCCTACGGCCGCCCTAGTCAACAGTGGAGGTCGTGGGAGACATGATCGGCCATGCCATGCCCTATTTCACCAGCTATCATCTTTTTCCTTGTCGGCCGTGCGTGGTGCTTTGTGTTTTGCCACCCGAGAGAGGAGTGGTGCAAACCCTAACCCTTTCATGGCCTTATAAGCACCCAAATGCCTTCCTGGAGTTTCTTTAGACCACCATCAAGCTTCATTTTCAATATTGGAGCTTAACACCTCAAAAATGGCAAATCGCCATTGTTGACCCGTGGAGCTCCATCAGTGTTCTTGGTGTTCCAGTGGTCCTCCTTCATGTTTCTTCGCCCTAACCTTATCCCTTTATTATCTTGGACATTTCCCCTCACTTAATTTTGGATTTGATTCTCAGGAATTGTCCAATTTGGGGTTTGTTCAAATTCGGCCGAAAAGTGAGTATCGTCTTCCTCAGCTCCGGTGAGTGCACCACTTCCTCATCTCTTGCTCTTATAGCTTCTGTGGATCATAATGAAGCTATATTGATGCTTGGTATCACTCATGTGGCTCAGGGTGTCATTTTCGGGTTTTCTTCTCCGAGTCCGGCGAGCTTCCACCGTGGTCAAACTTCTCCGGCCATCTTTGAAGCTTCTCGTCCTTAAGGTAGCTTCTTATTAGTCCTTAGAAGCTATGGCACCGCACCCTAGGCTTGCAGTGGAGCTCATCGCGATTTTCATGTTTAGCAGTAAGCTCCCATTTTCGTTTTTCCGGCTAGCCGGCGTTCTAGTCCCTCGCCGCCGGCGAGAATGCTACCATTAGGTTCGTGCTGCTATTGCGAATCCATTTTGGGTCTTGTTCACCGCCGCCGCGGCCAGTGTCGCCGGCGATTAGCCGTCAAAGACGATCGGGACTTTGCCGGCGCAGAGCTCCCGTTTTCGTCAGCTCATTAGGACACATTAATTACCAATCATTAGTTATTAATTGTGTCTTAATCATTATTATTGAGCCACTGACCAGTGGGCCCAATATCCTTAAATCAATCTCTGATTCACTCCGCCTCGTTCGACATCATTAATGTCTAATCATTGCTTAATTAAATGAGTCGGCATTTAATCGCCGGAATTAACCTCTAGGTCGCCGATCGTGGGCCCGAGGATTAAAATCAAATTCCAGTAGTCTTTAGTGTCTAGTTAATGATCATCATTAGTGGCATTAATTCTGTCCTTAGCCGTCCCTCTCAGTCGCTGTCACGTGGGCCCAGTGCACTGTGCACGTGGGTTAAACCAGCGCATGTGTGCCTCAAGGTCGCTGACAGTGGTCCCCACGTGTCGATCCATCTTTTGAACTTCGATCTTTAGCCACCGTCGATCCCTTGATCAACGGCCTAGATCGTGAGGGCATTCGGACCCTCCGGATGCCTTGATCATTCTTGGCCATCGATCTTGCGATCTGTAACACCCTGGCTATTCGGAAGCCAAGATGTCACCTAAAACATCTAACATACATCCATAATGCGAAGAATTTGAACTAAGTATTTCAACTAAAGACGACATTAAATTAAGCAGACATGGTGAAGGTATCATTCCTTCACCTTCTAAGTTATTTAATCACCGATCATCAATAAAGAAGGTTCACACGCAGTAATAAATCAACATCCATGTGGAGAAGGTATCCTTCCTTCACCAATTATAATTTAATTATTACAGTTCATCATTAACGAATGTAAGATAGAACTAAATTTAATCTTGAACATGAATAGGATGATGTGAACGAGTAGTGCGTGTCTACTCCCTCCCAAGTGAGCCAACATCGGGGTTACCTAAAATAAACAAACAACGCAAGAGTGAGTCCATGACTCAGCAAGTACAATGAAAGAAAAAGAACACATATACAAACAGACATCACCATTTAAGAATGCGAACCTTGCATCGAGTGAACACTTATGAAAACATGAAATGAATGAATGTAATCAAGGATGGACTGCACACATGCATATACCAGTATAGTGAGTGACACACCGTCGGTGTTCACTTAAGCCCGCACCTTAACAAAAGTGCGGGGATCCAAGTCCTATATGAAGAACGTTTCATATAGGTGTCCAAAGCTGCCCATACTTTGGAATTGATGGGTCTTACGTGCCCATACCGGAATTGATGGGTCTTTCAATCCACTCCCGTGGGCGGGACATGACAATGTCCAAATTTGCCCACATTGGAATGGTGGGACTTACAATCCACTCCGTGGACATAACATGAATAAAAGGATGCATGGTATGAACATGAACAGTGATAATACCATCTCTCAAGATATACTCCACATAATGAAAGAACATAACCAATTCCGCATCTCGGGTAACACAATATGTCACACTATATTCATGAAAACATTCACAATCACAAAGACTCAAAAGCAACAAAGTACTTGCCTTCGCGTTGCGGCGTTAGCGCAACGATGGCGCTCCCAAACCCGTAGCCTCGTGGCCTAAACAATTAAATAACCGAAATAAGAACAACATAGAATCCAACCCGAATTAATAGTCTACAATACCCCCCTTGAACTCCCAAGGAATCGCCATAAAACCTAATCTGAAAAACAGGCTGCAACCCAAAAACGTGTCGGGACAGCAGCACGAAAATGACAGTAGTTAATGACGTGGGACTCGAAATGAGATGAGTCCAGATCCTACCTCATCTTAACGAACATATCTATAACATTCAAGTTGATGAGATTTCCCAATTCGGCCAATAAACTTCTCTAATAAAGAAAACAAAACAGCAGCACAGCTTTTGTCTGAACAAACAGGACAGCAATACTAAAACAACCATAACTTTTAATCTACAACTCCGAATTGAGCGTTCTTTAACAATTTGAAAAGGTTATGAAATTACCTACAATAAACTAGTTGACACGACATTCAAATTTTTCCTTTAACAAAAAGTGGCACACGGGTCAAAACTAAAGATAGAAACTGACATACAATCTGGACAGACTGATCTACAATCTGGACAGTCACAAAGAAAAGTGCATAACTTTTGATCTATAAATCCAAATGAGGTGTTCTTTATCAATCCTGAAAGCTAGTGATATCACCTTCAAAATTTGTTATGGGCAAGACCTCTGAATCACCCTCTAACTAGGCCATATATCAACCTAAACAGAGACTGCTAATTCTCGTCAGGATTCTGGACAGCAGATATTAAATCTATCATAACTTTTGACTCGAAAGTCGGAATTAGGTGATCTTGGCGGCCACCGAAAGATAAGAACAAGACCTACATATCTCTAGGAGATGGGAAACTCAGATTCGGCCTCTAACATCACGAAAAAGTCCACGCAACAATCTGGACAGAATCAATTTCTACCCGCAGCAAATCGATATAATCAAAATTGAACCAAAACACATCTACCACTAATCAAACGATGAGGATCGGCACTCGTTACCCTTGTAGCAACCAGGACGTAGGTGGGAGAACCTTGAGAAGATGATCTTCCTCCTCCTTTCTCCTTCTCCCTTCTTCTCCTTCCACCATGGCGGCGGCACCTGAGCTTCTTCCTCATCTTGGTAGAGCAGCACGGAGGGGGCTGCTACTGATGCAGCGTGCTACTGATGCGCGTGCATGCAGTAGCAGAGGGTAGGGTTTGGGGAAGGAGACCCCTTCTTGACTCCACTACAAGGCCGCCCACTTGGCTAGGACACCTTGGGCTAAAAGCCAAGGTCCAATCCTCTCTCAAATCCTGAATTTTCTTTCAATTTTCCTCTAAACTTTAATGCATTCAAATTTGAATAAATTTCTCTTCCGAATAATATGTTCTCTCTATTTGATATTCGAGGTATTACATTCTACCCCCTTAATGAATTCGACCTCGAATTCTAACCGTCGAAATAAACGAAAGAATAATTGCCACCAAAAGAAACATCTATTAACATATGCCCGAGCAAACATGTGCGATAAAACTCGCGCATGCGAGACTCCAGTCCCAAATGACCTATCTCTCGGTCGACAAGACCACAAGACATTGACGTAAACTACATCGACCTAACACTCAATCCGACATTGCCAAGTACACTCATCGAAGAGATTCAAAGGTAAGATCCTACTCGATGGTCAATGACGTTAACGAATATTCAAACTCTAGTTCTCACGGTACTCACTCGGCACCAAACATGCTAAATGTAGTACACCACATATGGACCGAGACGGTCCTTGCGATACGCCAACTTCCGAATTCCGTAGCTAACGAAAACAACCCAAAGTACCTTGGCTAACCTTCCAATTGATACTGAACCACACAACATGCACATAGAACACGAACTCTTGTTCCACCTCTCAATTGAACTCTTCACTAAAATAAGGATCACCTCCTTTAACCAGAAACACACAATAGAGCTCTCTTTAAGCAAACTCTTTTACCGACAAAACCCATCTGAAAAAGAAAGATTCACATCGCATCTATGCGTTACCAGCTCAGTACTAAAGAGTCAAACACAGAAATCGGAATTTCATCACGAAAAACCTTTCCACGTTCCAAGTGGCAGTTTGCGAATAAACGTCACGAAATCCAAAGGAGAAATCACTTGAATGCCCAAAAAAATCATTTATTCCGTCTGAACTGGAAAGAATCACACATATCAACATAAATGTCGAGCTCAACTTGCGAAAGACATCTGTCAAAACACATAGCTCAAACAAGAATAAAGAAAACGTGTCTCTACTTTAGGAAGCATCAATTTCTCAGTTTCTCTTTCAGGAATAAAACTTCTCTCAAACTTTGGAATTCCAATTCATCGCATAACACCCTAACTCATCTCTCTTAACTTGGCATTCTCAACGCTATGCTCAAGTCGAAATACATCATCCACACCTCGGTATAGAGGCTCTATCGACTACACTGAAACTTTCTCTCAACAACTCCTCTACCGATAGAATTAATTTGACAGATGACTTCAATGCATCTCAAAATAGATATCACATGCAATCACATCACCTCAATGTTTTAAGAATAAACAACTCGAAATTCCCAGACACACATTCATATACTTCCTCAAAAGGGTTCTATCAATGACCATCCCATTGTTCGGAATCCACCCTTATTCTACTTTCTCTACACATAATCATTGGGGACTCAAGGTCCTAGCAAAAAGAATGTGAAGCCCAAAATTAAACTCCAAGACTCCTACCATGAACTTCTCATATAGAAGATAGGGGAAGCCTCAAATTAAATCCCTAAAATTCTCACAATCCAAACATACTCGCGCATTGACATCAACACAAAAACATTTCTTGATCCAATTATCTTTATCAAGATTCTAATTCTTAGAGAGTTACTTACTACGTCCAAGTCATTCATGGCAATAATCCAACAATCTCGGCTATCTCTTTAATCTCTTTAACGATCGATCACTTTGCTAATATTACTCCCATTACAACACCATCATATTTCATCTACACAACCACGCAAGGTACTCAACCGCGACACTCTAATACATTGATCAAGATTTTCATACTTTGGATAATTCTATGTTCCATTGAAATGAACAAAAGAACTTGGACTACGTCTCGCTATAGATTCTACTAGTTGTAACCATGCAATCAGTTTAACCTCCAAAGGCAACCTTCTAATGAGATAAACTCCTCTTAAATAACTATATTACGAAATTATTTCATCCTCCAATGCTCATCGAATAATTTCCAACCCAAAGTTTCACAACTACAATCATTAAACACCTCAAAAGACTCGGTGAAACGAATAGATTGAATCTTTCTCAAAAGGAAGAGCGAATGAAATCAATTTTCTTCAACTAGGAAAACATGTGCCACCATGATGAACAAAGGATCAAGAAAAAATAGTCACTTAGGCAAAGTACTGGAAAACATAAGGAAAATCAATAGTCGAGGCTCAAGCCCTATTGAAAGCAAATACCAAACCACAAATGAGAAGAAGGTAATGCCCTTTGAAAATTTGATAAACTCTTATGGAACAAATGCATAAGGTTTAAGCACACCCAAATAAACGCAAGTGGCGAAACGCGACTTAAATCTCAAATACTTTTACTTCACTCCTTCCTTTAACCAGAAAGTTATTTTCTGTGATTACTACATCACTTTGCCGGCTTAAACAAGATAAGCTCTTAAGACCAAATCATAAGAACCACTTAAGAACCAATAAAATCTTTCAACCCGTCTCTTTGCTCAAATGTATAAAGTTACCACATAACTCATGAGGTCCAAAGATAACAAACGCAAAACTCAAACACTTTCACTAAAACAAGATCATGCAAATGATTTTTTCGTTGAACATTATCATCACAACCACAATCGACAATCACACTAATCAACGAAATAATATGCTATTGGCGAGAATCATCAAATCTCTTTAACACTCCATGAACTTTTGAAAAGAATCACAATGAACTACTTCATCATGTCTCTAAAATCTAAATAAGGTTACATATACTTGATCTAGGGAAAACCTAGTGCAAAACCTTATAATTGAAACAAACTCTTTCAACAAGATGATAATAGAACATGACAATCTCACCAATGTACACCAAATGAAATCTCGATTAGCTTTCATCCATTTAACTCTTAGTGACACTCGATGCCAAGATAGTACACACTAAATGCTCTCTAGCCACACATGGCACAAACATGATCCTACCTCTGTTTGCAACCTCAACAACGATTAAGAGGATATAATCGACATTCTAACTTATGATCAGCAATTAGAATAAAATGTCCTTAACTTCAATAATATAGGACACATAAGTCAAGGTTTCACAAGGCGATACATCATCGTTCATCTAGTCATTTAAACATGTTTCAATAATTTTTAGTATGACAAGAATCAAGTAAAGCTATCATTTAAATAAGATCATCAAGATCCAAATAGAAGACAAATTCAAGATTAATATTTATCAAGACAACATTCGAACACATCCTTAACTTAACCATCACTTGCGGTTAGAATAACTGAAAGAGGACCTAGATTTCAACTTATCTAACAAATTTATCAGATTATCCGATCGTAAAGATCAACCCGATACATCCACATTTTTTCCACAATTCTTAACAACAATAGCTTCTTGAACAAATATGAACAACCTCTTATCTAAAACTCATCATGTACCAAATACAACGACATTTCACTTTAAGCAATTCACTTCCACGGATACTAGTTAAGAATAGACTGTTTGCACAAAGCTAATAACCCAAATCTGATAACTCATACCATAATAATTAATTCATTTAATTAACACCTCCTACTTAAGCATGTCAAGACATCACTTAAAGATTTTAACCTAATCTTTCGAGAAAAGAGGCATTACATTCCAACACCGGAACTAATCCAAAAGAAATACATAAAGTCAAAGCTTTCACATGTTAAAGAATTTGCAATGAAAACTTTCGGTGCAGAATACTCAATGAATAAATGATTCACATTCTCCAATAAGAAGGGCGAACTCCCAAGAAAAGATAAGTTTTTTTGCCGATATCCAACGATCCCAAGAACAACTTTAGACCAGCGATCGGAGAACAAGTAGTCGACTTATGGAACCAAGAAAGTCCAATGAGAACTCATCGGAAGAAATGTAAAACACTAACTCAAGAAAACTTCATCAAACGCAACTATTACCGTAATCGCCACATACGTAACCAAGGAAGAGAATAATATTTTCTAAAGAATCTCACCTCAACACTCCACTATGGTATTCGGGTAGATACTACTCTATTCTCGCTACCACAAATATCGGTGCAATCGACAAAGTCGGGGCCACAACCACGGCCTCCACTTCTTAACCTCCATCATCGACACGTTTAAACAATATAATCAATTATGATTATACATGATCATATCATGACAATCATAGAATAGATTCATAGATATGGAATATCATAACATATCATAGATTAACAACAAGAAAGATAATACAAAAGCAATTCAACAATTGCTCAACGAATGAAACATAACAATAGAAATACGGAAACAATGGATTTCCCAACCCCACCTACTGTGCACAGTGTGTCAATTTAATATTACATTACCACGGACCTAAAGCCCGCTCGATACCAACTGTAACACCACGCTATTCGAAGCCAAGATGTCACCTAAAACATCTAACATACATCCATAATGCGAAAGAATTTGAACTAAGTATTTCAACTAAAGACACATTAAATTAAACAGGACATGGTGAAGGTATCATTCCTTCACCTTCTAAGTTATTTAATACGATCATCAATAAAGAAGGTTCACACGCAGAATAAATCAACATCCATGTGGAGAAGGTATCCTTCCTTCACCAATTATAATTTAATTATTACAGTTCATCATTAACGAATGTAAGATAGAACTAAATTTAATCTTGAACATGAATAGGATGATGTGAGCGAGTAGTGCGTGTCTACTCCCTCCCAAGTGAGCCAACATCGGGGTTACCTAAAATAAACAAACAACGCAAGAGTGAGTCCATGACTCAGCAAGTACAAATGAAAGAAAAATAACACATATACAAACAGGACATCACCATTTAAGAATGCGAACCTTGCATCGAGTGAACACTTATGAAAACATGAAATGAATGAATGTAATCAAGGATGGACTGCACACATGCATATACTGGTATAGTGAGTGACACACCGTCGGTGTTCATTTAAGCCCGCACCTTAACAAAAGTGCGGGATCCAAGTCCTATATGAAGAACGTTTCATATAGGTGTCCAAAGCTGCCCATACTGGAATTGATGGGTCTTACGTGCCCATACCGGAATTGATGGGTCTTTCAATCCACTCCGTGGGCGGGACATGACAATGTCCAAATTTGCCCACATTGGAATGGTGGGACTTACAATCCACTCCGTGGACATAACATGAATAAAAGGATGCATGGTATGAACATGAACAGTGATAATACCATCTCTCAAGATATACTCCACATAATGAAAGAACATAACCAATTCCGCATCTCGGGTAACACAATATGTCACACTATATTCATGAAAACATTCACAATCACACGGACTCAAAAGCAACAAAGTACTTGCCTTCGCGTTGCGGCGCGTTAGCGAGCAACGATGGCGCTCCCAAACCCGTAGCCTCGTGGCCTAAACAATTAAATAACCGAAATAAGAACAACATAGAATCCAACCCGAATTAATAGTCTACAATACCCCTTGAACTCCCAAGGAATCGCCATAAAACCTAATCTGAAAAACAGGCTGCAACCCAAAACGTGTCGGGACAGCAGCACGAAAATGACAGTAGTTAATGACGTGGGACTCGAAATGAGATGAGTCCAGATCCTACCTCATCTTAACGAACATATCTATAACATTCAAGTTGATGAGATTTCCCAATTCGGCCAATAAACTTCTCTAATAAAGAAAACAAAACAGCAGCACAGCTTCTGTCTGAACAAACAGGACAGCAATACTAAAACAACCATAACTTTTAATCTACAACTCCGAATTGAGCGTTCTTTAACAATTTGAAAAGGTTATGAAATTACCTACAATAAACTAGTTGACACGACATTCAAATTTTCCTTTAACAAAAAGTGGCACACGGGTCAAAACTAAAGATAGAAACTGACATACAATCTGGACAGACTGATCTACAATCTGGACAGTCACAAAGAAAAGTGCATAACTTTTGATCTATAAATCCAAATGAGGTGTTCTTTATCAATCCTGAAAGCTAGTGATATCACCTTCAAAATTTGTTATGGGCAAGACCTCTGAATCACCCTCTAACTAGGCCATATATCAACCTAAACAGAGACTGCTAATTCTCGTCAGGATTCTGGACAGCAGATATTAAATCTATCATAACTTTTGACTCGAAAGTCGGAATTAGGTGATCTTGGCGGCCACCGAAAGATAAGAACAAGACCTACATATCTCTAGGAGATGGGAAACTCAGATTCGGCCTCTAACATCACGAAAAAGTCCACGCAACAATCTGGACAGAATCGAATTTCTACCGCAGCAAATCGATATAATCAAAATTGAACCAAAACACATCTACCACTAATCAAACGATGAGGATCGGCACTCGTTACCCTTGTAGCAACCAGGACGTAGGTGGGAGAACCTTGGAGAAGATGATCTTCCTCCTCCTTTCTCCTTCTCCCTTCTTCTCCTTCCACCATGGCGGCGGCACCTGAGCTTCTTCCTCATCTTGGTAGAGCAGCACGGAGGGGGGGCTGCTACAGTACCGCGTGCTACAGTGCGGCGCGGTACTGTAGCAGAGGGTAGGGTTTTGGGGAAGGAGACCCCCCTTCTTGACTCCACTACAAGGCCGGCCCACTTGGCTAGGACACCTTGGGCTAAAAGCCGAAGGTCCAATCCTCTCTCAAATCCTGAATTTTCTTTCAATTTTCCTCTAAACTTTAATGCATTCAAATTTGAATAAATTTCTCTTCCGAATAATATGTTCTCTCTATTTGATATTCGAGGTATTACACGATCAATGGCTGAGATCGTGAGTGCAATCGGACAATCCGGTTGTTGATGCGCTCTGGACCGTCCATCTGCCGATCTGCGGCTGGGATTGGCCCAAGCAACCGCACCGTCCGGTTGCATACACTCGTATGAGCCGTTGGATCTTGATCCAACGGTGGGTTTCTAGTGGCTTTCGCGCGCGTGCGCTGTTTTCGGCGCGCGTGAGCCGTAGGATGTTAGATCAAGGGTTGAGGGTTGTCCACGTCATTTTCTTTTTATTGGGTTGTTCTGTATTTCGGTAAGCATTTGTTTATCAACTGAAAATGATATAAAAACTTTAGAAACTCATAACTAATTCATTTTGACTGCTTTTTGGTTAATTCCAACTGTAATAAATCATGTTATCACTTTAGCTTATTATAAAAATGGATTTAAGCACGTTCCAGTAACAGAAAATTGTATAACTAGGAATAACTTGGTTTCTGTCATTTTGAATATTCCAGAAAATGAATAAAACTTTAGAAAATGCATATCTTGCTCTGTGTATGTCCAAAATGAATGATTCCAACTTTGATAAATTTGTTATTAACCCAATGTTAATATAAAAATGATGGTAGGTCCAAGATTGTAACAGAAACCTTGATTAATGATTTAGTACCTATTTTCAGCATTTAGAAAAATTCTGGAAGACTTATAAAATGCACAAGTAATTCTCTGTAAATGCAAAATATTTATGATAAATTCTAGAGAACCCCTCTGTTGGTATACTTCACCGTAAAATTAGTTTTGAACATATTTATGCTCCTGGAAAGTGCATTATGCTAATTTTGCATCTTAGAAAAATCATAACTAAATCCTTTTAACTCCAAATGACCTGAAATTTTATATGGGTTACCTCTATACCAATAAGTAGCTACCATAAAAATTTCAGCTTAAAAATCTTTCTAGAAAATGTTTTTGCTACAGTGCTAATTATGGCCGAAAATGTGTTTTTAGGTAATTTCTTTTGCACCACAAATCCAAATTAGGTTTTTCCAGTTTCTATGTCTTGGCATATCCGTATTTCACCTTGTGTATAAGTTTCGTCGCATTTGGTCAATTTTTGCTTGATCTTTTGTTAAGTGTTGCTAGTCTTATTGGTTGTTCTTGGTTCTTTTTGCCTTTCGCTTAGGGTTCGACATTTGCGGTAACCCCGAGAACGATCCTCCGCAACAAATTGAGCAACAGCAAGAAGGCAAGCGGTTTGATCATGTTAATCCCATATTTTAAGTATTTATGTTGATTACAAATTCTATGTATGCATTGCTACTTTGTTTTAATAGTTGGCCTAGTAGATGCATTTCCTTAGCAAATGATTATTCTCTACTACCATGAGCCTAGGTTACTTGCTGTGATTTAGAGTTCGTGGATGAGCTCTTGTCACTTAGTAGTTGCGAATCAATTGCTTAGCCATGCTTAGTTTTGGTAGAAATGGGCGGTTATCGACTTGTCGATAACCTTGATCACTTAAAACTTATTATGATTATGATTTCCACCTTGTGCCATGTCTATTTATGAAAACTAAAAACTGAAAACAAAATGATTTAGACTTGGGCACAATGGTATGATGGTGTGATTTTGGGTGTGACTGGAATGGTGCCCGGGTCAACAAGGACCGAACATCTTGTTACACTAAACCAAGCATTTTAGCGTGCTAACCACATTAGAGGGTATGGGACCTCTCTTGACCTAGTACTTTGGCGTGTATTGGCCTCGGGTCGCAGGAGGGATGGTGTTGGGAGCATTGTAGTGTCCGAAAGACTTCACCCGTGATGGGATTTGTCGTCTTTCGGCTTGCAATGTAAGCGTATGGTGTTTCTACCCATACGAGCGGCTCGTGGTTGATACACAATATTGGAAAAAGTCTCGTAGGACTTAGCCGTGCCGGCATACCTTCGGAAGTGTGCTTTGTGGCTTAAAGGCGGTCTGAAGTGTGGGTACATTGGTACACCCCTGCAGGGTTAAAACTATTCGAATAGCCTCGTCCTAGGTTATGGACACGCTTGGCAAGGTCTTTCAAGAGTTAGACTACAACCTTTTAAATTAAAACTTGATGGGTGGTACGAATCGGGGATTCGTGCTATGTTGTGGTGGCTATTGGGATAGTCACTTCCAGGTGGTTACTTGTATGTATCTTTACTTACTGTTATTTTGATAACAAAATAAATTTGCAAACTTGCTTTTAAAATGAATTACAGTATTGCAAATAAACTTGGCTTCATGCAAAATGAGACATACAACCTCCACCTAAATAAGCTTGCATGTAGTTTATGAATAGGTGCTGCTATTCCACACGTCGATCTTGCGGGTACAAAGACAATCTTTGTACTCGGTTGCTATGCTTAATTGTTTTGTTGCAGAGGAAGAAGGTGAGCCCGAGGGCCTCACTTTTGTGAGTCTGTGTTGTGGTAGCTTGCAGGCGACTAGCTTGCGGCCGGTCGGTTGCCTTGTGGGTTATGTTGGCTAACCGGTCGACTTTTGTTCTAGCCATCTTATGGCGCTTTTGCTTCATTGTCATTCTTGTATCTTTGTTCTATTTGGCGGTCGGCTCTCTTTTGTAATAACTTTACTGTATGTATGTCGTTGTTGAACTTAGTGATGTATGTGTATGGAATTGATGTGTAATTTTGTGATGATGTACATATGCTGCAATTCTGGGAAGCATATGTCCATCGAGGCTTAGAATGTTTAATTAGTAACGCTAGAACCAGTTGGAGGTTAAGTGTTACTAGTTAAATATTCCGGGTCCTCACACAATCAAACCGTCTGTGAATATGCATATCCCAGACCGTTCTATTTAATAACCGTCTGTGATATACACATATCTCAGACGGTTCGTAAATAGAACCGTCTGGGATATCCTTTTTATCACAGACGGTTCTATTTACGAACCGTCTGAGATATGTGTATATCACAGACGGTTAAATAATTAGAACCGTCTGGGATATGTGCATATCACAGACGGTTTGTAAATAGAACCGTCTGTGATAATTAGATAGCACAGACGGTTCTTTAATAGAGCCGTCTGTGATAATTAGATAGCACAGACGGTTATATAATTAGAACCGTCTGTGTTGTGACTTATCACAGACGGATTTTTAACCGTCTGTGATAACCGCCTGTTTATCACAGACGTACAAAAACACAGACGGTTCGGAACCGTCTGTGATGACTGTTCCGAACCGTCTGTGATGAGGCTGTGTGTAGTAGTGCTCGGTCCTTAAGTGTCTAGACAAGTCATTCCACATACCCAATGCTCATGCACAAAGACACCATCACTAACCAGCACTTGTCCAGACCAAATCTCATTTTAAAATGACAAAAATTTAACTCATAAAACAGCTACAAAGGTCTGAAGTATAAATCATAAAAATGAGAGTTGTGTTTATCCAAAAACCGCCGGGTTATTCCCGACGATCGAACTACCGTATCTAGACTTGCATGGCTAAGCAATTCTATAACCCATAATTCACACATCCTATCTTAAGCATATAGGAGTTGGCATAATTCAAGATTAACCTCAAGCATAGGACATAACTAAACTACACATCACAAAAATATTGACATAATCAAAATAGCATGCAAGCAATTATCATTGCACTATCTTAACCGAAACTGGGATCAAATATGATACAAAAGAAAGTTCAAATGATGCTTGCCTTGCTGGTACAATAGCTGCTCACTCTCAGTAGCGTAAGTGTCGATATCAATAAGCTCGGAATCTATAATAAAACAACATCAAATAAATACCGAGAAAACATCTCAAAAACCAAAATGCTCAAAAATGCATGATTTTTCTACAGTAGCTAAGTCATGCTTTTAGATGATTTTTGGTGAAAGAATTATTTCATTTGGATTTAGTATGCGAAAGTTATGGTGGTTTCAATTTCAGATTGCAATATGCCCTCATTAAGTAATTTAATTATGAGGTGAAAATTTGTAGAGCAGTGGTGAGTACAAGGATCATATGGATAAAAAGGCAATATTATTACAAGTTCAAAACAGTTGAGTTTGCTCCAATTGGAATTTTCATGATTTAGTTATTGATTTCTAAAGTTATCAGCATTTTCAGTACAAAAATAATACCTTTAAAGATCAAACTATAGTTTCTGTGCTAGAGGTAAGTTTGAAATCATTTTCATAATTAAGTTCATTTGAAATATAAATTACGAAAATTGATTTCACTGTTTTTGGAGTTTCCATGAATTACTTATGAATTTTTGAAGTTATCAGCCCTTTTTCAAATGTAACAATAATAGTGTTAAAGGCTTATTTTCCAAAATAGTGCTCTCTGTTACAGAGACATGTTTGAACTCAATTTTTATATACATTTCATTAAATTTGAAAATTATCAGAAGTGGTTTCACTCATTTTGGAGTTAAAATGAATTAGTTATGTATTTTCAAAGTTTTACATATTTTTCAGTATGCAAGTAAATGATTTTCAGATTTTATAAACCATTTGCTACTTTTCTCACCGAGGCTCAGCTAGCCACGGTCACTGACCAGCGGGCCCGCTCGTCAGCGGCCCACTGCGAGGCGCACGCACGTGCATCCTAGAGCTACGATTGCGAGCCGTTGGATCAAGATCCAACGGTCCACGATCGAGTGCACCGAACGGCCCAACGCCCTCGATCAAACCGTTCCTTTCGCATCGGCGGTCGGATCGACTCGATTCATTTAGTTTCTTAACACGTGTTTAATGCCTTGGTTCCACACGTCGATGGACTTAATCATTCATTTCGACATCAATTAAATGCTAATGATTACGATTAACGCTAATGGCGTGCTACGGTGATGGTCGGCGTCGACAACGGATTTCGTCCCCGCGTTTCACCGGCTTGCTGGCGATTCCGGCCACGGCGGCGTGAACCACGAGCATGTTTAGATGCACAATAGGGTTGCGCTCCTAAAGGAAGTAGTCCCGACGACTGAGCCGGCCAAGAACGGCGGCTAGCCGGAGTCGAGCGGCGGCGCTAGATACGGCAAAAATGCATTTGGCAAAGTGAAGCTCATGCAGCAAACCAGGTGGTGCACAGGGTCCTAGGAGCTACTAGGAGGTTACCCGAGCTAGGAGGAAGCTCGGGAAACTTGGAGGCAGGCCGAGCAACGACGGCGCCGGAGAAGAAGATGACGATGGCACGGCTTCGCGGGGAGAAGATTCCCTGAGCAAAACCAAGTGGAATGAATGATCAAGAAGGCTCACAGATCATCTATGGAAGCTATAGAAGCAAGGAATCGAAGAAAAGGCTTACCAAAATTAAGTGGGAGAGGAAAGGTTGCTCCACGGCCGAAAATGGGACAATCTTCAATTCAATAGAAGCCTGTCATGCAACCACGAAATTGATCGAGGGGTTTAGATCAGTGGTCTCAAGCACGTAAGGTGACGCGGAGGATTGAGGATAATACCTTCTAGATGTGAGAAATGGCACGAGGTGTCTTCGGGAGCACGCTCTGGACTCGACAGAGAGCTCGAAGATGAACCAGAGGCTACAAGGCAAGATAGGAGCTGAGCTTAGCAAAAATGGAAACGAAATAGAAGATAGAAGAGAGGGAAAACACCCGGGGGAAGCTTACCCAAGCGAGGAGCACAGGCGAGCTTCCTCCTTCTCAGTCAACAGAGAAGAAGTGAGGGGAAATGAGGGTGCCAAGGGTGTTATGCGGGAAGAAGACGGAGTGGAGGCGGCGTGAGGCGGGAAGCTCGGGAGTGGTCAAATGGGCGGTGGATTGGCGGCGTCGGAATCCCGCAGCGGCTCGGGCGCAGACGGCCTCGGCGCGTGGAACTCATCTCTGCGCGGCGTCGAGAGGAGGAAGACAGCTTCGACAGCGGGCCCAAGGCGTCAGCGACTCACAGCGCGGGGCAACGCAGCGCTACGTGGCTCAAAGCGGACGGTTAGATCGGGATCGAAGGGAGGAGATCTAAGCGCCTGTTTTGAACTAGCCAACGGTAGCGAGATCTGGATCGTCGAACCTTGATCCGACGATTGCATGCGAAGGTGCAACTAGTGGGCTCGACCGAGTCATGTGGCCGAGTCGGACTCGAGTCGCTCCAACAGTGCTCGAGTCTGAGTTTAGATTTGACTGAGATTTAAATTGTTTTTCCCACTTGACCAGGGGCTTAAAAATAGAAATAAAGTTCCTAAAATCATGAAATAATTTGTGGGGGTTCCTGGGATAACCTAGTTTCCATACAAATTATTGAACCCTACTGTTCATGATACATTTTGTAGTTTATAAATTCAAACTTAGGCTAGGTCTTTTAATGGCGTTTGAATTTTTATAGGGTTCAAACCAGTCCCAAAAATTTTGGAAAAATTATATTTATTCATGAAAACTAATGTAGTATTTAATTAAATTGGTTTCAGATGATGATCACAACTTTTTAACACTGATTCGAATTGAAATGTGAATTTTGATGTGTATGTTCACCTCAAATTAGATTTTCCAAGTACAATATATTATGGAAATGTTTTGAAACCAATAATGCATGCTAATGAAATACATATTAATCCATTTTAATTGTTGGGGCTGTGACACTCTTGCCCTAGCCCCTCCCCCACTCCTGCGCCTCCCCCCTCTTGGCCGCCGCCCTTGCCTCTTCCCCACACCCCTATGCCCCTGCCTCCTCTCCTCCCTGGCACCTCATCTCCCTGGTGCTGCCCCTCCAAGCCACCTCCTCCTGCCAGCATCTCCAAAATCTTCCATTGGTGCTGCTACCTTGGTGGCCGACCAAAAAGAGGAAGGGAGAAGGTGTAGAAGGGGAGATTCCTCGGGGGTTTGACCATTGTCTTCTTGCGAGTCTTCAAGGGTAACGAAGGGCTTTCTTCGCTGTGTGATTCTTATTAGAATAGGTTGATTGGATCGAATTGCTGCTACTAGAAATTCAGTTCTATCCAGTTTAGTGTGCGGCTGTTTTCGCAATCTTAGAGGCCGAATCAGAGGATCCCATATCCTAGAGTTATGTGGGGTTCGCTCTTAGCTTTCAGTGGACGCAAAGATCACTCAATTCCAAGATACGGTTTACATGTTATGATGAATTCTTTGCTGCTGTCCCGAAAGTCTGATGAGAATTAACAGTCACTGTATTTGTTAAATTATGACCTAGTTAGAGAATGATTCAGAAGTCTTTCCCATAACGACTATTGTAGATAATCTCATTAGCTTTCAGGATTGATAAAGAACACCCCATTTGGATTTGTCAAAAGTTATGCACGTTTCAAGTTGACTGTCCAGAATGCATGTCAGGATCTGTCATTAGTTTTGACCCATGGGCCACATTTTGTTAAGGGCAAAATTTGGGTGTCATGCCAACTAAGATTTTGAAGATGATGTTCTTAGCTCTCCAGAACAGTAAGAATTTTGGGTTTTGGTTAGACCAATCAAAAGTTATGAATATTTCTTTACCGACGTATAGTTCTGCTAGACAGATTGTGTATTAAACTTTCATCTGAATGTTATTCCGTTTCGAGTTTCAGAGCAAAAGATGTGACGTTTTTAGTACTGCTGTCCAGATTATCATTCTGCTAGACTGTTGGTCTTATTATATAGAACAATCTTGTGAACCTTGTGTAGGGAGATGTGTTTAAGCGTTGCAATTAGCGTCTTATTCGCGTTGTATCTTATTCAAGTAAATAATTTGTGTAGGAGGAGGGGATTCGAGTGTAGCCGCACCTCCCTTGCCTCACAACACTTCGCAGGGTGGAAGGCAAGTACCTTGTTGAAATTATTATTCATTGAATGTTCGAAATGCTTGTTGTTCATGTTATGACTACCTTCTATTGCCTATGAATATATTTCAGATGATTCCTATTCATTCCATGTTCGTTGAATTATGGTTAATGAGAAGATGTCTCTTATGTTCATATTCAATTCATACTCTCATATGTTCATGATTCACCCACTGGAGTGGAGAGTATGACCCATCATTCCAAAATGGGCACATAAGACCCACCATTCCAATGTGGGCAGACTTGGATCCCCGTTATGAAATATTCTCATATGGGCCTTGGATCCCTGCATTTTGCATAGTGCGGGCCTGAGTGAACACCGACGGGTGTGTCACTGGCTATACCGGTATAAGCAGAAGAGGAGATTTGCATATCATGCGTTCATATGTTTATGTCATTCCACATTCATAACTCATGATGCGAGGTTATGGTTCCTATTCAGTATTAATCTTGCATTTCTATTGTACTTGTTGAGTCTTAGACTCATTCTTGCCTGTGTTTGTTTTTTTAGGTGATCACTGAAGTCAGCATTCTTGGGAGGGAGTAGTCACGTCCATTGCACTTACCCCACAATAATCACTTTCTATTTCATGAACTCACCTTTACTTTTCATTTGATATCCATTGGATTGTAATAAATAGAGGTGGATGGTTGATACCTCCATATTTTAGGATACAGTTGAGTTGGTACTGTTTTAAGTGGTGAATTTTGTTTCAATTGCTTACATTCTTCCTCCTAGAGGATGATTTGCTTGTGATTTTAATTATAAGATTGTTGAACTTATTCTGCATTAATGTTGCATGTTAGACTGTTTAAGTAGCATCGTGGCTTCCGCATAACCAGGGTGTTACACCATCAGAACCCACAAGCCCAATCCACCAACACCGAAAACCCTAGCATCACCAAGGCCACTACAAAGACCCACCATGAACAACCATGTCGAAAGCCGAAGCCATCACCAAGCCCACCATCCAAACCCTAACCATGCCCAGTACCCAAGCATCACAGAAGCCAACCGAAACGCAAGCTGAAACCATCAGTATTGCCAGGAAACCGAAAACCACCACCAGAGACCCAAACCCTCACCCAAGGCAAGCATCACCGAAGCCATCACTGAACCACAACCCATCACCAAGCCCACCAGGCCATCACCACAATCCCCCAGAAAATGCCCAAAATGTCACATACCGACCCCCAAATCAAATTGGGAAAATCAACATAACGGGAGTAGGTAATGAGAGTAGAAGATGGGAAGGGAATTAGTAAAGGAGGTGGAGCCGACGAGGTACATCCGGAGGGTAGCACACGAAAGGAGCAACCAAGAGCCCACCGGAAGGCCCCCAAGGCGGCACGGTAGAGAAGGTGAGGAAGCACCCAAGAGCCCACCAAGAGGCCCCACGGTATCGACGTCGATGAAAATCCAACAAGGAGACAGCGAAGGGGAGCGCCAGGAGGTCCACCGCACCTAGGGGAGGCCAGATCCGAATGGAAGAGGGAAGAAATCGCCATGGAAAGGGAAGAGAACAGGAACCGAGAGGGGAGAGGGTGTCAGTGTGCGTTGAGTATAGTATAGTGTGTAGTGCAGTGTGCGTGTGTGTTGTGCGCATGTGTATAGTGTTGTTGTGTGTGTGTGTGCATTGTAGTGGAGGGTTGTGTGTGTTTAGTGTTTCGTGTGTGAGTGAGTGAGTGCAGTGCGGGTGCCTGTAGTATTTCATGCAGTAAAATGCGAGAGCAGGCAACCAGCGATTCTAGAGTGGACAAGCTAGAGAATAACAGCCATTGGGAGTATTAGCCTAACCGGGGTCCGGAAAAGAATTTAACAAACTAAATGTTACTAAAAAAGGAGATCAACTGATTAATGTACACATAATACCACCAAAAGCAACTAAGTATTTATTTATTATTTACGTCTGCCGTATAATTGCAGATGATGAACCAACTCAGGCAGGAGAAATTGACCTAGAGTCCGTTCATGCCGAGCTTTACTACGAATAGCCTATTCTCTTGAACATCAACCTAGTTATATTAAATGTAAAAGTTACCTTTCTGTATCAATATATATATATATATATATATATGTGTGTGTGTGTGTGTGTGTGTGTGTGTGTGCATGAAAACTATCTGTCAAAATCAAATCGGATAAAAAGAAATAAGAGATAAGAGATAAGAGGAAAGAGATGAAACATGAGAAAAGAGCAGTACAACTGAGAAGAGCAGCTGTACTGTAGAAATATTAGGAGGGTAAAGGGGGCCCTTGGCAGGAAAGAGAGGGAAGAGGTGGGACCCTTTACATATGGATAATATATAAGGACCAACAAAACTCACACTCGGATAAGGGGCCGTATTTAAGTGCCAACCATTTTCCCATTTCGGCAGGAAAAAATGCTACCTTGTTACGTTGTCATACTCTCCACAACGGGTAAGTAATATAATATGTGAGTGATGGAGAAACCCAGGACCGGTAGGAAAAGTCTGGAAGTGGGTGATCCAAGGCGCTATAGTAGTGTAGGTAGAGTGTTGGGTGAAGGGATAACCGGCCCAGCCAATACTATTGAAACTCGGTGGAGGACTGGGTGAGCGCCCTAAGAGACCGATGGAAATAGATGGGTGGAGACTTAATAACATAACTTGGAAAACGTTCCATACTCTAAAGTTGATACCGCATCAAAGGAAATGCAGGAGACCTAGCGTAAAGAGAGCTCAGAGTAGCTATGGGTAAAGTGGTACAAGCCTGTGCAGTGCTATATAAAAACTATGAATTCATGCCTGTCTCTTGGATTGGAGTCTACGGTGACCGCTAGGGGTCTATCTTCTCACCGAGTGATAAGTAGTCTTTTCAGAATTAAAACTGCCACTTAAATCTTGGTAAATTATTTTCCAAAGAAAGAGATGAGCTAGAAAAGTGATAATCAACAGAGAAGAGTCATACAGTGCATCATTGTTAATAGATGCTTGCTGAGTACACTAGTACTCATTCTTTCTATTACTTCCTTTGTTAGATCCTAGTCCAACCGGGGATTACCCTGAGTGGGATGAAGGATACACAAGTGCTGAGGAGGCCGCAGGAGGTGAGGGCGCTTACTACGAGGATCAGGTGAGGTGGACACCTTATTCAGTAAGTGGGACGAGTAGGCGTCCGGTGGAGCAGGGCAGGCAAGCGAGGGGCTTTGTCCCATTTGCAGTTGTAATTAAATATTGTATTAAAGATCATAGCCTTACGTGGCTACCAGCTATAATAAAGTATAGTTTCTATCTTATTATTCTGCTGCTTTAACTTTGGTAAGGCTTATTATTCATTGGAGCGGTGTCCTACCAATCAGACAAATAATAATCTGTATGCTTAAGTGTGATTACCCTTCAGGGTAATGACATGGGGCACCACAGTTGATATCGGAGCAATCAGTTAGGGCCACGCTAATAAAATAGAAACTATTGCAGAACTTAAGTATGCCTTTCTCGCTTGCTATATGATACTAAGTGCCTTATTAATTCTTGTCTCCATGTCAATTTCTATTCCAGTCTCGTCTCAAAATTATTATGTTAAAATCCCTCTTAAAGTGACTCCAACACTAACATAGAACCATCCCTTTTGTAGGATGACTAGGTTTAGTCTGTCGGCTAAGAGAGTACGGGAGAACACGTGCTGCTTCTAGGGAGACTACTACACCACTTGGGGGGTGCCTTTCCGCGAGTACTTCCAGGAGGTCAGAGCAGGAGACGCTTCACCGATAGTCGGGGTCTTAATGACGGGGATTCCCCTAAACTTGGCCTATAGTTTGGAGTATGTAGAGGAGTGACGTTCAACTAACTATTATGTACCCTTATAGGAGGTAGCCTATAGAGCCATCCACACTCTTAGGGCCCATTTTAGTGACTAGTTGAGAGCTTTACAGTTCGAGGAGATACCGCCCATAGCCCTAAGGAGCTTTGGGTTACAGTTTGGTCCTAGCCATACCTCTAACTACCCCTATCCACCACTCTCCCTAGCCACCTCAGTCGTACAGAGGGAGACCATTGGCATGATGCTATTGGCCAGCACCATGCTGCACAACACCACGTAGGGAGCCGTAGCTAGATCCGAGGATAGCCGTTGTAGGTCTCCATTGTGCTGGGATGCCGTTGGTGAGCGGGTAGTTCTAGGTGCCAAATGGGTTCAACAGATTGTTGATAGAGTGGTAGAGATTAGGCAGAATCTGCTTGCTGCTTAGAGCCGACAAAAGAGTTATGCTGATGTGAGGAGGTGGGAGTTGGAGTTTGAAGTGGGGGGTTAGGTGCTCTTGAAAGTGTCTCCCACTAAAGGCATTGTACGCTTTGGTACCAAAGGGAACCTTAGCCCGAGGTACGTTGGACCATTCCCGATCGTGGCATGAATTGGGAAGTTGGCATATCACTTGGACCTTCCTAAGTCCATGTGTGATGTGCATAATGTATTCCATGTCTCTATGTTGAGGAAATATATGAAAGACCCAAAGCATGAGATTTCGTTGGAGCCGTTGACCATTGAGCAACATCTCACCATTGAGTCGCGTCCGGTGCATATTTTGGAGAGGTAAGAGCGACTATTGAGGCACAAGACGTTGGTATACATCAAGGTGTTGTGGACACATCAGTCCACGATAGAGGCGACTTGGGAGTTGGAGTCTCGCATGCGCGAGCAGTATCTAGAATTATTCATGTCGGGTATGTGTTAACTGTTGTTTATTTCATTTGTGGTTGCTCTTTTGAGTAGAACGACAAGTAGAATTTAGGGTTGAATTATGTTTAGGGGGTAGACTGTAATATCCCAAAATGAATTAAATGATGAAAACACATTAGAAAGAGAATTAGAGTATTTTAAAAGGAAGTTTTCGCATAAGATGGAAAACTTGGGCCATGGGCTCTCAGCCCACGACGACAAGGTCCGGGGGGCAGCTGTAGGCCAAAAAGGGGCAAAGGGGGTAGCACCCCAACCCTAACTGCCACCCCCACCCCTCCTCTCTGTTCCAGTGCCACCCCTCCATCTGCTGCTACTGACCTAGGAGCAAAAGGCCAGAGGGAAGCTGGCCAACAAGAAGAAAGGGAAGGAAGGAGGAAAGGAAAAGAGAGGAGGATGTAACGGGGAATTCGTGTTTTGGCTTCGTGATCTCTAAGAGTAACAATCTGGAACCCTTTAGTTGTCCCAAAGATAGTCGTGGTTCAGTTTGTAGAACGTTAGATCAATGGGAAGAGTAGATGAATTTCTGTCCGGGTTCGTCAGGATTAGAGCAGAGCGTTGTAGGGATGATTTGGGGTATTTATGTTCAGAATTAGAATTCAGTCTAATTAGAGAAAATTTAGTTTATTGTGTTATCTTCCCAAGAAGGTATGAATCGTTAAAAATGGAGTAGCGAGTGAAAAGAAACAGCCTCCAGAAGGTTGTTGTCCACATTCCGGGAGTAATTGGCAGCACGTATTAATCGGTAGATTACAAATAGAAGATGGAATAATTTAGGGTTTTGTTCTTCATGAAAAGGGTAGGTAATTTCTTAAGAGATCCAAAGAGACCAAGAACATGATTTTAGGATGAGTAGAACAGAAGTTATGAATTTTGGGAGACTGCAATCCAGAACAGGGTAGCTGCTGGATGCAGTCGTGTGAAACTATTAAATTGACTGTGTAAATGGCAGAAGTGGATTTTGGACATAACTAGAAAGAGGTAGATAATTTTTTGTAGATTCCTAAAATGCTATGGTTTACAGTATTTGCATTTGTAGATTAAAAGATATGAAAATATTAAGTCTTCTGTCCAGAAGATGACAGATCTGTCTTCTGTGTTAAAAATGGGGGCTTAGATGATTTGATCTAGACATTTGATGAACTAAGAAGTTATAGGGAATTTTGTAGAGATTCCAGAACTAGTATGGTTTGCCATGTTACGATGTGGGAGTTGAAAGTTATAACAATTTTAGTACCAGCATAGCAAGGGGCACTCTCCAGTAAAGGGGGGAAGTTGTGGAATTGGGGAGCGCGTAGGAGCGTTGTCGATTAAGTGTTGTTTTGTATTGCTATAGCTTGTATTGAGTTTGGGTCTTTGCTATAGGTGGAGTAGCTTCGAGATTGTTGTCACCTTCAAATCATTCCGGTCATCGCAACTAGAAAGGCAAGTGCATCGTAGAATGGTATTTGAGGGTTTGAGATTACTAGTTGGTGAAGTGAATACTTACCATGATTATTCATATGAATTATGCATGTTTCACATTGCTCACATGCTTTTGATAACTTTATGATAATTGTGGAAGAATGATGGTTATATCAGTTGCTAATGAGGAAAGATAACAATCATTGCATTGCATGTTGAGCATTCATGATGGAAAGATGTAATCCCACAGTAGTGGGATGAGGTCCCCGTATGAAAAAGGATAGGCAATGGGTCCCCGCACTAAAGAATGCAGGCATGAGTGAACACCGATGGGTGTTACACTTTGCTATACCGGTATACACAGAAGATGAGTTGATACATGAGCATGAGCACATTGCATTGCATTTATGAAAAGCGAAAAGTGATTTGAGATGATGAGACACATGAATGGAAACTGATGAGATTAAATATGAGAAACTGAGATAATGATAAATGGGAATGAATTGTTATTAATATGATGTCTTGTTTATTATTCTGCTTTGTACTTTGTTGAGTTGTGGACTCGCTCTTACTCATTTGTTGTTTTAGGTGAACATTGAAGGCGACATGCATTGTGTGGAAGTAGAACATGGAACAATTGTGCTATTGTAGCTCTTCACTCCACCTAGCAATTCATTATTTTCGGTCATAAACAATTTAGTATCTTTCATTGTAATAATTGGATAATTTGTGGTTTCTCATAGTTCCTTATGGTTCGTAATATTGTTAGTTGATTCATTCCTTAGTTAAAACTTGTTTATGATGCCTGTTGGTAATTATTTGGTTCATGTTAACTTCAATCTATAGTCTAACTTGTTGCTGAAATTTATGTTTAACATGTTGTTGAATGTTTAATCTTGAAGTCCAAGTGTGGGTAATACTTGGTTAAATTTGGTAGCGATAGTAGTTGTAGGTGAGATCTTGGACTTTTGCTAAGCCGGGGTGTTACATGTAGATTGTAAAGCGTAATTGAAAAGATAATAAATAAATAGAGTAAACAATATAGGTTTCATGGTATTCAAATAATCAATGGCGGCATAATGGCAAATAGGTGATTGACTACTCCCAAAACCAGTTGATATAAAAATAGCAGGCAATTTGATACAAAAAAAATATACTTTTGAAAGCACAGGTTCAATATGATTAAAGGATTTTGACTTGCCTTGACTTTGCTCAGTTACCACACATTGGTCTTCAAATCTTGCTCTTGCTCCCTGAAAAATGTCGTCTAAACGAGAGTGACAACTAATGAAACACAAATAAATCCAAAAGACTTTCAAATAAAATCTAAAAACAACAAAACCAACTCTAAAAGAAAGAGCAACGGTCAACGGCAAGCGGCGGTGCAACTCTGGTGACGACGGAACTAGCGAATGGCGGCGACTCAGGGGGCATGGAGGGGTGCAAAAGAATGAGGGTGCGATGGCGAACTCATCGGGACTTGCGCAAGGACAAGAGGACGACTGGCGGTGAGAGATGAGCAGCAGCAGCGGTACGGTCTTCGGCGGAAACGAGGCTCCAATGACGCTCCGATGAAAGGAAAGCAAGGGCGGAGTAGATCCAAACAACGTGATCCCAACGACGATGAAGACAAAGCTCGAGGTCCACTAGCGTCAGTAGAAAATGACGATGACAACAACAGTCTTGAATATTCGCTCCTGACGACTTTGAGGGCAACGGCTAGGGCTACAGATGCGGTATGATGAGAGGATGCGAAGACCGAGGGGGCGGCTAGCTTAAAAAGGCAGCACTAAGGAGTTCCTCTAGGACACGACGACGAGACTGAACTAGAGACAGAGACAGGGACAAGAAGGACACGGGAGACGCTAACAAGCGGGGTCTACAGAACAGCGACAGCAGCGTTGGAGCGGACGGAGCTGTAGGCGAGCTGGGCCGAGCGGGAAAATGGGCCTGCGGGGAAAAAGAAAAAGAAGGAAAAGAAAGATGGGCTGGTTGGAAAAGAAAGGAGAATGGGCCTGGAGAAAGAAATCGGCCCGAGAGGAATTTCCAGAAAAGAAAGGATTTTCGAATTTCAGAAAAGGGAATAAATAAAACCGTGCTCAAAGAAACAGCAAATGAACTCCAACAATTCCAATAAAATTCTAGAAAATACTCTAGAACTCAGGGAACTCAAATAAAATGGTTTTGAATTTAATTGACATTTAGATTATTCACATTAAATGATTTTAATTTTTGAAAAATCAAATTAGGTTTTAAATTAACCAAGAAAATTAGAATGATTATATTTATTTTAAAAGGCTTCAAAAGAACTCCAAATTTGGGATGCAACAATACCCCTGAACTTTGCAAAAAAAATTCCACATAACACCTTTAATTATAAAACCAGCTATTTAAACCCCATAAACTTACAAAACCAGGCCAATTTATACCCTAAGGCGTTTTTGGAGAGCGGTTTGCTGATGGGGATTCAACTCAGGGTGGTTTTTTTTTGTCACATCCCTAGATTAATAAATGAGAATTAGTATGCATCTCATCAGCATGCATCATGTTTTGAAGCATTTGCATAAATTATTGCACTTGGAAAATCTCAAACAAATATTAAACTTACACTTCAAATTTGAACTCCAACTAAAAATAGTAACAAAAACTTATGATCATCATTTGAAACCAATTTATTCAAATACTATATTAATTATCATGAATTAATATAATTTTTCCTAGATTTATGGGACTAGATACAACCCTCAGAAAATTCTAACACAATTAAATGAGCTATCCTAAGTTGGAATTTATAATATACAAAATATATTATGAAAAGTAAGGTTTAATAATTTTTATGAACATTGAGCGTTCCCAGGAACCCCTCCTAATTATTTCAGATTTTTATGAAATTTATTACTATTTAGAAGACCTTGGTCGATGTAGAGAAGTTATTTTAAACCTCAGTCAAACCTTACACTGTTCATCGGGCTCAAACCTAACCCCGACCCGAGCCACTTGATTTGGCTAAACCCCCTAGCTACACTACGTCGTCCGATTTGAAATCAACCGTTAGGATTGAGAAGGAACGTTCAGACCGCCGAACAACCCTCGCGATCTAGACCGTTAAGATTCAATCGGACCGACCTAAACGTTTTTGGAACGTTCGGACCGTCGAACGTCCCTTTTGATCTAAGTTGTCCAGTCTAGATCCAACTGCTCACTCCGACCCACTTAATCGGACTCTCGCGCGCGTCTGTTTCACTGATGAAGCGGGCCCGCGCTGTCAGCACCTTCTTCAACCTCTCGCTGACGCGTTTGCAGAGCTCCTTTGCCACACGCCCATTGTATGCTGCGCAGCTCCATCAACGTTGTGAGCCACCGCACATTTTGACCACTCCTGGAGCTTCTTTACTTCACGCCGCTTCCATTGTCGTCATCTTCTCCAGCTTAAAACCCATCCAAACCCTAGCTATCTCCCCACTTCTCCTCTGTTGACCGTGGAGAGGGAAGCTCTTGTGAGTCCATCTCTCTGGTAAGCTTCAATCCGGTGATTCCTTTCTTCTCTAGGTTCATTGCCGTTTCCATTTTTACTAACCCCAGGCCTTGGTTTCACTTGTAGCTCTCAGGCCACCTTGGTGCCATTGCGAGCTCTAGAGCACGCACTTAAGGACATCACCGTGCCATTTTCTTGCTCAATGAGTTTTATCCTAAATGCCCCACATCAAATCGTGCCATTTAACGTGGCATTGGAAACCCATAAACCTATTGAGACAATGCATGACAGGGTTTCACGGATTTGAAGGGATTTCAGTTTCAGTCTAGGAACGACCCCTTCAACTCCCATCTTGATTCGGTAAGCCATTGTTCAATTCTTTGCTCTTGAAGCATCCTAATGTAGCCCTTAAGCTACTCCAACCATTCACTTGCCTTTGTTTTGCTCCAGTCAACCTCTCCACGACTGAGTCGTGCCGTCATTGTTATCTTCTCCAGCGCTGATGCTACTCCAGTCATCTCCAAGCTTCCCCGAGCACCTCCGTCGCTCAGGTAGCTTCTTGGTAGTCCTTAGAGGCACGGGCACCTACTTGAATGGACATTGCGGAGCTCTTTATTCCTTTTGCATTTTTGGCCGATGCTTTAGCTCCGCCCATCTCCGGCTAGCCGCCGATGTAGTCCACCTCAGCCTTCGCCACCACTCCCAAAAGTTGCGTGGTACTATTAGGAACCCGTACCTATCCTTAGTTCACGCCGGCGTGGGGCACATCGCCGGCAGTGAGCATGAGAAGGAACTTGGGTGTTTTTGTCAGTTTTTCCGACAGCTACTGTAGCTAGCGGTTACGGCAAATCACAACATTTAAGCATTAATGATTGGTCTAGCATTTAAGTTCTATCTTAGTGTCGGGACCCAGAAATACAATTCTGGACCCTCTGTGTATACTGCACTAGTCTAGGATCACGCTAGTGCACACAGTGGCAACATCGATGAAATATCATTTCCATATACAAAGATGACTAATAAATAGGCAAATAACAATAAATATCAGAGTAAAGACCTTAAGGTCAAAGCTTACAATTAATGCCTCAGAAGGCGAATAGCTCAATGAAGTGCGGCGAACGAAGCGGAATAACTTCAGTGAAGCCCATCCATATGCCCACAGGCAATCGGCTGGGGTGCGCGACCTAGTTCTTCTCGATCCTTGAAGTAGACCTTGTTGACCAACGATTCCTCCATTTATGTAGGTTTGGGCGCAAGTTTTACAACAAGCGTGAGTACACAACCGTACTCGCAAATCATACCACAGAATGCAATTTATAGATGCAGGCTTATTCCAAAGTAAAGGCTTCTGTGGTTCTTTTGCATAAAAGCAACATTTGCAATTGAATACGAATAATAGATTGAAAGCACAATTCAAAACAAATAGACAATACTAATTTAACAGTTGTTTTCACAAAGACACATAGCCTAATTAAATTCTTTCACACAGCCATATGACTTAAAGCACACAGCTGTCCCTTCCCAATAGTTTTATGAAAATCTACCCCTCGTGTGAAATCCCCAAGCATGTCCATGACCGCGGACGCGGCTATTCGAATAGATTGATTAACACTCTACAGAGGTTGTACACTTTACCCACACGATATAACCAGTGTGGCCGCACTGATCATAACAAAACAGTTCGGAAACTTCATCTCAAACATTGACATTCTCGATGTGCTTTCCCGCTATACTAGCTCACATAGATTTAGTATAACACACACCGCTGGACAGGGAAGCGACAAACCGCCCCATGATGCAACCACCAAGTAGTCACACCTCCACCCTGTCACACAGCCTAACCAATCCACCTGAACATCAATGCCGAGAATCCATAACTTACTAAGTTAGGCCCGTCCCATACCAGGCATGTGGTCGTACAGTAAGGCTCAGTTCAATGGCGCACAAAGTTAAGTCCTTAATAGACCAAGGCAAGACTTCCAATTTCTAACTAAATCACACAGATTATCGAACCCAAGCACACAGCTTCAACCATATCACACAGCTTCCACCACTTGCCTCAGTCCAAATCCTTTACCACCCAGTTGGTTTTAGTGCAACACATGCCATCACGAAGTAATAACACATAGCACACAGTTTTACACAAAGTTCCATAGTCACTTAGTTACATTTAATAATTGCAACTTACATGAGACGTGAGACTCGTAGCATGGCTAAGCAATTGTACTCGCATCTAACCAACCCACGTTGGTGCTATAATAATACCAACTAATAAACCAATCTAGGGTGACAAGGAATTATGGCATACAATGTCAAGGGGTGATAACAATTTGGATAATAACTATGCCCAAAGCATTTAAATAAATAATTGAAGTAGAATGCAGTACTTTAACACAAAGTAATTTGAAAACTGGGTTCAAGATGATCAAAGGTATGACTTGTCTTGCTATAGCAATGATGATCTTATTTTATCTTCAATCCTCTACTTGCTTGATCTTCAGCTCCTTCGGACGATTCCGGGACTTCGGCGTCTAACGAGAACGAAAGCGCAAAACAAACTAAATTCAAAATACAAATCAAATAAACTCCAAATTGAAATTTAATTGTACTGGAAGGTAGATATTGAATTTAGATGAATTTAGAAACTTGAATGGGTTCAATCGGAATTCGGATGAAGAAGATAAGGCTCTCAGAAGATTGGAATTCACATGAAATGATGAAAAAGCTCTACGGAATATTCTCAGAATATTCTATTCCGAAAATATTAGGAAAAGAATGAGTGTATGATAGGTGGGACCGACTGGTATTTATGGATTTCTACAATTAAAATAATTCCAAAAATAAGGTAGAGAGAGTGACATGTGGGACCAATAAGATAAAAGGATTTTCAAGAATTAAATTAATTCCCGAAAATAGGAATAGGGGTTGACATGTGGGCCACTAGTCTATAGACCAGGTCCACAGAGATATGCTAGTCCACGGTGGACCAAGCTCATAGACAAGGGTTGACCAAGATTTGACTGACATACGGGACCCGCATGTAAGAGAGATAAATAATTAGGGTTTTTAATTGGGTGGATGACATGTGGGGTCGACATGTAAGAGATATAGATATATGGACGAATAGGATGGTGTGTGGATGACAAGTGGGACCAAGTTGCTAGAAAAGAGTTTGTTACGCTATATATATACTTGATTGGATGATATGTAGCACAGTGGGTCCACACACCGAGAAAAACGAGAAGATGCCAATAGAGCAGATGAACGAACAGAGAACAGGCCTCTGCACGTTGGGTTTAGGTGCAATTGCATGGCAAGGTTTTAGCAAAGATTTTGCATTGAATTGGCAAAGCATGTATGAGGGAAATAATTAACAGAGAGAGAAGGTGTCTAGAGAACAAACCATATATTCACGTCTTGGATGCTAGACAAGAACATGAACCGAAGTTACATGCCAATTTTGATGCAAGGAGGTGGCGGCTTGTGCTGCAAGGATTAGAGAAGGATTAACAGAGGAAAGAAATCCAAAGGAAGCCATGGAACCCAATACACACGTCTTGGACACACATGAACGAAACAACATAGAGATGGGCGCAGCAAAGCACATGCATGAGCAGTGCGTGCGGGGTGGCCACGCCGGAGGCGGCGAGCGCGGCGAAGGGGCAAAACTGAAAGGAAACGACGAGCCGGACGCGATGGCGCGATCGGATTTTGGAAAAACTCACCGAGGAAACGAGCAACGTGATGAACACGATTTGGCTTTAATGGTCGACGGTGCTCCGGCGATCTTCGGGTGAAGTGGATGGAACCATGACGTAGAGGGCGACGACGCGAAGCCAACGCCGCAGACGGTTCGGCCGGCGGACATCAGACGAAGGCGCAGTTCGCCGGAGAAGACCTTTGATTGGAGCTCGGTTTTTTGGATATTACGACGAAAATACATTGGTTTGGAGGAAACCAATTCAGGCGATTGGAAGAGGAGATCAAGACGGACGCGTGAGCCCAAACCGTTCGCTTTTATATGCACCGTGGAGGAAGATATGGAATTTTGAAGGTTTAAGTTTGCAACGTGCACGTACTGGACTCAGCAGCTGGCTGTTCGGTTTGGGAGGTTCACGATGATGAACAGTACCTCGTGATTACTGTAGCATGTGGGCAGGAGAGAGAAAAGGCTGATTTTCTAGAATTAAAATAAAAGGCCGAAAATCAAGGAGATCAAATAAATAGCAAATAAATCCGAAAAAATCTCAGAAAATGCCCAAAAATTCCTTGAAACACAAGGAAGCCAAATAACACAAGTTTTTATTTAATTCACGTTTATATTAGTCAAATTAAATATTTTTAATTTAGAAAATTCCCAATTAAGATTTATTAATTCAAATAAATTTGGTGAAATTTTCCAGGGACCTAAACTACTCAAAAGATTTTTGAAAAGCCAAATTTTGGGATGTTACAAACCTCCCCCCTTAAAGGAATCTCGTCCCCGAGATTCAGGATGGCTATAGAATAGGATAAGGAACTCAGCCTTGGGGTTCAATTTTTGCTTTCAAATTGCTTTGACTTTAACAGAATCGCTCTTCTGACCACTTATAGAACAGCACCTTGCTTCTTGCTAAACTTCTCGCTTCACTGAAAACTTAACAAACTGGCTCTTGGCTGGAAGACATCTTGAAACTTGATTGCTTCTACCGGGGCTGCTTGATCGGTGCTTGAAGGCACTTCTAGAGTGGAGGAAATCTTGCTGCTGACTGGCAACTCGGGTTGGCAAACTATCTCTTCTTCCGCGCTTCGGAATCTGAACTAACTGACGCATTTTTGTCGCCTCTGTCATACACTTCTTAGCACAGAACTCCAATAGGTATTCTGAAAATAGACATGGCTTCGAAGGTGATAATCTGTATAATCTGTGTAGCTTTCCTTCTTGAACACTGCTACTTACATTCCGTTTAGGATTAAGGACGCTTGGTCTTTTGCTTCATGATTAATGCAACATCCACATACTTTGTAATTTGAACTGCTCCTAGCTGAGCGATGACTTACGCGATCAACCACTGTGAACTTCAGAGGGTGACAACTGCGACTGGCTGACATCTGGGTTGTAGGGAGACTCTGCACACAAAACTCACTTGCTCGACTTGGTACTATGAGTTAAGGCATAACTCATTAATCCTTTTCAATCTGTCTGTTGATTCAGGGTGATACCCAATACTGAACTGAAATGACTGTCCAAGCATCATACGGACTCTGTCGCTAATATAGGATAAGCTGGGATCCTTGGTCTGACACTAACTTTTCTAACATGTCATGCAAATTGACCATCTCAGTAGATCTGACACTGCACCCATGCTGACGAATTCCATATCTGTCGTATACAACCTCTGTCGTATACCACTCTGCTAGGCAGTCTCCAAACTCGGTGATATTGACAGGAATGAAGCAACAAATTTCTGTCAAATGATCAACAACCACCCTTCAAGAAATTATATCCTAATTGGGTTCTGGGAGATCCCATATCTGAATTCTCACTGATAAGAGTACTTTGACTAGCCTCTGACATGTTGGCTAACTTTCTGACATACCAAAGGGAAACCCATTCGGCGATATTTCGCTTTATTTTGGATCATCACAATTCAACTTTGAGATCTTTGTACGCCTTGGTACTTTCAGGGAAACTAGAATACTTGCACTCAAATGTTGGTTTGAGCATCAACTACTTGAGTTTCTCCTCATTAGATATGCAGATATGCTAATTGATTTGTGCATCATTTCTGTTCGCCTTCAGCGGGTTCTTATGCTTTCCTTTGCTTTACGTGAGAACGGATTTTCTTGACAAAACTGTCATCTCACTGTCTGGTCAGCACTGATTTCTAGCATCGGTTTGAACTCTGGGGTTCAACAGATATCCTTCTGCAACTGACTCAAGACTCAACTTCGCACTTTCACACGTAACTTTAGCTGACTGATCAACAGATTCTTGTGGTAGCTCTTCTGTTTCAAAGTATCTGCCGCTGTACTGGTTTGGCTAGAGGGAATGGATTTTGACTTCACGGTTATCGATCCAATAATCGTCTTTGCTGCCCCCTAGTAGCAACTTCGAATTATGGCTAGGATAATTCACAGCTTGAAACTTTAGTTATTAGGCAGTGCTGGCGAAACTTCTTAACACACAAATTCTTGGAGGTTCCGTGATAAAAGCTATCAAGGTTCTTTCTGGTATCTGGTAATCCGAACACTGGAGTTGTGATTAATCTCTTTTGAAATTCGTACAAACTTAGTTCACTTCTAGCAATCTGCCTGAACTTGTCTTCTTACAACCGGTGAGGGGTCTTGGCCAACTTGAAATGACTGTCTCATTGATCTTCAACTAACACTGTCTCAAAATGACTATTTCACTGGTATTCAACTGACACTGCTAGAATGATGGGTTTGATTTGACACTGCCTTTATCTGAGAAAATCCTCTGATCTGCTCTATCATTTCTGCAAACTCTTCTAACCACTTTTTGTCATAATTGACCTTTGTCATAATTTATCTCTGATGTGATTCCTTTTGAAATTGGTTGGTCAGGGGTACCAAGTCAGAGACAAACTTGACTTGATATACAGTTCCATGCTGCAATGATCACTTATAATGACATTCATACTCTTTTATGGATACTCACATTATCCAATGGTTAGATTCTTCAATCATTTACTATTGTCTCACTGCTATGCAAAATGATGAGTTGGAATTCAATATCACATTCCATAGTTACGGCTCTACGGCCTTCAATCATCATGACTTAACGCTTGATTACTCAACTTGCAAAGGCAGACTCCTCGAAAGGTATCCAATGATTTAATATCCAACAATTCCTTTTTCTCCGTAACTTGCATGCAAAGATGTCCACATTTTTAGCTCTCCAACAAAGGAAAAGTTACATTGATTCTCTGACTTTCTTGGTAACATCACCGTTCACACGTCTCTTCTTTGACTGCTTCGTTGGGCAAACGGATCCTAGTGCGTTACCAACTGCTCTAGGAGTTATGATCTGGACTGATGCATCTTCCGGCATTCTTGCATCTGGAGTGAGTGACTGGTTCCACTGAGGACACTGGCTGATGTAGTGACCTTTTCCATGATAGTTGTAGCATAGGCATATCGAACCTTGCGATTTTTTCTGACGAGACTATGGCAAAACAACTATTCTGATGTTCTTCAACCTTCAAGAAGGATAGTCGCTTTGTAGAGCATCTCTTGGCATAGTGGTCTTGCTTACCACACTCGAAACAACCTCCTGACGATACTGGCTTGTTTCTCTTTTGAGGTGGGCTGCTGAGGTCAATATCCTGCCTGGGTGATTCTTTAGCTGACATATCTTGTACCGACAATAGTTTGCCTTCTTTTGCTAATGTTCTGACAGTAGCTCGAAAATTTTCTCGCTAACGTTGCATTGCAGAAGTCAACACGGAATACATAGGGCACTGGCTTGGACAATGATCATCGCTTTCACACAAGAAACATGTGATCTTGATCATGGGACATTCACCAACAGAATGATTTCCTTCGCAACTGGAACAACTGATATTGTGCTCATCGGCGCTGTGGCCTATTTCCCCACAACGGGTACATGCACAATCTTCTGACTTATCTGATTGGCAGTACTTCAAAAGACAATGGCTACCCTTGGTGTAGGATATCGAAATAGTAGGTTTCTCTTGATCACTTATGCTTGATATCGCATGCTGCTGGCACAAGGCGGTGGTGAACTCTGCCCAAGTGATGGTGTGCTCGTCCTGATGGGCGACACGAAATTTTTCCCACCAATCTAATGCAACTCCTTCTAATTGATGAGCAGCATAGAAAACTTTCTCATTATCGTTGCATTGCACAACAGTTAGCTTCTCTTCGATAGTGCAAATCCAAGATTCTGCATCCTTGAGTACGGTTGATCCTTCAAAAACAGGTGGCTTGGTCCTTAAGAACTTCTCAAGCTCGAACTGAGGGTGCGTCGTTGGGATGGCAACGAGTTGTGCACCATTGCAAACGGTATCTTGTCGATGGTTGCATCGTCACTTGCATGATCGATTACGGGCGGCGGGAACCGGCAGGTTACGATGTTTCACTCATCGCGCGGAGATAGTTGTTGGTCATCGTCTGCTCTGGTACTAACGCTGGCGACGATACGATGACTTGCTTGATTATTCTGATTCATCAAATTGACTAAGGTAGCGGTGGTCTGATTCTGCTGGGTCATCCTGTTGTTCATGTTCTGCATCATCGCGTTCATTAGTTGAGTCTGAGCTACCAAGAATTGTTCCATGACTGGATCTGCTACTCCTGGTACTGACAACTGTCCACTAGGATTGATAACATCTGAGCTGGCACAGACTGTCTTGAGATTAATGACAAGGCTGGCTTCACTGGGGTTCTCCATTTGCTGGCTAACCAGGGCTTATAGACGAGAGGGAAAAGCACAAGGTAAGGGAAGACAATCTACTAAGGGGAGCAGGTTTAACCCAAAGAACACCAAGGAACACACAAATAGCCGGAAAGCTATTAAGAAGCATAAAACTCACAGCCAAACTGCACTGAAGAAGGAAACAAAGATCTAATCATCTAGTCGATTAAACTCTAACTTAATAGGGCGACTTGGTTCAACACACGGGAGGAACCTATGCTGATTTATCCTATATGGCTGGTCTGAAGAAAACTCGATCTGATCACGATTTTTGTCAAACATTGACTGCTTGCGATCCTTGCAGGCGACTCTTGGAAAAAGACAGGGTGATGTACAACTTCTTCTCGGTCTTCAATTTTTGCGACGCACTTGTCTTGAACACTTGGGAAGATGTCGATATGTTGTTATTTGTTGCATGGTCTTCAATTAGTTGCTCAAAATAGCTCTTGGGCATCCACCAAGACATTTGACATGGATAACGATGACTATAGGAGTTATGAGGGGAGAGAGTATGATTTAATACTCCAAATGGTGAGGACGAATATAGATGAGAAAGGAATAGAATGGAAGAGTATAGAAACTGACAAGCTGAGAATAGCACATTATTAAGATTTTCCATTTGTAAAATAAGTTTTGAAGTTTTTTGTACAAACGGCCATTCTAACTAAGGTCACGACCTACAGTCGATATGGCTCTAATACCACCTCTGTGGGGACCCAGAAATACAATTCTGGACCCTCTGTGTATACTGCACTAGTCCAGGATCACGCTAGTGCACACAATGGCAACATCGATGAAATATCATTTCCATATACAAAGATGACTAATAAATAGGCAAATAACAATAAATATCAGAGTAAAGACCTTAAGGTCAAAGCTTACAATTAATGCCTCAGAAGGCGAATAGCTCAATGAAGTGCGCAGAACGAAGCGGAATAACTCAGTGAAGCCCATCCATATGCCCACAGGCAATCGGCTGGGGTGCGCGACCTAGTTCTTCTCGATCCTTGAAGTAGACCTTGTTGACCGTCGATTCCTCCATTTCTGTAAGTTTGGGCGCAAGTTTTACAACAAGCGTGAGTACACAACCGTACTCGCAAATCATACCACAGAATGCAATTTATAGATGCAGGCTTATTCCAAAGTAAAGGCTTCTGTGGTTCTTTTGCATAAAAGCAACATTTGAATTGAATACGAATAATAGATTGAAAGCACAATTCAAAACAAATAGACAATATTAATTTAACAGTTGTTTTCACAAAGACACATAGCCTAATCAAATTCTTTCACACAGCCATATGACTTAAATCACACAGCTGTCCCTTCCCAATAGTTTTATGAAAATCTACCCCTCGTGTGAAATCCCCGAGCATGTCCATGACCGCGGACGCGGCTATTCGAATAGATTGATTAACACTCTGCAGAGGTTGTACACTTTACCCACACGATATAACCAGTGTGGTCGCACTGATCATAACAAAACAATTCGAAAACTTCATCTCCAACATTGACATTCCTGATGTGCTTTCCCGCTATAGTAGCTCACATAGATTTAGTATAACACACACCGCTGGACAGGGAAGCGACGAACCGTCCCGCGATGCAACCACCAAGTAGTCACACCTCCACCCTGTCACACAGCCTAACCAATCCACCTGAACATCAATGCCAAGAATCCATAACTTACTAAGTTAGGCCCGTCCCATACCAGGCATGTGGTCGTACAGTAAGGCTCAGTTCAATGGCGCACAAAGTTAAGTCCTTAATTGACCAAGGCAAGACTTCCAATTTCTAACTAAATCACACAGATTATCGAACCCAAGCACACAGCTTCAACCATATCACACAGCTTCCACCACTTACCTCAGTCCAAATCCTTTACCACCCAGTTGGTTTTAGTGCAACACATGCCATCACGAAGTAATAACACATAGCACATAGTTTTACACAAAGTTCCATAGTCACTTAGTTACATTTAATAATTGCAACTTACATGAGATGTGAGACTCGTAGCATGGCTAAGTAATTGTACTCGCATCTAACCAACCCACGTTGGTGCTATAATAATACCAACTAATAAACCAATCTAGGGTGACAAGGAATTATGGCATACAATGTCAAGGGGTGATAACAATTTGGATAATAACTATGCCCAAAGCATTTAAATAAATAATTGAAGTAGAATGCAATACTTTAACACAAAGTAATTTGAAAACTGGGTTCAAGATGATCAAAGGTATGACTTGCCTTGCTATAGCAATGATGATCTTGTTTTATCTTCAATCCTCTACTTGCTTGATTTTCAGCTCCTTCGGACGATTCCGAGACTTCGGCGTCTAACGAGAAAGAAAGCTCAAAACAAACTAAATTCAAAATACAAATCAAATAAACTCCAAATTGAAATTGAATGGTACTGGAAGGTAGATATTGAATTTATTTGAATTTAGAAACTTGAATGGGTTCAATCGGAATTCGGATGAAGAAGATATGACTCTCAGAAGATTGGAATTCACATGAAATGATGAAAAAGCTCTACGGAATATTCACAGAATATTCTATTTCGAAAATATTAGGAAAAGAATGAGTGTATGATAGGTGGGACCGACTGGTATTTATGGATTTCTACAATTAAAATAATTCCAGAAATAAGGTAGAGAGAGTGACATGTGGGACCAATAAGATAAAAGGATTTTCAAGAATTAAATTAATTCCCGAAAATAGGAATAGGGGTTGACATGTGGGCCACTAGTCTATAGACCAGGTCCACAGAGATATGCTAGTCCACGGTGGACCAAGCTCATAGACAAGGGTTGACCAAGATTTGACTGACATACGGGACCCGCATGTAAGAGAGATAAATAATTAGGGTTTTTAATTAGGTGGATGACATGTGGGGTCGACATGTAAGAGATATAGATATATGGACGAATTGGATGGTGTGTGGATGACAAGTGGGACCAAGTTGCTAGAAAAGAGTTTGTTCTGCTATATATATACTGATTGGATGATATGTAGCCTGTAGGTCCACACACCTGAGAGAAAACAAGAAGATGCCAATAGAGCAGATGAACGAACAGAGAACAGACCTCTGCACGTTGGGTTTAGGTGCAATTGCATGGCAAGGTTTTAGCAAAGATTTTGCATTGAATTGGCAAAGCATGTATGAGGGAAATAATTAACAGAGAGAGAAGGTAACTAGAGAACAAACCATATATTCACGTACTGGATGCTAGACAAGAACATGAACCGAAGTTACATGCCAATTTTGATGCAAGGAGGCGGCACTGCATCGCAAGGATTAGAAGGATTAACGAGAGGAAAGAAATCCAAAGGAAGCCATGGAACCCAATACACACGTCTCGACACACATGAACGAAACAACATAGAGATGGGCGCAGCGGTGCACATGCATGAGCAGTGCGTGCGGGGTGGCCGGCCGGAGGCGGCATGCTTGGGCGAAGGGCAAAGCGGAAAGAAGCGACGAGCCGGACGCGATGGCGCGATCGGATTTTGGAAAAACTCACCGAGGAAGCAAGCAGCGTGATGAACACGGTTTGGCTTTAATGGCCGACGGTGCTCGGCGATCTTCGGGTGAAGTGGATGGAACCATGACGTAGAGGCGACGACGAAGCCAACGCCGCAGACGACGGTTGGCGGACGCGTCGACGGCGCGATTCGCGGAGAAGATCTTTGGTTGGAGCTCGATTTTTTGCAGATTGCGACGAAAATAGATCGGTTTGGAGGAAACCAATTCAGGGTATTGGAAGAGGAGATCAAGACGGACGTGTGAGCGCAAACCGTTCGCTTTTATATGCACCGTGGAGGAAGATATGGTATTTTGAAGGTTTAAGTTTGCAACGTGCACGTACTGGACGCAGCAGCTGGCTGTTCGGTTCTGGAGGTTCACGATGATGAACAGTACCTCGTGATTACTGTAGCACATGGGTAGGAGAGAGAAAATGCTGATTTTTTGGAATTAAAATAAAAGGTCGAAAATCAAGGAGATCAAATAAATAGCAAGTAAATCCGAAAAAATCTCAGAAAATACCCAAAAATTCCTTGAAACACAAGGAAGCCAAATAACACAAGTTTTTATTTAATTCACGTTTATATTAGTCAAATTAAATATTTTTAATTTATAAAATTCCCAATTAAGCTTTATTAATTCAAATAAATTTGGTGAAATTTTCCAGGGACCTAAACTACTCAATAGATTTTTGAAAAGCCAAATTTTGGGATGTTACACTTAGCTACCTAAAAGAGTGGCTTGCACGTGGGCCCTCAAATAAAAAAACTGTTAAGATAAGTAAAAACGTTAGAGACTAACGTGTGGGCTTAGCCCTTAAGCGTCGTGCGCTGTGCATGTGCACAGATGGATCGAGTCCATTGGACCAAGTCATAGACGCTGGGTCCCACATGTCAGTACACTTTTAAATCTAAGTTAAATGAAAACGCACTGTTCTTAGGGCCCACCTGTCAGCTTTGAGTCTTGGCGACGTTCATACCACTCTGAATGTAACCCCTCACCTGGACCGTCCGATTTCGTTTCAACCACCTGGATTGGTTGGGACGTTTGGACCGTCCGAACGCAAGCCCTCGCTTGGACCATCCGATTAGATCTGAACGGTCCACACGTTTTAGCCTAGGAAAGCTTTAGAAAATCCCGAGATGATTTATTTGCACACTAAAAATTACATTTAACTTCAAAAATACATAACTAATTCGTTTCAACTCCAAATCCAGTGAAACAAACTTTGCTAATTTTTATTTCAACTGAACTTTATTCTAAAATAGGTTTCAACTATGTTCCTATCTCAGAAAATATATTTTATGGAAATTGAGCCAAAACTGAATTATTTTTGAACCAGGAAATGCTATTAAATTTAGAAATTCATAACTAAATCTTGAAAACGCCAAATGAGATAAACTCAACAATTTTAGTCTTACATGATTATTCTCTATTTACCTATATAATCCTTTGTCCCACTACTACTCTACAAATTTTAGTCAAATAATTAAATTAAATGAACAGTAACCGATTGTATTTAAATTGTATTTTCCAGCAGATTGAATTTCAAACTACTATAACTCCTACATACTAAATCCAAATGGATTAATTCTTTCACCTAAATTCATCTAAAATCATGGTTTAGCTACTATAGAAAAATCATGCATTTTGAGCACTTTGATTTTGAGGTATTTCTCAGTGTTTGTCGGTATCTTTATCCTATAGATCCCGCAGCAATTGATATTGACTCGTACGTCACTGAGAGCGAGCAATTAGACTACTAGCAAGGTCAGCATCATTTGAACTTTCTTTTACATCATATTTGATCCCAGTTTTGTTAAGTTAGTGCAATGATAATTTCTTGCATGCTATTTTGATAATGTCGCTATTTTTGTGATGTGTAGATTAGTTATCTCCTATTCATTGAGGTTATCCTTGAATTATTCCAGTACCTACATGCTTAAGATAGGTTTTGTGAATTATATTATGGGATTGCTTAGCCATGCAAGTCTAGAAACGGTAGTTTGATTGTCGGGAATAACCCGATAATTATGGGATACACAAATTCTATTATCTTATTTTCATTTCAGATCTTCGTATCTATTTCTTAAGTTAAATTTTGTCATTTTAAAATGAGTTTTGGGTCTGGGCAAGAGGTTGCTAGTGATGGCGCCTTCATGCACGAGATTTGGGTAAGTAGTTGACTTGTCCGAACCAACAAGGACCGAACTTTGGTAACATCATTGATTCAAGTAAAACTCGTGCTACCACACGTGGGATATGGGTACTGTATGGTTAAGTAGGGGGAAGGTTTTGTTGTGTTAAGTCCCAAGGTGGTGTAAGGGCACTTGTGTTGATCATTTGTCCGTAGGAGCCGATGTAATTTTCTATAGTGTGCATGAGAGCACCAATTTTTATAATTTACATTACATTGGTATTTCCAATATAACTTGTGAGCCGCTTAGTAAGTGCAATCAGTCGTTTGTACGATTTTCTTGCTAAAAACGATCGTATCTCTACTACTACAAAAAGGCTAATACTGAACACCTCATCACAGACGGTTGACCAAAACCGTCTGTATTACATGACATCACAGATGGTTTTGGTTTAAAGACCGTCTGTGGTACTGGCTGCGCTAAAAACCATCTGTGAATAGGTAATATCACAGACGGATCATAATGAAAACCATCTGTGCAATATCACAGACGGTTCTTAATAATAATCGTCTGTGATATTGCTACATATTAGAGACGGTTTTTTGTTGGAAACCGTCTGTGATATTTCACAGACGGTTCTTAATAATAACCGTCTGTGAAATTACTTCATGTCACAGATGGTTTTTTTGTGAAAACCGTCTGTGATAATTATCCCATCACAGACGGTGCGCCGTTTTGCTCGCTTACTTATATCATCCGTTGCAGTATACTCCTCAACAGTCTTCTTCTCCATTTCTAGCGCTACGGTGAGTCCATCGGCACAACTCCATGCCCGGTTTTAGTATCGCCTCACCTCACTGAGCCCACTCGATCGTGTGGTCCATTTCAGCTATTGTCGCCCACGCCGAACAGTCACCGCCGCCGCCATCGACGCCAACTCTTCTCCGGTGAGTGCTCGACCCCACCAAAGTTGATTTCCCCACCTATATGTCCCCCTAAAGCTGTGCATGTGCTTTGTTTCAGTTTATTTCCACCGAGAAGACCTGTCACTGAGGAGCTTGCCACCGTTACCTCTGTTCACCGACGACCAGCCGCCTTGGACCTTCCCCGGCTGACTTCATTGACACCTTCCTTGTGATCGAGGTGAGCTACTGGAGCATAAGCGTCCTTTAATTTGATTAGTTTCGGGCGTTTACGCCGAAATCGCTAGTGAAGACCATGGTCACCCTTTTATTTATTTCCAGGGTTTTCAACACGAACCGTGTGATGGACCGAAGCTAGATGTATGCTAGGAACCGTGTGAGTGAAGAGTACATTAATGGCGTGTGTGCGTTTACAAGAGCTACCGAGAGGGATATGTTGAATAAGGGGACGAAATATATGTAGTATCCATGCATTGACTGTAGTATCCATGCATTGACTGCGAGAATCTGAAGATGTTTGACAACCAACCGCAGATAGAATCACATTTGACTCGAAGGGGTTTCAAAAAGGGGTATACACGTTGGACCAGTCACAGTGAAGAGTAGATTATACAAGAAGGTAGTAATAACGACATCGCTGACGAAGTCAACGATATGCCGCTGGATGATGTCGATTATGGTTCCGATTCGGATAGGTTGCACGATGACAATCTGGATCAGATGCTTCGCGATGCAGAAGTGAACTATAGTGAGAGAGAGTTTGGTAAATTCGAGGGCTTGATGAAGGACTCGCAGAAGCCTTTGTTCTCGGGCTGCAAGACAGAATACACAAGGTTGTCAATAGTGCTTGAACTGCTAAAATTGAAGGCAAGCAACGGTTGGTCCGACAAGAGTTTCATGGCGCTGTTAGGTCTCTTAGCGAACATGCTTCCAGATGGAAACGAGTTGCCCAAAACCACCTACAGAGCCAAGAATGCTCTTTGTCCGTTGGGAATGGAAGTAGAAAAAATACATGCATGTCCAAACGGTTGTATCCTCTACCGTAAAGAGTACGCAGACATGCATGTATGTCTGGTGTGCAACACACCCCGATACAAGCGTAAGAATCAATCAGATGACAACAAGGGAATCGAGGTGAAGAAATGACCTCCTACTAAGGTGGCGTGGTATCTTCCTGTAATTCCCCGTTTGAAGCGGTTTTTTGCGAACCCAAAGGAGGCAAAACTGCTGCATTGGCACTCGGAGGAGCGTAAGCAGGATGGAAAGCTAAGACACCCTGCTGATTCCACCCAGTGGAGGAACATCGATAGGAGATTTGCAGACTTCTGTAGGGAACCGAGGAATATAAGGTTTGGATTGAGTACAGATGGAATGAATGTGTGATATGTGAATTTGCATTTATGTATATTAGAATGTGTCATATCTGAATTTGTGAAATGGATGTGCTTGTTTCTAAAATGAATCTGAATTGGATGTATACATGTACTTGTGTTTCTGCTTGTTTCAGAGGGCATGGCTAGCATTTCCTGAGGCTAGCCAATAAACAGAAATGGATTTAGTAATACAAAAGAATATCACAGACGGTTCCTTAGGATAAACCGTCTGTGATTATATATCACAAGCAGTTCCATATAAAAACCGTTTGTGGTACATCAGATCTCACAGATGGTTCCATATAAAAACCGTCTGTGATACATAGATATCACAGACGGTTCCATATAAACACCGTCTGTGATACATAGATATCACAGACGGTTATTTGTTGGAACCATCTGGGATGTCTAACCCTATTTATATCATAGACGGTTATTTATTGGAACTGTCTGGGATGTCCAACCCTATTTATATTCAGACTTTAGGGTTTGCCGCGCCTCCCACTCAAATTGTTAAGTTTCTCAACTCCTCCCTCCTCCTTGAGCCCAGCGCGACTCCTCCCCCGAGCCCGTCGCCGCCTCCTCCTCGAGCACGAGCCGCCGCCTCCTCCCCGAGCTCGTTGCTGCCATCCTCGACGCTGCCTCCTCCTCGAGCCTGACGTGCCTCCTCCCTCGAGCCCGCCGCCTCCTCCCCGAGCTCGAGCTGCCGCTTCCCCGAAACCGGCGCCCCTCCTCCCCTTCAATGTCGCCCTGCCTTCTCATCCTTCCCTCGAGGCCCAAAGGTAACAGATGCCGAGTTGCCAACCCCGACACCCCTTCCCCCTCACACATTGCTCAGATTTCTTGGCTTTGATTGCCATCTGCTTCGTGAGTATCACAACATTTCAACTTTATTACCCTTTTGCATTTGGTTAATTGGTTGAACCTCCGGGTTCTGTGAACCAATTCATAATACATGCTATTCTGTCAGTAGATCAAGTGTTGTTGCCTGACTTAGAGCATTTATATGTTTATATGTCAATTATGTTGATGCGTGATAGAACCTCTATTTCTCGTGAAGATGTTGTCTACTCATTCTCTGTCATCGTCGCCTCATGTGTCTGATGTGCCGTCCTCTGAAAAATCCAAATGCAAGGAAAGAGGAATATTGAAAATGCCCAAGGGTCGATTTACCATCACGAGAGTCGATGTGTCTGGGCCCCTCTAAGTCCTCACCGAGCAGCGTCCGCATTCCGGACAATGGTTGGAATAGTTGCATGCGAACGGGTCAAGATCACCTCTGATTCATGGAAGGAGTTGAACAAAGATGAGAATCTGAAAGCTATGCTGATGACGGAAATTTTTAAATCCTTCCAGATACCGAAACAACACAAGGCCTCCGTGCAACGATATGCGTTGCTAGCGGTGTGCAAAGCGTGGAGGAACTTCAAGAGCACGCTTATCAAGGATTACGTGGAGAAGGATTTGACGCCCTTCCAGAAGTGTCCGTTCGTGGAGGAGTACTGGGAAGACTTTGTGGCGAAGAAGAAGATAAATAATTTTAGGATTAAAAGTGAGGCACACAGGGCCCTCCAGGCAAAAAAACACGCACCCCATAGACTCGGCACCGCTGGGTATGCGGGTAAAATCCCGCAATGGAGGGCTCGGAACGAGCATGCACGCCAGTTGAACGCCTCCCCGCCATTTGCCGGGATCACTGATGAGCGTTCCAAACAGTGGCTAATGGCGAGATTATCTAACGCGTCTTCGGGGGTCATCTCCTTTTCAAACTCTGTAGACGAGGAAGTGTTCCGGCGCATGGTAAGATATCGAATTACCTAGTTTGTAATTACTCGATAACTTCATAGAAAGTGAAATAACATATCGGGCTCTTGTAGGAAGAGCTGAGTACTCAATCTTCCCAAGGCTCATTCTAGGCAGACAGGGAGAGAGATATACTCTCCGTGGCCCTGGGAAACAAGGAGCATCCGGGTCGCACAAGAGGCATTGGTCTTTATGTTGATTGGAACAAAGGATACTCAAAGGACTCCGAGACGTACCAGAGTAGGAAGAGAGCCAAAGCCGAGTGCGAAGCATAGCTACGAGAGGAGATTCGTGCATCCCTCAAAGAAGAGATGCGGGATGTCGTACGAGAGGAGATTTGTGCATCCCTCACAAATCAGTTCGAAGCCCCCGCCTCTACTTTGCTAGCTAGCCCCCCAAAATGTCCGAGTAGCTGCGCGTCCAACCACAACTTAGAAATCGATAACATATTTCCTGTTGATGATATCCTGGTAATAATTATTATCCTTGGAATGCTCGATCCATTGATAGGCCTGTTGGAGTAGCTAATTTTGTATTTATGTAGGGGGCTACGAAGTGCAAGCTCCAAGTGAGATGTGGCTCCATTGCCCTGGATGCTGCTTGGAACCAAGCGTATCCATCCGGTGTTGGGGCCTTGCTGCACGGTGTAAATATAGCGCCGAGTTTCACAAAAGTGAATGTGGACGGTGTTTATGCCAATTTCGAGGTCGTCCAGCTGGAGAAGCCTGTAAACGACGAGGTTGTGACTTTAGGGAAAGCCATTGGAGCATTCATCCAGTGGCCCAAGAGAGACATCTGCCTGGAGCTACGTGCACCGGTGTCAACTTTACAGGAAGTATCTGTACCGGAGCTACCTGCACCGAAGCAGCAAGGGCCCGATGAATCAAATGCATCTACACCTCGTGCTCGGTCGACTCTTGTGAAGTCGACCTCTACAAAGCGAGGCAACAAGGGCAAATCGAAGACGGTAGACTCCTGATCTGATATCCCCTTCTTGCCGTTGGCCCGAAAATTCATACTAGGTGAGTCGTTGGTAAAGTTTTCGACAGCCCTACCCTAGGATTGGCTTGCACGATATTGCACATATGGTACATAGAACAGGCCAACAAGACGGATGAACAACGACGCTCGAGTGTCACCATTAAGTTCAAGAAGGATCATTTTAACCACGAGGCTCAAGACTATGTTTTCACAGTGACATTCGATGACATATTCTCTCTCTTCAATCTCGACTCCCTCGATGTCTCACTCATGCGATGTTGGACACTTAAGTGTGTACAATCACGGTCAATGTTCATGTAATACCGATAAATGTTATATATAACTCCTTGCTTTTGTATATATATATATATATATATATATATATATATATATATATATATATATATATATATATATATATATATATATATATATATATATACATGATTTCTGAAGCCGAAGTAAGGAATTCACTGGTAGGTTTCCTCGATGAACACGTGGTCTCCGAGCAAACCATCAAGGCGAATTCAAAATTCGTCAAGGATTACATGGCGGACTCATTGCTGGCTCACCGCAACAAGCAATTCATACTTTTACCCTACAACCAGGAGTAAGTGCTGCACTAGTGGCCATACTTGTTGATTTGTACTTTATAAGCAACACGAACTTAGGTTTAATGACCATGGCGACATACCTGTGTAGGTTCCACTGGATTCTAATTGTAATTATACCAAAACAGAACTTGGTAATATACCTAAATTCCCTACAGAGGGCCAAACACAACTTCACAGTTATCCGATAATTAATCAACGGGTAAACATATTTCCTCCATAGATAACTCTATTGTACAGTTTTTCTTTCCTTTGCAATGGTTAAGGCTAAGTTTTTGGAATCACGTAGGTCGTTCAAGACATACTTTACAAAAGGAGGGATATGCAAGGGAGGGACCCTGTGACACGATCTAAAATTCCAGGTATTCCTAGTACACATTAATCCTATATAACACTTCATAGTAATGCCTCTCGAACTAACCAATTCTATTTTTGTAGTGCCACCAGCAGCCGCTGTCCTGCAACCTCTGTGGATTCTATGTTTGCCACAACATCGAACTACTCGTCGGTTTCGCGATAACCAATGATCCTCAGGTTTGTCAATCTTGCAATAATTATTTCATACTTATCAATTTATATATGCACGAATTTAATCTTAGTAGTGACAGGTTGCAACCATTATGGAAAGTGCGTTGGAACAGTGCCAGCTCATAAAAATTCGAGGACAGCTTGCAGCATTCTTGAACCGTGAGGTCATAGATCCAGTGGAAAGTTCCACAATGTAGATTGAACTTGATTGGGATAAGATATTGAACTTAACGGTACATGTGTGTAAATGTACATGAATGGTTAATTTTAGTTAATTGATTTGTTAATTGGATGTGCTTATTTCTGAAATAAATGCGAATTGGATGTGCTTGTTTCTGAAATGAATGTGAATTAGATGTATACAACTTGTTATGTTTCAGCTTGTTTCAAAGGGCATGGCTAGCATTTCCCGAGGCTAGCCAATAAACGGAAATAGATTTAACAATACAAAAGAATATCACAGACGGTTCTTTAGGACATACCGTCTGTGAAGCATCATCTCTCATAGACGGTTTAATCTAAAAACTGTTTGTGATACATCATCTCTCACAAACGGTTTAATCTACAAACCGTCTATGATTGTAACATCCCAAAGTTATGTTACCAAAATAAAATAAATAAAAGTTATTGTTTTATTGGATTTCCTGAATTTGATAGAGTTTCATTTCTTTATTTGAATTTTTGAAATTTTAAAAGTCAAAACTTAAAGATTATTTGAAGTTCTTGAAGTTTTAGTTGGTTTGATCTGGAAAATAAAATTTTAATTAATTTCTACAATTTTTTGGAGTTTTAAAAGCTTTTTCCTAAATATTTTAAAGACAAAATAATTTATTTTGCAAAATTTATAGCCAATTATGAATTGGAACTAGTTTTATTAAGTCCAAAATAAATAAGGGAATTTCTGTGAATTTTCTCAAAAGTTTTGGATTTTATTTGCTATTTTCTAAAGCAAATTTGAATTATCTTGATTATCTAAATTACAAAATCAATTAAAACCCTCAAACAGCCCTTGGGCCTAAACCCCCTCGGCCCATGTCGAAATCCACACGCGTGCGGCCCGTCTGTCCTAGTTTCCCCGCGCGCCTCCCCATCCACCCCCACCGTCCGATTTGGACCGGACGGTCAGCAAACCTCCACGCCACCCGCTCATTTCTCCTTAACCAGTATTGGCCGTTGGATTGAAAGCCAACGGTCAGATTTTCGTGTAACGTTCGGGCGACCGAACGTCTCATCGGTGTTGACCGTTGGATCTAAATCCAATGGCCATCCAACGCCCACGCCACCCCACTCTCCCGACCGTCGGATGAAGATCTGACGGCCCTGCGCCATCGTCTTCCCCGCACCCTTCTTCCCCGCGGAGCCGCGCCCGCCTCCGCCATCTTCGCCCATGGGAGCTCCATGTTCGCCGAGATTTCCGCCTCCTCTTCATGCGCCCGCGTGCGCAACAAACCCCCTCGCATCACGCCGCGCCCGTTACCCCCTCAATCGTGCGCGAAATCACCGGAGTTCAAAATCGCCGCCACAACCTCCGCGCGTGATCTCCCTCTCCCGTGCCCCTCCGCCCCTATTTAAGAGCGCCCCAGCTCCGCCTTGACATCCTCAACCCGCCCCCATCACCCACTCTGCCCCTCTCCGCCCCTAGCTGCCGGATTTCACCGTTGAAGCATCGTCAGCCGAGCTTCACTCCGCCGCCTCCAGCGCCGCCACCCTCGCCGCCGCCACCATCGGCATCGCCGCGATCACGTGCACCCGGTGCTCACCTCGCCTCCGCCAGGGCCTCACCGGAGCGCCGCGCCGCCACACCACCGACCCACGTCGCCGCTTCCTCCTCGTCGCCGGCCGCCTTCGTCCTCCTCCGACCACCTAGGTTTGCCACACCCCGCTCTCTCTTTTGACACCCTCGTCGGACCTCGCCGGGCTGCCGTTCGCCGGTGCCATTGGGGCCCGAGCACCGCCGGTGCCAAGGTGACGTGGCAGCGCCACGTCACAGCCACATCGCGCCACCGAGGCGCCGCGTCAGCGCCACTTCCTCCCCTCCTCCATGTCAACGCCCGTGTGGCACAGTCCACCCCCCCCCCCCAGACACAACCGCCCGTAAACCTAGTCCACCAAAAGCCGAGGCACTGACATGTGGGTCCCACATGTCAGGGTTTCCTTTTAATTCTTTAAAACCCGAAAATTCTCAGGGCTGACGTCATCCTTGCATCATAAATCCCTTTTCCAATAGAAAAATAAATCCAGTAAATCCATAAATCTGAATTTCATCAATTTATGTGATTTCAAACTTCTAGAGCTCATATCTTTTGCATCCGAACTCCGATTGAGCCCATTCAAATTTCTAAATTTTCTAAATTCAAGATCTAGCTAACTAAACCAAAATTATTTAATTTGGAGTTCATTTGAGTTTTATTTGAATTTAGCTTATTTCACGATTAGATTTCGACGACTTCGGAGAGTCAGATTTCGACGCCGTTTGAGGAGCTCATAAGAGGATTGATTTTGACTATATGATCATCGTGATTGTACCCTTGGACTACCTGAAGAAGGTATTTGTGAGTACTAGGTGACCTGTTAAGGAAAACAACAACACCTCAAGCAAGGCAAGTTATACCCTTGATCATACTGAACCCATTATTTTAAATTTATTTAATTCTGTTTTTAAATTACTATTGCATGCATAATTTTTATCCAGTTATTTTGATCCCCTGTTTAAATACTTAGTTATTCCAATTCCTTGTGTATAGCCAATTTGAATATTGATTATCATTTCCTTGTCACCATTAGATAAAATAATATTAGAAATAATTAAATGCATAGCCAATGCTTAGATCAAATCTTGTATTTGGAAAGTTTTTAGCCAAATACTTCAAATTTGAATTAAATTGGATCTATGGTATTGTTTTACCATAAAAGGTTTATAAAATTCCTTTACCTGGAAAATAAAATAAAAATGGGTTTGGACTTGGGCGAAATGGATGATTGGAGGGTGCAAGTTTATGCACGGGCTCAACTGGGTAGGTTGAGGCCCAGGGTTCTGATGGATGTCGCCCAGGTCAATTAAGAACCGGTCTTCGAGCCGCATCTTGCTAAGCCACCACCGTACCACCACATGTTCTCAGTGTGGGGAGTAGGACCTAGCTAATTAATCTGCAATATTCCACCGTGGTCGTTCCCTACAGATGCAATGGGTAGTCATGTTATGACTTATGTTAATCCCACCTAGCGCAAGAGGGGGCCCGAACCCAGAGGTATTTATTCTAAAGGGTGTGGCGAAACCTTAGCGAGAGATAACTACAGTGGAATGGCGCTTTGTAAAAGCCTTGTCACGTGCTCTAGACTGTTTACCCAAGGTAGTGAGCGGTGGTATCGATGGATGCCGAACAAACTAGAGAAGTCATGTCTTGTGGGTAAAGCAGTACAACCTCTGCAGAGTGTAAAACTATTCGAATAGCCGTGTCCACGGTCATGGACATGCTGGCAAAGCCACTCAAAGTTAGACTTTAGTTTTGTTTGAAAAAGACATCTTCAAACTGGTTTATCCAAATGGGGATTGGACAGGAAGCCATATGATAGGAGGGTATCCTTCACCATTCATGTGTGAATGTTATCTGACTATAAAATTGAGAATTTATAAAATGAATTTTAGTTATAGAATAACTGCTTTGAAACTTAGTACAAATATTTAAAGAAAATGCTGCTTTATGCAAATGACCATATAAGCCATCCTTTGTTACATCCATGTATGCATGTCATTCTGTTATTTGACGGGTGTAACTTGCGAGCACGGAAGTTGTGCTCATACTTGCTTTATGCAAATAAAATTTCAGAGGAGAATGACTTTGCTACCGATGTGGACCTTGACGACTAGGCCTTTTCCCCAGTCGATTGCATGTGGCAGATTGCTGGACTCCACTACTTCTTTTTGTCTTCCACTGTGTTATTTATTGCTGGCCTGTAAGCCTCTTTTGTATTAAACTCTGTTGATTATTAATAAAGTGGTGATATGAATTTGTTACCATATTTGTTTACTGTGTGAACTAGCTACTGATCATGGGACTAGTTCAGAAATGCTTAGAGGATTTGGGATGTTAATCCCGGGTCCTGACAGTGATGCATCATCTATCACAGATGGTTTTATATATAAACCGTCTGTGATAGTCGACTATCACAGACGGTTACATACACAAACTGTCTGTGATAGTCGACTATCACAGACGGTTCTGAGTTAATAACCATCTCTAATAGTATGCATCACAGATGGTTTTAAAAACCGTCTGTGATGAATCATGTCATCACTGACCCATAGACTCAGACGGCTCATGAAACCGTCTGTGATGGCGTTTTTGAACCGTCTGTGAAGACCTTGGCCAGCATACCTAAGGAAGTGTGTCATTATTCCGGAGGCTTACGGGCAAATCGAGTCGTGTGGGTAAAGTAGTACACCTCTGCAGAGATAAATCTATTCGAATAGCCGTGTCCGCGGTTATGGACGGTCGCTTGAGTTCGGGAGTTACCATTGTTAGACTTTGAATTTAAATTGTGGGTAAATTCGGCATGAATGGATGTTCATGCATTTTGTTGTATCAAAGTGGGCTGTCACTTTGTTGTTTGTTTGATTCATTTGTCATTCAATTCATTACTTGATCACATGCTTTATTTCTACTTCAAATCTAATTTCAAAATGGCAAATGAAAAACTAGTATGTATAGGTTGTAAATTGTTGCGTCTTTTCGCAAAACTAAGACAATATGAACCAGCCTTTGAATGACTTTATGCATAACTAATTTTACCTTTGTATAAGACTTGCAAGTACCTTTGTACTCAGCCAGTTTGTCTACTGGCTTTCAGGTGAGGAAGACTTCGAGCCCGTTGAGCTCGTTAGTACCGATTTAGGCGACGCTAACAGGTAGAGCTATTATCTAACTCCCAGACGGTTGCCGATGGGTTATGGGCATACCATGCTGGACTTTTGGTTTATTTACCTTGCTTCCGCTGCCACTTTAAGTGTTTTATTGAATTTGGCCAATCGACCCTTTTGTAATAGTTGTAGACTTGAACTATTATAATGTATGGCTTTTGAACTATTAATATATGATTGTTGTATAGATGTGATCAATGCTAAATGTAAGTTTGGGGGCATGTTGGTCATTGATCTTGGGAGTCAACATGGTCTCATGCTCGCTGTTCGTGACTTCCAATTTAACTCACTAAGTGTAGTGCTTGGACCATTAGAGAACCGAATATCATGTAGTGCTCATAGAGGAGCAGCACGCATGATCGTCGGGGCTCTAGTTTTCGGTCAAACCTCTCGCTTAGATGGAGTTGAGTTGGAATCCATTCACGGGAGACCCAGAGTTATCTCCATAAGACCGGGAATGTGTTATCTCCATCCATAAGACCGGAAATGCCTTGGTCTTACGGAAATAACCCGGGGGTCCCCACATTTTTGTCATATTGACAACCATATCATCGGATTTAGCTAATGAGGATCCAAATGAGGGGAGGAATGATGATGGGAAGAAGAAAGATAATTTGTACAAAGAGAATGAGTGAGAAAAAGGTCAATGATGTGGATGTCAACATCCTTTAATTAGATCCTTTTTATGAAAACCCGATTATGTGGCTGTCAATATGGCGAAAACCACCTTGCGTGGGATTCACATCATCAAAACCGCACTTCAAAACAGCCTTAGGATGTAAATTGACCCGATTTTGTAAGTTTGGGGTGAAATACTCGGTTTTGTGTTTGAGGGTAGAAAATGGATTTTTTGTGAAGTTCAATGGTGTAAAATGAACTTATTCTTTTTTTTTTCCTAGTACAAAGCAGTGTGTTCTCCAAGATTATGGATTAGGTAGGTATCCATCGAAGTCAAAATATTAGGGTTTCTCTTAGTTTCTTCGGTAGTGCGAGTACCTTCTTATGTAGACATCAAAGACATTAATCAGATTATCTCTATTGATAATTAATCTTTCAAACCTGCAATTAATAGTTCAAAAATTAATTGACTATTTTTCTTCCAAAGAAATCATACAACTTATTTTTAGCAACTCCCGAAATTAATTAAGCATTGGCAGATCGACACAGTGGATCGCAGTGGAATTAGATTGGTTGGTGCAACGTCCAAGTCGGATATAGTTGAGCATGTCGGGTGCTACGTACGTTAATTTGTCCTCTGGAAACTGTTTCGGACGACGACGACCTCAACGTGCCCAATCGCATTTTCATCATATGTCCTAAAAACATGTAGGTGCCTTATCTTCAATAATGTTTAAGTCATGAGGAATCTTATCATCAACAATGTGATTAGACTGAAAGACATGTGCCGACCCACATACTATATATCCTCCTCAGAGTATATATATATATATATATATATATATATATATATATATATATATATATATATATATATATATATATATATATATATATATGGATGTATCTAGTGCAAATGGGTATTTGAGTGCTAAGGTGCAAATGCCAACCAGAAGCGTTGGATCTAGATTGAACAGCCCAGACTTGGATGTCAATCCCACCTCCAATCCACTTAATCCTTTTGCACTAAACCCCCTACCGCCCACACATTTCACATCTCCAATCCAACCCTTCCCCCTCCTGGCTCCTCGCATCCAGATCACGCACGCCGCTGCCCTCCGCGCCTCCTCGCATCCTCGCCCACTGGCTGGCCGCCGCCTCCGCCCCCTGCATCCAGGCGTGGCGCCGCCTCCTCCTCCCCTCGAGCCCGGGTGTAGTGCCACTTTCTCCTCCTTCCCCCCGTCACCACCTCCTCCTCCCAGCCGGCCTCCTCCCCGCACCAGTCTCGGCGGCCCCCTCCTCCCTGCACCAGTCCCCGCGCTGCCTTCCCCCTCCACCACCCTTCCAGGCCAGCTCGCCCGCCTCCACGACCCAGTGGCACATCCTGCTCCTCCACGACGACCTCCCCATCACCACCATCTCCTCCGCGCACCGCGCCCCACCTTCGGGCCGCCACCGAAGCCCACCTGCACCTGCATGCCCCCCAGCATCCTCCACCTGTAGGCCGCCTCCGGACCCACCTACGCCCCAGGCGACCCTCGGCGTTGCTATCGTCGGATCCCTCGCGCGCACACCCTCCTCAGGCTCGCCCACCTCCGGCCTCGGGCCCCCATGCCGCGACAGCTCTGGCCTCAAGGTCCCCTCGCCCCCCTTTGCCTCCGGCCCGAAGCACCCCTTCGGCACCGCAACAGCTCACCGCGAAGGCAGATGGACGCGAGGAGGGTGCACGGGAGCCACGCCAGGGGTGGCCGGGGGCACAGGTTGGTCCGGAGGTGCCGCCCTCAATCCCCTTCTCCGGAGAGCCAAGCCGTAGGGAGAGCCGAGCCGGCGGGGGCGCAAGGCGCCATGGGAGCCTTGGCCGGAGCAAATAAATGAGAAATGGAGCAATGGGGAAAGTGAAGAAGAAAAGAAGAAGCCAGGTGGATTGGAGCCGGCAAATGAAGGGGTAGTAGGGGGTTCAATGCAAAAAGGATTAAGTGGATTGGAGGTGGGATTAGCACCTAAATCTAGGTTGTTCAATCTATATCCAATGCTCCTGGTTGGCATTTGCACCTTAGTACTCAAATACCCATTTGCACTAGATACATCCCCATATATATATATATATATATATATATATATATATATATATACACACACACACACACACACACACACACACACTTGCATACTACTGAACTCTTGTGCTATCTATCCACATGAATTTTGCATGCGGATGTGTGTAGTGGAGAGAGAAAATATGATGAGAGTTAAAGGTGGTGCATGAATGGTAACGATAGATGTGACTAAATTTCCTGTCATACTGTCGGGACCGGATTTCTGAATCCGAACCCTTTGTGTATTTCCGCACCAGTCCCATGATCAGTAGCTAGTGCACACAGTGGAAACATTGTTGATAACAAATTCGATTCACGAATAACAATAATAAATAACTGAGTACCGACCTTATGGCCACTTATTACAAAAAGAGGTCAAAAAGACCTCGAGTCTTACAGCAGCAGAAACATAAATAAATAAATAAACTCTGAGTGGTGGCCCATCAAAATGCCCACCAGCATTCGACTGGGGAGCGCAACCTAGTACTCCGGGTGTCCTCCGTCAAAGCCACAAGCGTAGTAGTCGTAGTCCTCTGCGTCGATGAAGGCTTCTGAGATTTATTTATGAGTGTAGCATGTGAGTACATAAAGTACTCCGCGGGTCTTGGGAAACATGCATATGCATAGCTTTAACAAATGAGGCTTATATGGTTCTTTTGCACAAAGCAATATTTTAAGTTTAAACAATTTTCATAAAGCACATTTGACAAACACAGTTTCAATAAATAAATTAATTGTATTACTAGTGGAGGTTCTAGCTACCAACCACTAGCATCAAGGCTCTAGCTGCCCAACTGACTCTAGCTGCCAGAAACTACCCGAGAGTCCCAACTGCTCCCGGTTCCCAAAATTACTCTTTTAAAATCAAAACCAAAATCTACCATGTGAAAACGCACCTTGCTCGCCCTTGACCGTGGGCACGGCTATTCGAATAGTTTTTAACACTCTGCAGAGGTTGTACAGCTAGACCCACAAGAGATGATCACCTGATATACCACACGTTTCCTTTGACGTGTGAATCAAGGAGAGACCATCACAAGGCTTTTACAAAGCTTCCTTTTAAGACTCTGCAGAGGTTGTACAGCTTGACCCACAAGAGATGCTTTTACTCAAGAAGAGATAGCATGCCCTTATATAGCTGCAACTGGGAGCCGAATCATCAGGTAGGCAATGAAGCACAGACAACGACATCACGGCAATGAAGTTTTAGTTTTGGAAACGGATGAAACGGCAGTGGTGCACTGATATCCACAATGAAGGCATAGCATCATGGGAGAGGTTAATGCAGCCATTTCCCTTCAAAAGAAATCGAATTTAAAGCTTTGAATGAGAAGAAATGAGAAAAGAGAAGGTGGCAGCCATTAATGGCAATTTGAAGCTCTACTGTTTGCACAGAATCAATGGGAGGGGAGGAGAAGCGGTGCGGGTGGCAAGGGAAGGGGCGACGCGGCGAGGGCGGCCGGCGGTGGTGGTGGCGAGGGTGAGAACCGGTTTGGTGGTGGCAGGCCATGAATCTTTGGTTAGAGAAAACAAGCAATAGAGAGACTCTCGTGAGGAAGAAAACTGTTGGGAGAGAGAGAAAGGTATAAAGGTTTAAAAGAATAGGAGGGAGGGTATAAGCAAAAGAAAGCAAGTGCCTAAGTTGGCAGTGCATGCATGGCTGGCTTGAAGTTAAGCGTTCCTCACGTGGGAGCAAAGCTGGGATGGGTTACTCGATGGGATTTTTTTTATAAACAGAGAGAAGTGCAACAAATTAATAAATTAGAACAACTATTTTTCTGGAGATTTGAATTTAAATTTTAAAGAAAGCGAATTATGGGATGTTACAAACCTACCCCCCTTAGAAGGAATCTCGACCCCGAGATTCGGATGGACTGGGACAAAGGCTGGGGTACTCTGTCCTTAAATCTTCTTCGCGTTCCCAAGTTGCTTCTTTCTCTGAATGGTTGCTCCACTGCACCTTGCAGAATTTGATAGTCTTGCTTCTGGTATGACGTTCTACTTCTTCGAGAATTCTGACAGGGTACTCCTGATATGTGAGATCATCCTTCAACTCGACTTCCTCTAGAGGCATCTGTTCTTCCGGAACTCTAAGGCATTGCTTCAACTGAGACACGTGAAAAACATCATGTACATCTGATAGCTGAGGTGGAAGCTTTAACTTGTAAGCGACTTCTCCTCTTCTGACTAGTACTGGAAAAGGTCCAATGTATCTCGGTGCAAGTTTTCCACTCACTCTGAAACAACGCATTCCCTTAATAGGTGAAACCTTCAGATACACATAATCTCCAGGTGCGAAAGCTAGATCTCGCCGGCGGTTATCAGCATAACTCTTCTGCTTGGATTGAGCTGTTTTCAAATTCTAACGAATTTTTCGTACTTGTTCTTCGGCCTCCTTCAAAACATCTGGCCCGAACACTTGTCGTTCTCCGGTTTCATTCCAATACAAAGGAGTTCTGCACTTCCTTCCATAAAGTGCTTCAAAAGGTGACATTTGCAAGCTTGACTGTAGTCGTTGTTATACGAAAATTTCAGATACGCAAACTTACATCCAAACTTGTACTATTGGTTAAAGCACAAGCTCTTAACATATCTTCGAGGATTTGATTAACCCTCTCAGTCTGTCCGTTTGTCTGTGGATGGTAAGCTGTACTGAAGTTCAAGGTGGTGCCCAAAATTCCCTGTAGTTTTTGTCAAAATCTGGAGGTGAACTGAGATCCTCGATCTGATACAATCTTCTTAGGTACCCCATGCAGACAAACTATTCTAGACATATACAACTCTGCGAGTCGGTCTCCCGAGTAGGTAGTCTTCACTGGAATAAAATGTGCAACCTTTGATAACCGATATACAATAACCCAAATCGAATCATACCCAGATTTTGTTCTTGGCAGATCAGTGATAAAATCCATTCCAATTTCTTCCCATTTCCATTCAGGTACCTTTAGAGGTTGAAGCAATCCAGCAGGTCTCTGATGTTCAGCTTTAATTCGCTGACAAACATCACAAAATGATACATACTTAGCAATTTCTCTTCTCATGCTTGACCACCAATATCTCTCACGAAGATCTTGGTACATTTTCGTGCTTCCAGGATGAATCGAATATGTAGATTCATGGGCTTCCTTTAGAATCAAATTTTTTATTTCCTTATGATTTGGTATAAAGATTCTTTTTCCAAACCAAACAATGCCTCTCTCATCTTCTAAAAATCCAGGTGCTTTGCCTTTTCTCATATTAACCTTGATTTCCTTGACATCTGGGTCTTCCTTTTGAGCCTCCATGATCTGATCTTCCAGAGTTGGTTGGACCTCAATGGTGTTCACACAACCCTCCTCAACTAATTCCAAGTTGAGTCGCTGAAATTCCTCGCACAGAGCAGGCTGACTTTCTTTTATCAATATATTTTTGTAGTAGCTTTTCCTACTTAAAGCATCAGCTACTACATTAGCTTTGGCTGGATGATAATGTATTCCAACATCATAATCCTTGATTAGCTCTAACCATCTTCTTTGTCTTAAGTTGAGATCTGACTGAGTGAAAATATACTTAAGACTCTTATGGTCAGTATATATCTCACAACGATTACCAATAAGGTAATGCCTCCAAATCTTTAGAGCATGCACCACTGCGGCTAACTCTAAATCATGGGTTGGATAACTTTGCTCATGCGGACGCAATTGTCTCGATGCATAGGCTACTACCTTACCTTCTTGCATTAACACACAACCAAGACCTTGTTTTGATGCATCACAGAAAAACTCAAAGTCTTTCCGGATGTCAGGCAAAATCAGCACTGGTGCAGTAGTTAACCTCTTCTTCAACTCTTGAAAACTTTGCTCACAGGCAGAGGTCCATTCAAACTTCTTTTCTTTCTTAAGCAATTTGGTGAGGGGTTTTGCAATCTTGGAAAAGCCTTCAATAAAACGACGATAGTATCCAGCTAATCCAAGAAAACTTCTGATTTCTGGAACTGATTTGAGTTGTCTCCAGTTAAGAACATCCCTAACTTTTCCTGGATCCACTGCTACTCCTCCAGCAGAAATTACATGCCCCAAGAAAGCAACTTCCTTTAACCAAAACTCACACTTACTAAATTTAGCATATAACTGATGCTCTCTGAGTTTGTCCAGAACTAACCTCAGATGTTCCTCATGTTCATTCTTATTTTTAGAGTAAATAAGAATGTCATCTATGAATACCACTACAAACTTATCCAGGTATTTCATAAACACCTTGTTCATCAAGTTCATGAAGTAAGCTGGTGCATTTGTTAGACCAAATAACATCACAGTAAATTCATAAAGACCATAACGAGTGGTGAACGCTGTCTTTGGGATATCCGATGGTCTTATCTTCAGCTGATGATATCCAGAGCATAGATCAACCTTGGAGAAGACACTTGCTCCCTTTAACTGATCAAATAAGTCATCAATTCGCGGCAAAGGATACTTATTCTTGATTGTGACTTCATTCAAGGCCCTATAATCCACGCACATCCTTAAGTTGTCATCCTTCTTCTTTACAAAGATTACTGGTGCTCCCCACGGTGAAGAACGGTCGAATATAACCTTTTCTAGTAACTCTTCAACTGCTTCTTCATCTCGCCTAGCTCATTTCTCGGAAGCCGTGAAGGTCTCTTGGATATAGGAGCTGTACTGTACCAAGTCAATGATGAACTCAATCTCTCGGTCGGTGGCATTCCGGTAGTTCATCGGAAATACATCCGATATTCTCGCACTACCTGCATACACTTTCCAACGACATGCCTTTTAGGCGGTTAAGAACACCACCCATCTTTGATGGTTTGTTGGACACAAATTCCACTCGAATGCCTTCGGCATTGGTAAGGGTGATGGCTCTGTTGGCACAATCAATCTGTCCCTTAAAATTGGTTAACCAATCCATTCCAAGGATTACATCAATGCCTTTGGAATCTAATAAGATAAGGTTTGCTAGGAATCTAACCCCATTTATATCTATAGCCACTGCCGGGCATACTGTAGTAGTCCTCATTTCCTTTCCAGGTGTTTGGACTACCATAGGGTTCTTAAGTTCACAAACATCCCAGCAATGCATTTCAGCAAAATTCTTTGAGATAAAAGAATGCGAAGCTCCAGAGTCAAATAATGCTGATGCAGGTACTGAATTAACAAAGAACTTACCCAGAACTACATCTGGTGCATCCTGGGCTTCCTCTGCTGTCACATGATTAACACGTCCTCTCCCAAAAGTTTGCGGAGTCCTTGGAGTCTGAGGGGCGCCTCGTCCTTGTCCTGGAGCTGGTGCACGGGCTGGTGTAGTCCCCAAGTTGAAGCGCACTGGAGTCAAGTTCTGACGCTTCTGAGGGCAATTGCTAGCATAATGCCCCATCTCATGACAGTGAAAGCATTGAACTCCAGCTGCGGAAGTCTTGTTTTGCTGCGGTTGAACACCAGTGTTGTTATGGATTCCCTGCATGATCGGGCGAGGTCCGGACATTGGAGTCTTGGGTGCTTCGGCTACTGGTGGCCTGTTGAATTATGGCTGGTTCATACGAGACCTGGAACTGCTAGCTCCATGTTGCGTGTGAAAAGCAAATTTCCTCTTACGGGACTCATACAACTGACGTTGAGCATCCTCCTGTATGAGAGCCTTATTGACCATCTGTTGGAAGTTGGTGTAGTCAACAGACACCAACTGCACCTTAAGGCTAGGGTCAAGTCCTTCCATGAAGCGCCAAATCTTTGCTCCCTCATTAGCAACATCCTCTGGTGCATACCTTGACAGCTGTGTAAACCTATTAAGATACTCAGACACACTGAGATTGCCCTGCTGCAGCTTATGGAACTCTCTCTTCTTCATTTCCATCATTCCCATAGGAATGTGAGCTGTGCGAAAAGCAGCAGAAAACTCCTGCCAAGAGATAGCTTGGACATTCTGGTGAGCTGTGCAATAGTTTTCCCAACAAGTTCCTGCGGTTGATTTCAGTTGGTGAGCAGCAAAGAGAACTTTCTCTTGGTCATTGCACTGAGCTAAGATCAGCTTCTTCTCGACATCCTTTAACCAGTCATCAGCTTCAAGAGGATCAACTGAACCGGCAAAGGTTGGTGGCCTGGTTCTCATAAATTCACCAAGTCTGGATGGAGGTGCTAAGACTGGAGCAGGAGCTGGTGCAGGTTGATTGACTTGATTATGAGCAAGTGCTTGCAATAGCTGAAGTTGCATGGCCATCATCTGCTCTATATTCATCAATGGAGGCTGACCAGGAGGTGGTGGTGGTAAAGGTTCTTCCTCAAATAACTGCTCAGGTTGCACTTGTGGTTCTTGAGGTGCTTGAGGCAAAACTGGGTCCTCTGGAAACGGTTGACCGCGACCCCTTCCAAGACCACGGCCTCAGCCAGCTACGCGGCCTCTTCCACGTCCTCTTCCACGGGCTGCTGCGCGACCTCTTCCGTGGTTCTCCATCCAATACCCAAAGATAGCAGGAAGAAAAGAGGGAAAAGCAAAGATAAGAGAACAGGGGTAAACTAACATCCCAAACACAACCAACAAAGGCTCAACAAGAAATATCTCCAAATGAAATAAAACAGGAAATAGTTTTTAGAATGGTCAGATCACAAGTGCTTAAGGCCCGATACACCCAATCTACACAGCAAACAACTCGCCTAATTTCGTAAGACCTTTATTGGACACTACTGCACTCACGAACAAGGACTACTCCTCAAACTCAACCTCGTCGGGTCCTCCTCCTCGCATTCTCCTCAACGCCTACTCCAATGATACGCCCTCGAGGTCTTCAGATCATCACTAAACGCCCACGCCCTCGCAGATCAAGAGTCGATGACCCCTTGCTCGCAAATGCAATCAAACCATTGATCTCTTGAGCGGAAGGACCAGCAGTTTTCGGTCGACAAACTTTCTTGAGGGCAACCATCCTGAGGGGTATGTCTCTAAGGCGCTCGGTCGGGTCATGGATCCGAGTAGCTCCACGAAGGGAAGATCACCTTGAGGAGATGCTGGTGGAGGTTGATGCTGAGCTGACTTTAGTTGGGTCAACTCCAACTGAGCGGCACCCAACTTCTCATAGGCATGCTGGAGCTCCTGTGCCATATGAGCATGCGCCTCATCTTGTGCCTTGATGTAGGAAGCCATCTGAATCACGAGAGGATCCGCTCACCCCGAAGCTCTCGGCGATCAAGACTTCTCCCCTCTTGCGATATGGAAGATGGCGATAGGTAGTACCCTCCAATCGGTTGCGATAAAATTATCCCAACCGAGCTATGGCCTCTCGAGCAACCTCCTGACATCCTGTCTCATAGGAACTCTGCTCCACCGAGTAGCGGAACGGTTTGTCTCCATCCCGACTGCTCCTAGCAAAGATCACACACCGAACGCGCTGCACTTCCTACCATCCTTTATGGTAGTAAAGGCATGCACTGAGGACAACGAGTGTGGCCTAACTCCTGAAGCATAAGCCACAACTCCTCATAGAATCCTCCCTCCTTCTCAACAAGCGAATTGGCGCAACGCATCTACAAAATTTTGAAAACAAGAGCAGAACAGAAACCAAACAAAATGAATACAAAGACAAGAAAAGGATACTAAGACAGAAAAGAAAGTAGCAAAGAAACTTAGAAGTTTATAATTTATTTATTTTTTAGGAAAATATGAATCCTTAAGGCTTGCCATTTCTAACTAGTTCACGCCCCACAATGACTCGGCTCGATACCAACTCGCTGGACCGGATTTAAATCAACCCTTTGTGTCTTTCCGCACCAGTCCCATGATCAGTAGCTAGTGCACACAGTGGAAACATTGTTGATAACAAATTCGATTCACGAATAACAATAATAAATAACTGAGTACCGACCTCGAGTCTTACAGCAGCAGAAACATAAATAAATAAATAAACTCTGAGTGGTGGCCCATCAAAATGCCCACCGGCATTCGACTGGGGAGCGCAACCTAGTACTCCGAGTGTCCTCCGTCAAAGCCACAAGCGAAGTAGTCGTAGTCCTCCGCGTCGATGAAGGCTTCTGAGATTTATTTATGAGTGTAGCATGTGAGTACATAAAGTACTCTGCGAGTCTTGGGAAACATGCATATGCAGAGCTTTAACAAATGAGGCTTATATGGTTCTTTTGCACAAAACAATATTTTAAGTTTAAACAATTTTCATAAAGCACATTTGACAAATGCAGTTTCAATAAATAAATTAATTGTATTACTAGTGGAGGTTATAGCTACCAACCACTAGCATCAAGGCTCTAGCTGCCCAACTGACTCTAGCTGCCAGAAACTACCCGAGAGTCTCAACTGCTCCCGGTTCCCAAAATTACTCTTTTAAAAACAAAACCAAAATCTACCATGTGAAAACGCACCTTTCTCGCCCTTGACCGTGGGCACGGCTATTCGAATAGTTTTTAACACTCTGCAGAGGTTGTACAGCTTGACCCACAAGAGATGATCGCCTGATATACCACACGTTTCCTTTGACGTGTGATTCAAGGAGAGACCATCACAAGGCTTTTACAAAGCTTCCTTTTGACTCGGTTCTGCCCGCTAAGGTTTCGCCTTCCTGGCCCCCTCTTGCGCCATGTGAATCAGCACACACAACCATGACAGAACCGACTCAAAATTTTGCTAATTAGTTGGCAGGTCCGTTCCCATTTTGGACCTGTGGTTGTACGGTAGTGCTCAGTTTGAATAATCACAAGCGTCGGTCCTTAATATGACTTGGGCGGGACTGACACAATACATGATCTCGTGCTCTAGCTACAACCGCCTAATCTTACCATCCACCCAAGTCTAAAACATATTTTCATCATTATATTTTATTTTCCAAACACTGACATTACCTAATGTCATACAATTTTTCAAAGAAAGCATAAAGGGAAATAATGGTTTTTCTCCCCCCAAAGGTTAAATAAAGCCGTAAAGCATGTCTAAGCAATTCTACCGTAATAAACTATTTCGCAAAATTGTATTCAATAATGCAGAATTTCTACACTAGGGTTACAAAGGTGTAGGATAACAAATATCAAGGATGATAGTAGCAAACTTTAGGTTTTTAACTAACAACTTACAGTTTAACTTATCATTTAAATAGCAATGCATAACTTTTAAAACTGAAAACATAATTTACAAATCATAGCTTCAAAGTGGTCAAAGGAGACTCGCCTTCGGTGACGTTAGAGGTAAGCGCTTCCTGTTGATCCAAGCTTGCGTCGGCGATGTCGGACTCTACATGCGCGCAAAAGACCAAAATAAAAAGCAGAAAATAAATAAAATCCGAAAATTACAAAATAAATACTGGAAGTAGAGAACGAATTTAGATGAATTTAGGAGGAAGAAACAACGGATTTGGAATTCGTAGGCGAGAGAACGAATTTCTGGAAGAATAAAATTTTCATACAAGAGACCAAGCATGAACGACTAGATAATATGGCACTGTGCATGGCCATGCAACCGAACAGAAGCTAGCTTGGGCAAACGCAGCGCATGGCGTCGGCTTTTCTAGGGACGGCGGTGCTCCGGCCGCGGCGCCGGCGAGAGAAGGTGAGCATGGGCACAGGCACGACATGGGCTGGATCGGCTCAGATGATGACTTACCAAGCTATAGTAGCGGCAATGGTGGTACTAGCTAACTTCAAAGGATAATGCTATGCTCTGAAGAATCTAAAGCTTAGAGGGAATGCAAAGGATCAAAGAAGAGATAGCATGCCCTTATATAGCTGCAACTGGGAGCCGAATCATCAGGTAGGCAATGAAGCACAGACAACGACATCACGGCAATGACGTTTCAGTTTTGGAAACGGATGAAACGGCAGTGGTGCACTGATGGGCTGCACAATGAAGGCATAGCATCATGGGAGAGGTTAATGCAGCCGTTTCCCTTCAAAAGAAATCGAATTTAAAGCTTTGAATGAGAAGAAATGAGAAAAGAGAAGGTGGCAGCCATTAATGGCAATTTGAAGCTCTACTGTTTGCACAGAATCAATGGGAGGGGAGGAGAAGCGGTGCGGGTGGCAAGGGAAGGGGCGACGCGGCGAGGGCGGCCGGCGGTGGTGGTGGCGAGGGTGAGAACCGGTTTGGTGGTGGCAGGCCATGAATCTTTGGTTAGAGAAAACAAGCAACAGAGAGACTCGTGAGGAAGAAAACTGTTGGGGGCGAGAGAAAGGTATAAAGGTTTAAAAGAATAGGAGGGAGGGCATAAGCAAAAGAAAGCAAGTGCCCAAGTTGGCAGTGCATGCATGGCTGGCTTGAAGTTAAGTGAGCCTCACGTGGGAGCAAAGCTGGGATGAGTGACCCGACGGGAATTTTTATTTATTTATTTTTATTTATTTATTTATTTTTATTTATTTATTTTTATTTATTTATTTTTATTTATTTATTTTTAGAAACAGAGAGAAGTGCAACAAATTAATAAATTGGAACAAATATTTTTCTGGATATTTGAATTTAAATTTTAAAGAAAGTGAATTATGGGATGTTACACATACCAAATGATAGGGTTTTAGCATCCCATGCAACTCTAGCACCATCTATCTCCACCCTTCATCTAGCATGATCATTAAACCTTTAACTCCCACCACCTTTTCTCTCTCTCCACTACACATCCACATGCAAATATTGATAGTATGGATATGTGGTACTAAAGTTCACTAGCATGCAACATCATCTCTCTCTCTATCTATCTGTGTGTGTGTGTGTGTATATGTGTGTGTGTTTGTGTGTGTGTGTGTGTGTGTGCGCGCGCGCACACACGCGCGTGTGCGTGCAGGGGTGAACCCCGTTAGGGTCAAGGGTGTTAAGCTGAACACCTATTATTTTTTACAAAAAAATCACTGTATAGTATGTATATTACTTATATAATAAAATATACTCTTAATTAGGCAAACCAGACCACAACTACCTCTCAGCCCATCAAACCATGTCTCCGTCCAGCATCCCACAACCTCAAACTAGCACATGTGATAGCCAACCCATGGTCACACACCATTCAGCCTTTGCCCTTTGGGCATTGGACCATTCGGTCCAGCCACAACAAGGTTATTCCCCCTCATCTCTCTCTAACTCTATCAATCAACAGACAATAGCCGACTCTCATATCTCTTCCTCTCTCTCTCTCTCTCTCTCTGATGCGGTGAAGCGGCCACGAGAAGCCAAACGCGGTGACAGGTTGGAGGTTGGGCACCGACCACCAATCGGGCCGTTGCCGTTGGGGTGTCGAGCGGGGAGGGCGACTGGGTAGACCTGTGAGTCATCTACAGTCGACGGTAGCGACCCGACGCCTCGCGCAGCTCTAGAAAAGAAGATAGCGCGTCAGTGTGCAACCGTGGTACCCAAATTCCCAATAGAGCAGAGGTGAGTTCAATCCGAATTACTAGATACCCAATTCCCAAATCAACAAAGAGCAAACTCAAATGCCAACACTACTACAAAAAGGCTAATACTGGACACCTCATCACAAACGGTTTACCAAACCGTTAGTATTAAATATAATCACAAACGGTTTTGGTTTAGCGACCGTGTGTGTTACTGGCTGCGTTAAAAACCGTCTGTGAAGAGGTAATATCACAAACAGTTCATGTCAAAGACCATCTGTGATATTACTAAATTCACAGACAGTTATTTATTGGAACCGTCTGTAATAAGAAATAACTAGTTAGTCAATTCCGACCAGTTCCTCGGGATTGATCTTTTAAAATGGTCGAAGTTGATCTCCAATAGAAAAAAAGCAGAAGATATGTAATTCGGTAGGCACCTTGTTCCGTATGTGTAACTTCACTGTCATTGATGTGGAACTTCCGATCAACAGAAGAAAGCAGAAGTACTTCACTTGATCAGAAGTTACACATCCTAGACAGTGAAGTGCTCACCTGATCGTAGGGATATTCTTCTACCAATTTCTTGAAGACTTCAAATCCATAGACCAAACTAACTTTTCGATCACCTTAACTGAACTCATCCATGGATTTTGTTCTTTCCATGGTGGTTGAAAAGTCAATTTGTTCTGTGCATTTTGTATTACTAGAAGGGTATGGAGATGAGAACTTTAAGAAGAAATAAAAGATGGGAAGTTTGTGAGTGATTTTTTCTTAGTTCTACCCTGTTGATGGTTATTTATAGGCCAACAACTTGTGGCAAGATTAAACGAATAAAGATGGAAATCTCACAGATAGGATTTATTAGAATCTACTCTGAATAAATCGTTGGTAACTAAAGCGTCACTGTCTTTTCGGGAATTGTTTTTCATAAATACGGTTGACGCTCCTTTTCCTATCTTCTTAGGGAAAGTAATTCTATCTTTACAACGCAAGCTGGAGGCCTTCTCACAGACGGTTTTTAATAAGAACCATCTGTGATTACGGACGTCACAGACGATTTTGAATAAGAATTGTCTTTGATAATTCCCAGACTGTTCTAAGCAAGAACTGTCTGTGATTACAGATGTCACAAACGGTTTTAAAATATAACCGTCTGTGATAATTCAATGTTTCGGCTCCCGCACGACGTGTCTCTTCATCTCACGCGCCAACGTTACGATGCGTCTCTTCATCTTGCGATCGCGTCTCTTTGTCTCGCGCACTGGCATTACTCCTTGTTTTATAAGAATGATCATCGCGCGCCATGCTGAGGACACATGATATTGATCAATACGTAAACAGCTAGCGTACCATCGATCGCGCGCCATGGTGAGCATGCAGAGCATGATGACAAGGACCAAGACGAGGAGGTTGGGAATCGCCATCACTCTTCCTCACGAAGTCGTCGTCGACATCGTCAGCCACGTGGCCGTGAGCTCTCCTCAGCTCATGGCTGAGCTCTACATCCTACGAGCCACGAACGTATTTGGCCTTTTAATTTTCTCTTATGGAGTAATTCTTGTATTAAGATTATTCTAACGTTTTGAATTGTGTATGTATATTGGAATTGCAAGGCCATGTACAAGGCGTCCAAGGAGCACACCGTGTGGAGGCACATGGCGCTGGAGTGGGAGGATGTGATGAAGTCGCTGGATAATGAGCGCAACCTCACTGTCGTCAACCATCTGGCCGACGCCGACAACCCGAAGGCCTACTACATCGTCGGCCTCACGCTCATCTTTGCGCACCAGGACATCTAGCGCGGCCTTGTGTACCTCGATCGGGCGGCCATCGCCATCCATAAGGCCATGAACTACGTGCTCGGCCTCCTCTACACAGCTGACGAGACGCTCGATGTTGGGAAGCACTATATCAGTCAGGTCGAGGGCGAGACAGCCTAGAGGACCAACTGGGAGTGCATGCAGTGCTGGAGGCTCACTACGGACGTGGTCCTGGAGGCGACGTGGAAGAAGATGGACAGGCCGTAGGTCCAGGTGTTGGCGCTGCCGAAGGACAGCCACCGGTGCACGAGCACCGGCTGCGGCGTGACAGAAAGGTGGGACGACTACGTCGTCTTCTGCAGTAATGACTGTGGGATTAGGCATGAGTACACCAAGTTCTTTGCCCAGGTTTAATTGAACTACTTGTTGTAAAATTGGCAGTTTTAGCATAGTTTTAGCAAATATTCAGATATAATTCCTCGCCATTTTTGTCAATATTCTTCACTAATTAAATATGACAACTACAAATCAGACTTTGAGCTCAAACTAATGCTTTACTAATATGTGAATTTGTCATATGTTCTGAATTTGCATTTATGTATATGATAATGTCTATTATCACAGACGATTATTTATTGGAATCGTCTATGATGTGTATTTATCAAAAACAGTTCTACTTTAAAACCATTTATGATATGTATTTATCACAGACGGTTCTACTTTAGAACCTTTTGTGATTTATAGCCCTATTTATATTTGGACTCTAGGGTTTGCCCGTGCCTCTAACTCAAACGATTAAGTTTCTCTTCCCCCGAGCCCATCGCTGCCTCCTCCTCGAGCCCAGTGCACCTCCCCTCCCGAGCCCGCTGCCACCTCCCCAAGCACGAGCCGTCACCTCCCCAAACCCAATGCCCCTCCTCCCCGAGCCCGGCATGCCTCCTCCCATCCCCGAGCCAGTCGCCGTCGTCCTCGACGCCGCCTCCTCCTGGAGCCCGGCGTGCCTCCTCCCCTGAGTCTGCTGCCTCCTCCCTGAGCACGAGCCATCGCCTCCCTGAACACGATGACCTCCTCCCTTGAGCCTATTGTCCTCGACGCCGCCTCCTCCTTGAGCCTAACATGCCTTCTCCCCGAGCCCACCTCCTCTCCTCCCCCGAGCACGCATCGCATCCTCTTCGAGCTCGGTGCGCCTCCTCTCTTGCTCTGAGGTGCACTCGGCCAGTGCATCCTTGGTGGTTCTTGCCATCCTTTCGTGAGTTGTTTCTGTTTTTTAGAATTGATTTACTTTACTAGGTGTGTTGTGCTAGTTGTATTTCAATCTGTCTTAACTAGCACTAGGAAACTTGGTATTGTGTTTGGCTCTGGTAATTGCTTGATGAGGATAATTGTCATATTATGAAATTGATGTGATAGAAATATCAGACTTGGGCTATTTGGATTGCTTCTCATTGTCAATTTGTACTAAGCAGCTAGTTCTGAAATTTTTTGTTTTCAGTTGAAACTAGACAGAATTTGTGTCCTGTACTTTTGCTAGTTTACTGATAGCAGATTGGCTATTTTATTGAGATTAGTGATTCTGTCCAGTATTTGAGATTAGTGATTATGTTCAGTTTTCATTTAACTGGTTACTAATTTGCTAATCTGATAATAGAGCATTTCTGCACACTGTTAGTTGAATAACCTTCTGATGACTGAAAGTATAAAACTGCTATTTTAGAAGTTATTTCTTGATATTCCAGTGCAGCATTATTTAAGCTCAAAAGTCTGATTTATTGTTATCACATTTAATTGATAAAGAATATTGGCAAGTATCGAGAAGGCCAAGATTAGATCTTATGCAACTCTACATCTGAAAGCAATCATAAACATTCAAAACTGAGCAATATATTGTTTTCATATGGTTGCTTATCTTATCTTTTGATCATTTTATCGCGGTTAATTGACTTACAGAAATTACATGTTTATATGTTATCTTGGTCAATTATTTCCCCGAACCTGGCGCGCCTCCTCCCTCGAGCACAATGCGCCTCCTCCCCGAGCCCGCCTCCTCCCTTGTGTCCCAGGGTCCTACTATTCTATTCCTGATCTCTTCTATATAAAATCTCCAAGTAGTGGCTGCTTATGCCTTAAAACTGCTTTATATATATATATATATATATATATATATATATATATATATATATATATATATATATGGATTTGGATTTGGATACAATTCCAACAAAAAAGAGTTGAAATTCGCAATAAAAAATAAAAGAAAACTTGCAATTTTATTTCTATACGAATTCCAACATAAATCACAGTTGTAGAATCCTCCTAAACTTGGGCTGTTGTGGCATAAAGCAAATCACACACTCCAATGTGTTAGGTTTGATGAAGTAGGCCATAGTTCACCTGCATGTTTAGGATGAAGGCCTAAGGAGCGAGCTAGCTAGCTGAATTCAGGGCTCGAGTTAGCTAAAAAGGGACTACGAACTATATATACATACATATATATAAAGTCGATTTTAAAGGCACAAGCACTAACTACTTGGAGATTTTATAGAGAAGTAACTATCACAGACAGTTCCTTAGGACAAACCGTATGTGATACATCAGCTATCACAGATAGTTTCATCTACAAACTATCTATGATACATCAGCTATCACAGACGGTTTCATCTACAAACTGTCTATGATAGTGAACTATCATAGACAGTTCTGGGTTAAAAACCGTATGTGATAGTCTGCATCATAGACGGTTCAAAAACCATCTATGATGACCACATATCATTATTGACCCATAAAGTCAGACGGCTCACGAAACTGTTTGTGATGGCGTTTTTGAACCGTCTGTGATGACCTTTTCAGTAGTAGTGCCAAATCAATAATTTTGTTTGTGTTAGTTTGACTTGTGATTGGTAAATCTTGTCTTTTCTTGATTATTTTGTAATTTCACTAAATTATTTGAGATGTTGTCATTAGTACGAATAATTTTTTATTTTGGTTTTTTCTACTGTGCACCTTTATGTTTTACATTGAACAATATTTTTGTAACATTGAACACCTATTTTTAAAATCATGGGTCTGCCACTGTATATATATGATATTCCGTTCTACTTTGTATGACTAATTCACATTGATCACACGAAATTCACAAATGTCGGCAATAGGGGCGGACTCAAAGAAGACTGAGCGGGGTCTCCATTCAAATTTTAGTTTTTAGTAGAGTTGCCCAATGTCTGACCATTTGTGCTCCCGCTCAGCCCAGCAGAGATCTCCCGATAGCCCACTTAAACCCCTGCTAATTTTTTTTTGACCTGGGTCCGCCCCTGGTCGATCGGTCGGCCGATGACAACAGCTCGAGCGCGTTCTATCCTTCTTTGGAGCAATGCAGCAATGGAGCGCGTTATCTCCTTACTTGGAGTAATGGAGCTGAATGTGACCAACAAGGCGATGGATGGATGGATCCGGATGGTGGTGCATATAGCAGTATGCATAATATTTTTAAAATAATCCTTTTTTATTCTGAAATATAGTAATATACCTCCATTTTATTTTTTAAAAATAATCCTCTGTCGCTCCACCATTGGGCGACTTAACAGGAAGCATTTGTGTCATCAGCACATGACAATCATGAGACTTCATACCAATTAATTTCAAATCTTGCATAGAAACAAGTTTCTTAATGTTAGCGGAGTAACCAGACGGGACTTTGACACCATGCAAGCTCTGGCACGGTTCATTTCTCTCGGCCTTGGACATAGTGTAGCAAGCTGGTGGAAGGTATGTTCGTCCTTTATCGGTCTCTTTCGGTGCTAACTCGGTCCTTATGTTCATATCAACCAAGTCACGCCATGCGTTAACACCATCCTTTGTTTTGCCACTAATTTTCAGTAAGAGAGCAATCAAGCTATCACATACATTCTTCTCCACGTGCATGACGTTGATGCAGTGACGAACTTCTAAGTGCTCCCAATAAGGCAAGTCCCAAAAAATTGACCGCTTCTTCCAGATGTTCTTCTGACGGGTTTTTAATTTACGTCCCTTCCCAAGCACAACATTGATATCCTTAACCATATCATAGACTTATTTCGCTCTAAAAACCCTTGGAGCTGAACTGTCCTCCTTATTTCTGTTGAATTGTTTCTTCATCTTGCGGTATGGGTGATTCTTGAGAAGGAACCTACAGTGACGTATACACACAGTTTTGCGCGAGTTGTTCAGCCATACACTCTCCGTAGTATCTAAGCAGTGCGGACAGGCTTTGGCTCCTTTCGTACTAAAGCCCGACAGGTTACCAAGGGCAGAAAAATCATTGATAGTGCAGAACAACATAGCGCGTAAAGAGAAGTTCTCTCGTTTGTACGCATCCCATACTTGTACCCCCTTCGTTCCACAAAGGTCACAAGATCATCCAAGAATGGTGCTAGGTACACATCAATATCGCTCCTGTGTTGCTTCGCCCTTGGATAAGTAGTGACATCAAAATGTACTTCCGCTTCATACACAGCCAAGGAGGAAGGTTGTACATACATAGATTCACAGGGCAGGTGCTATGTTGGCTGCTCATGTTACCGAAAGGATTCATTCCATCTGTACTCAACCCTAACCTTATGTTCCTTGGTTCCTCACCGAACTCTTTGAAGATCCGATCGAAGTTTCTCCACTGGGCAGAATCAGCAGGGTGTCTTAGCTTTCCATCTTTCTTACGCTCCTCTGAGTGCCAACGCAGCAATTTTACCTCCTTTTGGTTCGCAAATAAACGCTTCAAATGTGGGATCACAGGCAGATACCACAACAACTTAGTAGGAGGTCCTTGCTTCACCTTAGCAGTATTCTTACGCTTGTATCGGGATGCTTTGCACACGAGACATACATGCAAGTTCGCATACTCTTTACGATACAGGATACAATCGTTCGGACATGCATGTATTCTTTTTACTTCCATTCCCAATGGACAAAGAACCTTCTTGGCTTGGTAGGTAGTGCTGGGCAACACGTTTCCCTCCGGAAGAATGTCCGCTAGAAGACCTAACAACGCCGTGAAACTCTTGTCGGACCAACCATTGCTTGCCTTCAATTTCAGCAGTTCAAGTACGGTTGACAACCTTGTGTATTCCGGCTTGCAGCTAGGGAACAAAGGTTTCCCCTAATCCTCCATTAAGCGCTCGAATTTACAAAACTCTCTCTCACTGTAGTTTCCTTCTGCATCGCGTAGCATCTGATCCAGATTGTCATCGTACGACCTATCCTCATCAAAAGCACAGTCCACATCCGGCATATCGTTGACTTCCTCGGCGATGTCATCATTATTAACTTCCTCGGCGATGTCATCATTATTAACTTCCTCGACGATGTTGTCATTATTAACTTTCTGTAATACCGCAAATGTATTCGAGAGAAGAAATAAATTAGAGACAAGGACCAATTAGAAAAGTGTTTTAACAGGAGATTAGAGAGGGATTTACGCATAATTTCGACAACTTGGGCTATGGGCTTCCAGCCCACAGCATTTAGGCCCATGAGGGGCTGGCTACCAATAAAAAGAGGAAGGAAACCCTAGAAGTGGTACTGTAGCATGGTGTGCTACAGTACCCACCGCTGCTACAGTACCATGAACAGTACCCACCCCAATTGGAGGAAGAAGGCGATCACCCGGGAGATCGATTGGCCAAGAAGAAGGAGATCGCTGGAGGTGCCCGGCTGTTGGAGGAGGAAGAAGGTGAGGGGAACAGGACCATCTTTGGGGGGAGAGTTTGCTGGTGGGTGCTCATCGTGCCCGGCAATCGGTTCTTCAAGGGTAACCTCGTTTTCCCCTTGTTTAGATGTTTTAGCGCTTAATTGTTCTATATCGGTAATTTTATCGCCTAAGGGCAGATCGTGTTAGAGGGACGTTTTGATATAGTTAAGTGTGGATTCAGTCTCGGATGTCTCCTAGGACGTTGTAGAGGACGTCAATAGCTTTCAATGAAGTGCTAGAACGTAATTTTTGGACCTCTGTAGCAAAAGTTATGAATTTAATGGTGCGGCTGTTCTGCAACCCTGTCAGTTTCTGGACAGGTTTTAGTAATCTGACCTTTGCGATCAGTTAAAGAGATAATTAGAGGATCTCAGTATAACAAAAGTTGTAGATAATTGTCGTAGCTTTCAGGGAAGCACAAGAACGCGAAATTTGGATGAACGAGCTGAAAGTTATGATAGTTTTAGTTCTCTGTCCAGAAAGTCTGACGTGAAATCGATGTTTTGTTAATCAGCTTAAAAGTTATTTTAGATGGCCGAATCAGGGAGGCTCACGAACTAGGTTTAGTTGGGAAATTTGATTACCTTTCAATGAAGTCCAAGAACACCTAATTTGGATCACTTTACGGAAAGATATAAATTTTAGAACTTGACTGTTCACATAGGGCAGTTCAGTACTTAGGAAAGTGGGGTCGGGATCGCGTTGCAATCTGCTACTTGATGTGTTCGCTTATATAATTCATATTTTTTGTTGTTGTAGTCTTAGTTTATATTCTTAATGTATTAGGTGGGGGATTGGTACCGGAGGCAGCACCGTCTTCACGTCCTCCATTCTCACGCGGTTAAGGCAAGTGCATTGTTTGATTCGTGGTTGTGATTGATCGGTCATGTTTGGATGCTTTTTCGATATGTGATAGCATAGTGAGATTGTTGACATGATGTTGGTTTAAGATTGGTGGATGCACCAAATATGTTTATGCTCTATTGTCGTATGATGTTATCGTCTTGTGGTAATTTGATGATGATTAAATGATGAGCATGTGCATATTGAGATCATGTTGAGGCTTGGTCACGTGGTGACCAAGTATGTTTTCCTTTGAGATCCCCGTCATGAATGTGATGGGCCCGAGATCCCCACACTCGTGGAGTGTGGGCTTGAGGTCCCCATTACTTACGGAGTAATGGGCAATTGGTCCCTGTGCTTGCGAGCACAGGCATGGGTATGCGGCGACGGTTGCATACTTTTTGCATACTTTGCATTACCGGTAAAATACAAAAAAAAAAAGAGATAAAGAGAAAGGATCCTTGAGCATTGCATTTGCATGTGAGATGTTCTATTGTTGCATTTCTAGCTTTGGATACTGATGTTATAATTGTTAATATGTACTTGCTGAGTCTGTGGGCTCACTCTTACTTTTATTGTTGTTTTAGGTACTCAATTCAAGAACGACATGCATGGGGGGAAATAGATTGATAGTCACACACTCACATCATGAACCAAATAAAGATGAATAAACTTCAGACTGTGTTTCCTATTACTGGGCGAGTTGCTCAAAGATTTATTATGTTTTGTCTCATGCAATGGGTTAAGTGTAATAATGATGAGTAGTGGAACCTTATACTTCTCTAGTTATGTTAGACACTTAGCATGATTTGATTATCTATTGAGGATTAGAGTTGATGGCTTGATTATTTGTGATTTACTTGTCTGTTGGAATCCCCGTGTAATTGATTTTACAGGGGAGGTTCCGTCGAAATTTATTAAAATTGCCTTGGTTAGAGTTATTTAAGGTTAGCTCGGTAGCATTCCAGGCTCATGTCGGGCTAGGGTGTTACACTTTCTGTATAATCTGCTCTTCACCGTGACTGGTCCAACATGTATACCCTTTTTTGAAACCCCTTCGAATCAAGTGCCCTACGATCTGTGCCGGTTTGTTAAAAAAATTTAGATTACCGCAATCAATGCATGGACAGTACATAAATTATATTCCCTTATTCAACATATCCTGCTCCGTGGCTCTTTTAAAAGCAATCACACCATTAATGTACTCTTCACTCACACGGTTCGCACCGTACATCCAGTTTCGGTCCATCTACGCTACGCACGTAACAATTAGTAGTGTTAAATTATATTAATAAACTGCAAACACGTTACTCCTCCTATTAACCAAATACACTAAAATTGATTAAAGATTAACCTAGAGCAAATATAAAGAGTTACAGATCGTTACCCTCAGAGCTCACGATGAAAATTCCAAATATCCCGCGAGATTCCTCACTGGCCTTCTCCTTCAGGCCACAGTGCAATGTGAGAGTTAAGTGGATAGGGCAAGAGAAGAGCCACAGCCGAAATGCACCTCCTCCATAAGCTTTTCCCTCTTACAAAACACTCATTACCGAAACAAAGCACTCATTCACAACACCTAAACCGAGAGCTACCACCAAAGCCAAGCCTCACAAAGCAAGCAATATGCAAGCCAAATAGCCATAAGTTGCGAGGGCAACCCACAACCAAGAACAAGGCAAGCAAAACAAGCAAGCCTCCTACAGCCACCACAGAGCAAAGCTTCTCAAGCCACTCTATTCCAAACAACAGATCAGAGGCGCTAGGGCAGGGGGTCTGTCGGGTCCTGATATTTATAGGGTGGCATATCACAGACGGTTCATAATAAGAACCGTCTGTGATAGTTCCCCATCACAGACGGTTCTTATTACCAACCGTCTGTGATACTTCACAGACGGTTGGTATAAGGAGCCGTCTATGTGAGGCACTATCATAGACGGTTCTTATTATGAACCGTCTGTGAAGTATCACAGACGGTTGGTAATAAGAACCGTCTGTGATGAGGCACTATCACAGACGGTTCCAAAGGGAACCGTCTGTATAAGTTCAACACAGACGGCTCCTTTGAAACCGTCTGTGATAAGGCGTCCAGTATGACCTGTTTTATAGTAGTGTATGCTATCATTAGATGTGTTGTTGTGTTGGGTACATCACATAATGTTAATAGTTGTAAATAGTGTAGTCGTAGTACCCCAGCCTCTTAACCCTATACCCTAACCCTTAACCCTAACCCTGAAACTGTAAAACCCTAAAAAACAAAATACGGCTATGGCTATATATGTTGAGGAATATGTGGTTTATGCAAGAATGCAACTAAATTTTTAGAATTTTTAGATGTACACTATAAATAATTATACTATAAAATTATGTCGTAATTCCTAATTTGAAATAAATTTGCAGGTATGGCTCGTGACATTAGTGGTTCCGACTGGCCTTTCGGCCTGCTGGACTAACGCCTCAATTTGCTAAACGGACAAGCTCGTGACCCTTGAGAATCTACGAAAATCACAAACGGACCAACCAACCTTATCACCATCCTTTTATTTCCAAAAAAAATAACAACCTACAAACAAGATTTGCTAAATGTATTACCTACAAAAATTACCATTTATGCCCCCATAATTATTTCCATCGGATTAATAAAATAATAATATTATTATTTTAAATCGTCCAATGAGTGCGCGACTTGTTGATGTGTTGCTCAACCATTCAATGACTATTACAAGTCGCTCAACCGATATGCGACTTGTACACTTGTCTCTCAATCGTAGAGCGACTTCTACAGTCGCCCAACAGTGCAGCGACAAATGATTATTTCTGTAAAATAAAAAAACAGAGGTATATTACTGTATTTCAGAATAAAAAATAGATTATTTTTTAAAAAAATTCTCAGCATACACATATGCAGGTGTGTAGATTGGCTTGCGCGTTCGGTCTCTCTGTCCCCAGCTGTTGGTGAGTGACATGTCTGCATCCCCTGCAGTGTTTAATCTCCAGGTCCAAGGAATTAACCCTAAAAGCGATCCATGCAGACGGATGAGCGTGATTGATATCGATCGATCATGACACATGAATCCATATAAGTAGCACCTCGTGCTCCATCTTGCTTGCTTGTTTGCCAGCAGATGTGATATCCATGTGCATTTTGACTGTGCCAACTAACTTTTTTGAAGGGAATGTGATGACCTCCAGAGCTATCTGATCGTGATTTGAGGAGTGATCGAATGGCTGTGGAGGCAACCCTCACTTAGAGACAGTCCTAATAAAAGAAGCTTCGTGGGATCGAGCTGGCTGTGTCGAATTTTTCAGAAAGAAAGGACAGAAAAATTATCATTCTACCTCTTTTGTGTGAAGAGATATCATTCTACTGATAGTATATGTTTTTTATTAACTAACTAGCATGGTGACCCGCTCATTTGCACTGCTAGTCCATCTAATCGAAGCTTGATTTTTTTTAAGCCAGATGATCAATAGATGCATATAATTTAACATATATATACACTTGAGATCAGAGTAGTTTTTTTTATATTACACATTTATTTATTTTAGACTGTGTATTAGATTTTTTTTAACATATTTCCTAGAGGAAGCCATGATTTAAGTGTTAGTTTTGAATGCAGATTGCATCATATGCTTTAGTTTTATTGGAAACGTCAGGACCAAATACACGCTTTGAGGTGCTTATTACCTTACCCATTTATCTGTGGCTGGTTCGTCGTTGCTATTTGTCTCTGCACCTAATACTTCAGTCCAAATCTGCATCGATGGCCAAAGCAGTGGGTCTATGAGTGGAGCTTGGAGCCAGGATCTTGTTATGGCGCGCAGGTATTCAATGTTATCGGCCCGGGGGGCTGTTGCCTCCGCCGTCGATCTTATCTGTTTTTGTGCCCGATGAACCTCGGATGGCGACCCAGCTCTTCTCCAAATTTGCAACTACCCTGCCGAATGGTTGCAGATTACCCTGTTAGCTTTATTGGTTAAATCTTTTTTTTTTTGGATCGGCATCAAAATAAAGGTTTGTATTTCTTAAATTTGATGTCCGGGAACCGTGAAATTAAAACTATTTGTAGTTAAATTTGTCATGGTTCTCATTGATAGCCAAATGTTAAGCATAGTCAAATATAGACACCATAAATCTTTTCATATGAGCAAAAAAGTTTTTCAATATTATCTACACAAACATTGTTGTTTTGACATGTAATAGCTATGCTTGAGATGAAATTTCAGAGAGGGGTTAGCTTGAACCAAGGAAAACATTACTAGCAAGAAAATTTTATCGGACCCCACTGAAAATTTTTAATTAAAATTTGAATTTTTTAGATATAAAGACGAAATTTATCTAAATTTTGAATTGAAAACTGAATTTGGATGAAAATTAAATAAATCCAAAATTTTTTGTCTGGTATAAAAATTTATCGGACCCCACCGATAACACCGGTAACCGGCAGTTACCGATGAAATTTTGGTGATAGATTTTTCACTAGCTTGAACACACTCTGTGTACCTACCTGGACACAACTTGAACTTGAAAAAAGTTAGAAGATCTCCTTGTACACAATATTCTTGGCCATATCTTCACGTGGACAGTCAGAGTCATCGATCAACACCTTCAATCTGTCCTTATTTTTTACTCTAGATAATGTCACATACATTTGCCCATGGCAGAAGACCTGCTTAGGCAAATGTAGGCTAACCCTGTTCAGAGACTGACCTTGGCTTTTTATTTATGGTCATCGCGAAGTAGACTGACACAGGATATTGTCTTCTTTTTAGCATGAACGGCCACTTGGAGTCGCTCGGTGACATGATGATTCGAGATATTTTTACCTTGTCGCCGACGTGTGTACTTGTGATGATTTGTGCCTCGATGTACTTTTTTCCAAGCTAAGTGATTGTCATTCTCATACCGTTGCATAAACCTGCAGCCTGGTTGATGTTGCGAAGGATCATCACTGGCAGGCCGACTTTGAGCTTTAGCTAGTGGTTTGGGATTCCGGGGAACTTCAAGTTGTTTAGAAATTTGTGAGGACCCCGGTTTATTCGGCTTGTACTGTTTAACCATCCACTTGGTCCTAACAGTACAAATCAAATAAACCAAGCCTCGAGATATGTATACTTCCTGCACTGCAGATACACACCCGTTACAAAATCATGCATCAATTCCATTCATACACATAGAGCCGAAGCAAAGCAACAACTGAAAGACATAGATAATATAAATAGAGTTATTACAAAAGAGAGGCCGACCGGCCAAATAACACATAAGTAACTAATTTAAACAGCGGAAGCAAAAGGGTCATAAGATGGCAATAAACAAAAGCCAATCGGTGTGCCTTTACCCACAAGGCAACCAACCGGACCGCCAAGCTAATCATCCCAAATAGCGCCGCAACACAGCTCACAAAAGTGAGGCCCTTGGGGCTCACCTTCTTCCTCTGCAACAATTAATATTAAGCAAAGCAGATGAGTACAAAACTTGTTTTTGTACTCGCAAGACTGACGTGTGAGATAACAGAACTATAATTAACTACATGCAAGCTTTATTTAAGTGGATGAGGCTCTGGACTTATTTTCAGCATAAAACAAGTTTTCATTTGCAATAAGGTAATAGATTCAAAGCAAGTTTGCAATTAACTTTTATTGTTCAAATAAAAAGAGACAATAATAACAATAGATAGGGAACAACACCAACCTAGAAGTGACTAACCCATAGTCACCACAACAATAGCATGAAGTCCCCCTTCATACCACCCATGTCAAGTTTAAGTTTTTAAAAGGTTGTAGTCTAGTTCTTGTGGGAAATAACCAAGCGTGTCCATAACCTAGGACGAGGCTATTCGAATAGTTTTAACCCTGCAGGGGTGTACCAATGTACCCACACGATAGACCGCCTTTCCACCAGCCACGGTTAACATACTTCCTTTGGTATGCAGGCACGGCTAAGTCTAACAAGACACTTTCCAATGGACGATGCTAATTAAGAGCCGCAACCCACGGGAGAAGGACACATTAGACAGCCTAACCGGTCTGCTAATGCTCCCCTCCAACACCACAAACACACACACACAGGAACACACCCACCGACCAGCTCATAATTAACACCTCCCAGAGTACTTAGTCAAGAGAGGTTTCATATCCCCCTCGTGTGGTTAGCACGCAACAATTGCTTGGATCAATGGCACAAGTAACTCGGTCCTTAGGGACTTAGGCACCATTCCAATCACACCCAACAGATCACCCAACATACCATTGTGCCCAAGCCAAGATATAATTTTTTGTTTTCAGTTTTTGATTCGCAAAATGGTAAAACACAAGGGTTGGACATAATGGAATAATAATAGCATTTGTGTGATCAAGATCACCGACTAAGTCGATGATCGCCCAATACTACCGATACTAGGCACGGCTAAGCAATATTTATTCGAAATCTACTAAGTGACAAGAGCTCATCCAACGAACTCTAATCACAGCAAATAACCTAGGCTCAGGTAGTAGAGGATAATCATTTACCTACAGATTATGCAACTAGAGGCCTAACTAATCAATTTAACAACAAAATAGCAATGCATACATAGAAGTTAAACAAAATATTAGACTTTAAAAGTAATGGGATCAATGGGAAATGATCAAACTGCTTGCCTGCTTGTTGTTGTTCAAATTGTTGCGGAGGGTCGTTCTTGGGGTTACCGCAAATGTCGAAGCCTAAGCGAAAGAGCGAAAACAACCAATAAGACGAGCAACACTTAAACGAAAGAGCAAGCAAAAATTATCCAAATGCGACGAAATTTATACACAAGGTAAAACACTAATATACCTAGCCATAGAAACTGTAAAAACCTAATTTGGATTTGTGGTGCAAAAGATATTCCCTAACAACCTATTTTCGGCCATAATTAGGTACTGTAGCAAAAATATTTTCTAGAAAGATTTTGAAGCTGAAACTTTTATGGTAACTACCTACTGGTATAGTGATAAGCCATATAAAATTTCAGGTCATTTGGAGTTATATTGAAAGAGTTATGATTTGTCTAATTTGTTTAGGGTATTCAACTAAAATATGATCCTTATGATTTTTAAAAACAGTAAAATTTGTGAAACCAATTTTCCTAGCAAATAAACTATCAGTGGAAGCTAATCCAATTGGATTCATACAAAAATAAGCTATAGATAAAAAGATATGCATTTTACAAGTTTGCTAAAAGTTCTGAAAAACAGTATTAAGTTCACTTGTTTACTATTTTTGAAAATGGTTTTCCAGGTTTGATCATGGTCTACAATTATTTTTCCAATTAAGTTTAAGCTATAAGGAAGCTAACAAAATTGGAATCATCTAATTTGGACTTACAATGAAAAAGATATGAAAAAGAGAAACTACCTATTCACTTCAGTTTTGAGACTTAGCATTTTCGGGGATTTTCCTAACACCCGGAGACGTGGACGATTGAGAGCCGTCGATCTCAGATCGGACGCTCCCGGTTGAATCCGAGCGACACAGGCACTGAGCGCGCGGAATAGGGCGGCGACGTGGAGAGCTGAGGGTCGTAGATCTCTAGATCGGACGACCACTAATGAGCCACGTCGCCCCCGACCTGGAGCTCCGCCCGACAACAGAGGAGTTCCCGGCCGCGAGCTTGCTCGGCTCGTCGCCGGCGAGAATCGCCATGGCGATGCCGGCCAAGGGCCAAAACGGGATCCTAGCATTAATGCGCACCTGATGGCACCAGCGGCGAGGTCAATGGCGACTGGCGCGCGCGCGGCGAGAGGCGAGGAGTGCTACGGCGAAACGACGATACGGCTAAGCTACGCGCAAATGGACGGGTGTAAAAGCTATGACGGGGTCCTATGGGCTTAGCGCGACCAACCGGAGTCCAAACGATAGCCGGCGGCGAGCCGGAGGCTAACGGCGGCGGCGGCGCGACCGAAACAGGAACCACGCCACGCGGTGCAAAGCAAAAGCTAAACGGGAAAAGCTTAAGCTCACGGTGGTCACGAAGACGATGACGGGGTTGGGGTGGAGGAGGATGATCGAGCAGCCGGCGACGAAGTCCGGCCAGCGTCACGAAGAGCTTCACCGTGGAGGGGTCAACCAGGCCAAGCTAGCAACACCGGTGGTACCATGAGCTTCGCAATACCACGAGAAGCTCCGGAGGCGTGGATTGGGAAATGGAGGTCTTCTGCGTCGGAGAAGAAAGGGGCACCGCGGCGAAAATGGGAGAATCCCAAATTAGCTTCCTCCTGAAAAGGATAAGCCAAAACGGGTGAGGGTTAATGACCAGTGAGGCGAGAGGAAGGGGTTGGAGCAAAAGCCGAGCAGGAGAGCCACTGGAGGGTGAGCTTCACCGAGGAGCTCCGAGCTCGGTAATGGCGGTCGAGGGTGTTTCGTCGACTGGAACTCAAACACGCACCGAGAGTGCTAGCTAGAGCTCAAGGGTGGGTAAAGGAAGCTAAGGGAGGAGGCGGGGAGCTTATGTAGCGGAGGGGAAGCCAGGAGCAACGGCAACAAGCCTCGGATGCTCAAGTCCACCGCGGGGACGCTGAGCGCGATGGGAGCAGGTGAGCAGTAGACTTTCGGGAGCAGCCGCACGACGTGCATTTAATGCGTTGCAGAGGGACCCGTTGGACCGCGCCGAGTGGACACGACGCTGCACCTCTGCCCACGCTCCTGCGCACGCCATGGCTGCGTTGCTCGCACGAGCGAGAGGAAAACGACGACGGCCAGCTGTCCGATTTGCATCCAAGGGCTAGCGCGCGATCGCGTTGAAACGGCATCGGCGAACGTCGACCGCCCGATTGAAATCCAACGGCTGAGAAACAGAGGGCAACCAGAGTTGTCCGAATGCTTACACGAATGAGAGCCGTTCGATGGAGATCCAACGGCTGATGACGCGCGCGCTCGCTCGACCGCGCCGGGTGCAGTTAGTTGGCTCGGTCGAGTCAAGTGACTCGAGCCCGAGTCTGACCCGCACCCGAGGAACAGTGCAAACCAGTTAGGGTTTGATTTTTGAACTGAAATTTTGGGGATTTAATTGAGGCATCAAATCAACTCCAAAATTTATGAAATTTTAACTGGAGCTTGCTGACCTCAGGGTTAACCTTCCATAAAATTTTCAGAGATTTTTGTGCACTGAGATTTTCTCAAGAAATTCCAGAAGGTTATTTCAGAGGTTTGACCAAGGTTTGACTTGCCTCTAAAATATTTCAAATAATTTCCAAAAATTATGAAATAATTCAGAGGTGTTACCATGCAACCCTAGAACCAAGGAAAATTATTTCCAAGGGTTTGACACCAGACTTGACCAAGGAGGTTGTTGACTTTAGATAATTGAGGGTTTTGATTTTGAATTTTCCAAAATTCTTTTACAAGAATTTTCAGAGAAGTTCAAAAGCACAAGGATGTAAGAAAAGTTTTAATTTACCCTCAATTTCTTACATTTGAAACACAAGCCAAAATGGGGATGTTACAAAATTCCATTGGATACATGTGCTCCATGCCGTTGTTGTTCATTGTTGCTTTGCACACAGTGTCATAGCTTAGGTAAGTCACCTCTTCACCTTGTATTTTTCTCATTATGTACTCATTTATCTCCTGGGTCGTTTTGTTCCTCGAGCACAATATTGCTCTTTCTTCTAGGAACTCTCGCCCACGGTAGTTGTCTAGCAAGTTGGGGTATGTGCTTTTGACGATAGCTTCTTTTAGGTCATCTCGGTTTTCTAGCAGGAAGTTTTTTGGGATTTTTATCCACTCGTCCCCTTCATCTGATGCAGTCGTTCCATCACCGATTTGTAGTATTATTGGACCAAAAGGGCGACTAGAGGGGGGTGTTTGAATAGGAGTAATACCTCTTTTTCACTTTGATCGGATCCAACTCAATTTTCACTCCAATAGCTATGAAAGCTATGAAGGTCAACGTACAAGTACAGTAGAAGTCTTGTATTGAATCCAATCGAAACCCCAAAGCACAACAATTAAAATCGCCGAAAACTCTAAACAAGATGAGTTGGGTGGTCAGACCTATCAGGTTGGGCAGTCTGACCTACTACACGATGAACAGCGAAATCAGCACGAAATCTAAATCACAAAATGACTCAATTTTTGATCCGGTGATCCAAATCCTCTCAAATGTCAACCATAACTTATCAAGAAGGTCAGGAATCTATTCCAATCAACGGTCAGGAAAATCAAGACCAAAGTTCCACGAATTCCATAGATGGGGGAAGGAGGGCACAAAAACCTAAGAAAATCAAACTTTGATCCTGAAACTTGCTCGTGGCTAAAAGATGATCAAGATGATTTTAGATGTATTCCCACATCTCACAGTAAGTAAGATCACAGCAAGAGATCAAAGGAAAACCAAAGGATCACCAAAATCCCAAAAGTTACCAAAGAGAGAGCATAAACAAGAAGAGACTCATCTTGAAGGAATCTTGCTTGGATTGATTTGAGATAGATGTTGATTTATAGCCACTCTACCATAGAGGAAAAAAGTTTAACACTTGAGTACACAATCAATCCATCTTTTACAAACCCTAGCCGCAACTACTCCACAATCCCCAAATCATAAATTAGGATATTTCTCTTGGAAGGACTTGAGAACTCCACATCTAGGGATTCCCTTTTATAATGGAGGCTAGGCTGAGAGAGAAGACCCTAATGGGCACCCGTTAAGCCCACACATAAACGGGTCTACACTCATGCATGCTTCTCAAAACGGATGACGAATCGGGCTTCCCGAATCTGTTTCTTTGTGATCTTTATCTTCACTTGACCTAAACCGCCTCTCCTTGCACCATCTTACACCGTAGTTTAGCCAAAGGTCACCAATACGGTATTTTGGCAAAGTTACCAAAATACCCCTTCTCGATCCTTCTCCAAAAACCGAGTTCAATCTTCATGAAGCAATCCCATGCTTCGTCACGTGTAGGTTGATCAATGGATCTATTCATGTCGGTAAGTCTCTCTCATTCGGTTCCCACTTAAACCACCATAGCACTTGCACCGACCCCCATGCCGCTTGATGCAACCCGTCGCACCGAACTTCCCGTTCGGTCATTCTTATCCATTTTGTACCATGCTTGAGTCCACTGACTTTAGCCAGCATCCTCGATCATTCTGGACCTCAGCTCTCCAAGCCTAGTCCCAATGATCATCGCCATTGACCGTGGTTGACCTTCAAGCCTCATGCACAACAATAAACCAAGAAATTGATTCTGGGAACAAGTGAAACCCATGAAATTGACCTAAGCCATGATCATCGCCACCATATCGGCCAGTGAACAGGACAAAACCGGTCATACAGCTATCCATGGCTAGTCTAACCACTCAGCTAGGCCAGTTTGACCACCAGCACACTGACCCAGCCATATTTTCTCCCTAAAAATTCAAACCCTCTCTGGAAATTCAAAATGAATAGAAATTTTGACTCGAAGCTCCCAAAAATATGATACCAAGTGCAGAAGAATCCTCTATCTTGCCTACACCCTCTATTTTTGGCCCGACCTAAAATTTGAACAACACCTTTATGGCCAGCCAGGCCGCCACCCACGGCTGGTCTGACTGCCAACCATTTGGCCTGCCTAACAGCCGGTCTGGCCACCAGAGGTGGCCGGTCAAACTACCACCAAGGCCAGTCTGACCACAGCCCTGGTCATCTAACCACCTACTGCCTGACAACATTTGAAATTTGCTAAAAACGAGTCTTTCGACAAACCCTCTCTATCATTGCCAATTGTATAATCATCCTAAGATCATGAGTATATCCGCATGATATCCATAATCTCTTCTTTGACGAACACATTGGCAATTTTCCAAAAAATATAAGTTTGAGGTTTGAAAACGAAAATACTCAACGTTTTTGCGCAAAGGCACAACTTGGTCCAAAAGCAAGAAAAAGCAATGGAAATGACCAAGTTGGCTTCAGATTAGCAGAGGTAAGTGAGATAAGGCAAAAGAGAGCAAGAAAGCTTCAATTTCCAGATAGTAGCATGAATTGATTTGCCCTGTAATACAAACATCACTTAGAAGTTGTTAAAAAAGAGTAAACAATACAATTGAACATGCAAAGACAAACCTCTTCATCAATGAAGATCATATCAAGGCTCATAAGTTCATGAGTGGCAAAATTGATTGAATCCTACATTCTCATTACTTTCACTTTGATGCTCCATGTTTGTCCTTTTATTATCAACTCACTTAACTTCTTGTATACCATAGTGGTACTGCCTTCAAAAAGTTGGAAACGAATGTTATTTGTAACCATAGACAAATTACGTATGTTATATTGAAGGAATAATAAATGCAATGTTGAGTTGACAAATAAAATCTATATTATTATGCAGAAAGTTACTTTTACGGTGATGAAGATGTTAGGACATGATTTCTAATAGTATGAGTTTTTATTACTCTAAAAACAGGATGCAATGAAGATGACAGTTCATGATTTCTAATTAATAGATATTTGAATAGCAATATAATTATAGAAGTGAAGGTGTGCACATGTAGACAGGAACACATGAGGCAATGAAGTTGTCAGCACATGATATCTAATAGACATGTGAGTAGTAGAAGACATAATGAAGAGGTTGCAATAAAGCGTACCAGAAGTTACGTTGGCGACTTGAAGAATAGTAAAAAAATTCGGCGAGAAGGGCAATTTGACTCTAAGATAGCAACAACTTTTCAACGACTTGAAGAAGAGCAGAATAATCTGGCGATAAGGCTAATTGATGTTTTCGGCGATAAGTAAATCACGTGTGTGTGCGTGTTTTGCTATGTGTTGTGTGTTTTTTCCTTGGGAGGTGTTGTGTCGTGTGTTGAGGGTTGTTATGGTACCTACGTATTTATTGTCATCTGAAGACCTCTTTTGGATTTATATGGTCACAGAGTAATTATTGGTATCGGAATCATAAAAAACGTGTACTAGTGTGCTGGTGGGGGACATGCTGATTTCCGTGTGTTAGTATCAAGATTGGATATGTACCAAATAATACTGACTGTCCAAAAAGGATAGGTATACATGATCTAATACTCGATCGAACTATGGTCAAATTTGTAAAGTTAAAGGAGATATTTGTACCGTTATAATTTGGACCCATTATAATCGACGGTATAGATCTCTCTCTTTTTCCACCTATTAACGTAGAAATTTCTAGCCCTTAAGAGCAAATGTGGTAGCTTCGTTTTTTATCACTTTAATAATATAATAGATAGATAGATGAGGGTGTGACAATTTTAATTCCTTCTCATCCCCTTAAGTTACTTAATTACCCATGTGTAGTTGTATATATGTAATCGATCGCCACTATTCTTTCACCATCATCGATCAGTCGCAGGCAGGAAGAGATACATAGCAGCAGCAACACTGTTTGTGGCGCTGCTGAATACATCGATCAGCATCTGCTACATATGCACAGTGTGCTCGATGGGACTCCCCTTATGGTGGTTTCAGCTCAACCTGGCCCGGCCCATTTAATTCCAACTGTATCTACTTGTATGACTTACGTGGCTACAACTCTGCAGCATCAAGTAACAGATTTCGGAAAGTTAACATTAATGAATGAACCTCACATATAACCCATATATACGCCATTTTTCGGCAATATAGCTTGTCCGATTGCCATCTGACTTGTTTCATACTTTTCCTTTTTCTACCAAATTCACTGGGGTTTATAGTACATCACACACAACCTCCTTGTTGTTTCTATTAAATGTGAAGCCAATGTAGTAATCTTGTAAACTCAACTACCTTACCTTGTTGCTGTGCTAGATGCTGCCCAATTCGTGTAGCTTAGCAAGCTAAGATGTCTGAAAAATAAATGTGCAAGGATATATGGACCGCAGCCAGAAAATGGCCAGAGGTTCTCAATGAGGCCGTTTTACCTTGTGGCAAGCCCATTTATATGTAATTTTGGGCTGCTTTCACTGTCACAATTTTTACAGCTCCCACCTCACCGAAGACGAGATGACCAGCGGTGGAATCGAAGAGAGCGGTAAGATCCATAGTTCATCAGCCTTAGCATGTTTAGACCAGTTCAGTGAGTTGTGGATTTTTTTTTCTCTTTTCTTTTTCATCAGCCCGACGATCGCTCTAAATCGTCGGGGTGTAATTGCATGAGAGACACTCGAGAACGCGTGCAGTACTCCCACTGCAGTTACACTTCCACGCCGTCGTCCTCAGTCGATCCGCACTTCCCTTGCACCGAAGAAGCACGAGAACAGAACATTCCGCACACTATTGTTGCACTCGCCAAATTGCACTCACATGGCCGGACAGTCAATTGCTTGGAAGCGACTCGGGAATGCTATAACGTTGTAACGGTGTAACAACAAGTTTTATGATGTTTGAAGAAGTTTTTTGAGAACATTTTAAAAATTTCAGGTTTTATCGAGTTTCGCACTTTTCTAAAAGTTTCCATAAGATTCTAAGAAAAGTTCAAACCAAGTTTCAACTAGTTTAAGATTTTAGGAACACAAGTTTTAGCCTTAGAGTTTTGAGAAGTTTCATTAGGTTTCAACGAGTTTTGATCAAAGTTTCAAGAAGGTTTTAACGAGTTTTGACTAGTTTCAACCAACTCACCTGGCTACATCGACAGAACTACTGCGCCGCCACGGAGCCACTCTGACACCATCCGCCGCCGATGCACCCTCTTCTCCAGTTCCAACCCCAACCACCACGACGCTGACTAGCGTCACTCGCAGCCGAATCTGTGCTTGAGCTATATGCCTGTCGACAGATTCGGAGCTGGAGGTGAAGCATTGTGCCATCGCCAACGCCAAATCCGAGCTAGAGTTGAAGGAGGAGGTGGAAGTGAAGAAGGAGGTGGTGGCCGCTTGTCTCCGTCGTCTCACCGGCTGCACTCCTCGCTCGGACATGAGAGAGAGAAAGAGATCGAGGAGGGAGGGATACGAGAGAGATACAAAGAGATATGAGAGTGAGTGGTGCGAAGGAGGCATAACCTTATGATTTGTGGAAGGGGGATCGGACGACTAGCACCTGTACCATTCCAAGTACGGTGTTCCACGGTATTTCTCTAATTACTTCCGTTAGTAGTACAAAGTTCGCACCTCGCACTCAGTCAAGTGATCTTATCTCTCCCTCCAAATCAAGGTGAGCACAGTGTATCTGCCCTGTAGATCTTATTAACTCATAACAGTGCAGTTGCTGGCCATTTCTCTCCTTAAACACACCTCAAATTGGCAGCTCAGCTCACAGGTCTCTAGCTTCTTTCTTACTCCTCCCAGCATATCCGGGCAGAAAAAAATCTGAAGATGTAGCATATGTGTACACACACATGTATGCTGGCCTGCCATGGTGGGCCCAACCAAACGGCCAGCAATACGTGAGATCGATCAACAGAGCATGAAGGGAAAAAGCACATTTATGTCTGATACTGTTCGTGCAGGTGTGTACATGTGTGATACCCTAGCTAGCTAGACAGACAGATGCTATTATTGAGATGACAATATATGCCATCAGATCACCTCACCTCATGCACTCATGACTCATGCTGTGACAAAACCTCATCGAGATCAATCCGGCCCTTAATTAATTAGATCTGGTGTGTGCATAACATTTTCTTTTCTTCGTGTTATCTTAGTTGGGATATGAACAGTCGTGTGCAGAGAAGCGCTGGCGATTACCTATTCTCCTCTGGATCAATGCCTCTTGGTCGCTACGCACGTACATGATGCGTGGGCTCTACCGCACAAACTATCTACAAAAAAAAAAACCATTTGTCGGTTACTGTGGATTATTAAGGTTAGATCTTGTCACATGTTAAGTCAAATAAGTCTTTTTCTACTGAAGATTTTTACGAATACGCTTTGTTGTCCATCTCATATGTGACTGCAGTTCTAACCCAAACAAAATACTTTCCCTTGCTCTTGAGATTTTTTTTTCCCGTAATGTGTGTGCATACGCGGAAATTAAGGTCCCATTTGAAACGTATAGATTTTTCTTGATTCTTACAGAAATTAAACTATTTACTATTTACTATAAAATTCCCATGGTACAAACGAGTCCTAAGCATAATTGTCAATTTCATTCCGGGGCCATTTCAGTTGCCTCTTGGTATGGAATACGCTGGTACCGGACCATTCCGGTGTACCATTTCAGAGTATAATATAATAACATATAATTATGAATTACCATATTTAACAGCCGAAGAACTTCACAGCCTCTCGCCAGGGCCACATCGTCCAGAAAACGACGTCCGTTCGATCGCCTCCGAGCCCGCTCTCGGCCGCACGATCCCACCCATGCCGTGGGAAAGCTTGGCCCCGCGCGCTCCACGTCGTCCGGAAGATGACCACCATTCGATCGCACTTCCACCCGCTCACACCCACCCGATCGGGAAGCGCTGCGCTTCGTGGGAGCCCATGGTCTCGCGTGCTCCACGTCACCCAGAGAGGCCCGCCCATTCGATCGCGCGTCGACGCGCTCGCGCGCGCCCACCCGATTCCCTCGCTCGCACGTCCGCCCGATTCCCTCTCTCGCGGGCCGGTCCATGCTGCAGCGTCCGATGGGTCGTGGCCTCGTGGGCCTCTCTGCGCCGCTCCAAACGGCGCACCATTGGGACGCAGGTTTCATACTAGTATATGTAAAGAGTAATAGATACCAAGCTGCCTAATAAGTTTGCCTAGTAAGTTTTTAAGCCCAAAAAAAATATCCGAGGGTTTACTTGGGCGGTTGGGCTGGCCCAACAGGCGAAGGCTCAACAGCCATGTGGCCATGTCCCACCGAGGCACCGACGAGGGGAAGGGAAAGCAAGAGGTAACAGGTAGGCCTTCACCAGCTCGTACCACCTCCCCCAGCCCATCTCCACCCCCGCCGCTCTCTATTGATCCTCTCCACTTTCCTCCTCACCGGAGACTCCAGGGAGCTTGCGGCCGCGGACGAGCTGGCCACATCGGGGGATCTCGCACCAGCATCTGCGCCCTTCTCCTTGGGCATGGACATCAGGAGGAGGTGGCCAGAGGAGGGCGTGTGCTCGACTCGAGGATGAGGAGGACGACAAGGAAGACGGCAGCCGCTGCCGCGGCGGAGGTGGGCAAGCCGAGGAGGGAGGTCTTGGCATCGGAGGCACCGCCTACGTCGAGATGAATTGGGAGGATACAATGCTTCCTGAATTCTTGCTTTCTTCTCAGATCTATGTATTTTCCCCTTAATTTCTTGCCTTTGAAATGGATTGGGAGGAGATGATGAGATGTTACTTGTTCTTTATCTGGTACTGAGATTTACGAAAACCCCGATTCAGCCCAAAACACCTGATTCCGCCCGGAATGGTTAGGATTAACCAGAATCTTAACTGGTACAGGATAAAGCCTCCTCTATTCCGTTTTGAACGGCGGTATGGTATATTCCATCATTCTGGGCGGAGCCGGAATAGAATTAATAAGAATAGAATTAATAAGCCTGGTCCTAAGTCCTAGCGGAGCAAACCTACTAAGTCTCTGTGTGGCTTAAGGTACATACACGGCAAATAAGGTCCCGTCTGGACATATCAGTTTGTTTCTCGATGTGCAGAGAAATTAAGATGTTTAGTTGGAAATTCTGCCGTTCCAAAAGGAGTCGTAAGTTAAGAGAGGAAAAGCTCGGACTAAATCAGAAGGAGCAAGTAATGCGTGCATGCGGTCCATGCTGACATAGAAAAATCAGCAGGGGTTTCACGCAAATCGGACTGGCGGCTGGGCCCCACACCTGGGATCTGTCCTTTCTAAAAGACCAATGAGGGCGGTGTGTGCGATAAAAAAGACGATAATAATAGGAGGAGGAGGGGAGAGGCTAGAGAGAGAGAAGAAAGCTATATAGCTGGGGAGAAAATACAAGTGGTCATACATGCAACCTCTATCATAAGGCCATCATGGCTTCTTTTGTGTCAGTGTCCAAAACAAAAGAGAGAGAAGAAAAAGAGGAGAGAGAAAGAAAGAGAAGAAAAGCGTTGGGGAGGGGGCGGTAGCTAGCCCAGTGGAGTGGTAGTAGGAGCAGGAGCAGCGGGGAAAGGGGGGCAGGTCACCATGCACCCGAGCTCAATCATAAAGCAATGGATTGCAAAATCATCTCTCTGGCTCTCTCTCCTCCCACTGTATTTATATCAGGGATGTTGCTCTTTACTCCCTGGTGCCTCAAGTCAGTCAGTGAGTCAGTCGCTCCCTTCCTCCTCCTCTCCCTCCCTCCAGTGTGTTTCTCTCTCTATATATGTTTCTTTCCACTCCATCAATCTCTCTCTCAATCTCTCTGACAAAGAGAAGTCATAGTCGAGGAAAGCAGTAAAATACTCTGTGGGTGACTGACAGCAACTTCAATGCTCTCTCTCTCTCCCTCTTTGTCATTCTTTCGTCTCTCTCTCAAACTCTGTGGCTTCTTTCAGAACTGGCCTCGCTTGCCATCCCCATCTTGGGCAACGTTATTTTACTGTGGCGCTGTTACTATTCCTAATGGCGAAGCTTTTTGACCACCCCTCCGCACTGCCATGGATGTTCCATGGATCGCTCGTCTGTGGCCGCCGTGTGTGCCCGGTCGTCTCATGTTACGGCTAATTCTAAAGCAAACAGGGAATCAGGAAGCTGTCAGCGTCTGATCACTGCTAACCACGAGTGTTTTAGGGTTTGTAGAGCTAGCTAGATAATGTAGCCATTGCTATTCTTGTTTAATTGGTCTCTTTTTTTCTGTTGACTTTGTTTATCGCCGCCGATACTAACCGATGGAACGAATCTTGTGGTCTTTAAAAGGGTAAAAGTGTCCGTTTGGGAATAAATAAGTTTTGGCATCTCACTTTATGCCATTGACACTGCCATATCAAAACCAAAAGCTAGCTACCAATGCAATGCCGGTGATCTGCTGCTGCCACAAACATGGGAAAGGCCATGCGTGCATGTGACACAGTGTGCATGCTGCTGACCGCTTCAAGGATCGATTTGGTCTTCAGATAGGATGGAAAGCCTGGTCATGTCCTGCCACGTGGCGCGTGCCGATTGGGTGGGGGAAGGGGTAGCCTAGCTGCCTAGGGCGTTAGTGGGGAGGAGGGATGGGAATGAGATATATTCTTTGCTTGCTGGCTTCCTCCTACTACTAGCTAGCAGTTGCTGATCTCCTCCTCCCTCCTCCATCCAAAAGAGAGAGGCTAGCTGAAAAGACTAGTGCCATGGAGAGAGTTAAATTCTTCCAACCTCCCCATCTATTCTTTCTTCTCCTTTACTAGCATACATGTCCCTTCCTCATTGATCTGTAAACAGGAGAGTGGTGGCCCAGTGTATGTATGCATGTGTGATATATGGGATCCTTTGTGCATCATATATATCACTAGCTGGGAGCTGCGCGCGTAGTGCAGTGATTATGCTGATCTGATCTTGCCCAACAATTTACACAGGCTATCTAGGTAGTGTTTCATCTGTAGAACTTGCCGAAACATCGATATGCCTCGTAGTTAAAGGAACAATGACTTTTGCATGGACTGTGCAATATACAAGTGAACATCATCCATGCATGATGTGTGCACCAGTATAACAAAGCAGCACACTGGTCAAGATCTTAGGAGAGATACGAATCATAAATTAAAATAAATTTGTGTAACATCCCAAAAATCCCAATTTTGGGATAGTATAATGAGAATAAAAGGGAGAACAATTTTGAGCATGTTTATAAATGAAAAAACTATTTTAGCATGATTTTGGACCTTTGCATAAATCAAATAGTAAATCCACATGCAAACAGGAACTTCAAAGAATTTTCAAGAAAATAAGAGAACAGATAAAATCCTTAAAAAAATAACACAAGAATTTATACTATGTTAGGAGCCTCCACAAAAAAAATTCATAAATTTTGGGGCATGTTTGGTAGGTTTAAAAAATTGACAAAGTCTCAGCCTTTTTTTTGGAAATTCCAAATTTCATTTGAATTTCCCCGCGTGCCGATGGACCGAATCTGCCTGGCCCAATTCACTCGCACAGCGCAGTAGCCTGCGCCAGCCTCGCTCTCGCCCTCTCGTTGACACGCTGGGCCCGCTTGCTAGAGGTTGTCTTCCACCTCTCGCTCGCGCGCGCGCAGTGCACCAGCGCAGCACCTACTCCGCCGCTTGCCCATGGATCGTGACTGGCGCCCACAGAATCGAGTCTGAACTACCTCCATCACCTCCGCCAACCCTTTCCCATGCTATCCACCCCACTAACGTGCTATTTTCCCGCATGAAGGGAGGAACCCGAGAACGTCCACGAGTTTCTCGTGCGACCGCCGGCGTCTCGTCGTTATTCTCGTGCAATTATCCGAGCTACTTAAGCAATAGAGCGCACATCATCTTCCTCATCTCGCCCACGTTCCATTTCGTGCAAACCCGAGCTTCATCGCTCCTCGGTTTTGAGGGAACACGTGCGACGTCTCCGACACCGATGAGCGTGCTTTCTCAACTCTGCCGCTCTGGTGAGCTTCCTCGCCCACGACACTCGCATCATTTTGACCCTTATCCATCACTCACTCTTCTCATTTACTCAATGTAGTTTCGGGAGTCTTGTAGCATGATCGCGCTCACCTTCGTCCTCAACTCCAACGCGCACCCGATCTCGCCAACACGTTCCTATCACTCGGATGAGTTCGGGCTCAACTCCACCACGTCATCATGTGTTCCATACCATATTGATGCATTTCCCCACTCAATGCAGATTGACTTGACAAAATCCAAGCGTTGCTGCCATCTTCCTCCCTCACGGCCACCGCCGCCATTTCATTCTCCTTCGAAGCCTGGTGAGCCTCGGACCGATTCCTTGCATGTACACCATCTCTAGCACCTCAGTGAGCTAACGCGGCACTCCTTGTAGCTTCTCCAGGTGTGTGGTGAACTATCGTCATGAACCTCTTTCACGCCGCCGCTACTGCTTGTCATCGACAAGCCACCCCAACCCTTCCCTGGCCTCATCTAATTCACCCTCGTGGTCATGGTGAGTGACTGGTCCTCATGCGCACATCATTTTGCCACGAGCGAGTCCCTAGCGCCCACTCCTCCTTAGCCACCCATGGCGCCGCCATGGTTGCATGCTGCCGGCTCGCCTTCGGGGACTCTAGGTTCCCGTGCCCGATCCATTAGCATTACCTGGACTCGTTGGGTCCAGTGCGTCACTCCTTTAGCCCGAAGGATGGCTCCTACGTGAAATACATCACAGACCCGAGGCATTCCACTGCTCCTCGCCGCTGTAATGCCTCGGTCGGCCATCTCTGTCACTGCCACCACTACCCATAGCTTCCCTTTGCTTCCCTCTTTCCATCCCGTCGCTCAACGTCGCCGCCCAACGTGCCATTCGCCGCCGATGAGCTCGCCAAGCCTTTGGCTGTGAGCAGCTCTACTCACTACTACAAAAAGGCTAATACTAGACACCTCATCATAAACGGTTGACCAAAATCGTCTGTATTACATGCAATCACAGACGATTTTGGTTTAGAGACCGTCTGCATTACTGGTTGCGCTAAAAATCATTTGTGAAGATGTAATATCATAGACGGTTTAAATTGAAAACCGTATGTGAAGTATCACAGATGGTTTTTAACACGAACTATCTGTGATAATTGTAGACTTCACAGACGGTTCTAAACACGAACCGTCTGTGTAGACTTGACAAACAGTTTTTAACAATAACCGTCTGTGATAATATCACTTCAGCTCCCTGATGAGTTTCTTCGTTGCCGATGCATCTCTTCACTTGCATCAATGCCACTTCGGCTCCCCGATGCGTCTCTTCGTCTCACGCGCCAAATTTATTCCTTGTTTTATAAAAAGGATAATCTTCCATCGAATATGATCATCTGGACATCACTCTATACGTACCTCGATCCCATCGCTCCACGATCATGGCATTGATCATACGTATACGCAATGATCACAGAGCATGATGGCGAGGAGGTCGGCGATTGCCGTCGCTCTTCCTCACGATGTCGTCGTCGACATTGTCGGCCACGTGGCCGCTGTAACATCTTAATTCTCAACATGTGTTTCAAATGTAAGGAAAAGTGTAGAAATTAAAACTTTTCTTGCATCTGGAAGTTTTTGAGCTTTTCTATAATTCTTGTAAAGGAATTGTGGAAAATCAAAAACCTAAATCTCCCATTTGACTAAAGTCATAAACCCCTTGTTGAGAATCTTGGGTTCAATTCCCTAAAAATATCTTTTCTTGGTTGTGTGACCCCTCTGAAAGATTTAACAATTTATAAAAATTGTTTGAAAATTTTAAGAGGTAGTCAAACCCTTTTTACTCTTGGTCAAACCCTAGATTAAACCTTGTAGAATTTCTAGAGAAAAATGCTTTGCATAAGAATCTCTGAAAATTTTACACAAGGTCAATCCTAGAGTTAGCAAGCTCTTCTAAAAATTTCAGAAATTTTGGAGTTAGTTTGCTACCTCTAAAAATATCTCAAAGTTTTAGCTCAATTTCAAACCCTAAGTCAACCTTTTCTGTTTGGGTTCGAGTCAGGCTCAGTCTCTTGATCGAACCCAACCTCTTAGCACTCGGGCTCAGTCCTTTAGGCGCGGTCTTCTTTAGCCGTTGGATCTCCTGCCTATCGCTGAGATCTTCGAGAGCTCTCGGACCTCCCTCTCGTTCAGACCACCCTTGGTCACGACCACCTCGAGTCTTTATGCAAAGACCACCCTCTCGAACCTCCCCTTGGACCACCCCTTGTGCCCTTGCAAAGACCTCCCCAAAAGACCTCCTCAAAGACCTCCCTTGAGACCACCCTAAGACCACCTTCGGTGTTTTTGCAAAGACCACCCCGTTGGTCTTTTGTAAAGACAACCCTCCAGACCACCCTTGGCGACCACCTCTGATAGCTTTTGGGTGATCGTGGGCCGTCCATGTCTTGATCTGTGTCTCGGATCTCCTTGAACGTTCGGGACCTCCGAACCTCACTTTAAATCGTAACCCTCTGTGTCTGATCCAACCGCCTGCACCGCTGACTCAAATCTAAGTCTCACCCAACTGTTTTGTTCTTTTGACCAGACCTCCTTGGTGTTTTCTCACTGACGGTGGGGCCTCCCTGAGCCTGGTCATCATTGTCTTCACGTGCGTGCGTGTGTGCCAGAGCCATGGCAATGAGGCTTGTAGTGCTTTGTCACTTCTTCGTCCTTGTCAACGGCTCTTTATTGCCACCATTAAATGCACGTCAGAACCTTTCCCCCAAAGTCTCCCTTCTACCTACTCCTGTCACTTAAGATTGTCTGGGGCAGTGCCCTAAGCCCAGTTCACAGTGGAGCTCGACTTTGCCCTACTCCTTCGCCCCCCTCCCGGCTATAAAAGGTCCCCGAGCTCCTTCCAAAACCCTCTTTCAACCCCAATTGCGAACCACTGTGCCCTCTCTGTGTCTTTTTGTGCAAACCACCGAGAGCCCTAATTACGCCATTGTCGGCCACTCGAGCTCCTCGCTGCCGATGGTGCTCTAGTGGTCCCCTGGCTCCTCTCTTAGCATCGCCTAGTCCCTCTCGTCATCTTGGTCCTGTCCCCTAACTTAATTTGGCTCGCCTTCGCAGGAATCGCCTGAAAGTGAGTTTTGGGTCTCCTTCGGCCGCGATTCCCCGCTTTCATCCCGATCTCCAGTAAGGGTGCTCCATTCTTCAATTAAATGCTCATGGGCCATCTGTGAGTCCTAATGGAGCTATCCGTACCTTTCTTTTGTCTTCTGATAGCTCAAACCACCTCCTCCGCGTCGTCTTCCTCCACTCCTGTGGTGGTCGTCGTTGCTAGAGCTTCCCTGACCACTCCTGGACCTCCTCTGTGCCTAGGTACACTCGTGGTAGTCCTTAGATGCTCGGGCACTTGCTATTTGGACTGCTACAGAGCTCAATTGTTGTTTTCGTATTTGACCGTGTTTGCGCCCCCGCCACTTTCCGGCTCGCTGACATTCTGGGTCGGTTCAGCCGTTAAGAGTACGTCCCCTGGGTGCGCAATATTATTGCGATCATTTTGCTGTCTTTGGGTCACGTCGACGTGGCCGGAGTCACTGGCGGCGGGCCGGTAAGCAAAACCGCCCCGTACTGGACTCCTGTTGTCGTAAGTTAAGCCACCCTTCGACAAACCTTAGGACCACCCCTGTCGATCTTGGCCATCCATGATCTCCTCGGTGCAGATCTGGACCGTCAAGACCACCCCTTAGGCTTTGGTAGAGATATCAGTTAGGATCTCCCCGTGGAGATCTTGGCCGTTCAGGACCTCCCCATGGAGATCTAAGCTGTTCAGAACCTCTCCTCTGTTAGATCTTATCGCCCAGGACCTCCCTTAGTTTGATCTTGACCGTTAAGCCCTCCCTCTGTGAGATCTTAGTCGTCAGGACCTCCCTCATGTAAACCTTAACCCGTAGAACCTCCCTTGTAGATCTGGACCGTCAAATCTAGATCTGACGGTCTAGACCTCCTCAGGGCGTGTTGGAGTCCTTTCGCATGGGTGCTCGTGTGTATTGTGCTCCCGTGCACGTGAGCCGTGTGATTTCAGATCTACGGCCCAAGACTACCCTAGCTGAGTTAGTTTTCAAGAAAAGCCCGAAAGCTTTTATTTGCAAACTGTTAATTGCTTTAAATTTTTAAAAATATGTAACTACTTCATTTTAACCCCTTTTTAGTTGATTCCAATTTTGTTAAATCCTTGTTTAATTTAACCTTAATCTAAAAATAGGTTGAACCCTAATCTGTACGAGAATAAACTGTGTAGGTTATTTTCCTGTTAATGATATATTGTTGCTCTAGAAATCCAATAAAACTTGTAAAATGCATAAGTAATTCTCTGTAGCTCCAAATTGAGCAAACTCAAATTTGTTAGGTTCCTCTGATTATATGCTTTAGTGTAGGATAGGTTTTAATATGGTCTTTGTCTCTGACATTAATTATGCCCTAGTTTCACAACTTAGAAAAGTCATAATAAATTCATTTTAACTCCAAATGAAGTAAACTCAACTTTGCTGACCTTAGGATGTCATTACCTTCCTAACATAAAATTTTCATATTCAAAAAATTTCTGGAAAATTATGCCATGAACAGTAACAAAAAACAATTTAATTTGAATTTTCCAGCTGAAAGAAAATGTTTATGCTATAACTTTTGCATACTTAATCCAAATTGAACGATTCTTGTTGCTAAATTTGTCTAAAATCACCCTATTCCTGATCTGTAAATTTCATAGATTTTGGAGCACTTTGGATTTTGAGTCTTTTTCGGTGTTCGTCGTTCTTATTCGATTTTCTTGCTCTTTCGATAGGTTCTAACGATTGTGTTGAGTACGAGAGTGACTCTCGGCAGCAAACAAGTGATCCCCAGCAAGGCAAGTAGATGTAGCATCATTTGATCATATTGATCCCATTACTTTTAAAGTCTAATATCTTGTTTGCAAAGAATAATTATGAATACTTCTTTGTGTCAAAGTTAATTTTGTCGATTAGAGGTAGCTAATCCTTGCCTTCAAATTATTCACCCCTGCCACTGCCATTGGTTATTATCCTCACTAATAAATTAGAGCCCGATGAATGATTTATGCTCTTTTATATCTTTACGATATGATGCTTAGCAATGCTTAGTTACCAGTAGAATTGGGCGGTTATCGACTTAGTCGATGACCTTGATCACACAAAAACTTGTTATTACTTATTATCAGTACCTTTGTGCTTTATTTATTTGTGAAATCTAAAACTGAAAACAGAATTATTTTAGAGTTGGGCACAATGGTATGATGGTGTGATCTTATGGTGTGATGGAAAGGTGCCCGGGTCATCAAGGACCGAGTTACTTGTGTCACTAAGCCAAGTGATATTTGCGTGCTAACCACACTAGAGGGATATGGGACCTCTCTTGACTAAGTACTTTGGGTGGTGTTAATTAATGAGTCGCTGGTGGTAGTGATAGATAAAAATGTTTATTTTGAGATGAGAGGGATGGGGTTCCGGTTAGGTTCTCCATACCCAGAAGCACCCGCAGTTGCTTCGGCTGGGCCGGTGTCTCTGACTCAACGTGTGGGTCCTTATGATCTTCGTCGCCGGCGGATCGCTAAGGGTTAACCCCCATACGTGCGACTCTTAATTAATGCAATCTATTGGAAATGTCTCATAGGACTTAGCTGTGCTGGCATACCAAAAGAAGTGCGCTTAATAGCTTGGCAAAAAGGCGGTATGAAGTGTGGGTACATTGGTACACCCCTGCAGGGTTCAAACTATTCGAATAGCCTCATCCTAGGTTATGGACATACTTGGTAAGGTCGTGTAAGAACTAGACTACAACCTTTTAATTAAAACTTGATGTGGGTGGTACGAATGGGTAATTCGTGCTATTGTTGTGATGGCTATTGGGTTAGTCATCTTTAGGATGTTTTATTGTTATTACTTATTGTCTCACTGTTATTTGAACAAATAAAATTCAGATTGTTAAAACTGCTGTAACATCCCAATTTTCTGAGCTTGAAAAATCTTTTAAATAGTTAGTAGGGAGCAAAGTCACCATTTGGATTTATTTGAATTTAATTCAAAAGCTTAATATTGGACTTTAGTGACAAAAGCATTTAATGTGATTAATTCCAACATGAACAATAGTCAAAACTATTTTATTTGGGTTCTATGTGCTCAGATATATTTTCTAGAATTTTCTAGAATTTTTCTGAGTTCATTTGCTATTTTTTTATTGCTTATTTGAATTTCTAGTATTTTCTAAAATAGAAAAGCTATTTAAAAATCTCATATTTGCTTCGGGTCGAATTCCTTTCCCTCGGCCCACTCCTGTTCCTAGCCCAGCCCACGCCGCCGGCCCAACTCCCGCGCTGCAGCCCGCCTTTCTCTCTCCGCGCATGTGAGCCCGATCCCACCAGTCAGCCTCACCCGCGCCGTTTGCGACGCGGACTTGTGCGAGTCACCGTCGTTGACGTGTGGGTCCCACCCTGCCACGTCGTCATCATCCCCGAATCCGTTAAGGATTGTTCCGCCGCCGCGTGATCCCGATTTGGGCGTTTGCGCCACGGACTCTCCCGAGCCTCCGGGTATAAAAGGAGAGGGAGCCCTTGGCACCCGCAACCCAACCCTAGCCGCCTCTTCACCCGCGCCGATCCCTAGCCGCCGCAGGAGCTTGAGAAGCGATCTGCGCCGCCGCCAACTCCATCGAGCTCTTCCACTGCAACCAGAGCCACTCGAGCTTCGTGGTCTGCACTGCCGACATCGCAGAGAGCTGCGCTACCTCGTGGTGGCCTTCGTTTCGCCAGAGCATCACTGGAGAGCCGATCCCGTCGAGCCCGTGCGTCCACCGCTGCCGAAACCTCACCGCCGGTTGCCACAGTCGCCCCCGTGCACCCGTGAGCACCCCATCGTGATCGCTTTTGCACCCTCTACCTCCCGGTACCATCCACCGCCGGCAAGGAACCGCCGTTCGCCGGAACCCTCGCCTCGAGCCTCGCCGCCTAGGGCTCGCAAGCGTCGCCGCCACCTCGTGTCGTGTCGGCACTTCACTCACACTACAAAAAGGAGGTCATCTGGACACCTTATCGCATTTGACGGTTGGTAGAAGGAGCCGTCTGCAAGTGATGAGGACACCTCATCACGCAGCGGTTAGTATAACGAACCGTTTATGATACTTCACAAGCGGTTCGTGATACCAACCGCCGATGATAAGTACCTCATCACTGCACGGTTGGTATTAAGAGCCGTCGTGATTTGGATTTTACTGCATACCATGGTAAAATCGAGAGTAAGAAAATTTAAAGTCATAGTAAAATCCAAATCACGAGCGGCTCTTAATACCAACCGTCAGTGATGAGGTACTTATCACATCGATGGTTTGTATTAAGAACCGTCGTGATGAGTTACTATCCTGCACGGTTCGTGATATGAACCGCTCGTGATTTGTCATCACGCATGGTTTTGTATGAAACCGCTCGTGATTAAATGTGCGGAATTTGAAAATTTTGAACGCGTGCGCGGGAGGCAAAATATGTCCTTATATATTATGGCCGACCTCCTCTAGGCGCTCAGTCTCGCACTCCCGCAGTCCCGGTCCTCCTCTGGGCTCGGTCCTCCCTTGCTCCGGCCGTCCTCCTCCGAGCTCTGGCTGATAGCTGCTCCTCCGGTCCTTCCGCAGCTCCCTGGCCCCCGCTACACCTCCAGGCTCCGGTCCTCCCTTGCTCCCACAGTCCCCAACCTTCGACGTGGTCTTCCTCCCCAACAGCTGAGAGTCTACGCCGACACCAACGCTAACCTCCTCTAGTCCTCCTCTGACGCCGACGCCGACACCAAGCTCCTCCAGTCCTCCTCCGACGTCGATGTCTCTGTTATATGAGGTTCTATTGGTACTTTTGTATATGAGGTTCTATTAGATTCAGATCCAGATTTGTATGTATGAGCTTGTGGTACTTGTGTTAGATTCATATCCAGATTTCTGTTAGATTCTCCTCCAGATTCTACTTCTGTTGTTACTTGTATATGATCGAGTGTATGCGTGTATCTATGAATCCATGGCTTGAGAAATTTATTGGGAGGCTTAGCAGTTGGGAATCCATGTATGTGTATGAATGAATCCATGTTTGGGAGGCTTCGGAAATGACAGTGTATGTGTATGAGTGTATCCATGAAATGGCAATATTTTTTTGTAATAAAAAAAGCTATCACAGACGGTTCGGAACAAGAGCCGCTCAGAAATAGCTATCGCTGACGGTTGAACAAGAACCGTCGTGATAATTGATTATCACGAGCGGTTCTTGTTCCAACCGTGCGTGATAGCTATTTTCACGAGCGGCTCTTGTTCCAACCGTCGTGATAGCTTTATCACGAAGGCTCAAAACCGTCTATGATAACGCTTGTTATCACAGACGTACTTTACGAGCGGTTGGAAACCGTGCGTGATGACGGTTCGGCACCGTCAGTGATGAGGTTTTACGTATAGTGCTCGCCACGTGTCGGCGTGCGTGGCGTCGGTCGGCGTCCACGCACGCCGCGTGCGTGGCGATCCACCGATCTCCAAGTTCCGAGGCTCGGTAGACGTAGTCTACCACGAGCCGTGAGACTGACATGTGGGGTCCCACATGTCAGTGTTTTCTTTTTATTTATCTTTTTTCCGAAATTCCTGTGCTGACGTCATGCTTGCGCAATAATCTGATTTTTCGGTTAAGAAATAATTCGGAAATTCTAATAAATTCAAAATTAGGGTTTTCTTTTAGATTGAAACTTCGAGAGCCCATAACTTTTGCATCCGAACTCCGATTGAGCCCATTCAAATTCCTAAATTTATCTAAATTTGAGATCTATTTATCTGAGATTTTAATTTATTTTTTGGAGTTTATTTTGCCTCTGTTATTTATTTGTTTTGTTTATTTGTTTCGTTTGCGAGTAGACGTCGATACGTCGGGGAATTTTGGAGAAGAAGGAGCACCTCAAGATCAAGACCAGTACCTAGACCTTTTCCAAGGCAAGTCATACCTTTGATCATATTGAACCCAGTTTTCAAATTATTTTGTTTCAGAGTATTGCATTCTACTTTAATTATTTATTTAAATGCTTTTGGGCATAGTTATCATCCAATCTGTTATAACCACTTTGGCTTTGTATGTCATAATCTCTTGTCACCCTAGATTGGTTTATTAGTTGGTAATATTATAGCACCAGCGTGGGTTGGTTAGATGCGAGTACAATTGCTTAGCCATGCTACGAGTCTCATATCTCATTTGAGTTGCAAATATTAAAATTGACTAAGTGACTATGGAACTTTCTGAAAAATTGTGTGCTATGTGTTATTACTTCGTGATAGCATGTGTTGCACTAAAACCAATTGGGTGGTAAAAGATTTGGACTGAGACAAGTGGTGGATATTGTGTGATATGGTGGACTTTGTGAATGGGAATGATAATCTTTGTGACATAGTTAGAAAATGGAAGTCTTGCCTTGGTCAATTAAGGACTTAACTTTGTGCGCTATTGAACTAAGCCTTACTGTACGACCACATGCCTGATGGGACGGGCCTAACATAGTAGGTTATGGAGTCTCGACATTGATGTTCAGGTGGATAGGTTAGGCTTTGTGACAGGGTGGAGGTGTGACTATATGGTAGTTGCATCGCGGGACAGTTCGCCGCATCCCTGTCCAGCGGTGTGTGTCGGACTAGCTTTCTTTGTGGGTTGGTCTGGCTGTAAAACACACTGGGAATGCCAATGTTTGAGATGAAGTTTCTGAACTATTTTGTTACGATTGGTGCTAGCTACACTAGTTGTATCGTGTGGGTAAAGTGTACAAACTCTGCAGAGTGTTAAATCAATCTATTCGAATAGCCGCGTCCGCGGTCATGGACATGCTCGGGGATTTCACACGAGGGGTAGGTTTCATAAAATGTTTGGGATGGGAGCTATGTGATTTAAGTCATATGGCTATGTGAAATAATCTGTTTAGCTTTATGTCTTTGTGAAAACAACTGTTAAATTAGTATTGTCTATTTGTTTTGAACTATGCTTTCAATCTATTGTTGTATTCCATTGCAAATGTTGCTTTTATGCAAAAGAACCACAGAAGCCTTTTCTTTTGGAATAAGCCTGCATCTATAAATTACATTCTGTGGTATGATTTGCGAGTACGGTTGTGTACTCACGCTTGTTGTAAAACTTACGCCCAAATCTACAGAAGAAGAGGAGTCTACGCCTGCTTTCGAGGAGGAGTTCGTCGAAGGTTGCTGATCGTTAAGGTCTGGATCCCAGTTGGTTGCCTGTGGTGAATTGATGAGATCTACGCTAAAGTTATTTCTGTTCTGCTGCGATTTTATTCTCTGTTAGCCCTGCGTGGCCCAATGTGCAAACTCGACCTTAAGGTCAAAACCAGTATTTGTTATTCAAATTATTCAAAACCAGTGCATTATACACAGAGGGTCCATAATCGTAATTTTGGGTCCCGACAGAGGTGGTATCAGAGCCATACTGACTGTAGGTCTTGACCTTAGTTAGATTGGCCATCTTTAGAGTGTCCAAATTATTTTCTAAAAGCAAAAATTAACTTGCAAGACTAATTAATTGCTTGACTCATCTCATATCTCTCTCGACTCAACTATTGTTGTAATCTTTCCTCTTCCCGCTGTTTTTAAGTTGCTCTTACCCCCTTCGTCTGTCTTGACAGATGCCTCGTCTCCAGAGCTATGGTGAACGCAAGGTAGGATACGCTGCTGAGCTTTGGAAGCTGTTACAGGTTCTTGGAGGCTTTGATCGTCCGTTGTAAGTCGGCAACAACTGGACTGTGAACGGTCAGGATCGCGGAGTGATCTATCGTCTGACGATCTATGCCAGGAGGAACGACAAGGCAAGCCAACCCTCGCACATCTCTGTAAGGAAGATCACTTGGCTGGAAGGCATCCAGGAGTCGTCACGCTTGGCCATGCTATGTATCTGCAACATCTACGCATGGGAGCTTCAAGACACCGTCTTCCGTTACCACCCCAGAGCTGCAGCCATAGATTTGCAAGCACGCTACCCGTCTACAGAGAAAGAGAGCAACGCTACAGACGTGCTCCTCGCCCAGTTTGCAGCCGCCTAGGAGGAAGCATTGGAGAGGACTACCACGGAGCTGGATCATGTCTATGAGACTTTACAAAGAGCTGAAGAAAGAATCTCTATTCTGCAAGAGATTCTCTACGATCAGGATGACCATGAGGAAGATGGCGAGGGAGAAGAAGACCCCAAGGAGGATCCCGAAGAAGATCCAGAGGAAGGTCCACTGAGCCGAAGCGCAGCAGAGCGAGGAGCCACTGAGCGCTTGCACCACGACGCTGCTTCTGCTGCACGATCCCGTGGCATCGGGATCGGTTGCGGAGATCTGGCTCACTTCGAGTCTGGCACAGCGGGAGAGCGCCGCTGCTGTGGAGGCTTTCTTGAGTAGTTGGTCTTAAGTTTCAGTTTTGCAGGCTTAGCCAGTTCAGTTTAGTAAGTCGCCCTTTAGGCTGTAGCTTTGTGTGCTTAGGTCGTTGTTTCTTTTGTGTGCGAGTATGAGCTGCAAAGGCCCTTAGGCATTTGTTGCAGCTATGCTAAGACCTTAATATATATAGTGTAATACCCTGTTTAATTCTACGGAAGAAATTGTTCAAAAAGAAAATTAAACAAAAGAAAATTAAACATAAGAAAATGGGGGTTTCTGAAGTTCTTCGGCAACCTGGACCTCGGGCCTTGGCCCAGAAGGCCCATGAGGGGGCCGACCACCAATAAAAGAAGGGGGAAACCCTAGCCCATTACTATAGCTACAGTAGCCTCCCTCCCCCTTGCCCCCCCCTTGCTATTCCCCTTCCTCATGGTAGTGCTCTCCTATCGCTGTCGACCAAGGAGAAAGGAGAAGGAAGAGAGGAGAAGAAGAGGGGAGGAGCGTCTCATGGGGGAATTCAGCGGGCACGCATATCTGAAAGGGTAATGATCGGCTCCTCGCTGTTTGAATCGTATTAGACGCAAAATTGGTTATGATTTATGAATTGACATCCCGCTGCGATTAGATCAGGTTCTGTCCAATTACTTGTGCATCTGTTTTCGTATTCTTAGAGGCTGAATCAGAGGATCCCATCTTCTAGAGTTATGTGGGGTTCATTCTGATCTTTAAGTATACGCAAAGATCACTCAATTCTGAGTTACAGTTTAAAAGTTATGACGAATTCTTTGCTGCTATCCCGGAAGTCTAACGAGAATTAATAGTAACTTTATTTATTAAAATATGACTAGGTTAGAGACTGATTCAGAAGTGTTGCCCAAAACTATTTTTGTATATAATCTCATTAGATTTCAGGATTGATGAAGAACACCCTATTTGGATAGGTAGAACAAAAGTTATGTATGTGTCAATTTGACTGTCCAGAGTGTAGGTCGGTTTCTGTCATTAGTTTTGACCTCTGTGTCACTTTTTGTTAAAGGCAAAATATGAGTGTCATGCCAACTAGGATTTTGAAGGTGGTGTTCTTAGATTTCCAAAATGATAAGAATCTTGGATTTTGGTTAATACAATCAAAAGTTATGAGTATTTCTTTACTGATGTATAGTTCTGCTAGACAGATTGTATATTAGACTTTCACCTGAATGTTAGCCTAGGTTTCTGGCCGAATTGGAAGTTTCCGTCAATTAGACTAATGTGTAGGTTTTCGATACCTTTTCATAGGATCTGAGATCACTCCGTTTCAAGTCTCAAAGCAAAAGATATGATATTTTTAGTATCGTTGTCCAATTTAACGTCCTGCTAGACTATCAGTTAATTCGGTTAGAGCAATTATATGAACCTTGGGTTTAGGAATATGAGATTAGGCGTTGTGAGTAGCGTCTTATTCACATTGTTTCTTATTGAAGCAATTAAATTGTGTAGGAGGAGGGAATTCAAGATTATAGGCTTCATCCTTACCTCCTAACGCATTGTATCGTAGTTCGAAAGGCAACTACAAATTGAATTGTCTTGATTGTTGTTTGTTTCACCTGATGGGTGAATATGCATTGGGTAATTCTAGTAGTTCCTGTTTTCTTTCAAAATTGATATACCATGACTCTTCGATTATGTGTTTACGTCCAACATATTCATTCGTTCTTCCATTCAAACTTCACCCACGGGAGTGGGTAGTGAAGTCCCATCATTTCAATATGGGCAAGTACATTGTGTAAGTATTGCTGATGTTAGTTCATAGTGCTTGATGTTCATGCCATGACTGAATACTATGGTTTATGAGTGGTTTTCGATGATTTCGATTCGATCCATATATGTGAATCCATGCTTCTTGAGTTTTCGTCTTCCATATTCATGCATTCATTCATTCATTCATTGTTCATGATTCACCCACGGAAGTGAGATGTAAAGACCTATCAATTCCAGTATGGGTATGTAAGACCCACCATTCCAATGTGAGCAAATTGGATCCCCGTTATGAAACGTTCTTCATACGGGCCTTAGATCTCCGCATTTTGTGAAATACGGGCCTGAGTGAACACCGACGGATGTTCACTGTCTATACCGGTATAAGCAGAAGTGGAGATCATGCACTTCATTAATTTATATGATTTCTGTCATTCTACATTCATATTATATTCTATGATGATAAGTCCTTAATCATCCACTCCACATTCGAACCCTATTATATGATGCAATGTTCTTATTCAGCCGTTCTACATCCGTATTCTATTATGTGATTGTTATTCTTACTCAGTATTGTTCATATTGTTCTGTTTTACTTGCTGAGTCGTAGATTCATTCTTGCCGTGTTTATTTGTTTTAGGTAAACATTGAAGACGGCATGCATGGGAGGGATTAGTCACATGAATCACTTCTTTCACTTCACATTAGTTACCCTTTTAAACAGTTGAACTCGTTATTATCTTTCATTTGATAAGTTTGATAGTAATAAATGGAGTTCTGATGATTTAGACTTTCATTCATTATGACTTAGTTGAATCAGTGAATGCTTAATAATCTTCGTATAGACCTATGATAGCTTTATCATATTTGATTCAATATGATTGGATGATGGAGTTCGATATGTTGTTAAGTCCTGATTCAATTCTTATACTCATCCTTGTAGATGTTGATCTCTTTATGCCATTAGTTAAAATATTGTTGAAATTATTTCATTTTATTGCGTAGTGTTGGACTTCAGGTAATATTTTGGCTTCCGTATAACCAGGGCGTTACATATAGCCTTTGTTAGCTAACTCAAGACCTGAATTCAGCTAGCTAGCTCGCTCCTTCGGTGTTCATCCTAAACATCTAGGTGAACCACGACTACTCTATCGAACCTGACACACTGGAGTGTGCGATTTGCTTCATGCCGTGGAGGATTGGTATGAAGCAAATCGTACACTCTAGTGTGTCAGGATCGATAGAGTAGCAATGGTTCACTTGCACGTTTAGGATGAACGGCCAAGGAACAAGCTAGCTAGCTAAATTCAGCCATCGAGTTAGCTAACAAGGGACTACGAACTATATATATATATATATAGAGAAGAGGCTATCACAGATGGTTCCATCTACCAACCATCTGTGATAGGTTATCTATCACATACGGTTTTTTTCTATAAACCGTCTATGATAGTCAACTATCATAGATGGTTTTATCTATAAACCGTCTGTGATAGTCAAACTATCACAGATGGTTCTGAGTTAATAACCGTCTGTGATAGTATATATCACAAATGGTTCGAAAACTATCTGTGATGACCTTATGTCATCACTGACCTATAAACACAAATGGCTCACGAAATCGTTTGTGATGATGTTTTCGAATATTCTGTCAAGACCTTTTTTGTAGTAGTGACTCTCCATCCTTCTCCATCTCTCTGACCGGTGGGACCCACTCATGTTTAATATTTAGTTAATACTAATGATAGTGGTTAAGTGTAATGGGTGCATGGCATGTGGGATCGGGCGAAAAGTTAAAAACAAATCTAATTCAAATCACATTTAGAGTATGTGTCACTAACATGTGGGACCACGCACTTTCTCCAGTTTTAAAATACATTTAAAAAAACTAACAAACTAACAAGTGGACCCCAGCCGTTAGATAATTAAAATCAAAATAGCTTTAATCATTTAGTTAATAAGTAATGATTCTATAACATCTCGGACTACCTCTGTTTTATAAATAAAAACCCATAAAAGAAAACTATGAGAGACTCACAAGTAGGAAAATACTCCTTCTCTGTTGGAAAGTGTAAACCTCAGTAGAACTCAGAGGGAAATATGCTTTCTCTGTTAGAAAGCATATACCTCAGAGAATACGCTTTCGATGTCATCCTTTTATTAATTTATAAAATTTCAAAACCAAAGCAAATTGAAATGATAATAACGTTTGTATATAAACTCCAAATCAAATGAATCTTTTTTCTAAATTCATATAAAATCATGCTCTATATGAATATGCAAAAATATTTAGATCTTTTTGCTGTTGAAATTATTTTTATATAATTAATTTGCTTCTGGCTCTTTTGATTAGACGTCGATACATCGAACAAAATTTACAATGATCCTTTATCCTCTTATTCAGAGCAACTAGAGTAAGGCAAGCACCTCCTTTGACCATGTTAATCCTACTATTTTAATTATTGTACTTTTTTGCAAAATCTATTATACATGCGTGTATGTTTGCTTAAAATTGCTATATTTAGAATAACGGTAGTTATATTCCTATTCAATGCATGATCCTCTTTGAAATATTGGCAACCTTACTGTAGTAGACAGTAGGTTACATTTTACGCAATAGATGTTGTCTATTTGGGTATTTCGAGTGCGAATATCGCACAAGTGCTTAGTTGAGCTCTAGATTTGCTGAAATTGGAAAACAAATGGATGACATGTTGAATATGAGTTTGGGAGATTTTGAAATGATGGTCTAGACGGGTTTACCTCTATTATTTTGTATAAAAAAAATAGAAAACCTAGTTTGTGACGCGGGCGAGTTATATTATGTTCTGAGAAGTGTAAGAGCTGTATCTCATAAGTAGATAGGGAGAGATCCTCGCCCGGGTCAATTATGGACTGAACACTGGTGCTCCCAATCTAAAGCCTAAGCGTACAACCACATGTGCCGGTATAGGACAGCCTTAACTAATTAGGTCATTGAAAACTAGCCTTGCACATTGGTAGGTCGTGGTAGTGCGAGCATGACTGGTGTAGACATGTTTGAAGGGACTCCCTTCACCGAGCCGTTGGGAACAAAGCCTTCCGACACAACGGTGAATGCCTCACTGAGACAGGTTGTACCTGGGTGAAGCGAGGGTATTCATTTGTCGGCCTAGTATAAGGTTAGGACTAGGTGATGTAAAGGCTTCAATGTGTGCTCTAGATAGTTTACCAGAGGATGGTGAGCGGTGGTATCGACGAATGCCAAACAAACTAGAGAATTCGTATTCTGTGGGAAAAATTGTACACCTCTGCAGAGTGTAAATCTATTTAAATATCCGTGCTCATGGTCATGAGCGTGCTTAGTGCGGTCCATCGAGTATAGTCTTGGTTTTTGCAAAAACGATTCTTGTTGGAAAAATGAGGGAAGGGTATTGTTGTTCATATTTGAGTTGAGTGTCATGTCTATGGCTGAAATTAAGATGTTGATTGCAGCCGAGGAGGGTTGCGATTTATTATTTATCAAGTACTTACTTGTTAATTCTTTAATTACTTAACTGCTCTTTAAATTCTGTTGCAAGTTACTATGTATTGATATGGCAAATAAAACTTACTTAAAACTAAAAATAACTTGTAGCATAGAGCCTTATCCCTTGTTATATATATATATATATATATATATATATATATATATATATATATATATATATATATATATATATATATATATATATAGTTTGTGATACGCTACAAGTTTTGCTAAGTACGCAATGTACTCAATCTTCCTTAAATTGTTGTTCAGAGATAGAAGATGAGTCTATGTCGGATGACATATTTTTGCACCTAGTACCAGAGGGTTCGGTGATGGGCCTTTCTAGGTCTTATTCCTTATCGATTGCCTAAGGGTTTGGATGGGCATGTGAGGACCCGGAATATTTAACTAGTAACACTTAACCTCCAAATGGTTCTAGCATTACTAATTAAACATTCTAAGCCTCGATGGACATATGTTTCCCAGAATTGCAACATATGCGCATCATCACAAAATTACACATCATTTCCATACAACAATATCACTAAGTTCAATAACAACATAAAGTAAAGTTATTACAAAAGAGAGCCGACCGGCCAAATAGAATAATATACAAGAATGACAATGAAGCAAAAGTGCCATAAGATGGCTAGAACAAAAGTCGGCCAGGTTAGCCAAACACCCACAAGGCAACCGACCGGCCGCTAAGCTAGTCGCTCATAAGCTACCACAACACAGCTCACAAAAGTGAGGCCCTTGAGCTCACCTCCTTCCTCTGCATCAAAACAATTAAGCATAGCATCCGAGCACAAAGATTGTCTTTGTACCCTAAAGGCGACGTGTGGAATAGCAGACCTATTCATAACTACATGCAAGCTTGTTTAGGTGGAGGTTGTATGTCTCATTTTGCATGAAGCCAACTTTATTTGCAATAATGTAATACATTTAAAAGCAAGTTTGCAAATCTGTTTTAATGTTGAAATAACGATAATAAAGATACATACAAGTAACCACAAGTGACTATCCCAATAGCCACCACAACATAGCACGAATCCCGATTCGCACCACCCATCAAGTTTTAATTTAAAGGTTGTAGTCTAACTCTTGAAAGACCTCCCCAAGCGTGTCCATAACCTAGGGCGAGGCTATTCGAATAGTTTTAACCTGCAGGGTGTACCAATGTACCCACACTTGATCGCCTTTAAGCCAAAGCACACTTCCGTAGGTATGCCGCACGGCTAAGTCCTCGAGACACTTTCCAATATTGTGTATTAACTACGAGCCGCTCGTATGGGTAGAAACACCATACGCTTACATTGCAAGCCGAAAGACAACAAATCCCATCCCGGTGAAGTCTTTCGGACACTACAATGCTCCCAACACCATCCCTCTGCGACCTCCTGCGACCGGAGCCAATACACGCCAAAGTACTAAGTCAAGAGAGGTCCCATACCCTCTAGTGTGGTTAGCACGCTAAAATGCTTGGTTTAGTGTAACAAGATGTTCGGTCCTTGTTGACTCGGTCACCATTCGATCACACCTAAAATCACACCAACATACCATTGTGCCCAAGTCTAAATCATTTTGTTTTCAGTTTTAGTTTTCATAAGTAGACATGGCACAAGATGGAAATCATAATACATAATAAGTTTGTGTGATCAAGGTTATCGACAAGTCGATAACCGCCCATTTCTACCGAAGCTAAGCATGGCTAAGCAATTAATTCGCAACTACTAAGTGACAAGAGCCCCTCCACGAACTCTTAATCACAGCAAGTAACCTAGGCTCATGGTAGTAGAGGATAATCATTTGCTAAGGAAATGCATCTACTAGGCCACTATTAAAACAAAGTAGCAATGCATACATAGAATTTGTAATCAACATAAATACTTAAAATCTGGGATTAACATGATCAAATCGCTTGCCTTCTTGCTGCTGCTCAATTGGTTGCGGAGGATCGTTCTCGGGATTACCGCAAATGTCGAATCCTAAGCGAAAGTCAAAAGAACCAAGAACAACCAATAAGACGAACCACAAATAAACAAAAAGCAAGCAAAACTTAACCAAATGCGACGAAATTTACACATAAGGTAGAATACGAATATACCTAGACATAGAAACTGGAAAAACCTAATTTGGATTTGTGGTGCAAAGATTTTGCCTAAACATACAATTTCGGCCATAATTAACACTGTAGCAAAAATATTTTCTAGAAAGATTTTGAAGCTGAAATTTTTATGGTAGCTACCTACTGGTATTGAAATAACCCATATAAAATTTCAGGTCATTTGGAGTTAAAGTGATTTAGTTATGATTTTCTAAGATGCAAAATTGGCATAATGCACTTTCCAGAGCATAAATATGTTCAAAGCTAATTTTACGATGAAGTATACCAACAGAGGGTTCTCTAGAATTTATCATATATATTTTGCATTTACAGAGAATTACTGGTGCATTTTATAAGTCTCCTAGAATTTTCTAAATCTTTGAAAATAGGTACTAAATCATTAACCAAGGTTTCATACAATCTTGGACCTACCATCATTTTTATATTAACATTGGGTTAATAACAAACTTATCAAGGTTGGAATCATTCATTTTGGACATACGAGCAAGATATGCATTTTCTAAAGTTTTATTCATTTCTGGAATATTCAAAATGACAGAAATCAAGTCATTCCTAGTTATACAATTTTACGCTCTTCGGAACATGCTTAAATCCATTTTTATAATAAGCTAAAGTGATAACATAATTTATTACATTGGAATTAACTAAAAGTAGCTAAAATGAATTAGTTATGAGTTTCTAAAGTTTTACATCATTTTGATCGTTAAATAAATACTTACCGAAATACCAACAACCCAAAACAAAGAAAGCAGCGTGGGCCGTGGCCGTAGATTTAAAATCCAACGTTGCCACGCGCTGGAAATAGCGCCGCGCGCCAAACCTGTCGGTCCACCGTTGGATCAAGATCCAACGGCCCAAGCGAGTGCATGCAACCGGACGATGCGGTTGCCTCGGTGAACCACGCCATCGCAGATCTAAAGATGAGCGGCTTAGAACCCACATCTAACGGAAGGTCCGATTGCACACATGATCTCGGCCGCGGATCGCAAGATGGGCGGTCCAGATGATGAGAGGAACCGGAGGGTCCGAACGCATACAAGATCTAGGCCGTTGATCAAGGGATCGGCGGTGGCTATTGATTGAAGTTCAAAAAGGTGCTTGACGGGTGGGACCGCATGTCGGTGACTCCGAGTCACGATCGCAACGATTTAACCCACGTGCACGATCTGCTGGGCCCAAAGTCGGCGACTAAGCGAGGCGGTTAAGACCAAATTAATGATTCTAATGATTGACATTAATTAGACTCTAATGATCTGCGAGATTTGATTCTAACCCTCGGGCCCACCATCGACCGCAGGTTATTTCGACGACGATTAAATGCCGACTCATTTAATTAAGCAATGATTGACATTAATGATGCCGAAGCGATGCGGAGTGAACGAGATTGATTTAAGGATATTGGGCCCACCGTCGGTGGCTCAATAATAATGACTAAGACACAATTAATAACTAATGATTGGTAATTAATGCGTCCTAATGGTGACGAAAACGGAGCGCTGTGCGCAAAACCGAGTGGCTTCAACGGCGAATCGCCGCGACAACGGCGCGCGCGCTCACCAAGTACTAAAATGGAATCGCAATAGCACAACGAGTCTAATGGTAGCATTCTCGCCGGCGGTGAGGATCGAACGCCGGCTGGCAGAAATGAAAGCGGAGCTTTCTTGCTAAACATGAAAATAGCGAAAGCTCATTGCGGTCCAAGGAAGCGGTGCGAGCTTCTAAGGACTAATAAGAAGCTACCTTAGCGACTAGAAGCTTGAAGATGGCGGAGATGCTTGATCAAGGTGAAAGCTCATGGACTTGAAGAAGAAGGTTCAAATTGACACCACAGCCAAATGAGTGATACCAAAGTATCAAAATAGCTTCATTATGATCCACGAAGCTATAAGAGCAAAGAATTGGAAAATGGAGCACTCACCGAGTGAGGAAGAAGATGACCAAATTAGGCGAATTTGAACAAACCCCAAATTGGACAATTCTGAGAATCAATTCCAAAATTAAGTGAGGAAATGTTCAAGGTGATAAATAGATGAGGTTAGGGCAAAGAAACATGAAGGAGGACCACTGGAACACCAAGAACATCAATGGAGCTCCACGGGTCAACAATGGCGATTTGCTATTTTTGAGGTATTAAGCTCCAATCTGTGAGTGAAGCTTGGTGGTGGTCTAAAGAGATACTAGGAAGCAATGAGGGTGCTTATAAAGCCACGAAAGTGTTAGGGTTTGCACCTCCTCTCTCAGGCGGCAAAACACAAAGCACCACGCACGGCGACAAGGAAAAGAGGTGAAGACGTGCATTAGGGCATGGCCTAGCTCGGTGTACCTCCCATACTCCTACACGTCGGCTAGGGTGGCTTTAGGGAGCAAGAAATGACCTCACCATGCCTTGCACTTTTTTCGCACGGCGGAGGTTGAAGATGACCAGCGCAAAGCTCGGGTGATTCACACCGTTGGATGAAACGCGAACGGTGAGATAGTGCCACGCCTACGAGTTTATAACACAGCGGGAAGATTGCGAGCCTTCGATTAGAAATGGATGGCTCGAGATAGCCCCGTTGCAAACTCAAATTACAACGAAGAGTGCGCGGCGTTGGATTTTAATCCAACGGCTCCGATTCAAAATCTGAACCGGAGGGTCCGAAGGGTTCGGAAATCTCGGCGGTTGGATTGCGATCTAACGGTTGACAATCAATCTTGCAACCGGAAGGTCGAAACGATCTGTGCGCGGCCGTGCGATTTAGATCTAACGGTTGAGAATGCGCGTTTTAAAGGAGGCTCGGTGCGATTAGTTGATTCGATCAAATCGATTGACTCGAGCCCAGTCGACTCGAACCAAGTAACGATAAAACCAAGTTTGACTTTGAAAAAGAGAGACTTTGAAAGATTTATTTGAGGTAGCAAAATAACTCCGAAATTATGAAAATTTTACGTAAGTTTGCTAACTCAGATATTAACCTGTGTAAAATTTTCAGAGGTTTTTATGCTGTGAATAAATTTCCAAAATTCTACAAGGCTCTGTTTTAATATTTGACCGAGAGTCAAACAGGTTTGATCGCCTCTAAAAATATTCAAACAATTTCTAAAAATTGTGAAATTTTTCTAGGGGTCACTTACCATCACAGAGACTTAGGAAAAATATTTTCAGAGGGTGATCATAAGATTTGACAAGATTGTTTTGGAATAGCAAGATTTGGATCAACAAGACTTGTGACAATGTATTTCCACACTTCCTTGTACAAGAATTTCTTGGCACCACAGAAATACATGATGTAAGAAAAGTTTTAATTTCTACTGATTTTCTTACATTTGAAACACAAGCCCAAAATTGGGATGTTACAACTCTCCCCTTTACAAGAATCTCGGCCGAGATTACATTTACTCGAGAAGAAAGAAGGAAAATCTGCACAGGCGATCTTCGCGCTCCCAAGTTGCTTCTTCTTCGAATGGTTTGACCATCGAACCTTAAGGAACTTGATGACACGGTTCCTCGTCCTCGTTCAGATTCCTCAAGAATACGAGCAGGATGCTCGTGGTAGGTCAAATTCTCCCGCACATCGAGAACCTCAATGGAGCTTCCTCGGTCGGGGCGCGAGGCACTTCTTGAGTGTGAAACATGGAACACATCATGCACCCCCTCAAGTGCAGCCGGTAGCTCCAATGCATGACGCGATGCTCCAACTTTCTCGATGATACGGTAAGGCCAACATATCGAGGAGCCAACTTGCCCTTGATGCCAAAGCGATGGCCCTTCAAGGGTGAGACTTTGAGATACACAAAGTCATTGGGCTCAAAGCTCACTCACGGCGACGGCGATCGCATAGCTCTTTTATGCAGGCCGCGCGCAGATGCTCGCGGATCAATCGAACTTGACTTTCGGCCTCATTGATCGATGCGGGCGGCATCGCCGCTCACGATCTCGACCAGTTCAATGGGGTTCTGCATCTCCTCCCATACAAAGCCTCAAATGGTGCCATGCCAAGACTGACCTGAAAGCTATTGTTGTAGGAGAACTCAGCAAATGGTAGGCATTTCTCCCACTTCTTCCCATAGGAGAGAACACAAGCACGAAGCATATCTTCCAACACTTGGTTGACTCGCTCCGTCTGACCATCAGTCTGAGGATGAAAGGCTGTACTGAAATGAAGGCGGGTCCCCATAGCCTGTTGCAGACTATGCCAAAACCGCGAGGTGAAAAGTGCACCACGATCGAAATAATCGTCTTGATACACCGTGAAGACTCACAATCCTCGAGACATAAAGTTCGGCCAAAGGCCCCACGGTCGAGTCTTGACGGAAGGAAATGTGCCACTTTAGTCAACCCGTCGATCACGACCCAAATAGCATCATTCCTTTTGACGCGGGGCAACCCGTGATGAAGTCCATGCCAGCGGAATCCCACTTCCATTCGCACGGCAAAGGTGAAGAAGACTGCTTTGGACGATGCTCGGCCTTCACACGACAAAGACACGTCGCGCTCGACAACGAACACGGCAATCTCGCGCTTCATGCGAGTCCACGAGAATCTCGGCGAAGGTCTGATACATCTTGGTAGCCCGGGATGAATAGACAAAGGAGAATCATGGGCTTGCGGAGAATCAAATCCCGCAATTCCATGACCTTAGGGACCACAAGGCGCGCCCAAACCACACAACGCCATGCTCATCCTCTGAAAAGCACTTGGCTATCCCATCCTTGATGTTACGCTTGATCGGCTCACACCAACATCTGCTGCATGCGCCTTGATTTGGTCCACCAAGGTTGGTTGCACAACCAATGTAGCAAGAGAACCGTGCTCGGTCAAACCCAAATTAAGGCGCTGAAATTCGAAATGAGAGCGGTTTGCTGCTCTTGGAGCATCAACATGTTGCAATACACCTTAGTGAGTGCATCCGCAACGACATTGGCCTTGCCGGATGGTGCTGAATGCCCATGTCATAGTCCTTGATCAATTCCAACCATCTTCTTTGCCCGAGGTTCGGATCTGGTGGGTGAACAAGTACTTCAAGCTCTTGTGGTCGGAATACACCTCGCATACGGTTACCAATCGATAATGCCGCCAAATCTTGAGTGCATGGACCACAGCAGCTAACTCCAAGTCATGAGTAGGATAGTTGAGTTCATGAGGCCTCAAGCTGCCGCGATGCATAGGCCACAACCTTGCCCTCCCATAAGAACACAACCAAGACCACGAGAAGCATCACAAAAGATATCAAAACTCTTGTGAATATCGGGAGAACAAGCACTGGGGTGAGGTCAACCGCTTCTTGAGTTCTGAAAACTCACATCACAAGCAGCGGACCACTCAAACTTCTTGTCTTTCTTGGCGATTCGGTCATAGGCTTTGCAATCTTGGAGAAATTCTCGATGAAGCGGCGATAGTAGCCACCAAACCAAGAAAACTCCGCACATCCGTGACCGACTTGGTGACCCCAAGATAGCACATCACCGACCTTGCTAGGATCCACGACACACCTCTGCTGAAAGAACATGGCCCAAGAACGCCACTTCCTTCAACGAACTCGCACTTGCCGAATTTGGCATACGGTGGTGTTCGCGCGGCTTGCCCAACACAAGTGAAGATGCTCGACATGCTCTTCTTCACTCTTGGAGTAGATAAGGATATCATCGATGAATACCACCACGAACCTATCCAAATACTCCATGAATACGAGTTCATAAGATTCATGAATAAAGCAGAGCATTGGTCAAACCAAAGACATGACGGTGTACTCGTAAAGACCATAACGAGTAGCAAAGGCCGTCTTAGGGATATCCTCGACCCGATCGACTTGATGATAGCCCACCTCAAGTCAATCTTGGAGAAGACTCGTGCTCGGTCAATTGATCGAAAAGATCATCAATACGGGCAAAGGATACTTGTTCTTCCGTCACCTCATTAAGCGGACGGTAATCAACACACATGCGCAAGGTCTTGTCCTTCTTCTTCACAAAGATAACTGGACAACCCCAAGGAGATGAGCTAGGACGGATAAAACCCTTCCCTTGCAACTCACCCACCGTGCTTCTTGACTCCTCCAACTCATTAGGAGGCATGCGTCGGCCTCTTAGAAATAGGGGCGATGCCGGCAGAACTCGATCACAAACTCGGATCGCGAGCAGGAGGCATCCGGCAAATCTTGGAAAGACATCCGCGAAGTCACACACCGTGGGGCGTCGCGAATCTCAATGCCGGCCTTCAAGGACATAAAGATGGGGTTCTCGCAATCGAGGCGAAAACCCAACTGTTCACTGAAGGATGGTGAGGTAGACAATCTTCCGGCACAATCGATTTGCCCCAAGTGTTGGGACAACCAATCCATGCCAAGAATCACATCCAAGCGCCGAGTCGAGTAGGATAAGATTCGCCAAGAATCCCACTCTTCGATGTGGATAGGAACATCCCAGATACTTGGTCGGCTCTCAATTCCGAACCCGAGAGCGAATCGCGTGGAATCCCAGAGGAACACGATGAAGCCCACAATCAACAACAAAGACCTCGAAATAAAAGAATGCGAGGCTCGAGTCAAATAAAATCAGTAGCAGGATGTAAATTAACAAGGAGCGTACCCAACACAACGTCGGGCGCCTCGTGCCTCCTCGGCCAGAGATGTGGTTGACTCGACCACTCCCGACACCACAGGTCTTCGGATCACCTTACGGTCGGTGTGTGACCATTCCGCGTCCTCCATTAGGACGAGGCCGCCTCGCACCTCGAGGGCAGTCGCTAGCATAATGGCCCTTCTTGTTGCGGCGGCGGTAACATCGGCCGGTGGGTTGCGGGCGCAACTTTCTTCTTTGGTCGCAGTGCACGGGTGAAACACGGCTGCGGGGACGAGCAATCGGTGCCGACGGCCTTGGCGGTGGTGAAGCCAAAGCACGAGCCTGGTGGGGCCCAACACGGGGCAGTGAGGCCACCGCAGCGCACCGATGTGCCTCCCACTTGCGCTATGGACTCACCCAGCGCCGCCTTGTGCTCGCGGCGATGGCCTTGTCAACCAAGGCACGGAAGTCAACAAAGTCCACTATAGATAGCTTGTCCCGCGGCTCCTCGGACAACCCATCCATGAACTTCTCTGTTTAGCCTCATCGAGGCCACCTCTCCGAGCATAGCGAGCCAAGTGGTTGAACTCGTAAAGATACTCCGAGAGCAGACTTGCGCCCGCAAGCGCAAGAAACTCCTTCTTCTTGAGCTTCATCAGGCCATCGGTATGTGGGCCCGACGAAAGGCGGATCGAAACTCATCCCACGAGACAACGTGGCTCGCGGGCGCATGGCGAAAGTTCTCCCACCAAGATAGTGCTGCACCTCGCCGATGGGATGCAAAGAGTGCCCGCTCTCCGCTCCGGCATCGAGCGATATTGAGCTTTCGCTCAACAAGGCGCAGACCAATCATCGCGTCGAGTGGATCCTCCGATCGAGAGAAAGTGGGTGGTCGTGTGCGGAGAAACTCCGCAAGCCCACCACAAGACCGTGGCCACCACCTCCAGATCTCGGCGGCAGCTGGAGCGGAGGTGTTCCTATAATGACCTCCAAGATACGGGTCCGGTCCATGCGATTCGCTCGATCGAGCGTAACCTCGACCATGGTCGGAGGAGGGGAAGCTCCTCATCGAGAACCAGTAGGTGGTTATTGCGGTGGTTCTTGTCATCCTGCTCCACAAAAGCAAGTTAAAACACAACTCGGAACAGGAGACAAAGAAAACTACTAACCTCTTAACAAAACACTCTTTAAAGGCTCAAGTATCAACATAAAATCGCAGCAGGTCATAAAGATAACAACCACCTTCCCGTTATGACTAACTCGTATGGAAAACGAGTAATCATTTGAGAAGACCCAAAATTTCAGCACCAAATTCTAACTCGAGCAGTCCAGAAATCAAGGTATAACCACCTAATATAGTATAGGCATTAGCTAATCTCATATCACTTCTTACCCTTTTATTCCCACAAGTTTTAGTCGAATTATCCTCTCATTCCCTACCTTATTTACTCACCACTAGCTAGCTGTCCAAATTCCTTCCTCCAAGCTCTCATGTTTCTCCCAAAGCCAAGTTAATCGATAAAGGCTGATTTTTGAAAGGAAGAGAGGAACAACTTTTCAAAACTTAAGTGAGAGTAAGGTGAGATGAGCAAGCTAAGATAGGTAAGGAGTAAAATCTGAGAACTTACTTAAGTTTTCAAACTATTTGAAAGTAAGTTTTCAAAGTATCCTAGAGGCGACCAAGCTAGGGGTTTCTACGGTCGATGGCTCGATACCAACTTTGTGAGGACCGAATATTTAACTAGTAACACTTAACCTCCAAATGGTTCTAGCATTACTAATTAAACATTCTAAGCCTCGATGGACATATGTTTCCCAGAATTGCAACATATGCATCATCACAAAATTACACATCATTTCCATACAACAATATCACTAAGTTCAATAACAACATAAAGTAAAGTTATTACAAAAGAGAGCCGACTGCCAAATAGAATAATATACAAGAATGACAATGGAAGCAAAAAGTGCCATAAGATGGCTAGAACAAAAGTCGACCGGTTAGCCAAACACCCACAAGGCAACCGACCGGGCCGCCAAGCTAGTCGCTCCGCAAGCTACCACAACACAGCTCACAAAAGTGAGGCCCTTCAGGCTCACCTCCTTCCTCTGCATCAAAACAATTAAGCATAGCATCTGAGCACAAAGATTGTCTTTGTACCATAAGATCGACGTGTGGAATAGCGACCTATTCATAACTACATGCAAGCTTGTTTAGGTGGAGGTTGTATGTCTCATTTTGCATGAAGCCAACTTTATTTGCAATAATGTAATACATTTAAAAGCAAGTTTGCAAATCTGTTTTTAATGTTGAAATAACAGTAATAAAGATACATACAAGTAACCACACGAAGTGACTATCCCAATAGCCACCACAACATAGCACTAATCCCGATTCGTACCACCCATCAAGTTTTAATTTAAAAGGTTGTAGTCTAACTCTTGAAAGACCTCCCCAAGCGTGTCCATAACCTAGGGCGAGGCTATTCGAATAGTTTTAACCTGCAGGGTGTACCAATGTACCCACACTTGAGGCGCCTTTAAGCCAAAAGCACACTTCCGTAGGTATGCAGTACGGCTAAGTCCTACGAGACACTTTCCAATATTGTGTATTAACTACGAGCCGCTCGTATGGGTAGAAACACCATACGCTTACATTGCAAGCGAAAGACAACAAATCCCATCCCGGGTGAAGTCTTTCTGACACTACAATGTCTCCCAACACCATCCCTCCTGCGACCTCCTGCGACCGGAGCCAATACACGCCAAAGTACTAAGTCAAGAGAGGTCCCATACCCTCTAGTGTGGTTAGCACGCTAAAATGCTTGGTTTAGTGTAACAAGATGTTCGGTCCTTGTTGACTCAGGCACCATTCCAGTCACACCCGAAAATCACACCAACATACCATTGTGCCCAAGTCTAAATCATTTTGTTTTCAGTTTTAGTTTTCATAAGTAGACATGGCACAAGATGGAAATCATAATACATAATAAGTTTGTGTGATCAAGGTTATCGACAAGTCGATAACCGCCCATTTCTACCGGCTAAGCATGGCTAAGCAATTAATTCAAGAACTACTAAGTGACAAGAGCCCTCCACGAACTCTTAATCACAGACAAGTAACCTAGGCTCATGGTAGTAGAGGATAATCATTTGCTAAGGAAATGCATCTACTAGGCCACTATTAAAACAAAGTAGCAATGCATACATAGAATTTGTAATCAACATAAATACTTAAAATATCTGGGATTAACATGATCAAACTGCTTGCCTTCTTGCTGCTGCTCAATTGGTTGCGGAGGATCGTTCTGGATTACCGCAAATGTCGAATCCTAAGCGAAAGTCAAAAGAACCAAGAACAACCAATAAGACGAACCACAAATAAACAAAAGAGTAAGCAAAACTTAACCAAATGCGACGAAATTTACACATAAGGTAGAATACGAATATACCTAGACATAGAAACTGGAAAAACCTAATTTGGATTTGTGGTGCAAAGATTTTGCCTAAACATACAATTTCTACCATAATTAACACTGTAGCAAAAATATTTTCTAGAAAGATTTTGAAGCTGAAATTTTATGGTAGCTACCTACTGGTATTGAAATAACCCATATAAAATTTCAGGTCATTTGGAGTTAAAGTGATTTAGTTATGATTTTCTAAGATGCAAAATTGGCATAATGCACTTTCCAGAGCATAAATATGTTCAAAGCTAATTTTACAATGAAGTATACCAACAGAGGGTTCTCTAGAATTTATCATATATATTTTGCATTTACAGAGAATTACTGGTGCATTTTATAAGTCTCCTAGAATTTTCTAAATGTTGAAAATAGGTACTAAATCATTAACCAAGGTTTCATTACAATCTTGGACCTACCATCATTTTATATTAACATTGGGTTAATAACAAACTTATCAAGGTTGGAATCATTCATTTTGGACATACACGAGCAAGATATGCATTTTCTAAAGTTTTATTCATTTCTGGAATATTCAAAATGACAAATCAAGTCATTCCTAGTTATACAATTTTTCTCTCATCGAACATGCTTAAATCCATTTTATAATAAGCTAAAGTGATAACATAATTTATTACGATTGGAATTAACTAAAAGTAGCTAAAATGAATTAGTTATGAGTTTCTAAAGTTTTTACATCATTTTCGATCGTTAAATAAATACTTACCAAATACCAACAACCCAAAACAAAGAAAACGACGTGGACGCCGCGCGTAGATTTAAAATCCAACACCCCACGACGCTGGAAATAGCGCACGCGCGCCAAACCTAATCGGGGTCCACCGTTGGATCAAGATCCAACGGCCCAAGCGAGTGCATGCAACCGGACGATGCGGTTGCCTCGGTGAACTACGCACCGCAGATCTAAAGATGAACGGCTTAGAACCCACATCTAACCTGAAGGTCCGATTGCACATGATCTCACCGCGGATCGCAAGATGGACGGTCCAGATGATGAGGGGAACCGGAGGTCCGAACGCATACAAGATCTAGGCCGTTGATCAAGGGATCGGCGGTGGCTATTGATTGAAGTTCAAAAGAGGTATCGACGGTGGGACCGCATGTCGGTGACTCGAGTCACGATCGCAACGATTTAACCCACGCACGCACTGCACCGGCCCACAAGTCACGACTAGCGGGCGGTTAAGACCAAATTAATGATTCTAATGATTGACATTAATTAGACTCTAATGATCACGAGATTTGATTCTAACCTCGCCCACCAACAATGACCGCAGGTTATTTCGACGGCGATTAAATGCCGACTCATTTAATTAAGCAATGATTGACATTAATGATGCCGAACGATGCGGAGTGAACCGTAGATTGATTTAAGGATATTGGGCCCACCGGTCGCTGGCTCAATAATAATGACTAAGACACAATTAATAACTAATGATTGGTACCAATGTCGCCCTAATGAGTCGACGAAACGGAGCGCTGCGTAAGCAAAACCGAGTGGCTTCAACGGCGAATCGCGGCGACACCAGCCGCGCGCGCCACCAAGTACTAAATGGAATCGCAATAGCACAACGAGTCTAATGGTAGCATTCTCGCCGGCGTGGTGAGGATCGAACGCCGCCAGCCGAAATGAAAACGGAGCTTTCTTGCTAAACATGAAAATAGCGAAAGCTCCACGCGTCCAAGGAAGCGGTGCGAGCTTCTAAGGACTAATAAGAAGCTACCTTAGCGACTAGAAGCTTGAAGATGGCGGAGATGCTTGATCAAGGTGAAAGCTCACGGACTTGAAGAAGAAGGTTCAAATTGACACCTGAGCCAAATGAGTGATACCAAAGTATCAAAATAGCTTCATTATGATCCACGAAGCTATAAGAGCAAAGAATTGAAAATGGAGCACTCACGAGTGAGGAAGAAGATGACCAAATCGGCCGAATTTGAACAAACCCCAAATTGGACAATTCCCAGAATCAATTCCAAAATTAAGTGAGGGAAATGTTCAAGGTGATAAATAGATGAGGTTAGGGCAAAGAAACATGAAGGAGGACCACTGGAACACCAAGAACATCAATGGAGCTCCACGGGTCAACAATGGCGATTTGCTATTTTTGAGGTATTAAGCTCCAATGCTGTGAGTGAAGCTTGGTGGTGGTCTAAAGAGATACTAGGAAGCAATGAGGGTGCTTATAAAGCCACGAAAGTGTTAGGGTTTGCACCCTCCTCTCTCGCGGCAAAACACAAAGCACCACGCACTACCGACAAGGAAAAGAGGTGAAGACGTGCATTAGGGCATGGCCTAGCTCAGTGTACCTCCCATACTCCTACACGTCGGCTAGGGTGGCTTTAGGGAGCAAGAAATGACCTCACCATGCCTTGCACTGTTTTCGCACGGCGGGAGGTTGAAGATGACCAGCGCAAAAGCTCGGGTGATTCACAGCCGTTGGATGAAACGCGAACGGTGAGATAGTGCCACGCCTACGTGTTTATAACACAACGGAAGATTGCGAGCCTTCAGATTAGAAATGGATGGCTCGATAGCCCCACGTTGCAAACTCAAATTACAACGAAGAGTACGCGAGCGTTGGATTTTAATCCAACGGCCCGATTCAAAATCGCAACCGAGGGTCCGAAGGGTTCGGAAATCTCAGCGGTTGGATTGCGATCTAACGGTTGACAATCAATCTTGCAACCTAAGGTCCGAACGACACGCACGGCGCGGGCCGTGCGATTTAGATCTAACGGTTGAGAATGCGCGCGTTTTAAAAGGAGGCTCGGTGCGATTAGTTGATTCGATCAAATCGATTGACTCGAGCCCAGTCCGACTCGAACCCAAGTAACATAGAAACCAAGTTTGACTTTGAAAAAGAACAGAGACTTTGAAAGATTTATTTGAGGTAGCAAAATAACTCCAGAAATTATGAAAATTTTACGAAGTTTGCTAACTCAGATATTAACCTTGTGTAAAATTTTCAGAGGTTTTTATGCTGTGAATAAATTTCCAAAATTCTACAAGGCTCTGTTTTAATATTTGACTGAGAGTCAAACAGGTTTGATCGCTTCTAAAAATATTCAAACAATTTCTAAAAATTGTGAAATTTTTCAGAGGGTCACTTACCATCACAGAGACTTAGGAAAAATATTTTCAGAGGGTGATCATAAGATTTGACAAGATTGTTTTTGGAATAGCAAGATTTGGATCAACAAGACTTGTGACAATGTATTTCCACACTTCCTTGTACAAGAATTTCTTGGCACCACAGGAAATACATGATGTAAGAAAAAGTTTTAATTTCTACTGATTTTCTTACATTTGAAACACAAGCCCAAAATTGGGATGTTACAGGCATGCCGCTGGACTTTTGCATCTAAATTATTATATTTCCACTACTAGCATCTAAATTCTTATATTTTCGCTTCTACTTCTAATACTTGAGTTTTTATTTGGCCGATCAACCCTTTGTGATGTAAACTTTGCAATTGCTTAAGTTATGTACCATATTTGTTTTCTGTTGTATGTATGGATGTGTGTGCTAATGTTGTGGATGCGTGTACTAGCCACTGATCATGGGACTAGTATGGTACATACACGAGGGTTTCGGGTATTCAAAGCCCCGATTCCGACAATTTGCATCTATAGTCCATTCGCTTCATATTATGAATCGCCCTAGTTCTTGCCATAACTCATAAGAATTAAGAAGATTGTCACAAAAAATTAAGATATGGCCAAACGTAACCTATATGATTAAGGGGGTGTTTAGACATTGGGGATTGCTTTAGGATGGAGCCAAATACCCTATCAAAGCAAGCCTTAATTAAAAGGGTCAGTCTATACAAGATTCGACTGTTTTCTCAGCCCAAAACAGTCAAATTTTAGTTCATTTGCAACTTCATTATACATAAAATTATAATAAATTATTTATGTAATTTTTGTTCTTAGTCACTGTAATTATTCTTAAAGGTCTTAATAACTAATATTTCCATCGCATGATTCAAAATCTGACATATACTTTGAGAGGTTAAGCAAAACAAAGACAAAATAAATGAAATTCTATACCAACAAAATACAACAATATGGTGAACCTGTTATGTTTTGAAGAAAAAAAATCATTATAAATTTGGACCCAATTCATCAGATGAGAAGAAATGCAAATCTCAAAGCACATCGGACCGATGAAAACTCGACTATTTTGACAAAAAAAACTGTCGAATGTTGTTTAGCAAAACCATAATTAAAATGCCTTTTTAAGAGTCCTATTTAACATGTCACACAGATATGCATGGATAATATTGTGATAAGTTTTTCCTTGGATTTCCCATAAAAGTGGAATGGGTGAAACCGATGGAGTTTTTTTTACAATTACAAGGAAGATGCACATGCACACACACTACCATGTACACACACCACATGAACATACACGCGAGTACGTCCGGTAAGTACACTCCTAGAAATACAGAGGACGAGAGTAATTCCGACCCATGCATAGTTCCCGAGGGAGCAGTGGTTAGCGTGGGCATACCAATTTGGCAATTCTAGATTTATCTTAAAACATGCTCAATTTTAATTTTAGAACTTGTGCACTCGAGGGCAGGGGCGAATCTACTGTGGGTGCTTATGGGTGCTCGAGCAGCCCCTCCTCCCACCACCACACCCCTAGTACCCACTGAAGTCTGAGCGGCTAAGCACCGGCGAGCGACGAGTGCTCGCTGCTGCGGCACACAGAGGTTGAATCGTTGAAGAAACTATGTGGCGTTAAGGCTCAGTCAGCAGAGTCAGACGATGGCTTAAGGCCCAACTGGCCCAAATAAGAACACTAGAAGTCTAGAACAGATAAGGTTTCTCAACCGCACAGATACACACGATGCCCAGATTAGAGAATCGAGAGAGGAGAGAAGAGACCGAGAGGCGAGAGCCGAGAGAGACTCACTAGCGATCAACGATTCGGCAGCCCGGCGTGGAGGAGAGGCCGGAAGCAATCGGTGACTCGGTGGCCCAGCACAGAGCAGAGGGGGAGGCGGTCTGCAACTCGGTCGCTCGACGCGGAAGGGGAAGTTGGAAGCGGTCGACGACTCGACGGCCCGACGCAGAGCGGAGGGGGAGGCTCTCAGCGACTTAGTAGCCAGGCGTGGGCGGGGGCGAGTGCGCGAGGCTACGAGGGGCTGTGGTCGGTGGCTGGAGCCTAGCGTGGTGGCATCGGCGCACGAACATCGCGCCGACTCAACTCGGGCTCGGCCGCTCGGCTCGGGCAGTGGCGACTTGAGATTTGAGAAGTAGCAAAAGAAATAACGAATCACCAGTGTCAAGGGACATGAGGTCTAACGGGTATTACAGGCAGTGACTCAAACACTCAGACTCTCGGTGAATTGAATTTGAATGAAGTGAGGCAGTGAGTAATGAGTTTGTTTCTCTCCTAGTCCAGATCCCCAATTTTTTGTCTATTGCAAAATGTAGGTAGACCTAGATTGATGAATTGATTATTGATGCAAATGTAGGTAGACTTCGATAGTTAGATTGATGAATTGATTATTGTTATTGATGCAGATGTTGAATTGGTGGTTGTTGTTTAATTTGTGATTGATGAATTGATGCAAATTGTGGTTTATGAATATTTATAATTTAATATTGTATCACTAAATTTGATATTTCTTATCTACAGATCAGTACTCACATATTTATAGACATTTGGGGGCAAAATTATCCATTAGTGAGGTACTAAATTTATTATATTGTACATTTTCAATTTGTTCTCTTTCTATTTATGTATAAATTTGACATTCCAATCACAAAAGATTGGTAGATGGAGCCACTACTACAAAACAGGTTATACTGGACGCTTCATCACAGACAGTTCCTTTGGAACCGTCTGTTATACGGAACTATCATAGATGGTTTATAACTAGAACCGTCTATGATAATTCACAGATGGTTCTTCACTGTGATAATCACAAACCTCATAGATGGTTCTTCTTAAGAATTGTCTATGAATTATCACAGACGGTTTTTAATAAGAACCGTCTATGATATGCTCACATTAGAAATATCCAGCCGTCCCGATAAACCCCCTGCCCCAGGCGCCTCCACCCCCTTCCAGTTTGAGTCGCCACCCCTGCTGCCTCCTCCCCCATTGCGCCACCTTAGAGAGGAGAAGGAAAGAAGAAAGCTAAAGAGAGGAGGAAAGGAGGAGAAAGAGAAGGTGAGGAGGATCTCGTGGGATATTTGGAATTTTCATCATGAGCTTCAAGGGTAACGATCTGCAACCCTTTATATTTGCTCTAGGTTAATCGCTAATCAATTTTAGTATGTTTGGTCAATAAGAAGAGCGCTTGCGGTTTATTAATATAATTTAACACTAATTTGTTACGTGCGTAGCGTAGATGGACTAAAACTGGATGTACGGTGAGAACCGTGAGTGAAGAGTACATTAATGGCGTGTTTGATTTTAGAAGAGCCGCTGAGCAGGATATGTTGAAGAAGGGTATAAAATTTATGTATTGTCTATGCGTTGATTGTGGTAATCTAAAGATGTTTAACAACCCAGCGTAGATCGAAGCACACTTAATTCGAAGGGGTTTCAAAAAGGGGTATACATGTTGGACCAGTCACGGTGAAGAGCAGATTATGTAGGAAGTTAATAATAACGACATCGCCGAGGAATTCAATGATATGTCGAATGTGGACTATGCTTTTGCTCAGGATAGGTCATACGATAACAATCTGGATCAGATGCTACGCGATGCAGAAAGGAACTACAGTGAGAGAGAGTTTGGTAAATTCGAGGGCTTAATAGAGGACTCGGGAAAACCTTTGTTCCCTGGCTGCAAGCTGGAATACACAAAGTTGTCATCCGTGCTTGAACTGCTGAAATTGAAGGCAAGCAATAGTTGGTCCGACAAGAGTTTTACGGCGTTGTTAGGTCTCCAAGCAGACATCCTTCCAAAGAGAAATGTGTTGCCCAATACTACCTACCAAGCCAAGAAGGTTTTTTATCCATTGGGAATGGAAGTAGATAGAATACATGCATGTCCGAACGATTGTATCCTCTACCATAAAGAGTATGCAGACATGCATGTATATCCCGTGTGCAAACCATCCCGATACAAGCGTAAGAATACTGCTAAGGTAAAGCAAGAACCTGCTGTTAAGATGTTGTGGTATCTGCCTATAATCTCACGTTTGAAGCATTTATTTGCGAACCGAAAGGAGGCAAGATTGTTGCGTTAGCACTCGAAGGTGCGTAAGAAAGATGGAAAGCTAAGACACCCTACTGATTCTGCCCAGTGGAGAAACTTTGATCGAAACTTCAAAGAGTTCAGTGTGGAATCGAGGAACATAAGGTTAGGGTTGAGTACAAATAGAATAAATCCTTTCGATAACATGAGCAACTGACATAGCACCTGGCTTGTGAATTTATGTATGTACAACCTTCCTCCTTGGCTGTGTATGAAGCGGAAGTACATTTTGATGTCACTACTTATCCAAGGGCCGAAGCAACCTGGGAACGATATTGATGTTAACCTAGCTCCATTGTTGGAAGATCTTGTGACACTATGGAACGAAGGGGTGCAAGTATGGGATGCATACAAATAATAGAACTTCACTTTACGCGCCATGTTGTTCTATACCATTAATGATCTTCCTACCCTTGGTAACCTGTTGGGGTTCAATACAAAAGGAGCCAAAGCATGTCCGGACTACTTAGATGATACCGAGAGTGTATGGTTGAACAACTCGTGCAAAACTGTGTATATGCATCACCGTAGGTTTCTTCTTAGGATTCACCCATACCACAAGATGCAGAAACAATTCGACGGAAATAAGGAGGACGGTTCAGCTCCAAGGGCTTTTAGAGGGAAAGAGGTCTATGATATAGTTAAGGATATCGATGTTGTGCTTGGAAAGAGATATAAATTAAGGACCCATCAGAAGAACATCTGGAAGAAGCGGTCAATTTTTGGGACTTGCCTTATTGGGAGCACTTAGAAGTTCGTCACTGCATCGACGCCATGTATGTGAAGAAGAATGTATGTGATAGCTTGATTGGTCTCTTACTGAACATTAGTGACAAAACAAAGGATGGTGTTAACGCACAGCGTAACTTGGTTGATACGAACATAAGGACCAGGTTAGCACCGAAAGAGACCGATAAAGGATGAACGTACCTTTCCCCAGCTTGCTACACGCTGTCCAAGGCCAAGAGAAATGAACTGTGCCAGAGCTTGCATGGTGTGAAAGTTCCATCCGGTTACTCCGCCAGCATTAAGAAACTTGTTTCTATGAAAGATTTAAAATTAATTGGTATGAAGTCTCATGATTGTCATGTGCTGATGACACAAATGCTTCTTGTTGCAGTTAGGAGTATCTTGCCAAACAAGGTCCGAGTGGCAATCTTGGGGCTGTGTTATTTCTTTAACTTAATTGCTCAGAAGGTCATCGATCCCGAAGGACTAGATGCTCTGCAGGCCGAGGTGATGACAACTCTATGTCATCTTGAGATGTATCTCCCTCCGTCATTTTTTGATATCATGGTCCATCTCATTGTTCACCTTGTGAAAGAAATAAAGATATGTGGCCCTATGTTTCCACATCATATGTAGCAGTTCGAGAGGTACATGGGTATTCTCAAGTCCAACGTACGGAATCAATCTCGACCAGAGGGCAGCAATCATCGAAGGTTATGCAACCGAAGAGGTCATTGAGTTCTGCATCGACTACATGGCTCAAGTGGAACCAATAGGTTTGCCTTTATCTCATCATGAGGGGAGACTAGAGGGTATCGGGACCATCGGAAGGAAAGCAATCACTCCCGATCTGGATACGTACGCTAAAGCCCATTTCACAGTCTCGCAACACATGACCCAAGTGTCTGTTGGTGATATGCCCTAGAGGCAATCATAGAGATGATTGTATCACGTCTATGTTTATGATTTCTTGAATAAATGTTATTCTGTTCCTTGAATGAATCGTTAGTTCTGAAGATCAACGAGTATGTGACTTGTTGGTGAAACTCTTCGACTCATATGATGTCATTCTAAAAGTATCCCTGGTCGAATGTCACTGATTGGAACATCAGTGATCCTACGACCAGTACATGTATTGATTGATGATCATGTTTCACCGGTCATGGATATAGGGATATCGAATCAATAATATAAACACATGTTAGAGAATATGGGGTTGGATTGACCCACCTTGAGACACTATAGAGATTGTTATGATTCTATGTGTCATTAGTTGGTCTCAAGCAATGATGATGTATAATCCTTAGACCTGAGATCAGCATGGTTCCCTACATGTGTAATAGCACTCTTAGGGGTTGCCAAACGCTGCTCGTAACTGGGTAGTTATAAAGGTAGCTTTCGGGTATGCTATGAAACATACGGAGTGATGTGACTGGTCGGATATGGGATTTGCCCCTCCTAACATAACGGTAGATATGTCTCTGGGCCCCTCGAAGTAGTCAGATAAAGAAAGTGCATGGCCGTGCCACTAGTGGTCTAAGAGTTCGACCACGTAAGGTTATCCAACAACTCGATCGAGAAAGTATTGAACAGTCCATGGATGACACATTATCTCACCTAGAGTTCAAACCAGATATCGTGAGGCAAAGGGAGAATACTAGAGTAAGTCGCTTAGTTCGATCAGATCCAGACAAGTCGTATGGTGATACGAGCAAGTCGTAGACTGATCGAACGAAATCACAGAGTGGTCGAAACCTGGTCGTAAGGAGTTACCAACTGGTCGTGACCATGTGCGAACTGGTCATATAAAGATAGGACGTGGTCGTAAGTGATGAGGACCTAGTCGTAGATCATATTGCATTAAGTTTCGTCTAATATAATTTGTGTGTATTCGGGAATCGCTATGTCCTGCTAGGGACCGCTACGACTCGTGGTCGGAAAGGGTTTTCGAGTCACAACTGATTACATATAAACCTAACGGGTCACACACTTAATGGGATGGAACAAACCAGTACGAATACGATTCGTAAAACGTGTTCGGATAGAATCCTACACGGGGGCACTATATAAGGAGATGCTTGAGGCTAGTACCGGTGGCGATGAGGAGAGACACGTGAGTTGTTTCCACCGAAACCCTAGCCACCATTTTCTTGAGAGAGCATTCCCGTGCGACTTGGTGCTAGCACACCAGCGTACGGTTGTTCCTTCTCTGGATGTGTGGATACCGTAGAGGCGCTACTGCGATCGCTGTTGCCCTGAGGACGATCCGCGATCTTCACAAGGGACTGCGGAGGCTACTGGAGGAGACGATCGACTACGAGGACGTTGGACGATCATCTACGACCACCACGTCGGCGCGTTCGTCGTCGGACTAGGCTGCTCCGACTCTACTTCCACTGCACTGCGCGTCTGGTGGTAATGATCTATGATCATCTATCTTGCTTGGCTTTCTGGTTTACGTGGTAGAATTTTTTAAATTGTTGCTAGCGTAGCCTACCCGTATCCCTTCAGTGTCCCCGTACATCGATGAGCACAAAGACATGGTACACCAATAGAATCCAGACCGGTCGGAGATCTGGATCACGAGAGAGCACAACCGTCGGTTCAACGAATGGTTAAAGGTATGATTCACTGGGTAGTCATCAAGTGATGATACGCTGCTATGGTTGGCAAAAGGGCCAAAATTTACAAATTTGACATGGCAAGGATACGACATAAATGTGTACATATTTTATACGACAGCTTAGGATAGGAAGAGCACAGTCCAGAATAGCGGTGTCCGCATAGATGTGTTTCATGAGCAATTCAATACCTCCGGGCCACATGGGTTGAACTCCTACTATGGGTTCGTAGAGGAGATTTAGGAGCTCGACTACGTACTTTTCAAGATGTTGGACCGAAAAGGCGACTAGAGGGGGGGTGAATAGGAGCTCAATCAATTTTTTGCTTCAAGAACGGATTCAAATGTGATATTGACTCCCATAGCTATAGGAACTATGAAGATCAATATATTGCTAATTGTAACATCATCCAAAGATCATGAGCATATCCCCATGATATCCACACAAGATCCCCCTGTTTCGATGCCATTGGGTTAAACTTCCGCAGGGTGTGAAGGTCGACAAGTACGGCGTCACTACTGTGGACCTCAAACATGTCGGATACAAGAATGAACCATTCGTACTCGCTAAGCAAGTTATTCAAGTTTTTTTTATGTAATGGACCCCGCTAATAAGAACCACCACGTAGTTCTTCATGGAAAAAGAAGAATTGTCAGAGTTGAGAATGTTGTGGATGAGGAAGAGTACAATCAATTTGATGAGTTGCCTCCTTTCAGAGATGACATCAGGCTCGAGGATGAACACAGTGAGGAAGCTAGCTATTTGCGCGTCGATCATCATGAAGAGCTATATTTTAATTAAGAATTTATTCTATTGTAATTTATTCCATAACATGAGACATGATCTGTGTTTTCTACTCTTGGTTATTATTTCGCTGTCAATGTGGACTTGCCATGTGTTATAGACTTGTTATCTCTTATTTTGATGTCAATGTGGAATTGTCACGTGTTAATGTGTTATGGATTTGTCATCTCTGATTTTGCTACCAATGTGGACTTCATTGTAATGTGGAATGGTAATATTATGCATTTATCTCATGTCCTAATATGTCAAATATGATGGACATAGTGTCTCCCTACTCTTGTATGGCTTATAAAGGTTCATGTGCTCTCATGCCAAATAGAATGAACTATTACATAGTAGCATATCACAGATGGTTCTATTATGGAACCGTCTGTGATAAGTAATCATAGACGATTCTATAATAGAACTATCTGTGATATCCCTTTATTAGTAGGGAACCACTAGGGTTTGCGCCCTTATTCTCATCACTCGCCTGTTCGACTACCCTCCCTACCCAAGCGCCGCCGCTGCCCGAAGCCTCCTCCTCCACGCCAGAGCCACGTCGCTCGGCCTCCTCCTCCACGCTGAAGTCCTCCTCCACGCTGGATCCACGCCGCTCGGCATCCTTCTCCACGCCAGAGTCGTGTCGCTCAGCCTCCTCCTCCACATTGGAGCCACGCCACTCGGCCTCCTCCTCCATGTCGGAGCCACACCGTTTGGCCTCCTCTTCCACGCCGAAGTCGTCCTCCACGTCGCTCAGTGGTTTTGAATATCGTCGGCTCTGTAAGTATCTCTTTGTTCCAATTGCAGTTTACTTTGGTTATATATATGTGTGTGCTACTGGGATATATATTGTACAGAATTATATGTGGGCTTGCTTTTCTACTCTATTATGATGTTTTGTCATATACTAAAATTGACTTGATAATTAGTTCTTATTTGAGCTCTATTGTGTTCTTGTTACTGTCTCTTGATCTGAAGTCAATCTGTTGCTCTAGGTATGACTAGTTGTTCTGCTCTAGTTATATTGATATCTAGCAATCCAGTTTGAGTATTCTTTTGCTAGCCATTCGGCTTTGCTACTGGACTTGTGATTTTGCTTTCATATATATATATATATATATATATATATATATACACTAGAGATGTAGATTTCTATTGGTAATCTATTGTTCAAGTTCTATTGGTAATGTAGATTTTAGTTTGTTATACTTGTGATCTCCTATTTGACTGAAATAGAGTTTGTGTACTATTACCTTTGATCTTTTGACAGTTTAGTAAAGTTTTGTTTAGAGCTCAAAATTTGGAACTATATTATCATGATTCAATTAATGAAGAGTATAGGCAAAAGGGTTGAGATGGCAAGGATTACTTCTTTTCCAACTCGCCTTCTGAGAGCACTCTATAACTTCAATTATCTGAGATTTATGCTGATTTCTTTCATATACATGTGGTATATGTTACCTAGCAGATGTTAACATGTGTACCTTTTCAGTTTGCAGTTTTCTTTACTACGTATTCTATATTTAAGTTCAATGGATAACTTCTATTTGTTTATATAGTTAATCTGTTTACAAAGCAATTTTAGTTCATTGGTTGGGTAAGTTCTATTTTTTCTATATAAAATATGTTTCCAAGGGAAATTATCTTCGAAAATACCTAGTGGATATCAACTTGCAATCCATTTTATTTAAACTCTCGGCGTTTTGAATTTTGAAATTTTAGTTCATTGCGTATGTAACTTATATAGATAGCAAGTAAGTGAGATAGCGTCTGCACCATCTTCGCCGCCGTTATCGACGTCACCGAATGTGTCTGGATCTCTGAGGAAAGTGGTACGTAAGCAAGATGGTAGAGGAATATCGAATTTGCCTGCAGGCCGAATGACCATTATGGAGGTCAGTGCCGTTGGGGTCCCTCTGAGTCCCAAGAAAGCAGCGACGAGATTCCGGACCATCTACGAGATACCTGGAAGGGAACGGGTCCCTATCACCACACCAAGATGGAAGTCTCTAACAGACGTATAGAGAGGCCAGGTGTGGACTGAAATTTCAAGCTCATTCACTATCGCAGAAGCAGACCAGGCACGTGTGGAACGATAGGCATTGTTCTCGATGGGACACACGTACTGGAGGACCTTCAAGAGAACGGTTGTCACAAAGTACATGAACACAGGTCGGATGCCATCACGAAGTACAAATTCTTGTCGCGGGATATATGGGACGCCTTTGTGCGGATGAAGACAACGGCCGAATTTTAGGAGCAAAGTGCGGTGCACCAAGCTCTCTAAGCACAAAACACTCACCCTCATAAACTTGGCACTACTGGGTACGTGGGTAAAACCACGCAATGGATTGCGGAGGATGAGAACACAATCTAGCCATTTGCTAGGATCACAAACGAGCGCGCCCAAAGCTGGTTAAGAACAAGGGCATCAGCTACTTCTTCGGGCGGCATCTCTTTCACAAACTCGATAGATGAGGAAGTGTCCCAACGTCTGATAAATATGTCGAACTACCTAGTTGTTTATAAGTCCATAACTTCATAGTGTCTAAAATAACATAATGGCCTCTTACAGCAAACATTGACTACTGAATCTTCCCAAGGCTCCTTCGAAGCAGTCATGGAGAAGGACATACTATCCACGGACTTGGGAAACAAGGAGCACCCAGGTCGCACGCGATGCCTTGGGGTTTACGTACCTTGGAGGGATAGATTTCCAGACGACTACTGCATGTATAGGAGTAGGAAGAGATCCAAGGGCGAGAGCGAGGACCGGTTGGTAGAGGAGATTAATGCGAGGCTTACTGCAAAATTTCAAAGATAGATAATAAGATTGCAGGATCAAATGAATCAACTCCTCAACCAGTCGCAAGCCGCCCCCGTCATTTTGGGAGCCAGTCCTCCTCAACATGGGAGTAGCGTCACGTCCACGTAAAATTTTGAACATGGCGACGTCCAATTACCAATCGACAACATCACACTACTCCAAACAGGACTTTTCGCGACGGTTGAAAACCGTCAGGAATCCGATGAAAACTGTCAGGAATTATTTTCCTGATGGGTAACCATCAGGAATTAGCCGTCAGGAGTCCTCCGACGTGGATGTCTTCAATGCCTGACAGCTACCCGTCAGGAAAATAATTCCTGACAGATTTCCCCGACGGTGGTCGACAAGGAAATTACCCTGTCGTCAGGTTTTCCTTTAAACCTGACTCCGAATCCGTGTCGGTCACCCGTCGGGAAAATCCGTCAAGAATACAAATCCTGATGACCAGTCCCGTCAGGAAAAAGGAAAGCATACAAAAAAACAATAATATTTGTCCATACAAACATGGCATATAATCAATTCTTCATACCAACTGCTACTATGTATCTTATATTGCATACAATTCTATTTTCATATCAAATTACTCATAAAATTTTGTACACAAATATGACTAAACTAATAAGAAACACATACAGATGGTATCACTTAATTACTCTAGTATACAGGGAAGGTAGAGGAAAACTAATTCGCATCAATTCATAGGAAATCCACTAACAAGGACCACCTGACTGACATTAAACTAATGCATGGTTGATTGGCCTCCGAGTTCCGCAAGTGCTCGCTCAAGCTGTTAAATATACGCAGGGAGCAAAGTCACTGAAATGAGAGGAACAATGCTTACACTAAAACAAATATTAGGTTGTCAAGGCTACCTTCGCTGCTCGAGCACTCCATTCACCAAGTATAGCTCTTAGTCACTTCTCTAGTACTTACTTAAGCATTCTTGCAAGCGAAGCACCTGACAGAGAGAAAAACTCATTAATCAACTTAATACCATTGTACTAATGGCCTGATGTCAAACTAATTTCAGTGTGTAATGCATTGGCCATTCACAATGCCATCTTATCTACTACTATTCTGTAAGAATATATTGAGAAAATAAACATAATAAAGTCAGTGAAGTTGTTCTCAAATATTATGCACAAAAACAGAATTATTCCAAGTACCTCTTCACTTAGATAATGTACATTCCATCATAGTACATGCAAAAATATTAATTTAATAATCCATAAAGCTCAAATGACAGCAATGCTAATTGATTTCATTAAGAATGTTCACTGATGGTCATAATGTTTTTAATGGCATTATTGTTCCAAATTTTGATAAGTCATAACCTCCAAGCTCCTCTATAGATTACAATAAGAGTAACCGAATAAATTTCTATAGATGTTGAGGCAACTAGAGTCCAAGCAATTCATCATTTTCAAATGCAATCACAAGTCCAGATCAAACAAACCAAAAGTTCATACCATGCTCATCATCCATCCATGAGTTCATACCATGCTCATCATCCATCCATGAGTTCATACGATGCATCTCACAAGACCAACATACATTAAGCATCAAGCACCCTTAGCCACACAAGGGAAGACAAGGCCAGGAGTCAAGGAGACAAGAAAAATGGGGGAGGGCAGAGGACGACCACCACCTTGGCCATAGTCATCAGGCACTAACATTCCTAGTCCCAAATCGAAACCAACAAGGTAACTACCATCATCCCTCACATTCCTTTTGCCCAAATCGAAGACCACCTCAGTAACTAAACATCCCATAGCAATAGTACCCATAGTATCATCATCAACACATCACAGTCAAAGGGAGTAGAGGGGGTAGAGTAGAGTATACCTCAGTGCGACTCGGCAATGACGGCAACACCACAAGCCAGGATAGCCCACCCATCATCATTCTCATGCATAAGCAACACAAACCACATCAGTACACAAAGCAAGGGCTAACAGTAAAACCAAAATAAAGCAAACCAAAGGAATGATAAAGGGGGAAGGTAGAGGAGGGAGCTGGCGAGCAGCGAGGCCAAGTAGCGGTGGCCCAAGGAGCAAGCGCATGGCCAAGCAGCGCGCGGGCCAAGCTCACGGGCCGAGCCGCGTGGGCAGACCAAGAAAGTGCGAGCGTGTGGAGGTGCAGCAAGGAGCTGAGGGAAGGGGCGGCGTCGTGGTGCGACTCAAGGAGGAGGGCATCGAGGAGAAGCTGGCTGAGGAGGAGGAGAAGGATGGAGTCGAGGAAGGAGGCGCCGCATCTGGGGAGGACAGAGTTGGGGGAGGAAGCGTGTCGGGGAGGAGGAGGTGGCCTCTGGGGAGGAGGAGGCATGCGGGCGGGCAGCGCGGAGGAGGGAGGTGGAGGAGGTGAGATCCAGATCTGGATCCGGGTGAGGCCAGTGGGGAGGAGGGCGCTAGGGAGGAGGAGGGATCTGAGGGAGGAGGGGATGGCCGTCGGGGAGAAGGGCGCTAGGGGAGGAGGAGGCATGCAGGCGGGCGACGTGGAGGAGGTGAGATCCAGATCTAGATCTGGGATCCGAGTGAGGTCGTTGGGGAGGAGGGCACCAGGGAGGAGGAGGGAGCCGAGGGAGGAGGACGCTGGGGGAGGAGGAGGCATGTGGGCTGGCGGTGCAGAGGAGGATGTGGGCGAGCGGGGGGCCGTGCGGGGGTGGGGGGTGGCGCCGTGGCGGTTGAGGCTGGTTTTGTTGAGCCCTATTTTCCTAACGGTGAAGCCCGCCACAGAAATTGTCATTTTCCCGTGGGTACCCTTAAACCGACGCGAATGATCATTTTTTCTGACGGTGTAATATATAACCGTCACCAAATTTACTGTATCCTTATCGGTGTATCCAAACCGACACAACTTCACTATTCCTGTCGGTTCACTACACGCCCGTCAGGAAAATAAAACCCCGACAGGAAAGATCCGTTTTCCAGTAGTGTCAAGGTAATGTACATCTCTGGAATACTTCAAAGACAAACCTATAGGACGCCTTAGCTAATTGTGTATCGTTTTGTAGGAGCCGACGCCCTGCAAGCTCCAAGTGAGGCTGGTTGGATCCATTTCTATTGAGGCTGGGTGGGGGATGGTGTATCCATGCCAGGAAGGGATAGTGCAGCACGATACCCAATTGGCGCAGGGTTACACCAGGGTCCAGGTGGACATGGTACATGACAATTTCATGGCCGTCCCACTGGAGATTCACCCGAACGAAGACATCATATTGCTAGGGGATGCTAGGTATACTTTTATCCAGTGGACCAAGAAGGATATCGCCTTGGACCCTACAGTGACGAGATCTCGACACGACCATGCCTCTCCAATAGGCCCCTCGATTACTCCACCTCAACCTTCGCTTTAGAAGGCCGTCTCATCAGTTCCTGTGGAGAAGACGCTAAAGGAACAAGAAAAGCGTGTCATCGTATTGGTTCCTAAGTAATCTCACAGGAAGACGTGTAGCAGGCAAGTCGTTAAGGCCAAATCGAAATTGAAGAGCATTAAGACGCCTCCCAAGCCCAGGGAATACTCCCTCAGAAGTCTGTTGGTCCCCGACACAGTATTAGCTCGCGCTGGATTAGGTTGCCAGTCTTTGCATGTTTGGTACATGTGAAAGACCAAAGAGAATTTGTGTTACTGGAATCACCGTCAGATACACGAAGGAGCATTTCCTCCATGAGCCGGGCCACTTCGTCGTGGGCTTCGACGACTTATTCGACCTATTCAACCTCACTGCCCTTGATACCTCACTTCTACGATGCTAGACACTGTAAGTGTGTACAATCAAGTTCTACATTCACGTAATACCGATAAATGTCACAACTAATTGCTTATGTATAGATGCATGATGAAAAATGCCCAGGAATGGCAAGAACCGGTGGGTTTCCTCGACCCACACTTGGTCTCTGAGCAATGCATCAACCAAGACGCATCCTACGTCGTGAAATACATAACGACAGAATTGCTTGCTCAGGCCGACAAGGACTACATACTGCTGCCCTTCAACCAGAAGTAAGTGTTTCACTACTTGCTATATAAATTTTATTTGTACTTTATACGCAGCACGAACTTAGGTTTAATGACTATAGCGACATACATGAGTAGGTACCACTGGATCCTTTTTGTCATTTACCTAAGAGGAACAAGGTAATATACCTTCCCTACTCAACAAAAACAACGAGTTCACTCTTGTGCAAGGAATACTCGACATGTATGCCCATTTCCTCCATACATAACTCTATTATAGTCTTCTTTCGTTTGAAATGGCCGAGGATAACTTTTTGGAATCACGTAGGTCGTTCAGCGCCTATGTTGTCGAGGGAGGGACACACAAGGAATCGAGCGCAACATAGGACACGATTTCCGGTATGCACTACAACACAATAATCCTATATCATACTTCATAATAATGCCTCTCGAACTGACTATACCTATATATGTAATTCTATTTTTGTAGTGCCACCAACAAAAACAAGATCACCTATGTGCATTCTACATTTCCCGTCATATGCAGCAAATCATGAGTGCTAAAATGAAGGATCTTGAGGTTTGTCAATCTCGCAATAATTATTTTCTAATTATCAATTTAAATATATATGCTTACTACTTTTCTCCTGCTAGCGACAGAGCTTGAATATAGATTTAGATGCACTCGTTATGAGCGAGATCTCAGAGGTTCGAGGGATGCTCTACGGCTTCAACAAGATGGAGATCGTTAACGCCAGCGGAGAGTTTCACTCTGTCGTCACCGCTGAACGACCTTTAAACAATTGATTTAATTGTAATTCACTTTGATTAGTTGTAATTCAATTGTAACTCTAACGACAATACTTGAATATATTCTTTTGTAATTGATTTTGAATTGTAGATGATCACTTTGAGTTGTCAACAATTGATTCATCTGTGATTTATCCATTTTTTGTCTGCTTGTTTTCACAGAGCATGACTAGCAATTTCTGAGGCTAGCCAAAAATCAAAAAAAAATTAGTTAGGTATAAAAACTATCACAGACGGTTTTATCGTTAAACCGTCTGTGAAGGGATACTATCACAGACAGTTTACACCAATAACCGTCTGTGATATGTCAGAGATCACGAACGATTCTATTTACTAACTGTCTTTGATATGTGTCCAATCACAGACGGTTTATAAATAGAACCGTCTGTGATATCTACGTATCACAAACGGTTTTTGGTGGAAACCGACTGTGATACTAGGCCTTCACAGACGGCTTCAACAAAAAAACTGTCTGTGTTGTGACTTATCACAGACAGTTTATGAACCGCCTGTGATAACCGCCTGTTATCACAGATACAAAAATTCAGACGGTTCAAAAACCATCTGTGATGATGGTAACGAGCCGTCTGTGATAACCCTTTGTGTAGTAGTGAGCTTTGGTATGCTTACGTTGTGCTATAGCCTCAATAGTAGAGTTCTCCCTCTATTTTTCATCCTGGATTCGCACCTACTTGAGGGGCCAAATTTACGACTTGTCCAAATGAGAAATCAGCCACAGTTTCTCCTTATATGATGGCACAGTGTTGTCCAAATGCAAAACAAGAGCTGCAATGCAAAGGACAGGCAGGCAGGCATGCGACACGACGAAGACGAACAGGCTCTAGTACTAATAGTAAAGTTTGATTCTGCTCCAACGCATGCAAACGCTAATAGTAAGTGCCAATACAGAGGGAACTCACCGGTGTTTGTTTCTGTTCCGACACTATACAATCCAATGCAAGCTCAACCCGCGTTCGTAGCCGAGCACGAGCAGCCTCAAGAGCATATACAATTATGTGACGTCAGCTGTTTATAAGCTTTGCTACGTATGACACGAGATGATATGGATGAGAGAGAGATCATAGAGAATTGAGTCGCCTCTTATGTATTAGTCGACTGTAACACGAGAAACAAGACACATTGTACATAGAGAAGCTGTCTATAGAGATACGTAAAAACACAACTCACTGTAGAAGTTATTTTTAGCGTTGTCTATAGATGACATATAAGAGTATTATAGACAACAGTTGTCTATACTATTGTAAATACCCTAAGACCATGTACAATAGTGTGACGCCAACTATTTATAAGCACTGCCACGTAGGACATGAGATGATGTGGATAAGAGATAGGGGGAGTATAGAGAATTAGGCCGTCTGTCGTGCAATAGTCGATTGTAACACGAAAAACAAGACATGTTGTACATGAAGGAGCTGTCTATAGAGACATGTCAAAAGACAACCTATTGTAGGAACTGTCTTAGCACTGTCTATAGATGATATGAAGAGATACTATAGATAATTATCTATATCATTATACCTGCCATAATGCTCTCTATATAATTAAGACGGTACAAATCATTTGCCATTACTAGTATATTGGTACTCTTACCTTGAGATCCCAATTTGGACATAGTTTACCTGCATTCATTGTACGGTTTTGGTAATTACTATCAGGCATCTGGTATTTTTGTAAGCAGGTCGAAGTATCTGACGGTAAATGTGCCTAAAGGTCAAAGGTGTGTGTGCTTCGCATGTTGGATGTTGGTGTGATGGATGAAAATTTGATTTATTGACAACAGAAAAAGGCACTATATATATATATATATATATATATATATATATATATATATATATATATATATATATATATATATATATATATATATATATATATATATATATATACCCTTAATTGTATAGTCCTCTTTGTAAATACCTAATAAGCACTTAATATGGGCATTTAGTACGAAATGTTGCTTAGAAAAACCAAAATGGCAAGTATTTCCAAACAAAAAAAAAACATATTTTAGCATCTATTTTGATGAGTAGTACTAAAAATAGTGTTTTTATATATTTTTTAGTCAAGCATTTGGAAGATTTCCACATTTTTACATACTCCAAACCCTAGACCTTATGACTCAATTACAAAGAAAAGTAACCAAGGAATTTAGTCTTTTGTTGTTGTGTCGTTCACCGGCTGACCAAAAGAATGAGTAGTTAAGTTAATTAAGAGCAACTGGCTAGTGGTTTGTTTAGGATTGGATCAAGCAAAGATTATCTTGTTTTTACATTGTTTAATCTCTTGGATTTGCCAAGGATTATTTTTTTGTTCTCGGTCTCTGTATGTGTGTAGATTCCACAGGGGATGATTAATGGTGGAGGCATTCAATGCTTGGCCAACCATTTGCAATTTTCCAAGGACACTGTCCAACTGAGAGGGAATATGTCTTGACCTCAACATTGGTGCTTACAGCTACATATACCCTAGAGGGGGTGCGTATGTGTATGCACTGCCCAGCCGGCCCACCCCATTAATCAAGAAAGATAAATGTGTCTTGACCTCAAAATTGCTGCCCATCTTGTGTTCCCGAGAGAGAGGGGGCTAGTACTGTGCTACTGTGGAGGTGAGGAGTGCACACCAAGGAAGGTACTACTCCATTGTTACCCCCTGCTTTTGGTAAAACCGTAAAAAACTTTAGTAGCCATTTCCTTTCTTCCCAAAGATTGCTATACGAAATTCTTCCGATCCATCGTTGTTGGTTGGTGGGTGTTACTGATATAAGCATGTAAGTATGTCTCGGGTTCTACTTATCAGTGACTCATTGAAATGCGTCCACATGTATTCACCCGCGGAGCGATTCATTTTTCAGGCTTTTACCTACAACACATTGAAATTTACATGTTGTCATTGGAGTGGGGGAGGGGGACTAATTAATGATGCATGCTGCGGTAGTAGTACTACTGCTGCCATCTTCACCGGTTCTTGTGTGCATATTACTCATAAATCAAAGTAGGAGTAGCATTCATTCACCAATTCATCCATCCATGGCCAGTATTGAATTCACAACCACGTGGTAGACCAGCAGATGAAACGCAACAGTTTGTCTGAACCGAGCTAACATAGCATATGTGTAGGTATAGAAAGAGAGAGAGGTAGGGCTATATTCATGTGCATGGACCAGAAACAAAGTGAATGAATAATGGCTCTGGCGATCATCCATAAATAATTTTTGCATGTTGAGAGGGAGGATATGCCGGCCTTGCCGGAGTTAAGTGATGACTGCCACCCGCTGCCTGCCTGCCGCCATTTATATCATCCACTGTTCATCTTTTTTTTCTTCTCCTCCTCGCGGTACGCTGGCTTTATGGCTTCTTTATGGATGTGGTCACTCCTCTCGATTGCACACACATGGATATGCCAAACAAAATAAAAACATGTGCACCGGGTATGATTATATGATTCCATACCTTTTCTGTTTGAAAATTGGGGAATTATAATGATCATATATATGCTGGCATGTCATGTAAGCTCTTTCTTCAAGGGGGTGATTGTTCATTTTTTTTTCCTTCAAAATTTATAAATCTTTGTGATGAGCTAATTTTCTACTATGATATAAACATAACAGTGGTTTTATAATATTGAGTACTGTTTCATAAAACTATTGCATGAATCGTCCGTATATATCAATCAGATGTTTGACGCATAGTAGCCACTAAATGTGCCAATAGAGTGGACCTAGAGGCTAGAGGGGTTGTGTGTTCAGTGAAAACCAGGGTAGAAGGGGCGTATCCAGCCGCTGGCTAGACCTCGGCCAGCCTAGCCAAAATGACAAGGCTCAGCTCATCACGTGGTCATCTCCAGTAGCGTAGCCAGGCAATTTTGATCAAGGCCTCGGGCCATTGCCCCGATGGCCCGAGGCCCAGCTCCGCCACTGCAGGGTAGCAGATGGGGTGGTGATGGGTCGAGATGCACAAACTCAATTAATCAAACTAATTCAGAGAGCTTTCAATAACTTCCCTTATTTTGCTAGGGTTCTTATCCAATTACTCCATTTTGTACAAGCACGGAGACAAATATCTCCTCCTCTTTCGCAACTGCTGAAAACGGTAAACCAACTTAATTGGAAAACAAGCAGACACGTCTCACTATCATGAAAAAGCTTAAAACAAGCGCATCGCATCCGGTAACTACGTTACTGAGATGGATTTGCCTCTCTTACAAAAGAATCTAATTACCTGAATTATTGTACTACTACTAATTTCTCACATTGGAGGCAGAGACATATGGTGGCTTGAGCTAGCCATCCCTGGGATGTTTTCCTTGGGGGCCACCTTAAGAATGTTAGAGAGAGAGGGGGAAGTCAAAGGAATCGTGCAGAATCTACGGAGCATTCCATTCTCCGAAATGTTCCTGAAAGTATGGTTTTTGTTGGCTATAAGATGTCATTAGTCTCATCATGCTTAGCAAGCATAGGATCCAAGTAAACTTATTGCTTATATTTATACTCCATCATGTATGGTCACTCTTACCTCGAATCTTCTCTTCCTCTCCCCCTCTCATGTTGTTCTTGAATGCATCTCAAGGTAGAAAGAAATCCATGGTGAAAAAAAAAGACACACTAGCTTTCAGTTGACTTGATATTGCATATTTACTCTAAAAAAAGTACATCTCCCCATTTGGGAAAAATGGCCTTAAAAAGGATTGGTCAAACGAGCCGGTGCCAGCATTCAGCATTCTGTAGTAGTGTACGTATACAAAGCATATACTGCACTGCACTACTGCAGCTATGTTTTGCAGGTGCATTTGCGCAAGTTTTTGTTTCTTTGTGATGCGTAGATATATATTACAATATCTGCCTTTTGACATTAGCAAACAAGAAGAATATTTTGAGTGCTAGTTAAACAACCTTTCCCTTGATGCGGCTGCATGCGAATGTCTTGGTCGGATAAAACTATTGCTGCGGTCATAGGGCTGCTAATTAACTAATCCAACCAAATTAATCACAATCTAATTAATCAAGGCGAGGCTTAGACCAAGTACTACTGGTACCAGTACAAAATACTCCTGTGGTCTCACTTTACTCCGTGAAACCAGGGTCACGTGACGACACCTCCCTCTCACGTGAGGCTTCGGGAACCTTGCTTCCATCCATCCATGCACATTTCATTCTTCGATCTTCTTCTACTCTGCTTCTTCTTCTCCTTCCAAGATACTAGTATTGTCAGATTTTTTATCTTACTACTCTGTAGAGTCTTTTTACCAAATCCCAAAGCTTTGACCTTTTTTTTTTATCTCATCAATCACAGCGGCATCATTGCCCAATTATTTTTCACCATGCGTGCGTGCGTGTCGCTGACCCACACGTGGCAGCATCTCAGTGGTACGTCCCGGTACGGTTTTGGAAGCTGCCACACGATTGGCTGCGTCTTCCTTCCCTTCCCAGCAGCTGCGTGCGTGCATGATCTCATCCCCTCAGTGTGGGGGCATTCTACCACTGCAAAGGAATATGTCATCTGATAATGTAAAATCAATTATTAATTAAGCTGCAGAGAGTTCGTTTCAAATATGAAAAAAATTAAGTTGCAGAGACTTGAGGAATTCTGGGGAAAAGGGCGAATCTCTACATTAAGATTTGTGCTCTCATGCGTGGAGTATCGAAGGTATGACACCTTTTGTTTCGGCATCAATTTTTTTTAAAAAAAAAAAATCCGAAAACACAGGACCATTTCAAAAACATTAATTTTGTTTTGTAATATTGGAGGGTTGGTGTGTAACTTCTAGTCCTGAAATCACATGGTTATTGCGGCTTGAAGATGCACGAACTTTGATCAGGCCGGTTGCCAGGTGTCCTAGTTCGCGTACTAATGCTCATCATTCTCATGTAAACCAAAGTTCGTTGGTGCATATTGCACCAAAAAGGTCTGTGGGGGCAAACATGGATGCATCCTTTAGGGGGCATTCTTAATGGCCATCTTGCCACGAGTACAAACTTACCAGCCGTACGTCCAAAACAACAATAGAGCTTGGATCACTTTTGTTTGTGCTTCTTTTCTAGTTAGCTAGATCACCTCACTCATGTCTATGGTGTACACACAAAGTACACTGGTCTCCTAAAAAAGGTTATAGCTGTCAAAATGTAAAGCACTTTGTATGAAGATAAAAGGGGAAATACATTATACAAGTGTGGATGTCATGAGGGTATGTTCCTAATATCAGTGTGATGATACAATTGGTAATGGTGGTGAGGGTTTGTCGAAACGCTCGTTTTCGAAAAATTCAGGAGTTTTGTTGGGTGCCAAGCGGTCTAACTGACCCTGGCCGGCGGTTTGATCGGCCACCTCTGGCGGTCAGACCGGCCGTGGGTAGATTCTAGGGGCTGGCGGTCAGAGCGACCATGAGTGGTGGTTTGACCGGCCAAATATAAAAGTTTGAATCTTAAGCTAGGCCAAAAATAGAGGGTGTAGGCAAGAGAGTGGATTTTTCTGCTGTTGGTCTTATAATTTTTATAGCTTCAAGTCAAAAGTTCTATTCGAATTACGTTTCCAAAGATGTTGTAGATTTTTCGAGGGGAAATTTGGCTAAGTCCTGTGGCCTGACGGTCAAACCATCCAGGGGGCAGTCAAACTGGGCATGGATGGTGGTGGGCATGGATGGTGGTCTAACCAGCCAGGCTCTGATCATTTGTCGGCAAGGCGACAATGATCGTGGTTAGGTCAATTTCATGGGTTTCAGTGCATATGTGTTGCATGATACATGTTTTAACTAACGTGGGTTAAGTTACGAAGAACTTATGCTCGGAATCGATTTCTTGGTCTATTCTTGTGCATGAGGCTTAGAGGTCGACGAGGGTCAATGGCGAGGATGATCTGGACTAGGCTGGGAGAGCTGAGGTGCAAAACGATCAAGGATGCTGGGTGAAGTCATTAACTCAAGTATGGAATAAGATGGATAAGGTTGATCGAATGGGAAGTTCTGTGTCACGGGTTACATCAAGTGGCGCGGGGGTCGGTGCAAGTGTAATGATGGTTTCAGTGGGAGCCGGATGGGAGAGACTTGCCGACATGAAGAGAGCCGTTGCTCAATCTACACATGGAAAAGCATGGGATTGCTTCATGATGATTAGACTCGGTCTTTTGAGAAGGATCAAGAAGAGGTATTTTGATATCTTCACCAAAATACCGCCTTAGTGATCTTCAGCAAAACCACGGTGCAAGACGGCGCAAGGAGAGGTGGTTTAGGTTAAGTGAAGATGAAGTTCCCAAAGAGACGGATTCGGGAAGCCCGGTTCGTCATTCGCTTTGAGAAGCATGCATGAGTGTAAACCCGTCTATGTGTAGGCTTAACAGGTGCCCGTTAGAATTTTCTCTCTAAACCTAGCCTCCACTATAAAAGAGACAGGTCTAGATTTGGAGCCTCTCATGCCTTCCAAGTAGAGCAAGCTAGGGTTTGTGAGAGATAGATTGATTGAGTGCTCAGGTGTTGAGCTTTTGTCCTCTATGGTAGAGTGGTTGTAAACCAACAATCTTCTCAAATTAATCCAAGCAAAATTTTCTCAAGATGAGTATCTTCTTGCTCTTGCTCTCTCTATCTCATGCATTTTTGGGTTTTTGCTTATTCTTTGGTTTTCTTGGTGTTTATGCTATGATCTAGCTTGCTAGGACATGTGGGAATATATCTAAGATCATCTTGATCATCATCGATTCACAGGCAAGTTTTTGGATCAAAGTTTGAAGTTCCTCGGTTCTTGTGCCTTCTTGATCTCATCTAAGAAATTCATGAAAATTTGGCTTTGATCGTCTCGATCGTTGATTGGAATGGGCTCCTAGCCTTCTTGATGAGATTTGGTTGAAGTTTCAGAGGAATTGGATCACAGAGTAGGAAGTTAGGTCTTATGATTGATCGTCTCGGGCTGGGCTCAGGGCATCAACGGTCAGACCGAGGTCTTTTGATTAATCGTCTCGGGCTGGGCTCAGGGAATCAACGGTCAAACCGCCACCTCGAACGGTCAGACCGGGGCCATAGGTCAGACTACCACCAAGGGGAGGTCAGATCGGCCATTTGCCATTTTGTGTGGTTTTGCTAATTTTGGTCTTTGTCTCTCCGGGGTTTGTCGGGTTTAACGCAAGACTTCCACTGTGCTTGTATTTCTGACCTTCATAACTCTCATAGCTACTGAGGTGAAGAATTCGAATACTATCGGGGTTGAAAAAAAGTAGTACTCCTATTTAACCCCCTCCCTCTAGTCGCCGTTTCGGTCTAACAACAGATAGCAATTTGTTGTAGACAGAGTATTCAACGACACCATATTAAAATTTGTATAGAAAAAATGACAATAATGTAGGTAGATTTTATTTGTTTAATACCAACAGACTCCGATATGCTTATGCAAAATGCGAAGCTCACAATAAGATGTTAATTTTGCTATAACTTCTTATCTCTTGATAGTGCAAATCACTTCAATTGTGGTTTAATTTATAAAGGTACCTTCTTCAGAATTTGAGTTCCATGAACACCAAGCATAGTACAAAAAACAGGACTGGATCGACGTTACCTAGCCAGCTCGGTTTAGCTTAAAAACCGTCCGTGCATTCGGATAGGGAAAAACCGGCCGAATCGGTCAGTTTTTTAGTAAACCGGCGAACCAATGTCGGTTTCACTGAACTAACTAATGTTTTTAGGACATAAATACCCTCGTTTATTATTTTCTTGCCGTGAATTCAGAGGTAAGATTGGAAAGATGTGAATATGAGTGCTTCATTGTTGTACGCTAGTTGTTTCATTGAGAATTAAACTATAGTTTCCATCCCCTTGCTCTGAATAAATAATCTGACAGACAATTACAATACAACTATGCTGTTGCTATAGCCATAAATGCTTAATTCTAATGATAAATCTCTTGTTCCAAAGATTCATAATTTGGATATACAAATTGATTGCAGTATTTAATAGAAAATCACTATTTTTATTAAATAATAATAATAAATAAATATAAAATACATATATATAAATACCGGCTATTGGACTAATAAACCAGTGAACCGGCTACATGACCGGTCCGACTTTTTGCACTATGACTCCGAGTACTTTTTAGTAACTCGGGACTTTACCAAGGTTTATTTCCTTCTTAAATGCTAGAGGCTGTCAGTTCATGCATACATGTGTAGGCATAGCATGCACTTGTAACAATATCAAGCTAGGTGATGTTTGACAAGTATACATCCATCAGTGTGTACGTATGTAACAGTGTCAATCTCAGTAAGCAAGGACATTGTAGAAGTGCCATCCGAATGGACTTGTCTGAGAAGTATAAAGAAATGGGTACTCCTTAGTTTACCAATGTGGTCCTCCAAGGAAGTTTAACCTTGCCTTCAAAGTCTAAAACCCTCTCCATGCAAGTACTCTCATGTATACGCTCCCTTTCATTGTGCCCGTACATACTTACGTCTTCCTTTCGTCATGCATGCGATGCTTCATTTCTAATCAGTAACATGAATCATGTAAAAACAAGGGTACTTTTTAGCTAGCTAGCTGTCTAGCTGGGTACATATAGAGGAGGTAATTATAGTTGGCAAATTAAAGAGTATTGGGTGCATACATGATTTTTGATTTTTTTAAATAATATTAATTTAAAAAATAATTACAAAAGTAAATAATCAAAAAAATTACAAAACTAGATCCATGTAACCAATTGGAATGGCGACAGGCTCCTATCGCCATTCCAATTGGCATCAGGGATCCTGTCGCCAATTGGAAGGAGTGGGAATTTCCTGTCATCAGTTCAACTGGCGACAGGAATCTACCTATTTTCTTTGACTATTTACAAGCACATATTTTGTTGACAAAGCACAGTGATGTTACACCTAGTTTTTCGATAGATCAAAGTGACATTACAAATCCTTGGACACCACATATTACAACAGGATGAACCTTTCATGTGGCCGTGACCTCAACGTCCGCCACTTTAACCGCCTCGAGTGTGGCGGTCAGATGAGGTACTCGTGGCAACGTTCGGACTGCCGATGTCTCCTTCATCCTATGGATTTTTCGTAGGGCATTTCTTGAAGGTATGCCTAGACACCCTGCAAACGGAGCACTTCCTCGTACGACGTCCGGCTTCTGCTTCGTCCATGTCATTCCTAATACGTCGTACCTATCGCAGGCCAACCTTTCCCTTCAGCATATCAATGTTCGCGGAATAGATAAGTTGCTCCCAAGTCGGATGGCCAGTGAAATGGCAACCACGCCGTAATCATAAATCTCTGCACTCCGGTTTGCATCACCTCCTCCTTGTTGAAATGTTCAGAGAGGTACTGGCCGGGATGCTGTGCCACCGTTGAACATACGGCCATGACATGGGAGTAGAGCCTATGCAAAAAGAGGCTTGTTGCAAGTGCATACACATCTAGCGTGGCGTAGCGTGCACTCACTACTAAAAAAGGCTAATACTGGACGCCTCATCACAGACGGTTGACCAAAACCGTATGTATTACATGACATCACAGACGGTTTTGGTTTAGAGACCGTCTGTGTTACTGGCTGCACTAAAAATCGTCTGTGAACAGGTAATATCACAGACGGTTCACAATGAAAATCGTCTGTGAAATATCACAGAATATTGCTACATATCACAGACGGTTTTTTGTTGAAAACCGTCTGTGATATTTCACAGACGATTCTTAATAATAACCGTCTGTGATATTACTGCATGTCACGAGCGGTTTTAGAAAATGCGTGATAATTATCCCATCACGCATGTGCCATTTTGCTCGCTTACTTATATCATCCATTGCAGTGTACTCCTCAACAGTCTTCTTCTCCATCTCTGGCGCTACGGTGAGTCCATCGGCGCCACTCCGTGCCCGGTTTTAGTATCACCTCACCTCACTAAGCCCACTCGATCGTGTGGTCCATTTCAGCTATTGTCGCCCACACCGAGCTATCACCGCCGCCGCCATTGATGCCAACTCTTCTCTGGTGAGTGCTCGACCCCACCAAGGTCGATTTCCCCACCTATATGTCCCCCTAAAGCTGTGCATGTGTTTCGTTTCAGTTTATTTCCACCGAGAAGACCTGTCACCGAGGAGCTTGCCGTCGTTGCCTCTGTTCACCGACGACCAGCTGCCTTGGACCTTCCCCGGCCGACTTCATTGACACCTTTCTTGTGATCGAGGTGAGCTACTGGAGCATAAGCATCCTTTAATTTGAGTAGTTTCGGGCGTTTACGCCGAAATCGCTAGTGAAGATCATGGTCACCCTTTTATTTATTTTCAGGGTTTTCAACATGAACCGTGTGATGGACCGAAGCTGGATGTACACTAACAACCATGTAAGTGAAGAGTACATTAATGTCATGTGTGCTTTTACAAGAGCTGCCGAGAGGGATATGTTGAATAAGGGGGCGGAATATATGTACTGTCTATGCATTGACTGCGAGAATCTGAAGATGTTTGACAACCAAGCGCAGATCGAATCACATTTGATCGAAGGGGTTTCAAAAAGGGGTATACACGTTGGACCAGTCATGGTGAAGAGCAGATTATCCAAGAAGGTGGTAATAACGACGTCGCCGACGAAGTCAACGATATGCCGCCGGATGATGTCGATTATGCACTACTACAAAAACCCTAATACTGGATGCCTCATCACAGACGGTTGACCAAAACCGTCTGTATTACAAGCAATCACAGACAATTTTAGTTTAGAGACCGTCTGTGTTACTAGCTACGCTAAAAACTGTCTGTGATGAGCTAATATCACAGACAGTTCGTATCACAAACCGTCTGTGATACTGTCACAGACGGTTCTTAATACAAACCGTCTGTGATAAGTATCTCATCACAGACGATTTGTATTAAAAACCGTCTTTGATAAGTATCTCCCGATTTTACCTAACCCTGTGATTTGAAATGCCTAATTCTCTGATTTTATCGTGGCTTGAAATCACTAATTAACTCTCTGAGTGCCGCCGGAGGTTTTCAATCGTCTCTCCTTGCTGATGAGTTTGAGTCGAACTCGGACAACATGCAAGAACAGCTTGTGATATGCTAGTGAGGTACAGAGAGAAGTAGTGTTGAACTAATCCAAGAAGCCGATGAGTTCTTCAGGATCTTGGAGGCACAGATGGTTTCTAGCTAGTTTAACATTGTAACTTTATTCTTTTTTCCTATTCGGAGGGGACGTTGTGAAACCTTTTGGTTTCTCTTTTCTATAATGTGTTTGCGATCAGAATTATAATTGGATTTTAGTTGTCTTGTTAGAGGTTGCATATGGAAACTACTGTCCAGCAATTGATTGGTTTGACTCAAAATTTGTTTTTTTTTTTGCAATAGAAAAAACTATCACAAACGGTTCTGAACAAGAACCTTCTATGATAATTGCTTATCACAGGCGGTTTTTGTTTAGAACCATATGTGAAAATAGACTATCACAGACGGTTCTGAATAAGAACCATCTGTGATAATTAATTATCACAGACGGTTCTTGTTCAGAACTGTCTATGATAGTATTTTTCACAGACGGTTCAAAAATCGTCTGTGATGATTCATGTCATCATTGACCCATAGACTCAGATGGCTCACGTCTGTGATGGCGTTTTTGAACCGTCTGTGAAGACCTTTTCTGTAGTAGTGATGGTTCCGATTCGGATAGGATGCACGATGATAATCTGGATCAGATACTTCGTGATGCAGAAGTGAACTATAGTGTAAGAGAGTTTGGTAAATTCAAGGGCTTGATGAAGGACTAGGAGAAGCCTTTGTTCCCGGGCTGCCAGCCGGAATACACAAGGTTGTCATCCGTACTTGAACTGCTGAAATTAAAGGCAAGCAACGATTGGTCCGACAAGAGTTTCATGGCACTGTTAGGTCTCTTAGCAGACATGCTTCCGGGTGGAAACGAGTTGCCCAAAACCACCTACAGAGCCAAGAATGTTCTTTATCTATTGGGAATGGAAGTAGAAAAAATACATCCATGTCCGAACGACTGTATCCTCTACCGTAAAGAGTATGTAGACAAGCCCTACCTTAGGATTGGCTTGCACGAGATTGCACACATGGTACATGGAACAAGCCAACAAGACAGATGATCAACAACGCTCGGGTGTCACCGTCAAGTTCAAGAAGGATCATTTTAACCACAAGGCTCAAGATTATGTCTTCACGGTGACCTTTGATGACATGTTCTCTTTCTTCAATCTCGACTCCCTCGACGTCTCACTTATCTTCACAGTGACCTTCGATGACATGTTTTCTCTCTTCAACCTCGACTCCCTCGACGTTTCACTTATGCGATGCTGGACCTGTAAGTGTGTACAATCATAATCAATGTTCGTGTAATACCGATAAATGTTATATATAACTCTTTGCTTTTGTATATATATATATATATATATATATATATATATATATATATATAGATACATGATTTCTGAAACCAAAGTAAGGAATTCACCGGTAGGTTTCCTCGATCCACACGTGGTCTCAGAGCAAACCATCAAGGCGAATGCAAAATTCGACGAGGATTACATGGCAGACTCATTGCTGGCTCACCACAACAAACAATTCATACTTTTGCCCAACAACCAGCAGTAAGTGCTGCACTAGTGGCTATACTTGTTGATTTGTACTTTATAAGCAACACGAACTTAGGTTTAATGACCATGGCGACATACCTGTGTAGGTTCCATTGGATTCTAATTGTAATTATACCAAAACGGAACTTGGTAATATACCTAGATTCCCTACAGAGGGCCAAACACAACTTCACAGTTATCCAACAATTAATCAACGGGTAAACATATTTCCTCCATAGATAACTCTATTGTACAGTCTTTCCTTCCTTTGCAATGGTTAAGGCTAAGTTTTTGGAATCACGTAGGTCATTCAAGACGTACTTTGCAAAAGGAGGGATATGCAAGGGAGGGACCCTACGACATGATCTAAAATTCCCGGTATTCCTAGCACACATTAATCCTATGTAACACTTCATAGTAATGCCTCTCGAACTAACCAATTTTATTTTTGTAGTGCCACCAGCAGCCACCGTCCTACAACCTCTGTGGATTCTATGTTTGCCACAACATCGAACTACTCGTCGGTTCCGCGATAACCAATGATCCTCAGGTTTGTCAATCTTGCAATAATCATTTCATACTTATCAATTTATATATGCACAGATTTAATCTTAGTAGCGACAAGTTGCGACCATCGTGGAAACTACGTCGGAACAGTGCCAGTTCATAAAAATTCGAGGACACCTTGCGTCATTCTTGAACCGTGAGGTCATAAATCCAGATGGGAAGTTCCACAATGTAGATTTAACTTGATTGAGATAAGATATTGAACTTAACAGTACATGTGTGTAAATGTACATAAATGGTTAATTTTAGTTAATTGATTTATTAATTGGATGTGCTTGTTTCTGAAATGAATGCGAATTGGATGTATACAACTTGTTGTGTTTCAGCTTGTTTCAGAGGGCATGACTAGCATTTCCTAAGGCTAGCCAATAAATAGAAATAGATTTGTCAATACAAAAGAATATCACAGACGGTTCTTTAGGACATACCGTCTGTGATGCATCATCTCTCACAGACGGTTTAATCTAAAAACCGTCTGTGACGCATCATCTCTCACAGACGGTTTAATCTACAAACTATCTGTGACGCATCATCTCTCACAAAGGTTTAATTTACAAACCGTCTGTGATGCATCATCCTTCACAGACGATTTCATATATAAACCGTCTGTGATAGTCGACTATCACAGACAATTTCATACACAAACCGTCTGTGATAGTCGACTATAACAGACGATTCTGAGTTAATAGCCGTCTGTGATAGTATGCATCACAGACGATTTTAAAAACCGTCTGTAATGACTCATGTCATCACTGACCCATAGACTCAAACGGCTCACGAAACCGTCTGTGATGGCGTTTTTGAACCGTCTGTGGAGACCTTTTCTATAGTAGTGACTCGTGGGTGATCTTCTCGCTGTTCGTCTCGCAGCGTCCTTTATCCCTGCACAACATCTCGAAGCGAAGCTCCCTTGTGCCCATCTTGAATGCCCAGTGCATCTCACCCTTCTTGCTCTTCTCTTCCGTGTACTTAGTGATCATTGCGTTGTAGAGTACTCTGTCATTTGCCATAGCAAACGACGTGTTATTGCTTCTGTCAACAAAGTAATTTATGATACTGCAGAGAATTACCTCCACGATACCAACTAAAGGGAGGCACCCTGCACCGCGCATCACCCAATTATACACCTCGGCTATATTGGTTGTCATGACACTATATCGTGCACCACCCCTATCATATAGCAGCGACCAGTTCTCTTTAGGCTCATACTCCATCCAGTCCAAGAAGCATTTTACCTGCACCCCCGTCTTCCTCGCCACACTAGGACCATCTGTGGGTAGCTGTGACAATACTTGGGGGGCCTGCTCAGCGCTTGTAGCAGCCTTTTTCGCTACCTCCCTTCTGTTTGTCTAGGTCCAGTCATCCAAAATCTTCCAAAATGCTTCAAACTTTTGCTACTGGTTCTGGTTGCACATCCACTTGAATATGTTTATCAAGTCTTTACTGTAAAACTGCTTGTAGAAGTTTGCAAGTCCGCCTATGGAAGTGGTTCGTTTTCTCCTCGTTGTAGCTGAGTTATTGTACTCAGCAGGCCCGCATACCGATCATGTATGACACATATATTAGGACTACCCTGTACAATAAAAATTCTCAAATTTCTCAGGAATCGCAGCCAGTTGTCCGTGTTCTCGCTTTCAACAAAAGCAAATGCTACGGGAAGAACTTGATTATTCTGGTCCATCGTTATTTCAGTCAATATCTGACCCTTGTACTTTTCAGTCAGTAATGTGCCATCCACGTACAAGATTAAATGGCAGTGCCGGAATGCAGTGATGCATGGACCAAAGGCGAAGAATGCTCGCTCCAGTACCCTCTTATTGCCCCACTTTGGATGCGTGGAATCTTGAATGTCGATATGAGTGCCGGGATTTCTGTCTTGTATGACTCGGAGTTGGCTGGGAGGTCATGGTAGGAGTCCTACGTTCGTGATGAAGCCTGATGATAGGTTTCTGTGAGACTGCACTGACTCAACAACAACACATGTATGAGGGACCACTATAGAGCATTTCTAGTAGGTGTCCCAGTTAGGTTTAAATGCGTGCACTCACCAAGGGCTTCTGTCTATATCGCACTTCACGTCGTAGCATTTTCGGTTAGACTTGACGACTATGAATGTACGCTGCACCGACAAGACCCAAAATTTGACCGCCTCTTGCACGACCTCCTTGCATTTGTACATAGATCCTTGCCTGATCTCGCTCTGGTCGTACTCTCACGGCACACAGGAGCCTTTCTTTACGATGAGGTTGTCGAACTATTATGTGTTCCACTCGGATAGAACCGCCTGCTGATCCACAGCATACTCGTCGTCGGATCCTTCATCTTCTGATAATGCCATGTAGTCTTGGTCTTCCAGATCCATCTTTTGGACTATGGCTTCCAGCTCCTCACCCTCGTCAGTAAGCCCACTAGCTTGCCTGACTGAAGGAGCTCCTTCCATAGGGTCTTCCCCAATAGCATCAGCAACTCCCGAACCTTCGGCCATTGTGTGTGTCGTGCTGTGGCTAGAGTCCCCGACTTCTTCTTTGGCATCAACACCCCCTTCTTGTTCAGCTGCCGATGTAGGAGGAGTGTGCTTGGCATATGCCTGGACCAGAAGGATCAAATCTCACCGATCCTCCATTGCCCTGTGTACATATGACTGTCATGATCTTGTTCCCTTGAGCTCTACTAACTCGCAATATGTGCCCTGTGGTGTTCGGTTAGCAAGGCAACTCAATCTCAGGTCATAAACAACATAGTTCAAATCGAATGTGTGGAACAACCACTGTATCACAGCGGCCCATGTACGCTGTTCTGGTCTTGTTAGAGTCATGGCCACCGATTGGAAATAATGCAAATCAATCCCCTCTGGACCCTCAAGAATAGTCCCCTGACCGTAGTAAATTTTAAAGTCAGTGGTGTCCGACATATTTGTCGTACTACACCGTAAACAAGATTGCCACGATTAACTACATATCTAAAACTAAACTACCCACTGAAAAGGATTAAGTACAGCATACTACACTACGTAACCGTACATCTAAAACTATGTAATCCATTCAGTTAAAAAAATTGCCTGAAAGGTGGACAACCGGACGGGCAGCGCTTCGCTAGCTCCTCTCATCCCCTCTACTTCTCTCCCTTCTCTCCACTCTTTCTCTTTTTTTGGAAAAAAATTGAGTTATACCTGAATTTTGGGATCTTTTATAGGCCATTTGAAATGACGATTTTCCAAATTTAAATATTAAAAAATTTAGGGTCTATGTCGCCATTTGGAGTGACGACAGGTCCTGTCACCATTTGGACTAGCAACAGGTACCTACCTCTACTGTTCAACCCCTTGTCGCCAGTGGCTAGGTCCCTGTCGCCAATTGGAATGGCGACATGACCATGTCGCCATTTCAATTGGCGACAGGAATATAGTTTTGTAATTTTTTTTTACTATTTTTTTTGTAATTATTTTTTAAATTAATATTATTTCAAAAAAAATTCCATGATTTTCTGCTAGGGGCAGCTACCCATCCGGTATCTACCATTCAATTTTTCATCAAGATTCGTGTTCTTTCTTCTTCCTATCAACTTCAAAGACTTTCAACTCAAAATTTGAAATCTTTCAACTCAAAATTTCTCAATTCCACCTCAAAATATTCAACTTTCAACTCAAAAAAATTGAACACTGTCAATACTATAGTTGAAAACTATGAACTTGAAATCGGTGATTTTCAACTCAAACTAGAATACTTCTGACTCAAAATTTCCTACTTTCATCTAAAAATCAACTTTCAACTTAACTTTTACCCAAAAAAACCAACTTTCAACTTAACTTTTACCGAAAAAATATCAAATTTCAACTTTAAAGATCCGGTGGGTAGCTTTGCCTCCTGGACAGCCACGTATTTCCGACCCACGCGCACGCGAATCAACCGCCTGGATTTGTCGCAAGTGCTTGGCTTTGGTTCGGAGACTAGGTCAAGTACGGGTACAAAAAACATATTTTGAAAAAAAAGTAACATTATTTTTTTGCGAAACAAAAGAAAAAGAATATAGGAATTAAGCAACAAACCTTGAATATATAATCACCTTAAAGAAGAAGGCACTGTTTCCTGGGCGACTGTTTCTGGTTAATTCCACGACAAAAATGCCATCAGGGTACAGCTTTGATGGATCTTGGGATGAAAGAGACAATCAAGTAGAAATGCTCCATCTTCCTTTCCAGCTATTGTCGACGAGTCTGTGTCAACAGCTTGATGACACTACTATTGCACGTCAAATCAGATGGAGCTAGCAGAGGCTCCATGGTACGGGTTCATGAATAGTGGAGAGTAAAAAGGTTATTGCCTCGAGTTAGACCAGACGGACCTGTCAATACCTCATTAATTTATGGAAGGTCGTCACGGCCACGTGTTTGTTGTTTTGCTATGGATCAGCCGGCCAATTAGACTATTCCCTTCCATGTCCTTCACTCCTGAAATTAGCTCGGTCCTTAATTCAGGAAATGTACAGACATATATAGATGCAGTTAGAAGAGCAATTTTAGAAAGTTAATATTTGTAAAACTAGGTAACTGGCAGGAAAGGTCGATGCACAAATTCTGATTTTTTTTTAATAAAAAAAACAACTTTCGTAATTCATACACACGGTAGAGTACTGTTCTTTCAATATAGGGATCAGCATAACTAATTATTGAGTTGTTATTTGTGTTAGTATTTCCTCTGATGTTTTCGCAATCTCTCGTGTTTTGATTAGTTGCGTAAGTTTACTTCAACTAATTATTACCCCAGATTCTACATGTAAGTCCTTTTTGAATATGTGTGTTCAAACATTTTATGTTTGATCATTAATATATAAAAACTTACCAACATTGATAATGTGAAATTGGTATTACAAGATCCACCATGAAATATACTTTCATAATGTATAATTATTTTTATTTGAAACAACATATGACGATGATTCTTGACCAGGTGATCAAAGTTAGAGTCTCTATCAAAACAGTCCTACATATCAAGGGCTCAATGTATAACAATTATAAACATATGACCAATACTGAAAGGAAGTTCAATCCCTTTTACTATAACCAAACTAGTCATAACCCAGTTTAGATCATGAGACGACCAGTCATACGGTTTTGGGCCATCCCGACCAATCTGGTCGGGAGACATGACAATTTCCTACGCGACTAACGTGAGAGCAGTTATTGGCATATCTGACAACTTACAGTAGTTGACTAAGAGACGTGATGATTCAAGACTCAACAGTGGAACATGTGTGAAGATAAGAGACGTCTTTTGTGGTATTAACTGTCATCCGTTCAATAGTTATAAAGGAGTAGTCATGTATTCTGTAATAACATGTTCATTCATTCAACATCTTCATATGCTACGATTATTCGATCAATACGATTATTCGATCAATTCTGTAACATTATGTTGCATTATTATATATTCGTTGTGTACACAACAATAAAGGTCTTCGTTTAGATTGCGCACTCGTATCATTTTCCCGGATAAGCTCGATAGGCGATCCGTGTCCCGATCATCAACAATATACTTTTATAGAAATTGATGGTCAAAGTGTCATCTTAGAGACCGTGTCAATGTCCAAAACAACTTATATTGGAATTCAAGTGAGTAAACCATAATTACTATGACTATATATTATTTTGTTGCACATGTATCCGTCGGTTAATTTGCACCTAATCTGAACCATTGGTAAATCCATTGGTTGATCTTGTTGTTACATATATTTATTGTAGATCTCCTCTCCTTTTTCCTTTTCATTTTTGGCCTTGACGGGACTACATCAGGGATTTTTTTATCGCCTGGTTATCGGCTGATAACCGATTTTATCGGTTCTGCCGGGGTCGGTTAGGATTCAAACCAGCTCCGAATTTGGTTGGTTTGAATGAATTTTATAAAAAATATCGAATTTAATTGAATTTTGTTCGGTTGATGAATGAGTGTAATAATATAAGCCCATTTGAATCAATAGTCTATATGAACATCTTGTTAACTAGCTCAGTTGATGATTTTTGTTTGAATTTAAATTTTTTTAAAATTTAAAATCCGAAAAATTCAATTTTTTTTTGAAAATTCCCCCCGGTAATTTTTTTTGGCCGATAAAAAAAAACCCTGGACTACATATACTTGCATGCATGGCTAGTAGTAGCTTGCTAGGCTGTGGACAATCACAACCAACAGTATGAGACAGAGAGATCCCACTGGCTGTATATGGATGCATGGAACTCACTCTGTAGCATCCATATAAATATATATATTTGCACCAGCATTTCTGTGTTCAATGTAGCAGCTGTAGCAACTGATATTGTTGCTGCTGCTGCAGCAAGCATGGAGATCTAGCTATATCGCCTGGCAGCAGCGCAAGGTGCTGTGTTGGGATCGATCGAACGCATGCATGCAGGCCTTAATTTTAAGACGATCGATAGGATAGGATCTGCATGCAGCAAGGACTCTAGCATCTCATAAATGTGAACCTGCATGCATGCATGGACTGTGGGTGACAAACACAAGTTATGAAGCCACCGATCTTAATTTATCATGATGTTTTTTTTGTGATCTGAATTTTCGTACACCACCGCAAACAAAAAAATTAGTGGGCTAGCTAGGGATCTTATGGCTAGAATAATGATATTCTGCTACCTCTAATTTTGCTTCTTATTACAACTTTGAAATCTACTTGATCCTAGCTAGTTCTTTGCAAGTTGTGTCAAGTAATGAAGTCACATGCATCACTAGCTTGATGGCTCGATTCACATGGGAAAATTTCCAAAATGGATGAATCAACAAAATTATTAACTGTGTTTATTTAGTACTTCATATTTCATACTCTATTTATGACATTTAATTTTCTGAGTTTCCCATTCCAAGACTCAAATCATAACACCATCTTCTGGTCCACCCTATATACGGTGGATGGATCGGTGGGTGAACAATCAGCTTCTAAATAAGTTAAGTGTGTACTTCAATTGTCATCGCCATTCTGTTTGGCTCAAATGGAAGCCATTCTGCAAACATTTGGAATGTCCGGCCATCCATGATGGGCAAACTGGAACCACCATTGTTACGGATCAAGGATCCTTTCGGCTTTTCAGACGTCGATAACTCAACGAACGGCCCAGATACACTCAGGATCCTCTGCTACTCCATTCCATCAAACCAAAATGATTAGGATCCAGGCTTTGCTAGCTCAACGATGGCAAAAAAGAAGATAATTTTTGCACTTGAAGGCTTTAGAAACGAACTGTTATATTCCCAATGTCTGCGCAATGGATGGAAAAAAAAGGCATATAGGCTTTGGTCGATGGAGCCTTGGGGCTTGTGGCCATATGCTCATGTGGTTTGCGTAGGGGTATTAGTATAGGATCAGAGTCAACTTGGCCTGCATGCATGCGTGTTTGTATGTGATTTGGGCATGTCGCTGGATTGGATGGAATATCTTGGGCAGAGCATGCAAAGGGGACTAGACGATTTGAGCGGGGGTTTTGGCTTTTGGGGAGTACCTTCTTATTCTAATCATTGTGATTTGTTAATTTAATCAGGTGGCTAAGTGTACACTTGTAAGGCAGGGAAAAAAAATCTTTTAGTACCTCTGGGTTTTTCGGTATGATAGGAGGAAATAAAAGGTACATGTCTGTGTTTCGAATAAACAAACAGGCACATTTCAGTGTGTGAACCACCCTATTTTTAAGCTTTCTATCGAAACAACAAATACAAGAAATGGTATGCCTAGTGATGAAACTATCCAAGCGTACACAAAAGAGCACGGAGTGACGAAAGGTAAGATCGAATACAAGCTATAAGTTCCAATTCTTCAAAGGGCTATTCTTTCCAAGGCGGTATGGCGTTTTCTATTAAAACCCCGAAACATTTTAAGTTCAATACTAAAAAAAGCCGAACAAGACACTTACCAAGGTTTTAATGAGTTAACAGAAACACATTTTTTTTCTGCAACTACCACGATGTTCTTGAAAATGCCTTACATCAGCATTACAACTACCCTCAAACACAAAATTAAGAACCAAATATTGTTGTGACAAAAAATAAATAAATATGAACAAACAGGCACATTTTTAAATGTGAACCAGTTCAGTTTTAAGACTGCCAAACAATAAAAAAAATTGGTATGCCCAATGCTGATAATTATCCAAGCTTACAAAAATAGGGCTGGTTGAACAGCTCTAAGAGGATGTGACAAAAGGCAAGAATACAAGCTATATGTTTCCAACAGTAAAATAGGCTATTCTTTCCGAGGCGTTAAGTCAATTCTATTCAAACCGAAGAAAATTTTTGAGTGCATTGCTACAGTAAGGCAGACATAAAACTAACTACAGTCTCAATGAGTAGCAACGGAAAGACATTGTCCTGCAACTACTGCGATGTTCTCAAGAGTCAAGAGTAGCAACGGAAAGACATTGTCCTGCAACTACCGCGATGTTCTCAAGAGTCAAGGATACCCTACGTAAGCATTACATCTCCGAGTACAACTCAAGAGCCAAATATTGTTATGATAAGAATCCAGATGAACAAGCATTCACATTTTGAATGCAAGGCACTTCAATTTTAAGCTTTGTGTAAAACAATAAATACATGAAATGATACGCCTAGTGCTCATGACTATCACTACTACAGAATAGACTATATTGAACGCCTCATCACGGACGATTCTTGGGGAACCATCTATATTGTAATTATCACAGACAGTTTTATAAGTGTGTTCGTCTATGTTACTAGCGATAGCTAGAACCGTCTGTGAAGCATCACAGATGATTTTAAATACAAACGGTCTGTGATGTCTTCGAATATCACAGACGGTTATTAACAAGAACTGTCTGTGATATGCGCCATTAAATACCCGGCCGTCTCGATAGATTTGTCTATGATATGCGGCTGCTTTGAAGGAGGCGTCTGAGTTTGGGGTGTTTGGTGAAAGAAATACCGTAGATTTGCAAGTGTGCTTGTAGATCTATTTGTTCTTGGTGATCTAAGGTTAATATTTGCTTCTAATTATATGCATTATAATCTAGAGAGATGATAGCTAGGTTTAGATCTAACTTGGTAGTTTGTTGGAATTAGCTAGCGCCTTTAGGAGCATTAATCTAATTTAACACTAATTTGTTACATGCGTAGCGTAGATGGACTGAAGCTGGATGTACGTTGAGAACCGTATGAGTGAAGAGCCACTGAGCAGGATATGTTGATGAAGGGGATAAAATTTATATACTGTCCATACATTGATTGCGATAATTTGAAGATGTTTACCAACCCAACGCAGATCGAAGCACACTTGATTCGAAGGGGTTTCAAAGAGGACTATACATGTTGGACCAATTACAATGAAGAGCAGATTATACCGGAAGGTAGTAACATCATCGAGGGAGACAACGATATGCCAGATGTGGATTGTGCTTTCGATGAGGGTAGATCGCACGATGACAATCTGGATCAGATGCTACGCGATGCAGAAGGGAACTATAGTGAGAGAGAGTTTGGTAAATTCAATGGCTTAATGGAGGATTTAGGAAAACCTTTGTTCCCGTGTTGCAAGCCGAAATACACAAGGTTGTCATTCATGCTTAATCTGCTGAAATTAAAGGCACGCAATGGTTGGTCTGACAAGAGTTTCACGGCATTGTTAGGTCTCCTAGCGGACATCCTTCTGGAGGGAAACGTGTTGCCCAGAACCACCTACCAAGCCAAGAAAGTTCTTTGTCCATTGGGAATGAAAGTAGAAAGAATACATACATGTCCGGACGATTGTATCCTCTACCGTAAAGAGTATGCAGACATACATGTATGTTCGGTGTGCAAAGCATCCCGATACAAGCATAAGAATCACTCTGATGACGGCAAGGGCATTGAGGTGAAGTAAGGACCTCCTACTAAGATGTTGTGGTATCTGCCTGTAATTCCCCATTTGAAGCATTTATTTGTGAACCAAAAGGAGGCAAGATTGCTGCATTGGCACTCGGAGGAACGTAAGATGGAAAGCTAAGACATCCTACTGATTCTGCCTAGTGGAGAAACTTCGATAGGAGCTTCGAAGACTTTGGTGCAGAACCGAGGAATATAAGGTTTGGGTTGAGTACAAATAGAATGAATCCTTTAGATAGTATGAGCAGTTAACATAGCACCTGGCCTGTGAATCTATATATTTACAACATTCCTCCTTGGTTGTGTATGAAGTGGACGTATATTTTGATATCACTACTTATCCAAGGGCCGAAGCAACATTGGAACGATATTGATGTGTACCTAGCACCATTGCTGGAAGATCTTGTGACACTTTCGAATGAAGGGGTACAGATATGGGATGTGTGTAAATGAGAGAACTTCACTTTATGTGCCATGTTGTTCTACACCATCAATGATTTTTTCTGCCTTTGGTAACCTATTGGGCTGAGTATAAAAGGAGTCAAAGCATGTTCGCATTGCTTAGATGACGCCGAGAGTGTGTGGCTGAACAACTCGCGTAAAACTGTGTACATGTGTCACCGTAGGTTCCCCAAGTATTACCCATACCGCAAGATGAAGAAACAATTCGACCAAAATAAGGAGGACGGTTCAGCTCCAAGGGCTTTAAGAGGGAAAGAGGTCTATGATATGGTTAAGGATATCAATGTTGTGCTTGGAAAGGGACATAAATTGAGGACTCGTTATAATAACATCTGGACGAAGTGATCAATTTTTTGGAACTTACCTTATTGGAAGCACTTAGAAGTTCGCCACTTCATCGATGTCATGCACGTGGAGAAGAATGTATGTGATAGCTTGATTGGTCTCTTACTGAACATTCATAAAAAAACAAAGGATGGTGTCAACTCCACCACATCATCATGTGTTCCATACCATATTGATGCATTTCACCCACTCAATGCAGATAGACTTGCTAAAAATCCAATCGCCATCGCCATCTTCCTTCCTCACGGTTGTCGCCGCCACCATTTTCATTCTCCTTCGAAGCTCGGTGAGCCTCGGACCGATTCCTTGCGTCTACACCATCTCTAGCACCTCAGTGAGCTAATGCGACACTCCTTGTAGCTTCTTTATTGCTATGGTGAGCTGTCGTCGTGAACCTCCTTTGCGCCGCCGCTGCTCGTCATCGACAAGCCGCCTCAACCCTTCCTTGGCCTCATCTTCTTCACCCTTGTGGTCGTGGTGAGTCACTAGTCCTCATGCACGCATCATTTTGCCACATGCGAGTCCCTAGTGTCCACTCCTTAGCCACGCATGGCACCGCCATGGTTGCATGCCGCCGGCTCAGCTTCGGTGACCCTAGGTCCTCGTGCCCAGTCCAATAGAATTGCCTAGACTCGTTGGGTCCAGTGTGTCACTCCTTTAGGCTGGAAGATGTCTCCTACGTGAAGTACATCGTGGAACCGAGGCTTTCCGCCGCTCCTCACCGCCGTAATGCCTCATCCGACCATCTCTGTCGCCGCCACCACCACCCATAGCTTCGCCTTCCTTCCTTCTTTCCATCCCGCTGCTCAACTTCACCTCCCATCGCGTCATTCGCTGTCGGCGAGCTCACAAAGCCTTCGGCCGCGAGCAGCTCTGCTCTCCTTCCTTCTCTCTCTCTCTCTCTCTCTCTCTGATTGGTTGAATCATTTGTGAAGACCTTTTTTGTAGTAGTGACTCTCCGTCCTTCTCTCTCTCTGACCGGTGGGACCCACTCATGTTTAATAATTAGTTAATACTAATGACAGTGGTTAAGTGTAATGGGTGCATGACATGTGGGACTGGGCGAAAAGTTAAAAAGAAATCTAATTCAAATCGCATTTAGAGTATGTGTTACTGACATGTGGGACCACGCACTATTCTCAGTTTTAAAATACGTTTAAAAAAATGAGAGACTGACATGTGGACCCTAGTCGTCAGATAATTAAAATAAAAATAGGTTTAGTCATTTAGTTGGTAAAAATGAGTCTATGACATGTAGGACTGCCTCTATTTTATAAATAAAAATCTAGAAAAGAAAACTATAAGAGACTGGCAAGTAGGCCCCATGTGTAAATTAATAAAAGGAATAAGTCCATATTACACCCCTAAACTTTGCGCCAAGAAAAACAGCTTTCAGTTCAGAGGAAAATACACTTTCTCTGTTGGAAAGTGTAAACCTCAGTAGAACTCAAAGAAAAATATGATTTATCTGTTAGAAAGCGTACACCTCAGAGAATACGCTTTCGATGTGACCGTTTTATTAATTTCTAGAATTTTAAAAGTGAAGCAAATTTAAATGTTAATAACTTTTGCATGTGAACTCCAAATCAAATGAATATTTTTTTATAAATTCATCTAAAATCATGCTATATCTGAATATGCAAAAATATTTAGATATGATCATAAGGATCGAGTTATCACCGAAAGAGACCGATAAAGGCCGAACATACCTTCCCCCAGCTTGCTACACTCTGTCCAAGGCCGAGAGAAATGATCTGTGCCAGAGCTTGCATGGTGTAAAAGTTCCGTCCGGTTACTCCACTAGCATGAATAAACTTGTTTCTATAGAAGATTTAAAATTAATTGGTATGAAGTCTCATGATTGTCTTGTGCTGATGACGCAAATACTTCTTGTTGCAATTAGAAGTATTTTACCGAACAAGGTCCGAGTGGCAATCATAAGGCTGTGTTATTTCTTTAACTTAATTGCTCAGAAGGTCATCGATTCTGATGGACTAGATGCTCTGCAGGCTGAGGTGGTGATGATTCAATATCATCATGAGATGTATTTTCCTCCATCATTTTTCGATATCATGGTCCATCTCATTGTTCACCTTGTGAAAGAGATAAAGATATGCGGTCATGTGTTCCTACGTCTTATGTACCTGTTTGAGAGGTTCATGGGAATTCTTAAGTCCTATGTACGGAATCGATCTCGGCCGGAGGGCAGCATCATCGAAGGTTATGCAACTGAAGAGGTCATTGAATTCTGTGTCGACTACATGGTTCAGGTGGAACCGATAGGTGTACCTCTATCTCATCATGAGGGGAGGATGGGGGTATCAGGACAATCAGAAGGAAAGCAATCACTCCTGGTCTGGATACGTACGCTCAAGTACATTTCACGGTCTTGCAAAACATGACCGAAGTGTCCCCGTACATCGACGAGCACAAAGACATGGTACGCTAACAGAATCTAGGCTGGTCGGAGGTTTGGATCACGAGAGAGCACAACAGTCAGTTCAACGAATGGTTAAAGGTGCGATTCACTGGGAGGTCATCAAATGATGATATGCCACGATGGTTGGCAAAAGGGCCAAAATTTACAATTGTGACATGGCAAGTGTCGGTGATCTAGAACCGATCTTACGTAAGATTGTTTGTTTCGGGGGGTCTCCTATGATTGGAACTATGCAGAGAGTAGACATAGGGATTTTATATAGGTTCAGACCTTCTCTGAAGAGAATAACAACCCTACTCCTATTGTATTGTATTGAGAGTGCTAATTTGTAACAGCCCTAACTTAGGGTTTGTATTTCAAATGTAAATTATGAGGAGAAATAAAAACTTTTGATGCCTCATGAAATCATTTGAGAATTTCTACAATTTTCCCTAGCAATTTCCAATTTTTAGAATGTAATCCTTGTGATTGGAAATTGTGGTCATCAGATTCTTAGCTTTCAAATTTGTGATCATCCCCTGAAATTATTTTTCCTATCATCTTGATCATCCTATCTACCTCCCTGAATTATTTCACAATTTTTAGATTTTATTTGCTGTTTCAAATGACCAAGTCAACCTAGTTTGAAATCTGGTCAAACTTCTGTTCAGCAGCTTGTGAATTTTAGTGGGAGAAATCTATAGCATAAAAACTCCTGGAAAAATTACACAAGGTGTCCCTCTGTTCCAGATAGCTTCCATACAAATTTCGAAATTTTTGGAGCCCTGGAGCTATCTCTAAAAATTTCCCAAACCTTCTCTGTCTTTCTGATTCAAATCGGGAAACACTGTTTGTCGGGCCCGAACCCCACTTGGGCTCGAGTCCGACCGCACTAATGGACTTGGTCGCGTCAACTAATCGCACCGCCCGAGTCTGATCGATCGTGACCGTCCGATGCAAATCGAGCGATCCACGTCGCGTATCAATCGACCGGTCCGAATGCATACAGAGATCTCGACCGTCCATCTCAGATCCAACGGTCGACACGTTCCTGATCGAGTCAAACCACCTAACCGCACCGTGCCAGTCTTTGGTTCGCGCCGCTTCGCTGCTGTCGCTGACGGGCGGGCCCCACTTGTCAGGTCGTCACCTACCTTTCGCATGAGTGCTGAGTGCCGGCGACATCGCGCATGGTCGCCACCTCGCCTCATTGTTCGTCCACCGCTTCCGGTTTTCGCGCGCATTGCCTCGGCCGCATCTTCCGCTGAGAGGCCATGCCCTGCGCAGCATTAATGACCCACCATTCCTTTCACCAGCTTGTCAGCACCGTTCTTGAGCTCCTCGGTGCCGAAAGCGTCGCCGCTCGTTTTCCTCCGCCCTCGCCCCTACTTAAGCTCACCCAAAGCTCCCTCTTCCTTCTTTAGACACCATTAAACAATCCCCTATCACCCATTGCTCCTTCTGAGCTCAAATCATAGTAGTGCTCAAACTCTGGTTCACGGCCGTGCCGCTCCGCCGTGTCAACACCACAACCAGTGAAGATCATCCCTTCTTTTGCGCGTCACATCGTGTTCCAGATCCCTATCATGATTTCCCCTCAGCTAATTTTGAGTTTCACTCGCAGGGGGCCATTGAATTTTGGTGTCCCTCTTCTTCGGCCGAAAGTTGGATCATCGTCCTCATCTCCGGTGAGTTGGTTCCTAGGGCAATTGCTCGCGCCAGCACCATCTAGTGCACTCACTCAAGCTATCTCCGTCTCTCTTTTCCCCTATTTTTGCTCAGGTTGCTCCCTCCTCGGTGACCCCTTGATCGCCGCCGCTGGTTCTCGTCGCCGGGCCATCTCCGGCAGCCTCTTGAGCTCCGCGTCATTCCGGTGAGTTCCTGGTAACTCACTGATGCCCATGCGCGCGCTAATTTTCATTGTCTACCTCTCTGGTGCAGCCGCACCTTGTCACCCCATTGCCGCCGACCGCGTGCTCGTCGCGCGCGCGCCACCGTGCTTCTCCGTCGAACCCGCGACCACCCTTAGCTTCGTAACCTGGCGACCCATTTTGGCCGTCGCCGCACGGCCGCGCCGCCACTCCTTCACCGCGTCGAATCCAGTCGAGCCTCTCTGTTCTTCCTTGTGCTCCACTGTCTTTGTTGTGGTATCGATGGGGCCCACCTCCCTGAGGCTTGGTAGTTAGCTGCTTATCATGCTTATGATTGTTCATTAGTTCACTCTCATTGCATGATCAAAGATTGGTATTGGAAGTTTGAAAATATTTTAGTTCTCTGTATGCTTGTTGTTGTCGTTTTTACATTGTCGATGAACCGAAATTGGGTTCATTCTTATGCTATTCATATCTGGTTAGTGCTTGGTGACTCCCTTAGTAGTGGTGCTTAGCAAGAAGTTAATTAGATAATCTCTATAGGTTTCAAATCACTAGTTGGCTTTTGATCTATGAAGTCATTATCGAATTTGAGGTTTTGCCTCTGTGCTTGTGGTGTATTTTCGAAGGTAAGGTTTTGTAGTAGCCGCATCTTTGAAAATCGTTAGCATTGCAAATATCTTGGTGTGATGCTTAGGAGTATGAATAGCTGAGTATCTTTAAAATCCTATCTTAGATAGAAAAGGTTGTTAGCATCTCACGCTTGAATACTTGATTAGTTAGTGTTCGATAGTTCCTTGTAGGTTACGTGCTCTCACCTGATAATGGTTGTTTTAGAGTAGCTAGCTGTTTTGATATACTAACTTGATGATTAAATAATAGATGTGCACACAATCATCATCAAAGTCTGTCCAAAGTTTAAATCATATAAGAGGATTGATTTTGTGGTTAACTTTGATAAATAAGTGAGTGGGTAGATCAATCACTTGAAAGCATGTCTTTTGAAGCATCCTGTGTGATTAATTGTTACTCCTTTTGTGTTGGTCTAGCCTCTGTGTATAAATTGGTGTTTGTGTTTGATTATTGAGTTTTGCGGTGTTATTCGTTCTTATTATTTGTTTTGTTCAATCGTTAGGATTCGATATTTGCGGCAACCCTGAGAACGACCCTCCGCAACAAATTGAGCAACAGCAGCCAGGCAAGCAGTTTGATCATTTTTATCCCAGTATTTTAAAGTCTAATATTTTGTTTCAACTGTATGTATGCATCGCTTATTTTGTGTTAAATTGGTTAGTTAAACCTTTAGATGCATAATCTGTAGGTAAATATTTGTCCTCTACTACCTGAGCCTAGGTTACTTGCTGTGATTAGAGTTCGCTGGATGAACTCTCGTCACTTAGTAGATTACGAGTTCAGTTGCTTATCAATGCTTAGCTACCGGTAGATTTGGGCGATCGTCGACTTAGTCGATGGTCTTGGTCACCTAAAATTATTACTGTTCTTGTATTCCAGCTCGTGCTATGTTAATTGCAAAACTAAAACTGAAAACAAAAATGATTTAGACGCGGGCACAATGGTAAGATTGGTGTGATCTGTTGGGTGTGATCGAAAGGTGCCCGGTCAATTAAGGACCGAACATCTTGTGAGTACACATTATCCGAGCATTTCGCGTGCTAACCACACTAGAGGGTATGGGACCTCTCTTGACCTAGTACTTTGGCGTGTATTGGCTCCGGTCACGGGAGGTCGCGGAGGGATGGAGGTGGGAGCATGGTAGTTGTCCAAAAGCTTTATCCTGAGTGGGTAGTTGTCTTTTCGGCTTTACCATGTAAGCGTATGGATTTCTATCCATACGAGCGGCTCGTAGTTAATACACAATATTGGAAAAAGTCTCGTAGGACTTAGCTGTGCCAAAGATACCTTCTGAGTGTGCTTTGGCTTAAAGGCGATGCAAGTGTGGGTACATTGGTACACCCCTGCAGGGTTAAAACTATTCGAATAGCCTCGTCCTAGGTGATGGACACGCTTGGGTAAGCTTTTCAAGAGTTAGACTACAACCTTTTAAAATTAAAACTTGCGAGGTGGTACGAATGCGGGATTCGTGCTATATTGTAGTGACTATTGGGATAGTCACTTCTAGGTGGTTACTTGTATCTATCTTTATTTATGATTATTTCAACAAGAAAATGAATTGCAAACTTGCCTTTAAATCAGTATTACATTATTGCAAACAAATCTAGCTTTGTGCAAATGAAACATATGGCCTCCACCAAATAAGCTGCATGTAGCTTATGAGCAGTGCGCTAGTTCACACGTCGATCTTGCGGGTACAAAGACAATCTTTGTACTCGGTGCTTTGCTTAATGTTTTTGTTGCGAGAGGAAGAAGGTGAGCCCCAAGGGCCTCACTTACGTGAGTCGTGTTGCCGTTTAGTGGGCGACTAGACTTGGCGGTCGGTCGGATGCCTTGTGGGTTGGAGGCACGCGATTGGCTTTGTTTATAGCCATCTTATGGCACTTTTGCTTCCATTGTCCGTCTTGTTTATTTGTGTATCTTGGCACATCGGCCTTTATGCGTAATAACACTACTATTTGTTTATCTTCTGCTTGGTAGTGTGGTGTTTGGACTCTATGTTTGGAATGGAGTTGATGTCTAATTTTGTACCGGTGTGTATACTGCTTTACTGGAAGTATACATATCTCGAGATCAATTTATTTGATTTGTGATGCTAGGACCGGTGGTTGGTTAAGCATTACAAGCCAAGTAAATTGGGGTCCTCACAAAGTTGGTATCGAGCCATTCGACCGTAGTAACAAGCATAGTCGTCCTTAGGATATTTTGAAAAGCTTAATTTCAAAGTATAAAAGGGTTTATGAAAACACAGGCGATTCTCGATTTTACTCCTTACCTATCTTAGCCTTCTACTCTTATCTTACTCTAATTTGAGTTTAAAACTTGGTTTCTCTCTTTCCTTTCAAAAGATAGTTACTACCGGTAGAATCAGTCTTTGGGAGAACCATAGAGAATTAGTCTAATTAAAATTTGTGGGAGCATAAGGGTAAGATATGTATGAGTTGCTAAGTGTCTGATTTTTGTCAATTGGTTTTGTAACTTAAAAGTCTTGTGTTTGTTTTGTGCTGTTAGTAAGTTATTTGCAGTGGGTTATCGACTTCGTGTTTTCCGGCTATTGTTAACTTGTCTTAGTGAAACAGGATGGCCGGGAGAACGCAGCGTGGCGATCAGCCAGATCGGTCATGATGAGGAGCTTCCCCTCCTCCGACCATGGTGAGGTTCTCGCTCATATCGGCGAAACCGCATGGATCGACGCGCATCCCGGAGGTTATTGCTAGGAATACCTCCACTCCTGCCGGTGGTGGCGGCCACCGACTCGCGGGGACTTGCGAGTTCCTCCGTGCGCGACCGCCGACTTTCTCCGCTCGAGGACCCTCTCGATGCGGATGATTGGCTGCGCATGGTTGGCGAAAGCTCAACATAGCTCGATGCCGAGCACGAGATAAGGCACTCTTCGCGTCCCACCGGCTTGAGGCGCGGCACTCTCATGGTGGGAGAACTATCTCGCCATGCGGCCGCGGGCCATGTGGTCGCGTGGGAGGAGTTCGATCGACTTTTAAATCGGGCCCACATCCCGATGGCCGATGAAGTCAAGAAGAAGGAGTTCCTCGCGCTCAAGCAAGGCGCAAGTGCGTGACGGAGTACATGCGAGTTCAATCATCGGCTCGTTATGCTCCAGGAGGTGGCCTCGGATGAGGCTAGCGGGAGAAGTTTATGGATGGCTTGTCCGAGGAGCTGCGAGGACAAGCTATCTATTGTAGACTTCTCGACTTTCGTGCCTTGGTAGATAAGGCCATTGTTGCCGAGCATAAGGCAAAGCGCTGGCGAGTCCATAGCGCAAATGGGAGGCGCATCGGTCTACTCACACCACCTCATTCGTCCTCGGTGGGCGGCACGATGGCCGTTCTTTTGCTCCACCGGCGCGAGGCCATCTGCACCAGCTCCTCGTCCACCGCAGCCGTGTTTCACCACGCGCGCTGCGATCCAAGACAGAGCGGCCTCCGCAATCCGGCGGCCGAGGTTACTTGTTTTATTTGCCACAACAAGGGCCACTACGCCAACGCTTGTCCTCGAGTGTTGCGGTAGCCTCGTCCTAATGGAGGGCGCGGGCGGGAGTGGTCATCCACCGACGAAGATGATCCGAAGCCCGAGTGCGGCGTGGTCGAGTCAACCACCTTTCGGTGAGGAGGCTCGGGATGCGCGGATGTCGTGATGGGTACACTTCTTGTTAATTCTCGTCCTGCTGCGGTATTATTTGATTACGAGCATCGCATTCTTTATTTCAAGATCATTTGTTGCTGCTAGTGGTCTTCACTGTGTTCTTTTGGAAGTTCCTTTGCTCATCCGCTCTCGGGTCGGAAATGAGAGCGATTCTGATGTCGGGATGTTCCTATCATAGTCAAAGGAGTGGGGTTTTGGCAAACCTTATTCGCTTTCGATTCAGCGAGCTGGATGTGATTCTTGGCATGGATTGGTTGTCCCAACACTTGGGACAAATCGATTGTGCGGGAAGATTGTCTATCTCACCACCCTTGAGCGGCGGTCGGATTTTCGCGCGGCTTCAGTGCGCATCTATGTGCATTAGAAGCGAAGCCGACCTTGCAAATTCGGGATGTTCCCATAGTATCGACTTTGTGGATGTCTTTCTGAAGACTTGCCCGGATGCCTCGGTTCGAGACCTTGAGTTTGTCATTGAGTTCTTTGCCGATCGCCCTATCTCGAAGGCGCGTATCGGATGCCTCCCAATGAGCTAGAAGAATTGAAGAAGCAGCTTGGTGAGCTCCAAGCAAAGGGTTTCATCCGTCCCAGTTCATCTCCTTGGGGTTGTCCGGTGATCTTTGTGAAGAACAAGGACAAGACTTTGCGCATGTGTGTTGATTACCGTCCTCTCAATGAGGTGACGGTGAAGAACAAATATCCTTTGCCCCGCATCGATGATCTGTTCGATCGGTTGGTGGAGCCAGTGTTCTCAAAGATTGATTTGAGAATGGGGTATCATCAGTCGATCGGATCGGAGGATATTCGAAGACGGCTTTCACTACTCGTTATGGGTGCATGCAGTACACCGTCATGTCTTTCGGTCTAACCAATGCTCCGTGCTTGTGTTCTTTCCTATGGGAAGAATTGGGAGAAGTGCCTACCACTTGCCAAGTTCTCCTACAACAACGACTTCGAGCTAGTCTCGGTATGGCACCGTTTGAGGCTTTGTATGGGAGGCGTCTGAGAACCCCATTGAACTGTCGAACGGGAAAGACAATTCTTTGGCGGATTCGATCAATGAGGCGGAAAGTCAAGTGCGATTGATTCGTGAGCACTTGCGCGTGCTCGATCGAGCGAAAGAGCTATGCGGTCGTCGTCGTCGTGGTGAGTTTCCACCAATGACTTTGTGTATCTCAAAGTCTCACCTTTGAAGAGCCATCGGCGTTTTGGTGTCAAGGGCAAATTGGCTCCTCGGTATGTCGGGCCTTATCGCGTCGTCAAGAAAGTGGGAGCCGTTGCATACCGCTTGGGTTGCCAGCTACACTTGAGGGTGCATGATGTTTTCCACGTGTCACAATTGAGAAAGTGCCTCCGTGTTCCGTTGAGGAAACACCATTGGAAAATATCGATGTGCGGAAGATCTGTCTTATCGTGGCGCCCGTTCGTATCCTCGAAGAAGTGAGCGCAGAATAAGGAACCGTGTGATCAAGTTCCTTAAAGTTCGGTGGTCAAACCACTCGAGGATGAAGCCACTTGGGAGCGGGAAGATCGTCTCGAGCGATTACAGTCCTTCTTCTCCAGTGATCGAATCTCGGGCGAGATTCTGTAAGGGGGAGATTTGTAACACCCTAACTTAGGGTTTGTATTTCAAATGTAAATTATGAGGAGAAATAAAAACTTTTGATGCCTCATGAAATCATTTGAGAATTTCTACAATTTTCCTAGCAATTTCAATTTTAGAATGTAATCCTCGTGATTGGAAATTGTGGTCATCAGATTCTTAGCTTTCAAACTTGTGATCATCCCTGAAATTATTTTTCCTATCATCTTGATCATCCTATCTACCTCCTGAATTATTTCAAAATTTTTAGATTTTATTTGCTGTTTCAAATGACCAAGTCAACCTAGTTTGAAATCTGGTCAAACTTCATTCAGCAGCTTGTGAATTTTAGTGGGAGAAATCTAGAGCATAAAAACTCCTGGAAAAATTACACAAGGTGTCCCTCTGTTCCAGATAGCTTCCATAAAAATTTCGAAATTTTGGAGCCCTGGAGCTATCTCTAAAAATTTCCCAAACCTTCTCTGTCTTTCTGATTCAAATCGAGAAACACTGTTTGTCGGGCCCGAACCCCACTTGGGCTCGAGTCCGACCGCACTAATGGACTCGGTCGCGTCAACTAATCGCACCGCCGAGTCCAATCGATCGTGACCGTCCGATGCAAATCGAGCGATCCACGTCTTGGCGTATGCAATCGGCCGTCCGAATGCATACGAGAGATCTCGACCGTCCATCTCGGATCCAGCGGTCGACACGTTCTGATCGAGTCAAACCACCTAACCGCACCGTGCGGTCTGCGGTTCGCGCCGCCATTCTTTGTCGCCGACGGCGGGCCCCACTTGTCGGTCGTCACCTACCTTTCGCATGAGTCTTGAGTCTGGCGACATCGCGCATGGTCGCCACCTCGCCTCATTGTTCGTCACCGCTTCCGGTTTTCGCGCGCATTGCCTCGCCGCATCTTCCGCCGAGAGGCCATGCCTGCGCAGCATTAATCACCCACCATTCCTTTCACCGCTTGTCGGACCGTTCTTGAGCTCCTCGGTCTTTGGCGTCGCCGCTCGTTTTCCTCGCCTCGCCCCTACTTAAGCTCACCCAAAGCTCCCTCTTCCTTCTTTAGACACCATTAAACAATCCCCTATCACCCATTGCTCCTTCTGAGCTCAAATCATAGTAGTGCTCAAACTCTGGTTCACGGCCGTGCCGCTCCGCCGTGTCAACACCACAACCAGTGAAGATCATCCCTTCTTTTGCGCGTCACATCGTGTTCCAGATCCCTATCATGATTTCCCCTCAGCTAATTTTGAGTTTCACTCGCAGGGGGCCATTGAATTTTGGTGTCCCTCTTCTTCGGCCGAAAGTTGGATCATCGTCCTCATCTCGGTGAGTTGGTTCCTAGGGCAATTGCTCGCGCCCGGCTTCATCTAGTGCACTCACTCAAGCTATCTCCGTCTCTCTTTTCCCTATTTTTGCTCGGGTTGCTCCTCCTCGGTGACCCCTTGATCGCGCGCCGGTTCTCGTCGCGGGCCATCTCGGCGACCTCTTGAGCTCGCGTCATTCGGTGAGTTCACGGTAACTCACGATGCCCATCTGCGCGCTAATTTTCATTGTCTACCTCTGCAGTGCGGCCGCACTTGTCACCCATTGCCGACCGCGTGCTCGTCGCGCGCGCGCCACCGTCTTCTCCGTCGAACCCGCGACCACCCTTAGCTTCAGTAACCCCTGGGCGACCCATTTTGGCCGTCGCACAGCCCGCGCCGCCACTCCTTCACCGGCGTCGAATCCAGGTCCAGAGCCTCTCTGTTCTTCCTTGTGCTCCCGTCTTTGTGTGGTGGCAGATGGGGCCCACCTCCCTGAGGCTTGGTAGTTAGCTGCTTATCATGCTTATGATTGTTCATTAGTTCACTCTCATTGCATGATCAAAGATTGGTATTGGAAGTTTGAAAATATTTTAGTTCTCTGTATGCTTGTTGTTGTCGTTTTTACATTGTCGATGGCCCGAAATTGGGTTCATTCTTATGCTATTCATATCTGGTTAGTGCTTGGTGACTCCTTAGTAGTGGTGCTTAGCAAGAAGTTAATTAGATAATCTCTATAGGTTTCAAATCACTAGTTGGCTTTTGATCTATGAAGTCATTATCGAATTTGAGGTTTTGCCTCTGTGCTTGTGGTGTATTTTGATGAAGGTAAGGTTTTGTAGTAGCCGCATCTTTGAAAATCGTTAGCATTGCAGTATCTTGGTGTGATGCTTAGGAGTATGAATAGCTGAGTATCTTTAAAATCCTATCTTAGATAGAAAAGGTTGTTAGCATCTCACAGTTGAATACTTGATTAGTTAGTGTTCGATAGCTCCTTGTAGGTTACGTGCTCTCACGGATAATGGTTGTTTTAGAGTAGCTAGCTGTTTTTGATATACTAACTTGATGATTAAATAATAGATGTGCACACAATCATCATCAAAGTCTGTCCAAAGTTTAAATCATATAAGAGGATTGATTTTGTGGTTAACCTGATAAATAAGTGAGTGGGTAGATCAATCACTTGAAAGCATGTCTTTTGAAGCATCCTGTGTGATTAATTGTTACTCCTTTTGTGTTGGTCTAGCCTCTGTGTATAAATTGGTGTTTGTGTTTGATTATTGAGTTTTGCGGTGTTATTCGTTCTTATTATTTGTTTTGTTCAATCGTTAGGATTCGATATTTGCGGCAACCACGAGAACGACCCTCATAATAAATTGAGCAACGACCGCCGAGCAAGCGGTTTGATCATTTTATCGATATTTTAAAGTCTAATATTTTGTTTCAACTGTATGTATGCATCGCTTATTTTGTGTTAAATTGGTTAGTTAAACCTTTAGATGCATAATCTGTAGGTAAATATTTGTCCTCTACTACGAGCCTAGGTTACTTGTTTGTGATTAGAGTTATTTGGATGAACTCGTCACTTAGTAGATTACTGAGTTCGATTGCTTATCCATGTAGCTACCGGTAGATTTGGGCGATCGTCGACTTAGTCGATGGTCTTGGTCACCTAAAATTATTCTTGTTCTTGTATTCCATTTCGTGCTATGTTAATTGCAAAACTAAAACTGAAAACAAAAATGATTTAGACGGGCACAATGGTAAGATTGGTGTGATCTGTTGGGTGTGATGGAAAGGTGCCGGGTCAATTAAGGACCGAACATCTTGTGAGTACACATTATCCAGCATTTCGGCGTGCTAACCACACTAGAGGGTATGGGACCTCTCTTGACCTAGTACTTTGGCGTGTATTGGCTCAGGTCGCGGGAGGTCGCGGGAGGATGGAGGTGGGAGCATGGTAGTTGTCAGAAAAGCTTTATCTGAGTGGGTAGTTGTCTTTTCGGCTTTACCATGTAAGCGTATGGATTTCTATCCATACGAGCGGCTCGTAGTTAATACACAATATTGGAAAAAGTCTCATAGGACTTAGTTGTGCGACATACCTTGAAGTGTGCTTTGGCTTAAAGCGATGCAGTGTGGGTACATTGGTACACCCTGCGAGGTTAAAACTATTCGAATAGCCTCGTCAGAGGTGATGGACACGCTTGGGTAAGCTTTTCAAGAGTTAGACTACAACCTTTTAAAATTAAAACTTGCGGTGTGAGTGCGAATGCGAGGGATTAGTGCTATATTGTAGTGACTATTGAGATAGTCACTTCTAGGTGGTTACTTGTATCTATCTTTATTTATGATTATTTCAACAATAAAAATGAATTGCAAACTTGCCTTTAAATCGTATTACATTATTGCAAACAAATCTAGCTTTGTGCAAATGAAACATATGGCCTCCACCAAATAAGCTGCATGTAGCTTATGAGCAGTGCGCTAGTTCACACGTCGGTCTTGCGGGTACAAAGACAATCTTTGTACTCGGTGCTTTGCTTAATGTTTTTGTTGCGAGAGGAAGAAGGTGAGCCCCAAGGGCCTCACTTACGTGAGTGTGTTGCCGTTTAGTGGGCGACTAGACTTGGCGGTCGGTCGGATGCCTTGTGGGTTGGAGGCACGCGATTGGCTTTGTTTATAGCCATCTTATGGCACTTTTGCTTCATTGTCCGTCTTGTTTATTTGTGTATCTTGGCACATCGGCCTTTATGCGTAATAACACTACTATTTGTTTATCTTCTGTTTGGTAGTGTGGTGTTTGGACTCTATGTTTGGAATGGAGTTGATGTCTAATTTTGTGCAGGGTGTGTATCTTGCTTTCAGGAAGTATACATATCTCGAGGATCAATTTATTTGATTTGTGATGCTAGGACCAGGTGGTTGGTTAAGCATTACAAGCCAAGTAAATTGGGGTCCTCACATAATTATAATCAAGAGGAAGACTAAAGTCTAATTAATGTCTTATGCTCTAGATTGCTCAGTTGTCCCCTCTGCCTTTTGACTTCAGCCTTTATATAGCATATGAGGAGGTGGCAGTTTCTCCAATCCAAAAGACACTCCAACGTTCCAAATAATGAACCGTTAATGGAGGTTATTGTCAAAGAGATAAGTCTCCTACGTTGCCAGACGGTTATTGTCGAAGATAGAGAAGAGAACGTGCAGTTATCACTAAGGATAACTGCGCATGCTAACTGCCATGTGTATCGGACACGACGTATATGACTCCTTAATTAATCAGACCCACATGACAGCGAGCTTTATTAATCATAGGGTTATCGAGGCCAGGCTGGTCAAAGCTAGACAAGTCGTAGAAGATCTTATGACTACAGGGTAGTCGTTGGAAGGATTATGACTATGCCATGATTGTAGAAAGACTTACAACCATGGGGTGGTCGTAAAAAGGCTTATGACCAGTCAACTTGTAAGTAATAAGGGGTATATTTAAGACTAGTATGGAGATATTAATATCTATAATAAGAATTATAGATAAATAATAATCAAATGAGGATTGTTATATCCTCGTCAGCAAGGATACGACATAAATGGGTACACATTTTATACAGCAGCTCAGGATAGGAAGAGCGCAGTCCAGAACAGCGGTGTCCGCATAGATTCATTTCGCAAGAAGTTCAATATCGTTGGGCCAAACATAATAAAATGTGGATTGAGCTCCTACTATGGGTTCATAGAGGAGATTTGGGAGCTCGACTACGTACTTTTCAAGATCCCCCTGTTTCAGTGCCATTGGGTCAAACTTCCACAGGGTGTGAAAGTCAACAAGTACAACGTCAATACTGTGGACCTCGAACGTGTCGGATACAAGGACAAACCATTCGTAATCGCTAAGCATGTTGTTCAAGTTTTTTATGTAATAGACCTGGCAATAAGAACTGCCACATAGTTTTTCATGGAAAAAGAAGGATTATCGGAGTTGAGAATGTCGTGGATGAGGCTAGCTGAAAAATAGAATATTTTTAGCTATAAAAGGAACTATCATAAGCGGTTTAGTGGAACAAACTATCTGTGATATGTATCACAAACGGTTCTAAAATAGAACCATCTGTGATATGGTCGCATATCACAGACTGGTTCTAAAATAGAATAGTTTGTGATATGGTTGCATATCACAGACGGTTCTATCACACAGACGGTTCTATCACAGATGGTTCTTTAAGAGAATTGTCTGTGATATCGCTTTATTAGTAGGGCCCCACTAGGGTTTGCGCCCTTACTCCTCACTCATCCACCCCTTCCCCTTCTCCCCGTCGCCACGCCTTCTCCCTGACCCCGATGCCGCCCTTCTTCCCATCGCCGCTGGTCCCTGCTGCTCCCTGATGCCACTTGTCCTTGCTACTTCTGTGCGTCCATCTCCCTGACGTGGCCAGTCTCTGCTGCTCCCCGACACTGCCCTGCTACTCCCCTGTCCTCCACGCTTGTAGGTATTTCCTTGTACCTTATGGTTTACTTTATGGATCTCTCCAGAGCTTCTTGTAGTGATAAAAGGAAAACAATGAAGCCTTTAAACATTAGGAGATAATCTGAATCATCAATCCCATATTGCTAATTGCACTATCGACAGTTGAGTAGCTGGCAATATCTATATTATGATGCTTGATTCTACTTGTGGTGATTATCTCAGGAAATGGCTAAAAGTGTTAGTCCAGTGATGTCTTGGTAATAACTCAGACATTCGTAGAACATCCATCTAAGTTAGCTTTTGATATGGAGGAGACATAATTATGTTGTCTCACCCATTACCTAAAAATGTTACTGTATTCACCAAAGCTCATTTCTCTGTATTTCATTAATATTTAAAAGGCATAATTGTGGATATGATTTACCCTTGGTTTCATAAGATCACGTTGAGTTGGTGGTTGCTTAAGTTGAATTGTGATTCTTTCTTGCTACTGTAGTAAATATGCAGTCTGCAATGTTCTATATATTAGCAAACTTCAATTAATTAACCTTCTACATTCCCAAAAAAAAATCTGAGGTGTTATATTAAATACTTTCTATCTCTTCCCCCATCCTTTTTTAACTCTATTTCTCATGAGAAACGTTCGAGTGCAGTCACTACCACAGAAAAGGTCTTCACATACGGTTCAAAAATATCATCACAGACAGTTTTTGAATTATCTGTGAAAATATCCTATCACAGAAGGTTCTGAACAAGAACTGTCTGTGATAAGCAGGCGGTTCTCGTTCAGAACCATCTGTGATAGTCTATTTTCACAGATAATTCTAAACAAGAACCATCTGTTATAGTAATTATCACAGTCAGTTCTTGTTTAGAACCGTCTGTGATAGTTTTTTCTATTTTAAAAAAAATCAGATTTTGAGCCAAACCAATAAATTGTTGGACAGTAGTTTCCATATGCAACTTCTAGCAAGATAACTAAAATTCAATTAAAATTATGATAGCAAACACATTGTAGGAGAGACCCATCTAGCAAAAGGGAAACCAAAAGGTTTCACAATGTCCCCTCTGAATGGGAAAAAAAGAGAATAAAATTACAAAGTTAAACTAGCTAGAAACCATCTATGCCTCCAAGCTCCTGAAGAACTGATCGTCTTCTTGGATTGGTCTTGTGAGCTCCTGAAAATTAGACAGGCATGGAGACTTGCGCGGGCTTTATATTTTACATCGAATTCTTTTTTTGGGAGTGTTTGCCTCTGACAATAGAAGGAATGGGGAAAATTAGACTGAATGGGGAAAACTAGCACATGATTCTGCGCTTTTGATGGATCACATGAATTAGGGATTTTATTTTTGTCTTGGTGACTGAGTTTGGGGTGGGAATGAATTAGAGTTTTGGAATCACTACTCAGTTTGGAGTGGGGGCTTTGGGACAGATATGGATTTGATCCCTATTTTGTTTCTAGAGATTGGCCAAGCTCGTTGGAAAACCAGCATTAGATGATTTGCTTAAAATTGTTAAAATTAGCTGAAACATAATTAGTTTGTACCTTTGTAGTTGTTACTAGAGCTTAGCCTAACACTAGATCTGTATAAGTTTCATCTTGCAGTGCTAGATTACCAGGAGATAAAATGGTTTTGATCAATTGATTTGGCCTTGACTAGTGAGCCTTGTTTTGGCATACTTTTAGTCACGGATCATGATGATTTATATATGATTAGTCTTGTGCTTACATAATGTACATGACATAATTTGGTGTGTTTGAAAATTCAGTGCCTGAGGCAAACTAAAATTTTCATTGTTAGGCATGCTATAGCTTGTAGCTGACTGATATCAAGGCTATCAAATGTTCATTTCTCCTTCATTCATGTTTCTTTTATGTTACAAAGTTTATTGTGGGGAGGGAATCTGTTGATTTCTTGCTATGTTGAGTTGCATTACATTCCTAGTTTTAGACAAGAAAATTTTCTTTTGTCTTTTGCTGAAAAGTTTCCAAATATAGCAAGTAAGCGAGATGATGTCTGCACAATTTTTGCCGCCATCATCAACGTCATCGAATGCCTCTGGTGCTCCGAAGAAAGGGGTACCTAAGCGAGATGACAGAGGAATATCGAAAAAGCCTGAGGGTCGAATGACCATAGTGGAGGTCACTCCCATTGGGGTCCCTCTGCATCCCAAGAAAGCAGCGGCAGCATTCCGTACCACCTACGGGGTAGTCGGAGGGGAATGGGTCCCCATCACCACACCAAGCTGGAAGTCTCTGACGGAAGAAGAGAAAGAGCAGCTGTGGGATGAAATTTCAAGGTCATTCGGGATCCCAGCAGAAGTCCAGGGACTCGTGCGACAGCAGGCGTTCCTCGCGATGGGAAAAGCGTGGAAGACCTAAAAGTGCACGCTTATCACGGAGTACGTGGACAAGGATCGGACGCCCTTCATGAAGTATCATTTCATGTCGCCAGATACATGGGATGCCTTTGTGCGGATGAAGACGACAACCGAATTTCAGTAGCAAAGTGTGGTGCACAAGGCTATCTAGAGACAAAACACTCACCCTCACAGACTCAGCGCCGCTGGATACACGTGTAAAATCTAGCAATTGAGGAGGGAGGATGAGGAGGCAATCCGGTGGGAGGCCTCCCTACCATTTGCTGGGATCACAAACGAGCGCGTCCGAAACTGGTTAAGAGCGAGGTCATCAACCACATCTTTGGGCACCATCTCTTTCACAAACCCAGTAGACAATGGAGTGTCCCAAGATCTGGTAAGATATGTCGAACTATCTAGTTGTTAATAAATCCATAACTTCGTAGGGTCTAAAATAACATGATGGCCTCTTGCAGCAAACAATGAGTACCGAATCTTCCCAAGGCTCCTTCGAAGCAGTCAGGGAGAGGGATATGCTATCCATGGTCCTGGAAAACAAGGAGCACCTAGGTTGCACATGAGGTCTTGGGGTTTATGTACCTTGGAGGTAGGGATTCCCACACAACTCCGAGGCGTATAGGAGTAGGAAGAGATCCAAGGTCGAGTGCGAGGAATGGTTGAAAGAGGAGATTCGTGCAGAATTTCGAGGATAGATAACATCATTGTAGGAACAAATGAATCAAGTTCTCAACCAGTCACAAGCCACCCTTGTTATTTTGGGAGCCAGTCCCCCTCAACGTCGGAGTAGCTGCACGTCCACGCCACTTTCTGAACATGGCAACGTCCAATTACCTATCGACGACATTCAGGTAATGTACATCTCTGGAATGTTCCAAAGATAGACCTGTAGGACGCCTTAGTTAATTATGTATCGTTTTGTAGGAGCCCACGCACTGCAAGCTCCAAGTGAGGCTGGTTGAGTCCATTTCTATTGAGGCTAGGTGGGGGATGATGTTTCCATGCTAGGAAGGGATAGTGCGGCACGGTGCTCAGCTGGCGCAGGGTTACGCCAAGGTCCAGGTGGACATGGTACATGACATTTTCATGGACGTTCCGCTGGAGAAGCCCCCGAACGAAGACATCATAACACTAGTGGATGTCGTGCACACTTTTGTCTAGTGGCCCAAGAGGGGCATCACCTGTGCACACTTTTGTCGAGTGGCCCAAGAGGTGCATCGCCCTGGACCCTGCAGTGCCGTGATCGCCACATGACCATGCCTCTCCAATAGAACCATTGATGACCCCACCTCATCCTATGCTCTAGAAGGCCACTGTATCGGCTCTCGTGGAGACGACGCCGAAGAAACAAGTAAAGCATGCCGAGTCATCTCCCGAGAAGACGTATAGTAGGCACAATGATAAGGCCAAATCGAAGAACATTAAGGCGCCTCACAAGCCCTGGACGTTCTCCCTCAGAAGGTCGTTGGTCACCGATACACTATTACCCCACCTTGGAATGGGTTGCGAGGGTTTGCATGCCTGCTACATGCAGAGGACCAATAAGGGGAGGAATAACAGGCCTACTGGATTGACCGTCAGATACATGGAGAGGCATTTCCTCCATGAGTCAGGCTTCTTCATCGTGGGCTTCCAAGACTTATTCAAACTATTCAACCTTGACATCATCGATGCCTCACTTCTACGATGGTGGACACTATAAGTGTGTACAATCAAGTTCTACATTCACGTAATACCAATAAATATCATAACTCATTGCTTATGTATAGATACATAATGTAAGAAGCCTGAGGATCACGTGAACTGGTGGGTTTCCTCGACCCACAGTTTGATCTCTGAGCAATGCATCACCCAAGACACATGCTACATCGATAATTACATAACGAAAGGATTTCTTGCTCAGGACAACAAGGACTACATACTGGTGCCCTACAACCATAGGTAAGTGTTTCACTACTTGTTATACAAATTTCATTTGTACACGAACTTAGGTTTAATGACTATAGAGACATACATGCGTAGGTGACACTGGATCCTTATAGTCATTGTACCAAAGTGGAGCAAGGTAATATACCTTGATTCCCAACTCAACAACAACCATGACTTCACCCTTGTGCAAGAAATACTCGACATATATGTTATTTTCCTCCATATACAACTCTATTGTAGTCTTCCTTCGTTTGAAATGGCCGATGATAACTTTTTGGAATCATGTAGGTCGTTCAGCGCCTATGTTGCCAGGGGAGGGAGACACAACGAATCGAGTGCCACACTACAACACAGGATGCGATTTTCAGTACCTGCTACAACACAATAATCCTATATCACACTTCATAATAATACTTCTCGAACTGACTATACCTATATACGTAATTCTATTTTTGCAATGCCACCAGCAACTACAAGGCAACCTATGTGCATTCTACGTTTGTCGTCATATGCAAGAAATCATAAGTGCTAAGACGAATGATCCACAGGTTTGTCAATCTCGCAATAATTATTTTCTAACTATCAATTTAAATATATTTACTTACTACTTTACTCCTCCTAGCGACAGGGCATGAAATCAAATCAAGTACATTCGATCTAAATGAACTCTTGGATGTTCGAGGACGACTCTCCACCTTCATTATGACGGAGATCATTAACCTGAAAGGAGAGTTTTACTCTGTATCTGGCGACACCGTACCGCTTAATACATGTTCAAACAATGGATTCAATTATAATTCATTTAATTGTAATTCACTTTGAGTTGTAATTCAATTGTAGCTCTAGCGACAATACTTGAACATTCTTTTGTAATTGATTTTGAGTTGTAAATCACTTTGAGTTGTAATTCACTTATGTGTGATTTATTTGTTTTCTGTTTGCTTATTTTCAGAGGGCATGACTAGCATTTTCTAAGGCTAGCCGAACAAAGAAAAATATTTAGGTATAGAACGAACTTCACAGACGATTTTGTGGTATAAACCATTTGTAAAGGTCTACTATCACAGACGGCTACCACCAACAACCTTCTGTGATATGTTGGATATCACAGACGGTTCATTTTACTAGCCATCTGTGATATGTCTCCAATCACAAACGGTTGGTATAGATAACCGTCTGTGATGGCCGATGTATCACATACAGTTTTTTGGTAAAAGCCATCTGTGATAGTAGGCCTTCATAGACGTCTTCCACCAAAAACTGTATGTGTTGTGACTTATCACAGACCCACAAAAAACCATCTGTGTTGTGACTTGTCACAGATGGCTCACAAACCGTTTGTGACACATAAATTTAGACGGTTCAGAAACCGTCTGTGGTGACCCTTTGTGTAGTAGTATATTCAAGTGGTACAAAAAAGGGGTGGGCCAAACAACTCGAAGAGGATGCAACAAAAAGCAAGAATACAAGCTATACGTTTATATCAGTAAAAAAGGCAATTCTTTGCGAGGCGTTACAACATTTATATTCAAACCCAAGAACACATTTTAAGTGCAATGCTACAAAATGGCCTACTGTAATACCCCAAATGTATTCGAGAGAGAAGAAATAAATTAGAGACAAGGACCAATTAGAAAAGTGTTTTAACAGGAGATTAGAGGGGGATTTATGCATAATTTCGACAACTTGGGCTATGGGCTTTCAGCCCACAGCATTTAGGCCCATGAGGGGCTGGCTACTAATAAAGAGAGGAGGGAAACCCTAGATGAGTTACTGTAGCACGACGTGCTACAGTACCGCCGCCGCTACAGTACCATGAACAGTGCACGCGCCAATTGGAGGATCGATTGGCCAAGAAGAAGGAGATTGCTGGAGGTGGCCAGCTGTTGGAGGAGGAAGAAGGTGAGGGGAACGGGACCATCTTTGGGGGAAGAGTTCACTAGTGGGTGCTCTTCGTGCCCGGCGATCGGTTCGTCAAGGGTAACCTCGTTTTCCCCTCGTTTAGATGTGTTAGCGCTTAATTGTTCTTTGCCGGTAATTCTGTCGTCTCAGGACAGATTGCATTAGAGGGACGTTTTGGTGTGGTTAAGTGCAGATTCAGTCTTGGTCATCTCCTAGAAAGTTGTAGAGGACGTCACTAGCTTTCAATGAAGTGCTAGATCGTATTTTTGGACCTCTGTAGCAAACGTTATGAATTTATTAGTGCAACTGTTCTGCGAGTCTGTCAGTAGTTTGACAGGTTTTAGTAATCTGACTTTTCGATCAGATAACGAGAGAATTAGAGGATCTCAGTATAACGAAAGTTGTAGATAATTGTCGTAGCTTTCAGGAAGCACAAGAACGCGAAATTTGGACGAACGAGCTGAAAGTTATGATCAATTTAGTGTACTGTCCAGAGAACCTGACGTGAAAACGATGTTCTGTTATTTCGCATGTTAGGGATAGTATATGGCCGAAACAGGAAGGTCCACCAACTAGGTTTAGTTGGGGAATTTGATAACCTTTCAATGAAGTCCAAGAACACCTAATTTGGAGCCCTGTACGAAAAGATATGAATTTTAGAATATGACTGTCCACAGAGGGACAAGCGACATCTAGAAACTGGGGTTGGGTTCACGCTAAAGGAACTTTTGTGAGTTCGTGTTTACTTTTATGGTTTGAGTGGTCCTTTATTGCTGTCTTAGCATTTCTTAATTGAATGTTTAGGTGGGGGACTGGTTCCGGAGGCGACACCCTCTTCACGTCCTTCGCGCACGCGGTTGAGGCAAGTGCATCGTTGGTACTTTGTTTGTGATTGCTTGGGCATGAGTATGTGTTTGAAGCATGTTTGTGTCGTAGGGTTGTTGACAAGTATGCTTTATTCATGGATGTTGTTTATTGCCTTTGTTTCTATGATGATGAAAAGAGATGGTGCATATGCATAGTGATATCATGTTGAGGCTGGTCTTGTGATGACCAATCATGCACATCTTTGAGTCCCGTCATGAATGTGACGGGCTTGAGGTCCCCACACTTGTGGAGTGTGGGCTTGAGTCCCCAATACTTGCGGAGTATTGGGCAATTGGTCCTCGTGCGTGCGCGCCACACGAGCATGGGTATCTGGCGACGGTTGCATACTTTGCATTACCGGTAAAATGCAAGAGAGATAAAGAAAAGGAATCCTTGAGCATTGCATACGCATGTGAATGATTTAATGATGTTCTCCTGAATGTGGATGCGGATGTTATGATTTGACTTATGTGACTTTTTATTTATGTACTTGCTGAGTCTGTGGACTCACTCTTGCTTTCTTTTTGTTTTAGGTACCCAATTCAAGCGCGGCATGCATGGGAGGAGTAGCATTATGTTTACACGCACACGGCCATGTGCTTTAATTCTCAGACCATGCCTTAATAAATAAGCTATTGTTCAAGGATTTGTCATGATTATATTTCTGCATTGGATTAATTGTAATAATGATGATTAGCTTAGTTGGATGCTTGAGGACTTGTTCAGTTGATTAGCAAATTCCTGAGAACTTATTGATGATCTTGAATATTGCAATGTTTCGTTATAGTTCTCTTTTAACTGTTGAAACCCATGTGAAGTGAGAAATACAAAGGAGATTCTGCCAAATTTTAGTAAATTGTCTAGCTTAGATTTGTGTAAGGTTACCTTAGTAGCATTCCAGGCTCATTGTTGAGTTAGGGTGTTACACCTACACAACATTTACTACAATTTTAATGAGTAGTAATAGTAAATAATATTTCTGCAACTACCGTGATGTTCTCAAGAGCGAAGAATACCCTACGTAGCTCAAAGAGGCTACAATAGAAAGCCAAATATACTATATATATATATATATATATATATATATATATATATATATATATATATATATATATATATATATATATATATATATATATATACTACTACTAGTACATACTCCCACTTTTCATATACCACTTAAATCGTATTTGTAAAAAAAAGGCTATTCTTTCTGAGGGTGATCAAGCTGCTTCTATTCAAACCCAAGAAACTTTTTAAATGGAATACTACAAAATGATGTACACAACACTTACTACAAATTTAATGAGTAGTAACGGGAAAAAAACATATTTCTGCAACTATCTCGATTTTCCCATGAGTCAAGAATACCCTATGTAGCTCGAAGAGGATGCAATAAAAAGGAAAAAAAAATACAAGACACGCATTTCTATTCATAAAAAAGGATATTATTTCTAAGGCATGAAGTTGTTTCTATTCAAACGCGAGAAACCTTTTAAGTGGAATACTACAAAATGGCATACACAACACTTCCTAAAATTTTAATGAGTAGTAACAGAAAAAAAAACATATTTATGCAACTACCCCGATGTTCCCATGAGTCAAGAATGCCATACGTAGTTCCAAGAGAATGGAAAAACACAAGATATATGTTTCAACTCGTAAAAGAGGATGTTATTTCTAAGGCATCATGTAACATCCCAAAAATTTAAACTCAAGTTTATTGTACAGATAATAATTGTTGAATTATTTTGAGCATGTTTTTGAAATTTTCTTAAATCAATTGTTGTAATTGCATGCAAATAGTGACCTTAAAAGAATTTTTGAGAAAGAATCACGACGAATATAATTCTGGAAAATTACATAAACAACCACACTTTTCCAAGAGCCTCCACAAAAAATCCATGATTTTTGGAGCTCTTTGACTATATTTAAAAATTTGTCAAACCTTCAGTGTATTCAAAATTTCCAAACTCTTTTCTTTTTCTCGCTTGACTTTTGGGCTGAAAGCCTGCCACGGTCCAGCTCCTTCGCTCTCACCTACGTGACACAGTAGCCTAGCTCACCCTGCCTCGGTCCCTCGTCTCCCCTCTCGCTGACACGTCGGCCCCGCGTGCCAGAAATTGTCTTCCAACTAGCGCTTGCTCCCGCTCACCAGCACGCCTACGCCAGCTCCATCTTCACCCCTAGTTTAAGACTGCCGCGCACCAGTTCCCGTTGCTTGATGTGCCACCAACTCCGCCAGGCCCTATCTCGTTGCTACACCATCTATCTTACCCTCTGTTACCATCTTTTGACCAATTGCGCAGAGAACGAGAGCATGCGCTCCCGAGTTCTCGCCGCGCCCGCTATTTTCTCGCCGCTCGTCTCGTGCTTTTCTCAATAGTACTTAGACCACCAACCGAGTCATCTTCTTCCTCAGCTCACCCACGTTTCATTTTTGTGAAAACCATAGCTTCTTGCTCCTTGGTTCTGTGAGAGTGTGAGCATCGTTTTCGACGCTAGTGAGCATGCTCTACCCCGTCGCCAACACTAGTGAGCCCCTCTTCCCACGACACGCACGTCACTTTGCTCCTAGTGCTTCACTCATTCCTTTCCTATGCTTGTTCTAGCAGCTGGAACCTTGTGACGCCGAAACCAAGTTGTTGTCTTCATCTCTAGCACGCGCACTTGATCCAGGCCATCGTGTCCTCACCGTTCTGGTGAATCTGAGTCCCATCTAACTGCGCCATCACATGTTCCATGCCCTAATGATACTTTTCCCCTACGTCCCGCAGGGAATCCTTGGATCCTCGTTATCTTGCCCATTTTCGGCCGTCGTCACCATTTTCATCATTTCTCACAGACTGGTAAGTCCACAGTCTATTACTTTCATCTTCACCGTCCTTAGCATACAAGTGAGCTAATACATGGCTCCTTGTAGCTTCTTCATCCCCGTAGCTGTCTCTGTTCACCACCGTTCGGCCGCTCCAAGCCATCCCTGACCTCATCAACACCACCCCTGATCATCGTAAGCTATTGATGCATTAGCAACTTCAATTTAGCTCAATCAAGGCATTTACACCATTGTCACTGATACTGTCCATGGCTCCGTCGCAAGGCATCACCGTCGGCTCACCTCCGATGACCCTACGTCCCTGAGCCACCTCCCTTAACTATGTGAAGACCCCCTGGTCCTATCCTGAGCCCCAAATCCCATTTCCTTTAACCCCGGTGCAAACGCCATCTTGAACTAGAGCCGCCTGACCGCTTCTCACCATCGTAGCGCCACCTCCGTCCACCTCTCCCGCCATCATCTCCACCCATGGCATCGTTGTGACCTCCATGCCCCATCCCCGAGATCTCCTGTGCCTGCCTCGTTGCTGGCGAGCTCGCCCACGCGCTCGGCCTCATCTCCCCTGCTTGCTCTCTCTCTCTCTCACACACACCAGTGGGCCCCACTTGTGGATTAGGATTAGTTTAGCACTAATGAAAGTAGTTAAAGGTAATGAGTTTATGACATGTGGGATAGGCCAACTAATTAATCAGAAATCAAATTTAACTAAGTTTTAGAAACTGTGTCACTGACATGCGGGACCTACTCACTATTAAACGTATTAAAACCCCAAGAGAATGACAATTGGACGCCACATGTCAGAGATTAACTCAAGATAAAATTAGGTTAAGGTTAATTACTTAGTGACTAGTGAGTCATTGCATTGTGAGACCACTTACTATTTTTCTTAATTAAAACATAATTAAAATGTAACATTCCAAAAATCCTAATTTTGGAAAAATAGGATGAAAATAGGTAGGAGAATAATTTTGGGCATGTTTGCATTAGGGAAAATTTTTGTTTAAACATATTTTCATCAAAACTAACAAATGCAATTAAAAATAGAAACCTGTAAGAATTTTTGGGAAAATCACATAGCATATAAAATCCTAAAAAAATTGCATAAGCGACTATACTAGGTCAGGATCTCTAAAAAAATTTCATAAATTTTGGACTACGATTTCTCAGTACAAAAATTCAAAAAACGCTCAGCCAGATTTTGGAAATTCAAAAACTGTTTTTGAATTCCCGCCGGACCTCTGGGACAAAACTGAGTTGGCCCATTTTCGCTCGCCCAACTCCAGCCCGCACCAGCCCCACTCACTTCCTCTCACTGATGGTTGGACCCCACTCGCGAGAACCCTTCGTCCACCTCACCTCGCCCTCGCTCGCTAGCACACACGCGCCCGCTCGCCCACGGTTTTCCTCGTCGCCCACCATTTTCGCGCCTCACCTCCCACCACCACCTTCGCCAGACCTCACCCATGCCATCTATTTCTTAATGGCGCCCAACTCCTGCTTTGGCAGAACGCCAAAGCGAGCCACGATTTTCTCGCTGATCATTTCACGCACTACTCATTGCTTTATAAGCACCTGAGCACATCACCATCTCTCTAGGTCATCCCTCATTCTATTTCATGCATTCTCTGAGCTTCTAGCTCTCTGAATCGTCGAGAACGAGTGTGTCGTTCTCAACGTCGGTGAGCGAGCTTCACAACGCCATCTTCTCTGGTGAGCTTCCTTGCCCTTGCCAACCACGTCACCATGCTTGATGTAGCTCCGGGAAACCCGTAGCGTGAACACACCATTGTCTTCTTCATCTCCAGCGCACACTCCACTTCGGACCTTCGTGACCCCGACGTTCTGGCGAGCTTGAACCTCACTTGATCGCATCATTTCGTGTCCTATGCTACACTAATGCTTCTCCCTCTGTTGGTGATGATTCAAACATAGGGAATTCCTCGAATTGACCTTCTTCCTCATTTCTAACCGCCGCAACTCTTTTCTAGTTAGCCGCCACCTCGATGAGTCTCCGGTCGATTCCTTCTATCCCTACCATCCATAGTGTGCATGCAAGCTAATGCGCACCTCCTTGTAGCATCTCTATCACCATAGCACGATGTCACCGTGAGCCATCTTTGCGTTGTCGCTGCTCAACGACGCCAAGCCACTCCGGTCATCCCTCGACGCCGTCAAGGACCTTGGTGAGCTTCTAGTAGTCCCCTAGAGATTTTACACGCATTAGATCATAGGATTAGCTAGCATAGCGTAGACTTCGTCATAGCCAATCGTGGCACCGCCGTGGAAAGCCTTGTCGCTGGCGCTCCGGTGACCATTGGTCCCCAACCGTCCCCTAGAGCCAGTGCGCACCACCTTTCTCCGCCGATTAGCTCCAATCGCAAAGTCCACTTCGGACCTGAGAAACTCCACTGCTTATTGCCAGCGTAGCATTGCCTCTGGCCATCTCTCCTGCCGCCACCTCGGTGAGTCTCCGGTCGATTCCTTCTATCCCTACCATCCTTAGTGTGCATGCAAGCTAATGCGCACCTCCTTGTAGCATCTCCATCGCCATAGCACGACGTCACCGTGAGCCATCTTTGTGTTGCCGCTGCTCAACGTCTTCAAGCCACTCCGATCATCCCTCGACACCGTCAAGGACCTTGGTGAACTTCTAGTAGTCCCCTAGAGCTTTTACGCGCATTAGATCGGAGGATTAACTAGCATAGTGTAGACTTCGTCATAGCCAGTCGTGGCGCTGCCATGGAAAGCCTTGTCGTCGGCGCTCCGGTGACCATTGGTCCCCAAGTGTCCCCTAGAGCCAGTGCGCACCACTTTTCTCCGCCGATTAGCTCCAATCACAAAATCCACTTCGGACCTGAGAAGCTCCACTGCTTATTGCCGACATAGCATCGCCTTCGGCCATCTCTCCAGCCGCTACCACCACACGGTGGTATCACCGTCGAGAGAGGAACCCATTTTGCCCATCCCCGAGCCTTGATGTCACACCGTTCGTCGCTGTCGAGCTCGCCATGGCGCTCGGCCATGCCTAGCTCCTCCCTTCCTCTCTCTCTCTCTTTCTGTACCAGTGGGCCCCACATGTTTAAACATTGATCATTAGTGCTTAATGATAGTAGTTAGAGGTACCAAGTCAATAAAAGGTGGGACCAACTAAAAAGATAATAAAAAAAATCTAATTCTAAATGATTTTAGTAAATATGTCACTGACATGTGGGACCACACACTATTCCTGGTTTTAAAACACATTTTAAAACTGAGAGACTAACATGTGGACCCTAGCTGTCAGTTAATTACAATCGGAAAAATGAGAATAGCCACCTTTAGTTATGAGGAAAATACTTTTCCTCTAATGGAAAGTGTAAACCTTAGTAGAATACAGAGAAGAGTACGGTTTCTCTACTGAAAAGTGTAAACTTCACAAAATACGCTTTCGACATCAACACTTTTCTATTTTCTGGAATTTTCAAATCAAAGCAAATTAAAACGTTAATAAGTTTTGCATACAAACTCCAAATGAGATGAATATTTTTTCTAAATTCATCTAAAATCATGCTCTACCTGAATATGCAAAAATATTTGGATATTGCTGCTGTTGAAATTATTTGCTATATTTAATTTGCTTTTGGCTCTTTTGATTAGACGTCGATTGTTCGAACGACTTTTACAATGATCCTTCATCCTCATATTTAGAGCAACCAAAGCAAGGCAAGCACCCCCTTTGATCATGTTGACCATACTATTTTAATTATTGTACTCCTTTTTTGTAAAATCTATTATGCATGCATGTATGTTTGATTAAAATTGCTAAATTTGGGGATAATGGTAGTCGTAATCCTATTCGATGCATGAACCTCCTTGAAACATTCATATCCTTACTGTTGTAGCTATTTGGTTATGGTTTAGACAATAGATGGTGTTAATTTGGAAAATTTTAGTGCAAGTATCCCATAATTGCTTAGTCAGGCTATAGTCTTTACTAAAAATTGCTAAAAGGGGTGGCATGATGAATATAAGTTTGGGAGATTTTGAAATGATGGTCCAGAGGGGTTTACCTTTATTATTTTGTATAAAAATAAAAATGAAAAACTTAGTTTGCAACGCGGGCTAGTTATATTATATTCTGAGAAGTATGAGAGAGATGTATCTCACAAGTACATAGGGGGAGATCCTCGCTCGGGTCAATTAAGGACCGAATAATGGTATATGCAACTTAAGCGTAAGAGTACAACCATATATGCTAGCATGGTATGGCCTTATCTAATTAAGTCATCAAAACTAGCCTTGCACGTTGGTAGGCCGTAGTAGTGCGAGCATGTGTGATTGCTCGAAGGGGCTCCCTTCACCGAGGCGTTGGGCACAAAGCCTTCTGACACAACGGTGAGTGCCTCACTTGACGGGGATGATCTCAGGTGAAGTGAGGGCAATCATTCACCGGCCTAGTATAAGAATAGGACTAGATGATGTAAAGGCTGCGACACATGCTCTACACTGCTTACCAAAGGTAGTGAGCGGTGGTATCGACGAATGTCGAGCAAACTAGATAATTTGTGTGTTGTGGGTAAAGTTGTACTCTGCTGCAGAGTGTAAATCCATTTAAATAGCTGTGCTCGTGGTGATGAGCGTGCTAAGTGTAGTATTGCCAGGTATAGTCTTGATTTTCATAAAAAAATAGTTTCGTTTGAAAACTTGGCAAACGGTTTGTTGGTTTATATTTGTGGGGACCCCGGTAATTATCTCCATAAGACCGAGATTAGACAAGGTCTTAGGAACATAATTACGGGTCTCCGGTAAATGAATTCCAATTTAACTCTATCCAAGTGAGAGGATTAGCCGAATACTAGAGCCTCAACGATCATGTGCGCTGCTCCCTTGCGAGCGCTACATGATTGTCGATTCTCCCTCGATTCGAAGCACTACACTTGGTGAGTTAAATGGGAATTCATCAACAACGAGTATGACATATATTGGCTCCCAAGATCAACGACCAATATACTCATACCCTCATCCAACGTTGATTACATCCATACAACGCATACAACAAGAGATTAAAAGACATACTGCATAATAGTTAAGGTCTGACTTATTACATACGGTACCGACCGCCAAATTTAAAGTAAAGTACCAAGTAGCGTGAAGTAAATAGATAAAGCAAAAGACCAGCGATGGTATGCCCATCACCCATCGACAACCGATGGGGTTAAATGGTAGCACACTACTCATTAGTGTCACCCAAATCAACACTAGCGAGATCGTCATACTCATAATCTTCCTCACTGAAAAGGCCACAAACATCCGGTGAGTACAAGTGTACTCGCAAGTCTTACACAAATAAAAATAGTTATGCATAAGGGTCATTCAAAGGATGGCTCATATTGGTTTAGTTTTGCGAAAAGACGCATAGATTAACATCCTACACATACTTGTTTTTCATGTGCCCATTTAAAATCAGATTTGAAGTAGAAGTAAAACATGTAGTAAAGCATTTCATAATAAACAATTGAATCATACAAAGACCAAAGTGGCAGCCCACTTTGATGTACTAAACACATGAACATCCCGTTCATGGCGAATACCAAGTTCAACCACAATTTTAATTAAAAGTCTAACAATAAGCGACCACAAATTTCAAGCGGTCGTCCATAACCGTGGACACGGCTATTCGAATAGATTAATACCTGCGGGTGTACTACTTTACCCACACGACTTGATTAGCCCGTAAGCCTCCGAGGCCTCTGAAATAGCACACTTCCTATGGTATGCGTGGGTAAATCAAGATACAATCATTTTCAACAAGAAAGCCCTATTGAGCTAAGTCCCCCTTGTGAGATGGTTCCTTGCCTAGTACAAGCGTCCGATAGCACTTGCTAGGGGGCTCACAAGTTATATTGGAAATACCGATGCAATCAAAACAAAAGAATTGGTGCTCCCTTGCACACTATAAAGGATTACATCGGCTCCTCAAAGAACATAGGATTTCACGGTCGCTATGCCCCTTACACCACCAAGGACTTAACACAATAAAACCCTCCCCCTACTTAACCATACGGCTCCCAACCCGCGTGTGGAAGCACGAGTGTTGCTTGAACAGTAGGTACCCAAAGTTCGGTCCTCAATTGTCCAGACAAGTCCTTCCACTTACCCAATGCTCGTGCACAAAGCACCATCACTAACCAACACTTGTCCGGACCAAATCTCATTTAAAAATGACAAAGTTTAACTCATAAAACAACTACAAGGATCTGAAGTAAAAACATAAAGTAAGAGTTGTGTGTATCCCAAAACCGCCGGGTTATTCCCGACGATCGAACTACCGTATCTAGACTTGCATGGCTAAGCAATTCTATAACCCATAATTCACACATCCTATCTTAAGCATATAGGAGTTGGCATAATTCAAGATTAACCTCAAGCATAGGACATATCTAAACTACACATCACAAAAATATTGACATAATCAAAATAGCATGCAAGCAATTATCATTGCACTATCTTAACCAAAACTGGGATCAAATATGATGCAAAAGAAAGTTCAAATGATGCTTGCCTTGCTGTTACAGTAGCTGCTCACTCTCGGTAGCGTAAGTGTCGATATCAATATGCTCGGGATCTATATAATTATAACATCAAATAAATACCGAGAAAACAACTCGAAAACCAAAATGCTCAAAAATGCATGATTTTTCTACAGTAGTTAGATCATGATTTTAAATGATTTCTGGTGAAAGAATTATTTCATTTTGATTTAGTATATGAAAGTTATAATGGTTTGAATTTCAGATTTCAATAAGCCGTCATTATGTAATTTAATTATGAAGTGAAATTTTGTAGAACAGTGGCGAGTGCATGGATTACATAGATAATTAGGCAATATTATTATAAGTTAAAAACAGTTAAGTTTGTCTTTTTTAGAGTTTTTATGATTTAGTTATGTATTTTCAAAGTTATCAGTCTTTTATAGTATAACAATAATAGAGTTAAAGATTATATCCTCCCAAATATAGTTTCTGTGATAGAGGTAATGTGGAGACCATTTTTAGAATTAAGTTCACTGAAAATGAAAATGATCAAAAGTGGTCTCACTGTTTTTGGAGGTTCCAATAATTACTTATGCATTTTTTGAAGTTATCAGCCCTTTTCCTATTGTAAAATAATGGTTTTAAATGGATTAATCTCCAAATAAAGCTCTCTGCTACAGAGACAGGTTTGAAACTAATTTTAATATAAAGTTTACTAAAAGTGAAAATTTCCAGAAGTGGTTTCATGCGATTTGGAGTTGTGATGAAATAGTTATGCAGTTTAGAAGTTAATACTAATTTTTAGTGTGTCAGTAAATGGTTTTCGGATTTTATAATGCATTTATTGCTTTTCTCACCGAGGCTCAGCTAGCCACGGTCACTGACCAGCGGGCCCGCTCGCCAGTATTCATTTGCGCGCGTATGCACGCGTGTATTCTAGAGCTGCGATTGCGAGCCGTTGGATCAAGATCCAACGGTCCACAGTCGAGGTGCATTAAGATGGTCCGAATGTCTCACAAATCCAAACCGTTCCTTTCGCATCTGACGGTCTAGATTGACTCCAGTACATTTAGTTTCTAAGCATGTGTTTAGAGCCTTAGGGTCCACACGTCAGTGGACTTAACCACTCACTCCCGACATCAATTAAATGCTAATGATTGCAGTTAACGTTAATGACGTGCTACAGTAACGGTCGGCGTACGACAACGGGATTTCGTCCCCGCGCGTTTCACCGACGGTTTGCCGGCGATTCCGGCCACGGCGGCGTGAACCAAGAGTATGCTTAGATGCACAAAAGTGCTACGCTCCCAATGGAAGTGGTCTCGATGGCTAAGCCGGCCTGTACCGGCGGCTAGCCGGAGTTGAGCGGCGGTGATAATACGGCAAACGTGTGCAAGACACAAGAGAGCTCCGCAGCGCAAACGGCCAGGTGCACGAGGTACTAAGGGCTCTTGAGGGTCTACCGAGCGGGGCGAGTCGAGAAGGTCGGAGAGGGTTGGAGCAAAGTCGGCGCCGAGAAGAAAATGGTGAAGGCACGGTTCCACGAGGAGGAGATCCTCCGAGCAAAACCAAGTAAAAGAATGATCGGGAAGGCTCACAGATCATCATGGAAGCTATAGAAGCAAGGAATCGAAGAAAAGGCTTACCAAAATGAAGTAGGAGAGGAAAGGTTGTTTCCTGGCCGAAAATGGTTCAATCTTCAAATCAACAAGATCGTGCCGTGCATTGCCAAAATAAAGTTAGGGAAAATGATCAGGGACCCAAGGCATGCGATATGACGCTCGGTTGGGGATAATACCTTACGAGGCAAGGGTTGACCCAGAGAGGCCTTGGCAGCGCTCTAGAGCTCGAGGAGCACGATGATGGATGAGAGCTACAAAAGAAATCAAAGGTTCGCATAAGCCAAAATGGAAACGGCATCGAACAAGAAGAAAGGAGGAACCATGCGGTTGGAGCTTACCCTAGGGATGAGCTCGGTGGCCTCCTCTCCTCTGTCAACCGAGGAGAAGTGAGGAGAAGGAGAGTGCCGAGGGGATGTTATGCTCGGCGATGGCGGCCTGAAGGCGGCGTGAAGAGGAGGAGCTCGGGAGTGGTTGCATGCGGCGGTGGCTAACGGGGTGACGGAGCTGCAACGGTGCAGGGCGACGAGCGCCCGCATGGCATTGGATACTGAGCGGGCGCGGCGGGAGGTAGACGAGCGGATCGACAACACGACCCCACCGGTCGGCGTCTCCTCGTTTGCGCGCGCTGAGATGAGGTCCAACGCCGCCGTCGATCTGGATCCAAGGGCCGAGGTTCAGGGCGAGGAAAAGGCGGGCGAAGCGATGCGTGATCTCGGCCGCGAGTTCCCATCGGACGGCTCGGGAGGTGCGTTTAGTTGATCGAGCTCAACCGAAGTCGCAAAGGGTCGATCGGAGGAACAGTAGCTAGGGTTTAGGTTCGAGTTTGGTGAGCTTTAAATCATTCCTTCTACTTTGACCATGCTTTATAAATAGAAATAAATTTCATAAAATCATGAAATAATTTGTGGGGGTTCCTGGGATAATATAGTTCCCATAAAAATTGTAAAACCTTACTGTTCATAATATAGTTTGTGATATTTAAATTCAAACATGTTGTATGCCTATGAATGTTGTTTGAATTTTCATTTGGTTCAACCTAGCCCCAAAAATTTGGGAAAAATTATATTAATTCATGATAAGTAATGTAGTATTTAAATAAATTGATTTCAGATGATGATCACAACTTTTTATCACTGATTCGAATTGAAAATTGAATTTTGATGTGTATGTTTACCTCAAATTAGATTTTCCAAGTACAATATATTATGAAATGATTTGAATTTGATAATGCATGTTAGTGAAATACATATTAATCCAATTTAATTAGTTGGGGCTGTGACAATATTCGAGCTGAGTGCCATGTCTATGACTGAGAATAAAATATGGCTCGCAGCCGAGGAGGGTTGCGAGTTGTTATTTATTCAATTACTTAAGAGATAATTCATTAGTTGCCACTGCAATAGAGTGAATTTCAGGATTTACCACTGTTTGTGAGTATGACGTGTGGGTCTAGGACCCACACGTCATACTCATAATAGGATGTCTAGGACCCACACGTCATACTCATAATAGTGGCAAATCCTAAATTACGCATGAAAGTACAGAGGCAAATAATTGAACCTCCCATTACTTAATTGTTGTCCTTTATCTATTTAACTACTCTTAAATTTTTGTTGCAAAGTACTACATATTGATATTGCAAATAAAACTTGCTTGATGCTGAAAATAACTTGTAGCATAAAACCTCATCCTTTGATTAGCCATGCATGTATATAAACTTTACGATACATTACAAGTCTTGCTGAGTACGCAATGTACTCAATCTTGCTTAATTTGTTGTTCAGGCTTAAAGGATGAGCCTTCTTCGGATGACGCCTTCTTTGCACCAAGAACCGGTGGGTTCGGTGACGGGTCTTTGTAGGACTTGTCTCTAGTCGGTTGTTTGAGGATTCGGATGGGCATGCTGTTAGAATTTTGGACTTATTACATATTTTGCTTCCGTTGTTACTTTCGCTACTTCTGATACTTAAGCTTTTATTTGGCTGGTCGGCCATTGTGTTGTAAATAATGTAATCACTTAATTTATGTACCATAGTTTGTTTTATTATGTATGTATGAATGTATGGATGTGATTATCAATGTTGTGGATGTGTGTACTAGCCACTAATCATGGGACTAGTGCGGTATACACACGAGGGTTTCGGGTATTCCAAGTCCAGGGTCCGATATAAAAACACGAGAGACTAACATATAGGACTCACATGTAAGAAAATGATTTTCAAAAAAAAATAAAAAGTATAAAATATGATCTCAGTTTAAAATGAATGCATCTTCTCTGTTAGAAAGTGTAAACTTGGAAAATGTGCTTTTGATGCTATCACCTTTTTTATTTTCTTGAATTTTCAAACCGAACCAAATTCAAATTATTTTAACTTTTGCATATGAACTCCAAATTGAATGATTATTTTTGATAAATTCATCTAAAATCATGCTCTTTCTGAATATGAAAAAAATATTTGAATTTTTTAATTGTTTAATTAATTTATTATTTATGATTTTTCTCAATTCTTTCGAATAGACATCAGAATTGTGAGCGAATTTAACGACGATATCAAGCACCCCCACACTCAGAGCAACCTAAGCAAGGCAAGCAATCCCTTTGATCATTTTGAACCTACTATTTCAATTATTGTATTTTGTTTGCAAAGATTATTATGCATGCATGGATCCTCCTTGAGATATTGTTATCCTTGTTGTAGCCTATAGGAAATGGTGTAGACAATAGCTAATGTCATTTTGGGTATATTTCATTTACTTGTATCGTATAGATGCTTAGCCATGCTCTAGTTCCCACTAGGTTTGAACATTCAATAAAATTTGTGCATGAACTTGGGTGATTTTGAAATGTTGGACCAGAGGGACAACCTCTGTTAGTTTGGCATAAAAACCAAAAATATGAAAAAATAGCTTTTGACGCGGGCGAGTTATATTACGAACTGTGGAATGTAAGAATGTGATCTCGCATGTAGATAGGGGGAGATTTTTGGCTGGGTCAATTAATGACCAAACGCCGGTGCCACCAATCGAAGTCTAAGTGTACAACCATATGTGCTAGTATGGGATAGCCTTAGCTAATTAAGTTATCTAGGACTAGCTCTGCATTTTTGTAGGTTGTAGTAGTAAGGGCATTCTAGGACGGTTATCTCGAAGGGGCTCACCAAGGCGTTGGGACCAAAGTCTTTCGATACAACAGTGAATGCCACACTAAAGGGAGGGTATCCACTAAAGTGAGGGTTTATCATTTGCCGAGCGGGTGCAAGGTTAGGACTATGTGACGTAAAGTCTTCGTTATGAACTCTAGACTAATATTATCATATTGTGTGTGGTGGTATCGAAGGATACCAAACAAACTAGAGAGCTCCTATCTTGTGGGTAAAGTTATACACCTCTGTGGAGTGTAAATCTATTTAAATAGCCATGCTCGTGGTTATTGTCACAGCCCCAACTAATTAAATTGGATTAATATGTATTTCACTAACATGCACTATCAAATTCAAAACATTTCCATAATATATTGTACTTGGAAAATCTAATTTGAGGTGAACATACACATCAAAATTCGCATTCCAATTCAAACCAGTGATAAAAAGTTGTGATCATCATCTGAAAACAATTTATTTAAATACTACATTAATTATCATGAATTAATATAATTTTTACCAAAATTTTGGGACTAGTTTGAACCTCATTAAAATTCAAACAACATTTATAGACATACAACATGTTTGAATTTAAATATCACAAACTATATTATGAACAGTAGGGTTTTATAATTTTTATGGGAACTATATACTCCCAGGAACCCCCACAAATTATTTGAGGATTTTATGAAATTTATTTCTATTTATAAAGCTCTGGTCAAAGTAGTAACTCTAATTTAATTCTCAGTCAAAACACTAAACCAAACCGGCCGATACTGTTCCTCGGGCTCGAGTCTAACTCAGTGAAGTGACTCGGTCGAGTCCACTAAGTGCACCGCACGTGAGCCACCGGATGAAAGATCAACGGCCCAGAATTCATACCGCTTCACCAACCGAACCACTTAACTCTTTTGAACCTCAGCCCTTGGATCTAGATCTAGCGGTCCACGGTGGGCCACGTTTCCAACCCGCAAAAGCGAGGAGACAGCGACTGTGGGGCCGTCTTTGTCGATATCGTCGTCTTCCTCCGTCGTGTTCGCTCGGGCATCCGGTGCCACGCGGCGCGACGCTCTGTGATGCTCCGTCGGCGACGCCGTCAATCCGCGCATCCGTTGGCCACTCGGAACCACCTCCTCTTCACGCCGCCTCCATTGCCGTCATCGCCGCATAACACCCCTCGAAGCCCTTCCTTCTCCTCACTTCTCCTCGGTTGTGAGGAGAGGAAGCTAGCAGAGCTCATTTCTCAGTAAGCTTCCCACCTCCGGTACCCTCGGCTCCTCCTTTGCATGCCTTATCCATTTTTGCTAATGCGAGCCTCTCTCGTTGCTTGTAGTTCTTGTTCCCACATCGTGCTCTCGGCGGCTCTAGAGCGCGCACCCGCGGGCATCTTCAAGCTTTCTTCGTTGTCAAGAGGTATTATCCTCCAACCACCGCGTCACCTTGTATGCTTTAGCTCACTGATTAAAACCCCTCACCTTGTTTCAGCAATGCACGACAGGCTTAGTGCAATTTGAAGATTTGATCATTTTCGGCCTAAGGACACCCGTTCATCTCCCACTTCAAATCGGTAAGCCTTTCTTCAATTCTTTGCTCCGACAGCATGCCCTTGAGATATTGAAGCTATTCCAAGCATTCACTGGTCTTGGTTTTGCTCAGGATCTCCTCTGGTCGCTAAGCCGTTTTGTCACCGTTCTTCTTCTCCGGCGCCAACGCAGCTCCGGCATCTCCAAGCTTCCCCGAGCACTCTTCCTTGCTCAGGTAGCCTTCTCATAGTCCCTAGGACCCTGGGCACTCGTTTGTTTGTCGCTGCGGAGCTTCTTTATGCTGCTTGCACCTTGCCGTAGCATCGCCGCCGCTCCACTCCAGCTAGCCGCCGGTACAGGCCGGCTTAGCCGTCGAGACCACTTCCATTGGGAGCGCAGCACTATTGTGCACCTAAGAATACTCTTGGTTCACGCCGCCGTGACCAGAATCGCCGGCAAGCCGTCGGTGAAACGCGCGGGGACGAAACCCCGTTGTCGTACTCCGACCGGCACTGTAGCTGGGAGGTTACGGCAAATGACGGCTTTAATTACCTAATGATTGGCTTAGCCGTTAATGGATGTCTTAGCATTGATTGATGTTTCATTTACGCGCGGGCCCCACGCACAGAAAATAGAAACATTTTGGTTAAAACCACAGTGGCTCACATGTGGACCCTAAGACCCTAAACACGTGCTTAGAAACTAATTGTACTGGAGTTAATCTGGACCGTCGGATGCGAAAGGAACGGCCTGGATTTGTGAGACATTCGGACCGTCCTAATGCACCTCGAATATGGACCGTTGGATCTTGATCCAACGGCTGCAACCGCCGCGCCTAGGGCGCACGTGCGCGCCGCCTCATGATGGGCAGCGGACGAGCGGCCCGCTGTCGATGACGCGGCTAGCGCTGCACTCGGTGAGAAAAGTAGCTAATGTTTGTAAAATCCGAAAAACCCTTTTCTTACACCTTTGAAAAATATGTATAACTTCTAAAATGCATAACTAAATCATTTCAACTTCAAATTGATGAAACCATACGAAATTTACATTCTTAATGTACTTCCTATCAAAATAGGTTTCATACATGTCTCTGTGCAGAGGGCTTTAATTGGAAATTTGTTCATTAAAATCATTATCTCTACAATAGGAAAATGGTGAAATCTTTAAAAATACATAAGTAAGTATTGGAAACTCCAAAAATAGTGAGACCACTTTTGATAATTTTCATTTTCAGTGAACTTAATTCTAAAATGGTCTCCACCTTACCTCTGTCACGAAACTATTATTGGGAGAATATACTCCTTAACTCCATTATTTTTATACTATAAAAGGTGATAACTTTGAAAATCAATAACTAAATCATAAAAACTCCAAAAGGGCAAACTCAACTGTTTTTACTTATAATAATATTGCCTATTTATCTATGTGATCCACGTACTGCGCCTTTGTTCTACAAAATTTCACTTCATAATTAAATTATATAATGACGACTTATTGAAATCTGAAATTCAAACCATTATAACTTTCACATGCTAAATCAAAGTGAAATAACTCTTTCACCAAAAATCATTTAAAATCATGACCTAACTATCATCGAAAAATCATGCATTTTTGAGCATTTTGGTTTTTGTGTTGTTTTCTGGTATTTATTTGATGTTATAATTATATAGATCCCGAGCATATTGATATCGACACTTACGCTGCGAGAGTGAGCAGCTCTTGTACCAGCAAGGCAAGCATCATTTGAACTTTCTTTTGCATCATATTTGATCCCGCTTTGGTTAAGTTAGTGCAATGATAATTGCTTGCATGCTATTTTGATTATGTCGATATTTTTGTGATGTGTAGTTTAGTTATGTCCTATGCTTGAGGTTAATCTTGGATTATGCCAACTCCTATATGCTTAAAACAGGATGTGTGAATTATGGTTATAAAGTTGCTTAGCCATGCAAGTCTAGATACGGTAGTTCGATCGTCGGGAATAACCCGGCGGTTTTGGGATACACATAACTCTTACTTTATGTTTTTACTTCAGATCTTTGTAGCTGTTTTATGAGTTAAACTTTGTCTTTTTTTAAAAAATGAGATTTGGTCCGGACAAGTGTTGGTTAGTGATGGTGTCTTTGTGCACGAGAATTGGGTATGTGGAAGGACTTGTCTGGACAATTGAGGACCGAACTTTGGTAACGTCGTTAATTCAAGTACACTCGTGCTGCCACACGCGGGTTGGGAGCCGTATGGTTAAGTAGGGGGAGGGTTTTATTGTGTTAAGTCCTTGGTGGTGTAAGGGACATAGCGACCGTGAAATCCTATGTTCTTTGAGGAGCCGATGTAATCCTTTATAGTGTGCAAGGGAGCACCAATTCTTTTGTTTTGATTGCATCGGTATTTCCAATATAACTTGTGAGCCCCTAGCAAGTGCTATCGACGCTTGTACTAGGCAAGGAACCATCTCACAAGGGGACTTAGCTCAATAGGGCTTTCTTCTTGAAAATGATCGTATCTTGATTTACCCACGGCATACCATAGGAAGTGTGCTATTTCAGAGGCCTCTGGAGGCTTACGGGCTAATCAAGTCATGTGGGTAAAGTAGTACACCCCTGCAGGGTATCAATCTATTCGAATAGCCGTGTCCACGGTTATGGACAACTGCTTGAGTTCGGGAGTTACTATTGTTAGACTTTTAATTAAAATTGTGGTTGAACTTGGTATTCGTCATGAACGGGTTGTTCATGTGTTTAGTACGTCAAAGTGGGCTGCCACTTTGGTCTTTGTATGATTCAATTGTTTATTACTGAAATGCTTTACTACATGTTTTACTTCTACTTCAAACCTGATTTTTAAATGGGCACAGGAGAAACTAGTATGTGTAGGATGTTAATTGTTGCGTCTCTTTCGCAAAACTACACCAATATGAGCCATCCTTTGAATGACCCTTATGCATAACTATTTTTATTTGTGTAAGACTTGCGAGTACACTTGTACTCGGCGGATGTTTCTTGGCCTTTTGGTGAGGAAGGTTATGATTATGATGATCTCGCTAGTGTTGACTTGGGCGACACTAATGAGTAGTGTGCTACCATTTAACTCCCAGTCGGTTGCCGATGGGTGATGGGCATACCACTGCTGGTCTTTTGCTTTATCTATTTAATTCCGCTGCTACTTGATACTCTGCTTTAAATTTGGCCGGTCGACCGTTTGTAATAAACTGTAGACCTTAACTATTATGCAGTATGTCTTTTATCCCTTGTTATATGCGTTGTATGGATGTAATCAACGTTGGATGGGAGTATGAGTATATTGGTCATTGATCTTGGGAGTCAATATATGTCATACTCGTTGTTGATGAATTCCCATTTAACTCACCAAGGGTAGTGCTTCGAATCGAGGGAGAATCGACAATCATGTAACGCTCGCAAGGGAGCAGCGCGCATGATCGTTGAGGCTCTAGTATTCGGCTAAGCCTCTCACTTGGATAGAGTTAAATTGGAATTCATTTACCAGAGACCCGTAATTATGTCCCTAAGACCTTGTCTAATCTCGGTCTTATGGAGATAATTACAGGAGTCCCTGACGTTAGTATCGAGCCATCTTGACTATAGGTTAGAGGTAGCATGGCGTTAGAGTTAGTAAGCCTTACGAGTCAAAATATTTTGAAATTATCAAATTACTTTGAGAAAGTTTAAGTTAAGAATATCTTTTATTCCTTATCCATCTTAGTATCTTTTCTCTCCCGATCTGTTTTGGTTTATGAAACTAACTTACCTTGCCTTACGCTTTAGATGAACCCTCGCACCTTGTCCGAAACTCAAGTCAAGGAGTGGATGGATACCCGGCGTTGCTACGAGATATGATGTGGAGGGCGAACTTCACATATCAGCCCACTTATTCCATCTACCGCCGTGATCGAGGACCTGGAATGGAGGAATTTATGGCAGTAATAGATATCGTTGCCAGACAAGTCACGGGGAGCATACCTTACCGCTTCCAGGCGCGTGGTACTTCTGAGGCCATGGCGTTACAAGAAGTGGCTTTGGTGGCCATGAGTCGTCTTCGCTACGACCTGACAGAGTTAGCCCAGCCCCCATACGACCACTTTCCGATGCGCGCACGCGCTAGGGACGTGAACTTGTTTGCTAGGATCCAGTTTGGAGAGGACCCCCAAGTCAGGCAGTTGGCGAGATTGGTTCACGTAATGGACCAAATGCATCGCTGCATGATGCATGAGTTATGGGAGACGCGTCGTCGTCTCATTATAGCTCAGGAGCATTTACAGCTTATGCATGACATGAGGCTCATTCGTCCGGATGTGCTGTATGGCGCTAATGAGGTTTCACCGTACATTTCTGCGCCGCCGGACTATCGTCTCCCTGAAGTAGGAGGCCATATCATCGGCGTAGGATCCCCCTTACGCCTCACCAACCCGGGAGACCCAGAAGATACAGGATCCCCTGGATACCACCTGCTCGATGACTTTCCGGTGAACTTTGACCGGAATAATATCTAGGCTGTTAAGGCAGGGAGCTCTATGTTTGAGCGTGTATCCTTAGGATTATGTAATAGGGTAGTAGATGTCGAACCGTTATGTTTCATTTGCAAAAACTACTATTTCGGTTGTGATCTTAAGCATGGCGCTTATGTACGGTGTTGTATCGATTCGGTTTTATGCTGATTAATGTTCGGTGTTCCATTTGATGTTACAATTTTCTTGCTTTTTGATATTGATTGTGCATGTAAAGCCAAGTAATGGCTTTTGTCTTATTTTACTAACCATCCTTGTCCAATACAGATGATGCAGGACCGACTCTGCGATCGGGAGTCTGCGCGCGCAGGCTCCCCATCCCCATCTAGGGCACCACGTCTAGCACCTCGGCGATTTCTACGATCAGGGACAGTCATCCCAGCAGCCGTCTGGGCATGGCGAGCCCTCTCAGCAGCCGTCCCAGCAGGGTGGACCGCTGAGGAGGTGCTCCTCCGCCGCCATCCATGGTCGAGTTTATGATGATGATTGAGCGCAGCCGGATGGACGGACCGGATGCTTGAGGCGATCGTGCGCAACACCGCTCCGGCTCCGTTCGACGGAGGGGCTGCCCGCACCGGCGTCCCGGAGGTCTCGGCGAGTTCAAGCGGACCAACCCTCCGACATTTGCGGGCGCAAGGACCCGATGGAGGCGGAAGACCGGCCGCACAACATTGAGAAGAAGCGAACATTGCGCGGTGTACGAGTTGAGAGAGTCTTGTTTGCCGCCTATCGGTTGGCGGTGCGGCGGCGTGGTGGGATAGTTATTCGCCATGCAGCCACTGGTCACGTCCCGACTTGGGGCGAATTCGGGGCAGCGTTCGGAGGCCCATATACCGGAGGGAGTGCTGCTTATCAAGCAGCAGTAGTTCCTTGCATTGAGACAGGGACGACGGACCGTCACTGAGTACCTGCATGACTTCAACTACTTGGCCAGGTATGCTCCGGACGACGTCTCGACCGACACTCGTCGCCGGAACAGGTTCTTCCATGGGCTATCAGAGGAGTTGCGGCTTGTTTTAGCTGCACATGATTTCAGGAGTTTCCAGCATCTGGTCAACAAGGCGATTGTGGTGGAGCATGAGAGCATGACGGTGGATGAGTCGAGGAAGAGGAGGAAGGCTGTGAGGACCCCGGTCTATTCGGCTTGTACTGTTTAACCATCCACTTGGTCCTAACAGTACAAATCAAATAAACCAAGCCTCGAGATATGTATACTTCCCAGAATTGCAGTATACACACCCCGTTACAAAATCATGCATCAATTCCATTCATACACATAGAGCCGAAGCAAAAAGCAACAACTGAAAGACATAGATAATATAAAGAGAGTTATTACAAAAGAGAGGCCGACCGGCCAAAAGTCATACAAATAAGTAAATACACAGCGGAAGCAAAAATGGCCATAAGATGACGATAAACAAAAGCCAATCGGTGTGCCTTTACCCACAAGGCAACCAACCGGACCGCCAAGCTAATCGTCCCAGACAGCGCAAGAAGACAACTCACAAAAGTGAGGCCCTTGGGGCTCACCTTCTTCCTCTGCAACAATTAATATTAAGCAAAGCAGATGAGTACAAAACTTGTTTTTGTACTCGCAAGACTGACGTGTGAGATAACAGAACTATAATTAACTACATGCAAGCTTTATTTAAGTGGATGAGGCTCTGGACTTATTTTCAGCATAAAGCAAGTTTTCATTTGCAATAAGGTAATAGATTCAAAGCAAGTTTGCAATTAACTTTTATTGTTCAATTAAAAGAGAGACAATTATAGCAATAGATAAATGACAACACCAACCTAGAAGTGACTAACCCATAGCCACCACAACAATAGCATGAAGTACCCCTTCATACCACCCATGTCAAGTTTAAGTTTTTTTAAAAGGTTGTAGTCTAGTTCTTGCACGACCTTACCAAGCATGTCCATAACCTAGGACGAGGCTATTCGAATAGTTTTAACCTGCGAGGGTGTACCAATGTACCCACACGATAGACCGCCTTTCCACCACCACGGTTAGCACACTCCCTTTGGTATGCGGGCATGGCTAAGTCTAACAAGACGCTTTCCAATGGGCGATGCTAATTAAGAGCCGCAACCCACGGAGAAGGACACATTAGGCACCCTAACCGGTGCGCTAATGCTCCTCCAAAACACACACACACAAGAACACACCCACCGACCAGCTCATAATTAACACCTCCCAAAGTACTTAGTCAAGAGAGGTTCCATATCCCCTCGTGTGGTTAGCACGCAATAAGCGCTTGGCTTAGTGACACAAGTAACTCGGTCCTTGGGGACTTAGGCACCATTCAACACACCCAACATCACATCAACATACCATTGTGCCCAAGTCAAGATATAGTTTTGTTTTCAGTTTTTGATTTGTAAATCAATAAAACACAAGGGTTGGACATAATGGAGTAGTATAAGTAGTTGTGTGATCAAGATCATCGACTAAGTCGATGATCGCCCAATACTACCGATACTAGGCCTGGCTAAGCAATATTTATTCGAAATCTACTAAGTGACAAGAGCTCATCCAACGAACTCTAATCACAGCAAATAACCTAGGCTCAGGTAGTAGAGGATAATCATTTACCTACAGATTATGCAACTAGAGGATTAACTAATCAATTTAACAACAAATTAGCAATGCATACATAGAAGTTAAACAAAATATTAGACTTTAAAAGTAATGGGATCAATGGGAAATGATCAAACTGCTTGCCTGCTTGTTGTGGCTCAAATTGTTGCGGAGGGTCGTTCTCGGGGTATTAAACTAAAATATGATCCTTATGATTTTTAAAAACAGTGAAATTTGTGAAACGAATTTTCCTAGCAAATACACTACCAGTGGAAGCTAAACCAATTGGATTCACACAAAAATGATCTATGGATTAAAAGTTATGCATTTTACAAGTTTGCTAAAGTTCTGAAAAACAGTATTATGTTCACTTGTTTACTATTTTTGAAAATGGTTTTCCAGGTTCGATCATGGTCTACAATTATTTTTATATTTAAGTTCAAGTTATAAGGAAGCTAAAAAAATTGGAATCATCTAATTTGGAGCTAAGATGACAAAGATATGAAAATGACAAGACCCTAATGTGATACTGATTTCTGGACTTAGCACTTTCGGGACCTTTCCTAGCATCCGGAGACGTGGGCGAATGAGAGCCGTCGATCTCAGATCCAACGGACGACATTGAACGGATCGAACACTTCTCGCGCGGAACAGGGGGCGGCGTGGAGGCTCGAGTCGTTGATCTCGGATCCAACGGCCGAAGACCACCACGTCGCTCCCGCAACGTTGTCGTCCGACAACGCGCCGGCTTTGCGCCGACAACGCCGCGACCAAAGGCACGCGGTGCGAGTGAATGCCGAGAATGGGTGCGCAATAGCATTGCGCGCCTGCAGTACCACCCACACCGACGGTGGTGGACGAGCGGCGCGGCGGCGAGGAGGCGCGGAAAAATGACAACGGCGACAAGCGGCAAATAGCTCGCGGCGGACCATTCAAGCGGTGCACGAGCATCTAGGGGCTACCAGGAGCTACGGACCGACGCGAGTGCGAGAGGCGGTCGGGCAGACTCGGCGACGAAGCTCCGCGACGGACACGAGGAAGATGGCGAGGAAGGCGGCACGGGCAAAATCAACCATGCCGCGTCATCACGATGGGTTCTAGAGAGCACGAGCTCCACGAGAAAGGAATTAGAAAAGGAGCACTCACCGTGGCTGAGACGAAGAAGGATGCTCGCGGCGATTTGGGAAATCAAAATCCGGTGCTCCGTTGAAGCAACTTTGAAATGGAGTGGTTGTTAAGCACCACCGAGGCGAGAGGGAGGTGCAGGAGTAAGGAGGGAGCCAAAGAACCACCGGAGCACGGCCTTCAGAAGCTCGCGGCAACAATGGCGGCGAGAAAACAGGCGTTTGGGAGCTCCACGAATGCGGTGGGTGCAAGGAGAGCTCACGGGTGCGTAAAGGAAGGCGGGGAGGAAGATGGGAGCTTAAGTAGGCGAGAAAGCCGAGAGCAACGGCAATAAGCCTCGGATGCGGCGCCTCTCACGGTCGTGACGGCGGCGGAGCGATTGGCGATGGACTTTCGGGCGGCTGGCGACGCGCATTTAATGCACTGCGCCCGGCGTCGGGGTGAGTGGGCGGCGCTCGCCCACGAGCCTCTCGCCATGGCGCAGAGCGAGCGCGAGCGGCCGGGCGGCGCGAAGCGCGAGGAGGGCGGCGATGGCGATCGTCCGATTTGCATCCAAGGGCTAGCGCGATCCGTTGAAACGGCATCGGATGAGCGTTGACCGCCCGATTGAAATCCAACGGCCGCGAATCCGGCAACCGCGGAGTTGTCCGAATGCATACACGAACGCATAGCCGTCCGATGGAGATCCAACGGTCGAGAGCGCGCGCCGATCGATCGCGGCTGTACAGCTTAGTTGACTCGACCGAGTCGGTTGGCTCGAGCAGAGTCGACTCGAGTCCAATGAGCAATGCAAACCCATTAGGTTTTGATTTTTGAACTGAAACTTTGAGGATTTAATTGAGGCCTCAAATCAACTCCAAACTTTATGAAATTTTAACTGGGGCTCCCAGACTTAATGATTAACCTTCCATAAAATTTCCAGAGATTTTTGTGCACTGGAATTTTCTCAAGAAATTCCAGAAGGTTAAAACAGAGGTTTGACCAAGGTTTGACTTGCCTCTAAAATATTTCAAATAATTTCCCAAAATTATGAAATAATTCAGAGGTGTTACCAAGCAACCCTAGAACCAGGAAAATTATTTCAAGGGTTTGACAAAAGATTTGACCAAGGAGGTTATTGACTTGATAATTGAGGCTTTTGATTTTGAATTTCCCAAAATTCCTTTACAAGAATTTGAGAAAAGTTTCAAGAGTAAAGGATGAAGGAAAAGTTTTAATTTACCCTCAATTTCTTACATTTGAAACACAAGCCAAAATTTGGGATGTTACAAACCTCCCCCTTACAAAAATCTCGTCCCGAGATTTGGTTCACTCGGAAAAGAAAGAGGGTAGTGCACACGAAGACGATCTTCTCGCTCCCAAGTAGCCTCATCCTCGAAATGGTTTGACCACTGAACTTTAAGGAACTTGATGGTCTTGTTCCTTATTCTTCGCTCGACCTCCTCGAGTATGCGAGCAGGTGCTCGCGATAGGTCAAATCCTCCCGAACATCAACGATCTCCAACGGAGCTTCCTCTGTTGGAACACGGAGGCACTTCTTTAGCCGGAACACATGGAACACATCATGTACCCCGCAAGTGCAGCAGCAACTCCAACTTGTAGGCAACAGCTCCCTTCTTCGATAACACGGTATGGACCGACATATCGAGGAGCCAACTGCCCTTGACACCAAAACGCGGTGACCCTTGGAGGAGAAACCTTGAGATAAACGAAGTCATTGGGCTCAAAGCTCAACTCACGACGACAGCGATCCGCATAGCTCTTTTGCCTGGATTGAGCTGTGCGTAAGCGATCACGAATGAGCTGGACTTGACCCTCGGCCTCATTAATCGAGTCCGGGCCAAAGAAAGGTCTCTCACCGGTCTCAGACCAGTTCAACGGGGTTCTACACTTTCTCCTGTATAAGGCCTCAAATGGCGCCATGCCGAGACAGGCTTGGAAGCTGTTGTTATAAGAAAACTCGGCGAATGGCAAGCACTTCTCCCAATGCTTCCCATAGGAAAGGACACAAGCTCGCAGCATGTCCTCCAAAACTTGGTTGACCCTCTCGGTCGACCATCTGCTTGGGGTGAAATCTTGAGTGAAAGAAAGCGAGTTCCCATAGCCTCTTGCAGGCTATGCCAAAATCGCGAAGTGAACAACGAACCACGATCTGACACAATCGTCTTTGGCACACCATGCAAACTCACGATGCGAGCTATGTAGAGATCCGCCAGAAGACCTACTCGAAGGTCAGTCTTGACAGGAAGAAAATGAGCCACCTTAGTCAATCGATCGATGGCGACCCGGATAACATCATTCTTCTTTGGGGACCGGGTAGACCGGTGATAAAGTCCATCGACCGAATCCCACTTCCACTCCGGAATTGGTAAGGGCTGAAGCGATCGGCCGGGGACGATGTTCGGCCTTGACACGGCGACACACGTCGCACTCGACAACGAACCTTGCGATCTCCTCTTCATTCGGGTCCACCAAAATCTCGCCGGAGATCATGATACATCTTCGTGGCCGGGATGAATGGATAACGGGAATCATGGGCTTCGCGGAGGATCAACTCCGCAACTCCATGTCCTTTGGAACTACGAGGCGTTGCGAACCTCACGACACCAAGCTCATCTACGGAGAAGCACTTGGCTATTCCATTCTTGATATTTTCCTTGATGCGGTTCACTCCAACATCCATCGCTGAGGCGGACTTGATCCGATCCACCAAGGTTGGTGTACAACCAAGGTAGTGAGGAACCATGCTCAACCAAACCCAAGTTGAGGCGCTGAAATTCCTCCGGAAGAGGGGGTGATGCTCTGAAGCAACAATGCATTGCAATGCGCTGCGACTAAGTGCATCCGCAAGCGACATTGGCCTTGCCGGATGGTAGTGAATACCCATGTCGTAGTCCTGATCAACTCCAACCATCTCCTTTGCCGGAGGTTCAGGTGCAGTTGGGTGAACAAATACTTTAGGCTTTTGTGATCCGAATACACTTCACAACGATTACCGATTAGGTAATGTCGCCAAATCTTAAATGCATGGATCACGGCCAACTCCAAGTCATGGGTAGGATAGTTGAGTTCATGAGGTCTCAATTGCCTTGATGCATAGGCCACTACCTTGCCTTCTTGCATAAGGACACAACCGAGGCCTCGGCGAGAGCGTCACAAAAGATATCGAAGCCGGCGGACATCGGGAGAACAAGAACGGGAGCGGTGGTCAATCGCTCCTAAGCGCTTGAAACTTCCTCGCAATCAGCGGACCACGAGAACTTCTTGTCCTTCTTGAGCAACTCCGTCGCCGGCCGCTATCTTGGAGAAATTCTCGATGAAGCGGCGATAATATCCCGCTAAACCAAGAAAACTCGAACCGGTGACCGAGTAGGTGACTCGAGAAAGCACGTCGCGATCTTGCTAGGATCCACGACTCGCCCCTGCCGAAAGAATATGGCCTAAGAAGGCTACTTCCTTCAACGAGCGCGCACTTGCTGAACTTTGCATACGACTTATGCTCGCGAAGCTTGCCCAACACAAGCTTCAAATGCTCGGTGTGTTCCTCATCGCTCTTGGGTAGATAAGGATATCATCGATGAAGACCACAACGAACCTATCCAAATACTCCATGAATACCGAATTCATGAGGTTCATGAACAAAGTGGAGCATTGGTTAAGCCGAATGACATGACGGTATACTCGTACAAGCCATAACGAGTAGAAAAAGCCGTCTTTGGAATATCCTCAGGTCGAATCCGAACCTGATGATATCCCACTCTCAAATCAATCTTGGAGAAGACTCGAGCTCCAGTTAATTGATCGAAGAGGTCATCGATCGGGCAAAGGGTACTTGTTCTTTACCGTTACTTCATTAAGTGGGCGGTAATCAACGCTTTATCTTGCAGCGTCTTGTCCTTTTTCGGGACAAATATTGCTGAGCATCCCCAAGGAGATGAGCTAGGGCAGATGAAACCCTTCTCTTGAAGCTCACCCAGCTGCTTCTTCAACTCCACCAACTCGATTGGGTCCATTCGGTAAGGCCTCTTTGAAATCGGGACGGTACCGGGAACCAACTCAATGACAAACTCGAGGTCTCGAACTGGTGGCATCCCAGGAAGGTCGTCGGGGAAGACATCAACAAAGTCACATACCACTGGGACTTCACTAATATCTAGAGCGGGCTTCGCTTCGAGCGCGAAGAGATGCGGACCTGCGGCCTTGGGCGAACGACCCGCTGCCGAAGGATCGGTGAGGTAGATGAGTCTCCTAGCGCAATCAATTTGTCCCATGTCTTTGAGACAACCAATCCATGCCTAGGATTACATCTAAGCTTGCCGATCGAAGGAGGATAAGGTTTGCCAAGAATCCTACCCTTCTATCTCAACAGGACATCCCTACACTCAGACTCAGCTCTCAACTCCGAACCGGAGGCGAATGAGCAGCGGGACCAACAATGGAGTAAAAGAAGACCTCCCACAGCAGCAAAAGACTGAAAACAAGCGAATGAGATGCGCTGAATCAAATATCTCAGAGCAGGAAAGAGTTAACCGAAAGGGTACCCAACACGGCGTCGGGTGCCTCTGTGCCTCCTCGCGGAGATGAGGTTGTGCGCGCCACTACCCACGCCTTGGGTAGCGGGGACAATCTTACGATCACGAGAAGAACCACCTCCGCCGCGTCCTCCATTGGGACGAGGGCGCTCGATCTGTTAGGGCAACTATTGGCATAATGCCCTTACGTTGCACGAAAAGCAAGTGACCCGGCGGCCGGATTGCGGGGCCACCTGCTGGTTCGCGGCGCGCGTGGTCGGGCACACGGCTGCGGAGGCGAGGAGCTGGTCTTTGGCGGCCTCGGTGGTAGTGAAGCCACGAGCGGGCCCCGGGTAGGCCCGACACGAGGGCGAGAGGCCGCCTGTGCGGACCATTGGGCCTCCCACTTGCGCTTGCGGGACTCGCCAGCGCCCTCGCCTTGTGCTCGGCAACAATGGCCTTGTCCACCAAGGCACGAAAGTCGACAAAGTCCACAATGGAGAGCTGTCTTGCGGCTCCTCGGACAAACCCTCCATGAACTTCTCTGCTTGGCCTCATCGGTAGCCACCTCGGATGGAGCATAACGAGCCAAGTGGTTGAACTCGTCTGGTACTCCATCAGCGACTTACGCCCTTGCTTGGCGCGAAACTCCTTCTTCTTGACTTCATCAAGCGGCGGGATGTGTGCTCGACGGAACGCCGTCCGGAACTCATCCCAAGAGGCGATGTGGCGGCGGGCTGCATGGCCAAGAGTTCTCCCACCGGAGAGCGCCCCGGGCGATGGGAGGCAAATAGTGCCTGTCTGGTCGAGCACCGAGCAGCGTCGAGCTTACGCTCAACTCCGCGTAGCAGTCATCTGCGTCCAAAGGGTCCTCGGGCACGAGAACGTGGGGTTGAGTGCGGAAACTCGGCCAAACCCCACGAGGCCGATGTCCACCCGCTGCCCGGATCTGAGGCACCGGCAAGGCGGAGGTGTTGCGCGCAATAACATCCAGCGAGACCCTCCTGTCCTCTGAGCGGTTGCGCTCTATCGAAGAAGGACCTCGGCCATGGTCGGAGGAGGCGGGAGCTCCTCATCAAACAGTTCGCGACCACGGTCGCTCACGAGTACCTCCACCATCTGATTCAAGAAACTTAGGTTAGAAACCAAAGCACTAATACTAGAAGTTGATGAAAGCGAAAAGCTAACGATTAGGGGAATGAGATACCACCCTAACCGAAAGCCAAAAACAGCAAGTAAACAAACTTTAAATATTTCCAAAGAAGCTCCAAAACAGCAAGGAAACTCCAAACCAAGCTCAACTTCTCAATGCCATTAACCCGTATTGAATGAACGAGTAATAGTGTGAGAAGATAAAAATTTCAGCACACTACAACAATCTAACACTACTCGAGAGCCAGGTTAAATCAACGAAATAGGTGTTAGATACTTAGCTAACTAGTATCACATCTTACCCTTTTATTCCCACAAGTTTTAGTTGATTAACCTCTCATTTTCTACCCTATTTAGAACCTTTGAGCCTGCTGTCCGGAAATTGAATGCCCGCTGTCCAGATTTCGCATCCAAGCTCCTAAGCCGAAATCTTCAACTTCGGAAGCTTCAAAACCTTGTAGAGAACAGCTAACACTTCAATTTGCCAAACTCATTGGTTCCCAAAACCCAATTTAAACGATAATGACTATCTTTTGAGAGAAGGAAAGGAGAACAAATTTTAAAACTCAAATTAGAGCAAGATGAGATAGAAAACTAAGATAGGTAAGGAATAAAATCTGAGAATTTACTTAAGCTTTCATAACTCATTTGATACTTTGAAAATAAGGTTTCCAAAATATCCTAAGGACGACCAAGCTTGGGTTACTACGGTCGGAATGGCTCGATACCAACTTTGTGAGGACCCGGTCTATTAAACATGTACTTGTTTAACCATCCACTTGGTCCTAACGACAAATCAAATAAACCAAGCCTCGAGATATGTATACTTCCCGCAGTGCAGTATACACACCCGTTACAAAATCATGCATCAATTCCATTCATACACATAGAGCCAAGCAAAAGCAACAAGCGAAAGACATAGATAATATAAAGAGAGTTATTACAAAGAGAGGCCGACCGGCCAAAAGTCATACAAATAAGTAAATACACAATGGAAGCAAAAATGGCCATAAGATGGCGATAAACAAAAGCCAATCGGTGTGCCTTTACCCACAAGGCAACCAACCGGACCGCCAAGCTAATCGTCCCAGACGGCGCGCGACAACTCACAAAAGTGAGGCCCTTGGGGCTCACCTTCTTCCTCTGCAACAATTAATATTAAGCAAGCGGATGAGTACAAAACTTGTTTTTGTACTGCAAGAACGACGTGTGAGATAACGAACTATAATTAACTACATGCAAGCTTTATTTAAGTGGATGAGGCTCTGGACTTATTTTCACATAAAGCAAGTTTTCATTTGCAATAAGGTAATAGATTCAAAGCAAGTTTGCAATTAACTTTTATTGTTCAATTAAAGAGAGACAATTATAGCAATAGATAAATGACAACACCAACCTAGAAGTGACTAACCCATAGCCACCACAACAATAGCATGAAGTACCCTTCATACCACCCATGTCAAGTTTAAGTTTTTTAAAAGGTTGTAGTCTAGTTCTTGCGACCTTACCAAGCATGTCCATAACCTAGGGCGAGGCTATTCGAATAGTTTTAACCTGCGGGGTGTACCAATGTACCCACACGATAGACCGCCTTTCCACCACCACGGTTAGCACACTCCCTTTGGTATGCGGGCATGGCTAAGTCTAACAAGACGCTTTCCAATGGACGATGCTAATTAAGAGCCGCAACCCACGGGAGAAGGACACATTAGACAGCCTAACCGGTCTGCTAATGCTCCCCTCCAAAACACACACACACAAGAACACACCCACCGACCAGCTCATAATTAACACCTCCCAAAGTACTTAGTCAAGAGAGGTTCCATATCCCCCTCGTGTGGTTAGCACGCAATAAGCGCTTGGCTTAGTGACACAAGTAACTCGGTCCTTGGGGACTTAGGCACCATTCCAACACACCCAACAGATCACATCAACATACCATTGTGCCCAAGTCAAGATATAGTTTTGTTTTCAGTTTTTGATTTGTAAATCAATAAAACACAAGGGTTGGACATAATGGAGTAGTATAAGTAGTTGTGTGATCAAGATCATCGACTAAGTCGATGATCGCCCAATACTACCGATACTAGGCATGGCTAAGCAATATTTATTCGAAATCTACTAAGTGACAAGAGCTCATCCAACGAACTCTAATCACAGCAAATAACCTAGGCTCAGGTAGTAGAGGATAATCATTTACCTACAGATTATGCAACTAGAGGATTAACTAATCAATTTAACAACAAATTAGCAATGCATACATAGAAGTTAAACAAAATATTAGACTTTAAAAGTAATGGGATCAATGGAAATGATCAAACTGCTTGCACGCTTGTTGTGGCTCAAATTGTTGCGGAGGGTCGTTCTCGGGTTACCGCAAATGTCGAATCCTAAGCGAAAGAGCGAAAACAACCAATAAGACGAGCAACACTTAAACAAAGAGCAAGCCAAAAATTAACCAAATCGTGAAATTTACACACAAGGTAGAATACGAATATACCTAGACATAGAAACTGGAAAAACCTAATTTGGATTTGTGGTGCAAAAGATATTCCCTAAAAACCTATTTTCGGCCATAATTAACACTGTAGCAAAAATATTTTCTAGAAAGGTTTTGGAGCTGAAATTTTTATGGTAGCTACCTACTGGTATAGTGGTAACCCATATAAAATTTCAGGTCATTTGGAGTTATATTGAAAGAGTTATAATTTGTTTAAATTGTTTAGGGTATTAAACTAAAATATGATCCTTATGATTTTTAAAAACAGTGAAATTTGTGAAACGAATTTTCCTAGCAAATACACTACCAGTGGAAGCTAAACCAATTGGATTCACACAAAAATGATCTATGGATTAAAAGTTATGCATTTTACAAGTTTGCTAAAGTTCTGAAAAACAGTATTATGTTCACTTGTTTACTATTTTTGAAAATGGTTTTCCACGTTTGATCATGGTCTACAATTATTTTTATATTTAAGTTCAAGTTATAAGGAAGCTAACAAAATTAGAATCATCTAATTTGGAGCTAAGATGACAAAGATATGAAAATGACAAGACCCTAATGTGATACTGATTTCTGGACTTAGCACTTTCGGGACCTTTCCTAGCATCCGGAGACGTGGGCGAATGAGAGCCGTCGATCTCAGATCCAACGGACGACATTGAACCAGATCAGAACACTTCTCGCGCGCGAAACGGAGGGCGGCGTGGAGGCTCGAGTCGTTGATCTGGATCCAACGGCCGAAGACCGACCACGTCGCTCCGCAACGTTGTCGTCCGACAACGCGGCGGCTTTGCGAGCACAACGCCGGCGACCAAAGGCGCACGGCGGTGCGGTGAATGCCGAGAATGGGTGCGCAATGGCATTGCGCGCCTCGTACCACCACACCGACGGTGGTGGACGAGCGGCGGCGCGGCGAGGCGGCGCACGGAAAAATGACAACGGCGACAAGCGGCAAATAGCTCCGCGGCGGACCATTCAAGCGGTGCACGAGCATCTAGGGGCTACCAGGAGCTACGGCCGACGCGGAGTGCGGAGGCGGTCGGGCGACTCGGCGACGAAGCTCCGCGACGGACACGAGGAAGATGACGCGAGGAAGGCGGCTGGGCAAAATCAACCATGCGCGTCATCACGATGGGTTCTAGAGAACGCAGAAGCTCCACGAAAAGGAATTAGAAAAGGAGCACTCACGGCGGCTGGAGACGAAGAAGGATGCTCGCGGCCGATTTGGGGAAATCCAAAATCCGGTGCTCCGTTGAAGCAACTGAAATGGAGTGGTTGTTAAGCACCACCGGGCGAGAGGAGGTGCAGGAGTAAGGAGGAGCCAAAGAACCACCGGAGCACGGCCTTCACCGAAAGCTCGCGACAACAATGGCGGAGAGAAAGCAGGCGTTTGGGAGCTCCACGAATGCGGTGGGTGCAAGGAGAGCTCACGGGTGCGTAAAGGAAGGCGGGGAGGAAGATGGGAGCTTAAGTAGGCGAGAAAGCGAGAGCAACGGCAACAAGCCTCGGATGCGGCGCCTCTCACGGTCGTGACGGCGAGGGGCGCGATTGGCGATGGACTTTGGGCGGCTGGCCGACGCGCATTTAATGCACTGCCCGTTGGCGTCGGTGAGTGGGCGGCGCTCGCCCCGAGCCTCTGCCATGGCGCAGAGCGAGCGCGAAGCGGCGGGCGGCGAGCGAGGAGGGCGGCGATGGCGGCCGTCCGATTTGCATCCAAGGGCTAGCGCGATCACGTTGAAACGGCATCGGATGAGCGTTGACCGCCCGATTGAAATCCAACGGTGCGAATCCGGGGCAACGGAGTTGTCGAATGCATACACGAACGCAAGCCGTCCGATGGAGATCCAACGGTCGAGCGCGCGCGCCGATCGATCGCGCTGGTGCGATTAGTTGACTCGACCGAGTCGGTTGGCTCGAGCCCAGTCGACTCGAGTCAATGAACAGTGCAAACCCATTAGGTTTTGATTTTTAAACTGAAACTTTGAGGATTTAATTGAGGCCTCAAATCAACTCCAAACTTTATGAAATTTTAACTGGGGCTTCCAGACTTAATGATTAACCTTCCATAAAATTTCCAGAGATTTTTGTGCACTGGAATTTTCTCAAGAAATTCCAGAAGGTTAAAACAGAGGTTTGACCAAGGTTTGACTTGCCTCTAAAATATTTCAAATAATTTCCCAAAATTATGAAATAATTCAGAGGTGTTACCAAGCAACCCTAGAACCAGGGAAAATTATTTCCAAGGGTTTGACAAAAGATTTGACCAAGGAGGTTATTGACTTGATAATTGAGGCTTTTGATTTTGAATTTCCCAAAATTCCTTTACAAGAATTTCAGAAAAGTTTCAAGAGTAAAAGGATGAAGGAAAAGTTTTAATTTACCCTCAATTTCTTACATTTGAAACACAAGCCAAAATTTGGGATGTTACAAAGGCCTTACAGACGGCAGTGGCGAGTGGCAGTTTTCCCAGGCCACGCCCAGGACTACCTCAGGCACCTCGTGCCCCAGCAAGACACCATCGAGGTCTCTGTGGCACCTCCGACCTTCTCCACCGGCGGCTTAGCGGCAAATGGCGGGGCGAGACCCGGTGGCGGGGCATACAAGCACGGCGTCATTTGTTTTCACGTGGCGTCGGGGCCACTATGCTGCAGATGCCTCGCCAGCGGCGAGGATGCCGGGCGTACTCTGCTCCAGCGCCACGGCCCAGCTCAGCAAGGCCACCGCCACCACCACAATGGCGGCACCTACTCCACCCAAAGATGCACGTGGTCGCGTCAACCACGCCTCGGCGGAGGAGGCGGCCGAGCGCACTGACGTCGTGCTAGGTACACTTCTTGTTAATTCATGTCCCGCCGGTTCTATTTGATTCGAGCATCTCATTCATTTATTAAAACGAGTATGCTGAAATTAACCAATTCAAGATACATACACTACACCCACCTTATCATATTCGGTCGAGGTCGGTTTTCTCGCCGATCAAGTGCTGAGGGCGTAAAATTGAAATACAAAATGTTAACTTTTGATAAACTTAATAGTGATAAGTTGGTGGGCATCGATGTTATCCTAGGGATGGATTGGTTATCTAGGAATCGGGGAAGATTGATTGTGCCCAGGGTCTATTTCGGTGACTAGCGAGGACGGCACCAGTCGTCTTTGCACTGTAGTGGGTAGTTCTCACCTATATGCTTTAGAGGCGAGTACCTCTCTCGCTAGAGGAGGTACCAATAGTGAGTGAGTATCTGATGTGTTCCTGAAGAACTTCCAGAATGCCCCTGACCGAGAAGTAGAGTTTGTCATTGAGCTTGCACCCGGTACCGCGCCCATCTCAAAAAGGCCGTATCGGATGCCGCCCAATGAGCTAGTTGAATTGAAAGAACAACTTAGGAGTTGCAAGACAAGGGTTTCATCAGCCTAGCTCCTCGCCTTGGGGATGCAGGCTCTCTTTGTCAAGAAGAAAGACAAGAGTCTACGGATGTGTGTTGATTACCGTCCGTTGAATGAGGTCACCATCAAGAACAAGTATCGGCTCCGTGGATCGATGACCTATTTGACCAGCTTAGTGGAGCTCGGTGTTCTCCAAAATTGACTTGAGGTTAGGCTACCATCAGTTAAAGTTAGAACCGAGGATATTAGAAGACCGCCTTCTCTACTGCGTTACGGTTTGTGCGAGTACACGTCATGTCCTTTGGTTTGACCAATGCCCGACTTATTTCATGAACCTCATGAATTCGGTGTTCATGGAATACTTGGATCGAGTTTGTAGTGGTTTTCATTGATGATATCCTTATCTACTCTAAGTCGATCTTGAGCACGAGCAACACTTGAGACTTGTGTTAGAGAAGCTTACGCCACCATCACCGTATGCGCCAAATTCAGCAAATGTGAGTTTTGGCTTGAGAGGTTAGTTTCTTGAGACATATCCTATCTAAGGGCGGTGTCGTTGTTGATCCTAGTAAGTGCGAGATGTCCTTGAATGGAAGCAACCCAAGGCGTCGATGACATCGTAGTTTTCTTGGACTTGCGGGATACTACCGTAGGTTCATCAAGAATTTCTCAAAAATCGCGAAGCCTATGACCCAACTTCTAAAGAAAGAAAAGAAATTTGAGTGGACAGCAGAATGCGAGCAAAGCTTCCAAACCCTGAAAGAATGCCTGACAGAAGCTCCTGTGCTTGTTCTGCCAGACATTCATAAGAGCTTTGATATCTACTGTGATGCGTCTCGCCATGGGCTCGGGTGTGTGCTTATGCAAGACGGCCGAGTGGTGGCCTACGCATCGAGGCAATTGAGGCCCCATGAGGCCAATTATCCCACACACGACCTAGAGCTCGCGGCTGTAGTTCATGCCTTGAAGATTTGGCGACATTACCTCATCGGTAATCGTTGCGAGATCTACACCGACCATAAGAGCCTTAAATATATTTTCACCCAAGCCGACCTGAACTTGAGACAAAGAAGATGGCTTGAGTTGATTAAAGATTATGATATGGGACTCCATTATCATCCAGGAAGGCTAATGTAGTGGCCGCGCATTGAGCGAAAATCTCAATGCAAGCTGTTTGTCGAGAACTCCTTTTCTGCGAGCTTATGTGTTTGCCTTTGCAAAGCCTACACACGGAGATAGTTGAAGAAGGTTAAGCTTGTAGCCCTCGGTGTGACTTGCACCCTTGAGGACCAGATTAGGGAAGCCCAGAAAACTGATGCGGAAGTGGCTCAAATTTTAGAACTAATGAAACAAGGCAAGGCCAAATGTTTTAAGCAAGATGCACAAGGTACTCTATGGTTTGGAAACCGTATGGTGGTACCATTTAATCGCCACTTGAGAGAATTGATTCTCAAGGAGGCTCATAACTCAAAATTCTCTATCCACCCCGGGAGTACGAAAATGTATCAAGATTTGAAAAAGCGTGGTGGAGCGGATGAAGCGACACGTTGCACAGTATGTGGCGAGTGCGATCTATGTCAAAGAGTTAAGGCTGAGCATTTGAAGCCAGCTGGTGCTCTAGATCCCCTGCCCATTCCCCAGTGGAAATGGGAAGAAGTTGGCATGGATTTTATCACCGGCCTTCTTAGAACTAAAATTGGATTTGATTCTATATGGGTGATTGTGGATCGTTTAACCAAGGTTGCCCATTTTATTCCTGTCAAGACCACTTACACCGGGGCCAAACTAGCAGAACTTTATATTTCCATAATTGTTTGTCTCCATGGTGTACCAAAGGTGATTGTTTCGGATAGAGGTCCCCAATTCACCTCTCATTTCTGGAACTGCTTGCATCAAGCAATGGGAACCAACCTATCCTTTAGCTCCGCTTATCACCCACAAACGGATGGACAAACTGAGAGGGTAAACCAAGTTTTGGTAGACCTTCTCCGGGCTTGCGTGTTATCCTACAGCGATAGTTGGGAAAAATGTTTACCGTTTGCGGAGTTCTCCTACAACAATAGTTTCCAATCGAGCATTCAAATGTCACCCTTCGAAGCATTATATGGGAGAGCTTGTAGAACGCCTTTGAACTGGTCCGAAGCCGGGGAGAGGCCATTCTATGGCCCGACCTTGGTGGAAGATGCTGAAGAACAAGTTCGTGTCATTCGTGAACGACTTAGGACGGCTCAATCACGTCAGAAGTCTTATGCCGACCGTCGTCGTCGCGAGTTGAGTTTCGAAGTGGATGATCATGTTTATCTTAAAGTCTCTCCTATGAAAGGAGTTAAATCGTTTCCAAATCAAAGGTAAATTAGCACCTCGCTATGTTGGACCTTTCCGTATTCTAGCTAAGTTGGGATCGGTGGCATACGGTTGGAGTTGCCACCATCACTCTCGAGCGCATAACGTCTTCCATGTCTCCCAACTCAAGAAATGTCTTGAGTCCCAGCGGGCGGCCGAGTTGGATAAACTCGACTTGCAACCCGATCTATCTTATCGAGAGAGCCCGATTCGTATCCTTGAGAAACCGAGCGTAAGACTAGGAATCGTGACATCAAGTTCGTCATGGTCAATGGAGCAACCACACGGAAGATGAAGCGACTTGGGAGCGTGAAGACCGGATGCGGCGGCATATCGAACTCTTCTCTGCATGAAGTGCCTTCGTATCAAGAAAGGAAAGGTAAAACATATTAATGTAAATTATAACCTGTCAACACTATCTTTGAAGGAAATCAAGACAACATAAATTATAACTTCTAATGAAAACTTTCTAATCCTTCTCCACCCAGATCTCGGGTCGAGATCTCTTGTAAGGGGGGAGGTTTGTCACAGCCCCAACTAATGAAATTGGATTAATATGTATTTCACTAACATGCACTATCAAATTCAAAACATTTCCATAATATATTGTACTTGGAAAATCTAATTTGAGGTGAACATACACATCAAAATTCGCATTCCAATTCAAACCAGTGATAAAACGCTGTGATCATCATCTGAAAACAATTTATTTAAATACTACATTAATTATCATGAATTAATATAATTTTTACCAAATTTTTGGGACTAGTTTGAACCTCATTAAAATTCAAACAACATTTATAGACATACAACATGTTTGAATTTAAATATCACAAACTATATTATGAACAGTAGAGTTTTATAATTTTTATGGGAACTATATACTCCCAGGAACCCCCACAAATTATTTGAGGATTTTATGAAATTTATTTCTATTTATAAAGCTCTGGTCAAAGTAGTAACTCTAATTTAATTCTCAGTCAAAACACTAAACCAAACCGGCCGATACTGTTCCTCGGGCTCGAGTCTAACTCAGTGAAGTGACTCGGTCGAGTCCACTAAGTGCACCGCGTGAGCGCGGATGAAAGATCAACGGCCCGAATTCATACCGCTTCACCAACCGAACCACTTAACTCTTTTGAACCTCAGCCCTTGGATCTAGATCTAGCGGTCCACGGTGGGCCACGTTTCCAACCAGCGCAAACGAGAGACACGACGACTGTGGGGCGTCTTTGTCGATATCGTCGTCTTCCTCCCGTCGTGTCTGCTCAGGCATCCAGTGCCACGCGGCCGCGACGCTCTGTGATGCTCCGTCGACGCCGTCAATCCGCCGCATCCGTTGGCCACTCCGGAACCACCTCCTCTTCACGCCGCCTCCATTGCCGTCATCGCCCGGGCATAACACCCCCTCAAAGCCCTTCCTTCTCCCTCACTTCTCCTCGGTTGACAGAGGAGAGGGAAGCTAGCTTGAGCAAATTTCTCTGGTAAGCTTCCCACCTCCGGTACCCTCGGCTCCTCCTTTGCATGCCTTATCCATTTTTGCTAATGCGAGCCTCTCTCGTTGCTTGTAGTTCTTGTTCCCACATCGTGCTCTCGGCGGCTCTAGAACGCGCACCCGCGGGCATCTTCAAGCTTTCTTCGTTGTCAAGAGGTATTATCCTCCAACCACCGCGTCACCTTGTATGCTTTAGCTCACTGATTAAAACCCCTCACCTTGTTTCAGCAATGCACGACAGGCTTAGTGCAATTTGAAGATTTGATCATTTTCGGCCTAAGGACACCCGTTCATCTCCCACTTCAAATCGGTAAGTCTTTCTTCAATTCTTTGCTCCGACAGCATGCCCTTGAGATCTTGAAGCTATTCCAAGCATTCACTTGTCTTGGTTTTGCTCAGGATCTCCTCTGGTCGCTAAGCCGTTTTGTCACCGTTCTTCTTCTCCGGCGCCAACGCAGCTCCGGCATCTCCAAGCTTCCCCGAGCACTCTTCCTTGCTCAGGTAGCCTTCTCATAGTCCCTAGGACCCTGGGCACTCGTTTGTTTGTCGCTGCGGAGCTTCTTTATGCTGCTTGCACCTTGCCGTAGCATCGCCGCCGCTCCACTCCGGCTAGCCGCCGGTACAGGCCGGCTTAGCCGTCGAGACCACTTCCATTGGGGCGCGGCACTATTGTGCACCTAAGTATACTCTTGGTTCACGCCGCGTGGCGGAATCGCCGCAAGCCGTCGGTGAAAGCGCGAGGGACGAAACCCGTTGTCGTACTCGGCCAAGACGCGTGTAGGCTGGGAGGTTACGGCAAATAGCGGCTTTAATTACCTAATGATTGGCTTAGCCGTTAATGGATGTCTTAGCATTGATTGATGTTTCACTTACGCGCGGCCCACGCACGAAAAATAAAACGTTTTGGTTAAAACCACGATGGTGACATGGACCCTAAGACCCTAAACACGTGCTTAGAAACTAATTGTACCGAGTTAATCGGACCGTCGGATGCGAAAGGCGGCTGGATTTGTGAGACATTCGGACCGTCCTAATGCACCTCGAATATGGGCCGTTGGATCTTGATCCAACGGCTGCAACCGTCGCCCTAGGGCGCTGCGTGCGCGCCTCATGATGGGCAGCGGACGAGCGGGCCCAGCGTCGATGACGCGACTAGCGCTGCACTCGGTGAGAAAAGTAGCTAATGTTTGTAAAATCCGAAAAACCCTTTTCTTACACACTAAAAATATGTATAACTTCTAAAATGCATAACTAAATCATTTCAACTTCAAATTGATGAAACCACTACGAAATTTACATTCTTAATGTACTTCCTATCAAAATTAGTTTCATACATGTCTCTGTAGCAGAGGGCTTTAATTGGAAATTTGTTCATTAAAATCATTATCTCTACAATAGGAAAATGGACTGAAATCTTTAAAAATACATAAGTAAGTATTGGAAACTCCAAAAGCAGTGAGACCACTTTTGATAATTTTCATTTTCAGTGAACTTAATTCTAAAATGGTCTCCACCTTACCTCTCCACAGAAACTATTATTGGGAGAATATACTCCTTAACTCCATTATTTTTATACTATAAAAGACTGATAACTTTGAAAATCAATAACTAAATCATAAAAACTCCAAAAAGGGCAAACTCAACTGTTTTTTACTTATAATAATATTGCCTATTTATCTATGTGATCCACGTACTCGCCACTGTTCTACAAAATTTCACTTCATAATTAAATTATATAATGACGACTTATTGAAATCTGAAATTCAAACCATTATAACTTTCACATGCTAAATCAAAGTGAAATAACTCTTTCACCAAAAATCATTTAAAATCATGACCTAACTACTGTAGAAAAATCATGCATTTTTGAGCATTTTGGTTTTTGTGTTGTTTTCTCGGTATTTATTTGATGTTATAATTATATATATCCCGAGCATATTGATATCGACACTTATGCTACCGAGAGTGAGCAGCTACTGTACCAGCAAGGCAAGCATCATTTGAACTTTCTTTTGCATCATATTTGATCCCAGTTTTGGTTAAGTTAGTGCAATGATAATTGCTTGCATGCTATTTTGATTATGTCGATATTTTTGTGATGTGTAGTTTAGTTATGTCCTATGCTTGAGGTTAATCTTGGATTATGCCAACTCCTATATGCTTAAGACAGGATGTGTGAATTATGGTTATAAAGTTGCTTAGCCATGCAAGTCTAGATACGGTAGTTCGATCGTCGGGAATAACCCGGCGGTTTTGGGATACACATAACTCTTACTTTATGTTTTTACTTCAGATCTTTGTAGCTGTTTTATGAGTTAAACTTTGTCTTTTTTAAAATGAGATTTGGTCCGGACAAGTGTTGGTTAGTGATGGTGTCTTTGTGCACGAGAATTGGGTATGTGGAAGGACTTGTCTGGACAATTGAGGACCGAACTTTGGTAACGTCGTTAATTCAAGTACACTCGTCTTTGCCACACGCGGGTTGGGAGCCGTATGGTTAAGTAGGGGAGGTTTTATTGTGTTAAGTCCTTGGTGGTGTAAGGGACATAGCGGCCGTGAAATCCTATGTTCTTTGAGGAGCCGATGTAATCCTTTATAGTGTGCAAGGAGCACCAATTCTTTTGTTTTGATTGCATCGGTATTTCCAATATAACTTGTGAGCCCCTAGCAAGTGCTATCGGCGCTTGTACTAGGCAAGGAACCATCTCACAAGGGGACTTAGCTCAATAGGGCTTTCTTCTTTGAAAATGACTATATCTTGATTTACCCACCAGGCATACCATAGGAAGTGTGCTATTTGAGGCCTCTGGAGGCTTACGGGCTAATCAAGTCGTGTGGGTAAAGTAGTACACCCTGCAGGTTATCAATCTATTCGAATAGCCGTGTCACGGTTATGGACAACCGCTTGAGTTAGGAGTTACTATTGTTAGACTTTTAATTAAAATTGTGGTTGAACTTGGTATTCGTCATGAGCAGGTTGTTCATGTGTTTAGTACATCAAAGTGGGCTGCCACTTTGGTCTTTGTATGATTCAATTGTTTATTCTTGAAATGCTTTACTACATGTTTTACTTCTACTTCAAACCTGATTTTTAAATGGGCACGGGAGAAACTAGTATGTGTAGGATGTTAATTGTTGCGTCTCTTTATAAAACTAAACCAATATGAGCCATCCTTTGAATGACCCTTATGCATAACTATTTTTATTTGTGTAAGACTTGCAGTACACTTGTACTCGGCGGATGTTCTTGGCCTTTTCGGTGAGAAGGTTATGATTATGATGATCTCGCTAGTGTTGACTTGGCGACACTAATGAGTAGTGTGCTACCATTTAACTCCCGATCGGTTCTTTGATGGGTGATGGGCATACCACTGCTGGTCTTTTGCTTTATCTATTTAATTCATTGCTACTTGATACTCTGCTTTAAATTTGGCGGTCGGTTGTTTGTAATAAATCGTAGACCTTAACTATTATGCAGTATGTCTTTTATCCCTTGTTATATGCGTTGTATGGATGTAATCAACGTTGGATGGGGGTATGAGTATATTGGTCATTGATCTTGGGAGCCAATATATGTCATACTCGTTGTTGATGAATTCCCATTTAACTCACCAAGGGTAGTGCTTCGAATCGAGGGAGAATCGACAATCATGTAACGCTCGCAAGGGAGCAGCGTGCATGATCGTTGAGGCTCTAGTATTCGGCTAAGCCTCTGACTTGGATAGAGTTAAATTGGAATTCATTTACCGGAGACCCGTAATTATGTCCCTAAGACCTTGTCTAATCTCGGCCTTATGGAGATAATTACCGGGGTCCCCACAGTTATGAGCATGCTTAGTGCAGCCACATTGGGTATAGTGTTCACTTTTGCAAAAACAATTTTGTTGGAAATCATGGGATGGATTGTTGTTGACGTATGTGCCATGTATATGGCTAAAAATGATTCGATGTTCGCAGCCAAGGAGGGTTGTGATTTACTCTTATTAAAGTTATGTACTTGTTATTTCATTACATGTCAATTGCTCTTTAAATTCTCGTTGCAAATTATTACATATCGGTATTGCAAATATAAACACTACTACAAAAATACTAATACTAGATGCTTGATCACAGACAATTCATCAAAACCGTCTGTATTAAATACAATCACAGACAATTTTTGTGTAGCGACCGTCTGTGTTACTTTTCGCGCTAAAAACCGTTTGTGAAGAGGTAATATCACAGACGGTTCATGATGAAAACCGTCTGTAAAGTATCACAGACGGTTCGTAAAAATAACCATCTATGATATTTAAAACTATCACAGACGGTTTTCAACAAACAACCGTTTGTGATACTTCCCAGACAGTTCTTAACATGAACCGTCTATGATAATTAAATATTTCGGCTCCCGCGTGATGAGTCTTTTCGCGTGTCTCCTACGCCGATGGGTGATATGATGCGTCTCTTCGTCTCGTACATCGACGTTGCGTTCGACGTTTTATAAGAATGATCATCGTGCGCCATGGTAAGCACTCTTGGTATTGAATACATACACCATGGTGATCAGCACGCGGAGCATGACTGCTAGGTCGACCAAGCTAGAACTTGATCAGCATGTGAAAATATGTCATATATATGTTCAATACATAGAACTTGAGAATATATCACAGACCGTTCTATTATAGAACCGTCTGTAATATGAGACCATATCACGGACGGTTCTATAGTAGAACCGTCTGTGATATGTATCACTGACGGTTCCATAATAGAACTGTCTGTGATATGAGACCATATCACGAACGGTTCACCGTCAGTGATACATATCACTCTTTATTAGTAAGAGCCTTGCTAGGGTTTGCGTCCTATACTCGTCAGTCCCCAGCGCCCTTACTCTCGCCCCTGACCTCCACACTGCTGCCCAAAGCCTCTTCCCCGACCCCGTCGCCGCTGGTTGTGATACCACGATCGCACAAAACACTCTCTTGGCTACCTCTCCACCGACCTCCCTCGGCTATCTCCCTCGGCCAAATCTGCCAAGTTTGCGCATAGAGCTCTCCTTCTCTCCCTCCGGTGACTCACCTCCAGGCGGCTCAGCTCGGGCTCACCCGTGCGCTGGTGGCTCGTCCCTTGCTTGGATGGTGGCGCCACTCGCTTGCCTCTCCTATGGTTTGATTTTTATACTTGAGCATTGAGTGGTGTTATAATGTTTGGTTGATTTATGCATAGTGGGGAGATAGATGTCGGTTGTGCTAGTGGTGGGTGTTTGCCGCCGTTGCCGCGTCACACTGAGGTAAACTACTCCTCTTTATTTTCTATTCCGTTCCCTCCCCTTTGCTCTGTGATGGTGTTGGTGATGATATGGATGATACTGCTAGTGTGGTGCGCATGCCCTTGAGCCCCACTCAAAGTGATTTTTTCTGGGCTCGTGAATTGTTCTATGATGAATTGATGTCACAAATGCAATTGGATGTGATATTATGTATAGATTATGTCTTGAGTTGTTAGATTACCTGATGTTATGTACTATTTCAAGCATGCAATTTATACATTCTGATATACTTGTTGTCCTACATCACAGTTGATAGTATCTTGATAGATTTTATTCCTATGTACAGCAAATAAGTTAATTTCGGATGATTTGCTTGAACTAGTCTGAATATATTAGCAAGTTTTAATCTTGTGCAATTAGTCTTCTGAGAGCAATAATCAATCTTCTTAATCTTACCTTTGTTTGTGTAATCAATTAGCCTCTTGCCATTTGTCGACGATCGAGTCGCCGATCTTACGAAATAAATAGAGGAAAATGGTACGGGATTTCTAGGGAGAGAATAGGACTGCTCTTTGATTAATATGAATTGACTGTTACAGAGAATGCCTATGACCAGGCAATATACTAATCCTATTTACACTGAGAGTAATGTTTGCTATGCTACAATATCGGGCTTGAAATACGAATCTGATGCTAATATCTATGCTTCAATCCGATGCGACTTGATCCCTGGCTTTGTCCATGCCTCATCTTTAAATAACCCTTGAAGAGGTAGCAGTTACTTCTGGAGAAGACGCCTGTTGTGAAGCGTCGTGACTGGTCGGAACGAGATGGCAGTTGATGATGTAGCAACTGCCATGCGGTTGAGTGTCTGTGAGATACTCAACCGTATGGTGGTTGTTGTCAGTGTCTTAGGATAAAGAAACGTCGTGTGGTATAGAATACACGCATGTGTTCCATTCATCACACGGTAAGGAATATACCTAGAATTAGTTCATCCCCTTTTACGAGCAGTTACCTGGTCGGAGGCTAGGTACAAGACTTTGTCCGACCAGATACCTATTTGAGTAACCTCTAGAATCTTTACGACCAGGGAGGTCGTGAGCCTTAGGGGTTACGACCATGAAGACGTATGGTCTTTTATCATGTATTAAAGATAATACGTAGAGATTTTATTCCTTGTCAGCTAGCCCCCGAACTTTAAATGAATAGGTCGTGTGAACACTTTTCTTCCGACGAAGTCATATCAGGCAGATGCTCATTTAATGCCGTGACATTCGAAGCGGTCTATATTCACTTTAAAGTTGAGAACCTGCCTTGGGAACTAAAGAGATTTTTTGTTCGTTGGACAAAAATATTTTGTCCGTTGGACTCTTGGCAACTCTTGATTGCGGTTAAAGATCTGAAGCTATAAGATCCTATTACGCTGGAGCATCAGGTCCTTACGCTTTCAGATCTCTTTCACCTCCAACATTCTTGCTAGAAATCCTTACCGACCTCCCCCCTTTTTTCTTCTTCGAGAGCTTTCCCCGTCCTCTGTTCATCTTCTCAAAAGATCGCATCATGTCTGATTCAATCACCAAATGGGTAGCCTCAGATTTGAGCAAGAGGAAGCTTGAGGCATTGGAGAAGATTGGAATGCTCCCGAATAAGAGTTTGATCAAGTAGAGGGCGGCATTCGGAGAACATTTTCTGAGCCGCGAGGAAGGGTAATCCCCATCTTCTTTGCTTATGTGGAGTGTGGGCTGAGGCTGCCAGCACACAAGTTCCTTTCCCGAATTCTGGAGCGTTATGGGGTTGAATTGGTGAACTTAGCCCCAAACTCCATCGCCAATATTAGCATATTCGCATATCTGTGCGAGGCGTACCTGGGAATACGACCAAATTTGAAGCTCTTCAGGTACCTCTACTGGATGGCGATGTCAGGGAGATCCACGATGTGTCCTGGAGAATGCACGCTGTGCCTACACGATGGGAAGGCCGACGAGTACATCCCAATGTACTCGAAATCTTTGTGGTCGTCATGGAAGAAAAGCTGGTTCTATATGACGGTCACAAAGGACGATGACCTTTACTTTGACGGCAAGAGGGCAAGCGAAAACCTAAAGTGGAGGGAAACCGTGGAGAAGACAGGGATGGTCGGAAGATGGGTGGAGGCCATCCAAGACTTGAGAAGGAACAGTTTGACTTCTTGGCATGTGGCGAGAGATTTCACCATGCGCCGAATTAGTCCTCTGAAGCTTTGAGACCATTCTCTATTATGGTATATTGGTCGTGATGAAGGAATCAAGGACTCCAAGGATGGTAAGTCTTGACAAAGTTACGACCAGTATATAGTCTTGCTTGATCGATTATTTTACAACCTTAAAGTCTCTCTTTCTCTTTGTCCGAAGTTCTTTCCTCTCACGAAGTCAGAGATCGAGTGGGAGCCTAATGAGAAGGCTTCATTCCATGGTATTTTGGCAATTGTCTCTGAAGAAGAAAAACTAAGGAGACTTAAGGAAGATAATCACTTTTTTTCTCCATATTTTAGATATATTCCGACCAGTTTTTATTCACTCTGACTTACAGGCGGTCGAGCTGAAGATTATCGAATCCGTTGAGGGTTCCGATCCTACCATAGCTCCAACCGAGTCCTGCCCAGAGGCCATGGAAGAAGATGGTCCTCTTGAGGTAAAAGAGCGTTTGTAGGAAGAAATATATATTTTAGATGGAAAAATTTCATCACATAATCAAGTTTGATTTGACTTAGGTGGAAAAGATGAAAGACTCGCAGAGCAAAGCTGTGGAAGTCGTAAACCCCGAAGTGGTCGTTCATGACCTAACGGTTGTTATAGGAACAACCGCTCTAGAGGCTGATGATGTCTCCGACCAGATGGTCGAGAACATCATTTCTGACCTCTTGTTGGAGGATACAAGGGGTACGACCAGCCCTGCCAGTTCAGAACCGGTGAAATTGGCTGAGAAGAAGAGGAAAGCCAGCGCGACGGATTTTACTCCAATGCGTTATAAGGTTAAAACCAAAAAATCGACTAGGTTCGCATAAACAAAAAAGTCATGTGAATACATACCTTGTACACATTTTATATTGGAAACCCGAAATCCCTTTTCTTCTTTTGTATAGGTCTTCTGGTGTTCCGGTCGTTTCTGACCAGAACTCTCCTCAGGAAAAGGTTCCTAGGGACGAAGTGGTCGTGGCGGTTCCTGACTGGAACGCTCCTCAGGCTAATGTTGCTGAGGATGAAGTGGTTAAGGAAGCCCCCGAGCAGGCATCGGTGCCATCATTTGCTCAGGATCCACTAGTAATCCTCACTCCGTCTGCGGAGGTAAACATCACTGAATATTCTCAACAGGTTCCACCCCCTGTCGGTAACACTTCTCGGGCTAACAAGTTCGCTTTTTCTCCCTGATTTATCGAGGATAAGGAACTTGATGAGACCTGAGAAAGATATCAGACCGTCAGGCCGAGACAGGTCCAGATATGATTTTTTTTCCGAATATAATGACGTGGCAATTCGAGTGTGTATTTTACGACCACCTTTATAGTTCTTCTTCCAAAGTTTTATTGAAAACTCATAATGAAGAGTGCAACTTTTGCAGCATATGGTCGAAAATTATGCTATGGTCGGAGGACTGACCCAGCGAATAAGAATCTTGGAGCAGAAACACTCCGAATTAAAAAGTAAGAACTTTATTTTAACCTGTCTTTTTAGTCTTTATCATGTTCCTCTTTTGTAGATCAATCTTCTCTCTTATCATGTTTGATAGATTTAGAGAAAATTAAAGAAGTGGATGTGGCTAAAGAAGCCATGATAATAAAGCTTAAAGAAGAAAATCAGAACAAGGACCGGTCGATCGCGCACGCGATGACCAGGCAAAAGGAGGTTTTCGACTCTTGTGAGAAGAAAATCAAAGGTAACTGGCCGTAGACTTGACTAGTATACCATGTCTTCAATTTATGTGTGTGTTAATTTCTTTATCTACTCGTGTAGAGAAAACTCAAGCACTTGAAAGAGCAGAAAAAACTCTTGAGTTCGAGCGTGGCCAAGGGGCTGAACTTGATCGGAGTCTTGAAGACAAAGTCAAGGCTCTGAACAAGATGCTTTTCAACCTGGGGTCGGGAATGCAATTGCCCATTTTGAGAGACCCTGCAGAGAGGATCAATTTTATTGGCCATCAACTCGAAGACCTCAAGAATGTGATAACAATCTTTCGAGAGAACCATGCCAGGACAATGAAGGAAGCTATTGCAAATGGAGTAAGCGTTGCCTTGGTGAAACTAAAGGCTTTCGACCCCTCAATCCATCTTGGAGCTATTGAAGAGGACTTCGACTGCTCTGAAGATGAAGCGACCAAATTGCTCGAGGAAGTAAAGCCCCTCAGAACCAAGGTTGCGGAGGAAATGGAAGTCGGATCTCCATCACACAGCGACCAATCTGGTGGTTCTAACAAGTAGATGGATGCAATATTTAGACTTTGTAAATAAAACTTACCTTTTAACATCAATGAAGTTCTTGTTTTGTCTTATCAATGTCATTAAATACTCATATATTCCCTAGCCTCGACTGCTTATATTAGTAGATGAACATTACTAAAGAAGTAGTAGACCAAGAAAATAAGTAATAACTACGACCATGGTATATGTGCTGATAATGTTTGTAAAAATGATCTAGTGAACACTAGGAAATCAATTGGTCGGAACCAGTGTATAATTTCGACTAGTTGAGATCTTTTCCATGATCGAAGCACTGTGAAATACTATATATAGTCGGAAGATATAACAAGACTTACTTTGGTGATAAGAAAGTATGCAAAAATGTATGAAAAAAAAACGATAAGTATCCTTGCTTATGCGAATTATCTGAAACTGGTCGTAATGAATTCCAAGAATTGAAGATATGTAAAATATTTCGCGAAATGTGCTCATGCTCAGGTCCGACTAGTAGCGAGGATCGTAAGAAAAGGACCGTCGCTAGGAAGCTCATTCCAGTGGGCAGGACCACGTGCAGAGAGGAGAGACTTCGATTAGGAGGCTTTCCGTGTCCCGACCAGTAACCAAACAAGAGTAGAATAGAATGTTGAAATAAAGAAAGTTAATCTTCAAACTCTTGTGGAAAAAACAAAAGAAAACCATATAAATTGTCTGTGTTTTGCCCCTTTTACTCGTATGTTTCTTTGAGAAAAGAGTATGTGGTCGCGCGTGGGAATCATTGAAGCAATGATCATGACTAGGACCCCCCCCTTTTTAAAAAGGGATATTACAGAGAATGAGTGTCTTCGCCGACCAATGTAAACAATAATGATATGTGACTACAAGTAATGGATAATAATTATAAACAATCATACTTATCTTAAAAAGGAAATGCATTTTCATTGAAATATAAAATGAAATGAATATAAGAAATTATACAAAGAACTTACGCAATTGATTAATGTTCCAAGAATTAGACAAAATTTGCCCGTCGGATATAGCTAATCGTACCGAACCTGGTCGGGTGACTTCGACCACAGTGTATGGACCTTCCCACCTGGGTGAAAGTTTGTTGCGATTTGCTTGGCTCTGAATTTTTGCTGAGAACCAGATCATCTACAGCGAGGCTGCGAGCTTGCACTTTACGACTGTGGTACCTACGTATGGCTTGTTGGTAGATTGCTGATCATATCAAGGCTTGATTTCGTTGCTCTTCAAGGAAATTGATGTCACTAAGTCGTCATTCATGCTGATCATTTTTGTTAATACAATCAATCCGAGCAGAACCTATTTTTTGTTCTGGAGGAAGCATGGCTTCAGCCCTATAAACCAAAAAGAATGGTGTTTCACTGGTCGCACGAGTAGTCGTGGTACGAATGGCTCATAACACAGAAGGAAGTTCTTGAACCCAAGCTCGTGACCGTTGGATTAACTGGTCGAAGACTCATCGTTTGATTCCTTGCACTATGATACCATTAGCGCGCTCAATAGCTCCGTTGCTCTGCGGATGAGCGACAGAAGCGTAATGTATCTTGATACCTAAGTTATCGCAGAATTCCTGAAAATTATCGCTTGAGAACTGGGTACAGTTATCCGTGATTATACGACTGGGCACACCAAATCGTGTGATCACGTTTTTTGTGATAAACCTCTTGGCAGCCTCAGTTGTCATTTTAACAACTAGCTCGGCTTTGATCCATTTTGTGAACGTGTCAATCATGACGAAAAAGAATTCGAAGCCCCCTGGTGCTTTTAGGAAAGGTCCTAAAATATCTAGTCCCCAGGTTGCAAAAGGCGAAGAAAGAGGAATTGTTTGCAAAGCTTGGGACGGCTGATGTACATGTCGGCTATGAAATTGACATTGTAAGCACTTCGTCACGAGCTCTTTTGTATCATGAAGGGCAGTTGGCCAGTAGTATCCTTGTCTGAAGGCTTTACCAACCAGCGTTCTGTCGGAATGATGCGCTCCACAGACTCCATGAATTTTGGTTAGCATCTTAATGCCATCCGATTGAGATATGCATCTCAACAACACTCTGTGAGATCCTCGTTTATACAAGGTACTTTCAATAAGAGTGTATGATTTGGCTTTTTGTGCTATACGATCAACCTCTACATCATCTTCTGGAATGAGGTCATGCTGAAGATAATTGTAGATTGACGTCATCCAATCTCTACTTTAATCGTGATGGCGCCAACCATCATCGACCTGTAGAGCATCCATGTTCGCGGAATTGAGGCGTGCGATCTCCTTATGAACATCTATGTCCTCGGAAGGCTCGACCACCAAGGGTGAATCGAGTTGCTTGAGAAAGACTCCAGGAGGGATGGATGTCCTGGTGGAGGCCATCTGTGCCAAATGGTCTACCATAAAGTTTTCCTTTCTAGGAATATGTTGGATCTGAAAACCGAAGAAATGCTTTTCGAGTTTCCGTACTTCCGCCAGATATGATGACATCTTGGTACTAGAGCACTGATACTCTTTCCCTACTTGATTCGCTACTAGTTGAGAATTGCCTTTCACTAGTAATCTGTGAATCTCAAGTGAAGGAGCTGCTCGAAGTCCTACCAGCAAACCTTCATACTCTGCCACATTGTTAGTAGTAGGAAAGTTTAACTGAATGGCGTATTTTATGTGTTCGCCAGTAGGGGAAATCAAGACGACTCCAGCCCCCGAGCCTTTGAGCATCAAGGAACCGTCAAAGTACATTATCCACTCATTGTGGTGTTCGTACTCGGGCCCTTGGGTGGTTTCAGGGTTTGTACATTCGGCAATGAATTATGCTATTGCCTGGGACTTGATTGTTGTTCGTGAGATGAAATGAAGGTCAAACGCCCCAAGCTCAATCACCTATTTTGCTATTCGTCCTGATGACTCCCTGTTTCCAAGGACTTGACCTAGGGGATACCTAGTTGATACGACCACTTTGTGGGTCTAAAAATAATGCCTTAGTTTCCTTGAAGCCATAAGGAGACCATAGAGCAATTTTTGTACCTGTGGATACCTTTCCTTTGGTCCATGTAAGACTTCGCTTACGTAATATATTGGTTGTTGGATGTTGTCACATTCTACGATCAGCACATCACTGACTGTTTGTGGCGTTGCAGCCACGTAAATTAGCAAAGTCTCTCCCGATTTTGGAGAAACTAAGATTGGGGGACTCGTAAGGTACTTTTTAAGTTCTTTGAAGGCGTCGTTTGCCTCTTTAGTCCATTCGAAACGTCCATTCTTCCAGAGAAGCTTAAAGAAAAGTAATCATTTTTCACCTAACCGTGCTATGAAACGACTTAGCACTGCCATGTTGCCAGTTAGTTTTTGAACTTCCTTCTTTGTGGTCGGAGGGCTCATCTAATCGATGGTCGAGATTTTGCTGGGTTTGCTTCAATGCCTCTAGCCGAAACTAGGAATCCAAGAAGCTTATTAGAAGAAACTCCGAACACACACTTCTCTGGATTTAACTTAAGGTTATGGCGTCTTAAGTTATTGAAAGTCTCATGTAAATCTGGAATGTGATCGCCAGCGTTGATGCTCTTTACGACCAGATCATCAATGTACGCTTCTAGGTTCCGACCTATCTGTGGACTAAAGGTTTTCTGCATCAACCTTTAGAATGTTGCACCAGTATTTTTGAGACCAAATGGCATCTTTACATAACAGTTGTGCTATATAGAGTAATGAAGGAAGTTTTCTCTTCATCTTCTTTACTCATATTAATCTGGTGCTACCCTGAGTAAGCATCTAAAAAATTTAACAACTCACACACGGAAGTAGAGTCTACAAGTTGATCAATGCGAGGAAGGGGAAAGTCATACATCCTTCATACAAGCTTTATTACGATCTGGAAAGTCAATACACATTCGCTATTTTCCATTGGTTTTTCTAACCATTACAGGATTGGCGAGCCACTCTGGGTGGTCGACCTCACGAATAAACCCAACCTTAAGGAGCTTGTCAATTTCTGACTGGATTGCTTCCTTCCGATCAGGTGCAAAACGCCTCAGCTTCTACTTGACCGGTTTCTTGTCAGGCTGCAAAGCTAGCCTGTGCTCGATCACCACCCTGGGAACTTTGGGCATGTCAGAAGCTGGCCAGGCGAATACATCTTGGTTTTCTCGGAGGAAGGAGACGAGCGACTCTTCCTATTTAAGGTTAAGTCCTGCTTCGACCAGTATTTTGGCGCCCTCTGGAGAAGCGCTCTTGTCGAGTAGTACCTTTTTTATCTGGTCGGAAGGTTTTGGTGCCATCTTTGGCCTCGAGTGCTTGACCTGCATGGTAGTTGTGTTAGTTTCCCTGGTCAGAAGCTCGTCGACCAGTTCTAAGCATTTCTGATCACATGCGTAAGCTATTTTTTGATCGCCTCAAACTGTGATGACGCCCTTTGGTCCCGACATTTTCAAACTCTGATAACCGTAGTGCGTGGCTATCAGGAATTTTGCTAAAGCCGGACGACCGAGGATTGCATTATATGCGGTTTCAAAATCCACCACATCAAATGAAATCTTTTTTGTTCGAAAGTTGTCAGGCCTTCCGAACGTAACCGGTAGGGACAGGTGTCCTATCGGCTTGGCGGTAGATCCAGGAACTATGCCATGGAAGGCATATTTCACAGGTTTTACCTTGGATTTGTGAATTTGCATGTCTTCCAATGCGCCCACAAATAAAATATTTAAAGAACTACCTCCATCTATTAAGACCCGATTAACCTTACAGTTATTAATAGTAGGCTCAACGACAATAGGGAACCTACCTAGTCGAGTCGAAGGGATGGGGCAGTCTTCTTTGCTGAAGGAGATTACAGTCTCTGACCACTTGGATGGCTTAGTGGTGATCGGAGGTACGGTATGGTTAACCTTCTGCTCCATGGCTTTCAGATGACGTCTGGACTCGTCCGAAGAAGATCCACCAAAGATCACGTTGACAGTGTGTTGAGGCTCTTGGTACTCCATTTCTTCGTCACCATCTTTGTCCTTCTTGGAGCTTGTCTCCCTGGGTTCCGGTATCGAGGGGAGTGGACCTTTACCTCCATAATAATCTTCCAGCTTCTTTTGTCAGGCATGGCTGCACAAGTCATATCCTGCTTGCTGGTGAAGTAGACACCACTTCTTGCTTTTCTTGTATTCATTGGTCGGAGCCCTTGCCTTGCCACGACCAGCATATTCTTTCTTCCTCTTGGTACATTTTTCTGGAACCGCGAGAACCTCCTTATCGTCAGGTTTGTAGTGTCTCTTTTTCTTGAGAGTCTTCCTTTGCTTCTTTTCTGTCTTATCCAAGCCAGGTTGAGGGATTTTATCTTTTCGATTAATGGCATTGTTCCACTCAACCGCTTCACCGGCGGTTGCGTACTTGTCAGCCACGTCGAAGAGCTTGATGGTTGTTCGTGGGGGATATATTGCTAAATCCTCCGTGAACCTACGATTTCTTAGCCCTACTTTGAAGGCTTGAATGATAGAAGATTTTGCGACCTCTGGTATTGAATTACGAACCTAGCTAAATCTTTTGATATACTGTCAGAGAGTCTCATTAGATTTTTGCCGGATTCGGTGGAGATTATCCTCCTTCCCAAGGCGGTCATACGTACCCTGAAAATTTACAATCAGAAGGTCGCAAAGTTGCTCCCAAGTATATGCTGATCCGACTGGTAGGTTGAGTAACTACGACCGGGCTGATCCTTCTAGTTCTGTGGGAAGATAATTAGCAATTACATTTTTATCACCTCCAACAGCTCTGATGGCGGTAGTGTATATCTGGAGAAATTCTAAAGGATTTTGAGTCCCATTGAACTTATCCAAATTGGCCGGTCGGAACCTATTTGGCCAACGTACAGCCTAGAGCCCTGCGGAGAAGGCTCGACAACCTGTGATCGATTCATGGCGCCTTCTTTGAAAAGGTACCGGATTGTAATCGGTCGGAGACTAGTTTCTTAAATTGGATTGCCGGTGCTTCGATGTCCCAATTCGGTCGTGGACATTGGTAGGACGCCTCCGACCGCTTACTTGGTTCAGACGATGTCGAAGATCATCAGGTCCAAGCTATTGCTCCTCTCGACGAAGTGAAGGTGAGGTTTCCTGAAACAACCTTCTCCCCTCATGACTCCTTGGTCGGAATCATCGAGGTGGTCTTGGTATCAACTGGTCTTCAACACGATCATGCTGCCCTCTGCTGTGGGAGGATAGGATGAAGTCATGGTCTGACTTTGCGAATGCCTTCGTTCCCGGTATGCTTCCGTGCGCTGCATAGTCTGTTGGATAATTTCGGATACTTGACCTACAAGTTGGACAAAACCCGGAGTCTCTGCTAAAACAGGGTCAGAAGTATTTAAAATATCCTGAACTCGCTGCAGGTTTTGTATAGTTACCGAAGGTCTTGGAATGTTCATGTTAGGTGTTTGATGACCTGAACTTTCTCCCGACCTCTGGGTTAGTCTTGCCTGGTCCCTTACTTGGGCTGGAGTAGAATTAGGCATATTAACTGATGGACGTCCATCAGCTCTGTTACTTCTGGCATTTGGTGCTTGACTACTCGTACCATCTCCATCATTATGTGGTGACAAGGCAACGTATGGAGGACCGTACACGATATTTTGATCCGTATCTCCGGTCGCATTGACCTCGTGCCTCCAGTAGTGATCTTCTGATGAGCTTCCATCGTAACTGATGGAGAGCCTTTCAGCGCTTTTGCAAGAAGCTTCCACGATGGAGAATGGTCGGTAATCAGCACTTCCTGAGGTTTTTGTGATGGTCTCAGCCTAATCCGACGGATTGCCGATCGTATACTGAGCCTTATCATCCACACATAGTCTATGACTAGTGGGGGTTTCATCGACACCGTTACCAGATATCGGTTGGCTCCTGGAATTGCCAGAAGCTGTCGGTGAGTACCTATCAACCATGATCGCATCGAGGGTACATTGATCCTCGAGTTGCGGTGTTGAATTTTTGTCACCTTTTTCGCCGGTCGAAAGGACCGGGCTTGCAGAGGTATTTGGGTGTTCCGAACTGGTCGGAAGTACTTCTCTGAAACCGCCACTAGTCGTAGCGGTGTATCCTCATCCATCCGGTCGATTACGTTGACATCTGCGATAGGCGAGCTAGCGGAAGAGGAGGATGATGATGACATTCTATTTTCTTGCATGGCGTGGATGCATGCATCCATGTTGAGGTTGGAGTAGTCCGTCAGGTCGAACCAGTTCTCCTCGTCCCAACTTTCTGCCATAACTACATGAGCGATTATAAGTGAGAAATAGACAAGGATTTGATGGGCCAAAAACTTCTTCTAGAAATACGCGCCTTATTCCCCACGGACGGCGCGAGCTGTCGACGATCGAGTCGCCGATCTTATGAAATAAATAGAGGAAAATAGTACGGGATTTCTAGGGATAGAATAGGACTGCTCTTTGATTAATATGAACTGACTGTTACAGAGGATGCTTATGACCAGGCAATGGACTAATCCTATTTACACTGAGAGTAATGTTTGCTATGCTACAATATTGGGCTTGAAACACAAATCTGATGCTAATATCTATGCTTCAATCCGATGCAACTTGATCCCTAGCTCCGTCCATGCCTCATCTTTAAATAACCCTTGAAGAGGTAGCAGTTACTTCTGGAGAAGACGTCTGTTGCGAAACGTCATGACTGGTTGGAGCGAGATGGCAGTTGATGATGTATCAACTGCTATGTGGTTGAGTGTCTGTGAGATACTCAACCGTATGGTGGTTGTTTGTTAGTGTCTTAGGATAAATAAATGTCGCGTGGTATGGAATACACGCATGTGTTCCATTCATCACACGGTAAGGAATACACACGAATCGGTTCATCCCCTTTACGAGCGATTACAGTGGAAGCTAGGTACTGAGACTTTGTCAGGCGGATACCTATTTGAGTAACCTGTAGAATCTTTACGACCAGGGAGGTCGTGAGCCTTAGGGGTTACAACCATGAAGACGTATGGTCTTTTATCATGTATTAAAGATAATACATAGAGATTTTAATCCTCATCACCATTCAACTAGCCTCTCCCCATTTATTTCACATTTGCCAGGTACGTCCTACCATTCTATTCCTAATCTCTTCTCTATAAAGTCTCCAAACAGTGGCTGCTTGTGCCTTTAAAACCGGTATTATATATATATAGGAAAAATACTTTCTACTCCCGGGTGTAGTTACTCCCATTTTTGATATACCACCTAAAAGAACTTGACATACTCCATTATCACTTTGGGTATACTTATATACTAATTATAAGATATTATTGTTCGTAGTCCCTCAGCCACTTTTAGGGGGTCGTCCACGCAGCATGAGGAGGATGAGACAGTAGCCACGGGCAACTTTATCGAGCCCATGCAAGTTTAAGAAGCATGGCTACCAGGAGAGCGTCAGAACATCCAATTACCTGGATGTCGTCAATAGGTAATTGGACATCGCTATGTTCAGAAAGTGACGTGGATGCACAGGTACTCCGACTGGGAAGTGGTTTCATGTATTAGCAACCAACCATTCCTTAATCTAAGTTCTACGGTACGACTTGACATCAAGGAATGGTTGGTTGCTGATACATGAAGCCACTTCCTAGTTGGAGTACCTGCGCGTCCATGTCACTTTCTGAACATAGCGACATTCAATTACCTATCGACAATATCCAGGAAATTGGATGTCCTGACGCTCTCCTGGCAGCCATGCTTCTTAAACTTGCATGGGCTCGATGAAGTTGCTCATGGCTATTGTCTCATCCTTATCATGCTATGTGGACAATCCCCCAAAAGTGGCTGAGGGACTACGAACAATATATATAATATATCTGATGCCGGGTTTAAAGGCACAAGCAGCCACTACTTGGAGCCTTTATAGAGAAATGTCATCACAGAAGGATTCAGCTATAAACCATCTGTGATATGCAACTACCATAAACAATTTCATCTAAAAATCGTTTGTGATACATCATCTATCACAGACGGTTTAATTTACAAACCGTCTATGATAGTCAACTATCACAAACGGTTTTGAGTTAATAACCGTCTGTGATGACCTCATGTTATTACAGACCCATAAACTCAAACGGCACATAAAACTGTCTATGATGATGTTTTTGAACCCTCTGTGAAGACCTTTTCTGTAGTAGTAAAACTTGCTTTATAATAAAAATAACTTGTAGTGTAGATGTAATACCCTAAATTTTATTCGAAAGGATTAGTCGGTAGAAATTAATTAAATCGGGAGGAGGGTTCTTTTAGTAAAACACCAAATCAGGAAATGAGAGGGGGTTTTCCGCGTTTTGTGGGCAACCTGGGCTTGGGCCTAGGCCCATGTGGGGCTGGCCGGCCAAGGGAGGGGGTGCCACTCCCCCCCCCCAAACCCTAGCCGCCCCTCTCACCCCCTCCCCTCTTTCCTCCCCCATTCGGCCGCCACTTTTCCCCCACCTTCTCCACCCCCCTTGTGCTCCTCCCTACCTCCCCTCCACCTCCATTGCTGCTGGCCAAAGGGAAGAAGAACCTCCATTGCAGCCGGCCAAGGAGGAAGAAGAAGGAGAAAAGAAGAGAAGGGAGAAGAAGAGGGAGAAGAGAAGGAAGAGAGGAGAAGGAGGATCATCTTCGGGGCCTGCTCATCGTCGTCCAGCACGTCGTCAAGGGTAACGACGGGTTTCTTGTGTTGAGGGATGGTCATTAGAGGCGATTGCTAATAGGTTGATTGGATCGGTTAATTTCTGTTCTCTGTCCAATTTTGTCCAGTAGCTTGCGCGGCCGATTTCATGTGGTTAGAAGCAGAATTAGGAGTTTGGATCTCCTAGAGAGTTGTAGATTATGTTCTTAGCTTTCAGTGGCCGCCAAGATCACCCAAATCCGATCAACGGTCAGGAAGTTATGAATTGTTTAGTATCGCTGCTCTGTTATTCTGTCAGTTTTGAACAGTCTGTAGAAAATGGGATGAATCTGCTAGTTAAAGTCAAAATCAGAGGACCTAAATATAACGAAAAATGTAGGTAATTTCCATACCTTTTCATAGAGATAAAGAACACGAGATTTGGACTTTCGTAGCAAAAGTTATGATGGTTTTAGCGTACTGTCCAGAGAACCCGACGAGAATTCTGTTGTCTGATGATTGGTTTGGTAGGGGAAGTTAAGGGCAGAATCAAAAGGGCTCCCCAACTAGGTTTATTTAGGCAATTCAATTACCTTTTCAGAGAGTCTAAGATCATCTTAATTGGACTCCTAAGCAGAAAGTTATGTATTTTAGAATTTGGCTGTTTTCAGTGAGCACAAAACGATCGCTAGAAATTGGAGGTTTTGTTAACGCTTGAGAGTTTAGTGAGATCAATTGTATATTTATGCTCTTGGTCCAGCGTGTTGGTCTTAGATTGGGTTACCTTTATGTTCAGGTGGGAGCGCGGTTCCAGGGGCAGCACCCTCTTCGCGTCCACCGCTCTCGCACGGTTAAGGCAAGTATTCGGCTATTGTATATTTATGCTTGTATGCCGTGACTGTTTGTGTCGTGCTCATAATAGCTATGCATGGATGTTATGGTGATGAGTTCCAATTTATCTTGGTGAATGCAAGTGCATTTGTATGATTCGTGGTTGTGTTCGATTGGTCATGATTGTGTGCTTCTCGATATGTGGTAGCATAGTGAGATTGTTGGCTTGATGTTGATTTAAGATCGATGGATGTTTCATATATGTCCATGCTCTATTATTATTATGTTGTTACTGTCTTGTGGTAATTTGATGATGATTATATGATGAGCATGTGCATATTGAGAGCATATTGAGGCTTGGTCACGCGGTGACCAAGCATGTTTCCTTGAGATCCCGTCATGAATGTGGCGGGCTCGAGATCCCCACACTCGAGGAGTGTGGGCTTGAGGTCCCCATTACTTGCGGAGTAATGGGCAATTGGTCCTGTGCGTGCGCCGCATGAGCATGGGTAAGCGGCGACGGTTGCTTACTCTGCATTACGGTGTAATGCACACGAAAGTTAAAGATAAAGGATCCTTGAGCATTGCATTGGTTGCATTTCATAAGTTAAAAGGCTATGTTTAGTGTTGTGTTATTGTGGATCATTAATGCTATGTTTGTGTTCTTGTTTATAGCCTTGTTGATACTTGCTGAGTCTTTGGGCTCACTCTTGCTTTAATGTATTTTAGGTACCAATGGCAGGATCGACATGAATGGGAGGAATAGATGATGGATGCACGCACTACCTCACAACATTAAAGCAATTGTCATTTAGCTTCATATAAGAATAAATAGATCTGAAAAATACCCATGGTTGTTTTATGATTCGATTATGGTTGTGAGAATAGTGTTAATTTGCTTACATTCATATGATTATCTCTTATGCATGAGTGAATTGGATTATGAAATTATTGTTAAATGTTATGTCTACCTTTTAGAAGCTATGGATATTTGAGTTTTCAGGTTAACTGTAATAATGAGAATAGAAAGTTTTGGTTATGTTTATGATATTATTCTACACGCTTGAATGAACTCGATTATGATTATATTGATAAATGCCTTGATCAATTGTTGGAACCTCGGTATAGGCGACTATACAAAGGAGGTTTTGTCGAGATTTTGTAATTGGTCTTAGTTTAGCTTAGTTTAATTTAATTTTAGTAGCATTCCGGGCTCAATGTTGAGTCAGGGTGTTCTGATTAGTATCGAGAGCGGGTTGTAGGTCCGTGGTGACTAGATATAAAAAAATTGCTAATGTTAATCAACTTAAAAGTTTGACACACCGAGCACGATGAGGATGGGGATGGGTCAATCTTTGCATTTACGTTCCGTTATATCGTTTTGATTATTGCTGATATGAATTGAGTTTGGCTGCTTATTAATTAATTATTATGATTATTATGAGTGGGATTAGTCGTTGTTGAGAGGTTAAGGTCGTGGTTGTGACCACGGCTTTACCAGGTTACACCACCGTTCGTGGAGTGGGTATAGAGAAGTGCTACCCCGAATATCTTAGTACAGGTGTCGATAGCGAGAATCTTTAGAAGAGTTGCTCTCTTCCCTGAATTTGAATTTGGTCAACTCTTAACCGGTTGCGATTGATGGGTTTCTTTGAAATGTTTGGAGTGTTTCCTTTGGCTTAATTTGCCCCGTAAATCAATTATTGTTTTTCCCAACCGTTGAGTTATTCTCGCGATTGGTGAACTTTGCTAATTGTCAAGATTGACTTTTGTAGTGTTGGTTTTGTTTTCTTATTGGAAAGCTTGACCTATTTATTCACTTGATGTTTTTAGTTAATGAAAGTTTCCTTTGCAAGTCCTTTAGTTCATGAAGGCTTTGACTCAACGTATCACTCTTGGGTATTTTGAGCGTTGAAGATTAATGGTTGTGTTATGAGTTTCAAGTTGAGTCCGCATGTGTGCATGATCGATCTTAACTAAGGTCCTTATCAAAGAAAGTTGAATAAGTGGAGGTTGTCCTTTGGTGGTTCTTGATGAGTGTGACTATGAGTACG